>OY728150.1:648843786-651343786 GCA_963277665.1 Viscum album
TATTTTATAGGTAATTAAAAACAATACAGTAATAAATATTTATTTTATTCCATTTTTTATAATGAATATTTAAATTGATATGTATCTAAATCATGGTCTCATTTTTATGAATGCTACAAATAGTAATTGCCTTCCATGATGAACTCAAAAATATAGAACATCTATAAATATAAAGATGGTTTAATTGTTGTATGGATAAATATTATTGAAAAAGAACATACTATTATTTAAAAAATTATAGATTAATACATTATATTAAACCATTATACCATGTCTCCATATGATGAAATCATAGGGGATGACATGGATATATAACTATACATTTCATGGAACAATTCATACCATATTTCCAATAAATTTAATAATATGATATAAAACTATATCAAAATTTTATGGTTTTAAGAAACTACTATTTTTGTAATCCAAATGTTTCATTCTAAATTTAATTTCTATAATTCCATAATTAATTTTTGAATATTTGAGTGGAATTAAAATTCTAAAATAATTTTACCATGAATTATTTTATCACTAAACATTGTGTAAATGATCATTTTATAATTTATGGATATAGTTTAATATTTATGATATTTTTATGGACAATGGATCCTTTATAATATTTAGGCTGACCGTGATTTAGAACAAAATAAAAGACAATATATCATGAATTTTGATGGTCTATAAAAATAAAATCTTCTATTTGGAGACTTATGATGAAATAATATGATGAATTCCCACACATTCATAGTAACATTTCAATTTTTTGGGTGACTTATTTGGGGAAAAGAAATGGTTCACACTTATTCGTTCATTTTAAATCATTTGATGAGGTTCGTAGAAGATAATTCATGGCATTTTATATAATAATTAATTTTTCTTCATAGTTGTTATTACTACATACTTTTCAGAGTCTATGGCCATATTTTTACTCCAAATTAATTATTTTTCCTTTTATAATAAATTAAAAAGCATGATTCTCAGTCATAATCATGAATCATATTGGATTTATCCAGTAATAATAACGAGTTGAGGATCCTTGTAATATATATTATATCTTTTAAAATACGTTATATATCTATCTCCCCCTCTCGTAAATATTTTTTTCCATGATCAAATAGATATCCAATTAAAATTATATCATGGGAATACTTTTTATTTTTTTGGGTAACTTCTTATTACACTAATTCAACCCCTTATTAGAACTTAAAAATTTCATCCTTGTCATGTCATGTCGTATTTGATATTGGTTTACCATCTTGAATCATAACATCAAATGGTTCTATAGAAGTAGTTCCATGTGTTTCTAAAGTCCTTTTATTGTTATAAAATAATGATATATTTTTATTGATGAATTTTTATAGAGAGCATGAATTAATTCAAAAAACATACATTTATACTATTTCATGGAGTATTATTTCGCTTATTTAATGTGAGAATTCTTTAGTATGTTTTATTATTTATTAATTATTTTATTTTTATTTTTTAGAATTTTTATCATCATCTCAATGTATAATAGGATTCATATTGATAGAAAACAATTATATGGATGTTAATGGGAGAGGATAGAATGTGTTACTATCATCACTTACTGATAATGAATTGACAAGTGTTTTGAATTAAAAATTAGCAAGAATATAATTTTTTTAAAAAAATCATTACTAATTATTATATATACATATTACCTACATATAATTAGTGGAATCATTATTGATTAATGTTTATAAATTTTTATGATTAATATACAATATTTAAATGTATCTTAAAGAATAGAACATTGTATTTAATAATCATACCTGATATGTTTGATGTAAACAATTATTACCTTATTTATTTAAATAAGAATGAAATTAAAATTAAAAAATTCAATAATATCTTGATGTCTTATGAGATAATAAATGGACCTTACATGATGAAGAAATATAAAGTGGAGAAGGTTATTTCCTTTAAATACACTAAGGTTATGGAAATTAATTATTATAATTTGTATCAGGAAAAGTAATCAGTAAATAATTATAATTTTATGAAATTTAATTAATTTATATGCTAATTTTTAATACGATTTAAAATATGAATAGGTAAAAATAATTGAAATAATACTTTCATAATGTTTTAAATATGGAAATAATTGACATTTTTCAGATAGCATATTTTATACTAAGAATAAATAAGTTTAATAGTATTAATGAAATAAATCATCAAAATGAATAAATAAGTTATGGAGTGGTTATATAGGGTAGAAATGTTATACAGGCATGGATAAGGAACATTTTTTGAGGTAGAGGAATTTACTATAAAAAAATATGTTATATATTATGATAAAGCTAATGAATAACAAGAGAGTTGTTTAGAGGGTAATAATATTTAATTATTCATATAATAATTATATCACTCTAAATAATACTCTATAAATAAATAATTTTGTAATGATGATGATGAAGTTAAGGAAACTCTTACAGAATTAAAACAAAGAATAAAGCTCATGGTGTGTCTAAAATTGTATAGAAAACTTGAGAGGATTGTTTTATTATTAATTAATAAAACTGAAATATCTAATCTCAATATATATACTTAAAAGGAATCTATGTTTCTGAGAAATATGTGTGGTAGAGATTCCATTATCATTAAAATGTATAATATTATTTTTATGATAATTACATATTTGATTACCAATAAAGATGAGGTTAAATATCCTGATGCCAAATTGAATTAAAATAAATATTCATTAATAAAATTTTATTTTAAATTTTAAAAATCTATCAATATTTTTTTGTAATCAATAAAATCATTAGATAATTTTAAAATTTTCATAATGAACATTGATAATTATCCTAATAAGAAAATCACAGTCACCTTCGACACATAAGGATGTAAATAATGGAAGGATTGTGATGAAATAAATGGTATGATAGTTTTAGTGTAAAGGTAGATAACAAATACATCCACTGTTATCTCAAAAAATAGAATCATTAATTAAGATAGTTATGGTTTATGAATGAAAAATAATAATATGATAAGCCTAAGAGTAAATCCACATTAACAAAAAGAATATATATTCATTATTTGGTTTCATGAAAATATAATGGGAAATAATTGATGAAAAAAAATTGTTTTTCCAGAAGAATATTTTTGGAAGATAATGATATTTATAATTAAATGGAAATTTTGGCGATGTGGAGTGCATAGAATAATGTAATGTTTTTAGTTATAATATGTATTTATCTAAATCAAAGATTGTTCTTGATTCAATGGGAAGACTATTATGGAACTCTAAGATGAAAATAAAAAAATAAGCCCGACGATAAGGAAAATGTTTAAAATTTAATTTGTTCTTATTTGAAATCTTGGTATGTGTAATCAATAAATAATCAAGTCAGTAAATTCTCTTAAACTACTATGACTAATGATAAAATATATAGGAAACTCAAAATAATAATTTGAATGATAAAGAGCATGTAATGGTGGTTGAGGTCACATATAGTGAATCTGAATGAAATCAACTATTGATCTTGTTTATTGGTTTTTTCAGAACCCATGACCAGTAATAAATATATTATTAAGAAAAATAAAAAAAATTATGAGGTGATTTTACATTTTATAATTGTGGATCATATAATGAGAATAAAATTTCAAGGCCAAAATTTTTTCTAAAAATACTACATTATTATTTCAATTGATTTTCTAAAATAGATAATCTCGATTATGAGAAAACATTTATTGGGTTATTTTTTAGTGTAATGGACATGTAATTAAATTATTTGTTGATGAAAAATTAATTTTTATAGGATAATAAATACATAGAAATATATATTAAAAAATTATTCACTAAAATGAATTTTTAATATGTATAAAATATGAAAACATGTTGTTACACCAATGGCATGGTAATTTAGGACATTATAACATAAGTATAGTAATTAACTATGATTTTTCAAGAATAAATAAAATGATGAATTGGTAAAGAATCAACTCGTGTGATGTTTTTCATAATAAAAATAATGTGTAAATGTTTAGAAATCATTATAATTCAAATCCATGAGATCACATTAAAACCTTTATTTAGATGTTTGTGGAATGATGAGTCTAAAATCAACTAATAGATATAATTATTTCATTGTAATTATTGATAATATTTCATGCCTAACTTATTTATATTTAATAAAAAAATTATTACTATGATTAAGATAATAAAACATGATTTTATGAATTATTGAAAATAAAAAAAAAGAATATTTTCAGGTGACTTTTTCAAAAAAATAGATCATATTACAAATATTAATACATTAAACCATGTTTTGAAAAAAAGGATAAATAATGAATATATTACTATATATAAACATTATAAAATTTATGTATCTATGTGAATGTAATAGAGGTATGTCGATATTGGTATAATTATGCTATAATATAAAAACACTATAAAATACTTCTAAAAATATCCCTAAGATTTATCAATTAAAATTTTGAATTGATTTATTTGTTGAAAAATTTTAGTGAACACAAATTACGATATATTTTTAAGGAAAAATAAAATATCAAAGAGCCTGAGAGCGGAAAATGAACAATAATTTATCAACATAAATTTATGATATTAAATAGAAATTGATAGAAAGTATAAAAAGGGATATTTCATTGTTCGACCTAGAGGTAGAATGTACTATTGCAATAAAAAACATCCCATGATGATAGTAAAAAACTATGATGTTAATTTAATGATATAACTTGTTATTTTAGAAAATTAATTTCAATTTAATGATAATAACATGGAGGCTAATAGATAATATTATGAAAAAATGGCATAATATTTATTTAAAAAAATTAAAAATATCTAAGTATTTTCTTATATTTCAAGTGTTGATAAGGGATCAGATCTCGTTAAATTCATGATTTTATGACTTTGTGAATATGAATATGTTCGGAATATTTTTTTCATAATGGTTTTTTCATGTTATAGATAAATGATATTTGAGAAATTTAAATCACACAATCCTATTTTCATATATAGAAATGAAAACCATTGAAAAAAAACTGATGACAATAGGATTGAATCACTACTATTGGGTAAAAACTAAATAGTATTTAGATTGTATATAGATTTAGTAAATCTGGAAGTTAGTTTCACATCATAAGGAAAAATAGGATTTAGAACAATGGTTATTTTTACAAAACACTAATGAAAATGAGAAATTATTATAAAATTTTGTTGTCTTTTTTATTAGTGATTCACTCAAATTAATGATTTTGATTTTTTTATATTTTTTTTATTGTCATAAATCCATAAAAGAAAATTTATTCTACTTTGATTTGTTCAAAAATATTATATATTGTGTACTAATGTAATGATAATTAATCATTACTGAATGTAAATCCTGAAAATTAGGTTTATTCTAACCAAACAATGTGATTTTTTATTTATTATAATTTATCATTTGAGGGTAGATTTAATAAAGAAATATTTGGGACTAAATAAATACCATGGTAATGGAAATAAAATTTGATTTATATCATAAATATTATGAATTTAAATAAAGGAAAAGTGAATGGAAATTTATATTTTCTGAAATACCAAAAAACTCACCCATTATGATTAACTGTATTATAGAAATAGTTATTTTTGGGAATGAAGTGGATACTATTAATGAAATTTAAAACAAAATATAAAAAAACATCAAAATGTAATTAAATATTAATATGGAATTATTATTAGGATTAAATTTGTGAAATCCTATGATTATATCATATTTATCACGAAAAATAAGATCATTATTTCCTGAAAATGGTTTTTAATGGATGATTCAACAGATGTTTCAACTCGTATTTTAATCTGGACTAAATGTTGGCTGGATGAATAAGAAAACAAAGTTAATTAAATATAGTTATAAATATTGAAGAGTTTCCTTATTTAATTTAATGTTGTTATATGATACATCATGTTTTTATAAGAATTTTTCTTGAATATAAAGAAATCTATAGGACTCTCAACATATGGAATCAAATCAGATCATCCACAAAAATTGTATAACTATTAATTATAAATTAATGTATTAAAATCATTTAGGATTTATGATTTATTTTATACTTATTTGGAATGTGATGTTTTTTATCCAAAAATCATTTTTGAAGGAGAACTCTCTATTAGAGAAATATTTTATTCTTACCACTCAGATAAAATCATTCATTCACATTAATCATCTTAATAGTATAGTATATTTTTACATATCAAAATATAACCGAAAATAAATATAAGAAGTATTAACTCAATGAAAAAATAGTTCATGTAACATATCTATTTATTATTGGATTTGGAAACCAAAGATAATTTCTCTTGTAAATTAATTTGGTGAAACATTTTGGTTTGAAGAATATTGATATAAAATACCATTTTATTTATGAGAATGTGGAAAATAGTTATCTAAATATAAATATGTTTCTAAAAAAGTTAAATTCATGGATATATTGAAAAATTCTTTGATAAAGGATGTCCATTATTATATATGAATATTTTTATGAGATTTTGTTTCCCAAAAATTCATATAATTATGTGGTGTCTATTTTATAACTATTATTCCATTGTATTTTTTGATTAATGGGGAGAATAATTTAGAAGATATTCTATAGAATTGGATGAATTTATAATTATATGTATTGTAGGAAATTGTGGATGAATGTTTTCTAGGGATATTCATTAATATGGAATACATGGGGACTAGTTGGTATCTATGATTATTAGAAGGTCAAATACTTTATCCATCAAACATAGGGAGCTATATTTTTTAACCCTTCAAAAGTTAGTTTGTAAATGGGTTATTGGGAAGCCATAAATTATGAATTGGTTAGTATAATATTGATTTATAAACTATTAATTGAGTTACAATCACAAAAATTACTCTATCGAATAATTTCTACTCTATATTACACACAAAATTCAGAGTTTACAATGACTATGTTATTGAATATGTTAATCATGTGATATATTTTGTTAAACATTTCATTTATTATAAAATTTATCATGGGTTAGAATACGTTTTATTTGAGATATATAGATGGAAAATGAGAATCGTTTTAATCATTTTGTAAAATAAATTCACAATAGAGACATCAAGATTTAGGATTTGTTTGATGAAATATATGTGTTTTCATATAAATAATACTAATTCAATAATACATGTTTATTTCAAATTAGATATTTTATAAGGTGTTGAAATTTTGTAAATATGGAATTATGATTTTATAATTAAAAAATTTTAAACCTAAAATTATATAGTACATTTCAAAGAATATTTCTAGAAATATTAGAGATTTAATAAGTATGGGTTGTTGAAAGGTCATTAATTGCAAGAAAGGACTCAATTGTTTTTCATGTATTCTAATGTGATGAATTATATTATGCTTCTCATTAATTCCATGATATTATAAGATAGTTTGATACGTTTTAGAAATGTTACTTGGAATTTCAATGGAAAATTCAATTGATAATATTTAATAATACACCATAGACCCTAAAATTAATTTTCAATGTATATGCCATAGAAATTTCATAAAAACAATATAAAAAATATCCAATTTAATCAAACCATTTTTATAATCAATCATTCAAATACTATTTTTTTAATCTTGTAAGAGGACATTTAGCATAAAATAATTTCATTTTAAAGTGATTCTAGATCATTTAATGTGTTCTAGATCTATGTATTATTTATAGAACATGTTTAATATTTAAAGAAAATGTTAGGGGGATTTGATTCTTGATTTCTAGATATGAGGTAACCCATGAATTATTCCAAAATGCAAAACATTACACAATGGTTTATTAATATGAACAAAATATGGTGTTTCAATCAAATATATGGGATAAAATATTGATATAATTAGAAACACATACCTAGGGAAATCTAGAGTCTTAAGGGGATATATGAAGGAGATGAATGCGGTACATGGAAGATTTTTTATTTTTGAAACATGAGGCTGAATGAAAAACATAGTTCCTACAATTTTCGGATAGAATATGGGCATTATGATTTTTTAGTCATTGTATAAATGGTTTAATTCATGACCATCATCATTATCTAAAACCTATATGCATTATTTAAAATAGAATTAATACATTTGATGTTGGAACAAAATATTTTGTGGATGAAAAATTTTCCTACTCTCAAACTAAAGAAGATGATGTGTATCATCTAAGAGTAGTTATATAATTTTTTATAAATCAATGCCTATATTCTATGTAATCAAAATTCAATATTTGGAATAGGGTAGTGATGTTTATGGGACATGTGCTCCAAGAACATGTTATCTACATTGAACATAAAAAGGTGAAATCTGTAGTGAAATGTAAAAAAAACATTTAATGTCCTTAAAATTCATATATTCTTGGTTTTAACATGTATTATCTCTAGATTATAAATGATTTCTAGAAGTTGGATTCTCTAATGACCACACTCACCCATAAGAGTGTACATTTTGTTTTTGATGAAGAATTTAAGATACTTTCTTATATGACGTTAATGTTGACTTGTGCACATGTTTTGACTCTTCCAGATGTTGTATTGGTCTTTATCGTCTTTTGGGATGATTTAAGTTCATCTATTTCCTTTTCTCCCATATAGGGTGATCACATTGTATCCTATTTTCCATAACAGATTTTTTCACATGAGAATAATTATCTGACCCATTACCTTGAAATCATAGCTATGATGTACATGATTTAGTCTCTCGGGAATTAATTTCTCTTATAAAGATCAATCATTTATGATGAACCTAAAATGTTGGGTTAAATATTCAATCATAAATATTTGAACTTTCTATAGAGGCTTTGGGAGATTAATCATTACTATTTGTTTCAACATTCATTTTACCATAGTGTAGCTAAATTTCATTGATGGGTCCTTTAGCATGAAACATCTAGACTAGTTCCTGAATGAATCATCCAAAGAGTGTAATTTTATGGCTCTTTTTTGAATCATTTTCTTTTATTTTCCATGAAGAGTATGTAGTGTTTTTGGTAGCCAATGTTCAGTTGAACTTTCCAATCCTTGTTATCAATCTTCTGAAATATCATCTAGATGATGAATTCAGTATCATTTGGGACATTATTTATGATGGGATGACCACTGTTGTGTTGTTTTCTCCACAGATGGTATCCTATGTTTCTTGAACTAGCATGTTATTCATTTTATAGTGAGAGGAGCTATTATGGGTGACTACCATAATTTCTAGTTTTCTATACACCTGTGAATGAAAAATTTGTTTACTACCATACAACAATTATTCTCAAGTCATTATATGATAAGAAACGTAACTAACAATGTTTTGGGTTGCAATATCGGATAGTAGGTCATGTCAGAGAATGAGATCCCTTGTGGATTACATTAGAAATTTCATATGTTGACATGGATGTGGGATGAAATTTTTATTGAATTTATTTTTGAGTTTTTATATTATCCCCACAAAATAATATTATATGGGTTTTAGGCTATTAGAAGAAAAAATAAGCTATCAAAATACCCATTTGTGATATATCCAAAGTTGAAGAGATAGAAAATATCCATGGGAAAGAGGTTATGAATTTTTATTGAGTTATATCTGTTATAGTATCCAATAGAGATTACTGTTTTACCTATTATTTTTGTGTGTTTCCATCATGAGGTGATGGTATATTCGGTTCTTTTGATAATGGAATACCATCCACAGATGAATGGCTATACATATAGGGATATAAATATTCATGAGGTCATTATTTTTTCTTGCATACTTGATTTTTCTGTATCTTGTGATCAACATTTTGGATCGGTTATATTCTCTTATAAGAATAGATACCAGTCCAAGATCAGAAGGACGCCATTTTAGGCCTTTCATGGTAGGATGTTAAATTCAATGTTGTTTTCTTGTGAGATTAGATGATGTTATTTTATAGGATCCATTTTTATCCCATAGATGTCTATAATGATATAGTTGATTCATAAGATATTCTTGATAGAACAGAGACAATATAAATCCTATTTTGATCATCATCAGATAACATTGGACTTACTTGTTAGGGAACGAGTGTTCTGGATAGAATTAACTTGATTAGGTCATTAATGTATTAGGATTAAATGGAATATTTCTCTTTATTTTATGTGACCTTTTGTGGTTTTTGAGGTGGTGGGGAAGTATCTTGCATTCTATAGCATCAGTGAAAGTTGATGTCGATACATAACATGTTCCATTTGTTGCATTACTAAAAGTATATTTCTGACCCATATCATGTCTTCATATAGGAGGATATTGATAATAAATATGATCTATCCTTGACTGAGCATCATGTCAGGATTAATGATTTTATGAAAAATTTACTTCATCAGAGGACAAGACCTTTTGTTTTTGTTCAATAATATAATTGATTAGATTTTCATGAGAACAGGGATCATAAAGAAATATTGGGAGGGAAGTGTCCTCTTCTATTTTTCATGGAATCTTCATGATATTATTTCTAGGGATATACTTTTTCATGGTGGGGAGGTTATAAAATCTGATTAAATGATTTTAGGAACTCGTCAAACCTAGTTTGGTTTTCATTTAGTTGGGGCTTGTTTTATGTTGTTTTAGATTAAATTTGGATAAATTTAAAATGCCTTTGGTTTTTGAAAAGTTGGAACCCAATTAGAGAAATGTTATTAGTTTGGCCCAGCAATCAATGTTTTCATTGGATGTTCTATAGATGGGGGAACTAGGTTTGTCGAAAACATGCAGCCAGAACCACCAAACCATAAAACACCATATTGTAAAAATATATATGGTTAGCACATGATTAACCACACCATGATACTGCCATGTAGAATACATTCACTATAATCAATTTAGGTGTTCTTCTAGGGATTATCGTTTTCCTAACTATGAAACTCTCTCTGAGAAATAATATGTATGAGCTTTAGTTTATAATAAAATTGATTTAATAATTTCTGAGCCCCTATTTAAAACGAATAACCACCATAATTAATCCTCATATTATTTAAAAGGTTTATAAGGATCCCATTTGGTGTTTTTTGGATACAAAAACTTTCTCGTATGGAAAATCAATGTGATGGTTTAAGATACGATCCTTCCCCGGTAAGTGGATGTCATCTCTAATACTTTCTTCTGATCTCTCAATCCTTTCTCCAAAGCTCTTGACAGAAGATCATGCATTTTTTGGATCAAAAAAATATTTAATTATATCAAGATTGAGTAGTTATTTAAATTCCATTAAATTTATTTGATTTTAATAATTGACATAGAATGGATTGTGGGGGAAGTCTCAACTTGAAATGGATTTTTAATTTTGTGGTGAATTTTGAATATGATGGAATTGATGAAATGATTGAGAATTTCATTATGAAAATTTGAGTAAATTCAATAAATTGAAATGATGAAATACTATTATAGATTTTGGATTAAAAAAATGAAATAATTAAAATACCATGTTTTTTTTGAAATTGACTAGGTGTATTGAAACATAGAATTGGGAAATTTAATTTTAAATGATGATTGATTTGAAATAAGAATATTTTACTGTTGTTTATTAATTGAATGAGGAAATAAAAGCCAATGTAGTTATTTGAATATTTACAAAAATAATAGTTGGAACCTAATCCCACAAAAATGGTTTGAAGATGAAAACTATAATAAATAATATTGTTTACAACACCCAGAAATTAGAAAACTAGAACATTGTATTCAATGGAGTGTGTGACACGTGAAACCGTCCTCAGAATAGAATATTACAACATGATTCATTATGATATATATATTTTTTTTTTAAAAATTAATATCTATAATATCATAAATTATATGAATTAATTAGTTTATATTTAATTACATGGGAACTAGTTTTAGAGTTGTGATTCCCACATTACTCGGTTTGTCTTGCATTACATGCAACACTAAGTTAAAAAATGTGAAATATTATTAAATTATTATTATATGATAGTTATTTACATCCCAATATAATGGAAGATATTTATAGTAATAACTAAATTATTAATAAATATGTTTTACCCATTGATTATTTATATATTTTTTAGCTATGAAATTTAAATCTTTTTAATGAAAAAAAAATATTTTCTAAAAACCTGTATTTTTCTAATAGATGGATTAGTCTCACATTGCACACATAATTTAAAATTAATTTTTTTCCAATTTTAGAAAAATTATTTGAAAAAATTAGCAAAATTTTAGAAAACATAATACCAAAATAAACTTAGGCTGAATTTTTGTAAATTTTCGGGAAAAGATTCATCTTTTGGTGAATAGTGAAAATAATGAATTTTAATTGAAAAACTGCCATTTTTTTAAATAAATTAGGATTTAAAATTATATAATGAATTTATTTTATATTAAAATTAATTAAATTATATATAAATTAATAAATTTTATTAAATTTTAATATTTTGAATTTTGAATTTTGATATAAATCATTGTATACTTTGGGGCTTTTTCACTTTAAAAATTAACTTTCTCATCGCGTATGCCTGATGAATTTTAAAATAAGTTGTGAAAAATAAGAGAGTTTAATTTTAAAGATGAATAAAAAAATTTAATTATAAAAATATATTTTTTCTAATAAGGTTAAATTAATTTTTTACCATAATTATTTGTACAAATAGTTAAAAATAATTCGGAGATTGATGTTGAAATAGGGGTTTCACATTACAATATTTTGTATTGAAACTAATGTTCAAAAAATATAGGATTTTTTTATTAATATTATTTAATATTAATAATTATTATTTATAAACTATTTAATTAATTTCATTTTAAATTTAATATCAGAGGATAAATTACTTATGTAAATAAAAAGATACAAGTTATCATGGTCAAACAATTGGTAAAATTGAGTAAGCTTAATGACTAATGAGTAATGTGATATGAATGGTTTTTTGTGATTGATGGAGGTTTTTGTCATCCATATAAACTCTCAAACATAATATGGATCTATTTATGTGGCACATAAGTTTTGGAAGACCTCTCAATAGTGAATACATTTGAGTATTTACAAGAATACCACTCTTCCTCTAGTATAAAAGGGAACTCACTCTCTCCAATCCTTCAAACCTTAAATACAATTTTTTATCCATAAATATCCCAAATAACATCCCAAATTACATATCCTAATACTATTATATATATTCATGGATGAAATCTTACATGTTATGGTATTTGTGTGAATCTAAGGATGATAACACAGGAAGAGGTCTTGTTCTTGAATGAGCGTCTTTTTTTCTGTTTTCACCTCCTTAAATTAGAATTATTTGATGATAATATAATATAAAAAGTATATTAAATAAAAGAGGATATTTTTATAATAAGGGTATGAAATATGTTCACCTACACTTTGATCAAATTGGTTACGAAATCAACAGTCGTTTGGACGATGCATTACCGCCTAACAGACCAATGTAGTTTATTTTCACATATCCACCTCTTAGGGCTGGGTATATAGGTGAATATAAAGTATAAATATTATATTTATAACATAATTATAATTAAAGAGAAATAATATATGATATTTCATATTAAATTATATTCAATAGGATACAAAAAAATGTTTCTCATGTTTATGGAAGACTACCACATTGTGAAGAAATGTGATTGTTCTTCATCCAATGCTTCACATTGAAGGTGATATGGGAAAATATAAGGATTGTATGTGATATAGATTAAATAATTATGATATTAATGAAATATTTGTTACTATGTATATATAATATATATAATTTTATTTTTTTACATTTAACTTCTGAAAAGACGATAACATCATTAATGTATGTGGCAACTTCCACCTTCATGAAGAGATGTGATTCTATTTTTATCAGTAATCCAAATGGATTTCATATATATAAGTATATATAATAACATATATATATATATATATATATATATATATATTTTATGGTAAAATATTACATTCCAACTGTCCATAATGATCATTTAAAAATGGAAATGTTACTTATGCGTACGGACAACCTACCATCTCGATGATATCAATGTAACTTATTTATATTAACCATTATTCATGATTAGTATTAAAAATAATAATTATATTAAAATATGATATTTATTTCATGATTATTATAACTGTGATTAAAGAAAAATATAATATCCAAAACAACTAAATATTTCATGACTAAACGCACATGAGAATACAAGGCAATTAACAACCATGAAATTGAAAATATTGATAGATTATTAAAGAACATGAGATGAGATGTCATAAAAGAAACCTATATGGTATTATAAATAGTTATATAGTTTTGGAATACATTAATAACATGTCTAAAACCCCCATAACTGAGGTTAAATAATGTTGAACTAAAAGGAAGCAAGTGGTAAGGGATTTGGTCTCCATTTACATTCAATTAAAACATATTTATTATTATCCACTAATTTACATTTATTTGGTGTATATAATTCACTATGAAATGTAATATCATGTTTAATTCAAAATTCATAGTAATTGAGGGTTTAAATTGAATTATTTCATCAAAAGGGATTTTATGTGAAAAGTAATAAGTGGTAAAATTTATTTTATAATATCACTTACATTTATGAATATTATATTTCTCTTGAAATAATCATTTTATTATAATATTTTTTTATTATAAAATTAAATTTCATTTAAATTTACAGATTCTTGTGTCATTTATATGATTATTTTCTCAACCATATACCATTTTTATAGATATTTTTTACATTGAATTTTATTTGATTAAAATGGGAAATAGGAATAAGTAATTTACCTTTACTCAATATAGATATTTTATTAGGCACATTTTATATGTATTAAACATAATATTTTATATAGTAGTAATTTTTTTGGAAATGTATTAAATGGTGTTGGTATTAATTAATGTAATCCCCTTGATTCATCAGTAGTCTCATGAGTTGAATATATTTGATAACATGCATAGATTTCTACCCATATATATTAAACACCATAAGGATAGATGCCAATATTATCTTCCTTCTGGATAGATCCTTATACTTTACATATTGACCTTATTTATTCCATCAATATTTATATTTCATTTATTATTTGATTAGTTATAATATTTTTTTTATCTCTCAGGGTTATGTGATTATCTATATGGAATTATGTGATCCTATTTTATTCCATCCATATTATACTCATGTTATTTATTAAATGTAATTTGTGTTAGTTATTTACCTATATGTATTGATTATTCCTTATCTATTCATGTTCTTATTTTATTTAACTAGATGGTGTGTTTAGTCATCTTCCATTCCATATTGAGTATTCTTATTGATCCATAAAATCTTCCATTATACATAACACCTATTAACCATTTGATTTCACCCATATATTGTTAGGCTTTCTCTTGAGTTAAAGATGAATTATTCGAATGAGATTCAAGGATGATGAGGAATTAATTATTTTTTTATGATTTTCCCAATTTAAAATAGGTATCATGTATGTATATGGTTACCTAAAAGTAATAAACTAATCTGTATATCAGGATTAAACCCATTTTAGTTCAAGTAATGTAGAAAAT
Organism: Viscum album; assembly: GCA_963277665.1. Lineage (NCBI taxonomy): Eukaryota > Viridiplantae > Streptophyta > Magnoliopsida > Santalales > Viscaceae > Viscum > Viscum album. Next base: position 648,859,314 of record OY728150.1, read on the forward strand.
TAAGGCACCAACTTGAGGAAATTGGAGTTTGGGTCGTTAAGGTAGGAATAAATGGATGTTTAGAATAAATAATGGATAATATATTTTGGAAGAAATAGATTACGGAGAATATCCTTTAAAATTGAATTGAGCTTATTTATAGAATAATTCCCTACTGATTTGGTAAGGTAGATAATATGTGGTTATTACTAAAAATACATATCTGTTTGGATACTACAAATAGAAGTGGTTCTTGAAAATATGTAATTATGGGTAATATGTCAAAAAGGGGGCATTAGGATTGACCTGTTTATCACATGGTGATTTAAAATTCAATATTTTACACCTATTTTGACACTCAAATGGGATACATTTATGGTAATTCCTATTTTGTTTACAAACCATAACGGAGGATTTGAATATTGAGACATATCAAAAGAAACCATGTTCAGGATTATGAGATGATCTCATGTTAAGTATTTCTATTTTTTTTGATAATATATAATGCTTCATAATGATATAATCTAATATAGTATATTCTAACATATTGAAATTACACAAAGAAGAATGAATGAAAACCATATGAATTCATGTAATTGAAAAGGTACGAACGGTCATTTCATTATGGGTGTTAAGACAATATTAAAATGGAATGTACGTTCAAAAACATTGTCATCATATGAGGAAATATAATCATTTTCAAATAATAATGTGAAATAATTATCCATTTATTATGATAACAATGAGAGGAAAGATAAGAAGATAATGGGAGATAAAAAAATAGATAACGAACAAAAGGGAAAGAAGGGTTTTTTCACATGTGAAAACTATATAAGGTAAAAAATGGAATATGATTAATATGAAATGAATATTTGTTCACATGTGGGAAAAAATCCATCACTTTGATTATTATAATGTATTTAATGAATTTTATGATATTTAAGCTTCCAAATATATGGGTATGGGGAATTATAAAAATTAAAAGCTCAAGAATCAATGGCATAACCCATAAAATATTCCACTGGATCATGGTAAATATTGCAAAATTACCATACATATAGTGGAATGATTAATTTTCAATTATTTTGATTCAAAAAAATTTGATTTTGGTATAATTTTTCAATTATAACATGGTTATAAGATTTAATAAACGTATAAGGAATGACCTAAAGTTCAATTTATATAAGGATTTGAAAGTGTATGTTGAATAGTACCACAAAAATTGATTGAATTCAATACTATAATTATGGGGAACCAAATGATTTATTGAAATATTTCCCTTAATATTCTCAAAATTTTTAAATAATGGAGTTGGGATAAATAGATTTTTAGATAGATTATGTAAATTGGATAGTGAGAACTACCTTGTAACCGATTAATGATTCATTGAAAATGTGGATTATTCTATCATTAATGGAGTTTCAAACACATTGGATTTAAGGAATATATCTTAGAAAAACAATATTTTCTAAAATAATAATGAATAATGATTGTTTTTAATAATATGTAATTGTAATTTAAGTAACTACCACATTTCTAGAGAATTCACGATCAATGAATTAATATTTTTAGTATGTGGAGATTAATATAAAATTTTTCTTGTTGGACTAATGATAATTTTATTTTGTAAATTTAGTGACACCGTTATAATGTTTTGAATCATAATTTTTTTTAATTTCATATGGAGTACCATTTCTGAAAATTTTTAAGGTGAAATTTGGATTGGGATTTAAAGATTTATGTATTACTTCTCCAAATGATGATTTATGAATATTCAATTATTAATTCTAACCATATTGGTTTTTTAAAATATTTTTAGATATAAGAGAATAATTTTCATGATTTTATGGATATTTCCCTCTATTAAATGTAAATTTTAGTTCCTCAGTCTTAAAAAAATTCAAATATTCATTTCTTGGATTAAATATTTATGTGAAAATTGACCAAAGGAAAACCAAAGGATGGAACTATTCCCTCGAAAAATTATACAGTATGTAAATTCCATTATATTTATAGAGAGAGAAATATTTTCTCAAATATATAAAAATTCTTTTAAATTCTTTTTCCTTTTTCATCATTTTTTGTGATATCAATTGACTTTTTCAAACCTATTTGGTTTATGGTTTCATGTTCGTTAACCATCTATGGATCACCCAAAATCTTGTGGAAAAGGTTATATATCGCCATAATCATTATTTGGGTGTTAATATTCTATTCCAAGCCCAGGTTATCATTTCCCTTTAATGTTCACCTACTCAAAAAACATGTTATGTGATTATTCTAGTTGATGTTTTTAAATCTATTTATCTCCTAGTATGATGATATTATATGAATTCTTATCAGGATGTAGGGTTTTGAAAAATGTTATTCCCAAATATCAAACCATGTACTAAAATGATAAATTTTAAATTCTTATAATGTAACTTATTTAATGTTTGTGGAATGTAATAACACAAAATTCTAAAAGAATAGCATTGTATTCGATAGCATGTATGATATGTGAGAAAAAGTTGGAAGATAATATAAAAACCAAATACATTACCATATATTTATTTGTAAATTCATTAAATCTCTATAGTATAATTAATTACTTAAGAACACGAGTCTATCTTGGGTTACATTGATCCATGATTTTATCTTCACATTATACTCCACAAACATTTTATCCTCTGTTACACACAACACTACGTTCAAAATGAATGTGCAATATTACTAAAAAATAAATATATGATTGTTATTTAATGGCTGTTGGAATAAAGTGTCTGAATATGAATAACTAAATTATTATAATATATAGTTTACAATGGTTTTTAGTAATCTTTTGATTTAAAATAATATAAAAATCATTTTAAAAAATGAAATATTTTTTATAAACAATTATTTTTCTAAAATGATGGATTAGAATATCTTTGGAAAACAAATATCAAATTAATTTGTAAATTTTTTAAAAAATTTATTTTTTAAAATAAAAATTATTTTTTAAATTTTAATTAAAAATTTATATTAAAGTGAGTTTTTGGGATTTTTTAAAAAGTCTCATTTTGTGAGAAATAGTCAAAATATAAAATTATAATTGAAAACTACATTTTAGTTTATATAATTTATGATAATAAATTATATTCCCAAAGGGTTTTGAGGTAAAGTTGCATTAATTTTATAACAAATTATAAATTTTCGTTAATTATAATATTTTTAATATTTAATTTTGATATAAAAACATTGTGAGTATCTATACATTTTCACATAAAAAACTCTTGCTTGTTTCATATACAAGAATTAATTATAATCTATAATATACCACATATGTGAGTTGAATATGAAAAACAAGACTCTATATTTTGAATAATATTAATATTTTTTATCAAATAAATTCGTCTTAGGTAATAATTTAAAATTAATTTCTATGATTAAGGTTAAAACATCATTTTTTCCAATAAATGAGTTTGTATTAATATCAATTTTACAAAATCATCAAACATTTATTTATTAATATTTTTAGTTGTCTAAATCAGTAGGTATATATTATCAAATAATTCTATTTTTAAATATTTTATTAAATGATAAATTAACACAGTAAATAAATTGAAATAATTTATAATGTAAAAATAAAAGGTTAAAATTGAGAAAACATAATAAAAATGGAATAATATGATTATAATGTTTTCTTTAGGTTTTGGAGGTGTTTATGGACCACTTAAACCCTCCCCTAAATTATTAATCAATTTTTGTTCCACATAAGGTTTAGGATACCTCGCAATAGTGAATACTTTGGGGTATTTAAAATAATTCCAATCCTTCTCAACTATAAACTGGAACTCAATCCCCCCTTTCTTGAAACCATCAATCCTATTTGTATTTTCCATGACCTACCAAATCACATTAAAACTCCCTCCATTACAATTATATTATTTAAATTTTGTTTAAAGTAGTCATTATATATCTTTAGTGAAAACCTAAGGAGTATGCCTGAGGAAAAGGTATTGTTCATCAATGAGCGTATTTATTTTATTTCTTTATAAAACACTATAAATTATTATATTAAAATTAAATTTTTATGGATAAATTTATTTTCAAATACATAGATGTTATAAAAATATGTAATTACCTAAAACCACTTTCAATTCTATAAAATATCATTCAAAATCTACATTCATGTGTACAATGAACCATCACTTTTCAAACTGATGTCGTTTTTTACATTTCTTCTCCTCAAATATGGTTATGATGGTGGATATAAAGTACATATATGATACATATAACATATTTATACCTTTTAAGTAAATACTTCTTATATATTTATTACATTCCAATTCATAGGACATATAATAACATTTATCGAGAGTACGGAGGACCACCACCTCGCAAAGCGATGTGATTTGTCATTCACTAACACTTCACATGGATATTGATAAGGGAAAAGTGAAAGATTATATGTTCTATACATGAAATTATTATGATATTCATGAAATATTAATAATTATGTAAATATAATATATATCATTTTCCTTCATTTCTTTTCACACATGTAAAGATGATAATATCATTCGCATAAGTGTGGACTACAGCCTTCACAAAGTGATGTTACTCTCTTTTCATCACCTCCCCATATTGGTGAAATATATGAGTATATAGTATGTTATATATGATATTTTTACCATTCATTAATGGTAAAATATTACTTATGTACTTTCAATAATTATCATGGAAAAATGGAAACGTTACTCATGCGTACGTACGACCTACCATCTATATGATTGTAAAAAACATCATCTTTTGTTGACAACATTATTTATTATATTTAAAAGTGAAATTAATGTAAAAATGTTATAATTTATTTATGATTATTAATCTAGAGATGATATAACTATATAATATTCTGATTAATGAGATCTTTCATGAAGAAACACACATGATAAAATATTGAAAATAACACCAATAAGAATGAATATAATAAAAAATAATTAACAAATAAGAGATATTATGGTATAAATGGATCATATATTATATTATAAACATTAATATGGATCTTTTAAATTTTAATAGTATGTCTAAATCATTATATAGGATGTTAAATAACATTCAACCAAAATTAAGCATGAGGAAAGAGATATCATTTGAATTTACATCGCATTGATACAAATTTGTTATTATGAACCATTTCAATTTTATGTGTTGTATACACAAAACCTTTGACTTTTAACTACAAGAATCATTCATAGTTGTTTTTATTTTATGTTTCACTTTTAATTATCTCATCCAAGGGGATTTCAGAAGAAAATTACTATGCTGTGAATTCTATTGTATAATTTCATAATATTTTTTGATTATTATCTTTCTGGTAAAATAATCACATTCATATAATTATTTACCACATAAAATTAAATTTATAATAACTTTACATATTCTTATCTGATTGATATGTTTATTTCATAAATAATACACCATTTTACATATAATTTTAACTTTTAATGTTATTTGATTAAATTGGAAAATTTTGATAAATTCATGTCCTTAATCAACATGGATATTTGAAAATTAATTTTTTTATGAATTCAATATGTTAATTGATATATTAGGATTTATATGAATATTAAATCCATGGGATATTGATTTTTGAAGGTATTATCCTCTATGCATCATCAGTGTCTTGAGAGTAATTAGTTATCAAAATCAAACTGGTTTCAATGCATATACATAGAATGTCTTTAAGATAGATATAGATAGTAAATTCCTTGAGGATAGATCTTAGTAGTTATGATTTAAAAAATTATAAATTCCATAAATATTGATATTCCATGTGTTCATTCTATTATCTATAATATCCATGTTCAAGTATCATGACCATGTGATTATTTATATGTAATTATTTGATAATATTTTATTTCAACAATTTTATGCTCTTGTTATTTATTACATGATTTTTTTAGTTATTTAACAATCAATATTTATTATTCCTTATTTAATATTTTATTGAAGTTTTTTAAATGGTATGTTTGATTAGTCATTTACATCTATATGTTGATTATTGTTAATGATTCCAGATAAATCCACTATACTTAACCATTATTGAGCATTTGAGCTCACCCTTATTACATTTACATTTTTAGGAATCCAATAACAGAACTATGTTTGGAATAAAATGATATTTTGGATGGAATAATGATATTCTAAAAAAATAATTAAGTTTAAAGTGTCATTATTAAATTTAATGTAATACTCATGTATGTATCCAGTTTACCAAGACTACTAATCCATTCAGTCCTTTAGGATGATATTCCTTTTATCAATTGAAAATTTAATAAATAAGAAACATGATTGTGGATTAAGGGGTTATGAATGAAATATAGTTAAAAATGGTTATCCTAAATGAGATGTTGATGAGACCTATTCTTCTTGAGCCTAAGGGATGTGGGTACACATTCATTGCCATGATAGTTGATATGACAAGTGTAAGGATCATATAGATAGAAGCTGATGTACTATAGAGAAAATAAGAATGGTACTTATTGTGATTTTTTTGATAAATATATTACTAATTATAGAACAGTTTTATCATGAAAAATGTTTTTTATAAATAATTTTATATAAAATGTTTATTTCTGCCATTTTGGAATGGTTTTTGATATTCTCAAAATAAATCTTGTTTATTTAAATATGAAAATGTGTTTTCATTCCTTGTTTCATTTAAATTGAAATCGTGATTTTTTTTATTATTATAAAATCTATTATAGAACACCTACTAAGACACTACTAGGCTTTATATCTTACACCATAAATTTTCCATTAGTAATTTGAAAATTTTAATATGCTTGGTCCAATAAAATGGAATTTTCCATATATATGAGGTGGAAGTTGGTGATCATTTTAGGATGGAGTGATGGAGGTGACTAATGGATATGCGATCAACTTGTTTTAAGGGATGTTTGATTATTATCTTTATAATGTTTTAGTAAATAATGATTTACTACATTGTTTTTTTAAAATATTTTGTAATTGGTACTTTATACCCTTGGAGTGTAGAGATTACTGACCTGTAATCATTTATCTTTTGATATTTTTTAGAAAATTCATTGTCGTTTTTAATGTCTTAAATGATAGTTTCTAGTCTCCAACACATGGGGATTGGTAACACCATTTTGGACATGTAACATATAGCTCATGTATCAGGGTACGGGGGTATTTGGGTTGCTTCATGAAATTTCTGTATATACAATAACTACACATGGGTTGAACATTATTTGAAAATTGTGCAACATAACCATGTGTATTAATTTGAACCTCTAAGAATTTATAATTTACCGATTTTCCCATGATTAATGATGTATAAAATCATCTCATTATCTCTATTAGGGTAGAAATAAACTCCCCAAATTCTATAGAGGCTTATACCATTTCGTACATAGTGATACGATGTCATTACCTGTGGATATCTACATTGTATACTATATTTTTATGTAGTTTTATATCCTCTAAATATATCCTTTTTATTATATTATCCACTTATTTCAATGAAACCTAATTAGGCTATGGTTTCTCGATAAAAAAGTATTATAGAGAATAATTGACATTTCTAATGAATATAGACATGTGGCAACCAGTTCTATTTATTCCAATCTTGGTTATTGAAGGATAATTATTTCTCTCTATTTATAATGTAGGTGTCTCTAAAAAATAGTTCTTAATCATGAATTACTTCATTTTATTTTGAGGTCTTATATTTTTTGTAATAAATTGGTTCGATTTGGTATAAAAGTTTAACCATTTCATGAGATTTTTTGGAAATGTGTTTGACTATAAAATCTTATTTATGAACATTATGTGTTCAATGAAATTCCTCAATGTCAATTTTCACTTAGAAATACATTTTCATGCATAGTAACGATGATGGTTCCCTATGAAAATGTCATATAAAATTTGAACATGATTTTAGAATTAGTTTTTGTAAACCTATAACATTTTAAACATGGGGGAATTAGTAAATGGACATATGAAACCTTATAGAGTATGTGATACCACTAGGAGTTACATTGGTAATATTAAAAGATTTTTAAGGACTCTATATTTGTAACATGCACATTTTTTCATGCTAGTTAATCTTCTTGTGAATGAGTCTTTATTCATATAATATAGAGACCATGACTACTCCTTTCAACATGTTATTGTAATTTTGATGATTGCTTTCTCATTTAATTATCTTAAGTTTTATCCACAGATGGGTTTTCAATATAATGTGTACTATATTCCATGTAATTACCATATTTATCATTTATTTGAATGTGAAATGTTTTTTTAAAAACAAAATTTAGTTTTAAAAAATTATTTCCCTTTTGAAATGTTTTTATAAACTAGTTTTGTTTTAAATGTAGAGATAAAGACTAAATGGTGTTAAAATCTATATAGATTATTGGATTATATCCCACTAGGAATAGTGATCAAACCATAAATTTTTAATAAGATAATTTTTAAATCCATTTTTCTATGACATTGGTAAAGAGAAGTGAGTCATGTAATCTTCTACAATCTCATGGATTTTTCCATCTTTTAAGTGGTTTGTGATGTTGGTGATGGGTGCTCCCATGGAGATATAGATTTATTGTAGTCTGATTTATTTCTAATACTAGCTTTAAGATTATGTATATTTTATACAATGAATTTTTGAATTTTCTTTATAATTATACTATAGTTGTTAGATTGTATATGTTTTACATGATAAAAATTGTGTTATCATTTATGTTTAAATTGAAATGATGATTTTTTTAATACCCATGTTCTTATCACTTGTCCATATTGATTGGGATCATGCTTCGAGCATTTTGCAGAGCTATCTCATGTGATGTGTCAGTTCAACCAACATTGGTTTTATACATTTTATCATATACCTAGGTTTTTAAACATGGAATGATGACTAGATGTATGGGTGATGATGATTAATGAGTATGTCTAGGATGCACCCTAGATTGGAATCCCACTCTACAATTTATTGATCATTGACTAGACTATGAAGTCAAATCACATGCAGAAAAGCTATAACACCTAGTTTAAAGTGAAAAATAAGTGTGATTTGGTATAACAATAGTCTAAATAAATCACTAATGTATGTATCCTAATTAACAAATGAATATAAGATGAATTCACCCATAAAGTCCTTATCAATTGGGGAGTATGACTGGTGTTAATCCCCTACAATGTACTCAAATACCATTTTTAATGTAATAAATGATCAAAGGGAAGTACACATATGTTCGTTGTAACATGGGCATGTATTATAGGAGGTTAGCTATGAGGTTTTAATGGAGTAGGTATTTTATGTATTTTACTATGGTGAAAAACCCCATTGAGGTTTTTTGGGATATAAATGAAGTTTGAATACTCATAAATGTAATATTATATAAATAAAAGGCCCCAAAAATTATATAAGGGACTATGAAATTAGAATCAGGGGAATAATTAATATAGTAATAATCAAATTTTCAAAATATTATTGGTCTTAGGTGAGATAAAAAGTTCCTCAAGGGTATAGATGTTTATTTCCAGTGGCCATATAAAATATATATAGCTATGGACCTCCATGAAGAAACTAAATGGGATAAGAATATAGAGGTTCATAAAGGATTTATAATGACCATCGAATGAGTGGATTATTTTGATAATATAGGGTTGAAAAAAACATATATGGGTGGGTTTATCCTATTTTATATATATATTTAAAGTCTATCATGGAGAAAGCTTCCCAAGGGTCCTTTTTGTTAATACTTATCTATCAAATGATGATATTTATTTTGCTTTATAATACTATAAATCTTTTTACATTTTAAATTCACATAGTTTCTATTAATATAATAATTTTAATTCTAATTTGAAAATAAAATTCCATCACATATGATTCTTTTATAAATTAAAGTGACTATTTCAACAAGTAAATGGAAAAGATCATAGTAAAGTATTTTTTGATTCTTTGAAAAGATTTCCAAAAATAATTAAATTACTAAAAAACTAGATTAATTCAATATAGATAAAAAATATTAACACATCAACTTTGAAAATTGTGGAGCTATAAGATGAAATTTAACATAGTTATAATGTATGTTTACTCTCCATTGATCACACAAAACTAGGTTTCACAAGTTTATTATACATTTATAAAAATATATATATATTGATTAAATTTTACATACTCTAAATCATTTTCAAGTTTTTAACTACTTAAAACATTCCAAAAATTATTTTTATTATATTTTTATTATACTATTAATAATTATGAGTAACCACTCCCCCTCCGAATGAGATTTATATTTAAAAATAATTAAAAAATTATAAGGAACAACATTCCCACATAAAAACATTAATGTGAACCACATTAAACTATATTTAAAAATTTATCACTACTAATAGATATGTTTTTTGGTTAAATTATAATAAAATTATAGATGAGTGGAAATTTTCGACAATGTTCTATCCTTCATGAAAAAATTAGCTTTCCACTACCACATAAATTCCAATCAAAAAAAATTACATACAACACCTTCCCTACTCTAAATAATTATTTATATAGAATACATACTTTCCCTATAAAGGATTATTTTAAGTCGATAATATATTTTATGGATATTCCATTCTTTTATGTTTTAAAAATCACAAACACATTTTCCTTAAAAATTATTTTCCTTCTCTATGGAAGTCCATTTGTTTAAAACAAAACATATATTTATTATTTATGCATAATATTCCTTATCAAAGATTAACCTTATTTCTCATAAAATGAAATACATTAAGAATAATAAGATCCCTATTCAACCCTCAAAACCTTACAGTTTATTATATTCTGAGTCTCACTACTCCTAGACTCTGTTTCCATCGGTTTTTTGGAGACTCTGTTGCATTCTGTTTTTTAGACTCTGAATTCTCTAACATTCAGACTCAACATTTTATAAAATTTAGAATCTGAATCCCTAAGAATTAAGAATCTAAATTTCTCAGAATTACAACTCCAAATTCCTAATAATTCATACTCTGAATTCAACAGAAATCAGACTCCATTTTTATACATAATTATACTATTCTTCCCATTACATTTTTAGTCCATTTATTCATATTCATTTCTTAATGACATTGTTACATATTTATCGAATTCTAGTTTAAATAATATTCCTAAACATAAGAATTATTTTCTTATGTGTTATAATTTCTTAAACATGCTTATGTTACAAAGAACAATGGTGTAAAATCTATTTCTAACAAACTGTTGGCTAAGTGACATGTATACATATCCTTATAAAATTAATGGAGAAATATGACCATTTGAGGAAGAGATGACTGTTATGTTTTCTACCAAGAAATACCCTCATCCATTTTAATGTTTAGATATCAACCTATATATTAAATTTTGTGATACCATGAAGAGATTTCTAGGGAGAGACTCTCATGCCTTGTTTAATCATTGAAAATCAGGTTCAGTTGTGAACAACTTGTTCAAAATTGCTTAGTGTTACTCTATATGACAACCCTGCTTTTATTACAAACATAAACATGATTTATTACATAAAAATTCAATTGATACAACAAAGAAGATCATGAGTTTTAGTGTCTTTGGGGCTTAGTATCATTACATAAAAACTTAAAACATTAAATACAACATCTTTATTGAAAACTTCCTTTACATGACCACTACATTCCCTCGTACTTAGCATTTCATGGGATAACCTGAGGACATGCATAAGAAAAGGGTGAGCTATAAAGCCCAGTAAGGGAATACACATGGAATAACATGAGGAGTACAATAAATGTTAGACATTAGGAATAACAATAGTGAGAAAGAAAAACATGAACATAAAGGCATGACAAAGCATGATAATCATAACATGGAAATGTGGCAACAACACTTAACATGGAATTAGCATGAGCCAAGGCTCATTGCACCTAGAGCATGAGTAAATTCTCATTGCACATGAAGCATGAGTAAAAACTTGTTGCACTTGAATTAGCATGATTCAACACTCATTTCACACGAAGTATCATGATACTATACTTTACCCAATTCATTGGAGTGCTATAAGGGCGCATCTTTCTTAAACACTTCATTTCATGCATAAGTGTGCAACATGGATCATAAAACATGGATCCATAAATAGTAATAATTTATTCCAGGATAAAGTAATGTGGAATTAATACATGAAACTTTATAATAAATAATTAAATGTGCATAAAGGTGAATAAACTTGATGGAGAAATGGGCATGGTACTCACTACACAATGGCATTGGCTTAGAAAATCAGTGTGATTTCGACAGCGTAACAGCATGACATAAGAATTCATAAAAATGGTTGATGAGAGTGAAAGGGGTTACTCATCATATTTACATGTAATGGAAATTAAGGAGGTCATATAGATACATGTCCCAATAATTTTAATGGAATTTATATTCAGGATTCAAAAGTATTGCTTGAATGTAAATGAGGAGAGAAAAGTTCCTTTCGGAATTTCGGCATTGTAACGGGTGTACATGGGAGGCATTTAATGAGAGAGAAAGGGGTATCACATCATTCAAACATAAATAGGGCAGTATGAGGGAGGTTCGAAACCATACCCCAACATTCATAATTGAAATTAAATGGGAAAAACAACTTAAAGAAAATTAGACATAAAAATGAGAAAGGAAGAAAAACCCTTACTTGGAAGTGTGCTTCCAAAGTCTAGAGAGAGGCTTGTGAGAGGCTTCTTGGGAGCTTGGGGCACCTTGGGAGGATTCTATAGAGATTAGGGCATAGGTTGGACGAACTCCAAAGGATTTGAGTGAGGAGGAAGTGGGAGATTGGGTGGGTTTATATAGGAATGGTGAGGGAAATCTTTATTATTTAGGTTTGGGAACCCTTACATTAAATTAAACCAAACCAAAAACCATCCAAGGGTTTTTGCCATGGTTTTCATAAAAGGGAAGAGGAAAAAAATATTTTATTAGGCCAGAGTCCGAACTTCTTAAAATAATAGGGTTGCTTATGTGGAGGTGAGTCACACTCCCATGGAAAACAATTTAAAAAGACAAGGGGTTTAATAAGTCTTGAGGGGTCCATTAATGTTTTGAAAAGTAAGTCAATCAAACACAAAATCACATTATTTTAATGGTAAAACATATATTGGCAGAACATAAAGAATATATATTATTTTATTACAACACTATTGGGTCAATATGATGTCATAAAACACATTATATATTTAAACAGTATTTAATTTTTACCCAAAAATTTGACTATCTCAGAAAATTATGAAAAATTCACCATTGGATAATTTCAACGTCCTGATTCCAGAAATGACATTTATTTTATCTAAATAATTTTATGAATATGTTAATTTTCACTTTTAAAATAAAAACCGATATTTATCGAAAATTAAAGGGATTTAACAGAAATGACTTTCAAACATTAATAAAAATTACAATTTCATTCATAAAATTATAAAATCAATTATTTTTAATAAAAATTAATTTAATAATAATAATAATATTTTATTATAATATTATTTAATTCAAAATCCCTTAATATAAAAAAATATAATTCTTAATTAAATAATAACTAAAATCATTATTTGTACTTTAAAAACTATTTACAATGAATCAATAATGACAAGAAAGTATATTCATTATTATGTACAAAATATAATGTACATGAACATAGTACTATTTATTTGTTACATAACCCCTTAAAATAGCCACATAAGACCTAAGGGTAAGGTGTGCGATGATGACAGACTCTTGGGGTGGCTCGGATAACATCGCTCGAGTGGTAATTTATATCAAATTTCACTTCTCCCGTAGACGGTCCTGTTAGCGATTTACATGATGAATCTCATCTTGGGCTTGGTCAAGAGTGAAGCCCAAGGATGCCACCTATTTTCCGAGCTCCGAAAAATGGGCTTCATATGGGGAAATTCTCCTAGATGAGGCCATCGCTTCCTTTGTATGAGTAAATTTGAATTTGTTAAAGCCCTGTCTTTATACTATTCATGTGATCACTGTTCAACAACTATATTAGCAATGGTCAAAATTCTTAACATAAAACCAAAAAAGTTGACATTTTATATAAAAATAAAGAGACATTTAATTAGATCAAGAGGGATTTCCATTAATGAAACTTTGGGTCGTTACAATATACCCCCCTTAAGAAATTTCACCCTCGAAATTTTCCTTTTCACACACTAAAACAGATGTGGGTAACTCAAATTCATCATTTCCTCCGATTCCCAAGTCACTTCTTCAGACTTGTGGTTTCTCAAGAACACCTTGACAAGGGGCATTGTCTTATTTCCTAGAATTTTTTCTCTACGATCTAAGATCTTCACTGGTTTCTCCTCATAAGAGAGATCATCTTCCACTTGTACCACCTCAGAAGAGAGTACATGTGAAGGGTCCAGTATGTGCTTCCTTAAGAGGGATACATGAAATACATCATGTACTTTGGCCATAGTAGGTGGAAGTGCTAGTCGATAGGCCATAGCCCCGACACGATCAAGAATTTCTAAGGGGCCGATGTACCTTGGACTTAACTTCCCTTTCTTTCCAAACCTCATGACCTTCTTCCACAGAGATATGCGTAGAAAAACCTTGTCTCAAACTTTAAACTCAAGGTCTCGTTGATGATTATCTACATAACTCTTCTATAGACTCTGTGATGCCTTGATATGGTGCTGAATGGTTTTCACCTTCTCCACCATTTCCTCGACCATTTATGGTCCAAGGAGCTTACGTTCACCAACCTAATCCCAACATGCTGGTGTTCTGCACCTTTTACCATACAGGGATTCATATGGTTCCATTTCGATGCTTGAGTGGAAACTGTTATTATAAAAGAACTCAACCAGAAGAATATGTTGATCCCATCCTCCTTTAAAGTCCATTGAGCACACTCTCAACATATCCTCAAGTGTTCGGATAGTCCGCTCGGATTGGCCATCAGTTTGAGGATGATAGGTCGTACTAAAGTTCAGTTCAGTATTCAGAGCATGTTGAAGACTCTTCCAAAACATAGAGGTGAATCTTGGATCTTGGTCAGACACAATAGATAGTGGTACTCCATGCAACCTTACCACTTCCCTGATATATATCCGTTCCAGTTGATCCAATGATAAATCTTCCCGAATAGCAATGAAGTGTGCAGTCTTTGTAAGATGATCCACAACAACCCAGATTGCATTGTTGCCTTTGGATGTCCTCGGAAGTCCGGTGACAAAGTCCATGGTGATGTTCTCCCATTTCCATTATGGAATGGGAAATGGTTGCATCATCCCCTTAGACTTTTGCCTCTCGGCCTTTACTTGATGGCACACCAGGCTCTTTGATGTATATTTAGTGATCTCCTTATTCGTATTATCCAACAAAAAGTTTTCTCGGAGATCTCGATACATCTTTGTGCTCCCTGGATTAATAGAGGAATTTGAACTATGTGTATCATCTAAAAGATCCTTCTTCAGCTCCGGACATGATAGTCTTTTCCCAAACTGCACAATTCCTTCTTTATTAACATTAAACTCTGAGGATTTCCCTATTTCGATATCTTCCACTTTTTCTTGAATTCCCACATCATCCTTTTGAGCATCCTTTAACCTTTCCAAAAGAGATGGTTGAGATATAATTTGTGAAAGGATTGATGATGTTCCCTTATTTATGATTCCCATGTCCATCTTCATCAAGTATAAGAAGATTGGATTGTTCTCAATTTTAATCATTGATAGAATCGCTGGTTCATTCATACTTAGGGCATTTTCCACCTTGTTCGCTTTCCCAGGGTGGTAATGGAGTGAACAGTCATAATCCTTGATGAGCTATATCCATATTCTCTGGCGCATATTAAGCTCTTTCTGTGTGAATATATATTTAAGACTCTTTTGGTCAGTATATATCTCACATTTCTCTCCATAGAGATAATCCCGCCAGATTTTCAAGCCAATGATCACAACCGAAAACTCTAGATCATGCATTGGATAGTTTTGCTCATGGATTTTCAACTACCTTAAGGCATATGATATCACTTTATCATTCTGAATCAGCACACAGCCTAAGCCCTTCTTTGTAGCATCATTGAAAACAAAAAAAAGTTCCCCACTTTTGGGTAAAGTGAGCACGGGCACAATGATAATCCTCCTTTTCAACTCCTTGAATCTTTCTTCTCATTCATCACTATAAGAAAACTTTACTCCCTTTTGAGTTAGCTTGGTAAGAGGGTTGGACAATCGAGAGAAATTTCTCACAAATTGTGGATAATATCCAGCTTACCCCAAGAAGCTACGGATATCTGTTACCGATGATGGCCTCGGCCATCCCTCAATTGCATCTGTTTTGGAGGGATCCATAGATATCCCATTGCTTGTGATGATACGGACCATGAATGAGACTTCCTTCAACCAGAACTCACACTTTCTATACTTTGCATAGAGCTTCTCCTTGTGCAAAGTCTCTAGTATAGTTCTTAAATGCACCTCATGATCCTCCTTGGTTGTAGACTATATTAGAATATCATCTATAAAGACTACCAAAAATTTATCTAGGTAATCTCTAAAGACTCTATTCATTAAGTCCATGAAGATTTTTGGAGCATTAGTGAGTCTGAAAGGCATTACTATGAATTCATAGTGCCCGTATCATGTGCGAAAAGCAGTCTTGGGGATATCTTCCTTCTTCACCCTTACTTGATAATATACCGACCGCAAGTCCACCTTGGACAAGTATTGTTCTCCACGTAGCTAATTGAATAAGACATCAATTCCTGGAAGAGGATACTTGTTCTTTATCTTGATTTTTTTAGGTTCACTATAATCGATGCAAAGGCGCATTGACCCATCCTTCTTCTTGACGAAGAGGAATGGTGCACCCCATGGTGAAGCATATGGGCGTATAAAACCTTTATCTAGATTCTCTTGTAGTTGTTAGCTCTTCAATCTCTACAATAGCCATTCTATATGGAGTCTTGGATATTGGTAAAGCTCTGGGTATAAGTTCAATTGAGAATTCAACATCTATTCTAGGAGGAAGACCAGGTAGTTCCTCGGGAAACACTTCCGCGAATTCCCTCACAATAGGCATTTCTTCAAGGATGGATTCTTCCTTGGACTCAATCATCTGAGCTAGATATGCGTGCTCATAAGGCAGTAATATCCATGCTTGAGATAATGGAGCTAAAGGATATTCATCTTCCTCCTTACACTTGTAATGAATCCGGGGTCGATTCTCTATATGGAGTGTGATTTCCCTCTCCCGAAAATTTAGGTTGGCTCTATATAAGGAAAGCCAATCCATGCCAAGAATTGCACCAAATTCCACCAGTGGGAGTATGACGAGGTTCGCTAGGAAATTCAATCCACATATTATAACAGGGGATGACTTATATTCATGGGATGCAATGATTTCCCCATTTCCCATACTCACCAACATCTTCACTTCCATGATTTGAGGTGGTGCTGATATTGTTCTACTAATCTTTCGAGATATAAAAGAATGTGTAGAACCTGAATCAAAAAGTACGTTCACTATTCTTGAATGAATAACTAGCGTACCTGTCACCACATAGTTTTCGGGGTTCACTTCAGCAGAAGTGATGGAAAAATCTCTTCCTTTCTCCCTTGGAGGTTGTTGGTTGCCTCTGAAAACCCTTTGATTAGGGCACTGATTTTTAAAATGACCCGCTTCTTTGCATTTGTAGCATTGAACAACGCCTTGAGTTTTGAACGGAGCGTTCCTCTCCTCTGTCGCAACCGCAGGTCTTTCTTGTCGACAGTTAACAGCTAGGTTCCCTTCTCTTCCATACCAGAAGCATTTCCTCGTCCCCTTAAGGCAATTTTCTGGGTGCTTCTTTCCACACTTTTGGAAAGTGGGGTGATGGATCTTCTTAGCACCATTGGATTTATCCATCAGACCACCAGCATTGAAGTCCACCCTATGCTTCTTATCCCCATGATAACCCTGTGATTCTTCGATCTCTATTTCGACCTTGAGGGCATATCAGACAATTTCCTCATAGCTGTCGAAGTCACGGATTGATAATGCTCTCTATAGGCAAGGCTTTAACCCACCAAATAAGTAGTCAACTTTGCATTCTGGGGTAACAACAAAGCCGGAAGCGTATCGTGCAAACCCTGTGAAGTTTTCCTTGTACGCTCGAACAGATTGTTCATCTTTTTTCTTGAGGGAAAGAAACTCCCTTTCCATCTTAAGCCGGAGAGTGCACAAAAAAATATTTATTGAAAAACATCTTCTGGAAATTCTTCCATTCCAACACCTCGATCTCCTCCTCAGGCTTTGTATTTTTTATCAAATTCCACCATTAATCAGCTTCACCCTCCATATGATAAGCCGCCAGGAGAACCTTCTCTTGTTCAGAACATTGAAGGATGGAGAAGATCTTTTCAATGGAGTTGATCCATTGTTCAGCGATCATGGGATCGGATGATCCACTAAAAGTAGGAGGCATTTGCCTCATGAAGCTCTCGATAGCAACTTATTCGTTCTTAGGGGGGGTTGAACGTTCCTCTTGACCCATGTTTCTATTCAAAACTTGATTTATCTGAGAGAGAAGCATGAAAAAGTTCGCGATTCCCGCTCCCATTGGATTGGGCATCTCATTAGTACAGTCATCACATTGATCTTCAGAACAGTTGTTAGCCTGAGTCCTCCTATTACCGGCCATTGGCTGGAATAAAAGGAAAGTTAGGTTGTAACACAAAATGGATAATCCAAATATAAAAGTTGATGACTTAAAAATAAAATTTTATTTCCTTAAATCATGTGTCTATAGGCTTCAATCTAGGCTTTTACTGATCTACTTTCTAACATATATTCTTAGGGGAATTTTTTTATTCCCTTAATCAGGGTTCATAATAAGCTTTTGAATTTACCAAAGCATATCCCCCAGGAGTTTCGTAACCAAGAGTGTAGAAAGACCCGTTGTCGTGCACCAGTTCTCATTCGAGTCTAGCTGAAAGTGGTGTTTTTCGTGTTTTTCCCCTAGGATACATCTGTGCCAGAGCCGCCTCTACCTGCTCATATCCAGACATGGACATATTTTCTTGATAAACCACTTACTCAATACTCACCGAAACTTGGGTACGTATTTATTTTACATAGTCTTGTATCTAAGGCTTTACTAGGGTTTTCTAATCCCAATCCAAAAATAAACTAAACCTATCCTCTGATACTAACTATGACAACCCTGCTTTTATTACAAACTTAAACATGATTTATTACATAAAACTTCACTTGATGCAACAAATAATATCGAGAGGTTTAGTGTATTTGGGGATTAGGATCATTATATAAATACTTAAAACATGAAATAAAACATCTTTATTGAAAACTTCCTTTACATAACCCCTACATTATCTCATACTTAGCATTGCATGGGATAACCTGAGGACATGCATAAGAAAAGGGTGAGCTATAAATCCCAGTAAGGGAATACACATGGAATAACATGATGATTAAAATACATGTTAGATATTAGGCATACCAATAGAGCACAAGAGAAACATGAACATAAAGGCATGATAAATCATGATAATCATAACATGGAAATGTGGCAACAACACTTAACATGGAATTAGCATGAGCCAAGGCTCATTACACATGGAGCATGAGTAAATTCTCATTGCACATGAATCACAAGTAAAATCTTGTTGTACTTGAATTAGCATGATTTAACACTCATTTCACATGACGTATCATGGTACTATACTTTACCCAATGTATTGGAGCGCTATAAGGGTGCACCCATCTTAAACACTTCATTTCATGCATAAGTGTGCCACATGGATCATAAAACATGGATTCCTAAAACATAATCATTTATTAAAAGATAAAAGAATGTTTAATTCATACAAGAAACTTTATAATAAATAAGTAAATGTGCATAAAGGTTAATACCTTTTATGGAGAAATGGGCATGGTACTCAGTAAACAATGGCATTGGCTTAGAAAATCGGTGTGATTTCGGCAGCGTAACGGTGTGACATAAGAATTCATAAAAATAGTTGATGAGAGAGAAAGGGGTTACTCATCATATTTACATGTAATGGACAGTAAGGAGGTCATATAGATACATTTCCCAAAAATTGTAATGGAATTTAGATACATGATACAAAAGTATTGCTTGAATGTAAATGAGGAGAGAGAAGTTCCTTTCGGAATTTCTCCATAGTAACGGGTGTACATGGGAGGTATTTAATGAGAGAGAATGGGGTATCCGATCATTCAAACATAAATAGGGAAGTATGAGGGAGTTGTGAAACCATACCCCAACATTTATAATTGAAATTAAATTTTCAAAACAACTTAAAGAAAATTAGACAAAAAAACAAGAAAGGATGCAAACCCTTGCTTGGAAGTGTGCTTCCAAAGGCTAGGGAGAGTCTTGTGAGAGGATTTTTTGGAGCATAGGGAACCTTGGGAGGATTATAGAGAGAGTAGGGTAGAGTTTGGAAGAACTACAAAGGCTTTGATTGGGGAGGAAATGGGAGCTTGGGTGGGTTTATATATTAAAGGTGAGGGAATTCTGTATTATTTAGGTTTGGGACCCCTGACATTAAATTAATCCAAACCAAAAAACATCCCATGGTTTTTGCCCATGTTTTTTGGTAAAGTAAAGAGGAAAACAATATTTTATAAGGACAAAGTCCAATCTTCTTAAAATAATAGGGTTGCTTATGTGGAGGTGAGTCACGCTCCCATGGAAAATAGTTTAAAAAGACAAGGTGTTTAATAAGTCTTGAGTGGTCCATTAATGCTTTGAAAAGTAATTCAAACAAACCCAAAATCACATTATTTTAAGGGTAAAATATATATTTGCCGAACATAAATCTTATATTATTTTATTACATCACTATTGTGTCATTATGATGTCATAAAACACATTATATATTTAAACGGTATTTAATTTTTACCCAAAAATATGACTGTCTCAGAAAATTATGAAAAATTCACTATTGGATAATTTTGACGTCATGATTCCATAAATATAATTTATTTTATCTAAATAATTTTCTAAATATGTTAATTTTCACTTTTAAATTAAAAACCGACATTTATCGAAAATTCACGGGCTTTGACAGAAATGGCTTTCATACCATAATAAAAATTACAATTGCATTCATAAAATTATAAGATAATTTATATTTAATAAAAATTAATTTAATAATAATAATAATATTTTATTAAAATATTATTTAATTCAAAAATCCCTTAATTTAATACAATAGAATT
This sequence comes from Viscum album, assembly GCA_963277665.1. Taxonomy (NCBI): domain Eukaryota; kingdom Viridiplantae; phylum Streptophyta; class Magnoliopsida; order Santalales; family Viscaceae; genus Viscum; species Viscum album. The sequence goes on from OY728150.1 coordinate 648,880,528, forward strand.
CTTGATAAATAATAACTAAAAACATTATGTGTACTTTAAAAACTATTTACAATGAATCAATAATGACAAGAAAGTATATTCATTATTATATACAAAAATAATTTACATGAACATAGTACTATTTATTTGTTACATAAACCCTTAAAACAGCTGCATAATACCTAATGGTAAGGTGTGCGATGGTGACAGACTATTGGGGTGGCTCGGATAACATTGCTCGAGTGGTAATTTCTATCAACTTCCACTTCTCCCATAGACGGTCCCGTTCGAGCTTGACATGATGAAAATCATCTTCAGCTTGGTCAAGAGCGAAGCCCAAGGATGCCCCCTCTTTAACAAGCTCTGACAAATGGGCTTCGTATGGGGAAATTCTACTAGATGAGTCCATCGCTTCCTTTGTCTTAGTAAATTTGGATTTGTTAAAGCCCTATATTTATACTAATCTTGTGATCACTGTTCAACGACTATATTAGCAACGGTCAAAATTCTTAAAATAAAACCAAAGAAGTTGACATTTTATATAAACATAAAGAGACATTTAATTAGATCAAGAGGGATTTCCATTGATGAAACTTTTGGTGGTTACACTCCAATTGTTACTTTGTAGAATCGAGGACTTACAAGTAAAGGAATATAGTGGTTTCAACTAACTTAATGTTCGAGGACTTCCAATAATAGGAAGATAGGGGTTTTTACTACCATAATGTTTGATTTATTGCATATATAGCAAGAAATACTCTGATATTCTTATCAAGGGCTTACCCTATTTGAACCAAGGCTGTTCATTAATAATAATTGATTTTGGTTTGTTTTGTTGTCAATCTGCACAAGGATGACTAGGGAGTTTTCAAGGAATGAGGCCCTATGATTTAGGATGAAATTTGCATTGAAGGTGTCACATGATACATATTGATGACGCATGGTGCATGGTGAAGGCATGCGGTACATGGTTAAGGCGTGAGATACATAGTGCGGGCGCACGGTACAAAATGTAGGCAGTGGGAACGGTACGTAGAGAAGTGTGCGGAATCGGGAATTATTCTCAGCAACGAAATGCAGTGAAGGATTTTGGTATGAGGAATGTTGAAGGTTGAAATTAAAAATGGTTCGCAGCAATGGTATGTGGTTAAGGAATGCGGTATGCGGAATGGTGATGATTGTTGGGATTGATGCGGTTTGTGAAACAGGAGCGGTACGCAGTAGAGGCTAATCATATATAGATGAAGTAAATATTGTCCCACATTGAAAATCTGGGTAAAATAGATTAGGGATTTTTGTAGAGTACATTTCCTATTTAATGAACAATAATATCGTTTTTTATGTAACAATATTGGGGATTCGAAATTTAGGAAGAAATCTAGAGAATTCCAGAGTTATTCGTGGAGGAGAAGATGGTACGCTGAGAGAATCATCCACATAAGGAAAATAGTCCCCAGAAGAGTGTGTGGGTTATGCGGGAAGCCTTGATATGCGTGGCAGAGCAAGGAAGTATGTGGAACATGAAGGTACGCAGAGGTGTGGAGCAGTACACCGAGTAAGACGGAACCTGGAGTACCACAATTCACAGAGGAGATGGTCAATATGCCGATGATCTGGAGGATTCGCCGATTAGCTGGATAGTAAGTGAAAACAACAGTGGTATGTAGAAATATAAGCAGTATGAGGAACACCCATGGAAGCTTGAAAATTAGCCAAATTAGTTTGCGAAATTATTATTCATAACATATTAGTATAAGGGAAAATAAATTAAATATGTGTGTGATTACTGGACTTAAATAAAGCATCCATTTACAGTTTAGTATGCCCGATTTAATGACAAACCATTAAAGCAACCATCATGTTGATAAATTGAGTAAAGATTCTTCCAAATTAGTGATAAAAAAAGAGTTAGTGGAAGGGATCTGAGGGACTTAGTGTGCTATCTCTAAAACCTTATAAAGGCATTGCACCTGGCACATAGTGAATGTGCTAAACTCTTTCATTCCACAACTTGTAAAGATTGTTGGTTTTGGAACGACTGACACACTTGCAGTGTATGCCCCTTGGATGGTTCCCTTAGTGGTGAACCAAGTAAAATCATTTTTTCATTGCTTTGCATGTGATTGTTCATTATTTAAACTCTCTCTTCAGACAAGTTTAATAGGTTCCTACCAACGGGGGAAAAAGATCCATCAATTTTAAAGAAAACGTTGACACCCAGATTCACCCATCCCCTCTCAGGGTGTTCTTGGGCCTTTCATGTGTTATAAAATGGTAAAGGTTACTGCTGTTGAATCTATCTTATGCTATCATGGAGAATCTAGTCAATGTTAGGGGAGTTACCCTCTTCGATGGAAGTAATTTTCAAATATGGAATAATAGGATGAGATATCACCTAAGATCACTTGGAATGTAAGTCATAATTTTTACTATGTATGTAATACATGTCCCTGATCCTATAGAACTGTCAATGAAAGATACAGAAAAAAATTATTTGATGCTAATGAAAAAGCACAAAATTCTCTCACTATAGCCCTTTCTGATTAGATTTATCTATCGGTAATTAGTTGAACATGTTCTAAGTCAATATGGGATAAAATAAAGAATACGTATGAGGGAGATAGCAATGTGAAGGAGGAAAATCTCCAAGTACTACACAACATGTATGATGATAAGAAGATGCACCTAGATAAGAATGCAGACACCTTTTTCAATTGAATTACTGAAGTTTTAGGAGAAATATGAGGTCTGGTAGAAGAAATAAAATACATTAACATAGTGATGAAAATCTTGAGAAGAATTCCACACCTTTACAGTGAAAAGGTATCACTCCTTGAGGATCATGATCTTTAAAAACTCTCAGGGGATGATCTTCTGAACAATCTATGGTTTTATGAAATGGGAATCAAACTAGAAGAAGCTACGAATCATGTTGGAAAGAAAATGACAAACTACACCAAAGAAAAACTAAATATTTTAGGAGATAGTAGTGATATAGATAATAAGGGAAATGAAAATATCACTCTCATTTCAAAGATGTTCTAGAAGGGAACATGGAAATTTGAAGTAAATATACCTCTTTCTTGTTTTGGATGTGGAAGAGTTGGGAACATTTCATCTCAGTACTCAAGAAATTTGATGATGAAGAGAGAAAAGTTGAAAATATTGATAAGCCTCAGAAAACAATCTCCAAAAATGGAAACTTCATATTTTCAAATAAAGTAAAGAAGAAGGGTTTTGTATGTGGAAAGGGAGATGATGATAATAAATTATATGAGGATGATGAACCGGAATATAAGACTGGAAACCATGCCTCCATGATGGATACCATTGAAAAGTTAGAACCATTGATGGATAAATATGGAGATAATCAGTTGACTACTAATTCCGGTCCCAAGGTAAATCTTAATGATTATTTTGGTAAGCTTGATATTAAATGTAATAGATTTAATAAGTGTAAATCAATGTTGGTGGAATAATTGAAATATATTGATCAACTAGAAGAGGAAATTAATGAACATGAAGAACCAATGAATGTTCAATCATTAATCCCTAAAAGCACTGATGATGTTGTGGAACTAAAACTCAGAAATGAAGAACTATAAATGGTCAGAAATGACCTTACTGAGATACTAGAGTAGATGTACAATATTGTTAAAGGAATCAAAGAATAATTAGTTACTTTGTGAAGTAAACTCGAAAGTGAATCAACTTCCAAAGCAGTAGAGAAGAAAATACAATTTGGAATGTTCTCATATGCTGACCTGCTAGAGAGAGAAAAACATGGTTCTAATGGAGTTGAAAAAATATTGAGTGATCAAAGACCCACATTCATTGGAAATAGTGGAATTGGTTGGGAGGCCGAAACATCAAATGCTATTAATAAAGTGAACTAGAATAAAGGCAAGATGGAAGTCAATTATATTGAGAAGCCACCCGATGTGGAGAAAAATAAACCCTTGAATAAAACTGAAAGGATAACTAAAGATTAATCTGGAGTTTACTAATATTATAGGAAATAAAAATACTTTCTTGAGGATGAATTCATGAAGATAAATAGAAGTGAGAAGACATTTCCTTTCATGAAGTGTTAGTTTTGTGGATATCTAGGATAAATCATGTCATACTACGAAGAGGTATGGAGTTATATTAATGGGTAAGAGTTAGGACTTCAACAAAGGAGAACATATTCATATCCTACTTATTTTTGAAGAAATATTTTTTATGGATATTGTTTTTAATATTCTAACATTGTCCATAAATATGTATATTACAGGTAGAGGTATGACAGGATAAATTCTTTCAATACTCATAGAGGAGTCAAAACACATCAACCAAACAAAGTTTCTATTTCAAAGAGGTTTTATCCTCTAGAATAATAACTTTAATATTAAAAACCCATGTACACATAAAATTTAATTGAAAGGCCATCAGCATCTGACAGTCAATCGAATATCTCATGGAAGGAAATGTGGAAAATTGAAAATTCCAATTTCACAGAAGTATCCCTCAAGGATAAAAAGAACAAAAGAACCTGGATTCTTAATAGCATATGTTCATCTCTCATTTTGGGTAATTCATACCAATTAACGAATGTCAAGATAAAGGTTAATAAAACAATGAGGTTTAAAAATGATGGTGCTTTGAACATAAAAGGCAGTGGAAGTACTACGTTTGCTAATGGAGAGATGAAGAAAACTGAAGTCCTTTATTTGGATGGTATGAGTCACAATATTTATATTGGGAGTCAAATCTGTGACTCAGGTCTTCAGTGACATTTAAACAGAATGGTTGTACTATAAGTGGAATGTATGAGATTTCACTCCGGAGAGGTTGTAGACCGGATGTAAACTTATTTCAAGTTGATTGTAAAGAGAACGTTTTCTACATAACTGTTGAAGAGGAAAACATATTATCGCCTAGAAGATTATGACACATCAATCCAAAAGACATGGAGAATTTATCTGAGTTAAATATAGTCAAGGATATCCATAATCTAAAGTGCAAACGAGAGAAGACATGTGATGCATGTATGTGGGGGAAACTGGTCTGCAATTCCTACCAGCCGAAGAAGAAAAGAGAATAAAATATCCTTAACCTCATACATACATATGTATGTGTCCCAATAAATGTAACTGGAACACATGGATAAAGATATATTGTTCTATTCATAAAATATTACAGTAGAATGGAATGTGTGATCATTATACACAAGAATCAACAATTGAAGGACTTCCTGAAAAGAAATCGTCAAATCACCAATAATGATACAGGACGACAGACCAAAGTCCTGCGGTCTGACAATGGAGGGGAATACACATCCATTGAATTTGAAAATTAACTAGATAAGTATGGGATAAAACATGAGGTGGTGGATGTGATAACTCCATAGCAAAATAGATTTGTTGAGCACAGAAATAGATAGGTAAATAACATGGCCAGAACTATGCTGATCGAGAGTTGTATTCCTCGACATTAATGGAAAGAGGAAGTACAAGAATTTGTGTAAATTCAAAATCGAACAGTGATTTATATGGGTGAGAAAAAGACGCAATACGAATTCTGGTATGGAAGGATTCCCTCTTTGAAATATTTTCATGTTTTCAGAAGCAAATGATTTATTCAAAACAAAGAATGAAATCAAGGGAATTATGGAGACAATACAGAAAAAGGAATATTTCTCAGATACTCAATGAACAGAAAATCCTAAAAGTGTTTCAGTAAGCACTTGGGAAGAATTGAGGAAATCAGAGATGTAAATATCATTTAAAATAAAAACATGAAAACTTCAAGGAATTATTCAGATGCAGTGATCGAAGATAAAGAAGGATGTGACCATAGAACAAACACTAATACAGAGGAAGTGAAAGGTGTGCAATACTCTCAGGATTCACATCTTGATGTTGAATTTGATGACTAATCTGAAGAGGAAGCCATAATCAGAGAGAATTCAGCTAAACCTAAATAGAAAAATCAAAGAGTAGATGTTGATCTGTCCAACATTATCATGGATCGGAATGCACCAACAAACAAAAGGAGAATGAATAATAATCTGAGTTATGTATTTCTATCAGTTGTGGAACCATACTTATTTGAAGTGGCTGCAAAGGATGATTCATGGGTAAAAGTAATGATTGGAGAGTTAGATCATATTGACAAAAATCAGACTTTGGATCTTGTAAAGAGATCTAAAGATCCCAATGTGATTTGTACAATGTAGATTTTTAAGAATAAATTTGACAAGCATGGAAATGTGATCCAAAATAATGTGCTCTTGGTCTTTAAGGGATATTCACAAATTGAAGGTGTTGATGTAGAAGATACATTTTTTCTAGTAGTGAGACTAGAGTCAAAAAGGCTATTTCTTTCTTGGAAATCAGAATAGTTTATAAAGTGTATCAAATGGATGTCAAGACATTATTCATAAATGGAGTATTGGAATAAGTAGTATACATTGAACTTTTCATAGGGATCTTTTAGGGAAATAATGAATTGATGGATTTTAAATTAAAGAAATAACTTTATAGCCTGAAATAGGCACCACGAGCATAGTACTCTTGGTTGGACTCTTATCTAAAAAACATGAGTTCAAAAGTGGAATAGTGGATAACAATCTATATGTGAAGAAATCCTAACAAGATCAGTTTGTGGAACTTTTATAGGTGGGTGATATTATTTTTCGTGGAAGTAGACATAGATCTGTGGATGAATATTCTAATAAAATCTAATCAGAATTTGAAATGTCCAAGATTGGTGAACTCACATACTTTCTAGGGTTGCAGGTACTTTAGAAGTTGAATTAAACTTTCATTTCTCAAGAAAATTATGAAAGATATATACTAAATAAATTTAATTTACAAGATTCCAAACCAATTTCAACTCCAATTTAGATTAGAAAAAAGCCCAGAAAGCATGAGGAAGGGACTTCTGTGAATCCAACCATGTAACAAAGAATTATTGGAAGCCTACTGTACTTGATGGTGAGACATCCATATATTGTCTTTCTAACATGCCTTGTGGCCCCCTTTCAGAGTAATCCAAATAAGTAACATATGGTGGCAGTGAAAATAATCCAGAATAACATTCAATGTACACATAATTATGGACTATAATTTTCTAAAGGATTAGATTGTGAAATATCCTCTTTATCTGATGCAGACTGGGGAGGAGATTTAGTGGATTGAATGTCTACTAGTGGTGGATCATTCTATATTAGAAAGAAATGTGTTGCCTGGTTAAGCAAGAAATAGGAAGGTACCTATATTAGTACAACTGAATATGAAAATATATCTGATACCAAGGCATGCACTTAGTTACTTTGGATGGAGAAGCAACTGAATGACATAGGTGATGATGTGAAACAACAATGTTGATTTATAGTGATAACAAGAGTGTAATTGAACTTATGAATAATCCTATTCATAATTCTCATATGAAACATATTGAGATCAGATATCAATTCATCATAGAAAAAGTTGAACAAGGCATGATCGAAATGAACCATGTGGGAATTGATGAGCTAGTGACCAACATTATGACCAAGCCACTATCTACAGCTTTGTTTGAGAAACATTGGTAGAACCTCAGTGATCATCATCCTACCAGTGCATAATGAGGTTATGAAATTCTCCTCTATCAAATTGATTTATTTATGATAATCTATTTGTGGAAATTTTATAGGCTTATGGGGGAGATACGATCTAGGGGGAGTATGTTATGAGATTATAATGATTAAATACCAGTTTTGGGTCTACGTCCAATGGTGGAGAATGGATCAATTCAATTTAAAGTGATATGTTTTATACAACTATGGGGGATAAAAAAAAAGGAGATCTCAATTCTTGTCCACTCACTTGTTTTCTATATCGAGAACTAGGCACATATACTTAGACTGATGGGTGAGTTCTTTATTGAAGGTTCAAGTTTTGATTATGGTTGGCACATTAGTGAATTTATCTATAGATATATAACAAACAAAAAGGGGGAGATTATTGTAACCAAGGATATTCATTGATAATAATGGAGGTTTATTTCTATTTTTTTCTCAATCAACCCAAGTATGATTAGGGAGTTTGTAAGGAATGGGGTGATATGATTGAGGATGAAAGCAATATTGAAGGTGGTCTTGTTTCCCAGTGTTTTCCATTTTTTGGGCCAAAAAATTTAGGTGTTTGGAAATGATACATGGTGAAGGCACACAATACATGGTGAAGTCACACGGTATGGAGTGAAGGCACGCATTGCATGGAGTAGGCGCACGATATGTGGTTTAGGCAGCGGGAACGGTATGTGGGGCGGTTCACGGAACCGAGAATAGTTCACAACAACAGTATGTATTGAAGGATTTCAGTATGTGAATGCAGAATGTTGAAACAAAAAATGGCTTGTAGCAATGGTATTCAGGGAAGGCATGCGGTAGTTAGAAAGATAAAGGTAGGAAGGATTGTTTTGGTTTGTGAAATAGGAGTGGTATGCAGTGGAGGCTAACTGTAAACATATTGAGTGAAGATTTTCCCAAATTTAAAATTTAGGTATAATATTTTAGCGATTTCTGTAGTCTTATGTGCCTATTTAAGGAAAAAAAATCCCCTTTTTTTAAAAATGATATTGGAAATTTGAATTTTTGGAAGAAATATGGATAAATATGAAGTTGTTCACGAAGGAGAAGATGGTTAATAAAAATAATCATTAACATTAGGAAAATTGTTCACAAAATATTGTGTGTTTTGTGCTGGAAGCACTTTTAATATGTGGTGGAGCAAGGTAGTATGCGGAGTAGGAAGGTATAAAGAAGTTTGGAGCAGTACGCAGAGTAGGGTGGAACGTGGAGTAGTGCAGTTTTAAGGGGAGTTGGACAGTATATAGAGGTATTGCACAGTACACAGAGGAGATAGACTGTACGTGAAAATAGTAGTGGTACATGGAAACAGTAGCAGTACGCGAAGCACCCAAGGAAGTCAAAAAATTAGCCAAATCAGTTCGCAAAATTAATTTCCATATCATATCAGTATGAGGTAAAATAAGTTAAATATGTGGGTGATTACAAGACATTAACGGAGCATCCATTTATAGTTGAGGAAGTATGATTTAATGATAAACCATTGAAGTGTCCTTCATGTTGATAAACTGAGTAACGATTCATCCAAATCTGTGAGAAAAGCCGAGTCAGCAGAAGTGATCTTTGGGATATATTGTGATATCTATAAAACCTAGTATAGGTAGTGTGTCTGGCATAGAGTGATTATGTCAAACTATTGTATTCCACAACGTGTGATGGTTTGTGGTTTTGGTACAACCAAAACAATTCCATTGTATGATCATTGGACACAGCCCTTAGTGGTGAACTAAGTAAAATATATGTGTCATTAATTTTCCTGTGATTTTGTATTTTCTTCCCTACCTCTTTATACAATTTTAACATGTTCCTACCAACGTGGGAAAAAGATCAATCAGTTTAAAAGTAAATGTTGACACCATGATTCAACCCTCCCCTATGAGGGTGTTTTGGGGTCCTTCATACCATTGGGTGTGTAAGATAAACTTTCTTGAATGTATAAATCAGGGGACCTTTATCTATAGTTGTTGGATACCTTTCTCAGTTGTTTAAATGATTTAATACTTTTTTCTGTTTTGTTACTAGATTATAATTCCAATGTATTTTTTTAATGTATTAAACTATAACTTTAATATACTTTTTTATACTTTATAATATGATAAATAAGATTCGATACACTTTAAGGTAGAATCATTCCTTAAGAAAAGATTTATTAAGTTTCTAATTCCAAAAAATGAAATGTTTTTCAACATACAAATCGCCCCCTCTTGTAATTGAGCATATGAATCTACATTTCAGTCCTAAAATTGGTATCAGAGGGGTTATTTGAATATACTAATACATACATATATGTTTTCTTGACCAAATTTTCTTTTTTAGCTTTACTTGCTCATGTTTTTTCTTAAATTTTCATTGTTAATAAACTTTTGTTACTAATCCATGGCATGTAAAAGTATTTATTTTATAATATTAGAAGGAATTAATGTTGGTTAAATAGAAAATCTTAGTCCTAATAGTCCAAAAAAATTATGGTAAGGATTATGAGTATTGGATAGTTATGATGAATACTTTATTTATAAGCACTGGTGTGGATAATTTTTGCATGCTTGCTGATGACTACAAGATTATTGAGAAATAAATATGAACATTCAAAAATCAAGGAAAATACTAATATGAACTAAAATTCATGGTACAAAATTAATTATTATGTTCTATGAATTTGAATATCTACATTCAAATATCTTCTTGTGATTCTACTGAAACCATTTACACAAACCTTGAAGTTACACCCATTGGAACTTCTAAAGTGATATAAAATAAGATGATTTAAGTTAAGAGATGAATATCATGGATTTATATTTCTATATGGAGAACCTGTCTACAATGTGTAATAAATATTTATGACCATCGTCAATTTTCTTTACTCTATTGGTGAGAAAGGTCTTCGTAATGAAGTTCTTGTGGACAAGATAATTGATGTCATGATCAATAAGTGTGAATCGAAATGGACAGTTGTTGATTATAATATGAAAGTATGGAACATCATTATTGATGATTTTTCTAGAACTCTTCATCAGCAGGAAATAGGAATGAGGAGAGATGTCGATTTTAATAATAAGAGAAATGTAATGTAAGTGTTTATTTCACTACTACAACTTAATACAAGAGTGTTGAAAGGGTTACAATATCTAAAGCTATGAGAGATGTTGTTGTATATAAATATAGTGATAGTGATCAGTCTAAGAATGAACTATCCAATATAGCGTGGAAGACAAACATGATTATGTGAAACAAATATTTTCAATATAGATATAAGAAGAATGAAAGAAAGGACAAAAATATTTTGAAGTAACTTGTTTTGAGTAAAAAAGTGATGAACATATCAGACAATATTTTCTTATTTTTAAGAGAAAATATAGAAATGACAACCTTTTTGAAAGGAACAAAAATATATACTAAAATTATAAGGCTAAGAAGTTCCTGAAGCCTAATGATACCTAGAGTTCTAGTGGTGGTGACTCTTCAAATGAAACATTGAAATATAATTCTTCTGCTCAAAAGAATACTGGTCTTAGATCAAAATTTATTATTTAAAATCAGTGTCTTATAGATAAGGTAAATAATTTTAAATCTTCAAAAATTATTTCCTTAAATGAAAATTTTCATGGTTATGAAAATTATGCATCTTCAGATGAAAAATTTTCCTCATCAGAAGATAATAAATTACATCTATTTGAATAATTTTTTAGATTTGATAATTAAATTGAGAATTGGAACTATAATTTATAAAAGATGTTAGCAAAACATAATTCTATAATTTCAGTTTTAATAAATGAGATATCAGATATTTATAAAGATCTCTGTTATAAAACTCTTGATTTTGAAAATATTTTTAAAAACCAAAATGAAGTTAATTCATAGAATGATAAACATTTTAATGATCATGAAAATGTTGTTTCTAATAAAAAATTTAGAGGCTAAATAAAAATCTATGATTAATGACATTGAGGATAAGAATTTATTCATCAGACTCAAATCCATAACATTTTACTTAATGAAACTTTTATCAAATTTTACTTTATGAATGAAATAATTTTATAAAATGTATTCAAAAATTAATTTTCTTACGGAATGTTCTATATTTGGTTATACTCACTCAAAACTAATTTTTAGTCATACTTACTATATTTCCCAAAGAGCTCCTTTTTTCACTAAATGTAAATGTGGTGGAAATTTTGAAGAAAATTTTTCTTTAAATCAATACAAGTCCTTATGTATTCATAAAGATTATTTTTATAATAAAATGTAGGTAAATAAGATTTTACTTTCGTAAATTTCTAGACCTACAAAATTTGGGATTATTAAAGTCTTATTTTTTATAGGAAAATAAAGGAAGAACCAACAAATATATGCCGTACATGGATAATGGATATTCCCATCACATGATTGATAAAAAAATATTTGAAAATACTATCAACATGAAAAGAGGAAAAGTAAAATTCAGAGATAATGATCAGGGAGACATTTTTTATATTGGTAACATTTTTCTTATGGGAAAAACACTAATTTCAAATTTTTCATTGGTTAATGGTTATAAGAAAAACCTTATAATCATAATTCTATTATGTTATTAAGGCTACCTTGTGGATTTTAGGAATGATAAATTCTTACTACACAATTCCAAGGATGAGTGTATTCAAACTTCCAAAATTCATGAGAAGTTTATACAAAAAATTTATCAAACTTTAGGATCGAAAACCTAACTTGCCTTAGTGTAATGGAAGATCATTCATGGTTATGGGAAAGACGACTAAGACACTATAATCTTAGGAACCTATGAAAATCTAATAAAAAAGACACGTTAAGGATCTACCAGTGCCTAGATTTTATTCTTCAAATGTTTGTGATCATTATCAATATGGAAATAATCATAATACATGCTTTAAATAAATTGGTGACGTCTGAAGATATGATGCATTGCATCTAGTGCATATATATTTTTTGGTTTAACCAAAATTGGATGTATTGGAGTAAAATACCATGTATTTGTTTTATTTGATGACTATATTGGATTTACATGGGTTTATTTTCTTGCAATGAAATCTGAAGCCTTTTCGTAATTTAAATATTATTCATCCAAAGTAAAAAATGATAAAAACCTGCTATTGATAACTATTAATAGTGACCATGGGGGAGAATTTCAAAATTCATATTTTGAAACATTTTGTTGTAGGAAATTCATTACTCCTAACTTTTTAGCTTTGTGAACTCCTCTATAAAATGATTTTTAAAGAAGAAATAAAATTACTCAAGAGATAAATAGAACCATGCTCAGTGAATATTTGATTGCTAAAAATATTTAGGATGAAGTTATAAGTATTTTTTAGTATACTATAAATCAAGTTTCAATTAGAAATTTTCTTAAGAGAACAATTTATGAATCATGGGCTGGTCAAAAATCCTAATGTTTCTAACTTAAAATAATTAGGATGCAATGTATTCATTTTTAATACTAAAAATAACTTAAATAAATTCTCTCCCAATTCCAATGAAGTTATTTTATTCAGTTATTACCCTAATTATATGTCTTATAGAGTTTTGAACAAAACATCTTGTATTGTTGGAGAAAAATGCATGCCAAATTTGATGAACTTGGTCCTTTTTTAAGCAACCCCAACCACCGTCCATAGATGTTTTTTCAAAAATTGATAATCAATATTTGATGGAATATTATTTTAAAAAGGAAAATACTCAATTAAATGATTTTTAATTATTTACCACAGATGAATTTCTACTTTATGATGAAAAACAGGTTTAAAAACCCAAATAAGTTTTTTCTTAAGAATAATCCTAAGGATTATATCATTGATGATGTAAATAAACCTGTAAGGACTAGAAGTTCTTTATGAAATTAAGTATAACATCTAGAACATCAATCCCAATTATACCTTAAAATATCTTAGTAAGCATTAGGTGATTATGATTGGATTAAACTATGTAAGATAAACTAAATAAATTCTAAAGGAATAAAGTATGTACCTTCATTGAAAGCCCTAAGGAAATGTCTATAATTGGTGTAAAATGGGTCTTCAAAAATAATTTAGAAGAAATTTTAATAATTGTAAGAAATTAATAAATATTAGTTACTAATGTCTATAATCAACAAGAAGGAACAATCTATGAAGAAACCTACACCCTATTAGCAAGACTTGAATCTATTCATATTCTATTTTCCTTTGCAGCATACATCAATTTAAAACATTTTCAAATGGATGTAAAGTTCTCTCCAATTAATGGATATGTTCAAGAGGATGTTTATTTGTAAGAAACTCTTGACTTTGAAGACCTAAAACATCCTAAACATGTTTTTAAACATACCACTACTTTATGTGGACATAAAAAAGTCCCAAGATCCAAGTATGATATATTTTTAGGATTTTTGTTACAAAAAAACAATGTTAATGGAATTGATAATCCAAAACATTCTATAAAGAAAGACAACAAAAAATTTTTGATTGTTGAAATTTATATTGATGAAATTATATTAAGACCAACTCAGAAATATTTAACTGATTTATTTTCAAATCTCATGAAATATGTGTTTGAAATGAGTATGATGGGTGAGTTAACCTTTTTTCATGGTTTTCAAATTTCTCAAAACCCCTAAGAAACATATATATCACAACATAATTATATTAAATATCTTTCAAAAATTATGTATATGACCACATTAGAATTATAAGTACTCTAATCAGAACCTCAAACTTTCTTGATCATAATGAAGTTGAGAAAGCCTTAGATCAAACATCTTTTAGTGTTATGATTATAATTTTATTATACATAATAGCTAGTCATCTAGACTAAATGTTTTTAGTATTCTTTTTTAAATGATTTAAATATAATCCAAATGGAATACCATTTAAAAGTAATGAATAGATTTTTTTTCTATTTAAAGCGAATCATGTACTTATGACTTTTTTATTCATCTGAAATTATTTTTTTAATGAGTTTTTAAGATGCTAATTATGGTGGATGTATAATAGATAGAAAAATTAAATCTATAACATGTCATTTCATAGGATAATCATTGGTTTCATGGTCATGAAAGAAGAAAAATTCAGCAGCACTTTCTACTACTGAAGCTAAATATAATGTAGCTAGAAGTTGTTCTGCTCAAGTGTTGTGGATCCAACATTGACTCAAAGTCTATGCAATGAGTTTTACAAAAACATAGATATTGTTTGATAATACAAGTTATGTTTCCCTAAGAAAAAACCCTGCACATCACTTTATTTTAATCCACATAGATATTTAGAATAACTTTCTTAGGGATCACGCATAGAATGGGGATATCATTATTTAATTTACCGGAACACATGATCAACATGCTGGAATTTTTACAAAATCCCGACCCTCCATGAAATTTGAATATATTAAAAAAAATTAGGATTGATAAAAGTAATGAAATCTTCCATATTAACTTTTTATTTAAACCTATCTCCTATCATTAAAAATGATTTTTTCATAAGGGGTTATGTTTTTCTACTGTTTTAAAAAATATTCTTTGAAATTTTTGGGAATCTAAATTTTTTTTACTTAATAATTTTTTCTGGAACCAAATTGTTTTCTTTTCCAAATAAAAATTTCTAGAATCTATGTTATTTAAAAGGAAACTTATTAATACTGAAAATTATTTATAAGTAATCATGAAGGTATGTATTCTTACTTAAATCTTTATAATATTTTTTTCTTATTGGTATTGCAATCCTATTTTAAGAAAAACTTATCAGATTTAATTTCCCTAAATTTTATTTTTTCTTAAAACCTCATATGATCAGAATCCAAGAATTCTTCATCAAAATTAATATCAATAGTTAAGTTGGATCAAATAAATCTTAACAACTGGATCTAATCGAGTATTCAAACTGATGCCAGAAAGACTATTTAGAGGAACCCCTCTTCTCATCCCACATCGATTATTTCAGTTTTTTGCACTGAGGCTCTACCACTTTTTATGTCCACCATTCTAATTCTTATGTTTTCTTATATTCCAAATGTATCTTGATGATTTTCTTTAGACTCCAATTTAATCTAAAACCCAGAAAGGATCCAACAGACTGATTATTGTTCTGATAAAGGTTAGTGGGATAAAATTTCATTGTGTTGTATAATTCTATGATTGAAAAGATTATCAAGTTGAATAGATGGGAACATTTTTATGTGGCTAAATAGTGGAATCACGATTCGATCTATCTGGACCTTGTAGTATAATTATACAATTTAATGAGCTTCTATGAGAAAGGAGAAAGATAGATGTTTATGTTCAGATGTTATGGAAAATCATACTCTTTATCATTCAAAAAGGTAGTCAGTACCTTATATATTACCAATAATGGTGAAGTTATTATATGATCACCCGAATTACCTGACAAAGAGTGATCATTCATGAAGAGTAAATCTTATGGCTTCATCAGAATCAATAATGTCATGAAACCCTAGATTTCACATCTCTCAACAAATCACAGGTTGGTAGCTTTGTGAATGCAAGGTTTCCCTATCCCAAGAAAAGGGTAATAAAGATGCACTTAAGATTTTTGATATCTTTTTCTTGACTTTCATAGTGAACCTATGAAAAATAAATTTTCTGAATTATACCCTTCTGACAATCTCCAACATCATGAATGGAAACATAAAGTCTCATATTTTTATTTATCTGGCGATTATTTATAATATCATTGTCTTATGTTTGAAATCATTAATGATCCCTTGTAACTCAAAAGAATGAATTTAAAAATTATGTTGCTCAGTGATGATACCATGAGAAGCTTTAAAATAGATTTCAATGTTTAATTAGAATAGTTTAATGATACTATTGATAAGTATGATAATCATGAATCTAAGAAAGATGAAGTTGTTGAACCTTCCAAGAAAAGATAATCAAAACAATTGGGCCCTCGATCATCACCTCCTAAACCAAAGAAGCATAAGTTTTTCCCTAATGAATTAGTTTCTAATAGGAGGTAGAAAAAGAAGAACAAAAAGGAAGGTGACATTATTTTTGCACTTGACCCTAGGGAGGCTAAGGCCTTAAAAAATTTCGAAGCTTAAAATCTCAAGAAACTAGAAAAGGAGAAAAATCAGAAAGAAAAAGAGTTTCATGCTCCAGTTGCTCTGTTATTGTTATCAGATGTTTAGAATGTTTCGGAATAGATTCAAGTATTGGAATCCTTCCTTAAGGAAGATTCTATTCTAGAATAGGTTGTTGAATGGGAACAAATTCATCCAGAAGAAGAAGAAGAGGATGAAAGTGAAGACGTTATTAAAGTGGTTGAAGAGTATAATTAAGATAAGAGTCCTTTAGATAAATACACAATAAGAACTTCCCAAGATTTATCCACCATAATTTATTCAGATAAAGAAAAATAAATTTCTAAGGAGGAATAAGTAAAAAAAGTAATTCCATTGAAGATATTGATGAAAATGATTACTATAAAGACCCGTAAAATTCAAGGGAAAATTTTTCTTTATTTTCTTTGGAATTTTACAAGAGAGTGGTTTCTGACGGCACCTGATTTCGAGGCCCGGTGTGCCCGGAATCAATTTCCGAAGTTTGGCTCGGGTACATTCAGTGAACGAACGAGCGGGAATTTCTATCATTTGAACCGGTGGCCAGAATCGAATTCCGAGGGCACCGATGGACCCGCAGCACCGGTAATTGCTTAGGAACTCCTGTTCCGGAGATGCGTTTACACGAGTGTTGATGATAAAAATTGTGGAAGTTATTTAATATTTATTCTACAAATTTTTATCTTTTTCTAAGTGTTTTGTTCTTGATGGAAGTTGGGTAACCACCCAACCTCCCTTGGGAGGTTATGAAGGTGGTGGGGCCCACAAGAACCCCACCCCTTCATATCCTCTAACCCCTCTTAACTCTCACTTTAATGTTGATAAAATATGTTTACTTAACTTATGTAATTAATTTTGTGAGTTACATATAAGTTTTTGAAATTCAAACAATTGAATTTCAAATGCTTTGTTGTGTTAATAAAATAAGTTTAGAACTTATTTTATTAGGGATTGGTGTTGGGTTGTTTGAGAGCTTTGTGGAGAAAAAGCTAAGGAACACCTTCTTCCTCGACAAAGAACGCGAAGAACACCGTTATTCAACGAAGAACTTCTCTGCCGAAGAACACGGTTCTTCCGCGACGCCGTATCCGCGACGCGACGTTCTTCTTCCGCATCGTCTCTTCCGCGACGGTTTTTCACGACGAAATCGCCGTCAATGACTTCGAATCCTCACTTAGCGACGTCGACGTTCTTTCCTTGCGACGCCCGACCTCCGCGACGCTCGTCTTCCTGGGTCGTTGACGAACACCGTTCCTGAACCGAGGTAGGGGATTATTTTATTTAAATATTTCCATTCATGATTCTAGTTTATTGATTATCGTGGATTTTTGACTAGATGTTATCATTAACGAGAGGGGGGCTGGACCGCACAAGCATGACCGAACCCCCCTCCTATGTTCATGTTTGATTTCTTTGCGGATGGAACGGGTTGGCGTGGTGTCGTCGCACGACGCGGGAATCACACGACAAGTATTGCGCGGCGTAGTCGCGCCGCGCCGTGGAAAGAAGTTTAAGAATGCGACGTCGTCACGCCGCGTCGAAGAAAAATCGAAGGCGCCGCAGTCGGAGCGGGGTCGTGGCGGAGGGGCGGGGTGTCGTCGCACCGCGCCGGACGACAAGGTCGCGGCCGGTTCCAGGCTGTGGTGGAGCAAGGTGACCGGCGGCCTGCCAGGCCGCCGGTGTCGGAGTCGAAAGGGGACTGGCCATTGCATGTCCCGTTGAGCAGGAATAGGCCGGCCAGGTCGGGCCAGCCGGAAGGGGAGGGGCCGGGGGAATTAAATTCCCCCGGCCGGTTCAAACGGTCCCCTATAATTTGGGGGGGGGGGGGGTTACACAGGGGGGCAGGCGCCCCCCCCCCCCCCCCCCCCCCCCTTTGCCGAAATGGCTCGACCAAAGGCCGAGCCAGACAGCGCGCTGGGAGCGCTGTCGCCAGGCGGACCGGTGCCTGGCCAGTCTTCCAGGTTGGGCCAAGCCTGGCCGGGCCGACTCGGACCCAGGGCGGGTCGACCCGGTTCGGGCCGACCGGGGGGTCTCGGGCCGGGTCGGTCCGGGCCTGAAACCCCCGTTACTGGACCGTTTGAGTTCAAATGCCCGCAACTCGGGCTACAGACCACCAAACGACGCGCCGTCAGCGGCGATGAGATCCTTTGATCGAGACGGTCGTTTTCGTATATCACACTCAAGGTTTCGGAATACTTTAAGTTCAGCCGGGTTGGTTCGTACACGAAACCAACCGGGCCCTCGGAACGGAAACACTCATATCTTGAGCTACGGACGTCCGATTGACGTGTCGTCAGCTTTGTTGAGTTCCTATTAGTGAGACGGATCTTTTGGCATATTCCTCCCGAGGTTTGGATGCAGGTGGAGTATGGTCGGGTTGGTTTTTCCTTAAAAACCAACCGGGCCCCTGGGACGAAAAAGACAATAACTCTTAGACCGGGCGTCTGATTGACGCGCTGTCTACGACGTTCATTTCCTGTTGACGATACAAAACTTTTGGATACATCAACTCTAGACTATGTGTCAGTTGATGTATCATCCTCTCGGCTCGTGGAGCGGACCCTCCCGAATGATCTTGCTGTGTGTGGGAACCCTAGTGTTGGCTGCGACTGCTACTGTGACTACGACGACGACTGTGCAGAGATCCTCAGTGGATTCGACGACGACGACTACAGCACTCAGCGATCCTATGTGGATCAGTGCTACAAATCCTGTGTGGGTCCGATCCTGTGTGGGTCAGCGCTCAGCGGTTCTGTGTGAGCCAGCGCCTACAGATCCTGTGTGGGTCCGATCCTGTGTGGGACTTTGCGGGGGTTAGTACCTATCGATCCTTTGTCGGTCTGACGGCTTAGATGGATCAGTGATCATATCTATCATCTTTCGAAGAAGTATACCTGTGTGAGCTGAATCTTGTTTGCTTTCCTATGTGGACTGTGTTGTTCTATCCTTTGTGGATTACGTTTTTCTTTCCTTTGTGGAATACGTATACTTTCCTGTGTGGACTGGGTTGTACTTGGGCTCGGAGGTTGGCGCGTATTGGAATTGATGACTTAGGTATATGTATGGGCATATACCTAAGCAGTGTTGGTTGTTACTTCGTGATTGTATCTTTCCTTTGTGGTTTATCCTTTACGGGTTTTGGGAGACCTTCGGGGGTCTCGGGGTCCCTACTGAGTAGCTTATACTCACCCCTTCATGGGTTCTGCCCGCACTACGTTGTTTTGGTTGCAGACGACGGACAACGTTGATCGTGGTTGAGGCTTGCAGAGCAGGACGGTACCTGGAGGTGGACCACTGGGCGGGACACACTCGGAGCGGACGGCGGGACCCGAGGAGCATTGGAGCTATCTGTACCCACCCTTCAGGTGGGATTTCCAGTGGACAGCTCGGCGTAGTGGCCTTTACTTTAGAGTTGTTGTTTTTCCCTTTCGAGTTGTACTTTACAGTTGGGCTTGTATTTCCGGACCCTTTTACTTTTCCGCACATACTGTTGTACTAGTTTTTACTTAGTGTTTACTTTTCCGATTGCTTACTCTGAGGTTCTTGTTTACTTTACAAAGGTAATGCCTTCCCTTTTTACCGGTATTTACGCCTTGGTGCTAGTCGCCAGCCCCTAGCCTATGGAATGCGGGCTTGGGGTAGACACGGCACGGGCCCCAAGGACGGGTCGGGACAAATTGGTATCAGAGGAGTTTGGTTCTACCACGAACTCTGATCTTTTCTATGTGATGCAATAGTGTTTAGCATATTGAGTGTGGTTATCAGTCTAGGGAGTCCAGTGTTGGTGCGGCGACCGACGTATCCGTACACCAGGACCCTGACTTTTGATTTCCGACTTAATGCACGAAAACATTGATTGCATGTGTGTTTCAATTTTTTCTTTCTGATTACTTTGTATCATCTCACCAGGTATATTGTTCTGACCGTGGCGCACCTGTTTCCTTTTCAGGATGGCCCCACGACGGCCGCCAGCTAGGGTTCCGAGAGTGGTACGTGACGATAGCCCGCCGAGCGACGAGGCCTCGGTACAGGGCCCGTTGACAGCAGAGGCACTGGCGGTACCTTTACCTACTGAGCCCCCGATGCTTCCAGCACCGACCGCTGACGATGCTCGTCGCCTCGGAGCTCTGAACGAGTTACAGCACCAGCGACCACACAGGTTTCGTGGGGAGACGAACCCCCAGGCAGCCGAGGACTGGCTGGAGGCAGTCGTACGAGTTTTCAGGCTAGTGAGGACACCAGCAGACCTCATGGTGATCCTCGCTGCGAGCCTACGGCACACAGCAGCGGGCCGATGGTGGAGCTTGATGCTCTAGGTGCACGATGAGGCATCTCTTATTTGGATGGACTTCGAGAGCCTCTTCCGCACAGAGTTCATCCCGGCCACCCTCTGTGCGGTGCGCATTCAGGAGCTTCTTCAGCTGCGGCTGGGCAGCATGACGGTCGCTCAGTACTCGGCGAGATTTACCGATCTCTCGCGCTACTCGACCGACATGGTACGGGACCCATTCTTCCGGGCCCGGACCTTTGAGCAGGGATTGAGACATGAGATCAGGGCATCGCTGATCTCCCTCTGCATTCTGACTCAGACAGGAGTACTGGAGCGGGCCCTTTTGATCGAGAGCTTTCTTGCTGAGTCTACACCAGCGCCGAGACCCACCGCAGGGCGGCACGTAGCAGAGTCTTCTGCAGCAGGCAGTCGATGGATGACTCTTGGGTCCAGGCAGACCAGACCCTCAGGCAGACGACCTCAGGACACTGGCTCAGTAGTGCGGGGCACACAGCATGGAGCCAGTCTTTCAAGAGGCAGGCAGTGCTACTCATGCGGCGGGCAGGGCCACATGGCTCATGACTGCCCGACCCGTCGTGCCGATGAGCAGCAGACGGTTGAGGGACCACCGAGGTAGAGGCAGAGGGTTGACCGTGGCGGTCTGCAGGGATCAGGAGGACGAGGCAGGAGAGCTGGCTGAGCAGCAGGTGGTGGGCGACGCTTTGAGGCTTTACCACCACCACCACCAGGAGGTCCACCCCGACCACAGGGAGTTGGCGGGCAGAGACAGGCACAGCTCCAGGCAGCAGAGGCCTACGACCACGGCACGCCCAAGATGATTCGAGGTACTATCTGTGTCTATTCCACCATTTCTGCAGTTCTTATAGACACAGGAGCGAGTCACTCTTTCATAACCGCTGCCCTTGTTCGGAGCTCGGAGATTCCGACAGAGCCGTTGGCTCGATCCTTATGGCTAGAGACTCTTACAGGAGCAGACTCGATGATTACGCACTGGTGCCGGTAGTGTGAGCTTACTCTAGGAGGCGAGAGCTTCGGCTAGGATCTTCTTGTAGCAGCGTCGAGGCCTTACGACGTCATCTTGGGCATGGATTGGTTATCTACGGTCCATGCACAGATTGATTGTTTTAGGCGCAAGGAGCGATGTGTACGCACCGACGGGAGCAGGTGCACATTCACCGACGAGAAGGGAGCCTTTGCAGCATAGGATGGACTCTCGTAGGGGAGAGGACAGCCCATCACTCATTAGTTTTCTAGCCTCATCCTAGGAGCAGTTGACGTGCGGAGTCCTGGTTTTCCTGCAGTGGTGGATCAGTTTGCGGATGTTTTTCCCGACGACGTTCCAGGACTACCTCCTCACAGAGAGGTAGACTTTTATATTGACCTGTAACCCGTGACAGCCCCGATATCGACTCCAGCGTATCGGATGGTCCCCTCTGAGCTTCGAGAGCTACGCGTACAGTTGGAGGACTTGCAGGGCAAGGGGTTCATCCGACCCAATGTTTCACCCTGGGCTTCCCCAAAATTGTTCGCCAAGAAGGCGGACGAGAGCTTGCGACTTTGTATCGACTATCGTCGCCTGAACCAGGTGATAGTGAGGAATAAGTATCCGCTACCGAGGATTGATGACCTCTTTGATCAGCTCAAGGGAGCACGGTGGTTCTCGAATATAGACCTCGGGTCAGGTTATCATCAGCTCAGAGTTCGAGATGAGGACGTACAGAAGACGGCCTTCAGATGTCGGTATGGCCACTATGAGTTCTTGGTTATGCCATTCGGCGTAACCAATGCTCTAGCAGTGTTCATGGTTCTCATGAACAAGATCTTTCAACCATACCTTGATTGATTTTTCATGGTCTTCATCGACGACATTTTCATTTACTCGACGACTGAGGAGGACCACGCCTGCCACTTACGGGTTGTACTAGACACACTCCGAGAGTAATAGCTTTAGAGTAAGCTCTCGAAGTTCCAGTTATGGATATGTGAGGTCCACTTCTTGGGACATGTTATCTCTGAGGTAGGAGTTGAAGTGGATCCTGTGAAGATCGAGGCAGTGTTAGCTTGGGAGCCACCCAAGAGCATGACGGAGGTGCGGAGTTTCTTGGGACTAGCTGGATACTATCGGAGATTCGTGTCAGACTTCTCCAGAGTTGCGACACCACTCTCAGCTTTGACGAAGAAGGGGAAACCCTTTGTGTGGTCAGACAGATGTCAGCAGAGCTTCCAAGAGCTGAGATAGAGATTGACCAACGCACCTATCTTGAGGTTGCCTAAGGAGGGAGTAGGGTACGTAGTCTACTATGATGCATCAGGGACCGGACTCGGATGTGTCTCGATGAAGGAGTGGGCAGTGATCGCCTATGGATCACGTCATTTGAGGTCGCATGAGTAGAACTAAGCTACCCATGACCTGGAGTTAGCAGTAGTGGTCTTCGCTCTGAAGACATGGAGACACTATCAGATGGGTGAGCGCTTTACAGTCTTTTATGACCATTAGAGTCTCAGGTACATCCTCTCGCAGAAGGACCTGAACCTGAGACAGCGGCGATGGCTCGAGTTCCTCCAGGACTATGACTTTGAGATAGTCTATACTCATGGGAAGGGAAACGTAGTAGCCGATGCCCTCAGCAGGAGGACGGGCATTCAGCTACTTGAGGAGGCGACAGAGCAGCTAGCCTCTTTGCAGATATCCTTTGTGGATAGAGATGGAGTAGCCTTTCTTCAGTCTCTCATAGTCACACCTCCACTACTGCAGCGGGTCAGAGAGGAACAGCTTGGGGACGCTGACTGTGAGACGCGGCATGCACAGATATCCTCAGGACAAGCACCTGATGGCTTCTCCTTTGTAGCAGAGCATGACATCCTTTTCAGAGGACATACCTTGGTACCAGTTGCTTTACGAGTGAAGGTGCTGAGAGAGTTTCACACTTCTCCTTTGGCGGTACATCCTGGAGTGTCGAAGATGTACCAGGATCTCGGATGACAGCACTGGTGGCCAGGCATGAAGAAGGCACTGACAGAGTTCGTTTCTCGATGCCTCACCTGTCAGCAGGTGAAGGCTGAGCACCAGGTACCAGCAGGCTTGGTACAGCCCTTGGAGGTTCCGGAGTGGAAGTGGGACAACATATATATGGACTTCGTGACTGGACTTCCACGTACTTCCAGAATTCACGACTCCATTTGGGTGATTGTCGGTCGACTCACCACGTCGTCACACTTCTTACCCATCAGAGAGCAGGGATCAGTGGAGATCTTGGGAAGACTTTACGTTCAGGAGATTGTACGGCTTCACGGTGTTCCATCTTCTATCGTCTCCGATCGAGATGCTCGTCTTACTTCCCGGCTTTGGAAGGGGTTGTAGGAGGCGTTCGGGACGCACCTACGTGTGAGCTCATCCTTTCACCCTCAGACGGATGGTCAGACAGAGAGGACCATTCAGACTCTCAGGGACATGCTCTGCGCATGTGTCCTCGACTTTGGTCATAGCTGGGAGGACCATCTACCCTTGGTGGAGTTTGCGTACAACAACAGCTACCACTCTACCATCGGGATGGCACCGTACGAGGCGTTGTACGGCCGACCTTGCAGATCTCCTTTGTGCTGGACAGACCCTGGGGAGTCAGCACTAGTGGGACCAGAGATGGTCCAGGCCACGACAGAGAAGTTCCAGGTCATCTAGGAGAGGATGAGGATAGCTCAGAGCCGGCAGAATTCATACGCTGACAGGAGGCGGAGGCCACTAGAGTTCGAGGATGGCGACCACGTCTTCCTGCGTGTCTCATCTCGACGTGGTTTACAGAGATTTGGCCGAGGCGGAAAGTTATCTCCACGCTTCATCGGACCATTCCAAGTCCTCAACAGGATTGGCGAGGTGGATTATCATCTGGCTCTACCACCTCAGTTGCACCGGGTGCATGACGTCTTCCACGTATCTCAGCTGAGGAGATACGTGCACGACCAGATGCACATCATTGACCATGGGGAGCTTGACGTTGACGATGGGGCAACTTTTACGGAGGTCCCGGTGGAGATCGAGGATCGAAAGGAGCGGGTCCTACGTGGATGGTCGATTCCTCTATTGCGTATCAGATGGAAGCATGGGAACCTCCAGGAGAGCACTTGGGAGTGGGAGGCTCAGATGCATGCTCAGTACCCTCATTTCTTTCCCTAGTTTTGATGTATCTTTATGGGTGTGTAAATCCCTGAGGTGGGAGTAATGTAAAGACCCGTAAAATTCAAGGGAAATTTTTTCTTAATTTTCATTGGAATTTTACAAGAGCTCGGTTTCTGACGGCACCTGATTCCGAGGCCCGGTGTGCCCAGAATCAATTTCTGAAGTTTGGCTTGGGTACATTCAGTGAACGAACGAGTGGGAATTTTTAACTTTTGAACTAGTGCCCGGAATCAAATTCCGAGGGCACCGATGGAACCGCAGCACCGGTAATTGCTCAAGAACTTTTGTTCCGGAGATGCGTTTACATGAGTTTTGATGATCAAAATTGTGGAAGTTTTTTAATATTTATACTACAAATTTTTATCTTTTTCTAAGTGTTTTGTTCTTGATGGAATTTGGGTAACCACCCAACCTCCCTTGGGAGGTTATGAGGGTGGTGGGGCCCACACGAACCCCACCCCATTATATCCTCTAACCCCTCTCAACTCCCACTTTAATGTTGATAACATATGTTTACTTAACTTATGTAATTAATTTGGTGAGTTACATGTAAGTTTTTGAAATTCAAATAATTGAATTTAAAATGCTTTGTTGTGTTAATAAAATAAGTTTAGAACTTATTTTATTAGGGGTTGGTGTTGGGTTGTCTGAGAGCTTTGTGGAGAGAAATATAAGGAACACCTTCTTCCTCGACGAAGAACGCGAAGAACACCGTTCTTCAACGAAGAACTTCTCCATCGAAGAACATGGTTCTTCCGCGACGCCGTATCCACGACGCGACGTTCTTCTTCTGCGTCGTCTCTTCCGCGACGGTTTTCCGCGACGAAATCGCCGTCAACGACTTCGAATCCTTGCTTCACGACGTCGACATTCTTTCCCCGCGACGCACGACCTCCGCGACACTCGTCTTCCGCGGGTCGTTGACAAACACCGTTCCGGAACCGAGGTAGAGGATTATTTAATTTAATTATTTCCGTTCATGATTCTAGTTTATCGATTATCGTGTATTGTCGACTAGATGCTATCATTAACGAGAGGGGGGTCAGACCGCACAAACACGTCCGAACCCCCCTCCTATGTTCATGTTTGATTTCTTTGTGGATGGAACGAGTTGGCGTGGTGCCGTCGCACCACGCGGGAATCACACGGCAAGTATTACGCGGCGTAGTCGCGCCGCGCCGTGGGAAGAAGTTTAAGAACGCGATGCCATTGTGCCGCGTCGAAGAAAAATCGAAGGCGCTGCGGCCGGAGCGGGGCCGCAGTGGAGGGGCGCGGTGCCGTCGCACCGCGACGGACAACAAGGTCGCGGTCGGTTCTGGGCCGCGGCGGAGCAAAGTGACCAGCGGCCATCCGGGCCGCCGGTGTCGGAGCCGGAAGGGGAGCGGCCATTGCCGGTACCGTTGAGTAGGAACCGGCCATTGCCGGTCCCGTTGAGCAGGAACCGGCCGGCCAGGTCGAGCCGGCCGGAAGGGGAGGGGCCGGGGGAATTAATTTCCCCTGGCCAGTTCAAACGACCCCCCATAATTTGGGGGGGGGGGGGGGGTTACACAGGGGGGCAGGTGCCCCCCCTTTGCCGAAACGGCTCGGCCAAAGGCCGAGCCAGACAGCCTGCTAGGCGTGCTGTCCCCAGCCAGACCGGCGCCTGGCTGGTCTGCCAGGCCGCACCGCGCCGCGCTGCGTTGTGCCGGGCCGACCCGGACCCGAGGCGGGTCGACCCGGTTCGGGGCGACCGGGGGGTCTCGGGCCGGGTCGGTCCGGGCCCGAAACCCCCGTTATCGGACCGTTTGAGTTCAAATGCTCGTAACTCGGGCTACAGACCTCCAAACGACGCGCCGTCACCGGCGATGCGATCCTTGGATTGGGACGGTCGTTTCAGTATATCGCACTCAAGGTTTCGGAATACTTTGAGTTTGGCCGGGTTGGTTCGTACACGAAACCAACCGGGCCCTCGGAGCGGAAACGCTCATATCTTGAGCTACGGACGTCCGATTGACGTTCCGTCAGCATTGTTGAGTTCCTCTTAGTGAGACAGATCATTTGGCATACTCCGCCCGAGGTTTGGACGCAGGTGGAGTACGGTTGGGTTGGTTTTGCCTTAAAAACCAACCGGGCCCTGGGATGAAAAAGACAATAACTCTCAGGCCGGGCGTCCGATTGACGCGTCGTCTGCGACGTTGAGTTCCTGTTGACGATACGAAACTTTTGGATACATCAACTCTGGATTATGTGTCAGTTGATGTATCAGCCTCTCGGCTCGTGGAGCGGACCCTCCCGAACGAGCTTGTTGTGTGCGGGAACCCTAGTGCAGGCTGCGACTTCTACTGTGACTACGATGAAAACTGTGCAGAGATCCTCAGTGGATTCGACGACGACGACCACTACAACACTCAGTGATCCTATGTGGATCAGTGCTACCGATCCTGTGTTGGTCTGATCCTGTGTGGGTCAGCGCTCAGTGGTTCTGTCTGAGCCAGCGCCTATAGATCCTGTGTGGGTCCGATCCTATGTGGGTCTTTGCGGGGGTTAGTAACTATCGATCCTTTGTGGGTCCGACGACTTAGATAGATCAGTGATCATCTCTACCATCTTTCGAAGAAGTATACCTGTGTGAGCTGAATCTTGTTTGCTTTCCTGTATGGACTGTGTTGTGCTATCCTGTGTGGATTACGTTTTGTTTTCCTGTGTGGAATACGTATACTTTCCTGTGTGGACTGGGTTGTACTTGGGCTCGAAGGTTGGAGAGTATTGGAATTGATGACTTAGGTATATGTATGATCATATACCCTAGAAGTGTCGGTTGTTACTTCGTGATTGTATCTTTCCTTTGTGATTTATCCTTTGCGGATTTTGGGAGACCTTCGGGGGTCTCTGGGTCCCTACAGAGTAGCTTATACTCACCCCTGCACAGGCTATGCCCGCACTACATTGTGTTGGTTGAAGACGACGAACAGCGTTGATTGTGGTTGAGGCTTACAGAGCAGAACGATACCTGGAGGTGGACCACTGGGCGGGACGCACTCGGATCGGACGGCGGGACCCGAGGAACAGTGGAGCTATCTGTACCCACCCTTCAGGTGGGATTTCCAGTGGACAGCTCGGCGTAGCGGCCTTTACATTACAGTTGCTATTTTTCCCTTTCGAGTTATACTTTACAGTTGGGCTTGTATTTCCGGTCCCTTTTACTTTTCCACACATACTGTTGTACCAATTTTTACTTAGTGTTTACTTTTCCGCTTGCTTACTCTGAGGTGCTTGTTTACTTTACAAAGGCAATGCCTTCCCTTTTTACCAGGATTTACGCCTTGGTGCTAGTTTCCAGCCCCTAGCCTATGGAAGGCGGGATTGGGGTAGTCACGGCATGGGCCCCGAGGACGGGTCGTGACAATGACATTGTTCAGGAAGATAAATATGAAGTTAATGTTAAAGAAAAATATCAACATGTATCTAGTGTTGTTGAAAATATTGTCTGTAAAATAACGACAGTCCTTCATTATACACCTTATAAATATGTATTTGAATCCCTTAAGTCAATGTTTGTTGATGTAGTGAATGATACTCCGCTAGTGAAAGATTTTTTTGATTCGGAATCATCATTATCCATGGGACATGACGTTGTGGTGAAATCCTTAATGATTTTTTTTTATTAAATTCTATTCTTTCCAATTATTGAATCCCACTTTCAACTTATTCATTAACAAGTTAACTAGAAAATAGATTCTAATTTTTTGATGGAATATTTAATCAAGAAAGAAATAGATTTCAAATCATTTATGATCAACATTGAAGCTCATAGAAAATCTTGAAGGAAGATTACATCTTGGTCTAAATCAGTAGTTTATGACATAAATATTGGAGGTTATTATATGGATTCAACCAAGGAAACATTCAACAATTCTGATGAAAAGTTAATGAATCTTTCTCTGAGGATGAATCAAGAGAATGACACCCAGATCCAAGAAGATAATGATATCTATGACAGACTTAACTCCATATCCATTTCCAAAAATAGAGAAATGAATACGACATATCGGTTAGTAGAGAAATTCAAGTTTTCATAAGGAGTTATCAAGTCTCAACAAGAAAGGATTCAGATTCTTGAGAAAATGATTCAAGAACAAGAAGAGTTACTTAATAAGTATCAGGATGATTATAGAGAGATAATGAGGATTAAATACATCAATATGAATCTTCTTCTAGATAAAAAAGGTGATTTATTATCCTTATAATTATGATTATTTGTTGAACTAAAACTTTTTTTCAAAGTTAATAAAATATATTTATTATATCTTATTTTGTTTTCATTGTTTCTAACTCTTCGTGTACCAATTGTTTCGCACTCCTTTGTTGAAAATCATAGTGTGTGAGAAATTTTTAAAAGAATATCATATTAAGGGAGGTTTTATCCAAAAGAAGAAATTGAATATGAAAGGGGGAGATTAATCATAAAGATAACCTTCTTTAGAAAAAGAAAATTATTTCTTAAGAAATATTCTTATACAAAAGTATATGATTTTTTAGGTGAAATACCTTAAGGTGTATTTATTTGTATTCAATAAGACACAAATATAAGGGATATAAGTTTTTATTTGTCATGTTATGATTAATGTCCCTTATATAATATTAACCATATTTATCATAAATTGAATTACATTAAGAGTAATTGAATCCTTATTCAATCCAAGAAATCATACTGTTGGATAGAATTTGAGTCTCACTATTTCTAGACTTGGATTAAATCTATTTTCAGACACTATTGAAATCTATTTTTTTTACTCTGAATTCTATGAAATTCAAACTCCGAATTCCTCTAAAATAAAACTCCATTTATATAAATATTTAGCCTCTATTTCCCAGTACATTTAGAATCTAATTAATCATATTCTTTCCTTATAGATATTGTTCCAAGAAAATAATATTCTAGTTTACTTAAGATTCTTAAACTTAAGAATTATTTTCTTACATGTTATAATTCCTTACATATTGTTATGTTACAATAAAACAATATCTTACAATAAATTTCTAACTAACCATTGGATGAGTGACTTGTATACTGGTCCCTATGAAATTCACTGAAAAAAATGACTTTTGGAATAGGAGATACCAGTTGGGTTTTATGTTTATAAATACCCCATCCATTTCAATGTGTAGATATCGACCATGAGATTTCATGATGTGATGTTGTGAAGTGATTTATAGATAGAGACTCTTAGGCCTTGTGCAATCTATGAAGATCTTTTTTAGTTGTGAACAAAATTTTCAAACTTTTTCAGTGTAACTATGATTATTTTTGTATACAATCAAGTAATTATAGGGATATGAAGGAAGAGGTGCAGAATACCTTAATGTTAAAGTAATTATAAAAATATAAAGACAGAGGTGCTGAATACCTTAATGTTCAAGGGATTGTGGGGATATAAAGTCATGCCCCAGTATTGTTACCATTGGGATACCCTAGTGTGGGTAAGATATAATTTCTTGATTGTATAAATCACGGTGCCTTTATCCAAGGTTGTTGGATACCCTTCTCTTTGGGTTAAATGATTTCCTACTAATGCCTTTTTTGTTACATGTTTATAATTCTATTATCTTTTTTAAAATACAAAAATTAAAACTTTTTTATAATTTCATATACTTGCATACTCTAATAAAAAAGATTTTATGCACTTTAATGTAGAATAATTCCCTATGCAAATATTGATTAAGTTTCATAAGGTTGAAAATAAAAATCTTATAAACTTACAATTCACCCCGTATTCTAATTGAGATTTTAAATATATATTTTGATTCTACATATTTATGTTGCGGTAGAATTATATTCATATAAATTATATGATATATAGATTCCAAAACATTCCATACATTGATATTTAATTTTAAAATATGATTATTAAATAAATTTTGGAAACACATAACAAAGTCTTATAAATTATTAGTTCGATTGGAGAGTAGATAATCCAAATTTTTATTTTAAGAAATATATTGAACATCTACCAAAAATAATTTACCACATAGTTTTCTTATAATACACACCCTACCTAAAATATTTCTTCAAAACTTTGGGAATTGAAAAAAATAAAGTGTGATCTCAATTTATTATTAATGGAAAACATGGTAGATATCCTCTATTAATCAAGTATAAAATGAAAATAAGGGTATGATAACATGAGATTAGTATTTTAAAATGATATCCAATATATCATAGAACACAATATTGAATCATGGAATAAATCAACGCCATTCATAAGACATGAATCATAAAGGAATCATTTTACATGATCCATGAGAGTTTATAATTGGCACAATACATTAGTTTACAGAATTTAAAAACCCATAGGATATCATTAACAAAGTCCATAGTTATTGAAAAGGTTATAATAGTGGATTGGGTTAACAATTTTTGGAATCATATCCTTATTAGTGTTTCCCACATAAGAATGACATAGTGGATACATAACCTTATTAAATTAGGATCACTACCCATTTTATTCCTAATTATCTCATGATATATCTATCTTTACATATTTCATTGGAATTATATATAATTAATGTCCCACCTATAAAATAATCACAATAAATTTACTTGTCTTCCATAATATCATAAGTAATTTTACATAAATCATATACTATAGAAATGACACTGTAACAAAAATATTTCAACATTTACTCATATAATTACCCATTAAAATAAATTGTTTTAGCACAAATTTAATTATTATATCCATAAACTAAAACAATAAAGATTTATCCAAGTATACATGGTTCATAACCCCAGTAAAAAATAATTAACGTCAAAGGATGTTATGAGAAAAGAAAAAAAAGTTTAAAATTTGTCGAGAATATTTCTTTATGAAAAATGAAATCATCTATTTCCAGTTAATTATATATAATATACAAACTTCCAATATATTATTGGACGTATTTTTATTGTAAATAACATTATAAAAATATAAATGAATATTAAATTTAATGTGTTTACATGATGGTATAAATTAAATTATTTTTTTTACAATTTAAAATAATGTATCCTTTCATAGTTTCCATAAATACTAAAAAGTACATCACTTAGAAAAAGAAAATATATTATATTTAATACATGTTTATAAAAATAAATATTAGATAAAAATTAATTTAAGTAATAATAAGACAATATTAAAAACATTCTAGAAATCATTTTAAAGAAAACACGTACATTAAAGAAATATAACCCCGGCCAAAAAGAAAACAAGGTCTCTTTTTCTGGGAAATGATTTTTGAAATAGTTTAGGTAAAAAAGAGAGTGAAATGGAATAATTACCTGATACTAGGATTAATAACTAGAGGATAATAAAATTAAGAATATATAGAGAGGTAGATCAAGAAATTCAACCCTCAAAAATATAATAATAAACAATCTAAGAAATTAATGTTGTTATAACAAAAAAACATTCTTCATGTTTTAATCGCTTTATAAGAACTCTATCCTATGATATAATAAATTTAAACACTTTATAAATATTTAAAATAATCAGGTACATACAAATTATTTCATTTTTGATCCACTTATAACTTTTCATCCCACATGTACTCGTAGAAAAAAGACGAGGAACTGGTGGAAGCTGGACCTAAGAAATTATTAAATAAAAAGAGATGGAGATTCAAGAATACAAGGGGATCTTATAAAAAAATGTACATCAAATCACATCTATCTGCCTCCATAAATGGGGAACAATTTTTAGGTGCTGTGAAATACCAAATCTTATCAAGTTCAAGGAGTGGCCTTTTGACTAAGGGATCTTCCACTTGATTGGCCTCCCGATTGACATGTGAATCAACTGAATGAATTTTAGTGATCTTGTTGAGATATTCAAACTAATGAGATAACACATGATAGGCCACATTACATATCCTTTACCTCAAAGAATAAATAGCACTCTGAGAATCATATTCAATCCATATCCATTTCCATTTAAACTAGTCATCATACCAGACAACATGGATCATTTCCCATATTTTGGATCCTAAGGCTTTGCCAAATACAATGATGTTATAGAAACATCCCTTTACAATCCCATAGTTGGTGAAGAACACTCCCCCACATCCCGAAAGACATTTTACACCCAACACTGCTCCATTAAAATTCATTTTAAGGCAAAGAACAACAGGTAGTATCCATTGAATTGCATAAGCATACGAGATTTGTGTGGCTAAATTAAAACTCAAAGAATAATGATATTTTTTAAATAATAAATATTATTAGACATAGCAACATTCGGGAAAGGTGAAGCATCATACACTTATTTGTGAATGGACACCATTCCTCGCTGGAGAACATTGCGCACACCGCCAAACAGAGAAACATTTCTTGCTTCTCAAAGGTTTATAATGACTACAGTGACCGAAACAAGTAAAAAATTCTGTATCTTCTCACTAAATTGGAAATGAGACAGTCTATATTATAGGTCAATAAGTGGGGTTCATGTTTCAAAAACCATCCTGAATAGATATCCCCAATAGGACCAGAGCCACTTGGCCAGGTCACAATGCAAGAATATGTCTTGTATTGAATCCTCTGCATACCTACATAGGGAACATATAGAATACATAAAAATTCAGTCTCGTTTGATTTTATTAGATGTGGGAATTTGGTTTTTCAAGATTCTCAAAATAAAAAAGAATCTGGAAGGCTAGATATAGCTAGCTCTGATAGTCATGAGCCATGCTGGTGGTGAAAAAGGCCCCTAAATAGAATCCTATAAAAGTGCCTACAATTAAAATACCATGTAATTATATGGAACAAAACCCAATTTTCATAGTTCATAAAATTATTGCTATTAATTTTAGTCACAACATGAGTAGGAATGACAGATTCAAGTGATTTCTTTTATGATAGAAATCCCAAAAGGGAGAGAGGAGCTGCTTTAGGTAGAACATTCATATCATACAGGAGATGTTAGAGCCATTTTGTGCTCCAACAATTAAGAGTAGAGTCCATAAATACCAACAATTTTTTATCATGCATGATCCTCACATAGGAATGTTTAAGAGACTCCAAACTAGATGAGGCAAGGAAGTATTTGTATCCATTGATTAGCTATTTGGTAAATATATTCGAATGGAAGTCATAATCAACCCCATTTACTAGAAAATAGAAGGAAATTAATATAGATATTATTATATAATTGCATGAAAATAATAATATTAGAAGTAAAATTTATTTAAATTAAATATATCTTAATTACCATTCATGTAAAATTGAAATTATAAAAAAAAAATAACATCACTTCTTGGGAGTTTCAATTCATATATATGCATGAGAAATGTTATCATTGTCCTAAAGATTGTGTGGTAAGATGATTGATGTGAAATAACAATTACATATAGAAAATTATGAAAACAATATCATATATAAACTTTAAATATGTCATTATCTCCATCCAAGAAATTTCTTAATGAAAAATGAATTTCATTGCTACATATATGTGGTAGTCCCCATGTACTCATGACAAATACATCCACATCTCATTTGATGTAAAAGAGGGATAATAAAGGTGGTAACATACGTCATAATAAACTTTCAGTATATTGAGATTACTGACCATTTTATTTAATAATAAACCATATAAATTTATTGGAGGAAGAATAAAATATAATTTGAAATATGTTTTGTAGGATCATTACCTCTTGTTCAGTCAACCTAATTTAGATACTTTAGTAAGGATACAAAGAATAATATTTTTGAAGAAATAAAATTGAAATATGTTTATATGAAGTTTAATAATTTTATTGGATAAGTTTTAATTTAGATAATGGATCATTATATAATAAGAAGGGAAAGGAGGGGTATCCAATTATAAGTGGGGAAGATAACACATATAGAATTTCACAAATGACTAAAATATAATAATGTAATCCCCAAAAAAATTCTTAGAAAAAATAAATATTAAATGATTGGAAATATTATATCAAAATAGAACCATTCTTTTATATTTAGAAAATTACAATACTCTATGTTACACTTATCTATTTGTTTAACCCCAAGGTAAACTTGTTTTTATCATTAACAATGGTGAAAATGTTTTACTGTATTAATATTTATTTTGGCCAAAATTGAAAGTGGCCTCATGAAAAAAATAACTAATTACTCAAAATAAAAATTAAATTTTACCAAATTTAATTGCGTAAAACTCAATTAAAAGAAGTCTTTTAAAAAAAAATTTGTATGTATGAAAAAAATTAGAGCAAAATACAATATAAAATTGGTAAATTATAATAAATTTGATTATACAGACTAAAAATAAAGTAATTTTACTATTAAATCATTTTTAATTGAAATTGATATTTTTAAATTATTCATATTAAAATATATTTTTTAAAATAAAAATAAAAAAAATTCACTATTCATTTTAAAAATTATTTCATTATAAATAACATCCAAATATGAATCTAAGACAATTTTGACATGTTGATTACAATAATGATGTAATTTTTTTAAATACATTTTCTAAATAATTCATGAATTAATAATCTTATTTTTTTATGAAAATTAGTAGAAACCATTTTGGAAGAAAATTATATTTTTGAAATTTATAAATAATTTAATAAAAATTGAATACTTATTTATTAATATTTGATATTTATCAAAAAAATATTATACATAACATTATAAATTTGGATATTCCTAATTACATAAAAAATTTAATGACATGGTAATAATGACATACTAAATTATGGATTATTTAAACTCTAGTTTACATGTATCATAGGATATCAATGAATAGAAAATTTATTTTAAGTGAAATAAATCACAAAATATAGGGGAGTTAAATTATACCAAATTTAAAATCATATTTCCCACTAATTTCAATTAATATAATACATGATTGTAGAGATATCTATGTTTTATCACATCATAGAGTTTAAATGTACCATCTTTAAATTCAAAATTCTTCCATAGAACACTAACAATATGAGTAGACATTTTCTACACAACATGATCTATAATATCAATGATTTATACATGATGTTCTTTATTGGAAGTATCATGATTTAGTGGTACAACCACTAGGTTTAGTATATATGAAGGATCATATATATACTTCCTTCATAGTGATAAAAAGAACACATCTTAAACTCAAGAGTGGTTTGGTTGATGCTCCAAGAGATAACATACTTTCTAAAATTGATCAAGAATCTCAAATGGGATAATATGACCTGGTATTAACTATATATTTTTTATGAATATAAAAAAACCCTACAGAGAAAATCCAACAAATATATTCTCACCAACTTTAAATTATTGATTTTTCCATTCACTTTCAACACAACATTTCTATTAATATTGAGATACCATAATGTGTTTCTTGGTTTTCTTAACATACTTTTAAATTTTCACAGCTAACATAGGTCCCAATATATTTATTTCTAAATCTTAATCTAAGTACATTGGAGTTATACACTTCCTTACACATTAGGATTCATTATAATCCATCTAAGTGATTTAGGGAAGTCTATTGTATTAATCAAATTGGAAAGGAGGAATGTATTGATACAAATAACCATTAAAACAAATATAGAAATACATAGGAATATGCTCCAAGGGTTTAATAATTCTCATAAATTAACCATATTTCTAATGATGATACGTATTATTTAAACTCATCTCTGAATCCATAAAATACTGAATACATCACCAAAACATTGAGGAAATCATATTATTCCAATTAGATACAATATAATATAGTTCTCTATAAAAAATTAATACGTTCATAAACTATATTTTGGAAATTTAATCAAGATATTATTATTGTCTAATATAAATAGTGTGGCATGATTTCATAAAGAGAGTAACTATAACAAAAAAAAAAGAATTATGATATTTACAAGTTTTTGGTAGTCTAATGTCAAAATACAAAGTGATGTTTTCCCATTTCCATTCTAGAATGGGTAATGGTTGTAACATCCACTTAAACATTTGTCTATCATCCATAACATTTTGGTATATCAAGAAAAATGAGAAATACTACAAAATATTTCTCTTTGAGTTTTCCCACTCTATATACTATTTTAGGAATCACAAATATTCATAATTACAAGTTTATTAGAGAATAATTAAATATAATATTATTTCAAAAATCCCTTATTTAAATCTATTAGGAATCAGACACACACATGATTCAGAATCCTTAACATTAGACGAAAAAAGGTAAACTACAGATATTTTCATACATTTTTCTATAGCTCCACACCATCATTCATTAACTCTTTAATCATTATGTAATATTATGTTTGGACAATAATTTTAAAAAGATAAAATGTATCAACATCCTTTATGATCTAAATATTTATCTTATAAAAATGAAAAAATATTTGTTCATTTTTTATCCTCTTCATAGATTAATTTGCAGGACCCTTTTGTCTTAGAGAATACTACACCATTTCATATTTCATAGTATGGTAATGTATTGTGTAACTAAAATCTACAATCAAATAAATTTATATTAATTATAGAATATTAAACTCTTTCTATGTGAATATATCAATTTAAATTCTGTGATTACTAAATATTCATCATCTCTATTTTTAAATATAATGAAACTATATGTATAATGTAAATAATTACATAGGTAACTTCATATCATGAGTTTTGTAATTTTAGTAATGAACCTTCATTTTTCATCTGGGATATGCTATCAACATATCATTATACATGAGGATGCATTATATTTCCATATATGATGCATCCGTATAGATCAAAAACCATTCTTTGTTACATGTTTACATAAGCATAATTTCATTGTCTAACCATTTATTTAGATCCATGAACTATTCCTTACATTCATTTATCCAAATTAACGCAACACCCTTTTGACATTAATTTTTTAGTGAACTGGATTTCCATGAGATATTTTCCTCAAAGAATATTCAACATATTGAAAAGTAATGAAAAATAAATATCTCAGTCAATGTGGTAGGTATGGGCCAATATTCAATAACTTATGTTTTTGATGGATCCACCAATATACACTATATTGATATTATATTCCCTATATATTTAACATTCTATAGAAAAATTCGTAGTTGGTAATTTTTTATAAAACATCTCTTTTCATAGGGTCTTTGATACAATTACCATGTGATCATCATACTCTTCCTTACACTGGTAATAATTTATAATATAATGTGTATAAACTAAAAAACATAATTAAGTATTGTATACAGACTCTGTTAGTTATTTCTATGAATATAACCGATGAATTAGTAAGAGAAAATTTAATCCCAAAAATTTCATTTTGTCTATACCTCATATGGAATGCAGTCTTCAGCATGTCTTCACTTTATACCCTCACCTAATAGTATATAAATATAATTTCAATCATAGAAAAATATTGGACTACTTGTAATTGATCGAAGTAATCATCAATACAAAGATGATTATACATATTCATAATTATGATCATTTTTAGTTACTGATAATAAATGGAGAGACTCATTAATGCATTTTTCTTCATAAAAAAATAATATATCTTCCCAATGGTGACACACTTTTATAAATGAATCATTTGTCATGATTCTACAGGAGTTTCTTCATTAATTCCTATAACTCAATCGGTTCCAGTCTATAAGGATTCATTGAAATAGGTGTACCAATATGTTTATGTTCTATTAAAAACTCAACATCAAAATTACATGGATGACTAGAAACTCTTTCTGAAATATTTCAATAAATTAAAATACAATAGAAATATCTTTGATGTTGAGTTTCTACCCAAAGAACTATGATAAATTCCCATATTGATAAGGAATCTAGACCTATATAATGGATTAAATTTCCATTGGATATTCATATTTTTTTTGATAGATTAATGAATATAGTTTGTTTTGTAATTCCAAATGTGGAAAGTATTCCTTGGAAATTTATATGGAATTTCTATATGGAAAACCAATCAATGGAAAAATAAATTGTATACAATCTGATGGAGTGTAATATGATTTTTTGGAAGAACATAACCAAAATATTTAATCATAGACTAATCATAGAATTAATATACGATCCTCACGCCATTATATGTTTTTAATTAAAATTCAATATCTATTTGTTACTGTGGTATTATTATACACATAGAAATTTCTAGAGATATAAAGGAGTGGGTAGATCTAGAATCTAATATGACATTTGATGTTCTAGATTCGATGATATGTATACCTTCAAACACACCTTTATCACCCAAAAAATACACAATAGTGATCGTATGATATTTCACATTACCAATATTCTTAAGAGTTTTCATATGTTGATAATCACCATTAACCTTCATATTTGAGAACTATTTATCTTAATTACCATACTCCTTTAATTTTCAAAAATGGAGTTTGTATGGGAATTCTATGATTATTTCTCTTCATCACTATAAAAATTCTTCTTCCCATAACTTCTATATGCAATTTACTTATGAACATCTTTTACACACTTAATACAATTACCTATCCCCTTAGGACTATTTATAGATTGTTTACTTACCCACTTCAAGCAGAAATAAATTATCACCTCCTTGTCTCTATGTTTTTTGTTATTATAATTTCATATGAATACAATATTTCTTTTCTTGTCAAAACTGTGAAATTGATGGGTTACTCTAATTTCCATTTGCACATTGAACTTAAATCAAATTATTTAATCAAATCTAAAGATGTCTCTTATGGATAATACCATTCAATAATCCATTGAAATATCAGTCAATATAAAATTTAGAATGGATTATAATACTAGAAGGGTACCTTATAAGTCATGTAAAATTTTCCTCATATATTTGAATGGATTCATCATCATTATTTTTTCCATTCGAAACCATTAAATATTCTTCTAGGAAGAATATGAGGAATGTAATTACTAAAAATCATCACCTTAACTCATCCCACTCTATATAGTAAATTATTTATTATTAGTCGGTGTTATTGATAGGACATAACTATTGATATATTTTTCCTTCTAAATGATAAACATTTAAAATTAATTCTTCGTGTTATGAACACTTGAAAACAAAAAAAATATTTTCCATCTTACTGATCCATTTCATACTATATTTTACATTAGCAATACCCCAAAAAATATGGTGGATATTGACTCATAAAGGTACCAAATAGAACATTATTTTCTCTGTTAATTGGTTTTATGTTTGGCATGATTCATATCTTGAGAATTTTGTGTAATCATATCAACAATATTTTTCATTCTAACTCAAGTATCATTTGATTACATATGAGGTGAATCATAAGATTTTCCTTCACATTCCACATTAACAGTGTTCCTTTGAGTTCCATCCATGAACTAAAACTACAAAATATAGCGTGATAAAAAATAATCATAGATGAAGAGAACATAATAAGGGTAAATAAATTAAATGTAATTTAAATCATGACAAATTCTTGTCAATTCATGAAACCTTATGTTTAACACTATCTATTCCTAGGTATCTTCTATTCAAATCCTTTATATTGATTAATAAAAAAAATTTAATTTAATGAAACCATTTCCCTCGATAGTGTATAACTAGGTGCAACGTATGAGCACACTCACCACACACCTGAATAATGGTAGAGATATACTATATCAACTCTTTTTTTGGGTTATTAAAATTATTTTCATCTATTATAAATCCATATCAACCTGAATTAAACATTTAGGTATGTGTTTCTCGAGAAACACCTAATACATTCCTTAAAAAACAATATGATATTATCATATACAAATTATTATATTCATGATTTTTTATATATTTATCTCATTATAATCTCCAAATATTGTGTAAAAAATATCTAATTCCAAAAATAGTGACCATTCATTTCATAAATAGACATAACATCGTAATGAATTATTATTCAATATATTTTAGAAATACACACCAGAATACCATAATTGTATAGTTTATTTTGAGACTAGATACAAAATTTTATTCTTTCCTGAAATATATTCAATATATTCCAGACATATATTACCCAAAATACACTACTTTGACATTACTTATATAAAACATGTCTTTATAACCTAGGGAGAGGAAACGTAATAAAAGGTGATCTCAGATGCTCAGTTGGGGTGGTAAAGGTAGATATCAATAATCAATAAGGAAAAACATAAAAATAAGGTTATGAAAACATAATATTAACATCTAAAAACAATAAGAATCATATCATAGATAATAATCTTGAATCAAAATATATATCTGTGTAGTTCGTAATACATGAATCATAATTGAATTAAATAACATGAGGAATGGCCACCTGAAAGAGAAATAACACATAAGTTTATTCCATAGACATAATAATAGAATAAAATTTCTATATCCAAGGCTCAAAAATAAAACTATTATAGTGTATTGGTTTTCATCCCCATTATATCAGAGACTTAGTCAAGGATTACTAGGAATAATATCACAGTGGAGAATGTACCTTACCGAATTGGGTCCACTCCCCCTTACAATACTTTTTATCTCATGTGATATACATCTTTAACAAATTCATTATAGGAATCTGGGATTATTTTCCCATCCATCACATAATCATAATACATTTATATGTGTATCATAGGATCCTAAATCATTCAACAAATTTCTTAACTTGTAGAACAAAAATGGTATTCCCAAACATTTTAAAATTTCATCATCAGAAATACATTAGAAAAGAAATTATTGTTATAAAATTCTCAAACCTATAAAGATAAACCATATACATAAATAAAAGGTTCTTTAAAATAGGATTCTGCCCACATGAAGTCATTTTT
The DNA here is from genome assembly GCA_963277665.1 of Viscum album. Classification (NCBI taxonomy): domain Eukaryota; kingdom Viridiplantae; phylum Streptophyta; class Magnoliopsida; order Santalales; family Viscaceae; genus Viscum; species Viscum album. Next base: position 648,922,406 of record OY728150.1, read on the forward strand.
ATAATTAATGGGTTACTTCATAAATTTAAATTTTTTTTGAAAGATATGTGGAATATTTTATTTGGAAAATAATCTTTTCAAATTGAAATATCTTATTTTAAATCTATAAATTTCTAAATTACAAAACAAAATTAATTTAAAAAAAATTGAAACATTTATGAATACCTTTAATGAATTTTTTTTCACAAATTTAGGAAATAATGTACATAAAATGTATGCTAAAACATAGATTATCTTTACATATTCATCCAAAAGTAAAAATTACATTGTTCTGAAAGGGGCATGAGTTATCCTTTTATCCCATTTATTTAAAATAAAATGATGGGTAAAATGAAATTAAAATTGTATTTTATAAAATAATTAACATTATTAAAAACATTTTAATGAAAACATTTACATTGAACTAAAATATTTCTGACTAAATAATAAATAAATTTTGTTTTTTCATATAAACACATTTCTAATCATTTCTAAGTACCATAGATAGTAAAATGGAAATATTAATTGAAAATTACTTTAAATAAAAATATAGAATAAATTTAATGATATTAATGAGAGTTATATCATTATATTTAAAAATCATAAACCTAATAAAAACCCATCCATGTAAACCATGATATTTTAAAATAGAACACTTACTTGACATTCCAATTGATTTGAAAGAACTCTATAATTTTTTATAATAAATAAAAATTTAAAAAATATTAAATAAAGGAATCATGTAATGACATAAAATTTTATATATGACCCCTTTTAACATTTCAACAATGATTTATTAATAATTTCATATAAAAACCATCATTTTCCAGTGTAAGCTATGTCATTTTCACAAGAGAATCAATTCAACATTATTAATCCTTGAACATTGGTTGTGGTTTTATAATATTAAAAAGTTAAATCATGATATTAATATAATATATGTTCATTATATATATATATAGTCATCCATTAAAGGTATTGATAGAAAAAACCTTCCTCAAAAATCCAATTCCCAATAATGGTACAAGACCGTAACCAATTAGTAAATATGTTATGTGATGACATATAATGACAAGTGTAAATAAAATAAAAAAATAATTAGAAGATGAGAAATCCCTAAAATGGGTCCAGACCCCATGTCTGGATCCCTCATCCATGCACATCCCAATCCCAAATCATATATCTAGCATAGGGTCATTGCCTTTGTCTGGACATGCATCCCTGATGTAAGTTCATGTACCTAATGGTTCTTCGATCATGGTGTGAGTACAACTTATTAAGATACCACCAATATTGTCTAAAAATATACAGTATAAACATATTGTGTACAAATTTTATTAATGAAAAACATGACATAAACCATGTGCCACTATTTAATATTGTTTACTTCACCCACCATTGTCATTTGTTTAATGGGTTAATCATTCGCATTAAATACACATTAGTATATACTAGTTACATAAAATATGCATTAGGGGAAGTCACACTCTCTATATTAGAAGGGAATACATTTCAAAGACAACAGATAACCCTTACCATAGATCATATGTCAAGTTAATATCATCACAGGTAACTGTTAGGGGCATAAAACCTCAGTCTCACTCTTTAACCCATCCATTATAGGGGTGGGGTTTAGATCCACGGTGTAAACTAACCTAGTGGGAGTAGAGCCTCAAATCCAATATCCCACATACCACTAATCCCTGGGAAAATACTTCTTTAACCATAAAACATTTTCCAAACACAAAATATAACCATTACATGAAATTACCAATAACCACAATAACTCAATAAACACATATTCCATCATTATGCCATAACCCGTTAATACATTTATCATTTAAATGAATTAGACCAATAACATATTTTCCCTTTAAATAACATAACCCATTTAAAACATTCATCAGTCACATGCTAAAATAAATTTACACATTTTATTGTGTCCCCTATATCTCTGAACACGTTCACTTTATTTTATTTATCCCATTCACATTATACCAATCGTCTTTTCATTACTGTTTAACTACTTGAAAAATTTTTACATTAATGGAATCTCATAATTCAAGCCATCATTCCCACATATTTATCTCATGATCTATCTCATAAAAATTGATTTCATCACTTAAAATAAAAATATCATTGTTCAAGATGGTGAACACCCAATGGGGGGCCCTTAACCCAGTCAAATCCACCCTAATGAATCAAACAAGGAAAACAAGGGGTCCAGTTAACCAATAAACCAATTAATTCATCATTTCAACTATGAAAAAAAAACATGAAAAAAATACAACATTATAACCACATTAAAATAAATTAAACGACATAAATATGATATATAACTTATTGACCACCTACCATGATTAAAAAGATGAACTCTCGCATAACTTTATCCATTGATTTGGACTCAAACACCATTCAAAGTCATAGCCAATAAGAAAATGTGAAAATTATTTTTTAGGCCTCAGGAATAAGAATAAATTATATAAAATACCAAATATAGAAAATTGAAGATATCATAGTGTGATACTCATGTAGATCTTTGATCCGCAATAAACTATGCTTTAAAAAGCTTTGAAACAACAGATATCGATCCTTGGGATATTTAGGAGGAAAATATGGAAACCCTTTTATAATTTATGAGAAAAATATAATAAAACATGGTATAATTTCATAATTACTTGTAGTGAAAATTCATAACCCCCCCCCCCCATTTAAATTAGTTGCATGTTTTAGACGCACAATTTCCCAAACTATGCGTGAACCAAGCCCCACCCTCTTTCCATGAGGGGGAATGGGTCACATGATTTCATGGGGAGTTACATGATTTTACAAACAATATGGTAACCTTGAGAAATGGATCTATACAATACCCCATATTTTCACATCCACCTTTCATGGATTCACCAAACATGCCCCCTTCCCCCAATAAATCACAGTTAAGGCACTCATTTACTACTAACCATGCCCTAACCACAAAACATGCACTGGATCACTACTCCTATTCCACATTCGGGCCCTAAACAACCAAGACGCCACCGAGCCTGAAATTAACCAAATGAAAGAATTCTTCAAATCACTCAAAAAAAATTAAGAAAAATTTAAACAAGAAGATTCCTCATTTGATATCTATGATATTAAAACCACTTAACCTTATAGCTGATTATTCCCATGATGCACTCTCATGAATCAATGAGTCATCAAGGTAAAAAAATTGCTAATGGGTCATTATATCTTTATACCACTCCCTTGGTTCTTCATGAATGTTACCATGATTTGATAATAGTGGAACTAATGGCACAATCTTTCCCTCTAAGACATCCTCACTATGATCCACTAAATGAACTGGATGCTCCTCGATGGGTGTAAAAGACTAATTCTCAAAAACATTAACTTAAATCACATCATATGGATGAGGATGATACTATCAAATATTTTAAACACTAAAACCATTGTTCATGATACTATAACTGTAACGCCCTGACCCTAGTTACCTAGAGTCGGTGCATTATTACATAACATTGGCATGATCACATGAAAGATCAAATCTCGAAAGACCGATTAGTTTAGTAGCCTTGGAAACACAAGATATATTCATAAAGTTTTACATTACAACATAAAAATGAAAACTACAACAACATAGTCTCCATAGTCCATAGTCTTATCCACTAATACTATCCCTATAGTTCATTCATAATTTACTTCTTCACATCCTCGAAAAAATAAAACATAGAAAAGGGGTGAGCTCAAATGCCCAGTAAGGATAACAATATAGCGGAAAATTTCATAAATAAGAATAAACATTTAAGGCAATGTATAACTAATACAAAATCATTTTAAACATGAACTTAAACACAGTATGGAAAAATAAAATGAAATAATGCCATTTAATTATTCACATGGACATTCTACTAATCAAATAATCACATGAAATATCAATAACCACTTTCATAATGATGGAATGCATAATGACAAACTATCATAACCACATAGCCAAGGCCTCATACCAATAATACAAATAAGATTTTTTCCAAGGCCTTGCGCTAGGACACCAGTTTGTCTCTTGATACCTACTGATGCATCGAGGAGATATAGAGGGCTCCACCCATCACATATTAAGTCCAATGCATTCCCATATGAAATGGTTTAAAGATAACATAAACATTCATATTAAAAATAGCATACGAAATTTAAATACTTCATCCATAAACCACGAACGGTATAAAAATAACACATCCATAGTCAAACATATCACAAAACCTTCAATACCATATAGAAGTTTTGTATCATAATAAATCAACTTCAAATAATCTTAAAATCTATCAAAGGATGTTGACATAGATGAAATCAAAACTCTTTTCAGAGAAATATCTCTTTCTATTTTGAAATCATTTAAGAGTCATATATCTATAAAATAAAACATTTTCTTTGAAAATATTCTTATTATCTTGTAAGGTAAGCTTCAAAGATTTTATAACGGCGGAAAATAGCTGCACCCGCCGTATAAGTTAAAAAAACATTCTTAGCTAAATTCCGTCGAAAAGGTTAAAAATGACCTTGTTTGGAAAATGACGGAAATATTCCTTTATAAACCACTTATAAAAGTCAAAAAGGGTATAAATAACTTTAACCCATATTCTAGTAAATAGTAAAAAAATGTTTTTAAATTCAGTTTTAAGAAACATGGATGTGGATGATAAAGAAGTCCCAGAAGATGTTTACGTATAAACAACCTCGGATAATGAAGAGATTGAGAAATAAACCCTTACCATGTACTTTTCCTTGGTTGGGGTAGGTTAACCTCCTGAATAATGGTGAAATAATTGTTATTAAATTATACAAGAATCATATATATATTAATATGATATCATATATGATCTTTTAACATTGCTTTGTTAATAATATTTTAGAATTATTGTCGTTTTGGGTGATAACTTACTCATTTTATTTTATATGTTTTGTTACGTAAGCCGTGTTTTTCATGTATAGGTTGTATCTTATTCATATCCAGAATGATATAAAGTCATTAAAAATTATTTTTAAATCATCAAATCATAATTATACTTGAATGGATACGATAGAGATTGAATCTCATCACGTTCGTGGAGACGGTAGTCCGTACGTACGCACAAGCGACAATATCATTCTTTTGATATTAAAATAATATATAATTGGATGTTATATCATATATAGAGAATCATTATCATGTTATATTTATTATTTACATGAATTAAATATCATTATTATACCCATCCAAATAATAATATATTGAATAAAAATTATACCACGACTTGGAGACGGTAAGCCGTACATACGCACGTATGGTGACATGTCATTCAAAGGATGGATAGAATACTGAATATGGTTGTACCATATTTATAATAATATTACAGTATATAGGAGATACCGGATTAATTATTTTATAATGGGAATAACAAAGAAATAAGAAGTTTAAGAAGAAATGAATTTGATAAAAGGATGGTGATAACATTACCTCTTCTTCGGGTTCTTCCTTTTGATTTGATCAAAAGGGCTCCTTAGGATGGCATTCTAATCAAACTAAGGCCTCTAGGTTGTAGTTAAGGAAGTTAAGAGAGTATTTGGGCAGATGTTTTCCGAACCAAAAGGCTTTGAAGGTGTGAATTAATGAGAAGGGGGAGTTCCCTTTTATAAGAGTGGTGAGGGGCACCTTTGGAAAATCTAGAAATATTATTTTATAATAAATTCATATTCGGTTTATAATGGATCCAAAGAAGATTATTTAAATGTTAAGGTGGGGAGGGGTCGAAAAACACTCGTCCAATAGAATTTATACAGGTTTGGGTCATTATATTAACCTTATATTTTAGTTTTAACTCTTAGTTAATTAGTTTGACACTTACCATGTCACTTTGTATTTTTATATTATATAGTTAATAAAAATACTATATACCTCCAAAAGACCCCCAAGTGGTCCATTAATGATACACCTATCATGATATAAGTCTCTTGGACGAACTTTATATTTTTAGGAATTGAATATCAATTAATAATACAATGTTTGTTTTAAAAACTCTTTTATGTCAATTTTGACACTATTTGGAAAATTGATTTTTTTGAAAATCATAACAGAATAATTAATTCTAAAAATGTTGATTAAATCAATCCTAACATGTCATATTAACCTAGAAAATTAGTTTAATTCATAATAAGTCTCAAATTATATTTATTTGGGTGTTTGTAATATCAATTATTTTAATTTTTCATTATTATGGTAATTACTGCATCATCATTGTGTCATAAATAAATTAAATTATTTATTGTCTAAAAATTATAAATAAAATATAATTATGTATAAAATCTCTTTATATTTCTAATGAATATTTACAATAGAATTTACCTTATGTATAACCTTATATTAAATTTTTTTTCGTAAATATACTTTTGATTTTAACTCTTTTAACACTTCTTTGAATTAAATAATAATAAATGTCCTAATCTAATCCAAGTGAAACTAAATGATAATATTTTATTCCTAAGGTTGTTTTTGGTTGAGATACACTTTTCCAATAGAATTAGGACACGTGTTAGGGTAATATTAATATAATTTTTACCCTTAATTACCCTATTTACTTTTAACCGTGGTAAATAAAAGTAAAAAGTTACTATTCACAAAAAATTACTTTCATGTCAATGAACCACATTTTACTCCTTGATATTAACCGTGTGTCTTGTATTTTTGAAATTACACTCACAGAAGCAGTAAAATTAAGATTTATGAAAAATTAAAATTTTTTAACTACCACTTAGTGGTTTCACTATTCATCAAAAAATGAAGTTTTTCAGAAAAATACCAAAAATTCACCCTAGGCTAATTTCGATATTCCAAATCCAAAAATGAAGTTAATTTTGAAAAATTAAATTTATAAATTTCAAAAAGTGGGTATTACTATTCATAACGGCTAGTTTGATTGGTTGTGGTGTGTTAGAACTCGATGTTGCGTACAACACACGCTATTGCATTATTCAAAGAGAAGCGTGTCGTAGAAGCTTGGGGTGTTACAATACCACTATTGAATATCGAATTGGTAAACCAATAGTTTTTTCCTCTCCATAATCTCAAATGACACCATGTACCTATGCACTAACTTACCCTATTTCAAAAGCCACCAGTGAAACAACCATGGATAAACTTAATGGAACACATGGTAACCCCCCATAAAATCCAGAAGTCGATGACGTTAGAAAACATATGAATTCCTCATTATTTGAGATATTTCCATACATTTTTAAATTAACTAAACCTATTACAACATCTACTACATCAGACTTGGTCCCAAGAACTATAGTTCTATAGATTCCAACCAACATAATGTAGATCTACACATAATAAAAAAGGAAACCTCATATGGTGAAATCCAAATAGTCTCCTCAGAATTGTTAATTTTTTTAATATTAGAAAATGGTAATTGATTTTACCATGATACAAAATAGTCTAGAAATTATTCTCTCACCATATCCCCTAGAAAAAAATAGCATGCTCCAACTGCCATATGTCTGCGATGCAAAAATCATAATAATAAACACATGGGTACCGTGTGACTTCATAAAATCCAACCAGATGAGGTTTGTAAAACTTAGAATATGATCCAAAACAATATTAAATGACACCCCGTGCAACCAAAAAATCCATCGAACATACAACAAACTGAACTAGAAAAATGTGAAGGTATCATGAATAGGACAGAAATGTAACCCCATGATTAACCAATCCAAATCATCCCAGATCACATCATTTTTTTAGGAATACTCATGAGACATACCTGAAATTATGTTGTGATATCATCCCACTTCCATTATGGAATGGGAAATGACTATAACAGCACACTCAATTGCTGATCCTCAGTTTTCACCTAAGTATTGGTGTAGAATCATGTTATGAAACCTGAATCCAAATTATTCATCCCTATACACAAATATTATCTATGAATTTCACATCACATTTTGGTTGATATAGGATGCACATCCAACTTTGAAGCATGAAACTCATGCTTCAACACTTCATGAACACAAGTAGGCATGATAACACAAAAAAATCATGGACCATATCATCATCATCTATAGTCCAAATAAATTGTGAATCCCCACCTTCTATAATTTTTTTCATTATAAATCACTCTAAATCCCCATACTACCAATCCTCAGTTAATCTCAAATGTGTCCAGTCAACTTCCAAGAATATAGGGGTCATATTACCTTGACTAACCAGAACCATTAGATGATTCTCAGCAAAATAATTACATCATCCATAACTTATAACTAGATTTACGAGCCACCTAAGATTATGTTTTCATACATAAAACATCCATAACACAGTTCCCATATACCAGTGATTTGGTAGGTACAAAATCAAATGATTTCAGGAACATAACCCATATTCACTTCTAGGATATTCAAATCATGTTTTGAGAAGACTATAATAATTTTTTATGATTAGTTAACATTGTAAACCATCATCCAAACAATTAATTACAAAAAAACCTTAAATCATAAAACTCTGTGGAAAACTCATTATCATGGGTATGTTAATACCATTAATGATATCACAATTCCCATGACTCATATGCCACAACCTCGTCATCTCGCATTAATACATCTACCATATCACCACCTTACATGTAAAAAAACAAGGTATACTACTTACATAGGTTTGGTAGAATCAAAACTGATGTCGTAGTTAACCACTTCTTTTACTCCTAAAAACAATTCTCAAAATCCATATCTATTAAAAAATGATTCCATTCTTGTATACAAAATCCCATCCATAGATAAAAATATAATCCAACATTGGTACGGTGAATAATTTGGTTTGTTAGGTCTGAAAACACTACTGGAGTATTAGTCAACCCCAATGACATCACAACAAACTCATAAAAAATATACCTACTTCTAAAAGTATTCCATGGTATATCATAAGGTCTCACCCTTAGCTGTTGATACCATGATCTAAATTCAATCATGGAGAAAATACATGAACATCACAACTCTTCAAAAAGATCATAAATTCTATGAAGTGGGTATCAATTTTTAATAGGAATCCAATTCAAAATTTTATAATCAAAACAAAACCATAACATCCCGTCAACCTTTCTATGAAATAAACTGGTGATCCCCATGGTTATGTACAAGGAAAAATAAAACTACTGTTTTCCAATTTCACCAAATTAGGTTTTAGTTCCTGAAGCACTATTGGTTCATTTCTTTAAGGTGGATTAGGAATGTGTTTTTATATAGTAAAAAACTCAATCATGAACTCAAAATATCTCTCTGGTGGAGTCCCCAAAAATTACGTAGGAAACACATCATAAAACTTATCCACCAATAGAGGAAATACATGTTACCCTACTCCTCCATTTTTATTCACAAGACCTTTCACTTGGGCTATGAGATCACCCAACTACTAAAAAATTGGTCCTACAAGGCCTTCCCAGATATCTGATTCCCCACAATGAACATAAGAACCCCCTTCCAGGGATATGAATATTACTATATAGTGGTAACAATAAATATGGTCCTCATACATGAAATTCCATTCTATCTAAAATATCTTATCAAACCAACACATTTCAATCAAAAAAATACAATAGGAAATAGAACCCAACAAGCTTAAGGGTATGCTCATTACATTTCATGATATTCCATGCCTGTACTCTTAATGGGGTATCAATAGACTTATCCACAGACATATGTCCCACCACTAGACTAAACACATTCAAAATAAATTCATGGGAGTCACATATGTGAAATAAATAACTAGCCAGAATTGCATTTACTTGACTTGAACCATGAACTGTCGATGGTCCCACCTCTCCAACTCAATGTCCAAGAGAAACCACATGAAGTTGACCTGAAACTCTAACACAATCCTGGATCTAACTCACCAATTCTATACCTACCTACAGACTAGGATGACCTTTTCCAAGAGTACCATGTCTTGCACACAGACTGATACGATCGGTATAACTCAAACTACATACAAAGTTTGGGGTAATGAAACCCCTATATGCACTTTGCATTGGTCTTGATGATCCCTCATTGGCCATATATTTATGGATTCTAAAAAACATTTTTACATTCCCCAACCTTCCTCACACTCAACACTCAACAGTTTTTCATGGAACTACCCATTCATGTGTCCCAACCAGCCACACTAATAGTAGAAATCCTGATCACCACCATGAGTGAAAGGGGTTATTATCTGACTTCTTTTTTCCACACTTCCCTAGTAAAAACTCTTAAGACGATCCATCCTTACATTAAAAGATAAAAAATTGAATCACCCAACTAGAACCATGTATCCATCCCCAAAATCCTCCCTTATGTTCCCTTATAAAATATGGTCATGACCCACCACCTCAAATAACCAATTAAAATGAATTATATTCACCTAAGACTGGATCTCATGTCTGTGACCATTCAGAAAAATTGTATACATAAATAAATCATACACTAATAATGATGGTATAAATCTTTTCATGTTAGTGAATCGATAAACATAATTCTTCACTATCATTTTCCACCTTGGTCATCCTTATAAACTCTAATTCCTTTCATGACCTCAACGCGTCTACATAAAATTTTTCCAAAAACATTTCCTTGAAATATTTTCAAAACATATCTTTTTTATTCTCATTCTGAACCAGAATGTCCTAACATCACTTCACTGGTCCATGTAACTTGTATGCCACCAACATGAATCTAATCTCAATATGAGTCCCCAAGTGTTCAAGAATCAGCTATATGAACTATATCCAGATCTTGGATGGCTTTTCTCCACCCTCTATTGTAAAAATCGAAGATTGATGCTATTGAAACTCTCTAGTAAGTTCAATCCATATTAGAAAAACCCATCATGGGTCCAATTCCATGAATATCATAAAATGAGTCCCATTCTCATGGGTCTTTTCCTAAAATCTACCATCGTTGCTCAATGGGGTATAATACTCCACTACTAGAGGATCATTCTATACAATATCCTCTAATATCTCAATTTGAACACATTGTTGTGGTGGAATCACTATAACATTTGAAGCACATATCTCCACCCGAATGGCATAAAGGTCTTACTCATTATTTATTTTTGACAATCCCTCTTTCGAGGAATGAGGGGGACCCTTACAAGTACCATTGTCTTAGATATTACCATACCAGATGGTCATCAACATTAAATGACTCAAATGACTTAGAGGTATTTGTCTAGACTGTAACTACTTTGGATCTGATCCAATCTATTTTCTAAGTCAGGATCTCAGCTCTCTATCTTCACAGGAAGGTTTAGGTAGGCTCATGTTCATACAGATACTGGTCCTAAGGTAAATTACATACCATTTATTTCTTCCAAATTTTTTGGCTTTTAATTTGAAGAATGCACCTTCTCTAAATACTCATCTTCATTTAACTCCTTATAGAGTCTACCTGGTCCTTTAAGGACAATTATATGCGGCCCAAAATTCTTGAGGTATCCTTAAGTCCTTTTAATGTCCTGAGGTCCTTTAGGTGGCCTGAACGTGGTACTAGCCTGATGGCCTTGTGTTTCCTGAATGCCATAATGGGACCTAGGGCCAAATAGCCATCCGGAAATCCCAAATAGTTGAATAGTTCCTATTTCAACAATATGGAATAGTATCTACTACAGTGCATGATATAGGGCCTTCTATATGGATCATGGTCAACATGGGGTAAATGAACATACATAGTCACAATTCATTCATTTGACAACATGTTTAACCATTAAACATTCGAAACATGAAATATTTTTCATTTAGGTATCATTCAATCCTTATAACAAATCACATACAGAATTTTCTTTCATTTATATATATTCATTAAAAACTATTTTTTCACCACTCTATTACATTCCTTCAATTTACCCATTTGATTAGTCTTTATTAGACACATATTCTTTCAAATTTGAAGGAAAATGATAATAATTCCAATCCCTCACATCCCACATGTCTTTCCCAAGTGTTCCTACCATGATGAATATCGATTATATCCATATATTCATAAAATAAATATAGTATGCACAACCTCATTCCATTCCAACAATGTAAAAAATAATATAAAATAGTCACATCACATAACAAGTGCACGAAATGAGTGTTATATCATCCAATTATATCAACATACATCAAGAACAACAATCCCACCCTGGGTACTTGGGTTTTACCATAGACATGGGTTAGTTACTCCGAAGTATGAGATCATTTCCAATGCATCGGTTATCCTAGTCACATGTATAACATTCCAAAAATAGTAACACAATATAATATAAAACCCATTAAATACAACGTTGTAACATCTCCTGATCTGGTGCCACTACATTTGGTGACCTGATCCAGGTCACCAAACGACCTCAAGCATGCATTCCTATGTGAAAGAGGATGATAAAAATAAATTATTGTATAGTGAAATATGTGTGGAGACTATACCATATATATTATAGAAATACATAGAAGGTAACAAATACAAAATAATGTAATTAGTATAACCTATAAACATGACACCCAAATCCAATTCCCATAGTAGTTTACAAGCTAACAACAAAATAGTAAATACACTATGCTATTTCATATTGTTCCAAGTGAATAGAAACCCTAAAATAAGGACATGATGAACAATAACCAAAAACAATCTAAAATATATGTTAAGATCCCTCATCCATGCACATACCAAGCCCAAATCAACTATCTAGAATTGGGCCAATGCCATTTCATGACCTAAATCCATGAAGTATGCTCGGGTACCCAATAGCATGCAAGAATGAGGTGAGTACAACTCAGTAGGCCACCACCAACTATATCAATAAATTATTTGGTTGAAACATATAGGGTATTCATGTAGATAATTAACAGTGTGATAAAAAGAAGGTAAATCAGGTTTGACTAGTTAACAAGGTTTACATTATCCACTTTTTTCATTTGTTTCATGGGTTAATAATTTTCATAAAATACACATTGGGATATGTTAGTTATATAAACTATGTAGAAGGGAAAAAATCACTTTCCCACTATCAATGAGGAAAATGTTTCTCAAGCAACACAAAACACAAACCAAAGAGAATCATTCCATTTAGTCTCATCATATATAACTCTTAGGGGGAATAAATCCTAAGTCTGAATTACTAACATATTCATTATAGGGGTACAGTTTAGAGCCTCGGTGTAACCTAACCCAAGGGAGTATATCATCAAGTCCAATACCCAACATTCCATAAATCCATTTTCATTTGAAACTTTAGCCACAAAATATTTACCAAACAAAAAACCTAACCATTAAAAATATCAAAAAATTTAACCATAATTCATTGGACACATATTACACATTTTTTACATAACCCATTGAAACATTTTTAATTTACATTACTTATCCCAATAACACATATTCTATTTTTATAATATAACCCATTTAACAAATTCATCATTCACATATCATAATACCTTTACAAATTTCCCTTACATCCCCTAAATCACTGAAATTGTTAAATTTATATCATTTAGTCTATTAAAATTATACTAAACACACCTTATTACATTTAAACTACAGGGAAAAAGTCCAATTAGTTTCACCTCAAATCTCAAGCTATCATGCCAATATATTAATCTTGGGCTCTATCTCATAAAAATTTAATTCTATACTTAATATCACAATTTAAATGTTCAAGAAGAAGCACACCCCATTGGTGACTTCTATCTCAGTATAATCAACCACAATACATCCCACATAGATTTGGAGGGGTTCATTTCAATAATTAACCAAATAAATCATCATTTCATATTTTGAAAAACAAATAGACAATACAATGGCACTAGTTAATAACCACTTACACATACATTTAAACTCAAGAATATATAATATATGTTATATACCCCCATCCACGATTCATTATATGAATGTTTTCTTAACAATGGACTTTGATTTTAACTCTAAATATCTTCAAATACAAATCCTAAAATACACTTTAAAAATATTTTTTTATGCATTCAGAATAATAATAGATGTTATACAAGTCGTAATTTAAAAAATGGAATAATGATGATTGATAAACTCAACCAAATGTTCGATCCGAACTCAATGATGCTCTAAAATGGATAGAAACAAAGGAGGCAGATTCTTGGGATGTTTTTAATTAAATGGTCATAACCCTAGGATGGTGTTGGAAGAAAGGAAAACACACATGGTTATGATTTCTTATAGTGCATTGGGGAAAATGGTAAGACCGTTAATTTTAATGAGAGGCATGGTTTCACCACAATTTTGGTCAAATAATGTGCCATCTCTACACCACCATTTTCCATGTGTGGTCTAAGGCCACACAGTTCCATGGGGAACATCACAAGTTGACAAGCCATGTAGTGACCAAATATAATGATTTATCCATGAATTTATATTTTTACCTTCCCTATTTCATGGTTTCACCAACCATTCACCCCTCCAATATGAAAGAGTGGTCAATCTGCACAATTTAATACAAACCATGCACCAACCATGAAATATGAACTGGATGTCCCCTTATCTTCTTCTTTCATGTCACGAACCCCCTAAGTCTCTCTATAGCCTCTTCATAAACTTGTAAAACATTTCACTAAACCCCTAAAATGTTTAAAAAAAATTAAACTATAACATACCGCATTAAATGTGTGAATTATTTTATACATATATATATATTTAAGTTATCCATATTATCATCCCAGATAAATTGAAGTGAAAAATAAATCACATCACTAAATATAGGTGGTATTTAACACATAAGAATTATAAAAAATTTCATTTTCAAACTGATTAGAAGATATGATGTTAGATATCATATTATAAATATTTATTTATAATTATATCTAAAATATTATATACTAACATTAATCCCATCATAATAACTATCCATGAAAAATGATGATGTAAAAATAATTATATCAGAACGTGGAGGTTACATAATCATAATAATATTTCCTTATATTGAGGATATTATTGATGTTATTTAATGATGAATTCCTTATATTTAGATGAGGTAAAACAATAAATAATTTAAAATTGATCAGGTAAGATGATTACCTCTCCAGCAGTTGACTTTATTAAGATCATTTATTCAGGACCATTGGAATATTTTTAATAAAAAAATATTATCTAAAATTGTGATAGGTATGTTGGGAAGAAAATTCGGTAGTGTTTGGTTAATAGAAATGGAACAAGGTGGTGTAAATAATATAGAAAAAGTTTTTTATTTTGTAAGTGGTGGAGAGGAAACACTTGTAATTTCATCAAATATGAAAATATAATAATGTCATACTAATTGAAAATGATTAAAATTGAAATTTAATTCGATTTTGGGATAGTATTATGTTTAAAAATGGTTATACTAAAATTGGTATTGACCACAGATTATTTCCCAAGATCCTCAAAAATTAATTAAAAAAATAAAGTGTAAATAAACAACATTGAGGATAATTTTTTTAAAAAAATAAAAAAATATCTCACAATAACCTAATAAAGGTGTGATTTGAAGTCTCCCAAAATGAAAAACCCAAGTCCAATAAAGAACCACAACTAATCCAATCCAGAAAGATGGTCTGATGCCCCACAGTGGGATCCCACGTGGCCACCATAACACACCTCCAAAGAAGACCCCATCTCTACTAAATCCCATACATTATCTTTTCATCATTAATTGGAATCCACCACAAGTACGTCATTGTGAACACAACACCTCCACCTTTGTGTCATCAATGCACAATTACATCAAATTTGGACTTGATCTAATTGTCATCCCATATCATTAGTGCCTAAATTGAAAATTTATCATCACATCCATCAACATCCCATATCACTTCTGATCACTATGTGAAACTCACAAACACCCAATAAAGCCACTCAAGGGTATCTCAACATTCATGGCCTTGGAAAGAAGGCAGTACTCTACCAGGAGACAAAAATAGAATCTCGCAAAAAGTACAAAAAATGAATATAAGATTAAATATGAGTATTTCACCCTACTAGCCTATGAGGTACCAAGGTAAAAAGTCATCACCAGCTCCCCTACAACCCTAGGCATCTAGCACGGTGTCCTAGAAATCATGCCTAACAAATCTGCTACCATAATATAGGCATTGACACACTGTTTTATCCATCCATTGCGTCACCGAAACATTACTTATTTTCAACCACTCTACCATCACCAGCGCTTTCGAATTGCTCACATCCATGTGTCCTCTCTGCTACAACGGTCACGAATGACACCATATCCTCCCAGATCGTCACTAAATACAGAAACTAAATCTATGTAGCCCACGAGAATCCCTGATCAAAAAATAGTCATGAATGTATCCTCCCTATGCCGATTCTACATCGGGCACTACTAGGATCTCCTAATGGATAATCACCACACATGGAGCCTCCGTAGCCCACCAGGGTCCCAAATAAGATTATAACTCCCTATGTTCATGGTAATCACCTTTCTAATTTGAAAGGCACACCAAAGCTCCCCGTAGATATTTAGATCTGACCAGGTCTCCATCACCCCAAGATTCATTTTTCATAACCACACCACCAGACTAGAGTCTGCAACTAGTGACCCACCATCTTCAATAACTCCTCCTAAGTGATCCAAAGATCTTGTTCCAATTTTATCACCAGATTTACCAAGGTGGTAAATTACGTAGACTGAGAGAATCTCAAAATGACTCACAGTACAATCAATCTTGTTTCGGATGCAAAATTCATCCTTGTTAATATCAAGGGAGATAAACTATCTGAAAAAATCATAAAAAATTATTATAAAATAGGATTTAGACAAGTATAATTTAAATTTTTATTATTATATCAAGGATTAACCACATCGGTTATCCCATTTAATCCATAACAATAATCCCAAATTTTTACTATTTTTACAGTTCATTATCACAAAAAATGGAAGTGGAATCATTAAAAAATTTAGATCAGATTATTCCAAATTTCAATGCATTATATAATATTCAATTAATAAAATTGGTGGAATTTATTTTAAAATTATACGTATAAATCACAAATAAAAATTGATTCTCAGAAAAAAAAAACTTTAAAATAAATGGTTCTATACAAAATTCCAACATAAAATTGATTCCAAGGATAATGATTTTATAATTAATATTATAAATTAACTATTATTAATTTTAAATCATTATAAGAAAAATAATTTGTTTTTTAATTCATAACATTAAAATATAATTTTAAATATAATATACATTTCAATCTTTATTGATAAATAAATATTTCAAAAAAAATTCAAAATATCACTTTAAGCTAACATTGAAATACTGATTTTATATATAAAGCTAATTTTTTAAGAAAAATATTATAATCATTCCAAAATTAATACTATAACTTTTTCATGAAAAAAATAAATAACCATTTTTGAGGATAAGATTATTTTTAAGGTACATAAATTTATTAATAAAAATTGAGTAGTAATTTATAAATATATTCTCTTTACCAAAAACCATTATACATGATTTTAATTTTAAGGTTATTTATATTTAATCCACCAATTTATTGGGTAGTTTATAATGGTATAATAATGAATGGTTTATTTAGACACATTTTAATGTTTATTTCAAGTCATAAATGAAATTAAATATATTTGAAAACATATATGTCTTAAAACTTGAGGAGTTACAGGATCAGTTCTCTATTTAATTATCACATGAAATTTCATTATTTTTAAAGAAAATCATTGATTTATATTATTCAACTCGTTTTCGTATATCATCATATCATATAGAAATCACTGATTATTTACAAATAGAAGTGGGATAAAGACTAACTCCTCTATTTTTTTATTTAGGTGTAATGAATTAAACATCAACATTTCTTATCAAAAATGTCGGCCCATTCAAGAAAAATTCACAACACAGTCAATGTTCAAATGAGAAAAACTAAGGAGATATCAATTATCAAAGTTGTTTCTTTTTCATGGGTTTATTATGCTAGGTAACACATACATTACATAGAAAGGAGTATATCAAAACCAAAAAACACACTAGATTACTCAACATCAAGACCATGCATGGACTAACATATCATTGACAGAGTAGTTTATAAAGGTGTTCAGTTCTTCAGTTATTTATTTTAACAAGAACATGAAACCATTATTATAGTATATAACATAAATCTTGGAACTATAAATACAAGATTATACATACATTAATCAGATATCCATTAAAGATCATTATCGAGGATAGATCACCATCTTGGATCATCACCATAGGGCATTAAAATTGATTAGGGAGGAGAAATTCCATCAGTTGGATTTACATTGTTTTTTATAGAGAACATAAATCCAGGTTATTATATGAGAAAAATATGGATTTAAAAGTTTCTTCCACCCTGTAATAAAAATTCAATTGATGATCAGATCCGTAAGTGGTGTCTTGATACCAAACCATCCTCTTATATTCCTAGATAGGTTCTAATTTGTATGTAAGTTATGAAGAAAATTTATGGGGATACAATTTTTTTATGATTTCTATTATTAGTTGATCCTTATAAACTCTTTGTGGGATGATTTATTACATAATCCTAAACAGGTGAAGAAACTAGTTGAGTTGTAATGGAATTTTGTGGAGTTTGACCTCTACATGTGTACTGACATCCCTTTTACCTCTTGGGATATAAATATTATTAGATTGAATTGAAATATACCTCAAATAAGATGGATATGAATATTACCAACATGTAAGACCACCTTGGGAATAGGTTCTCATAATCAATCTGTAGAAAACCAGATGTCTAATTATTTGTGTTCGGAATTTATTCAATGAGTTAATCCTTATCTCTATCTAGTTTTTTTCCTTAATACGTTCATTAGTGGTTTACTTCACACAGTTCATGAGTTACATCACCAAATGGGGAAAAGAACACATATATTGGTGATACTACTAAAAATAAAATAGTATTAAACCTCACTATACTGGTATTTACCATGTTGAACCCACTCCTATGTCATTTTGGTCTAAGACAATACCTAATAAAGTACATATTTTTTAATTCCTATGTAAATTGGTTGTATTGTAGATTTTTTTGGGATGCTATAAAATCATAAATGACATAGGTATCCCATGTTATCATTTAATATATAGATATAATACTTTTTTAGAGTTGGTAAAATCTCATTAGTTAAATGAATCATTTATACTATGAAAACTATTCAGAACAAGTTCTTCTATATGCCATAGAATCCCCTTACCAGTATAATCATCAACAAAAATATTAGCACACATGAAAAACAATCATTTGCAATTGAATTTATATTGTGTGTCTTGGACATAATAATTTTTTGGGGATAATATTTTGGTTTGTTACACAACAATTTCATTGTGTATATGGGATATTCTCTGATCTATTTCGTAATGATTGATTGAATGGGTAGAAAATTACTCCACAAAATTATTTTATTACAGGATATGAACACCAGAATTGATTTTCAACAAAATGATTTAGTTATTGGTTATTTTTTCTATTAGGTCAAATCTTGGTCCCAATGATATCCAAAAAACATACTAACATATTTTGTGGATTAGGCCATCATACCACCACCATCCATGGGCTAAGGGATTAGGAGTTCCTAGTGGTTATAATACCCCAAATATCATATATGATGGATTTTAGAATTATTCTCTTGGTTGGTGAATTAATTAGGGATTAGATGATATAAGTGAATCCATTGGTCCTCCTTCAATATAGTATCCCCCAACCTATAATTCCAACTAATACATAGTTTTTTAGTGTGTGGTAATGGTAGTATTAATGGAGAATAATTTATTTTATAATCAAAATTTTAGAAACACTATAGATAAGGACATCATATTGACAGATATTGGATGGATAAAAACTCTCCTCAATGTTACTTTTGATGATTAACTGAATGAAGTAAAAGTGCATATCGATATATTTGAGAATTAATTCTTTTATTAAATATTGAATAATTATATTAACAAAATTTACATAGGTTTCATGGTATAGAATAAAATATTAATGATGATGATAACAACAAAGTTACGAATAGAAATACTGATGCAGTCTTTCAAGAAAATGAAACTACTAAAATGGTTTAGATTTAAACAATATCTTCTTCAAACAATGAAATTATTATCAATTATTAACACCAAATTTCATCATTGAAATTGTTTCTAATGTGGTATTTTTTATAAATTTATTGTGAATGGTGATGTTTTTATAACATTAATGTTTTTAATATACTCATTATTGAGAATACTAATTAGTGTTGTGGTTTTTATTAGTGACAGAGTTGAAAAATAACCTCCACCCAATCATATGAAATATATTATGACCATAGTATCAGACCCCATACTGGTATTTATAGTTAATCATCTAGTTTCCCCATAAAACAAATTCTATATGGAGGAGCATGTATAACATTAAATGTTTTGAATATTTTAATATCATCATCAGTCATATTTGATAGTCAAATACCATAACTAAACAATCATTTTCTAGGTATCCTTAAATACCAATGATAAAATTTCTATTTCTTACTTATTTAAAAATTACCAAAATTTAATAGACTTAAAAAGAGGAAAAATGATACATTTTTGGTGGGGACATAAATAGTTCCTATGATTGGTGGTATATATGATGTATTATAATCAATCCTCAATCTGAATATTTTATAATATGGGTCGTCTTGATCGAGCTTAGTGAATGACATTATGATATATGATGAATATTTGATAAAAGAAATTGATATTTGGGTGTCACTTCATTTTATATACTTTTAAGGGAGGTTATAATAAAAGGAATAAAAAATAAATTGAAATTGGGGAAGACACAATTGTTATATTTCCCAATGAGTAAAAATAGTTTTAGAAGGAATCACTCTTGATGGTTTATAATAAAATTCAGGATTTTTTTATGTTAATTAACAAATATGATGAAATTATATTCCAATCTTACTTTATATTATTTGGGTTCACAATAATAAATGAGAGACATGTTGATGAACCTACTTTACTAATGGATGAATTGAAAAATATCATCTAAGATGGAGTGATTTTAATGTAACAAAATAATCATGGTTAAAGAGAACATTGTTCACTTTAGTGATATTTGTTCAAGATTAAGTTTCAATATATAAACAAGACTCTAAATTAGAATATTCTTTTAATTTTTGATGCACTTCTTTTTAGTGGTAGTGTAATGGTACATGTTTGTTAACATATAAAACCCTCATAGAAAATTTATATAGAAAACTATAGAGGAATAAATATTTGTTAACACCCTTTGATACAATAGGTTTATCTAATATATAATCTATTATCCAATGAAATACATCATTCATTAATGATATTAGAATAAGGATTTATAATAAAGAATCTATAACACCCAAATATTTTATGTGTAATTTATTGGAAATAAAACCTGAAGTATTCTATAGCACACATTACATGCAAACAAAAGTCTATATGATTCACGATATAGTAAACTATCAAAACTAGAAATTAAATTTGTAGGTATGAATAGTATCAACAACATTTTTGGAAATATTTACAATGGTTTTTATTAATTCATATCTATAGTTTAATATAAAAAAATGATCATAAATTTTAGTAAATTCATTTTAAGGATCAAAGATATATTTTTATCACATTTTTAAGAGAAATGTCAAATTATATTCAAAAACAACTTATATATTATTGTGTCAAATAAATTTTACTCTGTAAATCCTTATTTCTAAATTATAATTTGGTAAATATTTAATTTCAAAAATGATTTATATTTATAATAAATATTGAAAATACTAATTTTCATAAAAAAAGACTTCTCTTTTCAATTAAATGTCCCATTGTATTTAAATTTTTATTTTAAAGTTACATAATTAATAATTAATTAGAAATAATATAATTAATTACATATTAATAATCATTATTGTTTATTTTGATATAAGTTTTTTTGTTCTTAAGAACTCTTTTTTTAAAACAATTTGTATGCATGATATGTTTTTTATCATTATAAATTTATTTATTATCAATTGATTAATAATGTTAATTATATTTAAATATTATATATTCAATATTTTATTTTTAGTTTTTTATGGTTTTTAAATAGAATGTAATGGATGAAAATTAATTTTTTTAATTAAAAATCATGTTTTGAAAATAGGTTTTCTTTGGGATTTTACGATTAAATGATATTATGATTTACCACTTAGAAAAATTAAATATAGAAAAATTAAAGTCATATGTATAAAAAAATTAATAAAATCTAATAATTTAACGAAAAATTATTCATAATAAATAATATAAATAGAAAAACTTTGATACAATGGTTAGGGTTAAAAAAGGATTATCAGGGGTAAAACCAATAGATTAGGGTTTTAATGACAATGAAGAACCATAAATTTATTATTTGTTAATGATATAAAAACCCTATAATATATTAAATTAAAATACATTTCCATTTTCAGAAAAATTCCCAAGAAATAAATCCAAAATCAATGAAATATTTATAGTGCTTTCATGTGTGTCAATCCCTTCACTAAGAAAAGGGGACCTCTTCTCCTCACATAGTCCCATCATTTGAGCCTTAAGTATCTAAAAATAAATCAATCAAAACCTTTTTATAACACATAACCTCATCCTAGATGTTTCTTTTCTTCTGTTAATACCCATACTTCAAGGAATAAGGCCTAATCCAAATGAGGTCTCTCAAATAGGAGGTATTGATCTTAAAAAATCACTTTCAGTTTTATTCCTTCTTCTAAATATTATAAATTTTTAATTACCATAAAAAATATTATGAATAATGTATCATAAATATACTTATATATTATTAACATTATTTAAAAACAAATTAAATATTTTTCCCAAAACAATGAGAGAAGAAAGTATCACTTCTTCATACATGGCGACTATTTACTCTATATAGCGATACAACCCATTTGAAAACACCATAATTCATTATTTGTTATGATGATAGATTTAATGTGTATATATGATGTTTATTATATAATAATATGTATTTAAATATTAATTAACATTTACCATTATTTCTTTCCATCCGTCGAACAATTGAAATGTCACTCGTGTGTACATATGGACTACGATCTATACATAGTGATGTAACTAATTTCTCATCACTACTTTACATGAATAGATATAAATATGTATATTGAAAATATTTATGACATGTATGATATTTATTTCATATATTTAGTTCAATAGATAAATATACCATGATGAAAGTGAAAACACCAAAACCACTCAATTAAAACATACATGACAAATGAATCAGTAACACCAAAAATGATTATAATAATGAAAGATCATTAATGAATGAGTTATTTGATTTTATTAGTAAACCATATATTTTATTATTAATTTTATTAGGAATTTTTTTATACAATTTCAATTAAAAATATATTATATATGATTTTATAATTGGTATGGAGTAATGTAGACTTTAGGTAAGGGTTTGATGATACAATCTCAATATTAACAAAATTGATTATGCCTATATTCTGGGATGAATAACATGAATGATAAAACTATCAAAATATTATGTTTTTTATTCACCAATTTTTACCTTTATATATATATCATTTTCATTAATTTTTATCACATTATGTACTAATGAGATAGAAATATTTTTTTTTTGAAAAATCGACTTTATTTTTCACATTAGTCTGAACTCTTTTCTTCCACATTTATGTATTATTCAAAATATTTTCAAGAATTTTTTTACATTTTTTAAAATATTTATTATAACAATTATTAAAATTATTTGACTTTTATAATTTTATTGAAAGGAAATTTTTTTTCTTCTTATGAACAATGTATTTTTGAAATTCTTACTGAAATTGGGAAACAATTTTTTATATTAACATGGAAAATATTACAAATATTCTTCACAGAGATAGATACTATTTTTATTTATGATTTATTTCTATTATTTCTATTTTATTTTCAAATAATTGTTTTTACTAATTTATAAATTTCAATATTTTAAATATGTGGTTTCAAAATGAATGTTTATTTTCCTAAAAAATTGTTCTCATGGTATTTTAATGAATTTTTATATTAATAGTTTCATTTAATATGTCTTATGATTTATAAGGGATATGATCCCATGATCCCATATTTATTTTTATATAGATATTTTTTGGTAATAATGATGAGATTTCATGAATCCTTTATTCATTTAATGATTTATTACATAATGATTTGATGAATGTTTTATGATCTTCTTGAACACATCTAAATAGTTTTCATTATGTGATACGTGGAAAAAAATTTAAATATATTTTTAATGAATTTTTTAAATTTTTATACCACATGAGATAATAAAGACTAAAATGGGGTGTTAAACATTTTTAGTTAGGAAAAATTTAATATTAGACAGTCTTATGAGTGAACCTTTGTTAATAAGTCAATAGAATGCAGTGTGATCCTAGTAGTCTATGGTAGTATTAGCAATGATCCTTGCCTAAGGAAGTGATTTTATATTCTTATTTTTAGGACACAAACTTATCTCTTATATCTTATTCTTTGTTTTTATGGATCATGATGGATTATTGATGATTAAACACACTTATGTCTATGTATTTTGAGTGATAAAACATTATTTTATGGTTAATGATTATGATATATGATTTAATTAGTATGATTATATAATGCTAAACATATATGATAAAACCATTTTACTGATGTTATACTCAAATATGATAATTTATTTTTGTATTTTATGTTTACCCTTATAGTGATTCAAACTTCACCGCATCTTATTTTTCCTTTCCCAATGTAATGAAGAGGTTATTTAAGAATTTTATTTATAAGAGGTTTATAGTTATTAATAACTAATGGGAAAATGATATAAATTTTTTATGTACAAGTTATTTAAGTATTCATTTTTACAAATAAACTAATCCTCTATGATAATCATTGGTTTATTATTATGAAATGTATTAAATATTTAATTAAAGTGATGTAATATTCATTTATTTAATATATGGGTCCTTATAGTTGGTATTATATGAAAGGTTTAATATATTTTTGAAACTAGGTTGAGCAAACATTAATGAGACACTCTAAGATAAGAATAGTTATAGAAGAACATCTAATGTTACTGTAACTGAATAAAGGTTTTTTTATTATGTAAATAAATCCATTGTTGGTTACAACATGGGTGCATTGTTTTGGTTAAGATTTATTTGAAGATAATTAACCAAAATATATTTTATTGATTATATGTCCACTATCATTCTGGTACATGCTGAATTTTCCCTTACTGCACACCTGGATAAATACAACCTTGGGATATTCTTATATTATTTCAGAATTTATTTATCAGCTATTATAATGGAATTTAATCAAAAATGATAATTTAGGACCTAGGATAAACCAACCATCTCATATATTTAAAATAAGGTGTCATGAATTAGACATTCTATAAATTATTTTCATGGATATATGACTCCCCACTATCATTATTTTATCCCATAATATAATTTTTGGATTTAGTCAATGACTATAAATATATGGAACCATGTTAATACTAAATAAGAGGGAAAATAAAAGGAATAACCTAGTGAAAATCTTAATTATATTTTAGATGGAATGAAAAATCTTGTTGTTATGATCTCTCAACATTCTCATGATAAAAATCATGTTGATATTTTAAATTGGAAATTAAAGGAACAATATATTGTTGATTCCATAATGATGTAACACAGACCTTCGTTTAGTGGGTACCCTAATCTACTAATTAATTATAAATGGATCAATACAAAAATAATGATATCTTTCATAATATAGTTATTATATTATGAAATTTTTATCATAGATTTTAATTTTTATGATGGTTTAACAGATTGGCAGAAGACTCTTATCATGAATATGAGGTGATGATAATAAAATAACTCAATGGTGAGGGATGTTCTTAGAAGGCGAATATTAAATAATTACATTCTTAGCAATATTTACACAATTATGTAGGTCAAAATAATTTTTATTAACTTTAATTATGATGAATTAGATGGTACCTATAGGCTAAATTATACAAAACATGTGTGGTTTTCTTCTTGAATAATTACATAACCAAGAGTAGAATTGTTTGATAGAACAATAGCTTAAAAAATATATCCACTGGTAGATATCTATAAGATATATAATTGAATATGATGAAGTTTTTTTGGTGAGAAATAGTGGATGAAATAGGTATTTTAATCACCAATAAATATCATGGATTGGATAAGTACAAAAATATTTAATTAAAAGTAAATTATTCTAATAAAACCCATGTAGGTAAAAAGTATAATATCTATTTATTAAAAAAGTGTGGAAATAAGCATGGAGTAAATTTTCTTAAGGGGATCTGTAATTGTTTTCGTGTAAAATAAGTTATTTGGTAAATAAGATGATTGTGTAATGGAAAGAAGTTATCTAGTGATAAAAATTAACGAAAATTTCCATATAATTCCCCACCCACACTCCAGTTATTTAATTACAATGAGTATGGAAATTATTCTAACTAGTGTTTGAATTCAAGTGTTAATCCTATTAATCTTACCCAATTGATGTTTATGGGAATGTGATTCTAGAAATCATATTACATATTATCTATATGAGTTTGAATTGATATTGGGAATTTATTAGAATTTATTATGTAAATACCATATCAATTGGGTGGGATGGGATGTCACATTTGATATTTCAAACCACCCTATGTTCAAACATCAATTCATGGATAAATTTATACTTCCAATGGAAATTGCATATATTTAAATGGTATTTATTCATATTTAATGTTTTTATTTATCATATATGGTTGGGGGGAAATAGTACATAAACTATATTACTTTATTAAAGGAGTTTATTGATGAATTTGTATCATTATTTCCTAGATTACCACTAAATCATAAATTTTAGTTTTCAATGTAATTCATATCCACTGCTACACCTCTTTCAGAACCTCCATATATAATTTCCTTGATTAATTTGAATGAAATGATGAAGAAACATTAGGATAATTTTTATAAGGGATTCCTTCCTCCATCCACATTGCCATGGGGAACACCAATTTGTTTGGTTAAG
The DNA here is from genome assembly GCA_963277665.1 of Viscum album. Classification (NCBI taxonomy): domain Eukaryota; kingdom Viridiplantae; phylum Streptophyta; class Magnoliopsida; order Santalales; family Viscaceae; genus Viscum; species Viscum album. Next base: position 648,949,495 of record OY728150.1, read on the forward strand.
ATAAAAGATTAATTAATGTCCCTCTACGTTGATTATTGGAATCATAATAAGATCATGATCAATATTAAATATCATCATCTCAATATTAATGATTTATTGAATAATTTATAAGAGATAAATATTTTTCCTATATTGACCTTCGATCAGGATATAATCCAATGTGGTTAAAAAGTAAAGACATATGCATGAAACCATCCATTCTTGGAATACAAACAATGAATCTATATTGTCTACATTAATTTTTACTAATTATTCCACAATATTTAGTGACAGAATGAATAGTGTCTTTAGAGATCATATTCATCATATTTCCGTATAAATTATAAAATATATTATTAAATTCTATAATATAAAATAAGACCATGAAGATCAATTAAATATTTTTCTAAGGACCAGAGAGAATGAAATGTAGTATCTAAAATTTACGACATTAGTATTTTGGCTTCCAAAATAATCATTTTTTAGTCATATAAATTGAATAGAGGTTATAAAAGGGGATCTATCAATGAAATTTTAATGACCTGGAAATTTTGAGGAAAATTTTTTCTTAAATACATTCGAGTTTTACGAGTCTGTGGTTTCTGACGTTGCCTGATTCTGAGGCCCGGTGTGCCCAGAATCAATATTTAAAGTTTTATTCAGGTACGTTCAGTAAACGTACGTGCGAGTTTTTATATCTTTTGAAATGGTTCTCGGAATTGAAATCTAAGGACACTTCTGGACTCGCAGCACTGATATTCTGTTGAGGGGACCTTTGCCGCATTTGCATTTTATGTGGGTTGAAAGTTATACTTTGGGGATTTATCTTAAATTAAATAAAATTATAGTGATACACAATTTTATCTTAAGAGGTGGTTATTTCATCCAAGAGGAAGTTAGGGGTGGGTCCCACACCCCACATAACCTCCCATGTGAGGATTTAGTGTGGTGGGGCCCACATGAACCCAAACCTTTTCACCTCCCCTAAACTCCCTTAAACTCTCCATTAGTACCCCCTTAATTAATTTGAAACCTCCCCTCATTAAAGTGGAGCTTTTCCACCTCCCTTATTTAAATTATGCCAACTTAATTTATTAATTAATTGGATATACTTTTTAAATGAATTTGATTTTTTTTTCCAATATTAAAATAAGGAATATCCTTCATTTCTTTTGGTTGGAATAAACTTGTTTTGTTGGGACTTGAGAGGATTTATAAGGAAGTGTTCCTCTCCACGAAGAACGATCCACGACTCAAAAAACTGGAAGCAATTTCTCTCCACTTTCCTTTCCAATCAGAACAAGATCATGAGAAACGCCTTAATCGTTTCTTTTTCCTCCACATCAAGGGAGAAGACACCGCTCACAAGGAATTATATCTATGACAACGAATTCCAACATTGACGGGACGACTCCATTCTCTGCGACGCCATCTTCCGCGATGTCGTCTTCTGCGACGCCTGACTACCGCGATGCTCACCTTCCATGGCTCATCGACTAACGAAACTCAATTATGAGGTAGGTTTTTTGATCAATTTTAATTGAGTAAAATTGTTCATTGTTCTTCGTTGAATTTATGGACTGTCATCGGCCTTATGATATCACAGAATGCGGAGGGCGCGTGCCGAATGAACATGGCCCGATGACCCTCTGATGGTTCTAGAATATTTTTTGACAGTGGCGAATGGAGGCAGCGGAAACTGAAGAAAGTGGAGGCCGTGCTCTAGCCGTGTGTGGAAGAACTGTGGCCCACAACCGAGGGCTGCTCGGCCGAAGAAGAACCGGCCGACCATGGCCGACCAGGCTGGAGGAACCGCGTCGCCCCATGGCACAGCGCTGCGGAGGACCACGGCCCACGCTCCACAGTCCGCTTTGGCGGACGAATAGGCCAGCTCATCATCCAACCAGGATGGAAGAGGTTGTGACACCAGCAGGTGTCGTGCGGGAGGACAACAACCCATTGTGTGGGCCACTCACGCTAGGAAGACCGGCCGGCTTCAGCCAGACGAATTGGAGAGGCAGCGCCGCCAGTTCGGGAGACAGGGGTGGGGGCGGGCCACCCCCCTGAAACACTCGGCTAGTTGGGATGAGTTGCGGCCATCCATGGGCCAGGCTGCGCAATGCCGGGCTGGGCTGCACTGGGTCGGGCTGCACCCCGCTGGGCTGGGTCACACCACGCCGAGCAGGGCAGCCCCCCGCCGGGCTGGGCCGCGTCACGCCGTACCGGGTCGCACCCCGTCGGGCCATTCCGTGCCACACCGGGCCGAGCCATGATCCTCCGTGTTGAGCCAACCCCCCATCCGGGTCAAACCTGCCGAACCAGGTCGGGCCGACCCGCCAGCCCACTGGGCTTGACGGGTCGGGCCCGTTTCACTTAAACATGAATAATTTTAAGACTGCGCGTCTGATCGACACGTTGTTTGTGGCACTGGGATCGTCGTGATGAGATCACCCTTTTTCAATACTCTGAGTGAGTTTTGGACGACTTTGGAAGACGTTCTGGTTTGGAACGATCGTAATTCCAATTGGGCCCCTAGAACGGAAAATCCAACATCTCTCAGACCGGGCGTCTGATTGACACGATGTCTGTCGCGTTGGGTTACTTTTGATGAGATGGAACTTTGGGATACATAAACTCTAGACTTAATGATAGTTTATGTATCAACAACTTGGATCGAGGAGCAGACCCTCCCGGAATCGAGCATGCTGTCTATGGGAACCCTGGAGCTGGCTGTGACTGCCACGACTACCGTACTGGAATCCTCCGCGGGTTCGACGATGATGATAACTATACTAGAATCCTTCGTGGGTTCGACAATGATGACTACTGTACTTGTATCCTAAGTGGGTCCGACAGTTTGACTTCTGTACTAGTATCCTGAGTGGGTCTGACAGAGTAGCTGGTCTAGTATCCTACGTGGGCCTGACAGCTTAGCTGGTCTAGTATCCTATATGGGTCCGGTAACTTTGATGAATTAGTGACTATATTTAATCATCTATATCTCTATAAGAAATATGTATAACTATGTGAGATGAGTCTTGACTTTCAATCCATATCATCGATGTTATTGACTTGCTTTCTAGTGTGGACTAGGTTGTGCTTGGGTTCAAGAGTTGGAGTCGAACTGAGATTGGTAACTTAGGTATATTTATGGTCATATACCTAAGTAGAGTTGGTTGATACTTTGTGATTGTATCTTTCTTATGTGGTTTTTCATTAGTGGATTCTGGGAGACCTTCAGGGGTCTCGGGGTCCCTACTGAGTATCGTATACTCACCCCTGCATGGGAAATTCCCACACTACGTTTTATTGGATACAGATGACGGACAACACTGATCGAGGTGGAGGCTTGTGGAGCTGGATGTTACCCGGAGGTGGGCCACTTGGAAAGATATACACGGAGCGGACGGCCGGACCCGAGGTGCTAAATAGTCCATCTGTGCCCACCCTTTAGGTGGGAATCCTAGAGGATGACTCAGTGGTTGCTGTTTTAATTTACTGTAGTTGTACTTTCTTTTTAATTGTATTGTACCTTACAGTTGGGCTTGTATTTCTATCCCCTTTACTTTCAGAACTACATTTTGTATACAGTTTCCACTTAGTGTTTACTTCCTTTTGCGTACTCTGTTGTGTTTTTTTACATTAATAAAGGCAATGCCTTCCCAGCATAGGGATTTATGCCTTTGGTGCTAGTCACCAGCCCCTGGCCTATGTATGGCGGGCTTGGGGTAGTCACGAAACGGGCCCCGAGGACGGGTCGTGACAAATTAGTGTCAGAGGAGTCGGTTCTACCGCAGAACTCAGAACTCTGATCATTCTTTTCTGTAAAGAAATGACCTTAAATGTATTGATAGTGGTTTTTAGTACAGGGAGTCCAGTGTTGGTTTGGTGGCCGATTTATCCATACACCAGGACCCTGACCTCTGATTTTCAACTCAGTGAATGAAATCACTAATTTCATGTGTGTTTCCAAAGTTTTCTTTGTGATTAATTTGTGTGAGATCATCAGGTATACTGTTTTACTGTGGCGCACCTGTTTATTTTCAGGAAGGCCCCACGAAGGAAGCTAGCTAGGGTTCCATGTTACGTACAATATGGTATCCCACTGAGCGACAGGGCCTCGGTGCAGGGCCACATCACAGTGGAGTCACCAGTGGCACCACTACCCGCTAGGCCACTAATACCACCCACCCCAGCAGCAGAGAGTGCATGATGCCTGAGTGCATTGCACGAGTTCTAGGGATAGAGTCCACCCAGATTCCACAGAGAGACGGACCCACAGGAAGGTGAGGATTGGATGGAGGCTATCATCAGAGTTTTCATAATGGTAGGAACACCAGGAAACCTTATGGTGATCCTTGTTGCGAGTCTCCTTCACGCAGTAGCAGTTAGATGGTGGAGCTTTATTCTCCAGGTGAATGACGAGGCATCTTTACTTTGGATAAATATCAAGAGTCTATTCCGCTTAGAGTTTGTTCCATCCACCCTTCATCTGGTGCGGATTCAGGAGTTACTTCATCTGCAGCAGGGCAGTATGAAAGTATCTTAGTACTCAGCGAGGTTCACTAACATCTCACGCTACTCCACGGACATGGTACGAGATCCATTCTTCAGGGCCTAGACCTTTGAGCAGGGACTCAGACATGAGATCAGGTCTTTGATGATCTCCCTCAGTATTCCGACGCAGGAGGGAGTACTGGAGCAATCCCTTCTTGTGGAGGGCTTTCTTGCTAAGCTGACACCAGCTATGAGACCCACCGCAGGACAACACATAGCGGAGTCTTCTGCAGCTGGCAGTAGACAGTTGATGCAGAGGTCCAAGCAGACCAGGCCATCAGGTGGGTGACCTCAGGATATAGGTTGGGTTGTGTGGGGCACATGAAACCGAGCTAGTTATATGAGGAGCAGGTAGTGCTATGCATGCGGCGGACAGGGTCACATGGCTCGGTACTACCCGACCCGCCATGCAGACGAGCAGAAGATGGTAGAGGGACCTCCCAGGCAGAGGCAGAGGTTTGACAGTGGTGGTCCACTGAGAGCGGGAGGACCTGGAAGAGTAGTTGGCCGAGCAGCTGGTGGTGGATGGCGTTTTGAGGCCATACCACCACCACCACCACTAGGAGGTCCACCCCGACCACATGGAGCTGGCGGATAGAGGTCGGCTCGGCTTCAGGAAGTCGAGGCCTACAACCACGGCGCACCTGAGATGATTTGAGGTACTATCTGTGTCTACTCCACCCTTGATGTAGTACTTATAGACACAGGTGCGAGTCATTATTTTATTTTTTCTGCCCTTGTTCGTAGCTCAAAGATTCCGATGGAGCTGTTGGCCCGATCCTTACGGCTAGAGACTATTACGGGAGCAGACTCGATGATTACGCACTGGTGCCAGAAGTGTGAGATTACTCTAGGAGGCGAGAGTTTCGGCTGGGATCTTCTTGTAGCGACGTCGAGGCCTTACGACTCTATCTTGGGTATGGACTTGTTGTCTACAGTCCATGCTCAGATCGACTACATTAGGCGAAAAGTGTGGTGTGTCCGCAAGGATGGTACCGGGTTAACCTTCACTGGTGAGAAGGGAGCCTTTGCATCGCAGGATTGACTTTTGTAGAGGAGAGGGTAGGCGTTCACACATCAGTTGGCTAGTCTCATCCTTTGAGCGGTTGATGTCTAGAGTCTGAGTTTTCCTGTTGTGGTGGATCAGTATGCGGACTTTTTTCATGATGAAGTTACAGGACTAACTCCTCATAGAGAGGTAGACTTATACATAGACCTATACTTTGGGACAACACCGATATCTACTCTAGCATTTCAGATGTCTCCCATTGAGCTTCATGAGGTGAGGGTACAGCTGGAGGGCTTGCAGGGGAAGGGATTTATCCGACCCAGTGTTTCACCCTAGGAATCTCTGATTTTTTTCACCACAAAGGCGGATGGGAGCTTGCGACTATGTGTCCACTACCATCACCTGAATCAGGTGATCGTGAAGAAAAAGTACCCACTCCCGAGGATTGATGACCTCTTTGATCAGCTCAAGGGAGCACAATGGTTCTAGAAGATAGACCTCAGGTTAGGCTATCACCTGCTCAGATTTCAAGAAGAAGATGTGCAGAAGACAGCCTTCAGGTGTCATTATGGACACTACAAGTTCTTGGTTATGCCCTTCGGCGTAACCAATGCTCCAGTGGTGTTCATGAGTCTCATGAACAAGATCTTCCAGCCTTACATTGAGTGTCATAGTTTTCATCGACGACATACTGATTTACTCGACTACTAAGGAAGAGCATGCCTAAAACTTGCGGGTTGTATTGGATACACTCTGAGATCACCAACTTTATGGTAAGCTCTCGAAGGTTCAGTTTTGGATTCGAGAGGTTCATTTCTTGGGACACGTCAACTCAGAGGCGGGAGTTGCAGTGCATCCAGTGAAGATCGAGGCAGTACATTCTTGGGAGCCACCCAGGAGCGTGATAGAGGTACGATGTTTCCTGGTTCTGGATGGGTACTAATAGAGATTTGTGCCAGACTTCTCGAGAGATGCAGCACCACTTTTAGCTTAGACGAAGAACGGGAAGCCCTTTTGTGGTAATATAAATTCCAGCAGAGCTTTCAAGAGCTGAGACAGAGATTGACCAGTGCGCCCATCTTGAGGCTGCTGAAGGAGGGCGTTGGGTACGTAGTTTACTGCAACGTATCAGGGATAGAACTTTGGTGTGTCCTGATGCAAGAGTGAGCGGTTATCGCAAATGGTTTGTGGCAGTTGAGATAGCATGAGCAGAACTACGCTACCCATGACCTGGAGTTAGTATCAGTGGTCTTCACCTTGAAAATTTTGTAGCACTATCTGATGGACGAGGGATTAACAGTCTACTCTGAACACCAGAGTCTAAGGTACATCTTCTCGTAGAAAGACCTGAACCTGAGATAGAGACAATGGATCGATTTACTCCAGTGCTATGACTTTGAGATAGTCTATACTCTCGGTAAGAGGAACATTGTATTTGATGCTCTCAGCTGAAGATCAGGCATTCAACTTATAGGAGAGGAGACAGAGCAGCTAGTTGCGTTGCAGATATCCATTGTGGATATAAATGGAGCATCCTCTCTTTAGTCTCTCACAGTCACTCCTCCACTTCTTTAGCGAGTCAGGGAGTCAAATCATGGGGACATTGACTATGAGACGCGATGTGCATAGATATCCACAGGGATGGCGCCTGATGGATTTTTTGAAGGAGGGGAGCACGTCATCCTCTTCAGGGGACGTACTATGGTACAAGTTTCCCTACATGAGGAAGTGACGAGGGAGTTCAACACTTCCTCTCTAGAGGTACATCCAGGAGTGGTGAATATGCATTAGGACCTCAGACGACAGCACTGGTGGCTGAGTATGAAGAAGGCTGTAGTAGAGTTTGTATCACGACGCCTCACTTGTCAGCAAGTGAAGGCAGAGCACCAGGTACCTGCAGGATTGGTAAATCCCTTAGAGGTCCCATAGTGGAAGTGGTAAGGGATATGAATGTATTTAGTGCTAGGTATTCCACGTAAATCTAGAGGACACAACTCTATTTGGATGGTTGTAGAATGACTCGCCAAGTCAGCCCACTTCCTACCGATTAGAGAGAAAGACTCAGTAGAGAGCTTGGGACGCCTTTACGTTCAAGAGATCGTATGGATTCATGGTGTTCCATCGTTTATCATATCTAATTGATATACTCATTTCACTTCCCACCTTTTGAAGGGATTACATGAGGATTTTGGGATGCAGCATCATCTGAGCACCGCCTTCTATCCTCAAATGGATGGCCAGACAGAGAGGAACATTCAGACTCTCTAGGACGTGCTCCATGCATGTGTCCTCGACTTTGGTCATAGCTGGGAGGATCACTTACCCTTGGTGGAGTTTGCGTACTACAAAAGTTACCACTCCACCACCGGGATGGACTCTTACGAGGAACTGTACGGTAGACCTTGCAGATTACCTCTATGCTGGACTGACCCAGGGGAGTCAGCAGTTTTTGGACCAGAGATTGTTCAGGCTACGACAGAGAAGTTGTAGATCATCCAGGAGCAGATGAAGACTACACAAAGAAGACAGAAGTCCTATGCTGATAGGAGATAGAGACCGCTGGAGTTCAAGGATGGTGACCACGTCTTCCTACGGTTCTCACCTCGATGAGGTTTGTAGAGATTTGGATGAGGTGTCAAGTTTTCCCCTCGATTCATCAGACCTTTCCAGGTCCTTAGAAGAGTAGGCGAGGTGTCTTACCTCCTAGACCTTCCACCTCAATTGCATCGGGTGCACGACATCTTCCATGTATCTCATTTGAGGAGAAATGTCAATGACCCAACCCACATCATCGATCATGGGGAGATGGATATCGATGATGGGGAGACATTCTTGGAGGTCTTAGTGGAGATCAAGGATCGAAAGGAGCGGGTCCTACATGGACGTTCGATTCTTCTGGTACACATTCCCTGGTAGCACGGGAACCTCTATGAGAGTACATTCGAGTGGGAGGCTCAGATGCGTGCTCATTACCCACTTTTGTTTCCCTAGTGTATGTTGTAGATTTACGGGGACGTAAAGCCCTGAGGTGGGAATAATTTAATGACCCGGAAATTTCAAGGAAATTTTTTTCTTAAATACATTGGAATTTTATGAGTCTGTGGTTTCCAACGGTGCCTGATTCCAATTCCCGGTGTTCCCAGAATCAATTTCTGATGTTTTGTTCGGGTATGTTCAGCAAACGTATATGCGGGTTTTTATATCTTTTGAACCGGTGCTCGGAATTGAAATCTAAGGAGACTGATGGACTCGTAGCACCAGTATTCTCTTAAGGGGACCTTTACCATAGTTGAGTTTTATGCAGGTTGAAAGTTATAATTTGATGATTTATCTTAAATTAAATAAAATTGTGGTGATACACAATTTTATCTTAATAAGTGGTTATTTACTCCAAGAGAAAGTTAGGGGTGGGACCCACACCCCACATAACCTCCCATGTGAGGATTTAGTGTGGTGGGGCCCACACTAACCCAAACCTTTTCACCTCCCCTCAACTCCCTTAACTCCCCATTAACACCCCCTTAATTAATTTGACACCTCCCCTTATTAAGGTAGACCCTTTACACATCCCTTCCATAAATTATTCCAACATAATTTATTAATTAATTGGCATAACATTTTAAATGAATTTGAATTGTTTTCCAACATTAAAAGAAGGAATGCCCTTCATTTATTTTGGTAGGCATAAACTCGTTTTGTTGGGACTTGAGAGGATTTAGAAGGAAGTGTTCCTCTCCACGAAGAACGCTCCACGACTCGAAGAATGAGAAGCAATTTCTCTCAACTTACATTTTTAACCGGAACAAGATCATGAGGAATGGCTTAATCCTTTATTTTTCCTCTGCATCGATGTAGAATACACTGCTTGCGAGGAACACCGCCTACGACAATGACATCCAATGTTGAAAGGATGAAATCGTTCTCCGCAACGTCGTCTTCCACGACGCCCAACTACCGCGACACTCGTATTCCGCGGCTCATTAACGAACGAACCTCAATTATGAGATATGTGTTTTTGATCAATTTTAATTGAATAAAATTGTGATTTGTTCTCCGTTGAATATCTAGATTGTCATCGGCCTTATGATATCACCTAACGCGGAGGGCACGGGCCGAACGAACACCGCCCGATGACCCTCCGATGGTTTTTGAATATTTTTTGGATGGCGGAGAACGGAGGCGGTGGAAACCGGAGGAAGTGGCGGCCACATGTCGGGCACGTGCGGAAGAACCACGGCCCGCAACCGTGGGCCACTCATCCGTAGAAGAACCAGCCTGCCATAGCCAGCCGGGCTGGAGGAACCGCGATGCCCCATGGTGCTATGCTATGGAGGACCGTGGCCCGCACTCCGTGGGCCACTTCGGTGGACGAACCAGCCGGATCGTCAGCCGACTGGTTTGGAGGAGGCTGTAGCACCCGTAGGTTCCACGCGGGAGGACAGTGGCCCTCTTTGCGGGTCGCTCGCACAGGGAAGACCATCCGTCTTCGGTCGGATGGATAAGAGGGGCGGCGTCGACGGTTCGGAAAACCGGGGGGGGGGGGGCGCCCCCCCCCCCCCCCACATAGCTCAGCTATCCGGCCCGCGCCGCGGCCGGACGTGGTCCGGGCCGGGCCGACCCCCCAGTTGGGTCGGACCCGCTGAACCAAGTCGGGCCGAACTGCCAGCCCACTGGGCTTGACGGGCCGGTCCCGTTTCACATAAACGTGAATAATTTAAAGACCGTGTGTCCGATCGATGCGCCGTCTGTGGCACTAGGATCCTCATGACTAGACAATCCTTTTTCAATATTCTAAGTGAGTTTTGGATGACTTTGGAAAATAGCCGGGTTTGGAACGAGCGTAATTCCAACTGGGCCCCTGGAACGGAAAAGCCAATATCTCTTAGACCGGGCGTCTGATTGATGCACCGTCTATCGCGTTGGGTTTCTTTTGATGAGATGGAACTTTGGGATACATCAACTCTGGACTTAGTGATAGTCGATGTATCAACATCTTGGCTCGAGGAGAGGACCCTCCCAGAATCGAGCGTTCTGTGTGTGGGAACCCTAGAGCTGGCTGCGACTGCGATGACTACCGTACTGTAATCCTCTATGGGTTCGATGACGATGATAATTGTACTGGAATCCTCTGTGGCTTCAAAAACATTGACTACTATACTTGTATCCTAAGTGGGTCCGAAAGTTTGACTTATGTACTAGTATCCTGAGTGGGTCCGACAGAGTAGCTGGTCTAGTATCCTACGTGGGCCTGACAGCTTAACTGGTCTACTATCCTACATGGGTCCGACAGCTTAGATGAATAAGTGACTACATCTGATCATCTCTATCACCATATGAAAGATGTATACCTGTGTGAGTTGAGTCTTGACTTTGAATCATTATCATCGATGTGATTGGCTTGTTTTCCTGTGTGGACTAGGTTGTGCTTGGGCTCGAGAGTTGGAGACGAATTGAGATTGATAATATAGGTATATGCATGGGAATATACCTAATTAGAGTTGGTTGATACTTCGTGATTGTATCTTTCTTCAATGGTTTGTCCTTCGTGGATTCTGGGCGACCTTCGGGGGTCTCTGGGTCCCTGCTGAGTATCATATACTCACCCCTGCATGGTCTATGCGTGTATTACGTTGTGTTGGATGCAGATGACAAACAACACTAATCGAGGTGGAGTCTTGAGGAGATGGATGGTACCGAGAGGTGGACCACTTGGCGAGATGTACACGGAGCGGACGGTCGGACCCGAGGTGCTAAAGAGGCCATCTGTACCCACCCTTCAGGTGGGAATCTCAGAGGATGACTCAGTGGTTGTTGTTTTACTTTACTGCAGTCGTACTAGCATTTTAGTTGTACTGTACTTTACGGTAGGGCTTGTATTTTTAGCCCCTTTACTTTTAGAACTAATTTTTGTATACAGTTTTCACTTAGTGTTTACTTCCTGTTGCGTACTCTGTTGTGTTTGTTTACTTTAATAAAGGCAATGCCTTCCTAGCTTAGGGATTTACGCCTTTGGTGCTAGTCGCCAGCCCCTGGCCTATGGAAGGTGGGCTTGGGGTTGTCACTTCATGGGCCTCGAGGACGAGTCATGACAGATATAATTTATATAACATTTGGGATGACTATAACACCCTGGGAGTTTTTGAATTAATTTTTTTAAATTATTATTACATGTAACAAAATATTTATCTTTTTTTACACATAAAATTGAGTTTATATTGAATTACACATAAAAATAGGTGTCACATTCATTAATGAATCATCAGGTTTAAATTAAACATAATATACTATTAAATATGATAGGTATCACATAGTCATTGTAATGGTGTGTATAAAAGGATTAAGTGAAGTAAGAAAAATTATTGTTTAAAAATTTATATGAAATTAATTCTTTGGTTTCCATATATTTATAAATTCAAATAATTTTTATATTGAAATATAGGAAATATTCTACTAAAAACACATTTTTGCCCAAAAACATGTTTTACCTCAGAAAATATGAAAAATCAATTTGTTTGAATGATTTTAATGATCTAAATATATTATATATTCTACGAAATGACTAAAAATCATCGTATTCTTATTCTAGAAAATATAGAAGTTGAAAACCAATTTTACTCGTAAGAATAGTATTTTTCAAAAGAGTGGGTTTATTTCTTTTGGGAACGCATATTAAAACTAATGTTTACATAGTTATGAAATTTTAAATAAAAAATTAAATTAGTTTTTTTAATTCATTATGCCAAAATTATCTAATGTTTATTTTTTTTATATTTTTATGAGATGGTAATTTTATGAAGTATAATGTAAATAATAGTTTTTATTAATAATTGTCATTTAATTGAAAAAAAAATTAAAAAAATTATTTTTATATTATTATTAAGTAAAATAAATCAACTATATATCCATGAATCCAATTTAGGTCCTTGTAATCAACATTATATTGAATAATTATATAAAATACTTTTGATCTTTTAATCATTTACACTTTAGTGAACTATTTTCTCATCGTGCCTGTGAGATTAATTTTAAAATAAGAAATTTATACTTATATGATTTGAATTTGGAAATATTTATTACTAAAATAAAATTAGAATAATTTTGATTATCTAATAATTTAAAATTGATATATTTCTTTAATAAAAATTAAAATCAAGAGAAAATTATTAAATGTGGTTAATGTAAAAATGTGTTTACTAGTGGGCATTAAACTAAATAGATAAGTGTTGAAAATTCCTCAAAAAATGTCTCAAAAAAATGATAAAGAAATAAATATAACTTGTCTCTTTTTTTCAATTATGTATTATTTTGGAGCCTTTTGTAATGTGAAAAACATGTGTAAACTTTCACATTTAAAAAATTACAAGTTTTCTACTCAGCTAACTTTTAAATGGAAACCACCTCTCATCTATTGTTCCTAGATCTGAAACCCTTTGGTTATACCAACAACTTCCCATATAAATTTATTTCCTACCACATATCATATTACATGACTTATTTTTTCTTAAATCAAACCTATTATTCCTTTAGGTGTTAACCGAAAGAAGTTGTCTGGAGAAGATGTAACATCCCTAACCAATAGTTTTAGTTACATTTTTCCTTCACATCCTTCTAAGTTATAGTAAAACATAATTATATAATGACTTATTTATATTAAATATATTTATAGGTTATTATTTTATTTTAATAACATAAATCCTTCTCCTCTTCTATCAAATGGAATAAAATATCATCAATCTTGTGTGAGAGATACTACTTCCTTAAGAACCACCATTATTCTTTTTCTATCACAACCTCTCACAGATGGGATAAATTTGGAAATAAAGTGTTATATATGATACATATTATATAATTATACTATTTTAATTTTAGTACCATATACTTTTTCTTACCCCTTAACACATAGGAAAACAACAAGGCTACATATTTGTATGGAGGACTACCGCCTCATTAACCTATGTTATGGGTCATTAATTTAATTTTTTACATGGATAGTAATAATTATGTAATAATTTTAAAAATATTATATTTGGGTCATAATTGTAGTTTTTTTACTATTAAATCACATATATCATTTAATTTTCAATTTATGGGAGATATAAAACATCATCCATGTCCTTGATAGAATAGCGCCTCGTAGAGAGATGTGATCCATTCTTGCTTTAAATATAAGGTAATAATTTTGATTTAATGAAAATATTTAATATATGTAAAATAAAAATGATTAAGAAATGGTAATATATAATTTATCATTCTTTTATTTCATCCATTGAGAAATATGAAATATAGTTCATGTGTACGTATGGCCAATTGTCTTCCTAAACGGTGGATTTCATTTTATATCTACAACTTTTATGGATTCAAAAAAATAAATATATACAATATATATAAAAAATTTATAATATGATTAAAATTACGAATATTATTTATCGATAATCAATTTATGAGGAATAAAAATAAAAAATAAAAACAAACACGAAAAACAAATTAGTTATTACCCAAATCCTGATTTTAACAAAGAATTGTTAACAAATAGATCATCAACATACATATATAAATAATATATATTGTGATATATAAATTTATTATTCTTAAATAGATATATAGTGAACTTATATTTATATATAGATGATTTAAACATGTACTAATGATGTTAAGACTTATGGTAAGATATTTCCATCTAATTTTTTACTTCTTGGAGAGACATGCCAGATTCGCCAACGATTTACCTTATGTGGTGTATATAATAAACATGATATAATTTTATAATGATTTCAGTAAAAATTATTTGGACTTACATACCCATTTTATGATCATTATATCATTGGGAATATGATTAAATTTTACCAATGTTGTTTGTATTTTAAAATATAGTCTCATTGTTTTTTGGTAATGTTAATGTTAATGCAACAAATGAAGAAATATTATGATCCAGATATCATGAAGAAATTTTCATTTATTCCCCACTATTTATTTCATGATAATACAATTTTTCCATTCCTTCTACTATCTATATTTACTGAATACATAAAAATATTTTTTTAATAAATAACATCATAGTTTCTCTCTTCGAATGAACATCATTTGTTTCCTAAAATAATGTCTTGTAAAAAGTTTTTCAAAAAATTATTTTAAAATTACAGAAATTATTTGATAACATTATTTTTAACCATTATTTAGTATAAAAAACATTTAAATTAATAATTATATTATTTTCCAAATAATTATCATTTTTATTTTATTGAAACTACGAAAGAAATCCCTTTTTTTAATATGAATGAAGTGAACAATATTTTCTACTATCCTTAAGATATAGCTTCTTTAAACACTAATTTATATATTATAGTTGGATTATTTTATTTAAGGGACTTTAAGAAATTATTAATCAATTTCTAGTTCATTAAGTTGTGATTTTAATAATGGATATGATAGTTTCTTCTTGAAAAGTTTATAATATTTTTAAATATTACCTCATAATTCTCTATGCTTATTTCTATGGAAAGTGGTTTTGAAAATTTTTATGATTAAAAAATTCTTTTCAAAGGGAAAATGAAATATTCCTTAAAAAATATCCATTTTATAATTCATAGTAAATTTCCATCTTAGGTGACATCAAATGATGTTACTTATGCACTATTATAGATATTATCTAAAGATCCCATTTTTTTTATTTGGATGATTTATTATTATGATGAAAATATGTTTATGAAATCCATTTTTATTCCATGGATTATAAAATAATAAAATTATAGTGTAATTGTCTTATTTTTTAAATAGGTTATTATTTTATAAAAGAATGAAATTATTAAGAAACATGTTTCTTTTCTTCAGGTTTTGATATTATTTAAAATTTATGAAAACTAATTATATACTTGGGAATTTATAGGATTAATGTGTTATGGTATTTTGGAACACATATTTATTATTATCATCACCTTTTAGGGGTTATTATAATTCCAGGAACATTGGTTACATATATCCATGGGTGATGGTTATGATATAAACAAGATGGGTGGGACCTATATATACCTCTAATGCATTAGATAATGATTGATCTATCAAGAGGTAAATAGAAATAGAATGGGTATTGAACCCAATTTAGAAACATAAATTTACTACATTGATAGTTTTCGGAGTGAATAATTATTAATATAATGGTTTGGGGAGTCAACCCATTCCACTGTGGTAGTTTTGGTAATGATCATTGAATGATAATGAAGTGAATTTTTTATGCATATGTGTATTTTAAAAATTTATGACTCATTATAATGTTATGTTCAATTAGTTTATTTTCAGCGATTCGATTTTGAATCTTGTTATATAAAAATCCATGAGTCAGTTTAATTATCTATGATATGATGGGTATTTTTTTCAAATGTTATTCTAATTTTATGATACCCTATTTCCCATGTTATATTGATATCTCCCTTGTTTTCCCTTAATGATCATCGTTTCTAACACATTATTATATTCCCATTCCCTAGAATATGAAGAAAGTAACTATGTATGATACATTTAAGAAGGTTGATTGATATAAAACAAATAGTGGTAGATGAAATAGATCTCTCAGAGACCAGTCCTTTACATGTATAAGTATCCAATGTTTCTAGGACTAAATAGTTTTTTCATTGACCGTCATGCAAAGAAATTAGTAAAAATCAAGTTAGATATAATATTTATGTTTGAGAATTTTGGATCTTTATATATTGTATCATAGTAAGGATTATATACCCTTTCTAAACCAGGATGAAAAATCTATAATGAGATTCATATGGATATTTCTAAAGATATTTCATGGGATATGAAAAATGATATTTATAAGGATAAGTGAAATAGAGGAAATTACCATATAATTTAGATAATGGATAGATAGAGTGTTTTTGAATAAATTTAATATCTATTTGGATATTAATAGTTTACATGGATATAAAAGAGAGGTGCCTAGGAGTAATAACTCTCAAGCGGTCTCACTAATCTAGACTCCATCGTCACATGGAGAATGAAAATGGTCCCTCCCATGCACCTAGTATGAAATACCCTTGGGATATACATTAGAAATTCACATACACATTATAAAGTATCATGAATGATATAATTAGATGATTACTATAAATTTCATAGGAAAAACCTATGGTTACATATATTAATAGGTAGGTGTTACGATTTAGACATCCAATATGTAATTTTTCATTATTATGGTGTTTCCCAATATGAATATTATTACTCTGACTATAATTTTAAGATTCGTTCAATAAAATTAAGTAGAATGAACTAGATTAACATTAAATGTAATATAAAATGTGTTTATGATAAAAAAAATTGATGATAACTGCTCTGATTGATGTTGGGAGTATTCCTAATCACTTTTCACAATTTACATAAAACAAAATACATTTTAACTAACTATGCAACTCGCTAAACAAATGAATGATATATTTAATCGTGATTGTGGATTGTTGAGACCATGTATAAAATAAGATTCAGTTTCCAAAAAGTTAGTAATGATGGAATTATGACTTTTGGAAATGTCTCAATTTAATGAGAAGAAGTTTTCTATATATAGAAGAATAAAAGAGAGTAAGAAATTGTTGAGTAAAATTTAAATGAAAAATAAACCCAATGGATGTGAATTACGGGTTCCCAAAAGAATCATAAATTTTTTAAATGTAACACCCCAAAATCTCATAGTATGTTATTTCTTCCGAATAATTCAATAATATGCACTACATGGAAGATTGAGTTCAAGCGCACCACAACATACCAAACTAGCCATCCAACAGCGGGTATGAATAGTATTTACTAAATTTTGAAATGTATATAGCACTTATACTTTTATAATCCATACTGTGAGTTTATTAGACAAAATTTAAGAACTAATTCGTTTGTTTCAGATAAAAGAAGTATTTTTCAAAAAGAAATGCACTTTTACCGCCATTTAATGGTGAACCCTTGTTAAATCCAATATTTGAATATTTTTTATATTCAATTTTAAAAAATAAAATTCTTCTTTTGAATCAGGACATAAGAATTTAGTTTCAATAAATTTTTAGTGTTTTACTGATATCTTTCATATTTGGGTGAATAGTGAAAAATACTATATTTTAACTAAAAACAACTTTTTTAATCAAAATAAATTTATAGTGTTAAATTATAAATTTTAATTGTTTTGAAGTATAAATATATTATATTTTTACCATTTAATACAATTCTAGTCATTGTAAATAATTTCACTTTGAAATTGGACATAAACAAGTGTCAATCTTTTGATAGTTATTATTTCTTAAAAAATACGCCATTTTGTTTTGACAACAACAATTAATTTAAATTAATAAATTCAACTTAAATATTTTTAATTTGGTAAAATAGAAGTCATTTGTGCATTAGGAATATTGAAATTGTCTTTGGGTGAATTTTTTGTATTTTTCTAAAAACATTCAATTTTTGTTGAATAGTGAAAAACACGAGTTATTGGTTAAAACCGAATTTTTATTTAAATAAATAGTTATTTTATTTAAATTTATTTTAGGACAAAATAGATACATAATTCCTATATAAGTTCAATGTAATTTATTGGAGTCATTTTATAATAAGTTTAGATATATAAAAATTTTATTGAACTTTTTACCGTCTTTTACGCACCTCCTAAAAGCTTTTGAAAATTTGCATAAAACATAATTTTACCACTTCTGTGAGTTGAATTTCAAAAATAAGAAAGACACGGTTGAAATCAGTGAGTAAAATGTGGTTAAATAAGATGAAAATAATTATTGGTGAATACTAACTTTTTAATTTTATTTACCACGGTTTAAAGTAAATATGGTATGTAATGGTAAAAATGGTATTAATATCACCCTAACACATGTATTAATTATATTTGATAAGTATAATTCCACCAAAAAAACCTTAGGAATAAAATATGAAGCTCTTTGATCCACTTAGATTAGATTAGGACATTTATTATTATTTTATTTAAAGAAGAGTTAAAAAAGTTAAAATCAAAATTTAATAACAAAAACATTTTTAATATAGGGTTATAGATAAGATAAATTAGATTATAAATATTAATTAGAAAGATAATAATATTTCCAACATTATGGTATTTTATTGATAATTTTTAGACATTAAATAATATAATTTATTTATGACACAATGCTGCCGCAGTAATTAACTTATTAAAGAAATATTAAAATAATTGTTATTTTAAATACCCAAATAATTGTAATTTGAGACATTTAAATAATTCCAATAATTTTATAGGTTAATATGACATGTTATGGTTTTTTAAATTAATTTTTTTAGTCGTAATAATTATGTTATAAATTTAACAAAAAGAAAATACCAAATAGATTCAAAATTGACATAAAATAGTTTTTAAAACGAATATTATATTATTAATTGATATTCTATTTCTAAAAAATATTCGTATTGGAAAAATGACTTATATAAGGTTATATATATTAATTATTAACCACTTGGGCTTTTTGTGGCTTGTTATAGTAATTTTATTAACCATATAATATAAAAATAAAAAGAGACTCGGTAAATGTCAAAATATTAAACTAAGAGTTAAATATAAATGATAAGGTTAATATGGTGAACTAAACCTGTCTAAAATTAAATAATTGAATGGATTTTGACCAATACTCAACCTATCTTAGAAATAATTCGCTTTGGATCCATTATAAACCGAATATAAATTTATTATAAAATAGTATTGTAAGTTTTTCATAAGGTGCCCCTCACCCCTTTTATAAAAAGGCACTTACACTTCTCTCAAATTGACACCTTCAATGCCTTTTGGATCCACCAAACCCTGCCCAAGTATCATCTAAACTTCCCTTAATTCATCATAGAGGCATTACTTTAGTCAGAAATCCATCTTAAAGATCCCTTTTGATCAAATTAAAAAGAAGAACCCGAAAAAGAGGTAAATATTTCATCACCTCTTTCAAGTTATTTTCTTCTTCCACTTATTCTTTCCTTGTTGTTTCCATTATAAAATAATAAATCCATTATCTTCAATATTCTATGATGTTATTATAAATATGGTACAACCATATTCATTATTCTATCCATCCTTTGAATGACATGTCACCATACGAGCATACGTATAATTTTCCATCTCCACATTGTAGTGTAGTTTTTATTCAATACATTATTATTTGGATGGGTATAATAATGATGTATAATTGATGTAAATAATAATTATAAAATGATAATTATTCTTTATATATGATATAAAATTGAATTATATAAGATTTTAATATCAAAATAATGATATTTTCAGTCGTGCGTACGTACAGATACCTGTCTCCATGAACGCGATAAAATTCATTCCCCACCATATCCATTCAAGGATAATTTTTATTAGATTATTAAAAATAATGTTTCAAGAATGAATATCATTCATAATATGAATAAGATACATTATATTCATAACAAACATTACTTACCTAACAAATAATATAAAGGAAAACGAATCAGTTAACACCAGAAATGACGATAATACTAAGATATTATTAGCAAATTAATGTTAAAAGATCATATATGATATCATATTAATATATATGATTCTTTTATAATTTAAAAACAATTATTTTACCATTATATAGGATGTTAACCTACCCTTGAATAAGGAAAAGTACAAGGTAAGGGTTAATTTCACAATCTCTTCATTATCTGAGGTTGTTTATATGTAATTATCAACTGGGAACTCTTTTTCATCCACATCCATGTTTCTTAAAAATGTATTTCAAAATATTTTTACTATTGAATAGAAAATGGGTTAAAATCATTTAGACCATTATTTGAACTTATTTGTTTTCAAAAGAATCTTTCCGTCATTTTCCAAACAAGGTCCTTTATAACTTTTTTCAAAAAATTATGGTAAGAATGTATTTTCAACTTATATGGCGGGTGCTACTATTTTACTCTATTAATAAATTGTCGAATCTTACCTTACAAGATTGTAATAATATTTTTAAAATAAATTTTTTCATAAATGATTTCGAAATAGAAAGAGATATTTCTAAAAAAAGGTTTTGATTTCATCTATGTCAACATCCTTTTCAGGATTGTAAGCTTATTTGAAGTTGATTTATTATGATACAAAACATCCATATTGTATTGACGGTTTTGTGATATGTTTGATTGTGGATGTTTTCTTTTTACACCATTCATGGTTTATGGATAAAGTATTGACTTTTCTTATGCTAGTTTTAATACGAATGTTTATGTTATGTTTAAACATTTTCTTATGAAGAATGAATTGGACTTAGTATGTGATTGGTGGAGCCCTCTATAGATCCTTGATGCATCGGTAGGTCTCATGAGACAATCTAGTGTCTTGGAAAAAGGGCTTGAAAAAATATTATTTGTGGTCTTGGAATAAGGCCTTGACTATGTGGTTATGAAAGTCTGGCATTATCGATTCCATCATTATGAAAGTGGCTATTGATATTGCATGTGATTATTTAACTAGTAGAATATCCATGTGAGTAAGTAAATGACATTATTTTGATTTATAATTGCCATATTATGATGTTTTTTATGTTAAAAAGGATTTTTTTTAGTTTTATACATCACCATAAATTTTTATGCTTATTTATGAAAGCATCCATTATATTGTTATCCTTACTGAGCATCTAAGATCACCCCTTTCTATCACTACTAGACTTTTTATTTTTCTAGGAGGGGGTCCTATAGCGGCCGCTATTTGGAAGCCGCTAATACTATCAATAGCCGCCGCTGTAGATACCCGAATCCTGACTTACATGGACATTACATTACATTTGTGGAATACTTAATACATAACAAAAACACACACACAAGGATCATAATAGTTTAGTGTCTTTGGAAACTCATAATATAATCTTCTAATCCTGGTGACAGATCTTCAACATCTCCCATAAAGATCTTCCTTTTTTTATACCTAAAACCTTTCTTTATATCCTGGGTAAAAGAAAGTATAATAGGGTGAGCTCAAATGCTCAGTAAGGATAAACATAAAAAATATCAATCACATCGTATACACAAGCACATAACTTTTGGAAAACATAACCTGCAAAAGAGAACATAATTTCATAACATGGGATAAATCATGGCAGTGAAAGGTAATCACAATAATCATAACATAAAACATGAAATTTTGTGGCATACACACATAATCATAGAGAATCATTTCTTGTTAGTCAAGACTCATTGCCAAGACTATCTTAGTGGACAAAGTCCCTTTCTTAACCAAGTCACCCTCGTTCCAGTCCTGTTTCACTGAACCGGTATAACCTACCGTTCCAGCCATGTCTATCTCATGAGATATAAAATCATTACCCAATTCATTGGAGGGAGATATAGGTCCCACCCATCTTATAATGATACCATTCTTATGTGTGCCACAAAATCATAAATCATACATCATTTCATAACCCATATAATAAAAATGGGATTCTTAAACAACATGTCATCATAAAACAATTCATATAAGATAAAGGAATTCATAAAAATAATTCCATCACAACATAATTCAAATCAATGTAATAATAGGGATAGAAACATAACCCAATATTATCTTAGATGGAAAATAATTTTGATAAAACACTTGAACTCCATTCTTGAGGAAAATATCCTTTCTACTTCAAAAACATTTTATCCTTTCTTAACATGTCATACAATTATAAACTAAAAGAAGTTGATTAAAAATAAACTTGAAAACTTGTAAAGGAAGCTTCTTGTAAATAATGTTTTAAAAATCCATTCATGCCGTATAAGTTAAAAAACATTCTTCGTACTTTTGTCAGAGAAGTCAAAAAGTACCTCGTACGAAAAATGACAAAAGATTCCTTTCATATTCTTTACTAAAAACTCACCGAAGGGTAAAATTGGATTTAAACTATTGTAAGTGGATGGAAACAATATTAAATATTGAGGGAACATGGATGTGGGTGATAAAATACACCCCAGTAAATGCCAAAGTAAAAACAATCTCGGATAAAAATGAGATTGTGATATTTCCCTTGCCTTAGGTCTGATTTGCTTCATAAGTGTCTGAACCTCCTGTATAATGATTTAAATAATGTCATTTACTTATTACAGAATCATATTCATTGTTATGATATCATATATGGTTCACTTATGACTTTATATTACCCGTTCTTTTGTAAATTCCATGTTAAAGAGCGTTTTGGGTAAAATTGTTTCATTTGTCGTCCGTGTTTTGACTTGTAATTATTCATATGATTACTTAGATCATGATTAATTAATTCCATAACATAAAACATGATTTATATATATATATATATATTCAGGATATACATATTTATAATAAATCATTAAATGGAAATAAATACACCATTCATGGAGATGGTAGTCCGTACGTACGCATGAACGTTGTTTTCATTTCCTTATTGAATTGAATGGAATTAAGTAGATGACATACATATAAATATAAATAAATACAGTATCATTATTATGTCATATATTTAATTATTACTTATTATATATACTTTATAATCATTCATGAATTGTTAATCATTGAGAATGAATCTCATCGCGTCGTGGAGACGGTATTCCGTACGTACACACGCGCGGTGATTTCCTTTTTCCGTAGGATGGATAGAAGGTTAATTAGAGTTGTTTAATATTTATAATAACATATCAGTATATAAGAAATTCTGATGTTATTACTTTATCATGAAACAACTAAATAAAAGAAGTTGAAGAAGAATGAAATTGAAAAAGATCGGTAATGGATATTACCTCTTTTTGACGCGCCTTCACTTAACCTCCACTTAAAAAACTAAGGATGGTATTTGAAGAAGCCCAGGACCTCTAGGATGATACTAGGGAAGTGGAGAAGAGATTTTGGCAGGGGTTTTCAGAGCTTGAATGCTCAAATTGGTGTGAGGAGGAGAGGGAGGAGGTGCCCTTTTATAAGGGAGGAGAGGGGCATCTTAGGAAAATCTCAAAATATTATTTTATATTAAGGTAAAATTCGGTTTATAATGGTTCAAAATGGTCCTATTTCGAAGCTAAAGTGGGTATGGGTCGAAATCCTCTCATCCAATAGGATTTAGACAAGTTTAGGTTATTATTTTAACCTTATCAATTAGATTTAACTCTAAGTAAAATAATTTAACTTTTACCGTGTCATTTTGTTTTCTTAAACTATATGGTTAATAAAATTACTATATCAAACCAAACGAAACCCAAGTTGTTTATTATTAATATATCTATCCTTATCTAAGTCATTTGGCCACACATTAGATTTTTAGGAATTAAATAACAATTAATAATATAATATTTGTTTTAAAAACTAATTTATGTCAATCTTGACACTATTTGGTACATGATTTTTATGAAATTTCTAACAGAATGATAAGTTCTAACAAAGTTACTTAAATCAACAATAACATGTCATATTAACCTAGAAAATTAGTTTATGTCATAAAAAGTATCAAATTACATTTATTTGGGCATTTATAACATCAATTATGTTAATATTTTCTTAAAAATGTAATTACTGCATTATCGTTGTGCCATAAATAAATTAAATTATTTAAAGTATAAAAATTAAAAATAAAATACCATTATGTAGGAAATTGTTTTATCTTTCTAATGAATATTTATAGTCGAAATTATATTATGTATAACCCTATATTAAAAATGTTTTAGTAAATAATCTTTTATTTTAACTCTTTTAACTCTTCTTTGAATTAAATAATAATAAATGTCCTAATCTAATCCAAGTGGGCCTAAATGATAATATTTTATACTTAAGGTTTTTTTTGGTTGAGATACGCTTGTCCAATAAGATTAGGACATGTGTTAGGGTAATATTAATATCATTTTTACCCTTAATTACCCTATTTACCTTTAACCGTGGTAAATAAAAGTAAAAAGTTACTATTCACCAAAAATTATTTTAATCTCATTAAACCACATTTTACTTACTGACATCTACCGTGTCTCTCGGATTTTTGAAATTCTATTCACAGAAGCGGTAAAATTAAGATTTATGAAAAAAGTAATTTTTTTAACTACCACTTAGTAGTTTCACTATTCATCAAAAACTGAAGTTTTTCAGAAAAATGCCAAAATTTCACCCTAAGATATAATTGATATTCCAAGTTCAAAAATGATTTCTACATTACAAAATTCCCAAAATATAAGTTTCATTAATTAATTTTATAATTAATTTCCGCTGTCACAACAAATAGCGTGTTTTTAAGAGATAATAACTATCAAAAGATTAACATTTGTTTATGTCTGGTGTAAATGTGAAATTACATCCAATGACCAACATTGTATTGAATTGTAAAAATATATTCTAGATATACTTTAAAACCACTCAAATTAATAATTTATCACTATTAATTATTTCGATTGAAAAAGTTGTTTTTAACTAAAATTTAGTAATTTTCACTATTCATCAAAATATGAAAGTTATCCGAAAATTACCAAAATTTCACCCTAAGCTAATTTCGATATTCCGAATCAAAAAATGAAGTCCATTTTGAAAAATAAATTTACAAAATTTCAAAAAGTGGTTATTACTATTCATAACGGCTAGTTTTAATAATATTTTAATAGCATATCGTTGTTTAGTGAAACTCAGTATTGCGTACTACACACGCTATCGAGGAAGGTTGTGATTGCTTGTAATGCAAGGCAAGTCAAGGATGCGTGTTGTGCAAGCTCCTTTTGGTGTAGCCTACAACACAAGACATTAGTGAAATTAAAAAGAATATTTTTCATAAAATTTCGGGGTGTTACAGCCGCCAAATGGCGGCCCCTGCATTTTTTACAGCAAAAAACCTAATTTTCCCCTCCTTCACCCCATGACCCCATTTCCCCTCCACGACCCCACAACCCTGACCTCCGGCTACCCCGACCCCGCGACCCGGCGACCCTGACCCCTGAAAACCCCGACCCCTGACCCCCGGCAACCCCGACCCCCAACCTCCGGCGACCCCGACCCACAGAGACCACTTCCCCAGGCGATTCCCGGTGACCTCGGCAACCTCGGCAACCCCCGATGACCCCAACCCCTGACAACCACAACCACCGGCGACCCCCACCCCCTTGCCTTCGTGCTGCAAAACCCACAACCCTAGTGACCCCCACCACCTTGCCTTCGCGCTACACCCCCCGCGACCTTGACACCCCCGCAACCGGGAAACCCCCACCCCCTGCCTCCGCACTGCACCTTTAGATAGTCTTGTCACTGTCTTCCCCTCCCGACCCCGCTACATCCCTTCGGAAAGTCCTCCTGCCTCCGTTGGACCCTCCCAGTCTGTTGTGCCCCGCCGTGTAGAACCCTCCTACACTTTGTCCAATGGTTCCGCCCCTTTAGTGTCCGTCCGTCGAACCAATGTCTTCAAGTCATTGCGTCATCAGGGATCTGTAATCGAGTCACACCCCGTTACCCGTAGTCTTGTCCTCTGCAGGTAGTATTTTTTATTCTTCAAATTTGGTTTTTAAATTTTAATGATATGTTTTTTTTAGAATTTAAATAATATATTCCAATTTTGATTTCTATTAAATACAGATATGTCATAGGGTGGTCACAGTGGTTTACCTAATACTATCAGTATGTATATTTTAATTTTTATAAATTAATTGATTATAATTTTCTTCTGTATATTTCCATAAATATGTGTAATCATTAATTTATATTGTAATTGAATTTTGAATTTATGTTTATCAGGATCTATTGCATCTTCCAGTAGACATAGGGGTCCTAGTAGAGGGGTTCAATCCTGGAACTCTGGAGCCTGATTGGATGTGTTATCCTATGACACATTTCATCCACTTGGAGAAGGTGATACTGTATTGAGTCGTCAGTTTGGGCATATGATAAAAGACTCACACAGATTCCCTCCGACGACTCGTGAATGGAATTATTTCCCCAAGGATACGATGGAAAGATTATGGATGGTGGTTCAGGTAAATTTTCAATGTTTAATTTTAATTGATATTGTTTTTATTATTGTCCCATCTACTGTTAATTATTTTAACAGGATAATTCCACATCCTACCCAGATGAGTTTTGGGATTTATGTATGTACAAGTCCCAAAACTTATGGAAGGATTATAATTCAAGGGTTAAGAGAGATCACTAGAAACCATTTGTAGTTGTGCTAGACATTCTCCAGCGAGTCCCTCCGGGCCTTATTCCTGCGCATTGGGAGGATTTAGTTGTGTTTTGGTCGATTGAGGTGGAGATGGTAAGATTTATTACTTTTAATCAATAATGCCTAATTTTTCTAATGTCTATTAAGTAAATACATTGAATGTAGACCGATTCTGCTCGTCATTCACATAATCGGGTGATGCAGGGCACGGTTTCCAGTCTTGGCACTCGACATGTGTCACAGTTCAGACATGATGTAAGTTTAGAATTCACTATTAATTCATATTTTAAAAATATTGTAGTATATCATGGTGAAACCCTTTATTACAGTTACACCAACGCGGATATCTGATCGATCGGATGTCCATATGGGTGAGGACTCCTAGGGCAGGTGATCCCGATGTTGCCGGTGTTATATTTGGAAAATTATTTACTAATAAATGTATTTTTATTTTATATAAATTATTCATATTTGTTCATTGGTTCATTATATGATACAGGTTTAGTTTGACGCTCAGTTAGTAGAGTTTCCATAGGAGCAATGTCATATTACTATGCATAGAGATGAAATATTTGACTGTGTCGTGGTGCGTGATAGTCATGCTTATTCTTTAAATTATGGCAGTGGTGTCCCACGATGTGCAGTTGTTAGAGAAAATGTGATGGGTGTATGCAGAGATTCAGGGATGTGCACACTAACTGAGATAGATATTTCCATGCAGGATATGCAGCGCAATTTTGATGCACAATTTCAGTAGTTACATGCAGAGTATGAGGGGAGGTTATCACAGATGTCATCACGTATCGACGAAATGAAGACGCAACAATTGGCGCCACAAATAAACAATAAAACAAACCATAATCAGATTGAATTTTATTGATATGTTTAAGATACATAATATTGATATATATTGTAGGCTCCGAATACAGCTGGTGGACATCACAGTGATATTGGTGATCTAAATGATAATGAACCCCATGCATGAGGTAATTTCATTTTTGTTGATGAATTCTCTAGATGTTTTTATATCCTTGATGAATAGAATATTTCATTTTTACCAAGATTAGTTTGTTTTAGTATTTTTTGATGACATCTTTGTGCACTCCAAGACTGATTATGACATACCCAATATCTTGACATCATCCAGATTACAATTATAAAGCATCGACCATATGACAAGCTTTATGTATGTCATTTTTGTATTGATTAGAAATAGTTATTGGGTCAAATAATCTCAGAGGAAGGTGTGTCACTGGATGGAGAGAAACTTCAGGCATTTGTTTCTTGGGAAAAGCCCAATAACTTTTCGATATCTATAGATTTCTAGTGTGAGTGAATTGTGAAGTGGTCGTGCAGACGTCACGTCAATCGGACATGCGGTTTGCACAGTACGGCTCAATATGCGTTATTTAAGTGTTGGGTGTGCTTTATAAGTGCGTGTGGGGGGTCAAAATGGGCCGAACGATGTTGTAATGGCCAGAAATCAGACAACAAAAATGGGTGACTGAATTGTGAAGTGGTTGGGCAGACGGCACATCAATCAGACGTGTCGTGTGCCCACGTTGACTGAGAACACAGTTCGGGTGTCAAAAACGGCCAAAATAGACATTTAATGGTCAAATTCAAAGTGGAAGACATCGGATTGACCTGATATCATAGGGAAAAAATATAATTATTATTCATGACATGTAAGAGGAGATGGCATGTCCATCAGACGTGTGGTTTGCACGGTACGGCTCAATATGCGTTTTTTATGTGTTGGGAGTGCTTCATAAATGCGCATGGGGGGGGGGGGGGGGTCGAAACGGGACGAATGATGTCATAATGGCCTCAAATCAGACAACAAAAACATGTGAGTAAATTTTGAATTGGTCACATAGAAATCACGTCAATCGGACGTTCTGTGTGCCTGTGGTCACCGAGAACATAGTTCTTGTGTCAAAAACAGCCAAAACGGGTGTTTAACGGTCAAATTCAGAGTGGAAGTCATCAGATTGACCTGAAATCACCGGAAAAAAATATAATTATTATTCTTGATGTTAATGAGGAGACAACACATCAATCGGACGTTCATTTTGCACGGTACGGCTCAATATGCGTTTTATGTGTTGGACGCCCTTCATAAACTCATGTGGGGGGTCAAAATGGGCCGAAAGATGTCGGAATAGACTAAAATCAGATGACAAAATGGGTGAGTGAATAGTGAATTGGTCGTGCATACTTCACGTCAATCAGAGGTGCTGTGTGCCCGCGGTGACTGAGAACATAGTTCTGGTGTCATAAACATCCAAAAAAGGCGTTTAATGGTCAAATTCATAGCAGACGACATCAGATTGACCTAAAATCATAGGGTAACAATATAATTATTAATCGTGACATGTACGAGGAGATGAAACATCAATCGGACGTGCAGTTTGCGCGGTACGGCTTGATATGCGTTTTTTAAGTGTTGGGCGCGCTTCATTAATGCACGTGGGGGATCCAAACAGGACAAACGATGTCAGAATGGCCTGAAATCAGAATAAAACAACGGGTGAGTGAATTTTGAATTGGTTGCGCAGACGGTGCATCAATCAGAAATTCTGTGTGCCCGCGGTGACTGAGAACGCAGTTTTGGTGTCATAAACGGCCAAAACGGGCGTTTAACGGTCAAATTCATAGGCGACGACATCGTATTGACCTCAAATCACAGAGAAAAAATATAATTATGTTTCGTGACGTTTATGAGGAGACTACATGTCAATCGGACGTGCAGTTTGCACGGTATGGCTCAATATGCATTTTTTAAGTGTTGGACGCACTTCATAAACATGCGTGCGGGGTAAAAATGGGCCGAACAATTTCGGAATGGCCTGAAATAATACGAAGAAATAGGTTAGTGAATTTTTAATTTTTCACGTAGATGGAAAGTCAATCGGACGTGTCGTGTGCCCGCGGTGACCGAGAACACAGTTCTGGTGTCATAAACTGCCAAAACAGGCATTTAATGGTCAAATTCTTATCGTACGACAACAGATTGACCTGAAATCATAGGGAAACAATATAATTATTATTCTTGACATGTAAGAGGAGATGGGACATCAATCAGACATGCGTTTTTCACGGTACGGCTCAATATGGATTTTTAAGTGATGAGAGCGCTTCATAAACGCTCGTGGGGGGTTGAAACGGGAAGAACGATGTCGGAATGGCCTAAAATCAGACGAAAAAAATGGTTGAATGGATTTTAAATTGTTCGCATAGACGTATCTTCAATCAGACATGCAGTTTGCGCGGTACGGCTCAATATGCGTTTGTTTAAGTGTTGGGCGCGATTCAAAAAAGCGCGTGGAGGGGTCTAAACGGGTCCCACAATGTCGGAATGTCTTGAAATCAAACGACAAAAATAGGTGAGTGAATTGTGAACTGTTCGTGGAGAAGGAACTTCAATAAGAGGTGTTGGGGTCCCGTGGTGACTAAGAACGTATTTCTGGTGTCATAAACTGCCAAAACGGGCATTTAACGGTCAAATTCATAGCAGCCAACATCGGAATGACCTGAAATCACAGGGAAATAATCTAATTATTATTCGTGACATGTATAAGGAGACTTCACATCAATAAGACATGTGGTTTGAACAGTACGGCTCAATATGGGTTTTTTAAGTGTTGGGCATGCTTCATAAACGTGCATGGGGGGGTGGTCGAAACGGGCCGAACAATGTCGGAATGACATGAAATTAGATGAAAAAAATGGGTGAGTGAATTGTGAATTGGTCGCACAAACAAAACGTCAATCAGAGGTTTTGTGTGCCTGCGGTGACTGAGAACACAATTCTGGTGTCATAAACGTCTAAAACGGGCGTTAATGGTCAAATTCATAGTGGACGACATCGGATTGACCTGAAATCACAGGGAAACAATATAATGATTATTCTAGACTTTTACTAGAAGACGACATGTCAATCAGACATGTGATTTGTGCAGTATGACTCAATTTGAGTTCTTTTAGCGTTAGTTGCGCTTCAAAAACACACATAGGGGGGTCGAAACCGGCCGAACGATGTTGGAATGGCCTGAAATCAGATGAAAACAACAGGAGATTGAATTGTGAATTGGTCGCATAGACGGAACATCAATCGAAGGTGTCTTTTGCCCGTGGTAACTGAGAACGCAGTTCTATTGTCATAAACGGGAAAAAGGGTGTTTAACAGTCAAATTCATAGAGGACAACATCAGATTGACCTGAAATCATAGAAAAACAATATAATTATTATTCATGATTTGTAAAAGGAGAGGGCACATCAATCGGATGTGCGGTTTGCGCGGTACGTCTCAATGTGCATTTTTTAAGTGTTGGGCTCGCTTCATAAACGCGGGTGGGGGTCGAAACGAGACGAACGATGCTAGAATGGCCTGAAATCATATGAAAACAACAAGTGGGTGAATTCTGAATAGTTCACACAGACGGTATGTCAATCGGAGGTGTCGTGTGCCCGCGGTGACCGAGAACGCAGTTCTGGTGTCATAAACGGCCAAAATGGGTGTTTAACGGTCAAATTCATAGCGGATGACATTGGATTGACCTAAAATAATTAGGAAACAGTATAATTATTATTCGTGATGTTTACGAGGATACTGAACATCAATCGGATGTGCGGTTTGTGCGGTACGGTTCAATATGTGTTTTTTAAGTGTTGGGAGCGCTTCATAAACGCGTGTGGCGGGTCAAAATGGGCCGAATGATATCAGAGTGGCCTGAAATCAGAAAAAACAATGGATGAGTGAATTTTGAATTGGTCACGTAGAAGGCATGTCAATCGGAGGTGTCATGTTCCCGCGGTGACCGAGAACGCAGTTCTGATGTCATAAACGGCCAAAACGGGCGTTTAACGGTCAAATTCATAGCACACGACATCGGATTGACCTGAAATCATAGGGAAACAATATAATTATTATTCTTGATGTGTACGAGGAGACGAAACGTCAATCGAATCTGCGGTTTGCGCGATACGGCTCAATATGCATTTTTTAAGTGTTGGGTGCGCTTCATAAACCCGTGTGGGGGGTTAAAATGGGCTGAACGATGTCGGAATGGCCTAAAATCAGACGACAATAACGGGTGAGTGAATTGTGAATTGGTCGTGCAGACCGCACGTCAATCGTATGTGTGGTGTGCACGGTACAACTCATTATGAATTTGTTTAAGTGTTGGGTGTGCTTCATAAACGCACGTGGTGGGGTCCAAACGGGCCGAATGATATCGGAATGGCCTAAAATCAGACGACAACAATGTGTGAGTGAATTGTGAAGTGGTCACACAGACGACACATCAATCGGAGGTGTCGTGTGCCCGTGGTGACTAAGAACATAGTTCTTGTGTCGTAAATGGCCAAAACGGGCGTTTAACGGTCAAATTCATAACGGACGACATCAAATTGAACTGAAATCATAGGGCACCAATCTAATTAGAACCATAGAATTAATGATTTTAAATTTTTAAAATTTTAATCAAAATTATGAATATATTTTGAAAATAAATTACTTTCGATCTGTTATAGTTTGTTTGAATTGAAATATGTTAATTTGTTTCAATTATTTGTTTATAGGTTTTATTCGGTTATAATTTTGTTATTAAATATTGATATGCAGTTATATTTGATGATGGATGTGAATCTTGGAAGATGATTGTTGAGATTTATGTGGCTAGATTTATTGTATTATTGATGTTTTTAAAAACAAATTAAAAACCTATAGAGGCTGCCATTTGGCGACCTCTATAGATTCGACATAGAGCGGCCTCCATTAGGCAGCCACTTTAGGTCCAGCATACAGCGGCCACTTTAGGTCCAATATACAGTGGCTGCCGTTAGGCAGCCGCTATAGCTGATTCCATCATCGCATGTAGCGGCCGCCATTTTGCGGCCGTTGTAGCCCTTGGAAACACTAGATATATTCTAGGCAGCCACTATAAACCTTTTGCGATGGATTTTGGTGGCCGCTAAAGGTCATGTTTGTAATATTGTATGTTTTATTTTTTCTAGG
Organism: Viscum album; assembly: GCA_963277665.1. Taxonomy (NCBI): domain Eukaryota; kingdom Viridiplantae; phylum Streptophyta; class Magnoliopsida; order Santalales; family Viscaceae; genus Viscum; species Viscum album. Next base: position 648,982,191 of record OY728150.1, read on the forward strand.
ATGCAAAGAAGTATATTATGACTGACCTACAGGGATAGTCTATGGGATCTTAGTGTTGTCTTTGTAAACAATGTTGTTTTAATTTTCCATTTTATGATGTAATTAAAACCTTATGAATATTTCTAGTGTTTCCAAGGCTACTAAACTAATCGACCTTTCGAGACATGATTTTTTGTGATCATGCCAATGTTACGTAATAATGCACCGACTCTGGGTAAATGGGGTCGGGGTGTTACAGATTGTATCAGAGCAAGTTTAGTACAATCCTTGGAAACTAGATTTAGATAAAATCTAATTAGATCACATAGCCCTATGTTAGACTTTGAGGATTAGTATAATATAACTTCTTAAAATTTTGGTATTGTAGATATTTTTGTGATGCTTCCATGAAATAAATCCATGTCTGGATATGAGAAAGTAGAGGCGGCTCTGGCATAGATATACCTAGGGGTAAAACCCAAAAACACCGTATTTAGCTAGAATCGAACTGTAACTAGTGTACGACAACGGGCCTTGCAGCACTCTTGGTTTGAAAACTCCTGGGTGATATTCTTAGGATAATTCTCATTTTCTATAAAAACCATTACGAAGGGTTTATGAGTATATAATTCCTCAAATAAAACATTTTTATGATTATGGATTATATCCACAAGCTGTTCAATTCACGTTAGCTATTTTACAAGTTTGGAATTATTCATTACAATTCATAAACTGAACTAGTGTATGACATTGTATAGAAATGTCGTCCAATATAAGGAATGTAAATTCTAGCAATAAGTATGATCCAAAGAGTAAGAAGGATGATAACTTTCACGGTATTAAGCTGTCATTTGGAAGGGAAATGGTATCCCATGTATTCTCAATATATGAAGAAATATAATCATGTGTTAATAAGATAAGTAAAGAATTTTCTAAGTCATATGGCTTTGAAGGGAAGCAAGAGATGAAAATGATAGAATAGAGAAAGATGGATAAAGGAAATAGTGAAAAGAGGGATTTACCCATATTTGATAACTATGGAAAGAATCATCTTAGTAAATGCTTGAAGGGAATGGGAGTTTGTTATATGTGTGGAGAAAAAGGAAACCTAGTACATGATTTCAAGGGTAAGAAAAAAGTTTCAAATGTACAATGCTTCATCTTCAAGGAGTTAGGACACTACGCGAATCAATGTCCAAATCTTCAGAGTATACCCCAAATGAAGCTATTGGAAAATAATATAGAAATGATACTACTGAAGATGAAGAGGAATGATTAGATTTCATACTTTGTTATAAAAGTATTGTGTCATTTGAGTATTGTATTAATGATGTACATGTTATAATAATTATACGGTATATAAGGATTGTATTACAGTACTATTTCATTAAGGACTATAGATTGTGTGGAACCAAGAAATGTGACTCAATAGTAGATTAAAGTTTTGGAAAATATATGGTTGAGAGAAAGATATAACATAATATGGTTCTGATACTGAGGTAGTGATTTTCGAATAATACATGGTTTATTTGGATAAATTATATTAGATATTCTTGACTACCTTGAAACTGATTAATGATTTCTATATTCCATCATTGTTGTAGTTTACAACATTTTTTGATAGAAGGAGTATATTCAGTATTCTATAAGTAATAAGGGAGCATAAATGTTATCAATAAGGTTTTATGGTAATTTAGGATGTTGAAGTGTTTTAAAAGAATACATGATGAAGGTGTTCACATGTTATTATGTGGAAAAAAGGATCTTCATTGTGTTTACCTTCCTTATAAATTTTGGACTGTGAGTTTGGACAAAAGTATTTTGGATAAGTCTAGTTTGAGATTATTTTTCGATTTCCATAAAAAGAACAACACAGAGGTCGGGCGACAACCCGTCACTTCTGGTAAGGTAGCAAGACTTGAACCCACAACTAAAGGGAGACAAGGGTGTATCACCTACCACTGACCCCTGTGATATCCTAGATTGCATAATGTAATTTTTATAAAGGTTCTGGTAGATGAATTATAAATTCATTTTTTTGGAACCCTATATGAATAGGATAAAGAGAATATATTTTTTTGTTTTATTATCTTTTAGAGGGAAAGATGATTTTGTGGTAGAAATTAGATAATGGGTGGAACTCTAATTGTCAAGTATTAATTTTTTTCTTCCCTTATTCTATGAAGAAATAAATTCTTAATTATTAAGTAAGGGATCTTAAAACTAAAAATGTGTTATCTTAATACCTAATGTTTTTTTAAACTGATGATATTTTAAATCATCTTAGATTGATGGCTTTGAGGCCCTCAATTCTACAATTTTTTATGTCTTATGTCCTCAATCACTCCCTATAAATATTTACATTTTTCCTCCAATTATGTGTCTTTAATTTCCACCAATGTTCTCCTAATCAAGATCATAATTTGGTGGTGACTTTTTCAATCTACTTTTCCTCTTATTAAGATGAAATTTTATTAACCCAATTTCCGATGTGGGTTTTCCCACAAAGGTATTTTCTATTTTCAACCTTTTATTTTCGAAGAATTATTTCAAATTGTGAGGATGCAATTTATTGAAGTAAGGAAGAATGTAATACCCCAATATTTCATAGTATGTTATTTCTTCAAAATAATTCAATAACTTTCACTACATGCAACACCGAGTTCAAGCACACCACAACTTATCAAACTAACAATTTAAAAGCAGTTATAAATAGTATTAACTTAATTTTGAACTTCATATAATTATTATAATTTTATAATCCATATTATTATTTTCGTAGACATAATGTACGAACTAATTCATTTTTTTCAGATAAAAGAATTATTTTTCAACAAAATGCACTCTTACAGACTTTTAATGGTGAACCCTAGTTAAATCCAATATTTGAAACTTTTATATATTCAATTTGAAAAAATAATATTATTCTTTCAAATCGGGACATAATAATTCAGTTTCAAAAAAATTTGGTGTTTTTCTGATAACTTTCATTTTTGGGTGAATAGTGAAAAATACTATATTTTAAATGAAAAAAAAATTTATTAATACAAATAATTTATAGTGTTAAATTATACATTTTAATGGTTTCGAAGTATAAATACATTATATTTTAAATATTTAATCTAATTCTAGTAATTGTAAGTAATTTCACATTGAAATTGGACATAAAAAGTGTCAATCTTTTGATAGTTATTATTTCTTAAAAAATGGGCCATTTGGTTTTGATAACGAAAATTAATTTTAAATTAATAAATGTGACTTATATGTTTTTAATTTGGTAAAATATACTTCATATTTTCAATTGGAATATCAAAATTATCTTAGGATGAATATTTGGTATTTTTCTGAAAAAATCATTTTTTATGAATAGTGAAAAAACACTGAGTTATTGGTTAAAACTGAATTTTTATTTATATAATTTTTATTTTATTTAATTTTTTTTGAATTAAAATAGATACATAATATCTATATAATTTCATTGTAATTCATTGGATTCATTTTACAATAAGTTTATATATTTAAAAAAAAAATTGAACTTTTTACCGTCTGGTACCCACCTCCTAGGAACTTTTGCAAATTTGCATAAAACATAATTTTACCGCTTATGTGAGTTGAATTTAAAAAATCCAAGAGACACAGTTGATATCATTAAGTAAAAGTTGGTTAAATATGTTGAAAATAATTTTTGTTGAATAGTAACTTTAACTTTTATTTTCCACAGTTAAAAGTAAATAGGGAAATTAAAGGTAAAAATGATAATAATATTACCCTAACACATGTCCTAATTTTATTGGATAAGTATAATTCAACCAAAAAACCTTAAGAATAAAATATGAACCTCTTTTGTCCACTTGGATTAGATTAAGACATTTATTATTATTTTATTTAAAGAAGAGTTAAAAGAGTTAAAATCAAAGTTTAATAACTAAAACATTTTTAATGTAGGGTTATACAAAAGATAAATTGGATTATAAATTTTCATTAGAAAGATAAAAAAATTCAACATTATGTTATTTTATTTATAATTTTTAGACATTAAGTAATTTAATTTATTTATGACACAATGGTGATGCAATAATTACCTTATTAATGAAATATTAAAATAATTGAAATTTCAAATACCCAAATAAATTTAATTTGAGACTTTTAATGAATTAAACTAATTTTATTGGTTAATATGGAATTTTAGGGTTGATTAAATGAATTTTTTTATAAGAAATAATGATTTTATGAATTTAAAAAAACAAAATACCAAATAGTGTCAAAATTGACATAATAGAGTTTTTAAAATGAATATTATATTATTCATTGATATTATATTCCTAAAAATCTATGGTTCTTCCAAATTACTTAGATAAGGTTATATATATTAATAATGAACCACTTGAGGTTCTATTTTCTTGTTATAGTATGTTTTTTAATTATATAATATAAAAATACAAATGGACATGGTAAATGTCAAAATATTTAACTAAGAGTTAAATATAAATTATAAGGTTAATATGGTGACCTACTGCTGTCTAAAATATATTGGTTGAAAGGATTTCAACTCATCCCCACCCTATCCTCAAAATAAGTCACTTTGGAGCCACTATAAACCGAATATAAATTTATTATAAAATAATATTTTAAGTTATTCCTAAGGTGACCCTCACCCCTCTTATAAAATAGCACTTCCCCTTATCTCAAATTCACACCATCAAAGACTTTTTTCTCTACCAAACCCTACCCAAATATCCTATAAAATTCCCTCAATCCATTCTAGATGACTTCCTTTAGTCAGAAATCCATCTTAAGAATCCCTTTTGATCAAATCAAAAATAAGATCCCAAAGAAGAGGTTAATATTTCATCACCTCTTTCAATTTCTTTTATTCTTCCATTTCTTATTTCCTTGTTGTTTCCATTCTAAAATAATAACTCAAGTATCTTATATATACAGTGATGTTCTTTTAAATATGGTACAATGATATTCATTATTCTATCCATCCTTTGAATGACATGTCCCCATACGTGCATACGTATGGCTTACAGTCTCCACGTTTTGGTGTAGTCGTTATTCAAAAATTATTATTTGGATGGGTATAATAATGATGTATAATTGATGTAAATAATAAATATAACATGATAATGATTTTGTATATATTATATATCATCCAATTATATAATATTTTAATATCAAAATAATGATATTATCGCTTGTGCGTACGTACGGATTACTGTCTCCACGAACACGATGAGATTCATTCCCCATCATATCCATTCAAGACTAATTTTCATTTGATAATTAAAAATAAGGTTTAAGGACTTAATATCATTATTAATTTGAATAATATACATTATATCCATAACAAACATTACTTACATAATAATGAATATAAAGGAAAACGAATCAGTTAACACCTGAACTGATGATAATACTAAGATATTATTAACAAAGCAATGTTAAAAGATCAAACATGATATCATATTAATGTATATTTTTCTTGTCTAATTTAATAACAATTATCTCACCCTTATACAGAAGGTTAACCTACCCTCGACCAAGGAATCGTACAAGGTAAGTGTTAATTTCACAATCTCTTCATTATGCGAGGTTGTTTATATGTAATTATCTACTAGGACCTCTTTATCATTCACATCCATGTTTTTTAAAAATGTATTTCAAAACATTTTTACTATTTACTAGAAAATAGGTTAAATTCATTTATTCCCTTATTTTAGCTTATGTGTTTTTAATGTAATCCTTCCACTGTTTTCCAAACAAGGTCCTTTTTGACATTTCTGAAAAAATTATGGTATGACTGTTTTTTCTAACTTATACGGAGGGTGTGGCTATTTTCCTCTGTTATAACATCATCGAAGATTCCCTTACAAGTTTATAAGAATATTTTCAAAATAAATATTTTCTTAAATGATTTCAAAATATAAACAGATATTAAAAAAGGGTTTTGATTTCATATATGTCAACATCCTTTGATGGATTTTAAACTTATTTGAAGTTGATTTATTATGATACAAAACATCCATATTGTATTAAAGTTTTTGTGACATGTTTGACTATGGATGTGTTATTTTTTCACCATTCATGGTTTATGGATAAAGTACTGACATTTCATCTTCTAGTTCCAATATGAATGTTTATGTTATGTATAAACCTTTTCATATGAGGAATGTATTGGACTTAGTATGTGATGGGTGGAGCCCACTATATCTCCTCTATGAATTGGTAGTTCTCATGAGACAAACTAGTGTCTTGGAACAATGCCTTGACAAAATCTTGTTTGTATTCTTGGCATAAGGCCTTGACTATGTGGTTATGAAAGTCTAACATTATGCATTCCATCATAATGAAAGTGGCTATTGATATTGTATGTTATTATTTGACTAGTAGAATATCCATATGAGTATGTAAATTGAATTATTTTGACTTTTATTTTCATATTATGATTAAGTTTATGTTAAAAAGGCTTTTGTTTTAGTTTTATACATTTCTTTAAATGTTTATGCTTATTTATGAAAGCTTCCACTATATTGTTATCCTTACTGAGCATCTAAGATCACCCCTTTCTATGTTTTATTTTTCCCAAGATGCAAAGAAGTATATTATGACTGACCTACATGGATAGTCTATGGGATTTCAGTGTTGTCTTTGGAAACAATGTTGTTTTAGTTTTCCATTTTATGATGTAATGAAATCATTATGAATGTATCTAGTGTTTTCAAGGCTACTAAACTAATCGGTCTTTCAAGACTTGATCTTTTGTGATCATGCCAATATTATGTAATACTGCACCGACTCTGGGTAACTAGGGTCAGAGTGTTACATTAATCATATAAATTCTTAATTAATTAGAATTATAAGAATAAATTTTGTATGGGGAGTGATTATGATGAATACCCGGAAGGTGGTATGAGTAACTGTTATAGTATTAATGATGATGAGACAACAAACAATATATGAATGGAAAGAGAAATTATAAAATCTGATTAAAAATACTAGATAATGGTTTAGTAATAATGTAAATTAATTTATTTTTTTATATATTATAAATCAATAATGATGAAATATATAATGATTGTTCTAGTATGTGATCTTCAATAATGATTTTCAAGAATATGTTGAATGGTGATGATGACATAAAAATTTTATTTAACGAAATGATAATAAGTCATGGAAAGTAAATGATAAAGGGAAAGATAACCATTAATATATTCCAAATGATGCAATAATTATGTTTGGATAAATACATGATTGATATGGACAAAGTAAACCTTATAATACTAATTACCTTGAAACAAATTAATTATTTGTTGAAAAAAACTGGTTTATGATATCATTGATGGAGTTTAAATTATTTTTTAATTTTTGGAATATATTTAATAGTATAGGATTAATTTATAGAATAATAAATTATGTATGTTTTCAAAATGTTTTTATGGTTATTTTAGGTATTACAATGTTTGAAGGGATACATGATGAAGGAATTCACATGTTTGTTATGTGATGATTCAGAGCTTCTTCATGTTTTTCGGTGGATTATGGATAAATTTATATTTAAAATTTTGTTAAATTATTTCAAATGTTTTGAATTTTAATGTTTTGGATGGGTCATAAGGTAATGTAATATTGAAATTGATTAATTTGATCTTGGGTTGAAATTTTAGAGATCTATGTTTGACCTCATCATGTATATATTTATTCAATATTGATAACATCATCTAAAATTTTTTATATGATCATAAAGAGAGATATAAGGACGAATTGAATTTATATTAAATATATTTAAATACATTTGAAGTTCAGGAAAAAACATCATCTTTAATACAAGGAGTAATAGATGAAGTAAATAGTGATCAAGGCATAACTTTAGGATGAGGTTGTTCTTATGAAATAGAATGAAATGAAGTAAGTATATATGGGATAGACCCCCACTTACATGACAGACATGATCCCAGTCCTATCGGTGATCGTTAGGGTGTCCTCTAAAACCTTTCATAGTTGTGCTTGATTATACTTTTCATGTCTCTATGATTCTTGATTCAGGGTCTACCTTTTATTCTCATAGGGTTTCTAATATTTTCAGTTCATTGTGTGGTGTTCTTCAGCTGATGTTTCAGACTCCCTCCTCCTCAGTACTTTATATCATCCTTATTGTGCGTGAACACATCATGGTCCACTGAAATAGTTATGATATCATATTGTGATGGTGAAGGGGGAGAACTAGACTGGGGGATAGGGTTATTTTCTAGGTTCTTCCTCTCCCACAACACTCCCATATGGGTCTAGGGGTTTCCCCCTATTTGTCAATGTTTGATTTTTTTTATGGTTTTAATGAGTAAGATACAAGTTTTTATCTTTATTGGAATTATTTTATGATTGATATTTGGTGTCATGAAATTATTTATTTGTTCGGGGTTTTTATCCTTGATGTTAAGAATAGTTTTCAGTGTTGGTGTTTCCCCTCAATAGTTCCCACTCTATCACATATCTGGCTTCAAAATTCCACAACTCTATTCCTAATTATATATTCATGGTGGTCTTTAAGGTTTATTGATTTACGAGTTTGAATGGTCATCAGTGTTCGAGGCATTGAAAGTCCTCAGTGATGGTTATTTTTATTATAGCTGGTTATCCTATTTTAGTGATGGTGATATGTTTTTCTACCAAAAATATGATTATTTTGTTATAGAAGTCGATGTTCATTGGGTTACAGTGTTCAGAGGTTTCATGTATTGTTTCTCTATTTCTATTTTATTTGGGTCGTTGTTGGATTTTGATGATTTCTCTGTTCGATAGGTTTTCATGGTGATGGCCTTGGAATGACATTCCAAAATATGTTGGTAGGTTGCTTAAGGAATTCATAGATAGTGTTATCATGATAATGCTAGTTTTGATCAGACTTTTGTGGTGTTTTGAAATTTGAATTTATTTGTATTATGTGGTATCAATTTATTAGTGAACTTGATTCCGTGGGTTTGTTGTGATATTTTTAATTTTGAACTTTTTTGTGATGTTTTGGGTCTGCTATGCTGGAATTTTTGGATATACGGTTACCACTAAACCATAATGAATCTTTTAAATAATGAAAAAATTTATTTTTTATTTGTATATCTCATCATTGAAATTTGTTATCATTCTTAAAATTATGTTGTAATAATTTTTTTATTTCAATCATTTCTAATGATATTAATGGGTTTTTAAACCTATTTTGATATTTTTTTGTTATTGATTTTCAAAATACAATTAACTTTCTTCTGATCAATGATCTTCATCAATATCGATCATTATTTTGTCATTAAACTTTTCTTCTATGTCAAAATATTTACTTTCTTTATATAATCTCATTTTGAGCCTAATATGAGTTATTCCCTATGAAAAGAACACATCAATTTATCAATATTAAAGATTATGTAGTATTATCCCTTTTATGTAATGTGGAATTCCCACAAAAGGAATTTAAAATGGTAAACACTTTTTACCTGTAACAAGTTATAATTGGGAGGAAACAATTTATTGAAGAGGGCATAATGCAACAGCCCCATATTGGGAGAATTAATATATTTAAATAAATTAAATTTTATGATATTTTATATGACATGAACCACATTTTTTAGGTCAAGATTCACATAACACTATGTTTATATTTCATTATAATCAATGTTGAGTGTATCTTGTGTTACATGCAATGCCGAGTTTAAATAAATCATGGCATGCAACTAAAATATTTTTATTTTATATGATATTTATCACCTAGGAACTGGAATGGTGGGTATGAATACTATTAAATAAATTATTAATATATATATATATATATTTAATATCTATATAAAGGATATATTTGATGAAAAATTAATTATAAATTAAAATATAAAAAATCTTAAAATATAAGAATTTTTTTATGAAAAAACTATTTTTTGCATACGAACATGTTTTCCTAGAAAAATTAAACAAATTATTTTTTGTGAATGGTTTTAGTGAAATTATTATATAATATATTAAATATAATTTTTAACAATAGTATTATATGTTATATAGCCATGTTATATCAATAAAACCAATTTAATTCTTAAATAATTAATTTTTCTAAAAAGAAGTTTTGTCTTTTTTTGTGAAAATATTTTAAAATAATATTTTACAATTTTAGTAAATTTATTTTAAAGAAGGAAATTTATTTTTTTATTCATTATTTAAACTTTATATTCGGGGGGATATTATATATTTCTTAAAAAAGATAATTTTTTTACGAATAATGAAAATTACTGGTATTTATTACGAACTATCATTTATTTTAAAAAGAAATTAAAAAATAATAGTTTTATTGATATTATTTTAAAATTAATATTTTTTAAATTATATATATTAATCCATTTTAGGCCATTTTAACTAATTTCATTTTGAATTTTGATATTATATCTTTCAAAAATTTGAACGTTTTCTCTTTAGAAAAATGATCTATCCTCACGTCTAAGGAAATAATTTTAAATTAAAATTATCAACTCATGTTAGAAGAAAATGAAAAAATGGATTAAATATTTTGATTCACCATAATTAATATTATATAATATGTCAAAAAAATTTTTTTACCATATAGAATAATAAAAAATATATATTCATTTTCCACAATTAAGGTTAAAATGGGTTTACTGTGTTGTTAAACTAAAATAATATGGGTTAAACATAACCTAAAAAATTCTGAAAAAAACATTTTTCATCCATATAATAACCTTACATATTATATTTTATAATGAGTTCTCATCGGGTATCTTATGGATTTTTTAAAACATGGGTACACCTTTTTCTATTCTAAAATTAAAAATATACCACTCACATCACATATAAAAGGTCACCCCCTCTCCTATAATATTCATAGCCCCAAAACCCTTTTTTTGGGAAATACCATCAAAAATAATAAAATTAATTCTATTTTATAAAACAATAATCCTCATTTGTTTTATAAATTCATCCAAATATTCCATTTCATGCAATCAAAATGATGTTCTCTGAGGAAGAGGTAATGTTCTTAATCAATACTTATATTTTATTTCTACATCTACATTATCCAATTATTATTTAAGTATGATGATATAATAACCTCAATTTATTCCATATAATGGTATGTTATTATGTTAATCAAACAACCTATATCCTTCTCCAATTATATAAAATGTGATATGAAATCATCATTTGTGTGTACATCGGGCTACAACTTCATGAATTGATGTTAGTGATTTTCCATCAACATCTCTCACAGATAGATAAAATGATATATTTTATATTTATATATTATAATTACTATATTATCATACCTATTTAATTTTTATAACAAACATACATTCTAACCTCCCTCACCATTGTAAATATGTATTTTCCCTCATGTGTATCGAAGAAGACCGACTCACAAACCGATTTGATGTGTTTGGCATTTATTACTAGCATGGATGGTAATATAGATATATTAAATAAATATATATTATTTTTTAAAATAATTATAGTTGATTAATTGTTATAGAATATATACATTTTTAATATACATTATGTTGGTTATATGATAACATCGTTCATCTATAATATAGTCTACCACCTCACAAAGCGATGTGATTTGTTCGCTCATTACATGGAAGGAAATAAGATTGGGTTTAATTATAATATTTTTTATGTATGACATATAATTTATTCTATAATGGAATTATATAATTTAATTTTATTTGTTTTCATCCATCAAGAAAATGAAAAAAATATCCATGTATATGTATGGTCTACCATCTCTATGACTAGTGTATTTAGTTTTGAATCTCTAACATTTATGGATTACTCTTAATATGCTTAAACTGAAAGTATATTATATTTATATCGCTATTTTAATTTTTTCCATGATTTTACTAATATTGATTTAATAGAACACAAATTAAACTATCAAAACATATTTAAAAAATAAAGCGGTTATTATTTGAAGCATGATTTTAACAAGGAATTATTAATAAAATAGGCAATATAAGAAAATAAGTAAAAAAATGTGTATGATATATATTTTTATTTTTATTAAGTAGATTTATAATAAAATTATATTTATTATAATAGAGGTTTAATTATTTATGATGAAATTAAAGAATTAACGTAATGGATTTTCATCTCGTCATTTTTACTTCTATGAGACACACCCCAGATTCACCAACTGTTTCTTTTATGCGGGGGTATATACTGCTAATGAATGTATATTATGATTAATCTCTTAAAATTTATTAGGATTTATTAAAATATTTCTTGATGGTTTACTCAGTTGTTTCTTTTATAATAACCTTGGAAATTTGGTTTTTATGACTACTCCCACTAAGAATGAGTCCTAGAGGGTGACACAACAAATGTATCCATAATAATAGTTAAATTCTAGGATTTAATTTTAAATTCAAAAATAAATAATATTCATTCATGTTTCATTTAATTTCATAGTTTATTCACATGTTATTCGAAAGAATAAGTGAGTAAAATAAAAAAAATATTTTTTTGCATGTTTGTTGTATATAATATTTAATATATTTATCATTAAATAATACAGTGGTATTTATTTATTTAATAAATATTCATTATTCAATGATCAATAAATGATGATGACAGAAAACAGACAAGGTTTAATGGTCTAATTGGAAATAATATAAAGGATATTTATTTATATATTATTAAAGGTGTTTCACATTTTAATCCATTAAAAATAACAATAATATTATTATTTTTATTATAAATTGATTCAATTAATAAATATATAGATGTCAAGGGTTTAGGATAAAAATTGAGAACCCTAAAAATTCCATAATAACGATCTAAATATATCACCTACTAAAAATGCTGGGGTGATCAATGGATCGAGTGATTTCTCTCAAACCATATAGATAGAATAAGAGATCTAGAGTTTTCTCCTCCATTCCTTTGTCCAGCCAATTAAAGAACATCAAAAGCTCTTCCTCTGTTGAGACTAATTCTTATGAGACCAACAATGAATAAAGAAAGTGATCAGTGTATTCCTTTCAAGAACCGGATGATTCTATGATATCTTTTAGATATTCATATGTATGTTTGAATCACCACTATTGGTGTTATAAACATGGACCCTACAACGAAATGATTTTATAAAAACATATTGTTAACCATATCATTAACTGAAGAGTAATTACATGTTTCATTAACTTTATGTATCCTTATCAATTAACTATAAATTACATATGAAGTGTTTCACTTATGGTTCCAAAATATTATTCAATCAATTCAATATACTATTTTTATTGTAAATGTTGTGTTGATAATTTTTTGGAACAAATAAATGTGATTTACAACTAAAATCTTAGATGTTCATACCCGCATGAGAGGCTTCTGCTTCACCTAGATACCGCACAATCATTAATTAAAATTTATTTTAACACCCTGATAATATTAAATAGAAACATTGCATTAGATAGGATATGTCACACACAACACCAGCCTTAAATTTCATGAGAAATATATTTATATAAATTTAATCTCATTGATAGATGTGTGACATGCAACAATGAGTTTAAAAAAATTGAAATATATTATTAAAATATTATAGTTTTATATAATCATCTATATATAGACATTAAATTGTATTATCAGAATAGTCCTATCTAAATTATGAATATTATATTTCATACAAATTAATAAAATAAATTCAACAGTTATGTATTTAGTAGGAATAAAATAAAAATCAATTGTAATTAATGGAAATGTATTTTGTAAAACCATATTTTCCAAAAAGGGTGTTTTGTCGTGCTTTTTACGCATATATTTAAATTAATTTCTAACAATTACTTAAAGTTTATTTGAAAAATTAAATTTTTTTATGAAAAAATAATATTTCATTGAAAAATTAAAATTTATTTTTAAAAAAAATTAGTTAAAATTTCCATTAACTGAGTTTATTTATGATTTTTTATAAAGGATAATTTTTTTAATACTAAAAAATATGGTTTATTTATTAAAATTGAGATTTTCATTTAATAAATTTTGATAGTAAAATTATATACATTTTTAATGTAAAATTAGTTTTATTCTATTGAAAATTTATTAATTTAGGTAGTTTATATAAATTTAATATTTAATTTTGATATAAAAACTATTTAATCTTTTGAATGATTTTATTTGTAAAAATTGTATTCTGACACGTCTAAACAAATAATTTTAAATTAAATTATGAAAATTATATGAAATTAATTTGAAAAAATGGTTTCAATATTTCGAATCATCATAATTTATATTATAAAATAATTAATATTTAATTTTTTGTCATGATGATTTCTAAAAATAGTAAAATCTTCTTATCGTGATTGGGGTTTAAATTATATTACCATGGGTTAAACTAAAAATTAAGGGAAATAATTTACCAAAAAAATGTCTAATTACATTTTTATTGAAATATTAATAACTTATTACATATAAGTTTATAAAATGATCTATTTTTTAACCTTTTAGCATGTTCAAACCATGTTTAGTCCTTTTTTCTATTCAAAATTCCATATGTGTTGTGTGCCCCACATATAAATTTTATCTCCTATCTGATCCCCTATACCATAGAAAAACCATTTATATTGAATCCTATATACAAAAATAAATTCATTAATTTTATACCTATATACTAGAGGTCTTATTTAATTTTTTTATCCAATATAAGAAGGATTTAGGTATACAAGTTATATGTTTCTCCAAAGAATAGTTAAAATTCATAATGTGCATGTTTGTTTTATTTATTCTTCAACATCTATAAAATGTTTTTAAACTATGCCAACATAACAAATCTAGAATATAATATATATTTATATTTTTAAATTTTAGTGGAATAACCTATATTCATCTATTATATCCACCAAATGGAAAATTAAATTTTTGATCATGTATATGAAGGAATACCTCCTCGGGAACGGATGGAACAAGTTTTCCACCACCACCATTCCAGGTTGGATATAATGATGGATTTATCAAATATAAATATATTTATGAAATTATTATACATACATATTTATTATATCCCATATACCTTCTTACTCTCCATTCTATTGGGTGATATAATGAGATTGTTCATGCATATAGTAGACTACCGCCTCATGAAGCTATGAAATTTGTTTTTCTATCACACATTACATGGAAGGTAATAAGGTTAATTTTAATTAATATATTTTATATTTTTAATCTATTCATATTTATGGGAATATAATACCACATCCATCTTCTTATTTTCCAATACATTGGAATATAATTGTGTCACTTGTTTGTGTGTCCATTACCATCTCCACGTAGCGATGTGAAATGTTTTTAATTTTATTTTATAATGGATGGTAATTAGTATTTATTTTATTAAAATAAATTCTATTCATATAATATTAATGATTTTTTAACAATTAATTAATTATTTTCCATTTGATCCATCCTTCAACAAAAGGGAAATAAAATTCATGCATATATTCGACTTGTCATCTTGATGTACAACATAATGAATTTTAGATCATTAAATTTAATAGATTACTATAAATAATATAAAAGGAATATATAGGGTATTTATATCATGTTTAAAATTTTGTATATGATTAAATATGATCAATTTAAAATCCCCAAATCCAAACTTACAAGAAAAATAAATCTATTATTACCCAAAATATGATTTTATTAAGAAATTGTTAAACAATTTGTAAAAAAATCCATTAGTTAATCATATGTTGTATGATATTGGAAATTTTTTTATATAAAATCTCTATAATAAACCTATATTTATTACCCATTTGGTTCATATTTATATTATGTAAGTAAAACCTAATGTAAGGTTTTATCAAATAACTTTTTCATCCGTGAGACATATGTCATATTCAGCACTAAGTTATTCTATGTGGGGTATATAGTACCCCTTTCAGTATCCTATATTATTAATTACATTCCATTTATGTTATATAGGGATTCATTTTTCGATATTTATTTCATGTTTCATGTGATTCAGAAATTACCATAATTGTAAATATTTATACTATAATCACATTGTTTTTTAGGATTATTCATGATTAACTATCCAATGATGAAATAAAATGGTATAACACTAAGAAAATCATTAATTTTATAGCTATTTAAAAATTAATCAAACTATAATGTATTATTACCATTTTACCACTTTGTGGTCATAAAATTATTGATATTTTTTAGAAAACCCTAATTTATTTCTCTCTTCAGTCAAATTTTTTTTATTGTAATAAATTATTTATAAAAATATTTTCATTAAATTTTTTAATACTTTTCTACTAGTTTATTAAATACATTTTTACCCATGATGGGTTTTTAAAAACCATTCTAAAAAGTGTCTTCATGACGTTTTCTAAACAAGTTACTCTTTTCATTTTCTTAAAAAACTATGAAAGGTATCATTTTCTAACTTATACGACATGTATTGAAATACCAAAAATCATGAAAAGTCAATGTTTTTAAGATTAATTTATTTTTTTAGTTTTTATATTTATATAAAAGTATTTATATGATCAATTAATAATTTTTATTTTTAAAAAACGGTTTTCAATGTTAAATGGTTAATTTTTAAGATAATATTATCAATGATTTCTTTGTAAAGATAATATTAATCAATGACCGAACATATTCAAATTTTTATCCAATATAACTATGATTAAATTTTACCATCCCTATTATTTCACCATATAATTTATGATCAGTTCAATGAATGATGTACTTGGTTGACTCATCTAATATTTCATAGTTTGGATTAATATAATGTTTATTTATTTGGGTAATGGATAACAATTCGCAAAACAATTTTTTTTTAAAAACGTTTTATATTGGTTATGTTTCTACACTTTTTTATGATATATGAACTAGACTTAATAAATCAAGGGATGGGGCATCTATATCCTCTCAATACAACAATAGGTCTAATAAGGCACACTAACTTGTGTTTCTATTTAAGGACATATCCATTTATATTTGATTTCTTTTAATGGTGCCTTATCAATATAGACATCATAGAACATAGTATGTGATGCATGTTTAATATATCTATAATTACATGTTACATCATAATGAATTTAGTTATTGAAGTCCTTGTAAATATTCCATCAGTTTTAATTTCCATGGAAATTCATTATGAACATGTTATTTTGTATATTTCATAATTTTATCACTATTTATTTCAACCATATTATTTTATATGGTCATGTTATTATTTAAATGGAATATGTTTTAGTTATTTGTTTTCCATATTGATTCTGCCTTATCTATTCATGATAGACTTTAATTTGTATAAACCATTCTATAGTATTTTAACTCACCCCTTTCGTATGTTTTATTATACTGAGGATATAAGGAATTTTTTTATGAACGATATATAGTATATTTTAAGGGTAACAATGGAAATATCCATGAAAAATTATTTTTTATTTTATTTTTTAAAATTTAAATGTGATTAAAGAATGTATATAGTTTCCATTGACTAATAAAAAAATTTATTATTTTAGGATGGTATTTATTGTATCTATAACTAATTTAAATATGTAATTGCTTACCCTAAGCTATATGGGTCAGAGTCTATGCAGTTGTTATTTTATCAGATTTTGCATAACCCTTGGGAACCAGAATTACCAAATAATACATTAGAAAACGTAAACATTTAAATTATATAAAGGATATGTATATGTATTGGATAAAATATTATTTTTTAAGGAAAAGATTATATTTATTACCTAGCAGTACATCCCAATTTTGATTTTATAATTGGATGTGTTTCTTGGATAGTTTTACCAATTTGTAATTGCTATGAAAATACTTTTCATTCTTGACATGAGCATCACCTAGCTCACAAGAATGAGCCTTACTATAAATAAATATTTAGACTATCATGGGATATGATTTCAATAATTCACATAATCTTTAAAAACCATTATAATGTACATGAAATTATTTTAATTATATGGAAAAAATATGGTTGAAACCATGTTTTTGATTATGATACTTTCCAAGGTTAAAAATTTATTTTTATGCTAAGTGCTTCGAAATTTTCATATTTATGAATTATGTTTTATAATGTAATGATATAATTTAGTGTACTCCATTACTCGTAAATGGTTCCTACTATAAGGAATTTAAATTTTATAAATTCATATACCCCATGTATAGATTATCAACCTAATAAATATATTGAATCCAGTGCTAGTGATATAGCTGGAACTAATCAAATTATAACTATGTTGGAGTAGCTGGATTAGATTATGAGAAATAAAATTACTCATATAGAGAATATTTCACATCCACTAAGTTGTGCAAATACATTATAATGATTTATACGTCAACATATTGTATCATTTATTGGCCTTATAAATCAATTTGTAGCTAAAAAGGGATACATTCTATATGGAAGAAATTTCACAATTTGGGATGCAATGAATATTCATAATAAATCATGAAAATGTATTGAATCATAAGGGATGTGCAGAAATAGTGGTTATTGGTTCAAAATATTACGGATCAAGAATAAATCAAAATTAACTAATCAAATCATTTTAAGGTAATCTTTTTAGAAATGTATTTTTCTCATGACAAAGGAGCTCTTTTACAAAGACGATTCTTATCTCTATGAGAAAAGAATGTTGAAATTTTTTCTATTAATATATCAATTGTTATAAGGATATAAAGGTATTCTATGTACTACATACATAATCTAACAATCGATATTTACCATTTCATTGATTTCAATAAGATAATTATTTAAAGGGAACAAGTCTACAAATCTATCTCATCATACTTGTACATAGTATCCGATGGTATGAAGGAATATATATAATTATAAATGGCTTATGGATTTGAAATAATTAAAAGAATAAGAGGATTGAATAGAAAAATATAGATTATAGAAAGAAGGTAATGCATCATTTTCCCCATTTGATAATTGTGGAAAGAAACACCTTAGTACTTTCTTGAACGAAATGGGTATTTTCTATAGGTGTTGAGGGAAATTCTACTAGGTTCATAATTATTAGCAAGTAAAGAATTTTTAATGTTCAAATCTTAAACATTAAGGATATGGGGCATTATTGAAGAAAATTTCCATAGAATAAAAGGAATATACCCAACAATAGTATAAGGGGCCAGGGTCATACTTATCTTATTAATATAGATGAAGTGAAATGATTAATTTTGTTTTGTATTTATATAAGTGAATTGTGTTAAAGAGGTATTTTTTCATTAATATAATATTTATAAGAATCATTAAACATATAATTATTGAACTATAGTAGTTTTTTAAATGGATTTGAAGACACATGTTGAATCTTACCGATGAAGAAGAAATGTGATACAATATAACATTAGGATTTTCAAAAACTAATGATTGTGGGAGGATAACCATTAATATAAGGCTTATATTGAGATATTTATTATAATGATATGTTTTTATGAAAAATATCTGTGACCATTAAATTTTTTAATGATTTTATTTTTTATATTTTCTTTTCTAAATTTAACAACATTTTTAATATTATGGAATATATTCCATAATTTTAGATTCAAAATAATAAATAATGAGAAATATAATTTTTTGAAGAATGCATGTTTTAATTTTGGTTTAATAGTGAAAAAGTTAGTCACATATTAGTTACATGACATTAGGAGAAACATTATATTCTGTTGGGGAAACTAACGATTTGTTGATTTTAAAATATTAATGACCTTTGTACCTAATTTCTCAACATTGAATTTACCCAGATATATTTTGGAGAATAATTATGCATAATTATTTATTTAATGTGTATATTATAATATTTTCTTCACTTTTTATGTTTTATATATTAATGTATTATATTTTATGACTTCGGTAAAAGATATTGGTCTTGGTACAAATTTAGAGACATGTGGGAGTTATTATTACTATTTTTTGGATATATTTATTAATTAAAAGTTATTTTTAGTGCATCAAGAATAAAAAATTAATCTTTTATATTCATTTCATTAATAAATAAATTGAGTGTAGACGGATTAAATCAGAGACAAAAGTTGATATTCTACATGTGAAATAGAAATATGTCAACTATTTATACCTCATTTTGTTCTTAATGTACATTGTAATGGATTTACATAACTTTGGTAAAATGGTATTGAGAAGAAACATTAATCCTATAACCATCATTTTCGTAATATTTTAGTATAATTATTATTGTCGACTGTTTCTTTATTATTCACTTTCTTTTTGTTAATGCTTTTTCTCACTCTCTATATGTATTTATGTTTTTCATCCATGTCCATATATTCACTTCTCATAAGTTTTTCAAACATGGAAACCTAGTTTTGTGTTAAGAATGATGACTATCATACATTGATTTCACTCTTAGTAAGATGATTTTTTCTTAACCCTTTTTAGGTTGTGGTTTTTCTACAGCAATTAAACTTATGAAGACAAAAATATAATTGTAAAGATAAAATTTATTTAATGGGGTTTAGAATGTAAAACCGTGATATTAAAAATAAAAAAATCATATTAGATAGTTTATTTGAAATAAATGACCAATAATAAATGATATAACAATATATTTCATTAAATTTATTCTTATTTATATAATCATTTCAAGAAACACTAATATTAATCCAAGAACAATATAATATTAAAATATTATTCATTGCGATTATCATTATAACCTAGCTATTAAATTGGAAGGTTTGAATATGAATAAAATAATCATTAAAATTATATTGTTTAAACATTTATAACCAAAATTTAATGGTTATCTATTAATTATAAATGAAATTAAATTTTTTAAGGAAAATGAAATGTTTTCTCCAAAACTATATTTTTCTAAAAGGTTGTTTCATAGCAAAATTCCGCACATACATTAAAATTAATTTATAAAAATGTATAAAATTTATTTGGAAAAATGAACATCAATATTCAAATATAATATTCAAACATTTATTTGGGTGATGATATGATAATTTTTTTTAAAAGAATAATGTTTTTTGGATGAATAGAGAAAGCTTCTCATTTTTATTAGAAGAAACATATTCATTTAAATTATTTTAATATTTAAATTATATTATACATTTTTAATGTAACATTAGTTAAAATATATTAAATTTTAACTAATATATGTATTTATAATCAATTTTATATTGAGTTTTTATATTATTTTCTTTTATCATTTGAATGTTTTTCCTTAAAAACATTGTTATCTTGATGCATCTATAGGTTTAAGTATAAATTAAGTTATTCCATATATGTGATATTAATTTTGAAAAACATATTAAATATTAGGAATAAGGATAATTTATATTATTTAATTAGGTCAAAATAATTTTTTTTCATATTGAATAGTAAAAGTGTAAAAATTATTTACCCTGGTTAGGACTAAAATGGGTTTAACAGGGGTTAAAGTAAACTATTATGGATAATAATGAACTAAAACATTAATAATTAACATTATATGGTAATATTACAAAATTATTATATCTAAGGATCATGAATGATTCATTTTGGATCATTATGCATTTTTTAAAATGTGTGTATGACGTTTTTCTTTTCAAAATTCTAGGCATGTTTTGACCACCACTATTAAGAAGTCCTCCCCTATCTCATATTATCATCACATTTACAGGTGAAATTGTTTTATAAAATACATAAAATAATATATTACATAAATACCTCACCATATCATAGAGTCTTAATTTTTATTATTAAACCCTTCTAATAATTCATTTGGTATAAACCAACAAGGTTTCTCTGAAAAAGTGTTTAAATTCGTCACATGTGTACTTGTGGTATAAATTCTTCAACATCCTTCATATATTGATTAAAAATTATAATATAATAATAAAAAAATTTAAAAATTACTTATTTTAATAATTCTAATGATATAACCTATATCATTATCCATTTCTATCAAATTGAACATTAAATTGTCTATATTTTAATACATCGGAATCCAACCCCAAAATTATGTGTAATTTTTTTTCCATCGCCGCCTTTAAATGATGGATATAATAAAAAATTTAACATATTTTTATTATATATTTGAAAGATTTATTCTTATATAATTGTTATATCACATAAAAATTCTTGGTCCCCATTTCTTGGGGGGATATGATAACATCACTTATGTGTTTGGAAAACTACCGCCTCGCAAAGAGATGCGATTCATTTTTCAATTTTGATTTTATTGGAAGGTAAAAAGGATAATGTTAATGAATATATGAAATATTTATTAACTAAAAATAATTTCTGAAATATCATATCACATATATCATCTTACATTTGAAACTATAGTTAAACAATAACATTAATCGTGGGTACAAATGGACTACCTACTCTATATAGAGAAGGGAAATGTATTCTATTTTATCATTACATGGATACTCATTAAAATATATTTTATTTATATAATTGAAATATATAATATAATAATTGTTAATTTAAGTTGAGTTAAATTTTATTTTCATTTATTTCGATCCTTTAAGAAAATTGACAAGGCTTTGATGTGTATGTATGAACTACCATCTCTATAATGTGTGTAATGTATTTTCTATCTTTAAAATTTATGTATTCAATAAATAAAATTATAGTTTATATATATGATATTCATATAATTTTTTACATTATATAATTTATCTATCTATTATAAAATTAAAACAACAAAAAAACCTAAATAAAATCACTCATTAAAAATAATGTTATGATTTCCTGAACCATGATTTTAACAAAGAATTCTCAGTAAACGAGTCATAAAAGGTCATAAGTAAGTAATGTGTGGTATTTTATACATATAATTATGGTTATGGAAAATATTTTTATTGAAATTAAATTTATTATATTGTAGTTTTTAAAGTATATTATGTAATTTAACCCAATGTTAATTGTTTCCCTCCTCAAATTTGCAGCCATGAGACGTATTCCATTTTCAACACATCTCTATTTTGTGTGGTGTCTATACTATCGCATTTGATATTTTATATCATGAATTACATTATCATCAAGGTATTTAATTATTAATTTGAGGTTATTTCGTTAATGGGTCTTATAATTTATAAATTACCAAAGTGGTAACGATTTATTTTAAAATCTCATTAGTTATCATAATTTTATATGATTTAGTTTTCGATGGAGTAATATTATAAAATACCTCAGAAGAAACTACAGAATTCTTTTATTTTCTGGTTATTCTAGAAATTTCAAAGTATTATTACCTTTTTACTCTATTTTTTACAAAATATGACTCAGATAGTGTATTTAAGAGAATGAGACATTATTTTCCGCTTACATCGAAAATACTTTTTTTTCAAAAACACGTTTTCTAAAAATGGTATCATGTAATGTTTTAACATTATCCAAGTGATTTATGAAATACATTTTTATCTGTGATTATATTTTTAGAAAATATTTAAAATAAATATTCTTATAATTTTATAAACAAGTTACATTTTGACTTAAAAAATGTGAATGTAATATTTTTTTCATCTTATACAACATGTCTGTAGTTTCCCTCTTTCACGAACACACATTGTATAAAAGAATCATTTATAAGTAAAAAATATTAATTTTAAATAAAATTATTTTTCTAGTAATTTGTTAATTTTAAGTTTCAAATAGATATTTCTAAAATGAAAATGATATTTTCTTGAAAAATATTTTTAATGGTAAATTTATGTAGTTTATATTCATAAACGATAACATCCTTTATTCAACATAATCTACCTAGGGATGTATTATAATGTAATCGTATTATTTTTTCATTCATGTTACTATATATTTTTATGATTATATTTGTTGGTGGGGGTAATTTTTTGCATTTCATAAAATATTTTTTTCAATATGAATGTTTATGTTGATTATGTTTCTCCCATTTTTTGGTGAATTTATTGGAATGAATTAGCTACTTCCAGGGCTCGTTATTGCCTAAGGATTCATTGGTATGTCTTATTATGAAAATTAGATTGGTTTTTTAGTCGAGGCCTTACACATTTTGGAAAGATATCTTCATACAAGTCCTTAATAAAATTAATGTATTATAAAAGGTCCTTGATTGAATTACTTTTATGTTTTACATCATTTATTCTATTATTTTTAAATCAGTTATTTATGTACAAGTTTTTATTTGATTATTTATAATTTAAATGGATTGGTTTCACGATCATGATATTATTTTTATGGAATTATTTAATCATTATTTATTCCTAGAATAATTTTTTTATTTTCAGGTGAATGATTAAATGTGATGTGTTTCAGTTATTTACCATTTCATATTGATATTTATGCATACCGTTATTGAGAATCTATGATCAACACTTTATTGTGTTTAATTTTCACCAGATATAAGTATTTGGTTTTTGAATGATATCAAGGATATGAGAAGAGAAATAATGAAATTCTCATAGAAAAAATATATATTATATTTGCTGTATTAAAATTTAAATGAGGTTGGAGGATATATATAGTTCACATAGACTACTAATTTATTTGGACCAATTGTATGTTATCGATGGTATATATCACCAATTCAATAAATTAACCACCGACTCTAGGCTATTGGGATCAGGGTATTTACTTATAATCATTCCCCATATTCCATTAGTCAGGTTATTAGTAGTAACATGAATGAACCGAGTTAAAAAAGTGTGTAATAGAAACTTTTAATATTTTCTATAGGGGGTTTCTGATAAAATTGAGATTTGAATAATAAAATATTTTCAAATGCTCACTAAACTATATCATGCTATGGGAAACTATCCAAATAATGTGGATATCCTAAATTCACCAAGGTGAGAGAAACTCCCAATCAATTCATTAATAAGTAAACACACACCCTCTTTTAGAATGTTTTCAAATACACCCATTGATGATCACTGGTTCAGTGCAATAGACATAATATTTTTCATTATCTTTTAATCAGATGATGAGAATGTTGTTTTTCCCACCATTCGTTTAGAAAGAGATTCTAACCAGTGCTATATTCTCATTAATAACACCATATAAAAAGAGGAAATATACAATATGTGATAGGAATAGTTCATAGAGATAGATTTTAGTAAGTGTTTTCAATGGGAACATCATACTAGAATGGGGTGATAATTCGTTGAATTATAGGGAAATAAGGGAAGATTATATTTGTATATAACATTCAAATTTCATTACACATGAGTGGCATGCCTCTGTTTTCCTATAGTATCAATATTATAATTAATAAAATCATTACTGGAATAAATTATTTTCTTCCTATGTAATTATCCATAAGATTCATTAGGAGATATGAATAAAATTTTCAATGTGTTATTAATGATTAGAGGGAGACTGAAACCTCCTGATATTGAGGGGAAAATAATAGGAAAATGGACTATCATGTGAGAATCAATGATAAGACACATGTTTGGATAAATACCCAATTTCTTAAAAGTAATAAATTGTGGAGAAAGAAACAATTTAATTGTATCGGGATATTATGTAAGTGTTTTATGTGTGGTGATGTTGGAAATTATGCTCACAACTATCAGACCATGTCTCAGAGGCTGATAAATGAAAACAAGATAAGAAGGTCCGTGTTAATTATATATCCAAACCAAATTGCTTATGTTCAAGGAGATCAAGAATTATATAAATAAATACCCTAACTCTCATGATAATGAATGTAATAGGCCCCAATATCCTCTCAAACTGATTGAATAAAGATTGATATTCACAATAACTAGTAATGCGGTAGATCTTGATAATGATGCTATATGAGGTGAAGTAGGTGTCTCTTTTAGATCTGAAAAATACGTAATTTTATAATAGTTTCAAAAATATATTATATAATTTTTCTATCAAATAATGTGTAACTATAGCACCAACCAATGAGTATTAAATAATCTGTGAGAATCCAATGTGGAACAATAATGGTTTATAAGTCTTATAAATCTTCTCTTGTAGTGATTTTTGGAAGGATAATTCAAATGTATCTAATTCATCTTCCACTTAATGAATTTTTCACAATATTGGGCATTTATTTTCGTTCCCAAAAGAAATACATAAACGTTCATGACAATAATTTCTAATTTTATAACCTAAATCATTTTATTTTCATGTATCTATACTAGGTTGGTTATGAATTCCATTTGGAATAAAATTCTATTATAAGGGTTATGGTACCCCACAACGAGCGACACATTGATCAAATGATTATAGATGGAATCAATATTGATTTCAAGAATATAGTATATAATTACACCGATATATTTGTAGACAAACTAGATAGTCTTCCCCAAGAACGTGAGGTAGATTTGAAAATTGAGATTATACATAGATCTATACTTATCTCAAAGAGTTCATATTGAATGGATATAATTAAATTATTGGGATAAAAACAATATTAATCGATAAATAGAAAATGGTTTCATATGCCCCTTTGCTTCAATGTGGGGTTCACCAGTCCCTTATTTCTAAAATAAGGGTGACCAATGCATCTTTTCATTGAGTATCCTATGATTAGAAAAATAAGGATAAAAATTGGTATCTTCCATACTGTATTGATGATCCATTAAATTAATTACATGGAGATCAATAGTTATTGAAAAATAAACATTGATCTAGAATCTATTAGTTATGTTTCAAAGGGGAGGATATTTCCCTGATAGATTTCTATATGAGGTATGGACACTATGAGATTATAGTGAATCAGTTTGGGATAAATAATTAGCCCATATAGATTCATGGATCTATTGTGTTGTGTCTTAAAATACAATAATGATCCAGTTTTTGTTCTCTTTATTGATTATATTTTATATATTTAAATATAAATGAAGAGAATGAATACCAATTTAAAATTGTGTCAAGGACCTTGACAAAGAAGAATTTTTAAACTAAATATGTGAAATGATAAATATAATTGAAATTTTTGTCATTCATGGTTCTTATAATCACTTGAAAATATATACTCTTAGATTCATCAAAGATGAATGTATTTTGGGAAATTGTATTTGTCAACCATTGTATCTAAGATCTGTAATTTTCATGTGTTAAAATGATATTAAGGTAACATTATAATAAATTTCTTTGTGATATAAAATATAGTAAAAATTATGACATAGAAGGGGATAATGTTCCTTCTAATAAAGGAATCCAAAAACAGTTATAGGGAACTGAAGAAAAGGTTGGTCAATACTCCAATACATACATTTCCCTACAGTGCGGAAGGGTTTATAATATATAGTGATGCATAAAAACAGTGTTTAGGTTTTTTACTCATGAATAATGATAGATTAACATCTTGGGTTTAATTTAAATTATTGAATCCTGATTATAATTCCATAAAATATTATTTATAGATTGCATTAGAAAATATTTTTTTAATGATTTTGTGAAATTATCTATGTGGAGAAAAGTTTGATATATGTAATGATTTCAAGTTATTAAAATATCTATTCATATTGGTAAAACTAAATATACAACAATGGATACGGTTAAAATTTATAAATTTTTTTGAATTATGAACAAATCACCACCACAGGAAGGAATATTAGGTGCATAACACATTGAAAAGGAAATATCATTCAAATCAATTGGAAGTGATTATTTAAAAAGACTTGATACTCATGAATTTGTAGGGGATGTGTATTGAAATCATAATGGTGGGAGATATATATTACCTTTACCAAATAACTACTCAACATTATATTAAAAAAATATTATATATCTTGAGAAATATTATATAGTGATACATAAAAAGGTAGTAAATATTTTGAAGTTTAACATTGATAAAGATTGATTTATAAGGTTTTGAACTCAGATGTTTGATTTATAAAAGACAAAATTTTGTAAGGAATATTTTAATGATTCACATATATCATCCTTTTTATTTAATTAGGGAAATAAGAATATGGATTGAGATCAAAAATATATCTTATGGTCTGATAGAAAGAGGAGATATACAGTAGAGTAAATATATTGATTCTTGGTATACCAACATGTTAATGATGAATGGAAAAAGTAGAATGGTTTATTGAATACACTCCCCAATCTAGTATGGAAATGAAAAAATATCATCTTGTAATTCATCAAAGGACTCCATAAAATATAAATTCCAAAATATTATTTTTTTGTAGTAGATCTCCTTATAGAGTCAATTAATTTTATTTCTATCAAATAATTTTTCTCCATTGACCAACTCTCCCAGATATACTGTAGAAATGTAATGAGTATTTATTTAATACAACTATATATAGCATCTGATAGGGGTCTGAGGATTTCTAGGAGTATCTAGAGAAACCTTTCCAACTATTTGTAGATAAATAGGACCATTACCACTACCTATCATCCAAAGTTAAATGGTCAGTTTGTGAGACAAATTCAAACACTAGAAGACATGTTGAGATCTTTCTCAATAGATTTAAAAAAGTTTTGGGATTAATATCTTCACCTGGTAGTCTTCTGATATAATAATCCATTTCATTATACAATTCATGTGAAACTAGATCGGGTGATTTTTGCAAAGTGAGTAGGTCCTTAACATGATGGGATGAATTTATAGAGAAGATTTTGAGAGGCCTTGACATTTGTAAACAAAACACATAGATCATTCAATCAATTCTGTGATACATGAATTTGGGAAAAAATTAAATATAGAAGTTATAATGATGGTCACTTATGATATATTGAGTATGATATTTGTAACAATGTGTTCCATTGAATAACTTCATGAAATGTAGTTATGTTATTCAAGAAGAGTGGGAATCTAAAACCAAGTTACATCGATTACTCTGATATCCTTGATCATGTTAATGTCGTTTCCTATCAATTAAACACCCCTTATAAAACTATCCTATGTTTAAGAGTTTTTCTATGCATTTTTTCTGAAATATTACATACCATATTCATCACATATTATTTGTTAAGAATATTTTCAACTTGAAATTCATCTCTCATATGAGGAATAATCTATGGAAATTTTGGAATGAAAAGATAAGGTTGTATTTAATAAGACCACTCATCAATTCAATGATCTATGGTGAAATAATAAGTTTTATATGGCCACATAAAATACTGAGGATGTGATGAGAGAAAATAACCTTCAAATTTATCTTCCATGTAATGAAATTTTGAGGTAAAAATCATTTTAGTGGCTAAAATATAACATTAGGGTTTTTAATATTCAATTAAATTTTCTGTTTGATGGTTTACTCTAAACACAACACCAAAATCAAAAAAACATTGATATTTTTAGGGTTGTGGTAGAATTCAAAGGTATAAATGATGGTAATTGAAATATAATATTAATATATTAAAAAAAAGAAAAATCAATTTAAATATAGAGTCGAAGAGTTTAGATAAGTAACTAATGTGGTTACTTTTTTAAAATTCACTTATTTTCAAGAATAGTTTATTTCATATAAATAAATTATTAAAACTATTTTAATTAGTTTTGTTTCTATAAATTTTTTTCATTTTATTTTTAAATATTAATTTTAAATAAAGTTTACAAATTTAAGGTTGTTAATTTGAAAAAATAATTCTGTTTCTTAATTAATTATAATTATATTAACATAAGATGAGTATTTGGGATTCCATTAAAATATATAATTTTAGGAAGCATTTTTTAAATACTGGATATATTATTATGATCGGCTTAATGAAATTACATAATTATATGCATACATTCAATTTTTTTATAACAATTCTTTATAAATTTTGAATTATAAATTATTTTTATTGGTTTCAAAATACTCTATTGAATTAATAATCCCATTCTCAACATTTTGAATAATTATGTGACATTTTTATGAAAATTATTTGATTGTATAACATAATTAATTATAAAATGATAAAATTGAGAAAAATAACTATTCGATTTTTAAATAATAATAATTAAATTATATAAAAATTATAAATTCATTGGAATTAATTAGCTGGATAATTTATTCTGAATTGAAAATTAATTTTCTTAAAAATAACTCTTTCAAAAGGGGGGGGGGGTTTCTAGAATGTTAATCATGCTTAATTTATAAAAAATAATCATAAAAATGTTATTTAATATATAAATATTATTTTTTATTTCTAAATAGTGGAGAAAAATTATTTAATAACCCACATTTTTATAGAGTTTACAGGTAAATTACCTTGGTGAATATTAGTTACATTTGTAAAAACCCAAAAAAATGAATGTTAATAAAATAATAGTAACTAGTTGGTGAGATATTCAAAACCTACAATGAAACAAATGGATATGAATTTATTAATCAAAAAATATTCATATACAACAATTTTCATCCATTTTTGTTCCGTTAAATCATGAATAATGTCAATGCATTATTAAAAAATTATGAGTATTTCTAAAAGTGTACCTTCTATCCTCTTATAAAATTTTATCACATACAAAAATCAAATATACACATTAAATTTGATTTATTATTTTAAAAATTAAATTTTAAAATCTATAGAACCCTCTCCTATGAAAAGAATCCCCATGTTCATAATAGTTTTCTTCAGCCATTGAATTTCAAGGGGATATAAATGGAATGATGATGTCTCCAACATAGGTATTATCCCCTTCAAATGTTTTTATTCTGGATATTACTCTTCTACATATAATACCACCATAATAAAATTTCTACAAAAGAATCATAATTATAATGATTTGTTATTATACTAGTGGTACACCTGTTATTTATTCATTTCAATCCACATTGAAAAAAATCAAATTAGAATCACGTGTGTGAGCAAACTACCACCCCCATAGAGAAATGTTCTTCATCTTCATAAAATTTTCTTTAATTATAGAAACATAATCAATTTTTTATGCATCACAAAAAGATAAAAATTAAAAAACTATTATTTTTTATAATGATATAATTTCAAGATAAATACCTCCATAACCATACCATCCTATAAAGTTAAATTGTGTTTATTTTACTATTAGTTTAACTAATTAGTTAAACAGTGATATGAAAAAATGATGGATAATATTTAGATCATAAATAAAAATATTATTATAATATAATAACAAACTAATGATTATAATGTGGTTATGGGTCTATTATATTATGTATTTAACATATTATTATCCTGTATTTTTCATTTGTTAAAATTAACAAAATAAGAAAATATTGAGTCAATTTTCACACAACGTCACTTAAACACTTATTGAATCATATGAGACACATTGAAATTTCTAAAATTTATGTATCCTAATATATCTAAATATATATTTATTATTGTCATGTAATAAATAATTGGTAAAATTATCAATATTATAATGTGCCTGAAAAATGGTTGTAGATATTAACACTAAGTGCTAAAAATAGATTACAACAATATTATACATAATTTGAATAATTATTCATGAGTTGTATATATATATATATAAGAATAATATTCTTAAAAAAATTAGTCTATTTTTTCAAATTTCTATTCTTTATACGTAAAATACTTTTAAAATTTAAATATTATTCTGTAAATTTTTATTCAAATTTTTTGAAGATAAAAATGTTTTTTTAAATATAATCATAACAATGACTACTACAGTTATGTCATAAAAATATTTTTTAAAAATATATTTGGTTATTTTGTATTAAAAATACCCATTATATTTGATATAAATAATCTAAAATGGAATGATTTTTCATGTTTCACCCAATATGTTATTTTGTCAGTTGAATTTATTGTTTGATTAAGTCTCCAGTATAAAATGATTTAATTTATGGTGTTAATTTATTCAATTTGAATGATTTATGAAACGAATTTTATTTATGCGGGGTCCTTATTAAATTTTAATGATTTAATTTTAGATGTTTATGAATAGAATTATTTTATTGTGGTTTTTGATGATATGATGATGATTGAATTTAACCCGCAGAAATATATATGAATGGTAATCAGTGGGGTTTTATATCACACACTAATACATTGGTATATGTTTTTTATGATTGGATATTATGGTCCAGAAATAATGCGTTTGTTCACAAAGGAATAAGCATGATGGTTTTAATCATACTTTCAAAAAAATTCATAATGATCTAATTCAGATATGCATGGTTATAATAATTTTACTTACACTACTTTAAATAAGAATATGATTTTATGAAATTTAATTTTTCTTCATCTTTTCTTGTTAATGTTTTAAAAATCATCCCATTTACCTTAAATGTCATGCTCTCAATTTTATATCTTCTTTAAAGTATTATTCAATTTTATTTCACGATCGCATGTTATATGAATAATGATATGTGTTTTTATCCAATTCATATATTTAATTATTACCATAATATAATTTTGGATCATATGTCATTCCAACATGTTTAATGGTAATCATCCACAATTGTTTTGATCATTACTTTTTACATTTATTACATCCTCAGGTTTTAATTCATGTTATGATATATGTTTCCCTTAATGAGTTTTTGATCTCACCCATTTCTTAAGTTTTCAATTCCCCAATTTAGGTATAATATTATATCACATAATTTTTTTAAAAATGTTTTATTAGGAAAAAACAAGGAATAAATGTTTTCAATAATAGTAAAATAGGTTATTTAAAAAACTAGTCTTTGAGAAATAATCCGTTGTGCCCTTGTATTTTTTGACTTTTGAGAGATATAATATTTAAATCGGTTGATTTGTGTATTATTTGAGCCATGTATACCATAGGTCATTATAGGCAACATTAAAATCAGGGGTAATTAAAAATAATTCTTGATAATTTTTAATTCACCATTAAATACTTCAAAAACTAGATAGGTTATATCATTATTATTAGAATCAATATTTACATATAGTTACTTACTATGTTTTCAATAAAATTTCAGATGTTTTCTTAGCTAGATTTTAGTAAGACCCCATAAAATCCGTACAGATCTCATAAATTGAAAGGATGTGGAATCTAAAGTCTGGTATTGATCTTCATTATGTAAAATTCAATATCTATATATTAGAATCCAATGGTAAATAATTTTCAATATGACATCCTTAAATAACTATTCAAGGTGTTCACCTTCATATATTTGAAAATTATATTTCCCAAAACTTTTTAGAAATTATGTGGATGGTAAAGGAATTGATATAATTTCACTACCAAATCATCCCCATGAAACACCACTAAAATTCCAATATGGGGCATGAATATGTGACTCATGGATCTCTAAAAGGTTTCTACTATTCTTTTTTGGCCAAAGGGAATCACCCTATATTAGTATTTTCCTTGGTGTGCCAAAAATTTTGAGACATGTTCATATTGATATCTATATTGATTTAAAAGTATTTGGAGTATCCATAAAAGGAGGATAGTTATTTGAAATTGGAAAGTGTGTTAATTAGAAACATCGTGACATTGAAAATAAAGTGATCCATTATTAAATAGTAAATGATGAAACAAATGTTGATATAGGCTCATACATTCACAATATTCTAAATGACTTTTAAAATGTTATCATTCCTCATAGGGTACTGAATCTCTATGGTGATGATGGTTTTAACCATCTTATTAACTTTTTCCTAAAACATGGAACTGTTGTAGGGGTGAATCCATCTCACATCATGTTTATATCTATGTTGATTAATAAGAAGGACCAAAAAACAGACCGAGCCCCTTGGATTTCCCCAAAAATATTCCTATAATCAATGGATACTTGTTATAGGGTAACCTTAAGAATGAAAATAACTTTCATTTCAAATCAATAGATATGAAACAACTGGTTAATTTTAGACTCAAATCAACCTCTCTAATTAGGTTAACATATTTCATCTCATCATTGGAGGTTAAATATTTTAATTTAATTTGTGGTGGGGATTTTTCTAGTTCTTCCTCATAAAAATCTTGAGTTATGGAAGGGGAAACCACTCATCTGGAATAGGAAATTGGAAGATTGAATCGCTTTTATGTATGGTGGATGAATAATGAAAAGTTGATATTAGTAATTCAATTTCTATGTAGATCATATTTTCTAATTTTATGGATCTCAAACCTCACAATATTCACCTATTCTATCTGGACATAATTTTAAAACATCTCGGTCTAGTGGACCACTTGTTTTTTAGTCTCACATTCTAGAATTCTTAATAAATACATCATGTATCATTCGTTTTAAAAAATTTATTTCTTGGAACCACTACACAAAATAGACTATTAAAGTAGAAGGTGAACTACAATATTATTATCAAAAACATCTAAGAATTATTGGGGAAAATCATATTGTTATATGATAATAATCTTGAAAAGATATATTTTAAAAATTTAAATCATTTAATGAAAACTATTTTTGATAGATTAATAAAAAATAAGGCTACATTTCCTAACCATTGTAAAACTAATTCAAAAAACAAATACTAGTATATTAATTAATTTAACAAATAAAGGGTAACTCTAACTAAATTCATGTCATTATATTGATAGATATTTAAATAACAAAACACTTCATATATTAAATATAAACTAATAGTACATATACTATAAAATTAAATTCGAAACTAAATAACTATAATAGGTTTACACTCAGAAATCATATAGTACATTCCCAATGACATGAAATAGAATTAGAAATAACATGATGATGGATAATATATTTTATGCATGAAAACATAGGTTTTTATGAAACAATATATAAAATTATGGATATAAATTTGAAAAATACAAATATAAATTTTTTTACCATCATAATTCCAATAATATTTTTGTAATATTCTATTAGTACACAAGATATCATATATTCATTTTAATTAGTAGTATAAAATATTTTTTCCCTAAATTATTTCAAACATAAATTTACTAGAATTTCTGAAGGAAAATACATATAAGTAATGGGTTTTTATGGAATACAATTTATTAAATCATAATGATTATTCATTAGTATAATATCTAGGATTTCTAAATTAAAAACATGCCAAAGTAGAGATTGTTCCTTTTTGGTAGTCTATGTATATAGTTTTATTTATACATGGTGAAAGGATATTAAAAATAATATGAATTTTTTTTATAGTTTGGATTCCTCCTAATCATCGTTTTATCAAATCTAACATTTACTTGAAAAAAAGTAGATAAGTTTCTCATAAAATTAGAAACCCCCTTTTTTCAAATCTACATTCTCTTTTAAATGACTTTTAAAAGAATATATACTATTTTTATTTAAATTTTAAAAACAAATTCATCAATATTTTTACTTTCTCATTAATGATAATATGACTCGTTATTTTATATAATAAATTCATCCAAAACTAACATTATCATTATTTATTGATCATTGTAATTTACATTTGAAAAATATTTTGGTCTGTCATTTTATTCTGTTACTATCAATATATCATAATCATTATTCTTTTTGTAGTCCTAATTATATATAACATGAATAAATATGTCTTAACCTTAATATTTATATATCTCATTTTAGTTTTCAAATTTAATATTTTATCTTTTATTACTCTATATTTCCAATTATTTTGGATCATTAATTTATAAATTACATATTTCATATATAATTTTTTTAACATTATAATGCATAGAATCATGAACTTATATTTAATAACAATTAAAAACGTGGTGTAAATTAGTATAATAATCCTAGTAAACGTTTTTGGGTCTAATAGAGAATGTTGATTGTGGTTTATTTGAACATTTATACATTAAACAATTATTAGTATGTTTTTTAATTGTGTTAATTGTGATTATGGTATCTCATAGTTCATATTAATAAATGAAAGAATATATATTTCATATTCACATCTTGTGTTACTTATTGAATTAGATGTTTATGAAGAATACTATAGTGACCCTGAATTATCATAAATGGAAATTAAAACATTTTAGATGAATATTCAACACATTATAAAAATATATTCTCAAGGATAATTCTAGATTAGTTTCTTTCA
Organism: Viscum album; assembly: GCA_963277665.1. Taxonomy (NCBI): domain Eukaryota; kingdom Viridiplantae; phylum Streptophyta; class Magnoliopsida; order Santalales; family Viscaceae; genus Viscum; species Viscum album. The sequence goes on from OY728150.1 coordinate 649,018,021, forward strand.
AAACATGGAAAAATCACCTTGAATAGTGAAAGATCTGCAATGTTTCTTGCAAATAACATCCACATTAGTAAATCTACATAAAATCATTATTCTTAACCTAGGGAATGGAAACATATGAAATGGTTATCTATGATTACCATTAATGTAATATAAATTAGATTTGTATGCATAACATTGGAATAAGTTTATTAGAACATGAGAAAAAAAATTAAAATCATACCCTTCATATCAAAGATAATATACAAAAATCTTAGAATAAAGATTAGTTTTTCACAATACATGATCATATATGTGATATATCATTACAAATCAATCATGAACCCTAATTTCATGTTATATAGGTGTTTCAAAATGATAAATATAGAAAAAAATCTCATGTGTCAAGGATAACTACCAAGGATAACAACATAGTGAATTAGGACACACCTATTTCCCATAGTGGATCAGGACACACCTATTTTCCATTGTGAATTAGGACACACCTGTTACCCATTATGGATCAAGATACACCTCATTCACATTATGGATCCTAAAACACAAGTTTCCCATTATGGATTTGGACACACATGTTTCGCATTATGGATCAATCTTGTAGACTTGTTTACCATAATTACCACATGATATATAAATACTTACCTAATTCATTATAGGGTGATATAGGTCTCACCATTCATATAATAATATATTGAATACATGTGCCACAAGATAATTAAATATTTATCATATAATGACCTATAAAAAGGGTTGGTTTTCATGAAGAAAATATCATAACCCTTGAAATGAAATGGTTATCAGTAACATTTCATTATATAATAAAATCCATAAAATATATAGGGTTAATAATAATTTCATTATACAATATCATATAAAAGTAATTAGGTTTCATAATCATTTATCATGGTATAGATTGTGAATGAGAAAGGGGTGTCATAAAAATCATACCATCAAAACATAATCCATTAAATAAATAACATGAATTTTATTCTTTTACCATGCACAAAATAATCAATAAACTATGTAGAATTGATTGCATTTATATATTGAAGGATATTTAATGATCACTCAGATCATTTGATATAGAAATAACAATTCTCAGAAATTATCTTTTTAAAATATAGACCATTTGAAAATTCAATTTATTAATTAAACAATTATAAAATATATAAATTAATATTTATAATTCATTTAAAACATCCCTTTAGGAAAATATCATTTTCCTCAGTGAAAAAATTCTATCTAAAACATTAAATATTTTTTAAAAACAATTATTTGAAAATAACATTAAAAATATATAAGCAAATAATTAAAAAAAATAAGAAAAGATTATAAAAATAATAATTTAAATTATTTTAAATGAAAATTATCATTAAATTAAATTTAAATACAATTTTAATTAATTTTTTTTGAGAAAAATCTTTTAAAATTAAATAGATTTCTGACCGAAGAAAAATAAAGTCAGATTTTCTTAAAACGTCTCCCTAATTATATTAGGTACTAAATAATGAAAAATGGTAAGAATACCTGAATATATCTTTAATACCAATAGGAGATTAAAAATCATAAGTTTTATTGTGATATAGATAATAGCGTTTCATCAGTGGAAACATAATAAAAAACAATCCCGATAAATGATTATATTGTTGTAAAATAATGTTACAAAATTCGTAACATTGAATCAAAATAACCATGTAAGAATAAAATTAAATGAGGATTAAATTATCATAAAAATAATGATGTTAATTATATAACCTATATAACGGATTTATATACACCCTATATAAAAATTTCCGTTCAAAATATGGCATGTATCTCAAAGAAGGAAAATTGAGACAAAATTACATTACTGATTTGGTAACCTTTGAACAATAAACCCCATGAAAGATATATACTAAAATTTATATTTAAATCGAAATAATATTTTTATAATACTCATAAAATCAATACAAAGAAGTTATATACACAATTGATAAGAAATAGGTGGTGAACATGTCTTGGGTCTCACCTAAAATAAAAGTGAGTCAAAAAAACCCTTACCTTAAGTCAATATTTTTTATACATGTTGAAACATCCTGTATAGTACATAAATGTGTATTATAAATATATCAAATGATAATATTATTATATCTAATACCAAATTTTATTTTATTATTACATTATATTACCTAATTATTGACAATTCCATGTAAAAGATACGTTTCCGGTAATAAATGTTTTTTCGTATATGTTTTGACTTGAATGAATGTTCCTATTACATAGATAATGATATAATTGTTTATAAAAATTAATACATGATAAAATATCATATATTTTCAACATGAAAATAAATAAATTAACATATAAATGTTATAAATATGAAATGGAATACACTATTCATGGATATGGTAAGTCACACGTACGCATAAATGTAGTGTTTTTTATATTATTGTATTGAAAGAAATAAATTAAATGAAATATATATATTATAATTATAGTAGTGTAATTATTTCATAAATAACTTAAATTTTTACTAAACCCATTCTTAATACATTATATGCAATGTGTGAAAAAATCACAATGCTTTGAGGAAGTGGTAGTCCACACATCCATAAATGAAGTGATCGTATTTACATAAAATAGAATGTAAAAAGGTATGTGTTATAATATAATATAAAAATAATGAATGAATCATAAATATAATATATATGATATACAATAAGTATGTCCTTCATAATTCTCAACCATTGTAGGTGGTAGATGAAAAACGAACGATATCGTTTCGCAATGTGGTAGTCCACCGTACACATCGTCAAAAAGATTTTACCAAATTATGGAAGTGTGAGTGGGTGTAGGGAGAACCATTAGATTTAATCAATCTTTTTATATTGAAGATATCAAGGATATAATATATTAATGGAATAATAATAATTGAGTTAGTGGACAAAAAAATAAATAGATATGCTTATTGGACAACATTACCACTTTTTCATGTAACTGCTTTTGGTTTTCAAGAAAGGGCTTCTTTAATTGGAATTATTCACAAAGTGTGGATTATAAGATTTTTGTAGTGAATTTGGGAGAAAATTTGTGTTGGTTTTGGATGTGTAAAAGGGCTTTATACGTGTGACAGAGTACGGGGTGGGTGTTCTTTTATAGTGTGGGATGAGTGACATTATTTTAAATATAAAATAGTAAACACTGTTGAGAGGTATCCCTTACATCTTGTTTCTTAAATTTTTTTAGTTTTTTATCCAATTAGGTATATAGTAGAAATCATTCTATAAAATGCATTTTAGACATTTTTCTAGGGTATTTGTCATTTTACATTAATGTTTAAGAACTAAGTAAACACATTATTTACCTTGAACACTATAATTAATTTTAATTAATTTAACTAATCATTTTTGTCTAAAACCATGTTGAACTTAAAAGATATTATAATTTATTATGATTTAAAATATGGATCCATTTTTACAAATTATAATCTCTTAGGTGGATTAAATTAAAATAAAATCCATCTCGTGGTAGGGATAAGATGACATGTTTTAAAAGTGAAAATTTATAAATGATTAAAATGTTTTAATATCCAATTTCAATGTTGAATTTGTTATAGTGACCTAAATTAGTTTGAATTAAAATTATGTGTTTTTACTATTCATTAATAAAATTAAACTTCTCGAAAAATACCAAAAAATAACCCAAAATAAATTTTTATATTCCCATTTAACAAATGAAATTTGTTTAATAAAACAAAAATCATAGAATTTTCAAGAAATCTATTTGAATATTTTTCTCTATAAAATTTGGTAAAAATTCTTTTCATAAAAATACATTTTTTATTCACAAAATTTAATATATTATTATATTATTCCTATCAAACCTACTGGATGAGTATAAAAATAAATTAAATATAGAATATATATATATATATTTAAAACGCATTCATAAATATTTTTTTAAAATTTATTAACATAAATGGTGGTTTTTATTTAGAGAAATTGCTTTCTTAGAAAAATAATTTCTTTATTTTCAAATATTTCGCACATTTATTTCTAACTAATTGATAAACAATTGAATCATTTCCTAATAACGTGAAAATAAGTTTTTCACACTTAGTTAATTTTATTTATAACATACATTGCATCAACTAGGTGGTAACTAGAATAAAATTTTAATTAAAATATTAATAGTATGGTATTGTTTGGTTAAAATCGGCCCTGCCTGTAACACTAGCTCTGGAGGAAACCAAAAAATGTGTGTAAAACAAGAAAAACACAGTTCGGATTATATGACATGATAATCTAAATATTTATTTTAGTGAAATAATAACTTCATTGTTAATAATGAAATCCAAACATAGTGTTTTCGTATAACAAAATCTATATTCAGTGATGTGGGAAATGGAAAATTTTTAAAAGATTAAGATAATTCAAAAAAATCAAAAAATATTGGAGAGTTAAATTATACCCCTTGACATTCAAATTAATTTATCCCCATAGATTAATCTGGGATATCAATGGTTTCATAATTTACTGTTACATTAATATAAATCTATATCATAACAATTAATACTAAAGATTTTTTTAAAATGCAATGTTAAAAACATATTAGTTACCCAAAATAAATCATAACTATGTTTTTATGTATGAGATCCTAGGTATAAGTAAAAACAAAGAGACGGAATATTAGAGTAAATAATATTATAAATTAATAAATTACCATGATCATAAGAATGTGGGTGATCTATAGAAATTTAACAGTCACAAAACATAAAAAGAAAAAGTGTGAAATTGGACATTGATATCATTAAAAAATTTGTTAATATGAAACAAACATTATTTCAGGACCCCTATTTAATAAAGTTGATTAAATTTCATGAGAAGATAGATATATATATTATTTAAGGAAAACCTAAACCTTTTGTAAATTTTTCAATTTTTACTTCATCCCTTATTTCATTAAATGAAATTGAGTTTTTCATTCTCGAGACATTAGAAGATTATGAGATCCATAATTTGAATGAAAGGTGATTCCATTTTTATATAGTTATCAAAACAAAGAGGTTACCACATGTTATCAAATATCTATAAATTATTATATGGGGAGATAATAATTTAAACTTAAAAGCATCATGTGAAGCTTAACATAGATCATTCCATAAATTGTTAACCTTATAACCATTTTTAAATAAGGATGTCCAAAAATTTAGAAATTTAGTCACTAAATATCTTGAAAATTTCATGGTATTAACCCCTCGTAATATATAAAGTAGATATTTCTTGACATATAAAAAACATGTTGATACATCTATCATGTAGTTTCTGAAAAAATAGAAATAATCTGAATTTACAAAAATCCGTATTGGGAATATGCATGGTTTCTTATTCAAAATATCATTAGATATATTCCCTAAATGGCATGATAACTGTTTTCAAGAGGGAAAACCCATTTTCAAAGAATCCTATATTAAATATTAATTTAGAAATAAAATTTAATTCACTTATTTTTATCAAACATATCTTTATCCAAATATTATTATCTTAATATCAGGAAAACAATAAGGGTGACCATCACTTAATAAAAATGCCAACATTACATTAAATCCATTTTAAAATTATTTAACACCATTCAACAAATCATTTCAATCCTTAATGAATAGGATATGCTGAACAAATTTATATATTTCATGATTCATATGACATAATCTTGGAATTGCATAACATATACACTTAAATCATAGACTATTATTCTTAATCCATTACTCATGAATAATCATCTTATTCATTAATACCCCATTCCTTGAATATAAAATATGAATCATTCCTTAAGATTAATCAACCTGAACCTAATCAGGATAATTACTTTTAATGTAATCAACACTGTTATAACATCCCATACCTTTCAATGTCATTTGCAGTCCCATTATATTTAATAGTATAAAAAATACTCATACAAAATTCATAGTTCTCTTCACGAGATTTCCACTTTGGAAATATATTTACATAATTCCCATAATTTCCACATCAAAATCACTAAATGATAACCAATTTTTTTATAGTTCTCTCAATTTACTAAAAAGAGAAATTATAGTGTGCAAAACCTTTAATAGCATAAAACCACATAATCATGATTATTTAATTATAGGATTTCTAAATTAGCACACATATATTTAAATTTATAAAACATTATGATTATATTTAGATGAATCCCTTGAAATATACTTATAACTATCTATAGGAATATTACTAATTTGGAATGTTTGAAATAATTTACTTTGATACCAACTATAGAGACCCATCCTTAATATACATGATTGTTACATCAATTTTTATGAATATTAAAATGAATACTTAAATAAATTCTCAATGACCGTATTACTTTATTGTCTTTGGAAACATTGAAATAAAATTTATAACACTTAGAATGACCTTCAATTTTTACAACCAATATCACCCCATTTAGTACTTCAATATAAAACCATTCTATATAACCTAGGGAAGGGAAACATAAAAATTTGTGTACTCATATTTTTAGTAATGGAAAATAATGAAGATATATAATAATATAAATAAAATAAGGGTATGATAACTTGAAAATAAAATTAGAATATCATAACACACATATCAGAGATTTTATAAATGAATCATTGGATAAATATTGTGATTTTATAATCCATTAATCATAAGCATTATCAATCACCACAAATCATTCATGAATGATAATCTCATTTCATATAAGTGAGGCGCCATCATAAATATAGAAAACCATTTCATGTGTAAAGTGAATCTATAATTTCCTTCAACAAGATAGAGCAGGATACACTTGTTTCTCATAGTGGATAAAGATGCACATGTTTCACATTATGGATCAAGACACACCTATTTCCCATTGTAGATTAGGACACATAAAATTCAAAATATTGATGAGGACACATCGGTTTCCTATTGTGGATCATGACACACCTATTTCCCATTATAGATAAAGGCCAATGAATTCTTTCCCATCACCACCTCATATGATATAAACCTTTATATAATTCATTGGAGGGAAATATAGGTCCTTCCAATCATATACGAAAATTTTATATACATGTGGCCGAAGATAATTTAGCATTAATCATATCATGACCCATAAAAAGTTTTGGATTTTATGAACATTATATAATAACCAATGAAATGAAATGGGTTTCATAAATATTTCATCATATAATAACCTATTTAAAACACAATTTTTTCATAACCATTTCATCCTATAATAACCCATTAAAGGAAAAACCATTCATAAGAATTTATCATAGTATAACCTGTGGAAAAAAACATGTTTCATAGTCATCATTCCATCAAAAAAGAAATCATTTAAGAAAGAATTTGAATGGTATCAATTCATCATTTCCCCCAATAAATATTAAACTATATCAAATTATTCAATGTTATAGGTATATTTATTTTGAAATATTACGTGTAGTATTTCATAAAAAAATAACACTTATTTGAATTCACTTATTAAAACATTAAAAATTTAAAAAATACATTTCGTAAAAAAAATTAAAACATATTGAATAATCTTTTCAAATCATTTAATACTCTTATTTAGGAAAATATCATTTCTGGCTTTCAAAATTATTTTTAAAACATAAAACATTTTAAAAACTTTTTCATTGAAAATAAGTTTTAAAACATAAAAAGAATGTATTGAAAAACCTTTTAAACAAATTTATCAATTATTAATCATTTTAAGTAATTTTAAATGAAATTGAGATTATAATATCAATTAATAAAATTTCTTAAACATTTTTTAGGAATACATGTTTTTTTGAATAAAACAGACTTATGGCTGAGGAAAAATAAAATCATATTTTCTTAAAACATCTTTTTAATTATAATAAGTACCAAATAGTGAAAAAATTGTACCAATACATGAATATATCACTAACAAACATAGAATAATTAATTTAATGTGATTTCTCTGGAGAAGAATCATCATATTTTATCAACCGAATCATAGTCACAAATAATCTCGTTAAATGATGATATTGAATCAATAAATGGTTACCACTTTGGTAACTGTGAATAAAAATAACAATGTGAGATTTAAAATAAATGAAGTTTTAAATATCATGAAAATAATTATATTCATTAAATAACACATAATAGGTTATTATATACAACCCATAGAAATATATAGGTGAAAAACATGGTATGTTTCACCAAGAAGGCAATTTGAGAGGAAACTATATTACCGATTTGATAACTATTGAACTATAAAACTGATGAAAATATAGATGCCCAAATGGATCCTTAAATCTAAATAATTATAAGTATATATATATAATAAAATACATTCATGTCATGTATACAAAGAAAATATAACAAATAGGTGTCTAACATGGCTTGAGTATCTTAGAAAATAAAAGTGCGGTAAGAAATCCCAAAACATATATCTTTGATTTCATCATAGAAATAGAAACAAAATAAACCATATTCATATATCTAACACCATATATTATTTTATTATTACTTTTTATAACTCCTTTATTAACAATTCTATGTTAATGTTATGTTTTAGGTTATATAAACTTTGTTATCCAATAATTGTATGACTTGTAATTAAAGATCCTCTTACATAGATATTGGTTTAATTATTTCATGAATTTTAAAAAAATATAAATATAATATATATTAATTATATATATATTTATAAATTCGATAAATGATATAAATATGAGATGGAATACACTGTTCATGGCGACGATAGGTCGTATGTATGCATAAATAAAGTTTTTGTTTTCTTGTAATATTGAATGAATGTAAGTAAATGATACATATATATATATATATATATATTAACATTGATGTATAATAAAATTATGATAAATATATTAAAATTTAATAAAATCCATCCATTATACATTCCTTTAAAATTGTGAACTAACCAGATCACTTTGAGGAAGCAGTAGTCTGCATGGTCTCAAATGAAGTTATTATATTCACACATAATTTAAAGCATGAAGATATGTTTAATATAACAATTATATAAGTATAAGTAAATCATAAATAAGATATATATCATATTAAAATATTATTTTCATCATGATTCCCAGCCATGAGATGTGGTAAAGGAAGAAACAAATTACATTGTTTCGTGAGGAATTAGTTTTCTATACAAACGATCAGTATGTTTATTACGCATTCGATGGAAGTGTGTGTAGGTGTCGGTAGGACACATATAAAGAAATATTACTTTATATTTAGTATTTTTATTATATTATAGAATGATTGAATAATTATTAATGAATGAGTTGATAAATAAATACAAATTCTTATTCAAGAACATTGCATCTTTTTCGGGTAACTCTATTTGGTTTTAACCAAAGGGATTCTTTGAGTGTATTTTTTTACCAAGTTAGGATTCTAGGATGAAGGGATGGAATTTTGGATCTTATTTTTTTGGTTTTTGGACGATCCAAATGGGTTTGAGAGGTGTGAGGAGGTGAGGGGTAGGGTGTTTTCTCTTTTATATTGGAGGAGAGTGACATTCTGTTTAATATATGAAGGTAAGAATTATTGAGAAGTATCCCTAAAATCATGTTCTTCTATTAATTTTAAATTTCATATAAAATAGATTATATGGTACTAATAGGTCTAGATACTAGTCCTTAAACTTATATCTAGGGAATTTTTCCCCTTAAGTTATTTTTTAACAACTAAGTAAATAAGTTTTACCTTAATCGCTATGATTAATTTTTATTAATTTCACTAATATTATTTGTTAGAAACATGGTTTACCATATTAGATATTATTATATTTTCTTCTTCAAAAAATGGAATCAATATTTCCAACTTATAAATATCTAAGTGGCAGAAATTAAATTAAAAATAATCCCAGAGAAGAGATAACCCGATGGGTTTTTAAAGTGAAAATCCAAAAAAATTAAAATGATTTATATCATATTCCAATTTAGAATTATCTAAAATAGAACAAATTAGATTATTTATGTATAATATATCTAATTAAAATTTAAAACCAGATTTAAATATAATTTAACTATTTAAATAATTTTTAATGGAAAAAATATTCGAATTAAAACTCTGTGTTTTTTATAATTCCTAAAAAAACAATATTATTAAAAAAATACCAACAAATTACTCATGAAAACATTGATAATCCAATTTAATGAATGGTGACTATGTTTCAAAAAAAAGTATCAAAATTTATATTTCAACTAGTTTCTCCATTAAAAGGTGGTAAAATTACTTTTTAGAAAAATAAATATTTTTATTTATAAACATAGATTTATTATTAAATTATATATATAAACCCAATTATATGGGTTACAAAACATATTATTGAATATATATTATATAAATTTCATTGAAAACATTGAGAAATTATCATTTAATTCATTCATTGAGATAATATGGTCTTTGTACATAGAGAAATAGTTTTCTTAGAAATGTAATTTTTCTATTTTCAAATAGTTCATACTTTCAATTATTACAAATTGATAACCAAAAGTATTATTTAATAAACATGTGTAAACAATATATTTATGATTTATTTAATATTTTTCTTAACATTCTTCCCTATTTCTCGGCGGTAACTATTATAACATTTTAATTATAATATATATATTATATTATGGTTTGGTAAAACTCAACCTTGTGTGTAACATAATCTATCAACGGAACTCTGCATTGTGTGTAACTCAAGACATACATAATGTTTCTTGTACCATATGATAATATATGTTTTAAATTTTGTACGAGATTATTATGTTTTAAAATAACAGAATCTAAACTTATGTATTTCATATAACAAATTTTGTATTCATTTTTGTTTGAAATGAAAAATATTGAAATGATTATATTAATTGGAAACAAAATTTCCTAAAATAATAGGGTGTTACAAATCCTCTAATCCCAAATAATTATTCCAAATTTTAATACATTTTTTGATGCATTTATTTAAAACATTGAATTTAGGGAAATTTTTCCTGATTTTCCATTATTCCTGCACTCAAAACATGTCATATCAAAAACATCAATATTGTTACTAGTATTATTTTTTGTATAATTTTTCTTTCTCTTATTCAGAAATATTTGTTGAAATATATTTTTATTATGTATTTGAATCCCTGTTGGCATATTCTATCAAACACTATATGAATTTCCTAGTTCCCATATTCAGATGTGATTGATATTTTCAAAAACAAATTACATATGTGAAATACCTTTTTTCATTATAGAGTATTATTCATGAATTTTTTTCAATTAATATTAATTATGAAAAAATAAAAACTTATTTAATCTATTTTACTATCTTCAAATTACCAACATTAAATTATTGTCATTTTAATTGAATTCAAACTTTTTAGTAATCCCCTCCGCACCATTTCTACTAGAGTTATATTTTCTTGTACTTCATAGAGTGCACTCATTTCATTTATAATACATATGAAATTGTGAAACATATATGAATTCTAAAAATTATTTCTCTGAGATGCTTATCCCATAAATATTATCATATAATGTTATGAAAATTTCATGGGTGATCTTTCAAGTTGGAACACAGAAATAAATTCTTATACATGTTGGAAAAAAAGAAAAATATACAGTACTCTATAATTCAAAATTTAATGGTCCACATAATTATTAAGAGTCTTCCTAGCTCAACATTAACTAGATCATAATTTTTATCCATTATTTTTCAATGATCCACACATAACATCTTTATATACTCATAAAATCAGTCATCTCATTAACTGTAATCACTTATACCCAAATATGGTGATTTTGAGGATTCCAACAATAATTTGCATTAATTTACTTCAAACTTACATAAATGTACTTATTAAATATATTATTAGGTGTGGGATAAAGTAATTATATAAAATATATATAGAGAATAAATATTACCAGGAATTGGCTCTAATACTAGATTTTGATCTCATATAGATGTTAATAATGGAATATAAAGGAGGTAGACTGAGTAGTCCATTAATATATTTTTTATAAATTAGTAATAAATTATATGTCATAATTTCATATTGATATAGTACAATTTACTATTTAGAAAATAAAGTATAGTAAAAAAATGAACAATTGATTTTTATAATAGTTCAGGTCATCGAGATTATAATATACCATAATATCTTATTAACCTGGTGAGAAATTTGGTGGCCAATAAAACCCAAAATTTAAGGTTGTGAAAACATATTTATAGGCCCAATATTATAAAATATTTATAGGAACAAAAAACTAGAATTTTCATATGAGTAACAACATATGCTACCTGATTTTTTTCAGGAGTCACAACCATATGACCAACCATTTTGATTGGAATAATAATCAAAACTGAACTATCTTTTTATTGTAAAATTAATAATTCAATACATATAAATCATATGAATAAACGTTTTAAAAAATATTAGTGAGAAATTAGAATCATCATTAAGTTATTTAATGGGTGAAGGATTTGATGTATCTTATAGACCATTGATCACTTCAACAACAAAATATAACATTGATGTTCCTTCATGATTTCAGAAAATTACTAGTAATATTTGAGGATATCAACACTTCAGAACCATGTATTATTAATTTAGTTATTCTCACAACATGCCTCTATATTTATTTACATCCAAATCAGCAACGGTCATTTGGATCCCTCTTTCATTTACCATTTAATGAGAGATTCATAAAATCACTTCACGCCCATAAAATTTTAAATAATAAAATGAATACACATTATTGTAAATTATTTAATCATAAAAAAATACTAAATGAATGTTTTTTGAGAGAGCTAATTCATCCTGGAAGACATTCATACTCTCTGAAATATTATTTTATAATATATGATATTTTTAAAAATAAAACTAAAAATAATAACAACTCTAAAAACATACAATAAATTAGTTTGTAAAAAATATATACATAATAATATAAATGTAACAATTTTTTACCCATTAATTCCATTAAAATTCCCCATTAAATTTCTTCATCATAAAAAGTCAAATAATGTTTTTTTAATTTATATTTGTATTCTAATGAAAAAGAATTACTAAAATAAAATTAGTCATTATGAATGTCATTAGGGTATCAAGAAATCCCAAAAAATTATTTCATCTTAAAATTTTAGACTACATTAGAGTTTTTAAAAAAAATCAAAAAATTAACTAATAATTCATCCATTAATATGTTATACAGACATTATTAATTTACAAAATAAAATATTTACTATACAGTTTAAACTTTTTAAATAACTAAAGTTGATTAAAAATATATGGTCAATCATATTCATGGTCATAAATCACATACATGGATAAAGATATCATTGTCACTCATTCTACCATGAAATATATACTATAATTAAGGTAGGTGTAATGGTTGATGAAACAACATGATTTTATTCAAGACTAATCTTTATGCTTGAAAGAAAAATGCATGTAATAAGCACATGATGTCATGTTCTATGTGACTGTTTTTAATTAATCGTATGGATATGGACTTTTAAGGATAATGATGCATCTATAGGGATGAAAGTGGAATGGATAAGTATTCAGTTAATTTGAGGTATAAATTCTACAAGACACTGACTGAAACTTATTGAATTTTCTGAGGAATGTATTAGCTTGACGAGGAATGATATCATGAGATGGTATAGGGGGACACTACCATAGATGGTCATCTTTTGTGAAGTAAAATATTCTATCATGAGGGGATACATATATGATATGATGTGATACACTGTGGGGTAGTGAAATTTAAGTGATGGATTGAATATTTTTTGTCTCGATGAGAAGGTCTGTGGAATTTCCTTTAAAAAGCTAATCACAGACTCTTTAGTAAAAAGTCGGGGGAGACTTAATCGAGAAGGAATATAGTGCATCAAATAATAATGTAAATAATATTATTCTTCACATTTTTTTAATTGACAATATAAACAATTGAATATTATAGAAGAACGCATATTTCTTATCATATATGTTATATTAATAAATGGACAAACCAATGTGTTGATGAGATGATATTCACATGAACATATTTAGATTACTAGAACATATACAATGAACCATGCATAGCCACACTAGTCATATGAACATGGATTGAATAACTATGTATAGGCACAAAGGTCTATGTGATATGAAAAAAGACCCTCATGAAAAAATGAAATACTACATGGATGCAAGAAATAAGTATTAAAACATTCATTACTATCAAAATAAAAATTACTAAAAGTTTATTTTTTTAAAAATAATTATGTATTATTAATAAAAGATCATATAATGATTAAATAAATACCTAAAATTAATTTTATCAACATTAAATATTCTTATATTAAATTTTAATTAAATACACAATTATTATTAATTAAATAGAATTATTGATACTGAAATGTATAAAAGTGAGATAAGTATTAAAATAAAAATCATTAACAAAATAATTAATAACATATTCAATTATTTATGACTATTGAATTAAATGTGAGGTATTTTTAATTATATATTAATTAAAAATCATGTTTCATTTCAATAACCACCAAATCAGATCATATCTTTCCAAATATGGGCCATGAATAATGACACAATGCTAGTTAAATGTGTTCTTTAGTGAATGAAAATAATAAGAATTACCCATTAGTCATAGCTACATGATCGTAAAAAGAACAATATATAATACAATTTATTTGATATTAAACTAGTATTCCCATTATTGGTCAGTTTTATACTACATTAATGTTAACACCCTGTGATTTAATCAATCAATGCCCTGGATCAAGGTTTAATTTTTTATTTTGTATCTCATATATTTTAAATATGAATTAGAAACATTGGATCACATGATTTATATTTCTTCATCACATACTATTAATGTATTAAAAACCTAATGACATAGCCCCTAGAGTTCTTGAACTCTCCTAGATAATTCCTCTCCCACATCAAAAAAAATTGAGTCCAATTTATTTGGACAAACATCCATACTCACATCCAAATTAGATACCCAACAATGATGGTATTAAACTCTAAAAAATCTACTATAAATTAGTCTTCATACACTAATGTATTAATCTTCATGATCACAAAAAAAACTACACTATATTAACATCAAATTTCTCTAATGTATCACCAAAAGAATTGGTAATACACAAAAGTGGACATTATTCTATAGTATGATAGTGTAATCCATGATTTGAATGATTTTAATGGGAATCCTCAGTTAGTATACCCCATTAATATATTTATATACACTCTAAAGGTCAAAATTTACCACCTTCCATATTCCATATTATCAATTGGAATTCAAAAAACACTGGTATTAGCAACACATGTGTCTTTCAGAATTACAGGACAATCAAACCAAAAAAAATTAACTAAACTCTTTCCCAAATCCTTATAATTTTTAAATAGCTATTTTAATAAAAATACAGGGTCCACCCATAAGCCCTATACATCACTCTCTATTAATTAAATAATATTATTCTTGTCAATTATATCTCACATCAAGCTTGACTCATGTGGGATCAATGATTTATATTTTATTGTTTTATTAATATGATTGACATGGATGTTAAACAGCTACAATTCAATAAAATTTCATATATTTATTTCATAAAAACGAGGAGGTTCATCCATATATTGGTGAATATTCTATATTACATTAAAAATAAAACCCTTATTGATCATTATTGGACTTATCTGCCTATATATTGTCTATAAATAAATTGGTTTACTCAAGGGACAATGATTACATGACCAACCCCAATATATCTTTATCCTCTTACAAAAGAACCTAGACTACACTAATAGGGACCCTACCTTTCTTGAATATTAATTTTAATACTTTATTTGCTAACTCAAATACATCATCACTTTCCACTGCCAAATGTTCCATTAGTTTAATGGTGGATTCCTCCATTGCAGTGATGAAGGAATCATTCTAGCATCACGTCAATTACAAAAATTAAAATTGTGATGCAACCACTTCAATGGACTTGATTTCATAGAATTAATCTCTTATCACATAGTGTGAAATTCATTCCACTCCACACATTCTTGATCATCAATAATGTATCATGTTAGTGAGTGGAGGGAATGGAAATCCACCCCACTGATCACCCTTTTTACTTGTAAATGGATTATATATCAGATCTATTCCACAACACATAACATTGATTGTGGTTTATGATGTTTTAGACAATAATATATGCCATGTTCTAGCTCCTATAGTCCTCAGTAATGACATATGACTCTTGGATGTTCATCTTATCTAGTGCATGAACCTATGTAGAAATGTCCATGAGAACCTTAGTAGTATTTCCCTACATTAACTTTTATTCCATGGGGATATGGTCCATATCAATGGGAGAAATTAAATTTCTCTACACTTTTATAGTGATAGATTCTTTGTGTCCACCAACCAAAAATTCTTATGGTGAAAGATAAATTGCTCTCATCTGCACAATATTTATTGGAGCCCCTTGTCTTTATTACATTTTCGGTCACTAATGGGATACATCTTTATTTATTTCATAAATAATTAAGGGTTATTGTATATGTAATAATTGTATGTTCAAAAAAGATCCACTATATTGAATATTTATGTGATGTGAAGTCTCAAATGAGGTTAGTTTCTATTAGCCATTCTAAACCCATATCCTAAGTGGTCACCACACCAATCAATCCCTATGACTCTAGAATATTGAATTCTTAGTCAAACACTATGGACATTTAAATGTTTTCAAGAAACCTAATATAAATCATGAAATCACAAGTGGTTGATTTTATATACTATGTTTAGATAGACACAAGAAAATAATATAATTAAAAACTTGGTGTTCAATTTTATACTCATATAAAAATAATTTTTAATCATTTAAATCTTGGAAATAGTGGTAATTTGAAGATAATACACCCCTAAAACATGATTTATTGGTAGATGGGGATACCGCTTGTACATTAAGAATGGTACCCCAAAACTGACTATGAGGGAATAGAATTCATTTGTTTTTATCATTGATTTATCTATCACATCACTTTTGTTTCTCCCTATGAGACTGATGGAAGCCTCCTATTAATAATTGGAGGCATCATCCCGATATCATATATAATCTTACATATAGATAATGAAAAAAAAATATACTTGACATAAATAATATAATAATCCAGTGGTTTAAATAATACATATCACTGACATTCTCATAGCACAAAGACCTAAAAGTTTTGTGTTCTATAAATTATCTATTTATATATATTATTTTAAGATACCTAATAACATTTAATTAATATAATTCTCCTCTAGAATATTTCTACAAGTATTAGAAGATATAACCATCACCAAATCCTAGGGAATAGAAAAATAATAAAGTGGTGAGATTAGACTCACAATAAAAGATAAATATATCATAATGTGTCTTATCATAAATAAAATTTTGAACAATATCAAGATATAAATATGTTAATAAAAGATTATAACGCTATAAATCATAATAAAATCATGAAAAATTAAATAATTTCAAAAAAATACTTAATGAAATATAAAATATGTAACATGGAGAAAAAGATTTTGAATAATCATAAAAAAATGGATTATGAAAAAATAGTTTTGAATACATAGAAAATAACATATAAAAATAAGTCATTTTATGGATGTCAAATGAAACATAAATAAAATTGTGTTACACAATAAACGACATTAAAATGTGATAAAACCAAAATCATAGGAAAAATATAATGAGAAAATATATTATATTCAGGTCTATGTGAAAAAACGCACTATGTTCTCCCCTGAAATTATGACAAAACAAAACATTAACAAACATATTTTTAAAAACTCTTTATTTTCATGTTTTTCTATCTCATGAGATATAATTTTAAAACAATGAATTGGAGGTTGTTATAGGACCCAAAAATAATCATCCATACATATTTTTTCCAATAAAAATAAATCAATGACATATATGTATAAACCCATGGAAAATATATAGAGTTCTTAATGATAAAAATTTATTTCATTAACATTTTTTAAATAACCCATCTAAATAAAATTGGTTTACACAGAATTAAAAATATTATAAAATAACATAAAGAGTTAAATCATTTGATATGAAAAAATTGACAACAAAAATTAATCATATAATGAAAAAAATATAGTTGAATATGAAAATTAACTCCATTATAGATAGATCGTTTTTATATATTGAAAAAAATCATGAAATTTGTTTTTTGAAAATCATTTATATTCATCATTTTAAAATGTAAAGTTACGAGTCACTTTTTAAAAATAGAATCTTTTTAGAATCATTGAAATTGGAATGTAAAACATTCATGGGAATTTTTTAGACAATGTTTTTGTCTTTAAAAACATCATTTTAAATTGAAAATTTATAATACACAGCAGAATGAAATTTGGTAATAATTTTTATAACATATAGAAAACAATTTGAGTAACCAAACCCCCTATAGTTAAATATATTTTCAACATAAGTGTTTAAAAATCTAGTATCAAATTTATTAAAATTTTAGTTACCTATTTTAGAATCATAATAATAAAAACATACCATATATATTCTTAGTTAATTAAAATTCTCCTCATTTATAGTATCGTTTTGATCGTTTTTCATTAATGGTTTTTATTAATATTTACAATTTTAAAATAGTTTTGTAAAATTTATATTGATATACTTTTTATAAAGAAAATGTTTTATAAAGTATTAATGTTACTAAAATTTATGTTCTATAGAGAAATATAAGGTTAAAATTCTAATACTTGTGATATTTAATATTGTTTTATAAATATTAATGTTGTAATGAACTGGTATTGGGTTATTTATCATTATCTATGGATTTTCTTATATCAATCATTTTATTTTTTTGTCCAAAATTGAAACTAATAAATATATATATTACTAATATATTTTATATGTACTTATTAAATAAAAACCAAAATTATTTTTGTCTGTGGCGGTGAAAATGTAATTTATAACTCTGTTGAGGTAGTAGTCCACACGTCCGCATGGGTGATGATTTTGTATTCACAGAATGGGTGGAAAGATAAAAATGGTTTATCCCTTCCTAATGTAATACATCTTATAAATATCATAAATATATATTAATTCCTAATTAGGGAAATTCTTTTAGGTTTAATAAGTAAAATGAGACACATATTCTTCTGAATGTGATTGTCCCCACAATGTATGATTCATGTTTCCATTTTCATAATTGGAAAAGCCTTGGGTCTTTAATGAATATAACATTATTATAAATACATAAAACTATAATAATTTTAATGATTTCATCATTATAACATATTAAAATGAAATTTTATATGGAATAATATAAAATGATGATATAGAAAATATAGTGGAATAGTTCAAAATAAATACCTTGTAACATGAATTATCTATTTTGGAGAGTGTATTAAAGCTCTGATTAATGTTATTTTGAGATGCTTGTAACCTAAGTAAGTTGTCTATGAGTGTTTAGGATAGGTTTTTATTGTTTTTGGAAGATCGTAATGTGGTTTTGAGTGATGGCTAGTGAGGTGATAGTTTCTCCTTAAATAAGGAAAAATTGTCGACATATTTTGTAAATACCCAAAACATTTCAATGACAAAAATTCATTCTCTTGTAACGTAGAAAATTTATTTACTGATAATTTAGTTGGGAATAAATAAAGTCATGATATTACACATTATATCAGTAAATAAAATTTATTTAAAGTAATAGGAACTTTATTTCTATAGTTACTCATTTCTTATATTATGGTTTTCATCATGGTAACTTGTTTTTAGCTAGGTAATTTATCCTATATGACAAGAAACATAAAAATCTTCATATTATATAATTCAGACCCGATGATTAAAAATTTTCAACAATTTTTTTGGTAAAATTATTATATTGATAAAACTTAATATTTAAATTCAAAATATTTATTGTTTAAAAAAATTTGTTTCTGAAAAATATAAATGAACTTATTAAATGTAATAAATTTTTTTATAAGTTAAAACTATGATCATTAAAATTAAAAATTATTTTTTAAAATTAATGTTATTTATTATAAATAAAATTCATGAATATCCAATCCATTCTTATTTACTCTTAATTATATGAAAGTCATGTTATTTATAAAAATTGTAGTTTTAAATATTCACCTTAAAACCTATATTTTAGAAAATTGTGAAAAAATATATATTAAGAAAATATTTTCATATGAAATAAAAAAATTAATTTAGTTTCCCAAAACAAGAATCCTAAAATTCATAGTTTTAATAATAATTTAAAATTATAAAATATAATGAAGAACGATTTTATAGTAATACAATTTTGTGTATAATAACTTTTATTTTCATATAAATTAATAATTAATCTACTGAATATATATCTAATTTTTATTAAATAAACATAAATATTTATCACTGAAATAACTTTAAAAACGTGAGTAAAAAATTTAATTCTTAAAGAGGGTTAAGAATAAAGAAATTTTTAGAATGTATAAAAATTATTGGTATAACTAATTATAAAAATATTTTATTACATTTTATATAATACCAATTTATACTTACCTAAAAACTTTTAAAATCTATGTAATGGATAATAATTTTTTAATATGTTTTTATAATTTTGGGAGTTGTTTTAACAAACTTAGTTCTTATATTAATCTCCATTATCATGAAATACTCTCATATACACTTTTTCTCAAACAATGATTACCTATTTTAATATTAGTATAGGTAAGGGCTAAATCGTAGAGAAGAAACCTTCCTTCAGAGTTTGGGAAACGAGGACTCATAAAGGATTCCTTATAACACATTGAAATTTTTTGAACTCTATTTTTTTGAAATAGTTTATATTTTTGATATTTTTCATTTCACATGACACAATAAATTTTTCTTATATTTTTATAATACATACATTAAGTATATCATTCCTTTCACAAGGAACCAACATGCCTTGTGCTTCATGAAATACATAATTTTCTTACACTACATGCAATACCATATTTCCTTGTGTTACATGAAATACCAACATGGATTATGTTACATGCAATACCAAATTGTCTTTTTCTACCCGCAACACTGACATGGTGTACATTACACGCAACACTAATGTTTCATATGAAACATATTTTATTTCCTAGAATTGTTTAATCGAGATAATTATATCCAAGCTGTAAAACATAGTAATATGACTAGTAATAAAAACATTACAAATATTTTTTATAATAATTATATATAAAACATATTTATAATGAAGGATATAATATTTAGTAAAATCTTTATATGTTTAAAATACTATTTTTTGAAATGAACCACACTTCATGTCCTTCTATGAAAATAATTAAACTATTTTTTGAACAATATAAAATTTAATTTTTTTAAACCAAACCTCATTTTTTAATTTTGAATAATGCAATTATATTGGGGTGAATTGTTTTGTTTTTTCTGAGAATCTTTAATTTTGGATGAGTAGTTAAAAATAATGCATTTAGTTAAAAAAACTGTTTTCTTAAATACTTATTACTGTTAAATTATATTTTAAATTTTTTTATGGTCACATTAGATATATTATAAATTTTTTTATACAATTTAGGTCATTATAGTCAATTTCAATTTGAAATTGCATAAAACAAATTACGAACATTTTGAACGGTTTACAGTAAAAAACCCACATTCTCACTATGTATATGAGATTAGAATAATTCTTAATTTTCCCAATAGAGTGAATTAAATTTAGAAAAAACATCCAAACACCATTTTAATCAGTAATAAATTTAGAGTCTAAAAATATCGAATTCATTTTTTCCCAAATTTGTTTTTAAAAGTGATTAAAATTAATCACAATCATTAAGGTCAATTTATGCTTAATTATTGATTACACCTTAATATTAGGCGGTCCAATAACCTATCCAGTTGTCCAAAAATCAATATATGGAAATATTTCGTCCATAAAACTTCCTTAAATAAGTTTTTTGGGTTATTTATGACTCTATGTATGTAATAACATGTGTACATCTACCCTTTTTTCAAAAATTATATGTGAGTCATTTTCCTTCCCTATAAAATTCTACCACTACTCCCTCTTACTCGTAATTGTAATGAACATTGGATATCCAAACCCTACTCAAATAATCTTTCCAATTCCCTCCATTACTTTATTGATCCTCCCTTAATAAATAATGTCTTCTAAGGAATCATTTTAGAACAATCCAAAAGGAGTTATCCGATTAAGAGGTAACGTCTTCTCTCAATATCTCTGTTTTAAATTATCGTCTCCACCGCTAAAATATTACATCATCCATTATTATATAAAAAAACCAGTATCCTAAATATACTAGGATGTTTTGATGGAATTATTTATACATACACTTACACACACGTCAATCTATTGGGTAAAGAACATACAGTTTCTGTGAAAAGTGATCAACTGCCTAAGGAAACAAAGATTTTTTGTTTTTCCATTACCACCTATCATAGAGGCCATTATTATGGAAAATATATTTATATATTTATTTTATTGTATTTATTATGTCTATAAACTACTATATTACTTTTACAAGACATATCTTTTTACTCTCCATTTAGTGTAACTGCGCTAATTTCATTTCTGGATGTGTGTACTAATGACCCCTCAAAGTGATGTGATTCGTTCACACACTACATGGATTGTATTAAGGTTGGGGTTAGAGAACTTATATTATATATATATAATTATAATTCCACTATAATTATATTATATACATATACACTTATATGTCATTTTCTTTCTTTTTTCACTATGATAAATAAAATGGAAACGTCGTTCATGCGTACGTACAACTTACAGTCTCAATGCCCTATGTATTCCATTTCAAAAATTCATATGGTATATATTATTATAATATAAAATTACTAGTTATATATTATATTTTTATCATTATTTACATTCTTTAAAACATTATATAAAAATAAGTATCAAAGATATAACAATTTAAGACACATGTGAAGAACAAATGAAATATTACCCGAAGTGAAACCTTAACATATGATCGTTAATAAACGTGTAATATAATGTCTTAAAAACCATATATGGTATTATATATTAAATATTATTATCTAAAATATTTATAATAAACTAATATTTTTTATATAAGAATATTTAAAAATTATGAGGGGAGTCAAGACACAATGTAAGGGGATGTAGTATCACTTTCTATTCCCGTGACATGATATGTTTTCCACTTATTCATTTTGTGGGGTGTAATTACTACCCATGATTTTATTCAATGTATCTTATAGATAAACTTATAGGTATTAAAATATCCTTTTTATGTACATTAATTCATGGGGTTTATGTTTGAAATGTTTCTAAATCGGTAAACATGTTTAGTCTCAATTTTCCTTCATTGAAACCCGTGTATTTTTATGCACCAAAACTCTTTTTTGAGGTGTATATACATATATTTTAAATGTTCTATCATGAATATCCTTGTTTCAATAATATTTTAAGATTCATGAAATTTCATTTTCATAAATGGAGAGTATGATCTATATTTACCATGTTATAAGAGTTTATTGAGGCGATCTAATCTCTTTTTGAGATTCATTACGTTTAAGATTTATTTGATGAATTCTTATGTTACATATATCAATAAATTCATGAATTTTATTATACTCTAGTAATTTATACTATATAAAAGCAGTTCTAAAATTTTATACTATTTGGAGCATAAGATATTTAATAAAGGGTTATTAAGAAAACATAATTCTACCCTCTCTTTGGTCGGAAATCTATATTCCCTCAAAACCATGTTTTCCAAGAATGGATTCCAATAATACTCTTTTAATATCATGTGATAATTAAAATAAATTTTTATCTTTTTTTTCTTGTTCTAATGTTTTCATATGAATATTCAACTCTTTCTGAATGATAATATTTTCTATCCTTTTTACCATGCAAAAGGAATGTTCTTATTACCTCATATGACATTTACAGATTCATTTTTTGTCAATCCTTTGAAGCTTTATTTTCATATTTAAAGGTTACTTTTTAATAAAAAGTTTTATTTTCTTGTAAAATGGTTTTAAAAACCATTCTTTTTATTTGTTTTTCATGGAAAATGGTTTTCAAACCATTTTCAAAAATCTTTTCTAATTTTTTATGGAAAATGGTTATAAAAACATTATCAATATTGTTTTATATGTTTTCATGAAAAATGGATTTCAAAATATTTTCAATATTAGTTTATATGTTCTCATTGTATTTTTAAGGAAAATGATTTTCAAAACGTTTGGATGCTTTTTTTATGTTTTCAATGTATTTTCAATGAAAATAGTATTGAATAAGCATTCAATAACTATTTATATATTTTCAAAGTATTTTCAAGTGAATTATTTTCAAATCCTATTCAATCATTCTTTTGTTGTTCTCAACATTTTTTCAATGAAAATGGAATTCAAAATGTTTTGATGCTTATTTTATTAGATTTAAAGGGAAATGTGGTTCAACTGATTATATTTATTCTTTATAAGTTTTATGTTTAGTTTCAATAAGAATGATTATCAAACAGTTTAATTTATTAAAAATCCTCCTTTGAAGAAGAAATTATATTTTCAATAATAAGTGATTTTGAATGCTATTTTATATTTATTTTCCATCTATGATGACAACCATTGATGATACCCTTTATTTTCTAAGAAATGATCTAAAGGTTTCATTCATATTCTTTATATTAATAGGTTTTACTCAATGTCATGGACTTTATGAAAACTGTATCTATTTCACGATATTTATGTATATGAAATCTGTTTCGCATTCAGGGGTTTTATATTTATGAAATAATAATCACTTTTATAAGGTATGATTTTTATGAAATGATTATGAAACAATTATATTTTCCACAATATATTAAATGTTGACATGTTTATTACACCCATTCAATTTAATGGGTCATGATATGATTTTTTAATGAATTTATGGAACATGTTTGTATCATTTCACTATAATACAGGTAGTACGTATACCTCCCTCCAACACATTGGGTAATGTTAAATTTTTTAGGATCTCAAAGGGTACATGGGAGGAAATACCAACCACGAAAAAAGAGGTTACATGGGATAACATCCCAAACCGAAAAGAAGAGCATACACGGGAGAACATCCCAAGCCTAAAACAAGAGTTCATATTGGAGAAAATCCTTAGCCCAAAATAGGAGAATATAAGGGTGTAAATCCCAAGCCTGTAAAAATAGGGTAAATGGGTAGAAATCCCAAGCCCTAAATAAGTGTTTAATAATGAGGACATCCCAATACCAAAACAAAAGTGTAGATAGGAGGGAACCCTGAGCACAAAACAAGAGGGTACATGGGTGGACATTCCAAGACCAAAATAAAAGGGCATATGGGAGGTCATCCAAATCAAAAAATAGTTACACTAGCTATTAACCCTAGACTAACATGTCACGAAGGACATGGTAGGCCTCATTTATATAGGTTTTTTATGCTTATGTGTTTTCCACAATTATGTGTTTTAATCATATGTTATTCATTCATGGTTTATGTTCTTTATTTCCTTAAGTTTAATTTCTCGTCAACAAAAATACTTATTATTATCTATTATATACATGGAATGATCATAAAATTCTATTCTCATGTTCCATACCCTTTTTTTCATGTTGTGCTTACACATTTGTTAACAATTACTGAGTATCTATGCCCATCCCTTTCTTATGTTTCTTTTCAACTGGTTAAAAAGAATGGTTTTAGGTAGAACTAATATATTTGAAGATATTTATGGGAGATTTTTAAGATATTTCCAGAGGATAGATGTAACACCCCAGGTAAATAGAGAATATGATATTTTTATATTTATCCATATTTGTGAATAAAATATTAATATTAATTTAAAGGGGATTTTATACTCGATGGTGTATCCAATACGCCACAACGAGTTTCTTGGGAATCTTACATTGCACTCTAATAATAAAATAATATTATTTTAAATGGTAGTTAACGCCTAGCCGTTGTAATGGCGGGAATGAAAAAAAATAACTAAAAAATGATTATATATGTTTTCCAAATATTTTTACTTTTTACAATAAATGTTAGAGGATTAAAAATGTAAATGAATTCAATTTTTAAGTATAGACATTCTAATGTTCTTTAGAAGGTCGATTAACAGCCTTTTGATGGCGAACCTCTTTTAAATCCAATTTTTGAAAATTTTATGTGTTATATTTGACAAAATAAAATTCTCTTTTAGAATAGAGACATCAAAATTTACTTTGTGTAAATTTTTGGTATCTTTCCGATAAAGTTCATTTTTTAATGAATAGTGAAAAATGTTGTATTTTAATTCAAAACCTCTTTTTAATATAATTTATGTATATGAATAGATTATCTTTTGAATTGTTTTTAAAGTTAAATTAGAATATATTTTTACCATTTAATCCAATAGTGGTCATTGTAATTAATTTCACTTTTAAATTTGACTTAAACTAGTGTCAATCATTTAATAGATATAGTTTCATAAAAACACGCTATTTGTTTTGACAACGAGAATTAATTATTAAATTAATTAATGAAACCTATATGATTTGAATTTTGTAAAATAGACATCATTTTTTGAGTTTAGAATATCAAATATAGATTAGGGTGAATTTTTGGTATTTTTCTGAAAACCTTCAATTTTTGATGAATAGTGAAACCACTAAGTGGTAGTTAAAGAAACTGATTTTTCATTTAAATGAAATTTTTTCACCTCTGTGTTTTGAATTTCAAAAATCCGACATAAATGGTTGTGATTAGGAATTAAAATTTGGTTCAATGGGATTAAAATAATTTTTTGGTGAATAGTAACTTTTATGTTCTTAATCGCGATTAGAGGTAATTAGTGTAATTTAAGGTAAAAATAAAGTTTTAATAATGTGAAATGACCTAGAAACATGTCATACACTAATGTAATGTGTCATGTCCGACCAATACAATCAATGGGTCAACTTGGGGACCCCATGGAGCCACTTTGGTTGGGAAATGACATAAATAACTTTTTATTTAATGTAAAAGTAAAAATGACACAAACATGAGTTATTTTACTAAAACAATTTTTACATGGGGTTATACAAGTCAGATTTTTGACTATAAATAGTCATTGGAAATCTAAAACGATTTCCTACATCATGATAGTTTTTTTATAATTTTTAGACATTATATAAATAAAATTATTTATGACATCATAATGATGCAGTGATTACCTCATTAATAAAGGATTTAAATAAAATGAAAAGATAATGTAAAATATATGACCTACACATGTCCAAAACCAATTGGATTGGTGGATTTTGAAACCCTATCACCTTATCCTAGAATTATATCAATTTGGGACCTTTTAAATCCGAAACCCATTTTCAAATAAAGTAACATTTCTTTACTTTCCAAGAGTGCCCCTCCTCTCCTCTTCTAAAAGGCCCCCACCTCTACCTCCTTACCCACACTTCCAAAGCCTTTGGCTTGGAAAAAACCTGCTCATTTTGCCTCTCCACATCCCTATCTTACTCCTATAAGCCTCACTTTGGGAATAATTCTTCCCAAGGAAGCCATTGATCTCAAATCAAAAAGAGTTACCCGATTTTAAGGTAATGTCTTCACTTGTGTTCTTTTGTTTTATTTTGCTTCCCCAACCGCCTAAACTCTTTTTATTCATTTGTTTTGTAACAAATACAGTATCTTCAATATACTAGGATGTTGTTTAAGAATAATCAGAGCTACACTTACACACACCTACATCAAATGGTTAAAAAACATACTATTTCTATGGATGGCGAATTTCTGCCTCACGAAACGATGATTGTTCAACACTCATATAACACCATAAAAGGTGGCCATTAAGATGTCACTATATTTATATATGATATATAATATGTTTATGTTTTACTTAAGATTCTGTATTTTTCTTTTGTGGCATACCTTTATGGTTTCCATTGTGGGTAAACATGATAATTTCATTTTAGGAAGTGCGGACTACCGCCCCCTCAAAGTGATTTGATTCGTTAATTCCATATGTGGGATGTATAAATGATGTATTTAAAGTTATTATATATTATTTATGTTACATATAAATGATGAATATAATTCTGTAATTAAAATATACATACCTCTCATTTAGTTTTAATTCCATTAATATGACATAGAAATGAAAGTAGCGTTTAAGCGTACGTAAGGCTTACCATCTCCATGAACGGTGCATTTCATTTCTTACCTCTAAATGATTATGTAATATTATAAATACTTGTATATTCTGTATATATATGATATATATGATATCCAAATCATGAATTTCATTCTGGATATAATTAACCTTTGACCACACGAACAACATGTAATTGTAAGAAGTCCACTTTCGACTTAAGAACCAAATATCGACAAAACAAACATTATTAACTTAAATTATTACATAATGTTTATAACATGGAAATAAGTGATATAAAAGGAATAATGAACTTGAAAAAGGTTCTTAAGAAATTAGAAATTAATTCCAGTTTATTATTCAGGACGTTAAAGAACGATCGAGTCAAGTCGGACCCGAGGTAAAGGATCATACTCCTCTCTTTCTTTTTAAGTACACTCTTTTATGTCATTCCTTTTAATCTCATATTTCTTGTGATTGGGATGTTATTTTATATTACTCTTACTTTAATTTTTATGTTCACATGATGAAAGACCCTATTTTCTCTCATCAATCCATTTTGGAAGTTTTGAGTGGTGTCGTTAGACTGTCGAGTTTTCATAAGAGATCTAACCTCTCTCTTTCTTTTTAAGTACTCTCCTTTATGTCACTTATTTTAAGATCCAATTTGTTATGATGGGGGATGTTCTTTTATATTACTCTTGATGTAAATTTTCTTTTAATATGATGATAGACCCTATTTGATCTCATCAATCCATTTTTGAAAGTTTTAAGTGGCGTCGTTAGGCTGCCCAGTTTTTGTAAGGGATTTTTCATCTCACTTTTATTCCCGTGAGATTTATGCTACATTTGCCACAATTTCCTTTGAGTGGTGTATGAACAGACCATTATTTTACTCATTGTGTAATATACTTTCATTTATGAGTATTTTAATCAATGTTGTATTGTCCTTCTTTCATGGGGTGTATGTTTCGAAAGATACCCATGTCGGTAAGGGAACCTTTCACCTTCATCTTTTTAAAAGACTTCTTTTTTTATGTCTTTTAATTCACATAACATTATATTGGGATATATTCTTATATATCCTTAGTGATTTAAATTTTATGTTCAAGTGATGAGATACCCTTTTTATCTCTCATAAACTCATTTTCTAAATTTTTTAGTGACGCCGTTAGGCTATCAAATATTTGCAAGGGAAATTCTTAACCCAATTTTGATTCTTTGGGATAAGCTTGTAATCCTTGAATATGTCATTCTATGAATATGTGTGAATAACCTCTGATTGTTTTACACTTAATATCCACTTATATTTGGTGTACTAGTTTGTCACGCATAATTATGTAATTGATTTATCCTTAATCCTAGGATATCATCTTTGTATGGGACTTCGTCTCAATATCCTTTCATTGAGGTATATTTTGTTTTATACACAACCTCATTTTATATGGTGTATAAACCCCTTTGACTTTTACATTTATATGAAAGGAATATTTTTTATACAAATCCTTTTACTAAACGACAAAAGGGAATGTTTTTGTCGTATGTATGCGGCGACAATGACTTCTCCACCGTTGTGACCATTATTTGAGTTTCGGCTTCCTGTACAAGCCATACCTTTTTTTAAAAGAAAACTAAATACCATGTTTTACTTTTCTTTTTTTTTGGTATTGAAAATGGTTTTCATAATGTTTTTATATAAATGTGTTGTGTTGATATCTTGTGATTGAAAAGTGGAATGTTATGTTTCTTTTATGCATGTTTTATGTGATACGATTATGTTATGGTTCTTGGGTATTATTATGAAGAAGGGTGGTTCCATGATAAACTAAGGGCGGGTGATCCCGATATAGCTCTCCAATGAATTGGATAATGCGAAGGGGTTAAACATTAAGCTTTCTCCGAAGATATTTAGGGAATATACTATGATGGGTATTCCAAACGTAACTAAGAGGGTTACTCCCTACGTAAGAATGTTATGAATGCCTCAAGTTACCTTTATGTCGTATGATTTCTATGATTTATTCATGATTTTATGAGGTATGTTAAAGTGATTATGTTTTATGGGTAAAGTATGATTTCATTCTTACGTACACATGTACTCATGTTTCCTTTCCATATTTTTATATCCCTTACTGACCTTTTTATGCTCATCCCAAGTTTTCGAAATGTTTTTCACAGGTCAATGGAAGGGTACATGATATGATGATTGTGTCAAGGAAGTGACAAGAAAGAATCCATGTTTTATTTTAATTATGTTTCCATTGATGGAAAAAATTAATACTATCTTTTATGTAACCACTTTGTTTAAATGTGGAATGTAATGCAAGTTTTATGATCTAATTCTCTAAAACTATAAACCTGAAAAGATCCTCAATGTGTAATCTTGTAATAACTCATGTTTAAGTAAGGTTTAAGGCTGGGGCCTTATAGTTGGTATCAGAGGTTGGTTTAGATAACTTTAAATGTTAGGGTATTCTCTAAGCACAAGTGACATTACCATAATGGTTAGGATTTCAGAAAGAGTCCTAATTTTAGATAAAGTGAATGAGTAAGTATATCTTAGTGTTTACCATCCTCATTAGTACATGATGGTTTTGTTGATATACTCACACTGACATTTCTGTTTTTAGTGAATAGATGGATCTAGAAGGCACCAAAGAGACAGCAGTTTTGAAGGAAACTGTGGTGGTTCTCTGATTAAGATACTAGATAAAATGGGGGATTCAATGAGGAAACTCGTGGTTGTTCTAAACCAACTATCAAGGAGTCATGATCAACCACTTGAACCTTGGTATGATATGTAATGAATCATGTACGAGATGACCAATCTATGTGGAAGTTCAGGTAATAATTATAAAGGTAACCATTAGAGTTTATATTATCCTTACTTTTGAGGTAGTTATGGGTTATTATATGTTATGATGGAAAATTAAAGGCATGAGATAAACTTGAGGTTAAAATATGTTATAATCATTTTGGAAGATTTTATCTCATTTTGGGGAATGTTTAAATAATTATATAGTTTTGGAAAAAGGAAAACACGCAGACCGTGTGACAACACGTCGCGTCGGACAAAGCTGCGGGAATCGAACCCACAACCAAAGTGCAATTGGTATTTATCCCCTACCACTGGACTACGTGAAGTCCCTTGTTAGTTTGACTAATTTTTTTTAGTTAGATGATTTTAGGAATCAAGAGTAAGATTATTTTGGGTTATCTATGGAAATGATTAACCTATCATCGAGGATATGTGATTAGGTTAATTACTTTTCAATATGAGAATTTAAGAGAAACTGATGTTATTTGGAGATAAAAGTTAATTTTACCTTGGAAGACTATGTGACTAAATCTTTCAAATATTTGGGTTTCAATATTATTTTGGTTTACTTTGAATAATTTTATGGACAAATTGATTATCAAATGGTACTCGTTGAACTTTGGGTTTTGTTGGACAAATTTTGGAGATTAAGAATAGATTTTCTTTTTAGAAAGGGTTATCCTTTTCTGGATTATCTGATCTTGTACTAACCTTTTTGGTTTCGTTTTTGGTTAAAGTCTAAAGACATGGGAAGTATATAGTTCTCTTTTTTGGGTTAGGTGATTCTCTAGAAGTTGATTATAGCTCTCTTAATGTAAACAAGTCATCCTAAATACTCATCTTTTGGAGAAAATATGAGTTCGTGTAAGAAATATAGTAAAATTTGAAAGTCAACATGAAAAGTAAGTATGTTTCCTTATGTTTTGGTTAAGCTCAAAAATAAATTCCTCAATGAAAAGTAACTGAAAAAAACGTTTTCTATTAACTTTTCCTACTGGGGAATCCAATACCGTTTAACCCATCACAAGTTTGCGATTTTCTTATGGTTAACTTTCTCCTAGACATGTTTACTATCACTCTCCATCAGAACATGACCCTTTGTTTTCTCCTCCATATCCATATTTTCATACATGGAATCCTAGTATGGGTTAACTCGGGTGACCTCGGTACTTCTCATTCTTTATTTTAAAGTGATTGTTTTACCGACTCTTGTTTCGATGTGGGACTTTCAAGGATGTTTCCGAGCCCAATTTTAAAATTGCGAGGACGCAATTCCCAAAAGGGGGGAAGGATGTAACACCCCAGGTAAATAAAGAATATGAAATTTTTATATTTATCCATATTTGTGAATAAAATATTAATATTACTTTAAAGGGGACGCTATGCTCGATGGCATACCCAATACGCAACAATGAGTTTCTTGGGAATCTTACGTTGCACTCTAATAATAAAATAATATTATTTTAAATGGTAGTTAATGCCTAGCCATTGTAATGGCGGGAATGAACAGAACTAACTACAAAATGATTATATATTTTTGTCAAATATTTTTACTTTTTACAATAAATGTTAGAGTATTAAAAATGTAAATGAATTCAATTTTTAAGCGTAAACATTCTAATGTTCTTTAGAAGGTCGATTAACCACCTTTTGATGGAGAACCTCTTTTAAATCCACTTTTTGAAACTTTTATGTGTTATATTTGACAAAATAGAATTCTTCTTTAGAATAGAGACATAAAAATTTACTTTCTGTAAATTTTTGGTATCTTTCTGATAAAGTTCATTTTTTAATGAATAGTGAAAAATGTTGCATTTTAATTCAAAACCTCTTTTTAATATAATTTATTTATATGATTAGATTATCTTTTGAATTTTTTTTAAAGTAAAATTATAATATATTTTTTTCATTTAATCCAATAGTGGTCATTGGAATTAATTTCACTTTGAAATTGGACTTAAATAAATGTCAATCTTTTAATAGATATTGTTTCATAAAAACACGCTATTTGTTTTGACAGCGGGAATTAATTATTAAATTAATTAATGAAACTTATATGTATTTAATTATGTAAAATAGACATCATTTTTGAGTTCGGAATATCAAATATAGCTTAGGGTGAATTTTTGGTATTTTTCTGAAAAACTTCAATTTTTGATGAATAGTGAAAACACTAAGTGGTAGTTAAAGAAACTGATTTTTTGTTTAAATGAAACTTTGCCACCTCTATGTTTTGAATTTAAAAAATCCAACATAAATGGTTGTCATTATTAATTAAAATGTGGTTCAATGGGATTAAAAAAAAATTGGTGAATAATAACTTTTATGTTCTTAATCGCGATTAGAGGTAATTAGTGTAATTTAAGGTCAAAATAATGTTTTAATAATGTGAAATGACCTAGACACATGTCATACCCTCATTTTATGTGTCATGGAAGACCAAAACAATCAATGGGTCTACTTGGGGACACCATGGAGCCACTTTGGTTGGGAAATGACATAAATAACTTTTTATTTAATGTAAAAGTAAAAATGACACAAACATGAGTTGTTTTACTAAAACAATTTTTACATGGGGTTATACAAGTCATAATTTTGACTATAAATAGTCATTGGAAAGATAAAAATCTTTCCTACATCATGATAGTTTTTTTATAATTTTTAGGCATTAAATAAATAATATTATTTATGACATCATAATGATGCAGCGATTACCTCAGAAATAAAGGATTTAAATAGAATGAAAAGATAATGTAAATTCTATGACCTACACGTGTCAAAAACCTATTGGATTGGTGGATTTAGAAACCTTATCACCTTATCCTCTAATTATATAAATTTGGGTCCTTTTAAATCCGAAACTCATTTTCAAATAAAGTAACATTTCTTTACATTCCAAGAGTGCCCCTCCTCTCCTCTTATAAAAGGCCCCCACCTCTACCTACTTACCCACACTTCCAAAGACTTTGTCTCGACCAAACCCTGCTCATTTTGCCTCTCCACATCCCTCTATTACTCATATAAGCATAAATTTGGGCAGAAGTCTTCCCAATGAAGTTTTTGAGCTCAACTCAAAAAGAGTTACCTGATTTTAAGGTAATGTATTCACTTGTGTTATTTTGTTTTATTTTGATTCTCCGACCCCCTAAACTCTTTTTATTAATTTATTTTGTAACAATTATAGTATCTTAAATATACTAGTATGTTTTTATAAGAATAATTTGAGCTACACTTACACACACATACATCAAATGGTTAAAAAACATATTGTTTCTGTGGATGGAGAATTTTTGCCTCACGAAATGATGATTGTTCAACACTCATATAACACCTTAAAAGGTGGCCATTAAGATGTAACTATATTTATATATGATATATAATATTTTTATGTTTTACTTAAGCTTATTTATTTTTCTTTTGAGGAATACCTTTATGGTTTCCATTGTGGGTAAACACGATAATTTCATTTTTGGAAGTGCGGACTACCGCCCCCTCAAAGTGATTTGATTCGTCAATACCATATGTGGGATATATAAATGATGTATTTAAAGTTATTATATATGATTTATGTTACATATAAATGATGAATATAATTCTGTGATTAAAATATACATAACTCTCATTTAGTTTTAATTCCATTAATATGACATAGAAATGAAAGTAGCGTTCATGCGTACGTACGGCTTACCGTCTCCATGAACGGTGCATTTCATTTCTTACCTCTAAATGATTATGTAATATTATAAATAAATGTATATTCTGGATATATATGATATATATGATATCCAAATCATTAATATCATTCTGGATATAATGAAACTTTGACCACACGAAGAACATGTAATTGTAAGAAGTCCACTTTCGACTTAAGAATCAAATATCGACAAAACAAACATTATTAAAATAAATGATTACATAATGTTAATAACATGGAAATAAGTGATATAAAAGGAATAATGAACTTGAAAAATGTTCTTAATCAAGTATAAATTAACTCAAGTTTATTATTTAGGACGTTAAAGAATGATCGAGTCAAGTCGGACCCGAGGTAAGGGATCCTACTCCTCTCTTTCTTTTTAAGTACACTCTTTTATGTCATTCCTTTTAAGCTCATATTTCTTGTGATTGGGATGTTATTTTATATTACTCTTACTGTAATTTTTATTTTCACATGATGAGATACCCTATTTTCTCTCATCAATCCATTTTGGATGTTTTGAGTGGCGCCGTTAGGCTGCCGAATTTTCATAAGAGATCTAACCTATCTCTTTCTTTTTAAGTACTCTCCTTTATTTCACTTATTTTAAGATCATCTTTGTTATGATGGGGGATGTTCTTTTATATTCCTCTTCCTGTAAATTTTATTTTAATATGATGAGAGAACCTATTTGATCTCATCAATCCATTTTTGGAAGTTTTAAGTGGTGCCGTTAGGCTGCCAAGTTTTCGTAAGGGATTTTTCATTTCACTTTTATTCCCGTGAGACTTATGATACATTTTCCACAATTTCCTTTGAGTGGTGTATGTAATGACCATTAGTTTACTCATTGTGTAATATACTTTCATTTATGAGTATTTACGTCATTGTTGTATTGTCCTTCTTTCACGGGGTGTATGTTTCGAAAGATACACATGTCGGTAAGGGAACCTTTCAATCTCCTCTTTTTAAAAGACTTCTTTTGTTATGTCTTTTCATTCACATAACATTATTTTGGGATATGTTCTTCTATATCCTTAGTGATTTAAATTTTATTTCCAAGTGATGAGATACCCTTTTTATCTCTCATCAACACATTTTCTGAATTTTTTAGTGACACGTTAGGCTGTCAAATTTTTGCAAGGGAACTTCTTAACCCAATTTTGATTCTTGGGGATAAGCTTGTACTCCTTGAATATGTCATTCTATGAATATGTGTGAATAAACTCTGATTATTTTACACTTAATATCCACTTATATTTGGTGTATTAGTTTGTCACACATAATTATATAATTGATTTATCCTTAATCCAAGGATATCGTCTTTGTATGGGACTTCGTCTCAATCTCCTTTCATTGAGGCATATTTTGTTTTATACACAACCTAATCTTATATAGTGTATAAACCACTTTGACTTTTACGTTTATCTGAAAGGAATATTTTTTATACAAAGCATTTTACTAAACGACAAAAGGGAATGTTCTTGTTGTATGTATGCGGCGACAACGACTTCTCCGCCGTCATGACCATTATTTGAGTTTCGGCTTCCTCTACAAGCCATACCTTTTTTTAAAAGAAAAATAAATACCATGTTTTACTTTTCATTTATTTTGGTATTAAAAATGGTTTTCATAATGTTTTTATATAAATTTGTTGTATTGATATCTTTTGATTGAAAAGTGGAAATGTTATGTTTCCTTTATGCATGTTTTATGTGATACGATTATGTTATGGTTCTTGGGCATTATTATGAAGACGGGTGGTTCCATGATAAACAAAGGGCGGGTGAGCCTGATATAGCACTCCAATGCATTGGGTAACGCAAAGGGGTTAAATATTAAGGTTTCTCCAAAGAGATTTATGGAATATACTGTGATGGGTATTCCAAACGTAACCAAGAGGGTTACTCCCAACGTAAGAATGTTATGAATTCCTCAAGTTACCTTTATGTCTTATGATTTCTATAATTTATTCATGATTTTATGAGGTATGTTAAAGTTCTTATGTTTTATGGGTAAATTATGATTTCATTATTATGTATACATTTACTCTTGTTTCCTTTCCATATTTTTATATCCCTTACTGAGATTTTTATGCTCATCCCAAGTTTTTGAAATGTTTTTCACGGGTCAAGGGAAGGGTACATGATATGATGATAGTGTCAAGGAAGTGTCAAGAAAGAATCCATCTTTTATTTTCATTATGTTTTCGTCGATGGGAAAAATGAATACTATGTTTTATATAACCACTTTGTTAAAATGTGGAATGTAATGCCAGTTTTATGATCTAATTCTCTAAAACTCTAAACCTGAAAAGATCCTCAATGTGTAATCTTGTAATAACTCAATTTTAAGTAAGGTTTAAGGCTGGGGCCTTATAATATAATTTTCTTCCATACTTCCAAATAAACTGAATAATTACAGTCTTCAAGCATTTATTTTGGAAATGTAATAAATATTCATCTAAAATGATGCAATACCGATCTATGTTAAGTAGAGGTTGATATTTTTGGTTTAAAATGAATGTTTGAGTCAACCTTTTGAAGCTAGGATGGTAAAAAATTAGTGATATAAAAGATAAATTTCTCTGGGCATGTCTAGTGATGTATCTATGGATAAGTATACTGATGTGTTAATGATTATAAAAATGAACTTAAATTTTGTTAAATGATAGAGTAAGTGGAATCATAAGAATACATCCCTGTTTTGACATTGAAAGTTGATATGGATCTGGAACAAATTTACGTAGGTGTAATAACTCTAACAAAATATTCTAGGCTTCACTAGGGGTAATCTGGTACATGACAATGTGCCTTGCTACACATCTGGTTTGACAATCCCAGGGATATGCTTCTGGAATGTAGAAACTCATCATGAACTGTCATGAAGGATTTAATATGATGTTGGGTATGAATAACCAAGGGAAAACCAAAGATGACATATATTAAGGAGGGTTTCATACTTTAGACATCTAATATATGACTTTTCATGTTAATGTGGTACCTCATTATGATAATTGTTTCTTAATTTAAGCATATGGTTTTATCCAATGGTTTGAACCTGAAGGGACCATATTAATGATGATTAAAAAAAATGAAACTAATTTCCACCTAAAAATATGAATTCTAAGGGGGATAGAATAAAAAACATCATTGATATAATTTCACAACTTTCCCAATCGTTGAATCCTGATGAATTTCAAAATGAGAAAATGGGTAACAATGTTCTATTGATTCCTTCATTAGGCATCCTCCACCTTCTTTCAATAGATCATTTGATTCACTTGTTTTGGAAAACTAGATCAGTACCGCTAAAATTTTATTCCCCACTTTCAATTATATGGATCATGAGAAATTCATTATGCTTATTTATCAGTTAGAAGGGGAATAATACCCATGGTGGACTCTAATTAATAATTCGAGGTAGAAACGTGGTATTGAATCCATATATTTGTATGAGTTAAAGAAAATATTTTTTGATAAGTAGATTCCTTGTGTTCTTTGTATGATGATGGAAAATTATTTCCCTAAGTTGAGGAAAATGGATAAAAAATCTATTGGTACCTATGAGTATAATTTCATAGTACTTGTGATGTACACTTATAATATTATCATCCATCCCAAAAGTAAAATTAATTTTTTTCTTTAGTGGATTAATTCCAACTCTATGAGGGGTGGTGGAAATAAGAGACTTCGTTATCTATGAATAGATTTTGAGCTGAGAAATAAATGTTGAAATGGTGGATAGAGTTACTTAACAATATTATAGTTTTGACATGAAATGGAAGATGGATTTCAAAAGAAAATATCAAACCCATGGAGAAAAGAAAACGAAGATTCCATTATTCATAGATTGTGGGAAGAAACATGGTGGTAATTGACTTAATGGGACTACTAAATTTTGTATGTGTGGAAGGGAAATTCATTGAGTAGTTGAATGTCTAACTGATGGGAGAAGTTAGATAATGATGAATGAACCTCTTGCACTTCAATGTTTCGATTTCATGGAATTTTTGAATTATGCTTACAAATTCCCTAATCCAAGGACTAATGGGAATGATAATCCACAAAAACCTATAAAGAAAATGGATAAAGGGAAATCTTATTCAATCATAATCGATGAAGTGAAACAAGATAATTAATAATTACTTATCCTTCCATCCTTATTTGGGAATTTTATATTTTATTTTATATGAATAGTCTATATAAAATTCATAATATTCATCCTTTGGTGAGAATTCATGTGATTACCTTTCCCCACATGGATTATTGAATAGTAAAATCGCATTTGATTTTATATCTTTATAAGGATCGACCAATTTTTCTGAAATAAATGGTTTGGTTTTAAGATAATATATTATTTAGGGGATAAAGGGTGAACTATATTTTGGATGGGTTAGAAGGTTAACCATTTATAGAATATTTTTGTTAAACATTAGATTAATTCAGTAATATTAATGTTCTATATTTCAATATGAGTATTTTGTCGTATTGGATAGTATATTCAAACTACTTTGTATTGATTATAACTAAAGGAATGGCGTATCATGGGACTCGTGATCTATTATTACTTCATAAATATTAAAAAAACCACCATCTATTTTAGATTAATAGGTGAAGTAGATCAATGAAATACAGATGGAGATATTGTTATTAAATCATGAAAGTAAAAATTTTCATGAAAATATATTATCATTCTGAAAATTGATATTCAAGAAGAATAAAATTTCTTATTACCTTAATTTCTGATGAATCATAAGGTCCCTTAGGTCAACATAGATTTTTTACATTTTGATTGTTAGCATTTTCCTGACCTTGTTCTCTATCACTCTACATGAGAACATTATAGTATGATTTTCATTCCCTGTCCTTATTTTTTCTTAAACCTTTGTTATACTATGTGGGAACCTCGTTTTATGTTATATTGGCTAAACATTATGGGTTTTAATTCCCATTTATAAGGTATGTATTAGTATTCATTTCCACAATATGGATTTCTATGAATGAAACTTTAAAGTATTAAACCATTGATAACCCGAATGAATTTTGAGGGAGAAATTTATTTAATGTGGGGTTGAATGTAACACCTCAATATTTTTGGAAATATTTTTTTCTTTTTTTTTGAATTAGTTTACATATTTGATATTTTTCATTTCATGTGACATTATATATAATTATTATATATTTATTAAACACATTATGTCAAACATTCTTCTCACATGAAACACACTTGGATTGCACTACATGAAATACTAACATGGATTTCACTACACACATTACCGACCTATATTATTTTAAGTGAAATACTAACTTGGTTTGTGCTACCTACTACACTAATTTGGTGTAGGTTATATGTATCATCGATGGTTCCTAAAAAACATCATTTAACTGTTAAAATTACATAATCATGATAATTATAACTTATCCATTAAACATATTTATACAAATAGAAATAAAAATATTTACAATAATTTTTATAAGTGTTTTATATAAAACATATTCACAACGAAATATATAATTTTTAGTAAAATACTTATGTATTTAAAATTAATTTTTTCTCAAATGAACTAAACTTAATGTCCTATTATGAAAAATAATAAAACTATTTTTTTTACCAATATAAGAATTTATTTAGATAAAATAAAATAAATATTTTATTTTATAATTTCTAAATCAGTTGTGGGTGATTTTTTTTCTATGAAACAAAAGTTTTTTGAATAGTGAAAAATACTTCTATTTTAGTTAAAATTATCCTTTCATTTAAATAATTCTTAATGTGAAATTATATTTTTAATATTTTTATTGTCAAATTATATAAAATATAAATTTATTGATATAGTTTAGTTTATTAGAAGAAAATTCACATTGATAATGAATATAAAAACTTAATAAACTTTTGAATGGTTTACATTTAAAACTCATTATCACCCCATGTGTGTGATATTAACATTAATCCTACTTTTTATACTTTTGTGAATTAAATTTCAAATAAATAACATAAAACATTGTAATAGTTATAATATATATATATATATAGGAATATGAAAAAATTAATATTCTTCTGTAAAATATTTTTAAAAGTGATTAAAATTATGCACAATGATTCATGTCCAATTAATCTTAATTACGAATAAAACAGTAATATTTGGTGGGATGACCTATCCACTAGTCTAAAATCAATTGGATTTCCATATTTCAGCCATAAATAATCCATTAATTATATTGGTTGGTTATGTATAACTTTTTTTATTTATGAATATGTGTACAACTAACTTGTATTCAAATATCACAAGTGAGTCCTTCTCCTTCCCTATAAAAGGCCACCATCACTTCCTCTTCCTCACTAATACCATTCCCTTTTTCTTTCCCAAAATATTATAAAATAATCTCCGGACTTTACAAACATCCTCATTGTGTCCTCCCTTTGGATATAAAGACTTCCAAGGAATCCTTTTGGCACAAACCAAAAGGAGTTACCTGATTAAGAGTTAACGTCTTCTCAAAATATATATAGTTTCATTTCCATTCTCAACCAAATAAAATATTTTATTTTAGATGATTACATAACAAGAAAATTATCCCAAAGATACTATGATTTTTATGTGAATATTTATATCTATAGTTACACACACCTCCATCTAATGGGTAATGAACATATTTATACCATGAACAATCGCCTCACGAAATGATGATTGTTCATTTTTCCTTTACCAAATATCATGGTGGATATTCTGATGAAAATATGATCATATAAATGTTATATTATATTTATTATGTCTTTATGCTTATGTTTTACTTCTACAAAACATACCTTATTACTCTCTATTTTGTGTAAATGTTATGAATTCATTTGATGAAGTGTGGACTACCACCGCCACAAAGCGATGTGATTCATTCACACACAACATAGAAAAAATTAAAGACGGGTTTAGTGAAATTATATTATATATATATAATTCTAATTCTAATTTAATGATATTATATACAAATAAAACTATAAGTAATTTTATTTCTTTTTTCAATAGGATAAATAAAATGAAGCAATGTTCATGCATACATACGACTTACCATCTACAGGAATGATATATTCCACTTCATACTGCATTATGAAATAGATTATAAAAATATAAAAACACTAGTTGTACGTGATAATTATATCATTATTTAAATTCTGGAAACCATGACATAAATATAAGGACTAATTATATAACAAATTAAGGCACATATAAAGAACAAAAAAAATATTTCCCAAAGTGAAACCTTAACATAGGATCATTAACAAGTATGTTATATAATGTCATAATAAAATTATAATTGGAATTATATTTATAAATCTTCTTCTATAAAAAATTTAGAATGAAACTATATATATTGTACAAGAGTATTGAATGAGTACAGTAGGATTCAACACACAACCTAAGAGGATTTCATATCACTTTTTATTATAGTGAGATACAAGCTATGTTCGCCACTCTTTCTATTTGTGTGGGGTATTTACTACCTGTTATTTTATCCTATTTATCTTATAAATAAATTTGTGGGTATTAAACAATCATTTTTATTAACATTAAATCTATAAGGACCCGGCCTTAAAACATTACTTAATCTTGAATTAAATAAATAATTCACATTGGGGATCTTTTCAGGTTTAGAGTTTTAGATAATTTGGACATAACTATAAAATCTCAAAATATTACCAAGTAGATACTTCTACTCAATTTCCATTTTTTCATAAAATAAATACTTTTAAAAATAAACATGTATAGTTCAATGTTTTATATATCATGTCTTTCCTTGATCCCATCCTTGACCCTATTCATCGTTAATTCCTGTGGAAAACATTTCAAAAACTTGGGATGAGCATAATAAGCTCAGTAAGGGATACACAAAGAAGGAAAATGTTAGTTTTTCAAAACAACAAGTAAACCATGAATACTTAATCATAAGTAATACTTTTCACCTTTATGAAGTAGTAAATAATCTTCACTAAATAAAATATCATTTCTTACCATTTTATAACCAAAATATCAACATAAAACCCATATAAAGAACACATAACATATAAAGGTAACTTGGGAAAAAACATACATAAATGGAATAACCATATGGTCAACGTCCACACATGTCGCTAAATGGAATAGTCATACATCAAACTTCTATACTGAATGAATTGAGGGTTATAATGTAACCACCAGTCCTGTTTTATCATGTCACCACCCATCATTTGGTTTATCATGTAACCACCCATCAAATGTCCAAGTACCATTATAAAATCATAACACATACAACACAATGTAAAGGAATGAAAACATTTTGACATTTCAATCACAATATATCACTTAAATATATTGACATAACAAATAAATTATCAAAACCATTTTCAATACCAAAATACATAATAGAGTATATGGTATTTATTTTTCTTTTAAAGACATAGGGGCTTGTTAAGGAAGCCAAAGATCAAGTAATACTCGTAGTGGTGGAAAGGTCATTGTCACCGTGTACGTTAAAAGAAACATTCCTTTTTTTCATTTAGTAAAACGCTTCATAGAAAAATATTCCCTTTGAATGAAATGAAAATTCAAAAGGGTTCTACACAGCGTATAAAATAAAGTTGTGTATAAATCACAGGATGCCTCAATGAAAGGAGATTGAGACGAAGTCTCTTACAAAGATGGTATCTTTAGATTAAGCATAATTAAATGACATAATTATGTGTGAAAAATATGAATACACCCAATATAAGTGGATATTAAGTATAAAAAAATCATAGGTCATTCACACATATTCATTTCACGACATAATCAATAAGTAGAGGTTTAACCCAAAGAATTGAAATTGGGTTAAGAAGTTCCCTTACAAAAATTCAGTAGCCAAACGACATCACATAAAATTTCAAAAAAAAGAGTTGATGAGAGATAAATGGTATCTCAACACTTGGACATACAATTTATAAGAATAATTATATATAATAACATATCCCAACATAAGAAGATGTGAATTAAAATACATAACAAAAATAATCCTTTTAAAAAGAGGATGGTGAAAGGATCCCTTTCCGATTTGGTAACATACATAACATACACCCCATGAAAGAAGAACCATACAATGTTGATGTAAATACTCATAAATGAAAGTATATTACATAAATAATATAATAATGGGAAGTAAATACACCACTAAAAGGAGATAGTTAAAAATATAGCATGAATCTCATGTGAATAAAATGTGAGATAAAAAAACCCTTACCTTGTTGTAATGAATCGAGTCATATGACCAAATGATAATAACCACCGAATGAATTACAAAACACCATGAATATAAATAGAATCATGATAATATATATATCAATTGGAAGTATAAAATACACCACATGCCATAAATAGGTGGTGACCAATGGAAATATCACGGAATTAAAAGTGAGATAAGAAATCCCTTACGAACATTTGGCAGCCAAATGGCGCCACTTAAAACTTCCAAAAATGGATTGATGAGATCAAATAGGGTCTCTCATCATAAGAACATAAAAAGTACAGTAAGAGGAATAAAAAATAACATACCCTAACATAATAAATATAATATTAGAAGAAATTACATTAAATATAGTAGTTAAAAATAAAGAGAGAGGTGGGATCCCTTACCTCGAGTTTGACTTGTCTTGTTCATTTCATTATATTCCTCTAAGTCAGGTAACTCTTTTTGATTTGAGCCAAAGGCTTACTTGGAAATACTTATGACCAAAGTGAGGATTCTAGGATTAAGATAAGGATTTGGAGAGATAATATAATAAGAGTTTGTATGATCCAAGGGCCTGAGAGGAGGGGGTAAGGGGGTAGAGGTGGGTGCCTTTTATAAGAGGGAGGAGGGACACTCTTGGAAAGTCATGAAATATTAATTTATTATAAAACAAATTCAAATTAGAATGGCTCCAAAATGA
This sequence comes from Viscum album, assembly GCA_963277665.1. Classification (NCBI taxonomy): domain Eukaryota; kingdom Viridiplantae; phylum Streptophyta; class Magnoliopsida; order Santalales; family Viscaceae; genus Viscum; species Viscum album. Next base: position 649,062,604 of record OY728150.1, read on the forward strand.
TATATTTAGAGGATAAAACTATAAGGGGTAGAAATACACTCAACCAATAGTATTTAGAAAAGTTGAGATCACAGAATTCACTTTATCGTTTTATTTTAACCCTTGGTTAAAATTAATAATTCTTACCACGTCTTTTTTTATTTTCGAACTATAAGGTCATAATAATTACTCTAAAATACCAATAGTCCCAAAATAATATCCATAATGATATTATTAATATATTATATGTCATTTTTCAGAATATTATATTTTTTGGACTTTTATACCATTTAATAAAATAACATTTGTTTTAAAAACTCATTTATGCAAATTTCGACACAATTTGGTAGTTGACTTTTGATAAAAGAATAAAAGATTTATTATTTAAAAATAAAGGCATTAACATATATTTGACATGTCATACATATCTATAAAATTCGTGTATAGCATCACAAGTTTCAAAACAAAATTATTTTAACACTTATAATATCATATATTTAAATCTTTCATTAATGAGGTAATAACTACATCATCATTGGGTCATAAATAAATTTATTTATTTAATGTCTAAAAATTATAAATAAAATACCATGATGTAGGAAATATTTTCAGATTTCAAATTAATATTTATAGTCAAAGTGATAATTTATATAAACAAAATTAAAATTTTTTTACTTAGGTATTACATACTTTTATTATATTTTCTTTTCTTTAAAAATAATATGATAAAAGGTCACTATAACACAAAAGTGAATCCATGGGGTCCCAAAGTTGGAACAAGGAATACCATGGTCTCCCATGACTCAAAAAATATCATTAATACAAATTTATGAGTAATTTTATATTATTATTACATTATTTTGTTTACCCCTTTTTACCTGATATACTAATTAATCACTGTAATTAGAAATAATTATTGTAATTAATTTTCATAATGTTAAAAACAAAAGAGTATTAATTACATAATTTGGACCTTATGATTCCAAATATGGAATCCATTTTACCAAATTAAAAACACATAAATTGTAGTAATTAATTTAAAAATAATTCGCGTTGTCAAAACCAAAGACGGGTTTTTAAGAAGTAAAATTTATCAAAAGATTGACTTCTTTTTACATCCAATTTGAAAGTGAGATCACTTAAAATGAACAAAATAGTATTAATTGATAGAAATATAATTCAATTACACTTTAAAACCAATTAAATTGACAATATAACTATATAAATAAATTAGATAAAAACAAGTTTTGAAGTAAAATGCAGTATTTTTCACTATTCTTTAAAAATGAACATTTGTCATGAAAAATACCAAAAATTTATCCAAGGTAAATTTGATATTAAAAATTAAAAAATGATTTCAATTTTAACAAATTAAAAACATAGACGTTGAATTAAATAATTTTATAATTAATTACCACAGTCAAAACAAATATCGTGTTTTTAAGAAACAATATCTACAAAAAGATTGACACTAGTTTATGTCCAATTTCAAAGTGAAATTAATTCCAACGATCACCATTGGATTAAATGGTAAAAATTTATTTTAATGACACCTTAAAGCCAATTAAAAAGATAATATATCCATATAAATAAATTAGATTAAAAGGAGGTTTTGAATTAAAATACAACATTTTTACTATTCACTAAAAATGAACGTTATCGGAAAAATAACAAAATTTTACTCAAAGTAAATTTTTATGTCTTGATTCTAAAGAAAGATTTTATTTTATCAAATATAAAATATTAAAGTTTCAAAAACTAGATTTAAAAAAACGTTCTCCATCAAATGTGGTAAAACAATCTTTTGAAAATATTAGAGTATTCTATGCTTAAGATTTGATTTATTCTCATTTTAAGCCTCTAAAACACTATATAATTCATAAATATTCCAAGATATTAAAATATATTATTCTTTAATTTCTTGAGATGTTATAAAATCATGGGGTTAAAGATTCAAATTTTACTAAATTGGTAAAAATGATTTGTCTCAATTTTCCTTCATTGAGACTTATGTTTTGTCATACACCTAAACTTGTTTTGATGTTTGTACACTTCTATATTACATGTTATATCATGAATATAATTATTTTAATGATATTTTAAGATTCATGTATTTTTTTCTTACATTGAGAGTATGATACAAGTTACCAAGTTATAAGAGATTATTGAGACAATCTCATCACTTTTCAGGATTGTTTACTTTGTTTCAAACATTGATGAATTATTAGGTTCCATCTCCCATTACATTAATAAATTTTATTCACTTATACTTATTCATGAAATATTAATGTAGTGGTATCATTTTTTACTATTTAGTACATAGTATCGTAAAGAATGTGTTTTTAAGAGAGCCCGACACTACCCACTCTTCAGTCAGAAATCTATGTTCCATTAAAACCATGTTTTCTACAACGGGTTTCCAAGAATATTCTACAACTCTCATATAATCATTAAATTAAATTTTTATCCATTTTTTTACGAATTCTTTCAATGGAACATTATTTTCAATTTCCTAATGAGGAACTTTTCTGCACTTTTAACAATGAAAAATGAAGGTTCTTTTACCTCATATGACATGTACATATGTATCCATTATCAATACATTAAATATGTAAATTAATGTTTAATTGTTGTTTTTTCATAAATTTTTTTTAGAATATATTTTCAAAGAAAATGGCTTTCAAAACTTTTTCAAACTTCATTAATAAGTTTTCAAGGAAAATGGATTTCAAAACTTTTTCAAGCTTTAATTTTATGTTTTCAATGTATTTCATGTAAAATGGATTTAAAAACGTTTTCAAGATTTATTTATATTTTTTCAATTTATTTTCATGGAATATAGTCTTCAAATCGTTTTCAAGTATTATTTATAAGATTTTAATGTATTTTCAATGAAATTATTTTTAAAACATATTCACTTTTTCATTATACATTTTCATAAATTTTGAAGAAAAAGGTTTTAAAGTGTATTTAAGATTATTTTAAATGTTTTGAAGGAAAATGGTTTTCGAATGATTTCATGTATTATTTATATTTGTTGAAGGTATTTTCTAGGAAAATTATTATCAAATGGTTTTATGTATTAAAAATATTTTTTCAAAGAGTAAATGATATTTTCCTTAAGGAATTTTTTTGAATATTATTATAAAATTATTTTAAACAAAGGTGAAATTCGTCGATTTTACTAAATCATGTCTAGTAAATGATCTACAGGTTCCATTCATATCATTTATATGAATGGGTTATGAATAATGTAATGGTTTTTATGAAATACTTTTCTCTTTCCCTTGTTGTATGTTTATGAAATATGTTTTTATTTCACATGTTATATGTTTATGAAATCCTTTTATATTTCATAAGTTAATATTTTGATAAAATGATTATGAAACTGATATCTTTTCTATATGTTATGAAATGTTTACATGTTTATGATACCCATTTAATTTAATGGTTTAAGATGTGATTGTTTATGATTTTGTGGCACATTTATGTATGATTTCACAATGATATGGGTGGGACCTATATCTCTCTATAATTTATTGTGTAACAATATATGTTTTATTGTCTCAAAAGGTACACTAGATGACATCCCAATCCTAAAAAAAGGGAAAATGAGATAACATCCCAAGCCCAAAACAAGAGGGTACATGGGAGAAGATCCCAAGAATGAAACAATTGGTTATACGAGAGGAAATAAAAATACCAAAACAAGTGGTTATATGGGTTGAAATCCCATGTACAGAACAAGATGGTAAATGGGATGAAATCTAATTCCAAAAACAATAAACCGAACAAGAGGACATCCAAAGCCTAAAATAAGAGGGTACATTGGGGGACATCCCATGCCCAAAACAAGATGGTACATGATAGAACATCCCAAGAATAATAAAAGAGGTAATGTTGGTGGGAATCCCAATCTCAAAGCTCATACATTGGTGATTATCCGTAGCCTAATAAGTTACAAAGGCCATAGTAGGCTTACATTAAATATGGATTTTATTTGATTATGTGTTTTACACAATTCCATGTTTTAATCCTATGTTATTATTTCAAGGCTTATGTTATTTATTTCCTTATGGTTCATGTATCATCAACATAAAATCATTATTACGATCTCTAAAATGTATGGTATGATCTTCAATTGTTATGATCATGTTCCATACCCATTTGTTCATGTTATGTTTAGGAATTTTCATTATTTACCCTTACTGAGCATATGAGATCACATTTTTCTTATGTTTCATTTCTTTAGTTTATGAACATAAGATTTAGATATAGGGAATAAAGGTGTATATCATTATGGTATAAGTTTAAGATATTTGACCAGGATAAAAGATTTTGTTTCCATGTTTCCAGAAAAACTAAACTATTACAGTCCTCAAGAATTTATTTTTTCAATATACTAAACATTTATTTAAAATGATGTAATATCCATGTTTGTTAATATTATGTTGCTACACTATTTAAATTTTTGAATCCATTTAATCAAACAATATTTATTGATTTATGAGATATGGTTAGATTAATTTATACCACCTAATTTACCTGAAGCATTTGAATGGAAATATTTCAAATTAATAATTTAAAATGGATTTTTATATTAATAAGTTATAGTGTATAAAACATTATGTATAATATTTTATTTATTTTAGGATAAAATACAATAAAATCATAGGTCACTACATTCTCCATCCCATAAATTAAATTTTTTCACGTTATTTTGATTAATACTTACTAATGAATTTAAATATGGATATCTATAATATGACTCAAAATTTAATTTTCCAAATAGGTTTCAATCAGTTTTATTTACTTATAATTGTAATAATCCCAATATTTGGATTATTACAATCCATTTGAGTTAAATACCTATCATTATTGTCTGGTAAGGCCAATTTTATTTTTCAACGATTTCGTAATTTACACATGTAGTTATTGATTATCATAAATTTGTTAAAGGTAATAAATGTCATTCCTTATTTTTAATAATGACTACACTATAAAAACCCATATATTGACTACCCATGTTTATTAAAATGGTGTTTTTAATTTAATGTTTCAGCCAAATGATGAAATAATATATGAATTCTACTCTTCCTCATAATTCTCGTTGAGATCCACCATTAAAATCCCTCATACCCTTTCTGAATTAGCTAAAACCATTCCATCACCTAGAGACCTCTCCATATTTTCTTGCAAAAAAATCCCTAGCTTAAGAAGATAACAACACATATCATTTCATTATTGTTTTACTAGTCCTTGATCATCCTAATATATGAAACACTCTCAGCTAATGGATGAGTTGATGTTTCCACTAGTTTTGAATCATTATGTTCCCAAACATGTCCTTCAAAGACCAAAACCATTTACCATAAACATTTTGTGATTTATTTTTCTCTTGGAAATAAAACCTGAACTTAGAACTAATCCAATCCATGATACCACTAGGTAACCTCCTTTTTTATTGACCACCATGTCTTATGGAATAAGGGAAGGAAAATGGGGTTTGTATTCTACATGCATAAATTTCATGGTTCTTTAAGATTCTCTAGAAACGTCGAGGCCTACACGTAGTAGTTGATCATTGATGGATTATGACTAATATTATTCATTATCATAATGTTTCATTAAAAATATGTTAAGATATTTAAATGGTATTTTCTTTTTTTATGATGAAATTAATTTTTTAATAGTAATAATGATTTATTTATGTTTATTATAATAAATGAATACATATTCCACACTAAAATAGTTAATCCATTATTTCATATGTATCCAAAGGAACCTTACTAAAATTTATTTTTTCAAAAACCATAAATTCAAAATGAAACCATTATATAACTAAATATTTTTTGATAAAAAGAACACTAGCGTGGTACACTCTAACAATAATCAATTTAATAATGTGTGTTTAGAATATACCCCCAACTTTCAAAATTTAAAATTAAGGGATTTATTTATCACAATCTCTATCATTATTTTCCATTATGATATCTCCACCTTATTCCTCTGGTTGGGGTGGATATTCAAGACTATAATTATGATAATCCTTATATTTTTTAATATAACTTGGGTAATAAATATGCTTTAAACAATTATGTTATTAGAAAATTATGTGTTCATTTAGATAATAAATTACTTCTATAATCATTCTAGTAGACTTATTCATTTTATTATAGATGCTTTATTACCCTAAAATTCCTTTAGTTCACCAATATTAATTTTATTTTACCTTAAGTAATTTTATGCTTGGATATATTAAAAATATCAACCTAATATGTTAGTGTAACTAGGGAAAAATCCTTTATAGTGTTTCATAAATAGAATTTCTTCGACCAGGGAATATCCCACACGATATTAAGTCTATGTGTCATTTCTTAGGCCTATTCGTCATACATCTGGGTGATAATTGAGTCAATTCTCAACCAACCCATTTTATGTTGATTTACACTAGGTGAATCTATCCCATAACTACATATAATTACTCATGTATTCAATGATATTTAAGTATATTATCCATCACATACAATATCCTTTTTTGTTTTTGATAAGATTATATTACCTTTTTATCAATTGTGAATAATATAATCTCAAAAAATAAATAAAACTATTCATTAATACTAACTAATGAGACACATGAAAAATATAAAAAAATAACATATCTATCTCATCATTTAAATAACGCAACTAAAATATTGTCCCAAAAACTAAGGACCTCCAATTTTAGTTCCTTAGAGATAGTGTAAATAAATATATAATTTTAAAACACTTTCATACATTTCAACATAATCATTCTCCTCCATACCCTTTTTATAATTCTCTTGTGATATACGTATCTTCATAATATTGGGAATGGAGACATAAGAAATGGGTAAGATCAGATTCTCTGTCAAAGAAAAATGTATCATAATTTTTCAAATCATAAACATGAAGTTGAACACAAGGAAGCCATAAATAACTAAATAAATCATCAAAATACATTAAAAATCATAAAACATAATAGATTAAAATATTAAAATAAAAAGTTTGTTAAGGATGAATAAAGATATAACATGGTTCAAAACACATCTCAAATAATCATAAAGAATGCGAACATCACAAAAATGATGATAAAATAAAAATATTATGTATTCATGAAAATATGGAATTTAAAATAAAAGATATGCATCTTGAAATTTCTAATGACTTCATAAATATCATGGAAATCTGGTACCACTATAAGCATAGGAATACCTTTTTGAGTAAACCCATTATACACTTTACTATGTGAAAAAACCCAAGATGTATATTCCTAAAAATGTGTGAAAACCCACCATTCAGATGTCTGTGTAAACAAACTCATTATATTTATGCTTGGATGTTTTTGGGATATAAACTTCAACCAATTAATATGAGGGTAATAGATTATAATGAAAAATTATGTAGACACATATTATTTCATCATTCTTAACATTAATTTAAAATAAATACACAATAAGGATCATGGGTTGAAATGTATTGATAATAAAAATTTCAAAATTTCGACATCTTATACATAAACAAAACATAATTTTTCCTAGACTATACCCAATATGTGCCCCTTTTCAATTATTATTGATAGTATGATGTAACCCAGGCCTTGTCATATCCATCCTCTAGTCTGATTCATGCCTCTATCTGAGGTAGCATGATTTACATTTTAGATACCTCATGATATATCATGATCCATAATTTTTTAGAATCCATTGAATGGATATCATGTCTAAGATATGGGGAGGAAAAGTATCTTTACTATAGAAGATATTTAAATAATTGTGAAAATGGATATAGAATTTAAGCCTCATTGATAGTCTCTCTATCAATATAGGATACCAATATATTGTCCTTGAAAAATGTCATATACAACCCTAGCTCATTATTCTTTTCTTTACCAACATTGAAAAATTTATGGTTGGTGGGTTACTATATATAATCAAGATAAAATATCACAATACATTAGGTTATATCATGACAACATTAGGCTTTAGGTTCAGAGGCTGATTTCGGAATACATTCTAAAGAAAGAGATGAATGCGACTCTCTAGGATTTTAACTAAATTGTGCATTAAATAAGAACAGAAATGTGCTTCAATCAAACTCCTCAACACCTGTAATTCCATACAAGTCTAAATGATGAATTCCTATTGTATAGATGAAATAGAATGTGATATAATCTTTCTAAAATATGGGCAACCAATCAGATATACATTAAATCTTTTAATTTTTTAATAAAAAGAAAAGTCACTGACATCGGACTACTACTAGAATCATAGATTATGTGAAAATTAATACATAACCACCAGGAAAGGAATAAAACTATGAAAACCTTTGCATTAATACTAGAGTTTACCGTGTAACCCCAAGGTTTGTACAAAACATTCTTTAATGTGGTAAAAAATGTTCACAAAGCACACCAATTATCGGTAGTGCATAAAATTGTAAGACTCTTGTACGTAATACCCTTCTCTTCTATGAGTTTCAGGAAATCCCCCATCCATGATTCCTTGTTGATATCATCCCTAGGATGATGATCCATTTATTTCTACAAATTATTTTCAATTTTGAATATCTCATCATCCAATGGTGATGTCCTATCAGAATTGTCCCACATTTTCATTGGTAGGATAAATTCATCATACATTTCACCAAGAATAAGATCACCTGATATTTGGTCGACATCCATCAAACTGATGCTGACCTTAGAGTGTATCTACTAAAATGAGTTTTTTTGAAGACTCATTCGACTCAATAAATTGGGAATGAAGTCAATATCATATATATATATATAGGTATTCGCTACCCAAACAGCCTCATAAAAATAAAAATCCTACAAATATTTTCTAAAAACTATTAATGTTTGGCACACCAAGAATTTCCATATCCACTCAGGCTTGAATCCCCCTATATAGAAGAGATCACAGTCTTCTTTCTTTCCATGAGATTGATCTATATTCGAATTAATAAATGTAAAATCATTACAATGATGTCTTGGTTCTTTAGAATGTGACATCATGTTAGTGGTCATCCATTGTGATGTAAAATACATTCAATTAGGACTATTCCTTCCTTGATGGGAATAGCCCTCACTAACTTATTAGCACTGGGGTAGTTGATATATTTAACAAACAATGTTTCCAAAAAGTATTTCATTAATTTTGTGATATGAGTATCCCTCATAATCCTATTCCCATATAGTGGTATGTAGTCAATTCAATGATACCCATGTCATTATGGAATTAAACCCCTCACCAAATCAATAACGGTAGTCCCAACAATGTCATAATAATATGGTCTCACATCCTTGATCATCTCAGTTTGACGCACATTATCTTTCTTAGTTGTAATTATTAAGGAATCCATATTAAATCCCTCAATATAGAATTGAGTTATATCCTCACATTGAAATAATTAATTAATAATGTTCAAATATTAAATTAAAAGAAATCATGAATTTGGAAAAGAAAAGTCCACATGTCTGTCCCTTGACAAGGCGCCCTGTGTAGCCTTTTTGATAAGGTGACCCTGTGTAGACCTTTCGATGAAGCAAATCTGAAAATCTCCATCACTCATGTGGCTATACATTGATAAAAGCCTTCATGGACATTTTTGGATGCACAACACGGCATAACTGAGATAATGAGCTTCATGGAGAGACCAATAAATGGAAAATTTAGGTGAGGAAAATGAAAAAGACAAGGTGTATTTATAGTCACCAACGGCCTGAGAAACTCACCTAAGAAGCTAACCTATGCCTACAACCTATTTAGATCACACTACGAGGTAAAACAACACATATGAATTCTTTGATCTTGTGTTTATACTTCATAATATTATCCCCATGCATTTTACCTCATGACTCGACCCTCCCATTTCATTTAGATCCAATCCTGTGGTGGAGGGGGGGGGTTTGTTAAGAGTCCATTTTGATGAAGGAAACAATATCAAGGATGGAACCTTGAAAATGTTTAAGTATCATATAATATTAAGATAATATAAGATACATGTCCCAATGGACCATTCCTATACCACCTGCGCACCAAAAGGTCAGTGCAGGTCTAGCCAGTGTAGAACAGAGGGAGAAAACCCCTACTCTAAAAACCTATTTAAAAAATCTATGCCAATTAACTATTACATGGACCTACACCAACAACTTCATTCAACCAGGTCACCTAGTTTCTTATAAATAGAACCCTTTGGATCCTCATTTTAATAATTGAAAACATCTTAACAACACTAAGATATCTCATTTCATAACACCTTCTTCCATGGACCCCTACAATTTCATAGTTTGATCTCTAAAACATGATAGAGTATATAATTAAAGGAATAAGTAAGATCAATTTACCTTCGGGATTTAAAATACAAGATACATGTTCAAGGATCCTTCTTTCATATGAATGAGTCAGTTGTGCGAGGTTCCTCCCTTGAGCAAGGAAATATGCAAGGCTTTTCCAAGGACACTATATAAGACCCTGGGTGTTTATTCTAAAGCCTCACCCATTTTTTTCACCAAGTATTCTATTACCTAAGGAATATTCTACTAACAGATCCATTTTCTTCTTGTCTGCATTCCTTTTATTACCTCGTAGGCCCTGAAATGCACACAGGCACATAACACCTATGCCCAAGTCCTACATGAGTTACCCTTTGAGACACATTCCAAAGACACCTATGGAAGTTCACCACATTCCTTGGTTCCCTTATCTGAAAAGGGGTTGAGATGAAATCTCCCTGAAGACCCCCAAAATTACAAAACCTTAGAGAGTAGATACATGACTTCCATTTGGGTATGTATTCCTATGGTTAGAGGTTCCTCACACATTTCTGGTTGGATGGTTAGGTTTATCATGGTGAATATGGGAATATATCCCTCTGGTCATGGGATCCCTTACCCTAGGGATAGTGTAGGGGAGTTCTCAGTCTTGAGTATTATGGTTTGTACCATGTCTGACCCTTCTCAACTCTGAGACCTGAAACATTTATTTCCTACTAGGGTGGGTGAGGATCACAATTTCTTCTCCCTTAAATAAGTAATTAGATTCTCCTCTAGCTATGGAATTGATTATAGGGTAGTCATCCTAGTGTAAGGCTCTAACCTTTCATGTAGGAGGTTGCAGTCATTCTATTTTCCACCTTTGTGTCCTTCACATTCATTATTTCATTAAATTGGACTCTAATAAAGTGTATAGTGAATAGAGTGAAGTGTTATAGCCACAACCTATTCTGTAATATCCCAAGATCATCTTTTGCATCCCTGGACTCTTCAACCACAGTTGTTGATTCTTCTTTCATAGATGTGGCCTCTTTCATTGTTTCCCCAGCTTATTTTTCCATAGCACCAACCTCCTCCACCATAGCCCTAGACCCTTCCACTAGTGAATAATGGAAAGAATTTGGTTTCTCAAATAATATGATTTCTCTTGTTCATCACATATATCATTACTCACACGGGTTGTATGGTATTGATGATTATGAAACCCATGCAATTCACCTGATGCACTACACTATGACAACCCTGATTCGATCATGCCATAACCAGGATATGTTGGATTCCAACCAAAGGCCCAAGATCAAGGGATGTTATCCTAAGAAGTTATCCCAAAATATAACCCATCATTATATCCATACTCGTTAGGTATAAGCACAAATCATGATCCTCTTAATCTAGTTATTTCCCTTGGGATTGAACCCTAGGTTAATCCCCTCAAATCATAATGAATTAAAACATCACTCATTTTCCCTACATATGGGATTTCCTTCTCAAGAGTAATACCCAAACTATCATATCAAAGGGACATACTCCCCTATGATGCAAACCCATGAGGGCCTCCATAGTTGTGGGTCCTCACCACCAAAATACATTGGCTTTGATTCCCTTGCAAATGGTATACATAGGAAGCCTCCCAGATGTTCAAACCCAACTCTTAAATCAATCCAATTATTTTCAGGACATAGCCCCATAAGGGAATAATTAAACATGTAAATTAAAATAACTTCAAGGTTCCATGTTCTGTTTTGGTATAAGTCCCATAGTAAATGTTTTTACTTGGATCCTTTTTCATAGAAGTCCTTTCCACATGGAATTAAACATTATAGTTGTGTCCTCATCACATGAATATAAAAGTTTTGATGTGCCCCATTAAGTGGAAACAAAATACATGGGTATTTATTCATTTTTCAAGGATACATAGGAAGCCCGTTTAGGGGTTTGATCCTGATATCAAACAAATATTGTCTCCCTGGATGATGATTAACTCTAGAGTGAACATTTTCTACATGGATGATGATAAACTCTATAGTGAAATTCATCTACTTGAATGAAAAACAACCAGATTGATTTACTGTGTGTCTAGATATCCATTTTCATTTTAGTAAAAACCAATGAATCTATATATATTATATAATAGGATACCATAAATGGATAAACTAAAATACAAACAAATATCTCTACTCATGAAAAAAATTGGATACATACAGATGATTCAAAATTTGACACAACCTAATAATTAATTAATTATTTGGGGATGACTGACATCATTCATGAGAATTCATGAAGGATTCCTGATCATATCATGAATCTATAACAGTGTCTTGTAGTGGGAAAGGAATCCCCCCAAAAGGGTGTGATGACACTGACCTCCCATCCTCTCAACCAAGGTGAGTTCTTAAGAATCATGGGTAAAAATCCCTAACATACGCCTACCTTGGGAATATAGGAACCTATGGATTCAAAACCATTGGATGTTTATGGTTCCAAAAATAAACTCATTTGAAACCATTAAAAAATAGAAAACCATCACGGGGTGTGAAATCCGAGGGAAATAATACAAAAGAAGACATTTTTTCTGGGAACCCCTTTTCATAATGATTTACCAAATTAATCCTGAATTAAGTTCTATCACTTAAGCAATTTGAATTTTATAAAATGAATCCCTTTTTTAATAATTATATTTAATATAATTTCAAGGGATAAATTAAGTTTTTTAAAATATTAACGTAACCATAGTAAATAATTTTCACCTAAGTACAATATGGAATATATGTAGAAACCAATAGTAAATATTAATATACCATGAAAAAATTACATTATTAAAATATATGATAGGTGTTTGAGAAAATATTTCATTATTTATTAAAATTACTTATTTTATATAATTATTATTAATTTAGGAACTCTATCTTGTGTTTTCAGATCATAAGTTATTTTTTATTCAAACTAAAATCTATATTTGGTTATTTATATTTAATAGAATGTCAGGAATATTAAAATTAGTTTTGTATTAGAAAAAATTCAAAATACATTCATTAGGTAATTATTTATCCAAAGAATATGGAAGAAATAAATGTATTAATTTATTTCAAGGTAAAGGTACATTTAAACATAAATTGTGTATTTTGAAAAAAAATATTGATTTCATTGTTAATATATTAAAAGGATTATATACCACCTACGGAAATTAGTTATGATTAAGTCAATTCCAAAACTAAAAAACCCATGTTTATATGTGGATAAAATTACATTTTTTACTTTTGATCACTTAATTATGGTATCATTTTAAAAAATATATTTGTCCCTATAATGGTAAAAATGGGGTTAAGGTTGTTTAAAAAGTTGGTAAGGCTTGAAATATAACATCCCCAACCCAAAAATCCTATATCGAGTGGTAAAATCATAAAAAATCATTTCATTATCGATACAGATAAGTGTGACAAAATTATCTCCATCAGAATCTTACAAAATTAAATGGAATTACTGGAAAACATACATACCCAATGGAATTTTAGATTTAGAGTTTTATAGAATATGGATAAACCCGGAAAAAATATGGATTAATAAATATCACATTCATAATGATGAAAATTATCTCCCACTATCCTCATCCTATTATATCCCATATTATGTATTCTATATCTCCCACAAATTTCATCATGTAAGAAACCAATATAGAAAAAAATCATTATTAATCATTCTTCATAACATGGTGAAAATGAAACAAATGTAGGGTTTGATCAAGTTCTCTATAATAGTAAAAACAAAAATTATCAATGGTATTTGATCAAAAAGAATAAGTAGATAAATTGTGAATGATGAAATAATAAAAGTACATTAGCATATAAAAATATTATTAATACCAATCAATACATGGATCTTCATACATGAAATCATGGAATATGACACATTCAAGAGTCATAAAAATAAATAACCGTGAGACATAGATATCAATCATTATCAAAAGAAACATTATAAAATAATATAATTTGTAGATAAATGTTTTATGTATCTTATAAAATTATCATCACATAAATTCTTAAAAATTCAATAATATATATGGACGAATTCTATCTCAACAACACCCCATTCGATGGAAGGATGTAATTAACAACTCAAATTCATAGTTTTATCACTGAACCAACCATTATTAGTTAATAATGTAACTAACCATCCTTGGATAATAATGGAACCACCCATCATTGGTTTATAACTGAACCACATGCCAATATGTTCAATGTTAATGAACTATATCATGAATAAAGTACATAGATAATTCATTTCATCATAAAATCAAAAATAAATCATTCATTATTTTCAGAATATTACTATTCCATGGAAATGAAATTTATTCTCCAACAATATCATTGAAACATTTTTAAATTGTTTAAAATTAATGTGTTCTACGACAATCTCATTGAAATAAGAATAAAATATAGAATAAAAATGTGTCCATAACAATATCATTGAAGCATTCATAATCCAACCAAGGAATGAATGAGGATGTTATCATAACCAAATATCCCCATTTGATCATAACTATGAACAATTTTGTTAACATTGATTAATAGATATATCTTTTAATGAGCAATTAAAAAATTAGTGGACAATTACTTTTTCATTTTTAAAATTACTTTTCAAACAAATCATTCATAAAATATTAATAAATATATTTTTTGAAAAAAAACATGAAACATTATAATAAAAATGTCAAAGAAAATAATGGAAAGGAATGTTATAGAATACATTTATATCATAAATTTTAATAATTAACATGATTTTCAAATCATTTTGAATAAATGAGTTTAAAGAGTCTCATTTGTAAAATGCTATGAAATTAAATTTTGAAACCTTTTAAAAAATGGTAAAAGGTAATGTAATATAGTTTTAAGAAATAATTTATTTTTTAATGGATAATTTTTTAAAACATTTCAAAATTTTGTTTTATAAAACATGGATATAGAAGTAAATGATACCAGATATAAAATAGAATACAAAATCAGTATCACTTACAAAAGGAATTACTGAGGTTTCTTCAAGAAATAAGGGATAAAATGAAAATTAATCTTATAAAACACATTTTAACTAAAATATCATATAAAATATGTGGTTAAAGAAAACAATATAACATAATTTTATCTAATAGAGACATGATGTTATCCTAAATGAAAGGAGATTGTAACCTAAGGACTTACCCACATTGTTAACTCTTAAATCATAATTCCCACGAACAGTAACATCAAATGATACTTAGAATCTCATAAATAAAATGAATCATCATCATAGAACACATCAAATTAATCTATATACACATTATAATTGAATATAGGTTCATATCCTAAATGGATGTCTCAATAAAAGAGAAATTGAGATGAATAATCCTTATATAAAATAAACCATTGATTCAGAAAAATGATTAATGAACTAAATATATTTATGAATTCTAGATCCAATAAAAAAATTAAATACAAAATATGATAATAAATATTCCTTAGAAATCATATAATTTCAAATACCACGGTGAATTAATATAACCTAATGACAAGAAAATGATTTATGGAATGCATTATCACATTGTTTCTTTAAATCCAAACATTATTGAATGAAATAATTTAAATTGAAACATAAAATAACAATTTGAATGAAGTAATAATGTTATTACATGTATAAGGGAATGTATATATATCACATAATAAAAATAAGTGTTGAATATATAAAATGTATTATAGAAGTGAAAGCAAGACAAGAAAAACCCCTTACCTCAGGTCCAAAAATTCCATGAATATCCTTGAAATCTTATATAATAATAGTATATTAATTATTTTATTTGAGAAGAACCATTTATAAGAAATATTAGTTATGCTTAACTAATTTATTTTATTTCATTTTAATGAAATTTTTAAACACATAATCTATTAATTCTACATCAGGTGTTTTGGGGAAGTTTAGTTCATTGTTCAAAATTCCTTCAGTGTGCTGAACATAGTCAAAGAGAAAATTATTTAAATAAATCTAGACACAAACTAGGATAGGATGTCATTGGATATAACACTCATTTTGGTCCGAGACATGGATCGAATAGAGTTCCTGATAACGATGGTCTGGACACCAGTGTTGGGTATCAAGGTAATCACTATGGGAATGATTTTTTACAATAAATAGCTAGAATCAAATAAATAAACTAGACCTGTTGAAAACCAAATAATAACTGAATCAAAAATCAATTTTCAATTCATCAAGCTACAACAACTGATGAACAAAATAGAACTAAGTACACAACTAAGGCCGAACTATAACAACTCTATCTCATTAAAAATCTTGGTTACCCCCAACCACAAGACCAACTAGCTCAAACAACGGTCACTAGATCTAGAAACATGAACATGAAAAACCGATCGGGTCTACAAACACCAAATAGTACAAGTCGAGTGTGAGAATAAAATATTAGTAGGAAACCAACACATAATCCATACATTTCCTTTCCAAAAATATTCCATAAACAGTAGTTTGAAACACATATATAAAAATATATTTCTATAATTTTTAATGAAAAATCATTGATTTCCCTTCTTTAAAACATTACACACCACCTCTTTATCTTCAAAATAGGTTACCATTTAAAAACCAAATTCCCATCCAAAAACCCCACAATCATACAAATCTCTGATGACAGTAAATATGTTGTAAAATTTGTAAAAACAATTGCAATAGAAAGTAAACAATCAAATACCTGTATTAACCATGGGAATTTCTCCAACATAACCTGAGAGATCAATGGATGTACTCATATCGGACTCACAAATAGACATATGGGGAAGCTTCATAGTCTATCACAAAATGGCCACCCTAAACTGACCAATCCAGTTGAACATACCACCATGACCAAGTCCAATGGGTATCAACCCATTTAATTGGGTTCAACAAGAAAATATCAGTCAAGACTCTAAAATATTCCCAAAAAACAAATGGCAAGGATACATGGTGAAAATAGAATTCCCTCTCATTCATGACTTACCTTACCTGCCACCACTTCACTTATGTATCCCAAACACCAACATCACCCACCCAATAACCCATATAGTAAAAATCCTCTATTGGGGTGTTTATCTCACAATAAGTCATTAAAAAGTGCCAATTGGTCCATCACATAAGATGATCATTCAATGTATTTCTCAAAACATTCATAAATTCTAATCAAGAATTTGTACTTTCAAGACAACATTTATTTTCCAAAAATAATAAAAAGTTCCAAATAGGTCATTAACACTATAAATTCCAATATTTTATAAAAAAATTTATAAATAATTTCTGAAACAACATTAAAAAAAATTTTCTAATGGATAATTCCAAATGTGAATTTATATTCCCTATCTCATTATACTTCCAACACATCATTAAAACCTAGATGAAAACATAAAAAATATCTAATGGTTCCAATCGGGCATGTTTTCCTTCTAGAATAATACCATTTATAAGAGTACAAAATGTTTTATAACATCAAATATAGTTGAAAACAATATTCATGTCCCTTCAGAAACATGTGGCTATTTTCAAAGCAACAATATTTTAAAGATAAAAAATAATTTGGAGGGATGCCTATTTTAAAATCAATGTTTTTAAGCTGAATGCATTTATATAAGATAATTATCATTTGTTTTCCCATGTATGTGTGAATCCAAAACACACATGGATGTGACCACATCCAAATATTCACAAAAATAATCAATTAGGTGACCCAAAACAATTTTTGATGAAACACAACATGTTCTCCAACTAACACAACAAACCACATATATGATTCATGCCATAAAACCCACCAATTCACACACCCAATGTAAAATTCGTATCCCAACAATGAAATCATAACATAACCATGTTTAAAAACTACCAAAAACAAGATTTTATTTGAAAAGAAAACTGAACTTTTAACAAACACAAAATGAACATAAATATGTAACAAAATTATGGAACCCTTTTAAAAACCACTTCCACAAATATTTTAAAATATAAAAATTCCATAATGAAGAAAAAATCATACCTATAGAATTAGAAAAAAAATTATATATTATTTAAAAATACCCAAGCATCAAATGGAATGATTTTTTAATGAATTAGGTGGAACACCTACCTAATAGAGCTTAGATGTGATGAAACATCCGGGGAAATAATAACTAAGACCCACAGATAAACCACACACACTAACAGAATAGGAAATAGTACGAACATAAACCTTAACCCTTATAGTGAGGAAAATAGTTAATCTCCACCAAGAGAGACCAAGATATCAATAAGAAGGGATAAGAAAAGGAGAAATCAAAAAAACAAAAGTAATAATACCTTAGAAACAACTAGGGGCTTCAAAAATCGAAGGAGGTAAAGGGAGAGGGGGCTTGGAGGACCCCCTAGCGAACCATGTTTATTAGAGGGTAGGAAGATCCAATATATGTTTAAAAACACAAAGGATAAAACATAGAATTTATAAATTTTATGAAATTAGGAATCTAACATAGTTTGGTCGTATGGTTTGACAAACCAAGCGCAGACCCTAAGGTCTCCACAGTCCAAATGGACAGATCCTTAGGCATGATTACCATACCATTTTATAAACCATGAATAACCCATGCACTATAATCATGGACCACATCATAATCTAAATTTTCACTTAGTCCAAGATGCATGGTTTATCCAAACCATGTGCTAACCATGAAAAGTTAAAAATCTCACTAGAGACATCAGAAATACAGAAATTGAAATTTTGGCTCAACCCAAATCTTGAACAAAGGATCCAAGATCCTGAAAATAATTTCAGTGGTTTGGGTGTGATAATTATCCCCAAAACAAACGCTTTTTTCCCCCTGAAATTCACCAAGGTGAAAGATAACAAAACATCAAATCCATTACCATTCAAATCTGAAAGAAATTCTGAAATTTTGGGTGACCTTTCATTCAAAATGTCACACTCGACCGATCAATAAGAAACCATAAAACATTAGTTATGAGAGAATAGAAGTTTTTCCCCCAACTATAAGAACTCAAATGGCCAAAAACATTAAAAAAAATCGACACCATTAGGACATGAATGGGATCTAACGCAAACACCTCTATACCAACTGAGCATTATTTCCACTATAACTAAGAATTCCCATCCCAACTAACACAACCTTCTCACAAAAGATGGAAAAAATTATGCTAGAAATGAAAATACCTTTACAAACCAAACCCAAAACACTAGGGGAAGACAAGGAAAGGGGCCCAAATAAAAGAGAAAAAGAAC
The DNA here is from genome assembly GCA_963277665.1 of Viscum album. NCBI lineage: Eukaryota > Viridiplantae > Streptophyta > Magnoliopsida > Santalales > Viscaceae > Viscum > Viscum album. The sequence continues at coordinate 649,082,145 of OY728150.1, forward strand.
AAAAATCCATCAATTCCAAAAAACAATCAAGAAACTCAAATAAACCAAGATAAAACTAAGACCAACCCAAAAAAGGGATCGTAACATTCAAATAAGAATAGGTGCTTCAATGAGTCAAATTAAGACCATAAATATAGCTACCCATATTATAATAAAACATGTCCATAATTATTTTTACTATAAAATGATGTACATAAAACAATATCAAAAATGAAATAAAGGAAACATAAAACGATTCCACCCCTGCACAAAATAAAAATATTGACCAGGGACAGTTGGACACCCTTGAAAAAAACCATACTATGTGCCTACTTCAATCAGGGTCCTATGAATACAACCCTGGGGTTGGAATTATCTAAAGTGTCACCACCAAAATCCGATGTCCTATAATAAAAAAAATTCCTTTTGGAAAAAATTCATACAAAACTTACCCAAATAACCCAAGAGACCACAATGACAAAAAACCAGTGAAGGATCAAGACAAGAAGGATTCAAATACCAAATCCGGACACACTGGAAACACACAAGAGAATAGTATGATAAACTAGGAACTACAAAAAATTAAAAGGTTTCCTCAAGAATTGCTTCGCTCAACAGACTCCTCTCTGTATTTGGGGAACCTTCTTGGGTGCTGATAATGGACGTTTTAACAACCACATGCACTCCTATAACATACTCACCAAATAATGATTCTTCCACCAAATTCTAAAAAAACCCTTGGGGGAGGGGCTCTCTATTTGATACCTGGATGAAGAACCTAAATGAAAATAGAATACGTAAATAGATCATATCACACTACCATAAGATAAAAGGAAACTATCTCCTTAAATAGGCATACACAGGTCTTCACTGTCTGTTAGCCTTTATGAGTACTCATGATCTCTTCCCTTTTCATTTTCTTCACATCCCTAGTTATAAAATATCAAATAAAGATGGACTAAAACACTTCCCACCACATCCCAAAATTCATTTGTGGCAAGAAAACATCTTCCATTCATCTAAGGATTACCCTTCAAACAAACCCATAACTTTGCTAAATCTAAGATATTCAGGATTTCCTAACAACATGAAAACATTCTCAACCTCATCATGCCACTCCACTCCCTATAACTGACTTATATCACCATGATAGATAGAAAACACTTGATAAACTCAGAAACTATGTTGGTCTCATTAGAAAAATTGGTGAGATTTCTAGGTAGCTTGTTGTGATAAACACATGAGACACAAATCCATAATCAATATCAACCCAAAACACAACAGAGAAGTATTTACCAAGCAATAAAAATAGTCTCACACATCAAAAACACACAAACAAAACCAGAATCATTTTTTCAAAACAACCACTTAGATTTTTATTTCAAAATTGATTTCTTCCCAGGCCATATTCGAAAAACAAAATCATATTTTCTCCAAAAAAACAACTACCTCTAGGGAATCCCATACGCAAATCATTTTTCACTTAGAAAAAATTTAAGAAAACAAATTTCAAACCATTAATTTCAAATATTCACCAATGATCCATCAATAATGTGTTTATCTATCCCCACATGAATAAACCCTGAAAATGATCCAACTTGCAATTTCTATATATACACACACATATGTGAATATCCCTGAATAAAACCAAGGGTCACACATACAATTTCATTTTCAAAACCCATGAACTAACCAAATTTTCAATCCAAAACATGCTCAATTGAAAGTAATTTTTTCCAAATTGATCCATTTTAAAGAAATAATTTTCATTTTAAAAACCAATTTTCATTTTAAGAAATATTTCTCAAAACAACCAAGATAAGACATTATTCATACCAAACTAACTGAACGAGGAACTAGTGTATGACAACCCTACTTTTATTAAAAACATAAACATGATTTATTACATAAAAACCCACTTGATTAAACAAAGAATATCGAGAGGTTTAGTGTCTTTGGGGCTTCAGATCATTACATAAAAACTTAAAACATGAAATACAACATCCTTATTGAAAACTTCCATTACATGGCCACTACAATCCCTCGTACTTAACATTGCATGGGATAACCTGAGAACATACATAAGAAAAGGGTGAGCTATAAAGCCCAGTAAGGGAGTACAAATGGAATAACATGAGGAGTAAAATACATGTTAGACAATAGGAATATCAATAGATCCTAAAAGAAACATGAACATAAAGGCATGATAAATCATGATAATCATAACATGGAAATGTGGCAACAACACTTAACATGGAATTAGCATGAGCCAAGGCTCATTGCACATGGAGCATGAGTAAATCCTCATTGCACATAAAGCACAAGTAAACCATCGTTTCACTGGAATTATCATGATTCAACACTCATTTCACATGATTTATCATGATACTATGCATTACCCAATGTATTAGAGCGCTATAAGGGCACACCCTTCTTAAACATTTCATTACATACATAAGTGTGCCACATGGATCATAAAACATGGATTCATAAAACATAATCATTTATTACACAATAAAGGATTGTGGAATTCATAAATGAAACATTATAATCAATAAGTAAATGTGTATAAATATGAATACCCTTGATGGAGAAATGGGCATGGTATTCACTACACAGTGGAATTGGCTTAGAAAATCGGTGTGATTTCGGCAGTGTAACGGCGTGACATAAGAATTCATAAAAAAGGTTGATGAGAGATAAAGGGGTTCCTCATCATATTTACGTGTAATGGACAGTAAGGAGGTCATATGGATACATGTCCCAACAATTGTAATGGAATTTAGATTCATGATACAAAAGTATTGCTTGAATATAAAAGAAGAGAGAGACGTTCCCTTCGGAATTTCGGCATAGTAACAGGTGTACATGGGATGAATTTAATGAGATATAAAGGGTCCCCCATCATTAAAACATAAGGAGGGCAGTATTACTGAGGTGAAAAACCATACCCCAACATTTATAATTGAAATTAAAAGGGCAAATCAACTTAAAGAAAATTGGATAAAAATGAGAAAGGAAGAAAAAACCCTTACTTGGGTGTGTGCTTCCAAAGGCTAGAGAGAGGCTTCTTGGGAGCTTAGGGAACCTTGAGAGGATTCTAGAGAGAGTAGGGAAGAGGATAGACGAACTCCAAGGGCTTTTAGTGAGGAGGAAGTGGGATCTTGGGTGGGTTTATATAGGAAAGGTGATGGAATTCTTTATTATTTAGGTTTGGGTCCGCTTACATTAAATTAATCCAAAACACAAACCATCCCATGGTTTTTGCCCATGGTTTTTGGAAAAGGGAAGAGGAAAACAAGATTTTATAAGGCCAAAGTCCGAAATTCTTAAAATATTAGGGTTTCTTATTTGGAGGTGAGTCACACTCCCATGGAAATTAATTTAAAAAGGCAAGGTGTTGAATAAGTCTTGAGGGGTTCATTAATGCTTTGAAAAGTAAGTAAAACAAACCCAAAATTACATTATTTTAATGGTAAAACATATATTGGACGAACATATAGATTATAGTATTTTATTATATCACTATTGGGTCATTATGATGTCATAAAACACATTATATATTTAAACCGTATTTACTTTTTACCCAAATATTTGACTGTCTCAGAAAATTATGAAAAATTCACCGTTAGATAATTTCGACGTCCGGATTCCAGAAATAACATCTATTTTATCTAAATAATTTTCTAAATATGTTAATTTTAACTTTTAAAATAAAAACTGACATTTATCGAAAATTCACGGGTTCTGGCAGAAATGTCTTTCAAACCTTAATAAAAATTTTAATTGCATTCATAAAATTATTTAATCATAATAATATTATTTTATTAAAATATTATTTAATTCAAAAAATCCCTTAATTTAATAAAATAGATTTCTTAATTAAATAATAACTAAAAACACCATTTGTACGTTAAAAACTATTTCCAAAGTATCAAAAATGACTAGAAATTATATTTGTTATTATATAAAAAAATAATATACATGAACATATTAATACTTATTTGTTACATAACCCTTTAAAATAGCCGCATAAAACCAAAGGGTAAGTTGTGCGATGGTGACAGACTCTTGGGGTGGCTCGGATAACATCGCTTGAGTGGTAATTTTAATCAACTTCCACTTTTCCCGTAGACGGTCACGTTCGAGCTTGACATGATGAATCTCACCTTGGGCTTGGTCAAGGGCGAAGCCCAAAGATTCAACCTCTTTTTCGAGCTCCGATAAATGGGCTTCGTATGAAGAAATTCTACTGGATGAGTTCATCTCTTCCTTTATCTGAGTAAATTGGATTTGTTAAAGTCCTATATTTATACTAATAACGTGATCATTGTTCAACGACTATATTAGAAACGGTCAAAATTCTTAATATAAAACCAAGGAAGGTGAGATTTTATATAAACATAAAGAGACATATAATTAGATAAAGAGGGATTTCCATTAATGAAACTTTGGGTTGTTACAATATTCCCCCCATAAGAAATTTCACCCTCGAAATTTTATTTTTCCCACATTAAACCAAATGTGGGTAACTCAGCTTCATCATATCCTCCGACTCCCAAGTCGCTTCTTCTAACTTGTGGTTTCTCCACAACACCTTAACGAGGGGAATTGTCTTATTTCGTAGAACTTTTTCTCTACGATCTAACATATTCACTGGTTGCTCCTCATAAAAAAGATCATCTTCCAAATATACCACCTTAGAAGAGAGTACATGTGAAGGTTCTGGTGTGTACTTCCTTAAGAGGGATACATGAAATACTTCATGTACTTTTTCCATGGAAGGTGGAAGTGTTAGTCGATAGGCCACAGCCCCGATATGATCAAGAATCTCGAAGGGGATGATGTACTTTGGACATAACTTCCCTTTCCTTCCAAACCTCATGACCTTCTTCCACGGAGATATGAGTATTACCACCATGTCTCCAACTTTAAACTAAAGGTCTTCTCGACGATTATCTGCATAACTCTTCTGTCAACTCTGAGCTGCCTTGATATGCTACTGAATGGTTTTTACCTTCTCCACCATTTCCTTGACCATTTCTAGTCCAAGCAGCTTACATTCACCAAACTCAACCCAACATTCCACTGTTTTGCAAATTTTCCCATACAGGGCTTCATATGGTGACATTTGGAAGCTTGAGTGGAAACTATTGTTATAAGAGAACTCAACCAGAGGAAGATGTTGATCCCATCCTCCTTTAAAGTCCATTGAGCATGCTCTCAATATATCCTCAAGTGTTTGGATAGTCTTCTCGGATTGGCCACCAGTTTGAGGATGATAGGCTGTACTGAAGTTTAGTTCTGTATTCAGAGCATGTTGAAGACTCTTCCAAAACATAGAGGTGAATCTTGGATCTCGATCAGACATAATAGATAGTGGTACTGCATGCAACCTTACCACTTCCTTGATATATATCTTTTCCAGTTGATCCAAAGAGAAATCATCCTGAATAGCAATGAAGTGTGCAATCTTTGTAAGACGATCCACAAAAACACAGATTGCATTATTACCTTTGGATGTCCTCGGAAGTCCGGTGACAAATTCCATGGTGATGTTCTCTCATTTCCATTCTAGTATGGGCAATGGTTGCATCATCCCCTTAGACTTCTACCTCTATGCCTTCACTTGCTGACACACCAGGCACTTTGATGTATATTCAGCGATATCCTCCTTCATATTATCCCACCAAAAGTTTTCTCGGAGATCTCGATACATCTTTGTTCTCCCTGGGAGAATTGAGAAATTTGAACTATTTGCATCATCCAAAATTTCCTTCTTCAGCTCGGGATTTGATGGAACACATAGTCTTTTCCCAAACTGCACGATTCCTTCTTCATTAACATTAAACTCTGAGGATTTTCCCTTTTTGATAGCGTCCACTTTTTCCTGAATTCCCACATCATCATTTTGAGAATCCTTTAACCTTTCCAAAAGAGATGGTTGAGAAATAATTTGTGAAAGGATTTATGATGTTCCCTTCTCTATGATTCCCATGTCCATCTTCATCGAGTATAAGAAGATTGGATCCTTCTCAATTCTCATCATTGACAGAATCGTTGGGTCCTTTTTACTTAGGGAATCTCCAACCTTGTTCGCTTTCCCAGGGTGGTAATTTATTGAACAGTCATAATCCATGATGAGCTCTATCCATCTTCTCTGGCGCATATTAATCTCTTTCTATGTGAATATATATTTAAGACTCTTGTGGTCAGTATTTATCTCACATTTCTCTCCATAGAGATAATGCCACCAGATTTTCAAGGAAAAGATCACAGCCACCAACTCCAGATCATGCATTGGATAGTTTTGCTCATGGATTTTCAACTGCCTTGAGGCATAGAATATAACATTATTATTCTACATCAGCACACAGACTAATCCTTTATTTGAAGCATCACTAAAAACAACAAAAAGTTCCCCACTTCTGGGTAAAGTGAGCATGGGCGCAGTGATAAGCCTCCTTTTCAAATCATTGATGCTTTCTTCACATTCATCACTCCAAGAAAACTTTACTCCCTTCCGAGTTAGCTTGGTAAGAGGGTTGGACAATCGTGAGAAATTTCTCACAAAACGTTGATAATATCCAGCTAACCCCAAGAAGCTACGGATATCTGTTACCGATGTTGGCCTTGGCCATCCCTCAATTGCATCTGTTTTGGAGGGGTCCATAGATATCCCATTGCTTGTGATGATATGACCCAAGAATGAGACCTCATTCAACCAGAACTCACACTTTCTGTACTTTTCATAGAGCTTCTCCTTGCGCAAAGTCTCTAGTACAGTTTTTAAATGATCCTCATGATCCTCCTTGGTATTGGATTATATTATAATATCATCTATAAAGACTACCAAAAATTTGTCAAGGTAATATCTAAAGACTCTATTCATCAAGTCCATGAAGATTTCTGGAGCATTAGTGAGTCTGAAAGGCATTACTATGAATTCATAGTGCCCGTATATTGTACGAAAAGCAGTCTTGGGGATATCTTCCTTCTTCACCCTTACTTGATAATATCCCGACCGCAAGTCCTCCTTGGAGAAGTATTGTGCTCCACACAACTGATCGAACAAGCCATCAATTCATGGGAGTGGATACTTGTTCTTTATCTTTATTTTGTTAAGTTCACGATAATCGATGCAAAGCTGCATTGACCCATCCTTATTCGTGATGAAGAGGACTGGTGCACCCCATGGTGAAGCACTTGGGTATAAAAACGCTTTATCCAGATTCTCCTGTAGTTGTTTCTTCAGCTCTTCATGCTCTACAACAACCATTCTATATGGAGTCTTGGATATTGGTTGCGCCCCAGGTATAAGTTCAATTAAGAACTCAATATCTCTTCTAGGAGGAAGACCAGGCAGTTCCTTGGGAAACTCTTCCGAGAATTCCCTCACAATAGGCATTTCTTCATGGATGGTTTCTTCCTTGGACTCAATCTTCTAAGCTAGATATGCATGCTCATATGGCAGTAATATCCATGCTTGAGATTATGAAGCTAAAGTAGACTCATTTTCCTCCTATCACTTGTAATCAATCGGGGGTCGATTCTCCATATAGAGTGTGATTTCCCTCTCCCGACAATTTATGTTGGCTCTATATAAGGAAATCCAATCCATTCCAAGAATTGCATCAAATTACACTAGAGGAAGTATGACGAGGTTCTCCAGGAAATTCAATCCAAAGACTATAACAGGGGTGGACTTGTATTCATGGGATGCAATGATTTCCCCATTTTCCGTACTCACCGACATCTTTACTTCCCTGATTTTTGGTAGTGCTGGGATTGTTTTACTAAACTTTCAAGATATAAAAGAATGCGTAGAACCTGAATCAAAAAGTATGTTCCCTGTTCTTGAATAAATAACTAGCATACCTGTCACCACTTCTTTGTTGGGGTTCACTTCGGCAGAAGTGATGGAAAAAGCTCTTTCTTGCTGCCTTGGAGGTTGTTGGTTGTCTCCATAAACCCTTGGATTAGGGAACTGATTTACAAAATGACTTGGTTCTTTGTATTTGTAGCATTTAACAATGCGTTGAGGTTCGAACGGAGCGTTCCTCTCCTCTGTCACAACTGTGGGTCTTTCTTGCCGACAGTTAACAGCTAGGTGCCCTTTTCTTCCACACCTGAAGCATTTTCTCGTCCCCTTAAGGCAATTTCCAGGGTGCTTCTTTCCACACTTTTGGAATGTGGGGTTCTGTATCTTCTTTGCACCATTGGATTTATCCATCGGACCACCAGCATTGAATTCCACCTTACGCTTCTTGTCCCCATGATACCCTTGCGATTCCATGTTCTCCATTTCAACCTTGAGGGCACATCAGACAATTTCCTCATAGCTGTTGAAGTCACGGATCGCTAATTCTTTCCGCAGGCTAGGCATCAGCCCACCAAAGAAGCGGTCAAACTTTCATTCGAGGGTAATGACAAAGCCGAAAGCGTATCGTGCAAGCCTCGTGAAGTTTGCCTCATACGCTCCAACAGATTCTTCATCTTTTTACTTGAGGGAAAGGAAGTCCATTTCCATCTTAAGTTGGAGGGTGCACGGAAAATATTTATCGAAAAACATCTTCCGGAAATCCTTCCAATCCAACGCCTCAATATCGTCCTCAGGCTTCGTATTTTTGATCAACGTCCACCATTGATCAACTTCACCCTCCATATGATAAGCCTCTAGGAGAACCTTTTCTTGTTCATAACATTAAAGGATGGAGAAGATATTTTCAATGGAGTTGATCCATTGTTCAACGATCATGGGATCGGATGATCCACTAAAATTAGGAGGCCTTTTCCTCATGAAGCTCTCAATAGAGACTTGTTCCTTCTTAGGGGGGTTTGGACATTCCTCTTGACCCGTGTTTCTATTAAAAACTTGAGTTAGCTGAGAGAGAAGCGTGACAAAGTTCGTGATTCCTGCTCTCATTGGATTGGACATCTCATTAGTACAGTCATCACACTGATCTTCACAACGGTTGTTAGCCCAAGTCCTCCTGTTACCAGCCATTGGCTGGAATAAAATGAAAGTTAGGTTTAACACCTAAAGGGTAATCCAAAGAAAAAATTTGATGACTTATAAATAAACTTTTATTTCCTTAACTCATGAGTCTATAGGCTTCAATCTAGGATTTTCATGATCTACTTTCTAACATATATTCGTAGAGGAATTTTTTAATTCCCTTAATAAGGGTTCATACTAAGCTTTTGAATTTATCAAAACATATCCCCCAGGAGTGTCGTAACCAAGAGTGCAGCAAGGCACGTTGTCCTGCACCATTTCCCGTTCGAGTCTATCTCCAAGCGGTGTTTTCGTGTTTTATCCCTAGGATACATCTGTGCCAGAGCCGCCTCTACCTGATCGTATCCAGACAGGGATGTATTTGTTTGATAAACCATTTACTCAGTACTTACCAAAACTTAGGGATGTTTTTATTATAATTAGTATTGTATCTAAGTCTTTACTAGGGTTTCCTGATCCCAAAAATAACTAAACCTATCCTCTGATACCAACTATGACAACCTTGCTTTTATTACAAACATAAACATGATTTATTACATAAATCATCACTTGATACAACAAAGAAGATTGAGAGGTTAAATTTCATTGGAGCTTAGGATCATTACATAAAAACTTAAAACATGAAATACAACATCTTCATTGAAAACATCCTTTACATGACCACTACATTCCCTCGTACTTAGCATTGCATGGGATAACCTGAGGACATGCATAAGAAAAGGGTGAGCTATAAAGCCCAATAAGGGATTACACGTGGAATAAAATGAGGAGTACAATACATGTTAGACAATAGGAATATCAATATAGAATAAAAGAAACATGAACATAAATGCATGATAAAGCATGATAATCATAACATGGAAATGTGGCAACAACACTTAACATGGAATTAGCATGAGACAAGGATCATTGCACATGGAGCATGAGTAAATCCTCATTGCACATAAATCATGAGTAAACCCTTGTTTCACTTGAATTAGCATGAGTAAACACTCATTGCTCATGATGTATCATGATACTATACTTTACCCAATGCATTGGAGCGCTATAAGGGTGCACCCTTCTTAAACATTTCATTTCATGCATAAGTGTGCCACATAGATCATAAAACATGGATTCATAAAACTTAATCATTTATTCCAAGATAAAGGAATGTGGAATTCATACATGAAAATTTATAATCAATAAGTAAATGTGCATAAATATGAATACCCTTGATGGAGAAATGGGTATGGTATTCACTACACAATGTCATTGGCTTAGAAAATCGGTGTGATTTCGGCAGCGTAACGGCGTGACATAAGAATTCATAAAAAAGGTTGATGAGAGAGAAAGGGGTTCCTCATCATATTTACATGTAATGGACAGTAAGGAGGTCATATAGATACATGTCCGAATAATTGTAATGGAATATAGATTCATGATACAAAAGTATTGCTTGAATGTAAAAGAAGAGAGAGAAGTTCCTTTCAGAATTTCGGCATAGTAACAGGTGTACATGGGAGGAATTTAATGAGAGAGAAAGGGTCTCCCATCATTCGAACATAAGGAGGGCAGTATGAGAGAGGTGAGAAACCACACCCAAACATTTATAGTTGAAATTAAAACGGCAAAACAACTTAAAGAAAATTTGAAAAAAATGAGAAAGGAAGAAAATACCCTTACTTGGAAGTGTGCTTCCAAAGGCTAGAGAGAGGCTTGTGAGAGGCTTCTTGGGAGCTTGGGGAACCTTGGGAGGATTATAGAGAGATTAGGGCAGAGGTTTGACGAACTCCAAGGGCTTTGAGTGAGGAGGAAGTGGGAGCTTGGGTGGGTTTATATAGGAAAGGTGAGGGAATTCTTTATTATTTAGGTTTGGGTCCCCTTACATTAAATTAATCCAAACCACAAACCATTCCATGGTTTTTGCCCTTGGTTTTTGGCGTAGGGAAGAAGAAAAAAAATTATAAGTCCAATGTCCGAAATTCTTAAAATATTAGGGTTTCTTATGTGGAGGTAAGTCACACTCCCATGGAAATTAATTTAAAAAGGCAAGGTGTTGAATAAGTCTTGAGGGGTCCATTAATGCTTTGAAAAGTAAGTCAAACAAACCAAAAATCACATTATTTTAATGGTAAAACATATATTGGCAGAACATAAAGATTATATTATTTTATTACATCACTATTGGCTCATTATGATGTCATAAAACACATTATATATTTTAATGGTATTTAATTTTTACCCAAAAATTTCACTGTCTCAGAGAATTATGAAAAATTCACCGTTAGATAATTTCTATGTCATGATTCCAGAAATAACATCTATTTTATCTAAATAATTTTATATATATGTTAATTTTCACATTTAAAATAAATACTAACATTTATCGAAAACTCACGGGTTTTGACAGAAATGGCTTTCAAACATTAATAAATTTTTTTATTGCATTCATAAAATTATAAGATCATTTTGATTTAATAAAAATTAATTTAATCATAATAATATTATTATTTTAAAATATTATTTAATTCAAAAAATACCTTAATTTAATAAAATAGATTTCTTAATTATATAATAACTAAAAACACCATTTGTACTTTAAAAACTATTTACAAGGTATCAAAAATGACTAGAAATTATATTCGTTATTATATACAAAACAATAATGTGCATGAACATAGTACTACTTATTTGTTACATAACCCCTTAAAACTGCCACATAAGACCTAAGGGTAAGGTGTGCGATGGTGACAGACTCTTGGGGTGGCTCAGATAAAATCGCTCGAGTGGTAATTTCAATCAATATCCACTTTTCTCGTAGACGGTCACATTCGAGCTTGACATAATGAAGCTCATCTTGGGATTGGTCAAGGGCGAAGCCCAAAGACACCACCTCTTTTCCGAGGTCCGAAAATTGGGCTTCTAATGGGGTAATTATACTGGATGAGGCCATCGCTTCCTTTTTCTGAGTAAATTGGATTTGTTAAAGTCCTATATTTATACTAATCATGTGATCATTGTTCAACAGATATATTAGCAATGGTCAAAATTCATAACATAAAACCAAGGAAGTTGACATTTTATATAAACATAAAGAGAAAATTAATTAGATCAAGAGGTATTTCCATTAAGGAAACTTTTGGTCGTTACATATTGTCTACGACTACCCTGGAGACATGGTAGTGAACCTTTCCCCAATTAAGAATCAACAACTTTGTGGATTGTGAAACATGTCCTCAAACACCACATGGTTCAATACTCCATATGATATCATAACATGACACTCTCTCACCTAAATTATAATCCCTCTACCCAAATAAATTATAAATGACTCAAATCCCAGATATCCCCTACTAACTTGAGGATTAGAATGAGAAATAGTTCGCAACGCTCTCCCCATAACTACCTCCCAGGTCCCGAAAATCATAAACTCAAATCAACATGACAACCCAAATAAAAAAACCTACTGTAATACCATTTTTCACAAACCAATATAGGATTCCATATGAACTGACACTTGACCCCATCTGAGACATATCCTGTACAGTGTTCTCCATCCCCACAGGCTGGAAAGTTATGTCAGGCATCAATGTAGTTACTATGAGAATGAATTTTCCCAATAAATAACCAAGATAAAATAGATAATATATAAATATAGAAGAACCAAAAAAATTAATTTCCAATCAATATGGAACTCATCCAAACACAAAACATTAAAGAAAATATATAACTAAGAACAAAACTAAGACTGAAAAACATCAACTAGATCTCCTTGTAACTTATTGGTCTCATCCAACAACCAAACTAACGAGCTCCCACAATGATCACTTGAACAAGGAACCTAAACCTATAAAACAAATTATGTCTACTGACATTGAATGTTAAACTAGGGTACTATATTAACATCTTAGTACGTAACCACCACAAAATCCATACATTTCTTTTCCCAAAACATAACATAAACACTAGTTTATAACACATATAAAAAATAATATTTTATATTTTTAGTGAACAATCATATCATTAACATTTTCCAAACATTACACACCACCTCTTTATCATAAAAATAAGTTACCATTATAAAAACAAATTTCAAACCCAAATCCCACTAATAGTACCAACCTATGATGAGAAACAATATACAGTTCTTGTTAGAAAACTAAGTGAAACATAACGTAAACATAAAATCTGGTAGTAACAAGTGGAATTACCAAAAAAATCCCTAGAGAGATTCCTAAAATTACGTAGATTGAACTCTCCAGCGGTCATATGATGTGTCCTTGTTGTCTATAACTATATGGGAACAATAAACAGACTATTCCAATGAAACGTCCAACCAAGACTTATAATGTCAAGGGGGTATCAACCCCTTTATTCGAGTTTAGTAAGAAACTGTCACTCAACCCATTAAAATATTCCCATAAAACACATTTTAAGGATAGTTAATGAAATGAGGAGTCCCTCACATGCATGGATTACCTTACCTACCACCACCACACTTGCCTACCCCAAACACCAACACCACCCATGTGATACCCCATATAGGGGAATCCATCATAGGTATTTCTATCTCACAAAAATTCTTTCAAAAGTGCCAATTGGGTCATCACATCATATGATAAGTCGTACCATTTCTCAAAAAATGCATAAATTATAATCAGTAATTTCTACTTTCAAATCCACATTTATTTTCCAAAATAATATAAAGTGCCAATCGGGCCTTCAACACCATCATATGAAATATGTCATAAAATGGGTCAATACTGTTTCCAATAAAACATTCAAAACCATATTCATATTCAAAATTCCAAATCTGCATTTAATTTTTAAGATTAATTCCTATTCCAATCCCATTTCAAAACCAAGATGAAAACATACAAAATACCTATTGGTGCTAATAGAGATTTTTTACTATATGGAAAAAAATTATTGATGTGGAAAATGGTCCATAAGATCAAATATAGTTTAAACCATGATTAAATTCATTTTAGAAACCAGACTCCATTTATAAAGCATCAAGAGTTTGAAAAGAATAAATAATGATGAGGGACAAGTGTATTTAAATCTGGGTTTTTAAGGTGAATGAATTTATCAAAGACAGTTATCATTTGTGTAACCATCCAAATGTGCATTTAGAGAACAGATGGATGTTCCCATGTAAAATGGTTCACCATAAGCGTCCATGAAGTTTCCCTTAACCATTTTTAAAGAAAAAAAACATTTTTTCCATCAAACACAACAAACCACATGTATGAGTCATTCCCTTAAAACCATCAATTCAAAAATACAAGGTAAAATTAGTAAACTTACAATGATATCATAACATTACGATTGTTAATCACTACCCAAAAAACATCATTTTAAAATAACAATTGAGATTTTAACAAACACATCATGAACATAAGAATGTAACATAATTAAGGGACCCTTTTTAAAACAGCATCCACTAATTGTTTTCAAACATAACAATGCTATAATAATCAAAAAATCATAACAAAATCTCGAGAAAAACAATTATATATTATATAAAAATTACCATGAATTAAATATAATGATTTAGAAAGGAAATGGAAGTAACTACCATCCTCACAATGTTTGGATGCAATGAAACATAAAGGGAATGATGAATGATGCCCCATAGTAGAAATGAACACCCGAACATCAAATAAATTGAGCTACTCATCAACCCTAACCCTTAAATTTTGACTAATAGGGAACCCCGCCAAGGGAGACTAGGATATTAATAGAGAATCTAAAATAGGAGTATAGATTGACCAAAAACAGATGAAATATTACCATTGAACCTTCAAGGGGAATAAAAATGGAAATAGGATAAGGGATAGCAGTTTTGGTGGAACCCCCATTATTCCTAGGTTGGAGGAGGGGAGGAGAAACCAATTTATGGTTAAAAAATATAGGGGAAATATAATTTTGAAATTTTGAGATGCTGGGTAGCTCCCAAGTTTTGGTTGTACGGTTTGAAAAACCCTATACAACCCATGTGGTCACTACAATCCAAATGGATAAAACATAACACATGACTACTATATGGTTTTCTAAACCATATACAATGTGTGTACCCTACCCCTGGAAACAAAAACAAGATTTACAGTTACCCGGTCATGAACGCATAGTTTACCCAAATTGTTCGCTAATTAAGAAAAGTCCAAAAACTTAAAGGATACTTCCAAAATTCAAAAATTTAAACTGGGGATCAACATGAACCTTAAAAAATGAATCCTTGATCATGAAAAGAAAATAATAAATAATTTCATTATGGGGTGTTGCATAAATATAATAATAATCATGATTTGATAATATATTAATTTGAAAATTATACTTTTAAATCATATCATACAAAATGTATATGTAAAATGGACTATGTTACGATCATTGAGATGGTAGGTCATACACACACATGAGTAATATTTACAATTTCAATGATCATTATAGAAAGATTATACGTATAATTTTATCTTACTTGAAGAATCATAATATCATAAATAACATATTATATATTTAAAATAACATCTATATATATATATCAATCATGTATTGTGGTGATGAAAAAATAATCACATCACTTCATGGTTGTGGTAGTTCACACGTACATGAACAATGTTATAGTTTCTCAGTTTTAGAAATTTAATTATATTTTAACGTTTCAAAATGATAAATATTTAATTAAAATAAAAATGATTACGTATAAAAATTATATATTCAGTATAATTTTCCTTATTACATTCTATATAATTTGTTTTTGATAAACAATTCACATCTCCTTACTAGGTCGTACAATGTCATACACACAAGTGAAATTATCGTATCCCCCACAGAATGGAAATTAGAAAATATAGTTGGGATGTCATAAATACATAAGTACAAATAAGTATAATATATATATATTAACTCCATAATGATAATAATCTATGAGTGGTGATGATAGAAAACAAATGACATTTTTCGTGAGGCGTTTGTCCTCCGTACACACAAAAGATGATTTTATATCCCATTTGATGGAAGATGAGATGGATTTTGGTTATTCCGTTAATATTATAACATATAAATATATAAAATATACTCCTTTTTTATATGACCGTACATTTAGAATATTTTAATGATGTTGAAGGATAAATAAAACAAAACCACATAGTTAGGTATTTTTCCTTATATAGGGACCCCCTGAAGGATAAGAAATAAAGTATTCCAAGAATGAGTTTTTTTTCAAAAAAGGAATCTAGTATTAGTTTATATATGTTGGAAAGTAATTTGAAAAGCTACAGGCTAAAAAATGATTTTATAGTTTGAATGAAAAATGAAAGTGGGTTTTTTTATATGTGAGGTGGGAGGCACAATGGTAATTTTTGAATGGAATAAGGTGTAAAAAAGTTTTGTGTATCTCATAGGCTCAAAAATTAAATAATCCTGTGATTAAAAATTTATAATGTCTAAATAATCCAATAAAATAGTTTTTATAAAAAAAATTAGATGGTTTTGAAATTTATCATTTTATTTTAACCATAGAATAATCTCATTCTCCCTTTAACCATGGTAATTTATTTTTATAGTTATAACTTTTATTATGTTCAAACAATATAATGATATAATTATATAATATAATTTATTCTTATTCCAAATGTTTATTTTATTTTATAAAATTATATTTACATAAGTGGACCAATTTCATATAAAGTTTATCCTATAGACATGAAGAAAAATTAGGTTTCCATGAAGTGTATTTTTCAAGATAAATTTGATTTCATGTTAAATATACGACTAGTAAAAATTAATATATGAATTTAAATTAATATTTATAGATATATAAAATATAAATGTCATTAAAATTAGTCCTCTTTAGGGTTTTTTTTAATTAATTAAATTTGACCAACATTTTTAACATTAAACCCATTTTCAAAAAAAATACCATTTAGAAACCCAAAGTCAAAATTATACTATATTAAAATATAAAGTTGATTAAAAAGAAAATAATTGAAATAAATATAACTTGATAAAACTTATTTTTCTTGATATTGTAATATAATGAAAACTATAGTTTTAAATTTATTAATTTATTTAAAGGAATGGAAATTTTTACAAAAAACCCAATTTTTTTCACTGTCCAGTGGAAAACTAGTATCTCATTAAAAAAATATTATTTCGGACAAATTATATTTTGATATTATGATTTTAAAAATTAATTTTATTTTATTGAATATAATTTATAAAATTTCTAGAAATTAATTATGTTTCATTTCTGAATTCAAATAATAATCATCTCTAGAGAAAACATATTTTTGATGAATAAGATTACATTACTATAAAATGATTTCTTGTGTACTTAACATTTAACAATAATATTTATTTAATAAGAAATATATCTATCATAAATTAGTTAAAACTATGTATACCTTGTAATTTATCAAATATGTTGTAATGGTCATATATAAAAAATATATATAATTTCATGTTTCATTATTGATCATTGTTTCTTGCCTTATTGACAACCAAGGATAAAAATCATGGGGTTGTATATACCCCAAGATATTTAAATGATTAATATTATTCAAAATTAAATATATAGTAATATTTGATGTGTAACATTATCTTTAAAATTAGTGTTTCGTGTTGTATATGATATCAACCATTGTTTTTTATTTTACAATCATGTGGGTGTAACATCCTCCCCCCATTAAAAAATTTCATCCACTCAATTTTTATTTATTTTTCATTAATTAATGGTTGGATATTTGAAAATGAAATTTTGGGAAATCTACTTACCAAAAAACGTTAATAAAAATATTCTTGATAAGAGATACTAGGGAAGTAGGAAGACCATCAGGAATAACTCATACTTGGATTGAAAATGGGAGAACATATATGGGAAGTGAATATTTGGACATAAAATAAAATCATATTTTCTATATAATTATCGATGGTGGTATATATCAATGATCACATAAAATTTAATGATCAAGTGAAAGTCAACAACCACCGAACCATAAGGAATAGTGGGGAGAAAATGGTATTTGATTTCATCTAAAATTATTTTAATAGAAAAAAATTGGTTCAAGATCCTTTAGATATAGAATAATAATTCCATTTCCATGAATATGAAGAATATAAATAAATATACATAATTTATTATTATAATTTCATCTTTAAATATATATCCATAACAATATCATATTTCTCTCCAAATGATGGGTGTTTAAGATGAATTTACAATGTCTCAATAAATAAATCCACTTTAAACAAATCATATTATTCCCAAAATGAGACATAAATATTTCTCATTTCATTAGAAATTATCTACATAAAAAATCTGTTATCAAATGATTTTTTGATTACCAATATTAATAAACCATAATTTAATGAAATAATACATTAATCATAATCGTATTACCTACAGTTAAACCTAAATAATTCAATAAATTAACGAACCTATATCCCAAATGAGCTTTAAAATAGTGTCTCAAACATTGAACTTGTTATTAACATTAATCGTATATACTTTTTATCCCATCCATACATCTTAAGATAACCTCACAAGAAATCCTAATATTCTCAAAAGTTATCTATACATTTCATAAAATAAAAACTATGAAAACCACAAACACGAAATCCTAGATCTGGTATTGAAATCATCAAAATTAAATTTATTGATCAACATAATAAATTTGATGAAATTTTTTCTATTGATGTCTCGAAAAATCAAAATAAAAAAATTGGATCCATTGCATACAAAAGGATATTATAGGTTTAATGTTTTAGAGAATTAGTCAAAACTAATAAAAAATTTATTAATAAACTATAGGTTCATATAGTTAAACATCATCTCCCATTATAGAAATATTTTTATATTTTATTATTAATTGTTAAACCTCTCCCAAAAACATCATCATTATAGAAAACATTTGAGACAGAATTCATTTAATCATCATGCTTCAAAACTTGAAGAAAAAGGAAACATATGAAGGGTTAGATGAAATGATCATTAAGGGGAAACATAATAATTAGGACATGGAATTCATTAGTGAGAAAAATAATAATACAATGGTCTGATTACATAATCAATGTCCATAACCATGTCAAAAAAATATTCACACCCATATATGCATGGATCATCAAATATAAAAACATGGAATAAGGATTTAAAAAGGAAAAAATTATCTGAATCAATAGTCATGATCCATGTGATATAATTCATGATCATGAGAAACATTACAAACCAATATCATGAATAGTTTAAATATATTAATATCTTGCAGCATTATTATCACATCACTTATTACAAATAGAATAACCAATATGGTAATCTTCTATCTACGGAGCTCCGTATGCATTGGAGGTCTATAAAAGACATACCCATTTTTTTAACGGAACCACCTTACCATGGTAAATAACATAACCAAACACGGTTCATAATGAAACCACCAAACCATATTTTATCCAATAACCATCAATGATTATAAACAGAGTCCAATAATAGTATCTTGAAACATATACCAGAGTAATTAATTAATTATATAATCATTGAAACCCCATTTATTTTTTTGAGAACATGATTATGCCATAAGAAAAAATTATTCTATAATATTCACATTAAAATATTATTATCCCCTAAAAAAATTGGTTCCATAATAATATCATTGAAAAACGAATAACCCATAGAAAAGAAAGGGATTCTATTATAATATCTTTGAAGAATTCATAATCCACCAAGAGAAATAATGATGATTGTATCATTAAAAAATCTCCCTATTTGGGAATAACAAAATAAGTGTTGTTGATGTACATTAATGTAAATACCATTAAATGATCTTCAAAACAATTAGAGAAAAACAACCTTTTCACCTTGAAAATCACTACTTAAACTATACATTCCCAAAATATTTCAATAAATAATTTTTTTTTTGAAATTAATTTCTAAATAATATAATAGATACATAAATTAATTTAATGGACCAAATATTTGGAAATTAGTTTCATTTTATAATGATTAAAAATAATCATTTTTTAACTATTTTGAAAGAGGGATTCAAAAGTGAACCATATAGAAAATAATAAGAAATTATTTTTTTAGCCTTTTAAAATTAGGTAAAAGTTCAAGTAAAATGGTTGTATGAAATAATTTATTTACAGAAAATATAATTTTTTGAAATAAATTTAGAAATATGTTTACCAAATAATGATATGGAAGATACTGTTACCAGATAAAAAATAAAATACAAGATCTGCATCACTTGAAAATGAGATTCTTGATATTTTTTCAACAAATTATGGATGAAATAAATATTAATTATGTGAACCGAATTTATTAAAATAGAATAATACAATATATGTGTTTCATAAAAAAGTGAAATTATTTCAATAAAAAAACATAAACATAAACAATCTTGAAATAAAGAACACTGTAATATATATCCTTTCTACCTTTGAAGCTCTTCATTTGAAATCAAAATTAAATAATAACATAAAAATGTTACAAATAATTATAAAAAATATAAATATTAGTGATATTAAAAGTATATGGGGTGTATTTAAACATCATAATTGAATATCGGTTCATATCATAGAGGTACATACCAATCAAATTGAATTTGAGAAGAATATCCATAACAAAAAAATAATTTAATTTGATAATTAATAAATTAATAAATTATGTTTATACTGTGAAAATACACATAGAAAATGTAAATATAAAATAAGATAATAAAAATTCAATAGTCACATAAACATAGAATGTTGAATACAATGATGATGAAATATAACCCAATGACTAGAAATTGAGTTATGAAATTATTTACCACTGTGTTAAATTCATGTCAACACAAATTGAATGAAATAATAATCATTATATCATTATATAAAATTAATTATGAATGAAATTTTTTATTCCATGTATAAGGAGTTGTATATAAAACACAAAAATTAAAATATATAGTGAATATAGAATATATCATATAAAAGTAAAACTGAGATGAGAAACCCCATACATAAAGTCTAGAAATTACCTGAATTTCCTTTGTCTCCTGTATTATCATATTTTATCAACTATTTTTTTAAGAACTTATTCCATTCCATACAACTTAAACTTGTCACATTTATTTTTATCTTTTTAATTAATTATTTAAATTCTTAATTAGTTAAATCCACATCAAGTGTTTTGAGGATGTTCGGTTTATTGTTTCAAAATGGATTGTGCATGTTGAACATGAAAAAATAAAACATTATTTAAATATCTCAATAATAATAGTTAAATAATTAATATATATATTGAAAAAATTATACTTTTAAAAACATTCATGAAAAATGGTTATAACAATGAACTGTGTTAAATTCATAGATATGATAGGATTTTTGTACGCATGGGTAATGTTTAAATTTTTTTGATGATCATTATGGTAAGATGGTGTGTACTATTTTATAATTTAATAATGATAATAATATTATATTACCCTATTATTTCATAAATATATATAAATATATCATTTTTTGTGGTGATGAAAAATATCACATTACTTTGTGGGGGGGGTAGTCCACACATAAATGAATGACAATATCATTTTTACTATAAGAATGAAAATGATATATTATACTTTCATAATGATAAATATGATATAAATACAATTATTATTTCATGTATATCACATATATTCCTTAATATTGTCCTTATTATATTCCATTTAAAGTGTTATTCGATAATCAAACACATCACTTTGTGAGGAGGTATTCTTTCGTACACACGAGTAATGTTATCTTATCCCCTATAGAATGGAACATAAAAAAGGTATATATGATATCATAATTCCAAAATTTTAAATATGTTAAAAATATCTTAAAAATATTTATACATTAAATCTATAATTAAAAAATTCCATTTATGGTGATGACATAAAATTATTGATTTTTTCGCAAGGTGGTAGTCAATCATATAAAATAATAAAGAATTTTCCAATTTAATATAATGGCATTTGTATTTCATTTAATCTATTAATATAATAAAATATATTTATATATGAGATAATTTTTTCATCTTATGTTCATAGTTTAAGAATATTTCATTGAGGTGAAAATTGAAATAAAACAAAATCCCCTATGAATTTTACCTCTTCTCTGAACACATCTTTAGATTTATTCAAAATGTATTATGATAATTGGTTTTTTTACAAAAAAGGATTATATAATGAGTTTATGAATGTTTGGAATGATTTTATGATGGATTTTGAAGGATTTTTGGAATTGAGAAGATGGGGCCTCCTTTTATATGTGAGGTGGATGGAAAATTTGTAATTTTTTAAAATAAAAAGGTGTACCCATGTTTTTTACATGACAAAAATCACTAAAATAGAGTCTTATAGGGACAAATAAAATATACGGACGAAATATTGATATAAAATACTTTATGGGCATGTTTTTTAGTCATTTTTACCCTTATATTTGTATTTCAACCCACACGTAAACATGTTTCCACCTTAACTATAGTAATTTTTTTTATTTTATTCTCCATTAATTTTCAATAAAAATTATGAGGAAATTACTAAATAATATAAATTATGATTATTGAAATGTTTATTAGTTTTTACAGAATTAAATTTATAGAAGTTGAAAATTTTAATTTAAAATTTAACCCACACATATGATGAAAAAAAGGTTTTTAGGAAGTATAGTCTTCATAAAAAAGACAATTTCATATTAACTATCTGACTAGTAATAATATTTATAACAAATAGAAATCAAAGTTAAAGATATATAATAAAATATTTAATTCAAATAATCTGGTTTAAAAATTATACTAGAACCATAATAAATTTGATTCAAAAAAAATAATTGTATTAAATATACCTAAATAATATATATGTTACTGTAAATAATATTAAAAATATAATAGGACATTTAAATTGTCTAATTTAGTGAAAATAAATAGCATAATTATGCAAATCGGTATTTTTCACTATTCATTGAAAATAAACTATTTCCTAAAAAATCCTAAAATTTCTCCCAAAGTAAATTTTTATATACCAATTAAAAAAATGAAGTTAAATTTATCAAATCAATTTTTAAAATTTGTTAAAAAATATTTAACATATTTTCTCATGAAAATCAATTGAAATAAATTTTTTTGAAATATTATTTTGAAAAACTATAATTATTTTACTAAATATTAATTTATTTTTTACTAAAAATTTATCAATAAATTATATTGAGTATGAAATATAAATATATATATCTATAATTAGTTAATACTATTCATACCTTCTAATTCAATGACAATGTTATAAAGTTCATATTTAAAATGATATTATATCATGATTGGGTAAAATTCAGTGTTGTGTGTCTTGTATAAAAACGATCATAAAAATGTTAGAGATTTATGAACCTAAAGATATATAAGATATTAAATATATTAAACACATTAATATATCTTAATTTCATGGGGTGTTACATTCTCTTCTATTGATGGGGTTTGTGTCATATACGCTACGAAACATATTTTTTTTCTTTTCAAATATTATGGTATTTCATGAAATGTGTCCAAAACTATCCCAAATGTGATTAGATGAGTTTATTTCAACCAGAAAAAAAAAATTATACAAATATTGGGTTCCATGGTTCTTCTTTAATTTATTATTATATTTATATTATTTAATCTTCCAAGTAATTTGATATGAATCCTTTTCCTCTGAAAAAATGGATAATACCTCTCTCCTATTGTACACACTCTATGAGACCTATATTAAGATAATTACCCATAATAGTACCTTTCTAGCTTCTTACCGCACAATCTAGGTAATCTATTCTTTGCAAAAGGATCATCAATTCATAGCCTAAGGTGTAATGAAAAAGTGTTTCCTCAATAAAGTTGTATAACTATTAACATATAAATTCATTTTATACCTATTATAAATCAATATAATCCATTCTAAAACAATTGAATTATTATGTACAATATAATTATTTTTTAGGATGATGGAACAACCATTATCCACCTTCATTCCATCCATTTGAAAATGATAACTTATGTCATGTGTAAGGGTGGACTACAACCTCAAAGAAGAGGAGTTATTTTTTTCATTTCATCATTAGATGTATAGTATTAAGGATACATTTAGTAAATATATCTTATACCTATGATATAATAATTATTATATAATGTTTATTTATTACTTATATTATTCATATTACGTCTACTAAAAAGTGAAAACAATGTTCATGTGTAAGTACAGACTAACATTTTTAGAACTGTTGTAATTAATTTTTATTATCAATACATTTAATAATATATATATATATATTATAAATGATAATTATGTTGATATTAAATTAATGGGGATAACAGAAAAATGACCAATATATAGAGAATTCGACTAACGAGCTGAAACGGGCCTAAAAAATAATGTTGTTATCATCTAGAAAAGTTATTTTTAATAAATAATTTTTAATGCATGAATGGTATAATGTTTTAAGAATATAATATATGGTATGATATATTTAATTATATTTCAATATTTTTTTCTAAAAAAGGTATGCTTTTCATATTGGATTTCTGAATATGTATGTTGAAATATGATATTTCAGGTAAATTAATTATGTTTCTGTCCCATTTTAATCAGGTGTTATTAATAATGAATCTCCATCAAAAGAAATTATGTTATCCTTATATTATAAATTAATATCTATTTTTATTCTCCTCTTTTAATTTTTATATAAGATCTGATTTCCTTTCTTTTCATATTTTTATTTACTAAAGACACTAAAATAACATTTTTAAAGGATACCAACAATGTTTGACTATTTGGTCAAGAATATTTTTCTTCAATGTCCATGTTTTATTTAAAATAATTTTTTATGAATTATTTTATTATTATCTAATCATTCATCAAATTCATTTTTACCAATGTTTTACTTTTTATAAAATTGTTCCCAATGAGTCTTCTTTCCATTTCTAATGAGTTAATTTTTACCCATAATTGAAAATTTGAATGCAATTGTTGTTTTCACAAACACTATAAGAATTAAATTTCCTATCATACTAAAATATCAATTATTTAATGTTTTATTTACGGGTTTTATGTTTATTTTCAAAGAATTTTCTTTCTAAAAATGTTATAAAAATTTTATTTTTTAATAAGTTATTTTAAAATGAAAAGTCCATTTTCCTCAAGATATAGTTCAATAGTCATTTAAATTATTTTTCAACCATGATAACAACTATTATAGATAAATATGATTTACAAGGAATATCATCCAATGATAGTAACTTATTCATTTTATAGGAAAATTATATTTATGATGTTGATATTTTTATTGAAAAATTTTATTTTTTATGTCTTATTCTTTGATTAAATGATAAAAAAAATTAAACACATATCATTTCCCCATGTTATGTAGTGATGATATGATTAGTTTTTTTTCTTTTTGGAAGGTACATGTATGTTTTTATTTATATAATAGGTTTTACAATAATTATATATATATATAATAAATTGGTTAATGTTTTATATCTCATAAGATAAATATGGGAAATAATTCAATGTACTTGTTCCACTGTAAGAAATATACAGGGATTCCTAATCAAATATGATAATAGGTGAAAACACATAGCTTATTATTATATGGGAATATGGTGTTATTCCTAATACTATATGATTTCATTTCATTTGTAGTTAAAAATAAAATATGATATGGTTTCTATACCTATTAAGGTCCCACACTTTTTTGACATGATTATGGTATAAAAAATGGTTTGTTATTATTTTATGATCTTTTCAAACTCTAAATATTGATGTATTTTGAAATGATAAAATTTATTACAATGAATCTAGTTTAAAATCTTTAATAAATAGGGTCTGAATATTTTTAATTTTTTCATGATCTCATACCCTTATTATTATCTAATGTTTTCATTTGTTTATCAATTAATATCTTTCATGTTTACACTTAATAAGTTTAATAACGCATAATTTCATACATTTCATTTCCTTAGGTTAGGAGTTAATATTTCATGTAGGGTATTACTAGAATGATATAATTTGAGAGGAACGTTAGGTAATTTGATGAAGAATGTACCAAAAAAATTTGTGTATGTGTCTAATTTCCAAAGATAATAAATAGTTAAAGTTCTAGAAAGGATTGTAATGTTATTTATTGAATATTACATTAAAAATATGTAATATTTATAAATTAAAATATATGGCATTTAGAGTTGATATTGTATTTTAGTTTATTGAATTATTGTAGATTATGATGAGATATATTTAATAAGAACCCTATGTATATGTCTAATTATACAAGAATAACCTAATTTTTTCATAAGGAAGAGAATATTTTTCACTAGATGTACAGATGTATCATGATACTATATGTAGATACTGTTTTATATTAGTTTTATCAAGGTGTAATGACCCTTAAAAGAGTTGGTCAAGTATACTTCAACCATTATTCTATTGCAAGCGGAATTTTCCATTACTATTAACCAAGTATTAATGTCTCAAGGGACATTCATGAGTAAATTCAAATGTTTGTTACAAACCATTATGAATAATTAAAATAGAATATGTCCTTGAATGACTAATGGGGTTATAGATTAAAAAACTTCCATTAGTGGGACATCTTTTTACGTATTTTTCATTATTTTGTGGAATCACGACATGATTATTTATTATCACAGTATATTTTTAGGAAGTGGAAAGAAAATTATGGAGACATTTAATATCTTTATGTGATATAAAATGAAATTATTTTCCTCTCGAGAAACATTTGTTATGCGATATGTAATATAAAATCACATTTCTAAAATTAATTTTTTTCATAATCTATGAATTGGTAAATGATTGAAAATTATAAAAGGAGAGAACAATGTACTATTGGGTCATTAATGAGGTAACATAGACATTGTTATAGAGGGTCTTTTGATGAACTAGAGGTTGAAAAATCAATCACACAATTAGGAAAATAATATTTTTACTTTGGTGATAAAAACATGAAAAAGTTTTCATAGATTTTTATTACTTGGAAGATTAAATAAATAAATGGTGGAATCCTAATAATATTACAAGGTAAGATGAATAAATTAAATCTAGGGAATAAGATGATTTTAATAGGATATTTTTATGAACTAATTACATTGTATTCTATGAACAAAAATATCTAAAAAATTTCTTTACCATAAGAAGAAGCATAATGATCCAACTATAACCTATGAGAATATTTTACTACACATGTTTGGTATGATTTTGGTTTTATCATCGTCTCTGAATAAATAATTAATCAAAAATTTGGTGCACTAAAATCAAGTATATGAAATTTTTTTGTTATGAATTACATTAGTAGATATGAAAATATATATTTTATGTGTGCTCAATGTTGAAATTGAAATAGCAGATTCCCACCATTCCCATGTATTAATATCAAATAAAATAAAGAGGCTCATAAAAGCTCATATAAATCACTTGTTGGAAATAAATTTGAGCCTTCCATATTCCAAATATATTGAAAGGGTCAACATGGTAGTTTCTTGAATGTAACTATAGGTTCATTAAATTTAGAAAGGCATGGAAGAAATCCCTTGAATTTTAAAAGTAAATGAATACTTTTATTAATAAAAATTCGGAAAAGATTATTTTCAATATTTTTTCACCCTTAATTCAATGTTTCGAATGCAATGATCATACTCATTATATCAAAAATTTCACAAACCAAAAGGTTTATGTTAATGGTCAATATAAAAACATCATAATCATAATGAAAAATGGAAATATAATTTGATCATGCATTCTAAATAGGGTTATGAGAACGATGTTGTGAAAGGTACACAAGATATACACACTAGATAAACTAATATTTTAATTTATTCCAGTTCTTCCTAATAATTTGTATCTAAGTAATATAATAAATTAATCAAAATAATATCTCAATGATTAGATGCTTAGTTAGTAGTGTAAAAACACAAGGTTATGACAGTAACATCTAAAGTCTATAGTTCCTCTCTAATTGATTTTATTGGCTATATACTTATAAAGAATCCTTTAATTCATCCTTTTATTGATTCTGATGTGAGTATAGGCAAGGATTGGATTTATTTATATGAATTCTATACTAATTTCTTTGGAATAGAATACAAATTTCATATAACGAAAGAACTGATAATAAAATATATTTGTAATTTAAGTACTTAAAATGTAAATTTCATCGATCATATGTGTCTTAATTATGGTCTATAAGGGTATATATATCATATAGTTTGGTAGAATCTCAAAATAGCATATATTCGTACTATAAATATGTTTTTTGAGTATTTATAGAGAAGTTGTGTCATCTACATTGGAGTCCTAAAGATGAATTTTCACTCGAAATTATACCTGCTGACACACCTGTTTCAAAGACTCCATATAGAATATACATGAATGAGTAGTAGGAATTGAATAAGAAAATCTTATAGGATATTGATAAAGGGATCCTTTGGAAAATTAAATCACCTTGGGGTGCACATATTCTTTTTTTTATGAATAATTCATGACAAATGCATCTTACCATTAGTTAATGGAAACATAAAAGGTTAAATATGTAGAAAAATGTTCCTCTAACTTATATTAATGGTTTTTTGACCAATTAATATGAGTTGAAAATTGTTCTTTTATTTTAATTCATTCTATATATCATCAATTAAGTGTTATAAAAGTTGATATACCAATGATATCATTCTATATTAGGTATGAGAATTCATAATTTTTAGTGATATCGTATTGACATACAAATTTATGTTTTACAATGATGGATTTTATTATTACAGACATTATTTATTTTTATGAATAGTTTATGGTAGTATTTATAAATTATTTTATCATAGATTCAAATATAAATGAAGAGAATAATAATCTTTTAAGGTCTATATTGAAGACCATACAGAATGTGGAGTTGTATGTAAAAAAATTACATTGTGAAACTTTTGGATTTTATGAAGTTCATTTTTTTGGTTCAAACAAACTCTTCTGAAGTTATATTTGTAGACCCATCAGATAAAAAATATATTAAATGTTATCAAAGACTAACCACTATGATGTAGATTTTTAGTTTTCATGGTTTTAATTAATATTACAAAATCTTTCTCATATATTTATCAAGATTATCCAATACAATTACTTTTTTAACACTAAAGGTGGTTTTGTTCTTATATATGGATGAATATGATGATAATTTTTGGGTTCATAAGTGACAGTTTTTCCATGCACCTATAAGCACGCAACATTATGGTGGGGAAGATTTTGTGATATATTATGATTTATCCAAGAATTGATTGGGATATTTCCTCAACTATAATGATATGGTGATATAATATATATCATTACTAGTGAAACCCCAATAAAATGACTTCTCAACATATGATTTGAAGATGGGATCAATAATATTTACATTGAAGATATTTTATAATTATCATTTTTGTTGAAAGTGGGACATATATACCAATCATAAAATTTTAAAGTATATACTCACATTGAAAGAGATGAATAGACATAACAAATTATGTATTTAGAGTATTAGAAAGTTTAAAATTTCAATATATTATGAACCTGATAATGTTAATATAGAAGATGACACTATTAGTTGAAAGGAACATACTTGTCTGGAAATTATGTTAATCACACATGATATAATATTTCATAATTTTCAAAGGATTTATATAGAAATTTTGATCGAAGTGAAATAATATTAAATTTCTCAAATGAGAGTTCAACTATATATCAATCTTATGATTAAAGAGGCATAAAAAATATTTATAGATGACAAATAGGGTTTGAAAAAATAAATGTTTTTAACATTGATTTTAATGGAATAATAAGATTTATGAATCCTGTATGTGTACCACTTATACTAGGATTGAAGAGGGATCTATACGATGATGATTATAGTTAATCAGGATTTAGACATCCTGGAAGTGTGTATATATATATAGATCTAAAAGGGTATTTATGGAAAGTTCGTATTAAAAGAAACATTTAGGTATATGTATATTTATACTAGGTATACTATCATGTTATGGATAATAGACAAAAGTCTATGGGGATATTAAAATAATTAATCATACCTTCATGGAAATGGTAATACATTACAATGGATTTAATCATCATACATCACAAAAAATATAAATGGAATAATGATATTTTAGTTCCAGTCAATCACCTTATAAAGTGAGAATAATTAAATTACATGGGAGAGTATTTAAACCTTATTACTCTTGAAAAGTATAACATTAAATAATTTGTAATATTTAAAATAGAGTTACATTTTATTGTATCTAATCTACATCTAAGATTTAACTAAATGTCCTAGTGATTTATTATGTAGGTTATGAATACAGTGTTGAGTTTTAGACGTTACTCACATCTGTAGACATATGTATAGTCAATGAGAACCATTAAATACATGGAAAATATATTGACCAATTTCTCTATATATTTCAAAGTTTTTTGGGATCAACACATTAATTTGGTGAAAATTTTCAGAAATTAATAGCTTCAATAAGGAATTTGAGGGATCTATATTAATACCCCTATGGTTGAATGTATATAAATTAAAAATACTTGGATGATGTGTTATAGAAGGAAATATATTGGGGCCTGAGTAAGATGAGGAAATGACATATAATTTTAAATACATTCTTATTTACTTCAAGGAATCATAGATTGGATAGAAATGTTATACTAACAATCATCAGTAAAACATAAAAATAAATGTTGATGATAATGTATTCCTTTTAATTTATCCAGGGAAGATTGTAATGATTTTTGGAATGAGAGGGAAATTGATCCTTGTGTATATTGGCCCCTTGGATATTCTTGATCGAGTAGGGATGTTAGATAATTACTTGGAACTTCCCCCAAAACTCTCTATAATTTAAGAAATATTTCATGTATGTATCGTAAGGAAGTACATACCAGATCATTCATATGAAATAAAATTAGAATATGAACCTATAATGAATTATATTTAATATAAATTAAAACTAGTAAAAATCTAAAATCAGAGAGATAATGTTCTACATAAGAAGACTACTCACCTGCAAAAAAATCTCATCATACACATAGAGATATTGAAAATGGATCATCATATTGTATAAAATATAAGAAACATAACTCATATCACATATGAGAATGTAGCACCCCAAGACATTAAGATATAATTATTTTTATATAAATTCAATTTCCTTGACAACATGCATAACATGTAACAACGAGTTTAAATGAAACATGATATGCTGTTAAAATATTATTATTTAAACAAGACCATTATAACCAATCCATTGTCATAGAGAGCATGAATAGTTCTAAATAACTTATGAAAATTCTTTCATTTACACATCTATAAAATAATTTCAATGTTTGTCTATTTATTATAAATAAAATAAAATGTATTTGAATAAAAATTAATGTCTTCTGATAAACTTTATTTTTCAAAGATCATGTCTACTAAAGTTTTCACAACTAATTTTGAGAACATATATAAAATAATAAAAAATAAAAATAATTTGTAGATATAAATAAGAAAATTTTCTTTAGGATTTTTTTGGGAAATGTTTTTAAAACATTAACTTTTAGATGAATTAAGAAAATTAATAATTTTAACTCAAGATTGTGGCTTAATTTAAATTCAATGTAATGTAAATTTATATTTTCAATTGGTTTTACAGTAAAATTAGACAAAATATTTTTAATTTTTAATATTATTTAATTTTTGAGTCATTTCCATATTGAATTTGGATATTAAAACATTTTATATATATGAGGATTTTCTCTTTGAAAAAATATTATCTCATAAAGTTTTTAGTTTAATTTTTAATTGAATTATGCCACTATAATGAAATTAATTTTTAAAGGAAGATTCTATATTTGGAATAGAGATAATATATAACTTCTAATTTCTAATAAATTAAACTTAATTTTTTACCAAACTAAAAAGAGAAAATAGTAAAAATTAATTTATGAGGTCAAGGTAAAAGTGGGTTTTCCATGGGAATTAGATAATATGATAAGGGAACAAAATCATGTAAAACCTGTCCATAAACCTATTTTATTTCCATATTTAAATATTATATGTTCCATGGTTTATTAATTACACATTTTTTAGGATTTTTTCAAGAAAAAATTGTGTGTGTCAATTTTTCTTGTCTAAGAATCCATGAGTGTCTTTTCCGCATTTTAAAAAATCCATTACCTATCCTCCCGTCCGCAAACATCAAAACACATTTTGAAAATAAAATAATTAACCATAAACATTCCTTAATTACTTAAAAACATAATATTATTATTATTGTGATTATGAGTCCATCCTATAAATGATTTAGGTATAAACCTAAAGAGTCTCTCTAATTAAGAGGTAAAACGCATAAACATGTGATTTGTTTCATTTATTCTTCCAAAAGAATAAAAATTTATTCAAATATGATAATATAACAACACCATTATAGCTAATAATCACTGATTTTAATATTTTAATTTAATATCCTATATCCATCTCCACTTCCATCAAATGGGAAACAAATCTGTCGATCATATCTATGGATGACTATCACCTCACGAAATGATATAATTCATTTTCCATCACAACCAATCCAAGAATTATATAATAAGGGATTTAACAAAATTATATGATATTTATGTAATTTTTTTACCTTTTCATTATTATATCATATATAATTTATTAATTTTCAATCCGTGGGGGATATGAGAATGTCGCTCCAGTGTATGGAGGACTACCACCTAACAAAGTGATGCGATTTGTTTTTTTATTATGCTTTACATAAAAGGAAGTAAGTTTAAATCTTATTAATATTTTATATATTGCTGATATATAAATATTGAAGAAAATATAATATCATGTAAAACTTTTTACCTTCCCATCACATGGAATAAAAATAACATCATTAATGCTTTCCTGTGGACTACCACCTATAAATAGCATGGTGAAATGTTTTTTATTATATTTTCCCATTGATGGTAATATGGATTTTTTTAATAATTTAAATTATATAAATTTATAAATAACTATTCTTGAAGGTTTAATTTTTATTTATTTTCTTTTCATTCCATCCCTCAATTAAAATGGAAACAACTTTCAAGTGTATATATGGAATACCATGTCCATTAATAGTGTAATCCATTTTCAAACTACAACATTAATATATTAATATTAATAAATATAAAATGAATATATATTATATATAAATTAGGGAGAAATTTTTTGATTTTGTCTAACCATGATAAAATTAAAAATCAAAACATCACCACACTAAAATGTACATGAATAATGAAATAATTATCACTTGAAACCGTGATTTTACCAAAAGGTTGTTATTTTATGAGTGATAAATGTATATAATTAAAGAATATATTATATGATATATATGAATACTATTATGTTAAATATTAATAAAAATATTATATTTATTATAAAATATGTTCAGCCACAAAATAAGAAATTCAAACATTAGGTAAGGGTTTCTCACCCCACTTATTCATCTATGTGGTATATATAATACCATATTAAGATTTTATACAAAAAATATATGTATCTTCATGGTTTTTAGTTTTAAATTTTACATCACTTATTTCATGTGGATTATGATTTAAAAGTAACAAAAGTGGTAAGGGTTTATTTCAAAATCTCATCATTATTCAGGGTTGTTTTGTTTAAGAATCCCTTCAGGGAATTATATGATATTTATATCATAAAAGAAATTAATAATTCCTAAAATTATTATTAATTATTATTTTCATGTAATATCTCTATTTTATCACACATTTATATATAATATTATTTAAAAAAATTAATCAAATCTGACGGGATCTCTCTCTTTAGTCAAAATTCATTTTTTTTTTTCAAAACCCATTTTTTCTTAAAATATTTTCAATTTTTTTTGACTATTTTCAAATAATTTATTGGATTCATTTTTACCCATTTATTTTTTTCAAAAAATATTTTTAATTTATTATTATTCTAGATTGCAAAATAATACTTGTTTCCAATTTATAAAAAATTTGACAGGATTATTTGGTTTAACCTCTATACCATGAACGGAATTTCATCCCATCATTTCCACTACTTATTTTAATGATTATTGTATTAGTTTCAATTGATTTATTTAACTTAATATATTTAAAAAATGTTTTTTTAATTGTTTTTTAAAAAGATGATTTTTATTTTCTCATGACTATTTATCTTCAAGAATGTTTTTGATTACATTTTTATAGTGTTTTTATTTATTAGTTACATCAACTCGTTTTTTTATATCTAAACCACTACGTATATTATGTATTGATATCGACCTTAGACTTTTGTAGGATTATTTATGACCATTTTTACAAGTTACATACAATTTTATTACAATTAATCATATTATTTATGATTGTTTGTGATTGTGTTTATTTTATTTGGGTAAGTATTAACATTTTATATGTTAGTTTTTAAATATGAAGGTTTAGGTAGAATATGATTAACCCTTTTAATATGAGAAATTATTTTTACCTACAATGTGATAGAATGGATCCGACCATTGATATCACCTTCATTCATTGATAGTTCTCATAATAAAAATCATTTGTCCAAATTAGAAAGGTTTCAAACCCCAAATTTAAACTATCTTATAAAAATTATTGAAAATATGTTTCAGATATCTTGAAATAATCATTCTATTTTTATGATATCATTTATTCATCTCTATGTGATTTTTCAATTAGTCATAAAATTTATTGATATATTTTAAACTTATATAATTATATATATAGATTTATTTTATAATCATTTTTTCCTAAAAACTTATTATTTAATTATATTTTAAATGTATCCTGTTTCTATTATTTTCCTTTCCATATTGATTATTGTTACTTATTCATGATAGCTTTCACAATACACATACCCTTAATGTGCAGCTGACCTCACCCCATTCTTATATTACATTTCCTACATCTACCAAGAACTATTTTTTGATTGATATGTGATGATATTCTATGAGGAATAAAAGAGTTCTCTAAGAATGATCTTTTTCTATTTTATGATTTCAATTTTAATGTGAGGTTAATTTATATATCTTGTTAAAAAGAAAAATAAAATATTAAACCCTTTAAGATGTGATTATTCTGATCAAAATATGATGTAATAAATTATCCAATGACTATGAGATACAATAGTCAGGTCTTTAAACTTGGTATTAGATGATTTGTAGTAGAAACGATGGGAACTGTATTTAGATAAATTTAGATTGGTGAATATAACACAATGTAATCCTTTAAGTATAATTTGAGGCAAAGAAAAGCATTATAATGTTTTGGTAAGGAACATTTTATATTATTTTCCTATAAATAAATCTCTCTATGGATACAAAAGTTGGATATGATCCTAGAATAGGTTTACCTATGGGAAAAAACAATGAAAAAAAATAATAGGATTGACTTGAGCATTACACAGTACATAACAATTAGATTTACAATGTACCCATCCTGACACTCTTGATTGATATTATTTGGTTATATTACATTTAATTTACTAACTAATATGAAGGATTTGAAAATATTTTCATTATTTTAAAACTATAAAAATGAATACAAGTTTATGATTAGAAAATTAACTATACATAAATATTTAAATTATTGTTAAGTCTATCACTAGTATTAGGATTATACATTATGTTTAATAATGTAATTATCTAATCTAGAACACTATATTGTACATAAATGTCATATAGTCTATGTAATGTCAAATTTATCAACTCAGATAACCCATATAGGATTTCCCTTTTATGAAGTATAATGAATATGGAGCTGGATATACTACTAAAATAGAGAATATTATAAACATATTGCGGAAGATGACTTAGTTTATGAGAAATTATCTTCCTCATATGGTACATATTTTTGATCCACCACATGGTGAAACAATGTTAGACCACTTTATTCATAAAAAAAATTCATTTGATGGGACTAAAAATCCATTTTTGTTGATAAGTGGATAAGTTCTATAAAGAATATTTCACATAAAATGGTATGTAATGATAGTAAGAAGGTTGGAAGGATATTTTATCATATCTTAAGAGATTCATATAATTGGAGGTCATTGATTCAAAAATAAAAATTATGGGGAATAAATATTTTATATCGAATAAAAGTATTTTAATTCACTATTATTGTAAAAAATAATACTCTGACTGATAAATGAGTGGAGTTGAATGATTAATTTTAATTCATTTATATTCATGAAATATTACTTATAATTTCTTTATTAATGAATATATCATTATAAGAGCCATAAAATTCATATGAAATGTATTGTAATACATTTAACATATCGAACTATAGATGAAATGCTTTAAGTTGAACATTGGTTGTTAATCAAAATCTTTTTCAAACCATTTTTATTTAAAAAAAATTATATATATTAGATAAATGAATTTTATTTTTAATCCAATTTAAAATGATCTTAAAAATGGATTTGGATAATTATTTTATGGAGTAATAAATAAATTTAAAATTTATTGAATCACATAAAATTATTGAAATTATTTCTAATAAATAGATAAATTTCAAAAAAAATATTTTCAAATGTTCTCATACTAGATGTTAAGGGAAATATTTAACTCTAGAAATAATATATTAAAAAAAATTATCATTATACCATCATTTATATTAAACTGATGGTGTTTTCATCCATCATAGTTTTATGGATTTTTTTCATTATATTTTCAAGATCATTCACTTTTTTTGATCAATAATATCTTCTACTCTCTATAATTACAAACTCTTTTCATTAATGTCCATTTCACATTCCCATAATTTTCTCCATTAAAAAACCATGTATGTATTATTCCAAATGTTATTCATACTTCCCATATAATCATATCAATATTATTTTTTCCTAAACCCTAGTTACAATGATGGGTTTCAGTATTGGTATATTCAAATTTAAAACCATTGAGTACTGATATCATGATTAAATCATAGGGATATAATTTATTTAAGGGAGTAGAATATAAAACCCATAGAATTTAAAAGATGAGATTCATATTCAATAGCTTATATGAAATTCAAGATGATAATATTTGATAATGTAACACCACAAGAAATTATTATAACATTAAATTTAAATAAATTAAATTTCTTAGATAGCGTGCATAACATGAAACACTAGGTTTAAATGAAAAATGGCACTGTATTAAAATAAAATTATTTAAATATGATCGTTAAATACTAGTTGTTAAGTTTGGGGGTTTTAATAATACTATCTCAATTATTGAAAATTTATAGAGAAATCATTTATAAAATATATTTTTTTATAAACTGATTTAAAATAATATAAGAACCATTTTAAATACAATGAAATGTTTTTCAAAAAACATTATTTTTATAAATTTAGGTTTAGCTGTGCTTTGCACTAAAAATTTAAAATTAATTATAAACATGTTTTCAAACTCTATTTATGAAAATATAAATAATTTTTTGAATCTACATGTATACATTATATTTAGTAAAAATTGTAGAATTTATTAATATATTATTTTTTTGATGTATACTGAAAATTAATTATTTTTATAGAAAATATTATTTTCATTAAAATTATATAAAAGAATAAAATATATTATAAATTTAATTTAAAGTAAAATTATGTAAATTCTGTTAAAGTTTAACTAATTTATGAAATTTTATTAGATTTCATATTAACTTTTTATATTAAAACATTCTATACTTATAGAAAATTTCTTTTTGTATAATCCCTCTATAATTGATTCTACGATTAATTTCAAATTGAATGTTTTCAATTATGTGAAGTGACTTTTGGAATATGGATTCCATATTTATAATAATAGTAATAATTTATATTTTATATAAAGGTTGACATAATTTTTAATGATAATTAAATGTTAAAATTGTTAAAACAAATTATCGCGGTAAAGGTAAAAATGTGTCTTTTAGGGGGTAAAACATAGAAGACAGGGGTTAAGTGTTACCTATAACATGTCCAAAATACATTTAATGAACTTATATATCTATATAACCTCTAATTAGATATAATTTAAAACAAATTAGGCTTTTTGAATTCATAAAAAGTTGGTATCATGTTCTCTTTTCGAACATTCTATGTGTGTCCTCTCCCCCACATATAAAGGGCCACCCATTATCATTTATTATCATAAATTTCAAATACCTTTAGTTAAAAAAATCCTTTATAATATCCAATCATTATTACACTTAACACATATTAGATTCAATTGTTTTATTATTAAACAATCCAATGATTTCTTTTATTATAATCCTAAATAGGCTTCCCAAAGAAGATGCAAAATATTTAAACTAATGTACTTGCACGAATACTACATAAAACTCATTAAAATAAAATTAAAATATTATAATATATTATCACAAATATATCCTATAAATATATATTTTATTATGTTAATTTCATAACCCTTATCAATATACACTTCAATCAAATGGGAAATGATTTCATTGAACATGAGTATGAAATACTACCACTTGACAAATTGATGCAATTAGTTTTCCATCGCCAAATTTTAAAGATGTATAAAATAACATATTTAACATTTATATAAATTTTTTATGAAATTTTTATACTTCTAGAATAATTATATCTCATATACCACCTTACATTCCATTTCATTGGGGTTGTGATAATGTCACTAGTGTGTATGATGGACTACCGCCTCTCAAAGAAATGTGATTCATTTTTTATAATTATTTGAATTAAATGTAGTAACATTAATATATGTGATATTTCAAGACTAATTTTATTTTTGTAGAAAATATCACATATAAAATCTTACCTTATAATCCTTTTGAAAACAATAACATCCCACTTTCGTATGTGTGGACTAATGCATCCATGTAACACTGTGAATTATTTTCTATTTTATGTTGACACTAATACAAATAGGAATGTATTTGATTAAAAAATATATATATATGAAATAATAATGATTCGTTATTTATGATATAATATTTTTGTTTCATGCATTTATTTTTTTGAGAAAACGGGATAAAATGTTCATGCGTATGTACGACCTACTATCTCTATGAAAAGAGTAATCCATTTTCTATCTCTAACATTAATAAATTAATATAAATACATATATAATAAATATATATTATATTTATATCATTTTTAATAATTAATATATTATGTTACCCTAAAAGTTAAATGGATGGAAATTACTAAACAAAAACATACATGAAAATCGCAGCAATTATCACCTGAATGATTGATTATAAAAAATAATTGCTAGTAAAATGGTGATAATATTATATAAGTAATATAATTTCTTAGGTATACATGTTTGGTACCATAATATATAAACAATAAACATATTTTTATTATACAAAAGGCCCTAACACATACAAAAAAACATCATATAAGGATTTATCGTCTAATGTTTTCTTCGAAGAGACATTAGCCATATTCACCACTTATTCCTTCATTTGTGTTTATACCACACCTTTCAATTTTTTATATCATGAATTTATTTATATTAATCATATTAAATGTTTCATTTGATGTTATTTCTCTAATGGGTTTTATGATTCAAATGTTACCAATGTGTTAAGGTTTTATTTTAAATATCATCATTATTCGAGGTTATTTTGGTTAATGTATCCCCTAGGGGAATTATTAGATATTTTAAACCTAAAATAAATATATTTACTTCTCATAATGTTTTTTGAAAAATTTTAATTTATACTACCATTTTCTCAATATTTATTACTATAAATTATTATGAAAAAGATTTTAATTAATTCAGATATTCTTTTTCTCTTCAATAGTAAGTCCTTTGTAATAAAAATACTGTTTTTTAGAAACAAATTTAGAATTTTATAGGATTTGAAAAATTATTTATTAAATAAATTTCTCCCATTATTAGTTGTTAGAAAAAAATTGAAATGAATCACTATGTCATTTTCAAAAATAAATTACCATTTATCCTTATCAAAAATGTGAATAGAATCATTGTTATAAATCATACGATATGAATATAATTTCCCACCATAATGAACAAATATTGTTTAAATGATTATTTATATGTTTAAAATTATATTTTAATTAGATGGGTTTTAAAAAAATATTGAACGGTTCTTTTAAAAGTTGATTTTCAATTTTCAAATGTTTTCTTCTTCTAGAATGTTTTCAATCACATTCTTATGGTATTTATATAGATCTATGAAATAAATCCTTTATTTTACTTAGGATATAAAAGGGATATATTATATTGATATCATCTATACCCTTTCATAGGTTGTTTTATCATTAGTTTGAAACTGGATATAAAAAATTATTACCATTCAACACATTATTCTAGATGGTATATGGTTATGTTTAGTTGATTGGGTTATGTGCTAACATTTTGTAGTTTAGTGATTCAATATGGTTGTTTAGGGTGATTTTGTATCACCTTATTTATATGATTAATACATTTCTTTGAACATGTGATGGGTGTGGCCCTTTTATATATATCCCCTCCAAGCATCAACAAGTCTTATAAAACAAATTTGTTTCCCAAATAAGATTTATTTTTTGAAAAATATTTAAATTGTATTTTGAATGGTGTTTATTGTATGATTCATATATATGACATTATGAATTTCCTCATTATATGATATTTTATTATTGTTAGTGTGATTATTAGATTATTTATACATCTATGGCTAATTTTTAGGAATATGTGATTAAATATATGGATTTAATTGATCATCATATATTATTTCAAAAAAATCCAAAACATATTTTTTTAAATGGAATGTTTTTCAGTTATTTATATTTCAATAATGACTATGATTATTTATTCATGGTTAATTCCATGGTATGAATACCCTTACTAAGCATTTGATCTCACCAATTTCTTATGTTTTATTTTCTCAAGTATTCCTAGAAGTGTTTTCTAATTGATATGAATGGAAACACTATCAGAAATAATAGTTTCCTCTTGGAAATGTCATTGTGTATTTTATAATTTCATTTTTAATGTGAATTTCATGAATGTATCTAGTTTTCTATAAATGTTAAACTATTTGGTACTTAGGGATGTAATTAATAGAATATTTTTAAAATGTAATAAAGTGACAAAGAACTATAGGATAATAAGGTTGGGTTCCATAAGAAGATGATACCTTGAAATCTGGGGAGGAAATGGAGCTGAACAACCCTTGTGATTATTTTTTAAAAAAGTATTTTTTCAAATTTTTGATAACTTCCATTTTTGTTAAATAATATTTTTTATGAATCTAGCCCAGTCCATTAGAATAAATTATTTTGACAATGTATAATGATTTAGAAAGAATATTATCCATAGAATAATATTTAGATCTATAATAATATAGACTCATCAGACTCAGACATCGTTAAAAAGATAGATGTTTTTGTTTGAATAAATAATATTATTATTTTAGTGTTTTGGAAGATGATTTTAAAGTCAAGATTTTGAATGTTTTTATACTTTCTCAAAATATAAGATGAATATTTTATTTTCAAGATGTAATCATAAATTATTAAAACTATCATGGTAAAATAATGTGATGAAACTGAAAAATCATATAGTTTATATCGATTTCAAAAGTCAAGATGAAGTCTCCATCGTATCCAGAAGCACCAGACTCATATTTTTTAAAATTAAGAATGTGTGAAGTTGATAATGTTTTTATAAGTTTAATGTTTCAAGGTGGATACATAATTGAATACTTTCCATCGTTATGGAAAATCCTTATAATGGTTTTTATAGAATAATGGGAAAATCCATCATAATGGTAAATTCATTCATAATGGGATTTCCATCATAATGGGGAAACCCGTCATAATGGGAAGTTCTTTCATATCAAAAATTACATTACAATGAGCTAATAAATAATAGAAATAGTAATGAGATAATAAGGAGGCATAATTCATAATGCTCAAAGAAGGAAACATAATTCATAATGACCTAATAAAGAAACAAAAAACATAATGACTTCAGAAGGAAATAATATTCTTTATGAGATGAGAAGGAAACATCATAAATAATAAGATTAAAATGAAAAAAAATCATAATAATATGAGAAGGAAATCTATTCATAATCAAATGATAAAGAAATATAATTCATAATGACCTGAGAAAGAAATTGAATTTGTAATGAGATGATAAGGAAAAAGAATTCGTAATGAGTTGAGAAAGAAAATAAATCTCAATGAGTTGAGAAGAAAATAAAATTCATAATAAGTTGAGATAGAAACAATTTCATAATTAGATTATATGGAAATATATTCATAATGTGTTGAGAAGGATAAAGATTTATAATGAGTTAATTACAAATAAGACTCTAAAATAAAATTACTAGAAGTTTTAGGAAGAGTTGAAGAGATCAAAGATGAAATTCAATTTTTCAGAAATCACATAGAAATATTAGGATTTATGAATTCAAATATGAAGTTTAAATTTGATATTTTTTCATAGTTTCTAAATTTTAGGATGTTGGGAATGTGTTTATGTTTCCTCATTTTGTTCATTTAGTAACCTATAATTACTTGCTCAGATTATTCATTCATTTTTAACTTTTTAATGTATGCGAAAAACAATAAGTTATAATGAAATCATGTGAAAGTAATTTCTAGAAATATATCTCATGAGGGGGATGAAAAAACTGAATTTTTTTTATCATATTGATCAAGACAGTATTGGGAATTTTCGATTGAATCTGTCACACAAAAGAAGATTATATAGATCATTTGAGATGAGTTTTAGTTTTGCAGATAGAGATGGGTTCATCATATTTTGTCTACTATATTAGGAGAATGAGATCCAAACTCTTCATAACAAGGTAATTATATCTAGTCTCACTATATTAATAAAATTATATATTGACTCATTATTCTGAGAGAGTCATATTCTGACTCATCAGATTGAATAAATCAGATCCAACCAAATTGGACTAATTATTTTGACTAAGAAATTATAGAGGAGTTTCAACAAAGTATTTATTATTTTATTTGACTTAATTTTCTTATAAGAAACATTTTCACATAATAGGATTTAGTATAATCATTTCTATTATGATATATAAAATTTCTAACAGAATTTGGAATAAGTTTTATTCACTTCTTTTTAATAGTTAATTTCCATAGATCTATGGGAGTGGTTATATAAAGGATGTATGTTACCACAATGAGTCCAATCCTTGTAAATATTTTCTGTAATACATGTTTTCCTACATTTAAATGCATTACTTCTTACTAAATGTTGATAAGTAAATAAATCATCACATGTTGAAGGGTTTATGTTTCTAAATGTTTTGTAACTCATTAATAGTGAAAATCGGATTCACCCCCCCCCCCCCACGTCCACCCCCATCACATATCATTTGTTATTATATCCTTTGGAAAATAAATTGGTATTATGGATAGGGTGTCCCTATTTAATCCTTAGCAGGGATAATTTCAATTTGATC
The DNA here is from genome assembly GCA_963277665.1 of Viscum album. Lineage (NCBI taxonomy): Eukaryota > Viridiplantae > Streptophyta > Magnoliopsida > Santalales > Viscaceae > Viscum > Viscum album. The sequence continues at coordinate 649,125,594 of OY728150.1, forward strand.
TATAGTTAAGGAATTCCTATAATTTATGGAAAAAATGTATGGATGGAAAATATGATGATTGAATATATCCATTCTCTTGGACTACATGTTGTTGACGCTGATACTATTGGTTTTACACCTATTAAGAATGGTGATACTATACCATTTGCATATAAGAGAAATATAGAAGTTGATTAATAGTCCAGATTTTCAATATTTATTTCATTATCAGATAATCTTTATCATAGGGTATGGGTCTAAATAGTAGAAAATGTATTTCGGATAAGCAGTGAGGTTTTTTTTGAAGGGAATACTAATGTAAACAAAGAAAATATACAGATATGAAATAGTAAGTATGATGATGTCATAATGAGAGATAAAGAAAAAATAGATGAATATGTGAACATATTAATTTAAATTTTTTTCAACATTAGAGTACTACAATATGTATTTGTAGATTATAATGTTTTTAAGAAACATATGAGAAAAATTCCCGACATGTTAGATGATACAATTTCTACATTAGAAGATCAGGATGATTTATATCTTGATGAATTGAATAACGCTCTTATTTCATATCAAATGAGGAAAGATCCAATGTTTAAAAATAAGATGAAATGTGAAATTGATTTTAAATATATAAGAAAGAAAAAAATCCATGATGTTGAAGATATTGATCATTCTGAGTTCAAATATAGAGATGATGTAGAGTTGATGAATAAATCATGTCTCTTATATCCAAGAACTATCAAATAAGAAGAGAAAAATATAGAGCTAATCTTCCTCTCAAATTATTTCAATGTGGTGGAATCAGACACATTTATATGAATTTCTCCAATAAAAATGTAGGACCATATAGAGATGAATCCAATGAAAACCCATGATATAAGAAGTAAAAAAATTATAAAGAATAAAAAACCTACAAAAATTACAAGAATGAGTCTACTAAGAAAAAATAAATAAAGTGATTAAGAAATTTGAATCAGACTCAACTAACAATAATTCTTCTTATGAAAAAAGTTCAAAAAAATTCCAAACATTCATTGGAAATGTTGAGAATACAAAATATCCCTCAAATATTTAAATGGTGGGGAAGAATATTATTGAGAGTATCCAATCATAATTGAACTTGTTTCAAGTCCCGAGAAAAAAATTCTCAAAAAATAAATTATAGATTTGAATAATGATTTTGAGTAATTTTTTGATGGAACAAAAAATTCATTATGAAATTCAAAGAATACATCGAGAATATTTTATGTTGCAAACATAGAATTTCATAAAAGGGCATGTTTATTGAAGATATTAGTTATAAGATGGAATCAAATGAATATGAAGTTTACAAGTTTCAATCAAAACATCATGGGTATGAATGTACCTTGGAGAACATTAATGAAAACATTAACAAAGCGTCAGATAAAAAATGAAAGACTTTTAATATTTCATACAATTCGTAATTCAAGAGTCATTTTAATTATACACTTACCAAAAGAAATGATTCATCAAATTCATTTAACATTTCAGGTTCTGGAAATAGTGTTAGTAAGGTTTTTGTGGATAAAGGATGGGACAATCCATTTAAAATTACAAAAGTAGAAAACTCACTCAGAAGAAAATATGGTCTATGTCTATAGTATGATTGATTAGAAAGAATATATCATGATAAAAAATGTTACACTATAGAAAGATTATATTTCAATTAAAAATGATAATTTGATGGTTATTTTTGGTGTCTTGGAATCTTTGGGAACACGAAATGTAATTTTTGGCACAACTTATCCATACCTAAAAAATGGTTTTACAAAAGTGGAATAAATAGTGTATATAGACTGAAATTTTTTCCAAATATAAAAAAACATAACAAATGAATTCTCAAGATGTAAAAAACAATCCAAGGAAAAATAACTTTAAATATATGGATGATTTTTATAGAATATATGACATGGATATTCATCTTTATGAAAAATTGTATGCCAATTCTTCTAGAATAAGTTTCTTATAATGGAAAAAATGAAGCTTGAAATAAGAAATTTATCGAAAGGGATATCTTTTTTAGGAAACCATGGAAATAAGTAAAATGAACAAAACATTGATACTGGATAGTGGTTGTTATTCAAATATAACAAGTGATTTAAAAATCCTGATACATGTTGAAATTATGTTAGAGGAGTACTTTCCCTTGGTAATGATAGTTCCATAAATATCATAGGAATCAGAATGGATGGTATTGAAGTGAAAAATATGAAATACAAGGATGTTTTGTTTGTTTATGGAATAAATCAGAACATAGATAGTTGTAAGAACCTGGATCTACATTTATATTATGGATCTTTGCTTCTAGTTTTTTAAGAAAAAGGATGGAAAAGGAATTTTTTAAAGTACACGTCACATGCTTTTGAGTACACACCAAGTCAGTTATTGCGCATGGCCAGGTATTGGCCGTGTAAAGGATAAGCACATGGTCATGTCGGTGACCTAGAAGACCGCCAAAAGCGAGGGCATGTTGAAGCTAGTACTCATCATTTACATTAAATGAACATATCGTGTACTTTTTTTGTTTTATTAATCAAAGTGGTGTCATGTCTCATCTCCAAAAAAAACTTATTCTCCTTATGTTTTGTACAAGAGATTGATGTATGGCCGAAGATCCTCAAGCTCCTCTCGTTCCTCTATCTGATATATCGCTAAGATTTTGTTGGTGCGTTGGATTCCCACTAGTGAGGTCTCCCTTTATCTAGAGAATCTCTTCGGGATTTCTCCTATCTCTTGATTTATCCAAGGCTGGATGATTTTTTCTTTTTTGTTTATCTAAGACGTTCTAGGCCTATTCAAGGGCTGACGTTCAAGTGTTTTCATTGTAAAACATCAAGTTAGGTGGTTTGTGCATTTCATTGATTGTCTTTGGATTATATATTCTAGATGTTCTGAATATAGATGTTTAGGGTATTGTGTGTTTTGGATTTTAACGTTGTTTAATACCTGTTATGGTGTGTTTTTTAGAATGGGTTATTGATTATGAATAAGGATTATTTTCTTGTTTATCGGAGTTTTCCCATGTTTTATTGAATGGCCTTTAGGTCTAGAATGAGTTTTAGGTTTTCTTTGTTTTCCATGACTAGTGTTCTTAGGATGGAGTTAATATTTATTTTAGATACATGTGATTCGTATTGTGAAATCATAACCAAGGGGAATTGACTGTGAGAGTGTCCTGAGGTAGGGTCATTTATGTATAATTTAGTATTATATTGACCAAGAGGTATTAACTATGAGAGATACCTGGTGGTCGTAGACCAGAGGGGTATTGACCGTGAAATCTACCTAGAGGGTTGTTATTAAATTAACATTGACCCAGGGGAATTGGCTGTGAGAACTTTTAGGTGGTGAATATAGTTATTTTCTATTCTGTAGAGCAAAGGGGTATTGACCGTGAGATATTCCTAGGTGGTTATTTGTCAATTTTTTGTGCTATGTGGGACCAAAGGGGTTATACGGTGTGAGAATTCCTAGAGGGTCATTATATTATTTATTGATTTTATGGTATGTAAAACCATATGGGTTAGATTGTGAGAACTTCCCCAAAGGGTTGTTTATTAAATGATTGTATGATTGTGACAAGTCTTCCTAGACAATACACAATCATGGACATAGTCATACTTGATTGTTTATATGTTCTTTTGAGATTTATATTATTACTACTGTATAGGGGGATACATAGATTATGTTAGATCCCAAAGATACAATATTCAATGGTTTAAATAATTAATAAATTACAATGAATGTCATTGAAAACTGTGGGATTGTTTACATTTGAGTATTTCGTAGTTTATTTCCACATTTTTTTATATACCTATTATATATATTCAATAACTGTTAGGCACAGATCTTTTGGTTGTTTCCTACTGGGATTCATCTCTCACCATTTTTGGGTCAAGATTTTGGACCCAATCTGATTATATGGTTTTAGGTATCGATATGGGAATGTACACTTCTTCAGGAGGTACATGATTTTTGTTGGACCTAGAGAGCATGAGATCAACCCGCGGATTGCGATGCTATTAAAGCTTAAAGTTTACTGTACATTGGTTTTATTATTGTATTTCTAGAATTGTGACTTGTTTGGATATTTTCCTCGATAAATGAGACACTGATCATTTATTTATATATATGTTGCAGTTGTTTATACTATCAATATTCTTCTATTTTCTTTTGTTGTATGGTATTATTTCTTCTGCTATTGTTTACTATTAATTTCTACTATGTTACTCTGCCTATGAGGGAATAGTTTCTCCATTATTAGTCCTTGTCCCTCACTACTAGTCGACAGCCTCTGGCATTTTTGGAAATTCGCTTGAGGTCCTATAACAATCCAGGTACAGGGCACCTCTGGGTGGCACTTGCAACAGGGATGTTAAAACATGGTCTTAGAAGAGTTTCACTTCAGTTTTGTATTAATATTTGGAGTATATAGATAGGGATAATAAGGAATGGGTATTTGGTAATAATATGTTCCCATGAGTAGCTAACCTGTGATTAGGTAAAATCTATGTTACCTTGAATATTGGAAATTTTCTGGTTTTTCAATTGTTACAATTGATTTGATTTCCCCATTTGGTGATTCACTTGTTTTTTTATGTTATAGTTGATATTTTCTATGTTATATTTATATTGGAACTGGATGAGATGAGGGTATTCCATCTCATGAATCATATAAAAACCTGATAGAGATCACATGTCTTGCATTTTTTTCATGCCATTTAGGGTGAATTACTGACTACATTATATTATGATAGATGTATTTCAATATATTCATGTTTTTATGATATATTATATCATATAATACCTTCTATTTTGATAGGTTATTTAAATTGTAGTGTTACATTTGGATGAACACCAAACATTGGTCTCTAAGGTGTTATGGTCCCTGTTATAATATAATTTGTTGGATCATGTTTGAAATTAAATTGAATTTATCATGTTATGAAATGTATAAGGATACAAAAAATTGATTCACAACTATTTGGGCTCTCATGGGTAGTAATTTGTCATGAAATAGACAAAATTCAATGTTTTTAATGGTTCCATAAGAGTTTCAGAGGCCTACAATCTGAAACACAGACAACACCGCGTGTGATAATATGAACACATTCCTTGTATTCCTCTATTTTGGATGAAACCAATTTTTTTATCTACACATCATGTACTATATGTAAATTTCATGTAGTTCTTGAATATGAGACTTATTGTGTGAGAAGAGACACAGGGTTGCGAATCTTTCAGCAGAACAAGCCATATAGTTGTTATAAACGTCGTGTTGTAAAGGAAAGTTTGTCCGGTAGTGTGACCAACGACACAGGTAGATTAAAATTAGGTTGTACATGTCGTGTCTAGATTTTACAAATCATGTAGTTATCAAATGTGTATCCAGTCATGTGAATAATGACATGGGTAGAAAAAACATAACTAGAACTTGTTGTGTCTTGGGTGAACATGCCGTGTAGTATTACCTAGTAGAGAAATGTGTGGTTTGATCCATGTATATGTATGTAATCAAGAGGGAATATTCAAGTACGCACTGTGACTTAGGAGGAACACGTAGTTTGTATGGGTGTTACAAAACAATGTTTTGCAGAGGTACATGCCATATTATAATCATAAAAAATAATATGGGTAGGGGTTATACATGCCGTGTAACCTTGTGTTGTAAAACTTGATTGTTTCTTCATGTGTTCATTTCATTCACTTCTACGTTGTTGTCCCTTATAATCTTGAAATGAGGTGTGTGCTTGACCTTATAGAGTCATTCCACCATGACGTCCTCTGGTTGTACCATAGATACATGGAAATGATCAGACACTGGTAATGGTAGATTCGGGACTACCAATAGATCCTCCCATCATGCTAGTCTTGTCACCAACTGTTATACAAGATGCAGGTGTTGATGCACAGTTCAATGAAGGCATTTTGAGGATGTCACAGAGCTTCCATGGAGCACCTTATCCTACCTTGACTATGAAAGAGTTTACGCGGGTGTTCCAGCAAGAGCATCCTCCAACCTTTTCACGGGATGGAGGACCATTGGCTGGAGGGTCATGGTTGAAGGCTATGCTTTCTATCTTTGGGAATATGTAGATTACTCTGGAAAGGAGGGTGAGTCTCTCGATGTACATGTTACGTGATACTGCCAAGATATGGGGGAGATGTTATCACCCAATCACGATGTCATCAGGATATGGCTTGGGAAAAGTTTTAGAGAACTTTCTATGACTAGTTCTACCCCGATATGTTGTGGTCTGATCGAGACTAAGAGTTTATGCATTTGGAGTTGGGAGATCTTTCAGTGATGGACTATTTTTCTCATTTTACATAGTTTCTGTACTTCGCACCTATTCTGGGAGGTGAAGAGTTATATTTTTCTAGGTGGTTTGAGGATGGTCTCAAGTATGACATCTTATTGCATATGAATGTCTTCAAGATAACATCAGTGATTTCTATACTGAACTAGGCACTGATTACTGAGCACAATATAAGGTATTTGGTAGTTGTGAGATAGGGTTTTTCAGCATCCAAGGCTGGTACTCCTTCAACAGATATCAAGAAGCACAATAGTTAGCTTTCACATGTTGTTTCTTCACGTATCCATGTGGTATACTACTAGGGTAGGAAGAGTGGGAACACGAGACCTCTGTCCCAGAGAGACCCATTTGAGTGCCAATATTATGGAAAAATTGGCCATATTCAGCGTTTTTTATAGGTTTTTTTCACCTGAAGTGAGTCATAGGGATTTTTTTATGACTCCACGGTTAGAAGAAGGAGCACCGGTTACTCATCAGTCATGGAACTAGAGTTTTTCATGAAATTTTGACCCTGGAGGTGGTCTTGGCCGTGGTATTCTAGCTATAGGTGTTCAGCGACAGAAGGGTGGATCAGCACGTGGTAGTAAGGAAGGGTAACATGGCCATAGTACAGGTCAAACATTTTTAGTGGAGTGGTATCTCAAACCTTATACAGTTATATGTATGATTCTAGTTTCCCCCATTTTAGATTCTTCTCTTTTTGATATAGGATAATCCTATAGTTTTATATTTTTTCGGTTATGAAGATCCTTCTGCTCGGTATCTTTACTTTTAATGATGTTATGACGCTAGACGCTTCGTTGGGTCATAGGAAAGCTTATTTACATTAGTACAAGGAGTGCCCTCTTGAGGTTGTTGGGTGTCACATCTTATAGGACCTCTACATCATAAACATGATAGTATTTGATGTCATTATCATAATGGATAGGATGGTCTCTTTCAATAACATTGTTGACTGATATCGCCACAGGGTTAGTTTCACATCACCACAGGGTGGGTCCTTTCTAAACAAGGGAGAATGGGATGTTTAGGCGAGCCTAGCTAGGTCTGTCCATCATAGGTTTGGAGGCTTCACATCCTTAATTGCTAGTTTATATCTCGATGAATATGGGACTTCAAAGATGAACTTTACTCAAGCGGTGATCATTTTAGAGAAGTCGCTTCAGATGAATTTTTAGGTTTACCTCCAGAGTGAGTGGTAGATTTCTCTGTTGAGCTTATGCAAGGAGCAACACCGGTTTCCGTTCTTCCATATAGTATGGCTACACCAGAGTTATAGGAGATCAATAAATAGTTATAGGAGTTGTAGGAAAGTGGATTTGGCTAACCCAATACTTCGCATTGGGGTTCGCCTATCCTTTTATGAAGAAGGCAGACGGTACCCTCATACATTGTGTGGATTATCAGAAGTTGAACTAGTTAGCGATATAGAACCGATATCCCTTGTTAAGGATTGATTATCTCTTTGATCATCTTTAAGGATCCATATTGTTCATGAATATTGAATTATGATCCGATTATTATTAGTATTATGTTTTAACATTAGGTATACCTCTTATAGTCTTTCAGAGTTTTTATGGTCTATACGAGTATTTGGTTATGTCGCTCGGCCTTACAAACACACTATCGGTTTTAATGGTACTGGTGAATCATGCTCTCCACCCTCACATGGATTCTTTTGGGATAATCTTTTTGGATGATATCTTGGTCTAATCACACAACCGATATGAACATTCCATTCATCTTGAGATTGTATTGAGTACACTGAGAGTGCATCAGTTATAGGAAAAGCACTCAAAATTTCACTTTTTGTTGGACCCTATTCACTTAATATGCCATGTTATCTTAGTGAAAAGAGTATCAGTAGACCCAGAGAAAGTGAGAGTGACAGTTTCATGGGAGAATTAGAATAACGTCTTTGAGTTGCATAGTTTTTTTGGTGATGGATGGTTACTATCAGCACTTTATACAAGACATTTTTCACTTAGTAATTCCACTGATGGGCCTGACTAAGAAGGGTGAAATGTACTTGTGAACATATTTCTATGATTCATCCTTTCATGAGAAAAATGGGGAATGACTTTGGAACCGATATTAATTTTTTATATGCTTGGGAAGAGTTACATTGTTTACTGTGATTCTTCAGGTATCGGGCGGGGATCAATTCCTACACAAGAAGGAGTCATTGCATAAGGTTCTCATCAATTTAGGCCACATGAGAGGAACTTTTAGATGCATTATCTCAAGTCAGTTGCATTTTTGTATGCTTAAAATTGTTGGAGACATTATATTTTGGGAGGGCATTTTGTGGTGTTCACTAACCAAAAAAGTCTCAAATATATCTTTATTTGTTGTGATATGAATTTGAGACAGTGATGGTGGGTTGAGTACCTCCAGTATTTTTACATTGATCATTCCTACATGCATGGGATAGAAAATGTATTGGATGATACGTTGAGTAGTAGGAATACAATATAGGGAATTTAGGAATCTAGTAGTGAGTGATATCTTATGGTACTGTTCTCTAAGATGCATTTGGAGGTTCACAACAGATAGGGGTGAACATTTCTTTTTTCTATAGCTATTAAATCTACTCAATTGGATCAAGTGAGTAAGTGGAAGCTATCAGATTCCAAAGGGCTAGTTCTATGGGAGAGTGTGTCAGGTGAGGAACCTACCCCTCTGTGGACTGTAGGTAATGATGATATCTTGTGTTTATATGGATGTTTATGGGTGTTAGAAGAAATACATGAGGAGATGATGCGGGGTTTTCATTCCTCGGTTTGGTAAGTTCATCCTTGTGTCACCAAGATGTATCGAGATCTACACGACTGGTATTGGTGGCCAGGTATGAAGATGGATGTTATTGGTTTTGTTATAAAATATTCCACCTATCAGCAAGTGAAGGTAGAGCATCAGCGACTAGTAGGGATTTTATAGTAGTTTCCTATTCATTAGTGGAAATGGAATGATGTCATGATGGATTTTGTGATGGTATTAACTTGGTCACCTCGAGGGAATGATGCGGTTTTTTTTTTATTTACATACTCATGAAGGTTGTACCTTTTTTATCGATCAAAGAGACATTTAGTGTTGATGAACATGGACGGTTGTACATATGATAGATTGTACGCTTGAATGGGGTTCCACAATCTAACATTTTAGACTACAACGTGTGCTATACTTCTCATGTCTGGTAGGGACATTAGGGGTCTTGGAGTACACATGTACTTCTAAGTACAACAAACCATCCCTAGACAGATGGTCAGTTTGAGCACACGATTAAAGTTTTGGAGGACATTCTTCGAGCATACGTCAAAGATTATGGGGATGTTTGGAGAGACACATACCCCCGTTGGAGTTCTCCTACAACAACATTTTTTAGGTGATGATTCAGATGTCACATTATGATGCTTTGTATGGTAGGCCATGCTGATCACCCCTATGTTGGCTGGAGGCTGGAGAGAAAGCTATAATGGGATGTCATCTTATCCAGAAGGCCACTAAGTAGGTGGAGTTGATTCGAAAGAGGATGGATACTGCATAGCCTCGGCAGAAATCTTTTGCTGACCGACAGAGATGACCTCTAGAGTTTGAGGTTGGAGATCATATTTTATTATGTGTCACAATAGGGTTGGGACAGAATAGGATAGGAAGACATGGGATGCTTTCACTGAGATACGTCAGTCAGTTTGAGGTTATGGAAAGATTTTGGTTGGTTTCCTATCATTTCCAATTACCTTATAGGCATCAGGCTATGCATGAAAACATTCATGTTTCTCAGCTATGGTGTTACTTTTCAGACATGTCTCATGTTTTTTAACCCGAGGAGGTTCAGTTTGAGGAGGATGCATCCTTAGAGGATCACACTATTTAGACTGTGGATCACAATCTGAAGGTCTTATATGGCTGATATGTTCTTCTAATATGGGTGCAAAGGTAGCATGAGTGTGTACAGGATGAGACTCGGGATAGGCTGACCAACGTTCGATCATAGTGGCCTAAGTTGTTTGATGTTTCTTCTTCTCCACCCTTGGAAGGAAAATTTTGGGATGAATTACTTTAAGGGGTGTTTTTAAGAACCAAGATCTTCATTTCTTGTATGGATCATTTTTTCAGGTTGTTCATTAGGAAAATAGGGGAAAGGGGAATGTTCCCAACTACACCCCATGTACATTTGAGTACATTCCGTGTACTCGTTTGCTACGCGTAGTCGTGTAACGGCTGAGCACATGGTCGTGCAGGTGACTTGTAACACCGCCTAATGTAGGGTACAATTTAAGTTAGTATACGGCATTTAAATTAAACAAACACACTTGGTACTTTTATTTTTATTTGATTAATCTAAATGGGGTCAAGTCTCTTCTCCAAAACAAACTTCTTTTCCTTGTGTTTCATATAGGATAGCGACGTACAACCGAAAAAATTCAATATCCTTCTATTCCTCCATTCGAGCTCCGATTGAGATGTCTCTAGGTGCATTGGATTCCAATCGGTGAGTTCCCTCTACCCCTAGAGCCTATATTCTTAATTTATCCTCCCTCATTAGTTATCCAAGGTTTAATAGTTTTAACTTTTTTTGGATCTACATCATTCTAGGATGATGCAAGGGGATATGTTTAAGAGTGTTCATCGTACAACATCACAATAGATGGTTTGTGTCATTCTTTGATTTTATTTGGATTATATAAGATAAAAGTGTTGAATACCCATGTTTAGGGTATTGTGTGTTTTGGAATTTAACTTTGTTTTAGACTTGTTATGATTTGTTTTTTTTTTTGAGAAAGGGTTATTGATTATGTATAAGGCTTATTTCCATATATGTGGGTGCATTTACCATTTTTGATTGAATGGTCATTGGGTATAGAGATAATATTATGATTGCTTTATTTTCTATGCCTAGTGTTATTAGGAGGGAGTTATAATTTATTTAAGATGCATGTCATTCACTTTGTGAAATCATGACCAGGGGGAATTGACTATGAGAGCTTCCCAATATAGGGTCATTTACATATAATTTATTGTTATTTTGACCAAGATTCATTGACCGTGTGAGCTACCAGGTGGTTATCGACAAGAGGGATATTGACCGTGAGAGCTACCGAGAGGGTCATTATTAAATTAATTATTACCGATAGGCATTTACTATGAAAGATTCCAGGTGGTCATTATAGTTATTTGTTGTTATGCAGACCATAGGGGTATTGACCATGATAGTTACCTAGGTGGTCATTTTGTAAATTTTTAGTTGTATGTGGGTCCAAAGGTTTTAGGCTGTGTGAGCATTCCCATAGAGTCATTACATTGTTTATAAAATTGATGACATGTTAAACTAGAGGGGTTAAAGTACGAGAACATTCCCAGAGGGTTTTAGTTGAATGATCTAATGGTGGTGACGAATCTTCCAAGAAAAATTACAAGCATGGACTCAGTCTTACTTTATTATTTAGATGGTCTTTTGAGACGTCTGTTGTTACAACTATACAAGGAGATACAAAAATTAGGATAGATCCAAAGGCTACATTATTTAATTTTTTGAATAATTAATAAATAAAAAATAATGTAATTGAAAATTGTAGGATTGTTTAATTTTGAGTAATTCCTTGTTTGTTGCTTCATTTTTATATATTGCCTGCTATATATATTCACTGACTGTTAAGACTAGATCTTTTTGTAGTTGACTACTAGGATTCATCTAACACCCTATTTGGGTCATGCCTTTGGACCCAAACAGATTATATGGTTATAGGTAAAGATATGGTGGTGTGCCCTTTCTCATTAGGTACTTGATTTCTGTTGTAGGTGGATCGCATCTGAACGAGTTAAGGCTAGCGATTATATTAGAGCTTACTGTTTTCTATAATTTGGTTTCAGCATTGTATTTCCAACATTGTGACTTATTTGGTTGTTTTCCTAGATACTTGTGACATGCATCATTTATTTGAAATATTTGATACAGTTTTTTATACTATCATCCCATTCTAATTTACATCTATTGTATAGTATTACTATTTCCTCTATGGTTTACTATTTATATATGATGTGTTACTCTGCAAATTGAGACATGGTTTCCTCATTATCAGAATGTTTCCCTCTCTACTAGTCGACAGCCTCTGGCATTTAGGCAAATGTGACTTTGGTTTTGTAACCAATCGGGAATGGGGAACCTCTAGGCAGCACTTGGAACAGGGACATTACATTAGTGTATGTCAAATATGAAAAGATGAAAAATAATTTTTATTAGGAAATATTTTTTTATCATCAAAGTTGTGAATTGTGGAAAAGTTATTACAAAAGGGAAAAATAACCAGTCAGAATATCTTCTGAATAAGATAAGTCAACAACTCCTATTACTTGAGTGCTGAAGATGAAAGATAATTATGGCACCAAAGAATTGGTATCCTTGAATTGAAAATTATGAATTGTTTTTCTAAATTTAATAGTTTTTAAACATTCTATAATTGAATAGAAGATAATAATATCTTTGTGTATCTTTTCAAAAAAGAAAGATGACAAAAATAAGTCATAAATAGTTTTGATTCAATAACCCATACCACATGATTTTATTGATTCTGATTTATGTGGGTCGATGATACATCAATCATCAAAATTATATTTCTACTTTATGAATTTTATGAATCATTTCAATCATATAAAAAATTTCATGTTTATAAAGCACAAGTCATAGGCTAATGAAATGTTCATATACTTTAGAAAATATATTGATAAATAAATTGGGGTTTCTATAAAAATATTTAGTATGAATAATGCTACCAAATTCACTAGTATAATTGTCAAAGAATGTCTGAGGAATCATTTAATCAAACATCAGTATAGTGCTCTAGTACTACATAAAAAATGGAGTAGCAGAAAGAAATAATGTAGTTTTGGTGGAAGTGGGAGGGAGTATTTTAGATGAATACAAACCTTTTAAATTATGTTGTAGGGAAGATGTTAGTGTATCTTCACATTATCAAGATATATTCTTTTAAATATGGTAAATAAAACATTACTCTTGATGAAATGTGCTATAACAAAAAACCATCAATGAAATAAATCAATATTTTTTGATGTTCATGTTTTCTCAAAATAAAAAATCATGATTTTTGAATGTTTGATGAGAAATATAAGGAATGAACTTTTATAAGGGATTCATCAAATGTAAGAAGTTACAAATTCTATAACAAACATTTAAAAAAAATTGGACCCATATGATGTTAATGTAATTGAAAATAAAAATTCCTTAAAATTTTCATAGTGAATACTGAGGGGGATATACTGTAGATTTCTAAAAATTGTGAAAGTATGTCAAAACATCCTTATCATGATTTAGAAAATTCATATGATTATGAAAGTTTAATTGGTAAAAAATAATTGAAATTTCCTACTTTACAAAAAAATGTTGTTTCTAAAAACATTATTGTAAATCAAAAGGCTCTAGTTTAGATGAGAAGAGTTTTGTTATTAGATTATCAAACACCACTTATCTCACAAAGATGAACAATTATTATTTTCAGAATATATTCAACATAATGAATGGGTGGTATGCAAAGATGGATTATATTGAAAACAATGAAACATGGTAACTTGTATCATGGGAAGAAAATAAAAAAATTTATCAGAACCAAGTTAGTTTGCATAAATAAGTTAGATGAACATGGATATGTTTCAATAATACAATCAAGGATTTTTTTTTAATGGATATAAATAGGTGAAAGTTATGGATTTTGAATAATAATATTCCCCAGTTCAATATTATAAACTACAATAATTTATCATTCAGTTTCCACACATTGGAATTACAATTTTTATTAGATGGATGTAATGTCAGATTTCAAAAATGGTGAGATTTAGGAAGAATTTTACATTGAAAAACCATGTGGGTTTCTACTTAAAGAGGATTATAAAATAAAGAAAGAGTCATATGATAAGAAATAATATCTACATGCATGGTATTGAAAACGTTATAATTGTTTGAGAATGTTAAATTTTTCTAAAGGAAACATTGATCAAAAATTATATGCGAAATATACTCACTCCATAGATCTAGTTTTAATTTTTATGTGCATGGTGTAATTTTTTATATGGATAGATAAATTTTTTATAAAATAGATTATGAATATATGAGGATGAATTTTGAAATTTACATGTTGGGAGAATTATCTTTCTTCCTTGTCTAACAAGAGCAATAAAAATAAAAATGAATTTTATTATCTTAAAAATGTAAAATAGTGAATTTTTAATGAAGTTTGGAATAGTAGTATCCAAATATATTTCTACACCTATTTTAGTGGGAAAAATGGTTTGTAATGATGAATCTAGAAAAATTATGAATTAGAATGATTTTCAGATGTAGATGAGAAGTCTATATTACCTTACATCCCTAAGACATGATATTTTTTTATCATGTGACTTTTTGTTCCAGTTATCAATGTATTCTCCAAGAATGACATATTTTGGGAGAAGAAATAATTCTGAGATATTTTAAATCGACAACATCACATGGGTTGTTAGACAACAGAAATAGAGGGGTGATGCTTCATGGTTTTATTGATTTTGATTGGGGTGGATATTTTACTGATAAAAAATCAACCTCATGGGGATCTTTTTTATTCTATGAATGTTTTATGGGTTATCATAGTAAGAAATAATGTTTAGTAACTTTAACTAAAGATGAATATGAATATATTTTAGCTACTTGGGCTCGTACTAAAATGATGTTGATGAAAGTTATATTAGAATATTTTAATTTAAAATATTCTAATCCATTGAAGATATTTTTTGATAATCAGAGTGAAATTGATATTTCAAATAATATTTTCCAAAATTAAATATATAAAAAATTAATATAAAGTTTCAAATTCTAAAAGTAAAATTTTCAACTAGATATTTTTTTCTAGAATACATTTCAAAAATGTTTTGTATCATTTAAATATTTACAAAAAGAATGAAAAAAAATAAATGTTTATGGAATTGAGGTATCATTATCATGTTCAACCACTTACCATGTCTTCTTTACAATCATAAGGAAGTGCCCACAACATTTTTTGGATTATTTTTAATATAGGGGTGATAAATTAACAAAGTTTTACTTCTTAAAAACGTGTCTACTTATCTTTATGAAATGAATTTGAAACTTTCATAAAATAGTGGAGTTTATCATTTCCTGGATGAAATATTTTCTTATCACTAATGGATATAATACAACTAAAACACTGCATTATCGAGTATTGTAGTTTTAGGACACTCTCTTTAAAGAAAAGAAAATATTTTAATAAAATTTAAAATACATGAGTTTATTAAAAATGTTGAGTTGGGATAAAAAAAATATGAATATTGGAAAAGTTTTTAATGAGGGTAACAAATCAAAATGGGGATATTGAAGAACCTTTGAGATGATTTTTTTAAAAGTTTTTATACTTGTCGATAATAAATATTTTTGTGTAAGAATGGTTTTTTCTATCGAGAATTGGACCCAATTTATCATAATGATCTTTTATAAGAATGTAGAATGTTTTTGAAACACTCTGATCCATCTACATCGGATTTAGATCCATTGTAATGGAGATTCATCAAATTTGACTATTGTTATAAAGTCATATGTTGTTGTTTGAATTAATTATATTGTTTCTAAAGATTTTTTAAATAAGATTATGATGTCGGGAGATATATTGTTTTGATATTTTCAAAACAAAATCAGAAGATTATTTTTTGTTTAATGTGTTATTAGAAATAATAAAAACTATCATGATAAAACTATCTGAATAATTGGAGGAATCATAAATATTTCATCGATACATGAAGTCAACACAAAGCCTCCATCATATTCAAAAGCACCAAAATCAAATGTTATTTAAATTAATAATGTTTAAAGTTGATAAAACTTGAAGATTTTCAAAGTTAATAAGTGGATTCATCGTTAAATATATTCTTTCATTATAGAAAATCATTATAATTTTATTTCTATCATAATGGGAAAATAAATTATAATGTTAACTTCCATAGTGAGAGGATTTACATCGTAATGGGAAAATAAATCATAAGAAGAAATTTAGTCATAATAATAATTCCATCTTAATGAAATAATAAATAATGATAAATAGTAATTTGATGAGAAAGAACCAAAATTTGTAATTAGTTGAGAAGGAAATAGAATTTTTAATGAGATTATAATGAAAGGCAAATCGTAATGGGTTGAGAAGAAAATAGAATCCATAATTAGTTGATAAGGAAACAAAATTTATAATTTGATGAGATGGAAAAAATTAATGTGCTTGGAAAGAAACATATTCTTAATGAGTTGAGATGGAAACAATATTTTTAATGAGTTGATAAGGAAACAATATTTATAATGAGTTGAGAAGGAAACAGAATTTGTGATGATCTTAGAAGGAAATAATATTCATAATAATCTGATAAGGAAACCGCATTCTTAATGAGATGATAAGAAAACAAATTCACATTCAGTTAGGAGTAAAATATATTTTTAAAGAGAAAAAAAGGAAACTGAATTTTAAGGATATTGTTATTGAGGAGACTCAAAAATAAAATTGAAATTGTTTTATAAAGAGTTAAAGTGGTCAATCCTAAAATTCATTTTTGTGTAAACCATAGAGAAATCTTAGTAAGATTGAATTAGTCAATGTTGAAGTTCAAATGTGATTGTTTTTTGGGGTATTAAAATCTGAGGAGGTGGATAAAGATTTAAAGTTTCATGATTTTTTATTTTGCGTCACCTATAAATACTTTCTCATATCATTTGTTCATTTTTTATTTTTTGACACAATATGAAAAGGTGATGCACTGAAAAAAACATGTAAAATTAAATTCTAGATAGAGAATCATTGAGAGGTATTAGATATATGAATTTATGTTTATGGTATTCAGTAAGATCTTAATGAGAAGATCATATTGAGCATTTGAACTGAGATTCAGTTTTATATATTGATTATGGGTTCATTGTATTGATTCCATCATATTTAGAGAATCAGATCCAGACTCATCATCCTGGGAGAATCAAATCTAGAATCATTATATTGATAGAATCAAATCTAGACTCATTGAATTGATATAATGTGATCCTGACTCATCAAATTTAGGAAATCAGATCCCGCAAAATCAAATTAAGGATTCGTATTAAGCAATTATGGAGGAGTTTCAAAACATTATTTATTCATTTATTTGGTCAATTTTTTATAAAAAACATTTTAAACTAATGAGAGTGATTATAATATTCCCAATAAAGATATAGAAGGTCTCAAATGATAGTTGGTACATGTTTAAATCACTTATTCATAACAGTTAATTTTCATCAGCCCGTGGGAGTGCCTATGGAAATAATGTAGGTTCTCCTAATGGTAAAATACTAATAAATCTTTTGTTTTTTATAGGTTTTCCTATAGGTTCAAGCTTGATTATTTACTAAAACTATATACGTAAATAAATCATAATATGTTTTTGGGGTTATGTTTCTAAATGTGTTTAAACATATAAAAAATGAAAAATTGATTCATCCCCCACCCTTCTAATGATGTATTTATATTTAAAATAATTAAATGTTAAATAACATATGATACATGAAAAAATGAATTCAAACAAACCACTATACTAATATAATTATTTTAGTGGTAATATTATAAACATTAAATTAGAGTAGAGGAGTCAAGAGGAATATTATAATTTTTAAAATAAATTATAGATGACATAGATAAAGGAAATATATTGATAATTAAGTACCCAATTTTATGTAATTACTTTAAATGCTTCAAAAATGTTTTTTTCTAAAAAATGTGTTCTTTTTATTTTATTATTAGAGAGTAAAATCCAAACTTTTTTCCTCTTATAAAAAGTGCATTATAAAATAATGATATTTATTTTTAGAATTATTATTTAAATATTATTTTTGGGTGCATAATTTATAATTTTCAAAGAATTTTGATTTTCTAATAAATTTTTCTCAGTATTGATTTTTATTGAAAACTGTATTTTCATTTCAATAATTTTTAAATTTAAAATTTTATTTAAAATTATAAAAATTTATAATTTTCTCATTTATAGTTTTAAAAGTCCTATTATGTTAATTTTGATTGGTTTTATATTGGATTTTTGAATAGTTTTTTTTAAAATATGAATAACTTTTTTGGGAAAAAAATTTTCATCACGTTTTCTGGATCAATTTTTTTTCCATGATTCCACAAATATGAATTAATATTGTTAAAATGAATTATATATAATGATTCAAATAAATAAATAGAATATATTATGTGAAATTTATTTTTGTTTTCAATGAATAGTAAGCATATAAAATATGTGTCCCCTAATAAAAAAGTTGTCAATTATGTTAAAACCATGGGGTAAAATAATAAAATAACAATAAATCTAATTTTTATCCTATTTGAAGTGTGTTGTTTGAACAAATGTATCCTTTCGGAGATATTTTTTTTAATTAATTTCGAATTTGGGTACCATAAATGTTTTTATGTTAAGTTATATTTTAATAAATTTAGAAACTAATTTTTAATCCTTTAATTTAATGGAATGGTTTGAAGGTTTCATTTGGTTTTGGATGAGTACAAAAGACTAAAAACCATATATAGTTCAGTAGTTACCAAAAAATAAAATTTAGAAACCAATTTCATTTTATATTTCAGGGTAAATTTATTATTACTCTGAAATCATGTATTTTAATAAAAACTAGTTTTCATGAATCATTTTATACATTTGTTAAAAGTAACTTCTTCCACCTATAGTATTTAAAAATAATAAAATATAATCCAAAATTTAAAATGAAATTTTCTAATGAGGATAAAAGTACACTTTTATTTATTTCATATAATTATGGTATCATTGTAAAAATTTATGTTATCCCTGTATGGTTAAAATGGAGTTAAAGTAGCTTAACTTGAAGATAAGGATTAAAATGTATCAAAAAAATATAAAATGTTATTTTTTGTCTATATATAATCCATAAAAAAATTATATTTGAATATTTCGTTCCTTTGTTTCACATTATGAGATTCTGATATATCTATCGTTAAATATTTTATATAAGTCGATATGTGTCATTATCTTCACCTATAAAAGGATGCCACCTATCCTCTCTTCTATTCACTTCATCCAGCCTCAAATTTGGATAATCCCAACTATAATACATATTATATTCCTTGCCCAAATTATATATATTCTTGTACTACTAAAATTCCATCCCCCAAATAGTTTTAGTGTAATCCAATAATAAGGCTTTCTGTGAAAATATATAACTCTTTACCATGAATTTTCTTTTTTTATTAATTCATATACCACATATAAATTAATGGTATCTATTAAAAATAATTACATTAGTGACTCCATCATATTATAATTTCATGATTATGGAAAATTCATTATCAACCTTGTTCTGATCAGTTGTGAAATGATAATGTTAGTCGTGTGTAATGTGAACTAAAACCTCAATGAACTGATGTGATTTATTTTTTGATTCCACTATACATGTATTGTATTTGTGATAAATTTAATAAATATATGTTATGAACTGATCCTCTCATTATCTTCTTTATTCAAGAAACTTCTTTAGGTTATTCCATTTCTTTCCCTTTTTTCTATTGGGACATATTATGACACATACATATTACAAAAATTATGATTTTAAAGTGATTATTGATTCCTTTCACTAACATTAATACATCCCATCAACCATTATGTACACCTATTATACTTTCAAAATAATCCTATTATTTTATATGCCAAACATTTGTTTACTCAATACCCATACCCATTTGTAGTCAGGGTTATTAACTAAGATTTAACTATAAATCATTTTTTGTGTACTTGTATATATAACCCAAACTCCTTTATACTGGGGTTAAATGTGCTGAAATATTTATTTTTTATGAATGATCTATATGGAACACAAGAGAATGTACTTTTTACAATTAGTGCACCCATATAGTGCTCCATTGCATTGGGTAATGTTTTAGTCTCTTGAGATGTCCTGTATGGGATTGGGGGGTAAACCATATTCATTATGAGACCTTTTCACCCATTTTATTTTCCCTTGGAATTTGTCCATGTCTTAGGTTTATGAAATTATTTATGATGTTTTCACATTACCATGTTTCCTTTATGTTATAGTTTTATATCATGATTCATTATTCATGCTTATGATTCTAAACCCTCTTATGTTACCTCTATATTCCACTTTTATCACATGTATTACATTAACACATGATATTCACTGTAAATGTACATACATGTATTTATATATTACCATTATTATATATACATCCCCATGTTATCCTGTGTATTTTTGGAAGGGGGTGGAATTTTTTACGAATATAAAGGTACCTTACTATAATGTTTTCATATACATGTTTTTAGGTCATGTACAGTGTAGCTAATTTATCAAATACACTATGACCCATGATCTTCTAATATTGTTATTATGTGTAGCATTATCTTAAAACTTAGTAATTAATGTGAAAATAATATGGCGTTTTGTAGTTAATATAAAAGGAAAACCATGTTATTTTTGGGATTATAATAGATATAAATTAGTGAAATACATAAGGATAAGACTAATCATAGGACACCAGGCCTATGTTTATTTAATGTGTAGTGAATTTTTCTCCCATAAAAACACATCACTATATGAATACTAAAAGTGGATGTTGTTGTAGAATAGAGGTATCTAGGTGTAATAACCCAAAAAATGGTTCATTGAGCCATACTCGATCATCACCTGGTGAATGAGAATAGTCCTTGTTGCACACCTGTTTTGACACCACCAAGGGATACAATTTCTTAAATTAAAATTCTCTTATCAAACCATTATGAAGGGAACAAAAATCCCCACCAGGTCTTATGTTTGTAAAATGATTTTATTATAAAATATATTTTATCCAAGAAATTCATATGGTATGGAATATATTTCATTTTGGAGTTATCCTAATAATGTTTATGGATTCTCATTTATTGGATTACTTTTTCGAAATTAATAATCCCCAATCATTCCTTTTATTATAGTCAAAGGTTGGGAATGGGAGGAACAAGTCAAAAAACAATGTTATAAATAGTATAATGACTGCAAAATGTAATTCCTAGCCCAATAATAAAAGTAATCATGAATATTATGACAATAAATTCTCAAATGTACAATGTATTTAAAAGAATCATGCATCCGGATAGATACCTAATTTATACTAAAATTAAGAAGTTTCAATTGAGGCCTTTATTTTATAGATCTATCTGAATTTTAGTGGTTCTTCAAATCCATTAATCATGGATAAATGGATCAACTCCATCGAGAATATCTTCTTTTTTACTTCAATAATATGAGAATGAGATGTTATTATGGATATTTATCATATGGAAGGATAATATGATAACTGGTAGATTCTAGTAAAAAAATGAATCTTATGGATGAGATATAAGTAATTTAGATGATTGAATCAAATAAAAAAATCAAAAAATAGTTTCCTTTCATTCTTCAACTATAAAGGGAGAGGGTCTTTCTTAGCCTCTTGAAAAGGGATGAAAAATCCATTGATTCATCCAAGGTAAACATCACAATGCATGCATGAGATTCTTCCAGCTGTAATGATTCCCGTAAATTTAATTTTGAAAACATTCATGGTGTAATCAAACATAGTATATGAAACAAATTATCCATTCTGAACATTGAATGCTATGAACAAATTGTACAATGTGACCCCAAATCTAAAAAATAGATCAGTGAATCTCATGTTTTTCATTGGTATAAGAATTGGAAAATGGATTATAAATATTTTTTATGAGGGTGAAATCTAGTGGAAGAAATAATACCCAAAATCCCACTTGTAAATGTGTGGAAATAATAATCTTGAATATTTCTTAAATACGATGATGAACTACTTTATGTTTGAGATGTAAGGTAACCAATATACCGATTGCTAATTGGAGAAACCCAAAAATATGATAAAATAAATGATTTCCCTTGTCATACCTTATCCAATAGTACAAATTTTTTATTTTATGTAATAATAATAATATGTAAAACAACTCCCTATAATATGGGTTTTATTAGACAATCAATAGAAATAATAGGAAAGGAATCATGTTCGGTCTTATTAAATCCCAAATGCAAAGGTGGATCCCCCAAAAAAATGATATTTATGAAATTTATTCATTCATAGATAGAGAATTTAATTTTTATATCTATTTAATTTCAATCTTTTGTATCAACCATGTTTTGTCGAACAATTTAAAAACCATAGAAAATCCAGTAATTAGGTCTATCAATGAAAATAAAAAATAGTTAAATTACTACATTCCAAGAATATAAGTCATCCACTATAAAAATATATGGTATGAACTTTCAACAAACCCTTATGATACACCCTTTACCAAAATTTTATTTAATTTTGGATATGGAATATATTTCCTTATATAGATACAAAATAATTTTTTTAGATAAGGAATTTACCCTTTGTATAATGAATCATGTTCTGATTCTAAAAAAGTTAAAAGAGGATGATTAATCTCTATTATTATAACCATCCTAAGAAAAGATATTATTTCCAAATGAGAAAGAATATAGATATTAAATTATTGAGACTATGGAATAAATAATCAATAAATACAATGTCCATTGTATGGGAATTGATTGATGTGTTTCCAAAAAGATATTCTAGTCTTCCTCATAGACATGAGTTTTAGTTTTCAATATAAATTATACCTAGATAGTTATTGATATCTATCAAAATGTATAGAATATACATTCGTGAACTTTATGAGATGATAAAGTAAATATAAGATAATCTAGACACAGGCATACAAAGAACAACCTCATCATGGAGTATAGAAGTTCTCCTCATCAAAAAGAAGGATAGTTCAATTCGCATATACAATAATTGTTGTATATTCAAAAATATAACATTAATGAATAAGTATATTCTTCCACATTTTTATTATATGTTTGATAATATACATTTACCCCATAATTTCACTAAGGTGTATCTTCAATTAGGATACTCTCAATTTAAGGTTAAAATGGAGGATATCTCCAAGACGTATTTTTATATAAGGATAATTACTACGAGTTAATAGTGATACCATTTTGACTCACTTATTCCCAAATAATCATCAACATGATAGATAGGTTTTTTAAAGATTAACCAAAAAAATTGTTGTAGTACATATATATGATATTATCATCTACTCTAAAATCACTCAGGAACAAGAGGATTATTTGAATATTGTAATAAATGTATTATAGAAAAAAAATATGTATGAAAATTATAATAAATTCAAATTTTGGTTAGAAAAATTAAAATTAATTAGGTATGACATCACCAACAAAGTGATATCTGTTCCCCATTAAAAAATAGAGGCAATTTAAGGAAGGACCTCACAAACCTCTATAATAGTAATCTATTGTAACATTAGATTACATGGGAACTATCATTAATTTGTGATAAACATCTCAGAATGGTCAAATTATTAACCAATCATACTCATAATGGATACTGTATGGATAGAATAAATATTGTGAGGAATGTTTTAAAAAGATATTGAAAAGGAATATCATTTCACATTTTTCACTAGTGATCTTAACATTAAATATTTTGAATCATTATCTTTATAGGGGTATGTGTGACATATATAAGTACCATAAAATTCCAAACAATATATTCACATAAAAGGATATTAATATTATATAATGAATATGGTTATTAAAAATCAAGGATTATGATTCATCTGTTCATTACCATCATGGGAAGTAGAACAAAGAGGTAGATTCTCTAAGATGGAAGGACCCTAAATCTATATCGATGATTACAATTAAATTAGGTCAAATAATAATAGATATAAAAACGATGGTAATGTGAATAATAAATGGAAATTCATCCTACATTTCCTAAATAACTGCTCAAACATCTATTCCAAAGAGGATTAACGGTGATAGAAATATTATTATGTTCCATATAATATGTTAGTTAATATTCTAGAGTTCAACATTGTGGAATATGGAGTTACATAATTTGGAACCATGATTTGTCTCCCATAAAAACCTTTACTGATGAAGTTAAATCTAAATGGAGAACAGAAATCACCGTACTCTATTTTTCTAGGAATCACCAAGATGTATAGGGATTTAAATTAATATTTATAGTGGGATAACAAGAAGGGAGATCTTTTGGAGTATGTATCTGTAAGATTAGTATTCCAACAAGTCAAAGATTAATCAAATAATTCTAAGGGTGTTATGAATCAATTTCCCACACCATTGTGGAAATGGGGACAACCCATGTATTTTTTTATTGTAATCCCCAGGGAATACAAGGGTTATAATTATATCTATTTCTTAGTTGATCGCATTAAAAAGTCATTGATTTTCATTTCTATCTATGATTATTTGTCTCTTTACCAGCTCTCCATGATATATGTAATGGATGTGGTAATACTATATGGAGTTTCGTTCTCTATTTTATCTGATCATGATTAGAGGTTTACAACGATATTTTGGAGAGGCCTCTAATATGTATTGAATACAAAATATAACTTTAGAACTACTTATCACCCTCAGATAAATGTCCAACCTTAAAATATGATTAAAATATTAGATGATATGATGATATAATGATCAATGATCTTCTAAGAATATTGGGATAAACACTTCACCCTATTTTAGGTCTCTTATAACAAGGAATACCATTCATGTATTCAAATAGAAATTTATGATGATATGTATGGGATGTTGTTTCAATCTCCGACATGTTATGGTGATGTTGGATAAAATAAGATGATGGTACCTAATCTTATCCAAGAAATTATAGATATGGTTTAAACAATCCATTATTTTAATATATTAAAGGTAGATTGAAAATATTTTTTGATAATTATCAATAAGATCTAGACATTACGGTCGGGGTTAATTTGTTCTTTCTTATATTTCCATGGAATAAATTCATGAGGTTTATAAAAATGGATATTTTAGTCCATGATGATTCATCTCCTCTGATATCCTTGATTGAAATGGATTAGTGGACTATTTAATTGCACTACTATATACCCAATCAATTGTATATGAATTTTTTTTGTAACCCTCTTGAGGAAGTATATACCATTCCCCTCACATGTACCAAAACCTAAGGTGGTACCATTAAAAAATGATATTTCATGTCACAAGAATCTAGGGAAGATCTTCGATCACCGAGAAAAGGTTTTACAAAACAATACCACTCACATGGTCAAAGAGAAATGGTTGAATTATATGATTTGGGAAGTGACGTGGAAACCGTAAGAGGTGATAAAATTGAAGTGATGTCATATGTTAAGTGTATAGAATGAAAATTTAATTGGATTAACTTTTGATAGAGTGAATAATATATTGAATCAAGAATTTAAAATGAAACTCCTTTTATAAATGAGAAAAATGATTTTTATAAAATGAAATTAAATGAATATAAATGCACAAAATTTTCTATTTTGAATATTTATATAGTCTGTAAAATTGATAATGAAATTAAGAATCATAACCATTGATTATGCATCTATTTAATAGTTACTTTATTAGAAGTTTATATAAAGTGTTATGATAAAGTCCAATTGATAAAGATAGAAGAAGTGATGGAATCCACCTGTAGAACCATACCCAGTAGAGCCATTTTATCCTAACTTATGATGAAGAAATAATCACTAGTATTTTCCCAGTACCATTATAAATCTGAGATTACATAACAAATTCTTGAAAATTTTCTTATAGGATAGTTTCAATCTCATCGAGATCACGACCCATATCATGTATGTCGAAGCACCAAATGAAAATATCACCATCACATACCTTACCCTTAGGGAATTCACTAGTGTAATGAATATTTATAAATTTATACAATAAAATTAAGAAAATTTATATTTATATATTGTTATAAAATAACGATTATATTTTTTATTTAAAAATTTATTTAAAATAACTAGATAATATGTTTGAAAAAAATAGATTTCAATGCGAAGAAAATAACATTTTATTTATCGAAATTATATAGTTTCAATCAAAACACTCTTTTAATTAATTTATGAACATTATAAATAAATTGTATTTTAATTAAATGTTTTAATTAAATAGTATTTATTAAATAGAAATGATAATAAAAATATTATCATTCAAAAATAATTTTTATAAGGGCTGGAAAATTATGATTGTAAAAAAATTAGTATTTTCCAATAAATTAGTTTTTTTATTGAAAAGTGATACATACAATATGCGTTTAATTTTATAGATAAAATAAATATTATTTTTTAAATCAACACATTGAATTTATCAAATTATGGTTTTTTTAGAAACATATTGTATGTCAAATTTTTTGGTCAAAATTAAATATTTAATGAATGTACTATATACATTATGAAATCATAATGACTATAAAGTGATATAATATATGCAATAGATTTTATCCATGAACAAATATTTATCTTCTGATTATTATTTGGTATTTTTAGGTCACATTAATAATGTTATAAAGCAGCAATGAATCATCTAAAATATATATTATATTTTAATGTTTAAAACTACATTATTTAAAAACATGATTAACTTCCACTTCAAAATGGATATTATTTTAATGATATTTTTATAAACATGTAAATAAATTTAATCTACTACTCTTTGTAAGATAAAATTTGAAAAAAAATATATGGTATGGTTTTGGTTTTTTATGCAATATCAAATACAGTCCAAATCCTATATTGGAAAATTAATATATAACTATCCTCTTTTTACTATATAAACCAGCACAAAATCCAATTTCACATCACTCAAAACCTAGTAAAATAAATTAACATATCCTTAACTTAAAAAATCCCTCCCATGGTTCCTCAGAGCTCTCTGGAAGATCCTTGCATGATTTTGGAAAAACCCTCCAAGGTAAGAGATCCTCTCATTTGCCTCTTTATATTAGAAAATCTATTCTATCATGCCATATTTTATATTGGAACGTGTTTTAATATGTTCTCACACATCCTTATTACTACCCTTGAGATTTAAATGTGTTGATTAAACCCTTTCACTGAATGTAGTCTTTCCTATGAACATTTAAGTACCCCAGCTATACTACCAAAGTTATTCTCCTATTTTCAATGAAAAACATTTGTGTTGTGAATAGCCACACTCATTTACACTCAAGGGTATTAACCTATATGTTTTTATACATAAATTATAAGGGACATATATATATATATAATCCATTGTCCATAATTATGGGATTAAATGTTATTAAATATGTATTTATCTTGACCGATCTATGTGCCACATGTGGGAATTTACATATTAGGATGGTTGTTCCATGATAGTATTCCAATGAATTGGGTAATGTTTTAGTCTATTAAGACATAAATTATGGGATTGGGGAGTAAACATAATCCATTAGGGATTTTTTACACCATCTTATTATGTCTCCAAATCTTGAATGTAATTTTTTTATGATATGATTCATGTTGTTTCCATATTCCCAAGTATCCTATATGCTATAATTTTATAAAATTCCACATTGTTCAAGATTATTATTTTTACTAATCAAATATTACCTTGATATACATATTTGATCACCTGTAAAACATTACCATATTATATGATTTTTTCATTCAAGTACTACGCTTTATAGCTGACCCCTTTCTTATATACGTAACTAGGTTATCTTGTCCATTTTTAGAGGTACGAAGGAATTCTAGGATCTTTTTGATGAGTAATTAAATAATTTTAAAGTATCTATGTTTCATGGTGATGTTTTATGCATCTAACATCACAAAGATACTGGGCTCTATGACCTTATTAGATTAATTTATGTGTACCGTAATGTAATAATTATGAAAATATGTTAAAATAAAATATGGTTTGTCATAATATATATTATTCATAACATATAATAATGTTTTTAGAAGGGGGATTTATTAGTTTCCTTTTCATATTTCCATTCTTTTAAAAGAGAAAATAATTTTCCTGTGTTTGTGCATACTTTTGTCTCCTTGAATGGAATATTTCGTCATTATATCTATACATTTTATTGATGACCCGGTACATCTATATAATATATATATTTTTATATATTATTTTTATCATATTTAACATCAATAGAAACATTTTATACAAGATAATTTTATAATAATCTAGGATATTGACTAGAAACCTATGTGAAAACAAACCAGTTATCACCTATAATGGATATTTTTTATAATAAATTTCTAATATGCGGAAAAAAAATTTAATTGGAAATTAATATATAGTATGATATATATAATTATTGATATATAATATATTTTAAATGGATATATTATTATTATATAAGTGTTTTTAATTCCTATAATGTAATATGAGATTTTAGGGAAGAGATTTATGTTTCATTCCCATTTTAATCGGGATTTTGTACGGTTGAATATAAATTATAGAAAATTATAAGAGCCTTATATGATAAATTAAATTTCAGTTTCCTTATACATTGGTTATTTATAGATAATATATATTAATTTCATTTCATTTTATTTATGTTCCCGATTTACCGAAATAATGTTTTTAAGGAAAACTAACATTGTATTACTATTTGATCTAAAATATTTTTATTCTCTTATTATGTTTCAATTAATATGCTTTAAATATCTTTTAAATATTATTTAATGATTATTGATATTAAATTTTATCAATAAATATCTTCATATTAAAAATTTTCCATGGAATATTCTTGTTTATTTAAAACAAGTTACATTTTCTTCTTAGAAACAATGTTAACCAAATATTTGTTTTATTGTACAAAATGTGAAGAGAATTTCCCACCATCAGTATATGTTTATAATTGTATGATTTCATAATATTTTTAGATCATTCTATTCAATGAAAATAGTTTAATTAATATATTTGAAATATTCTTATCTTAAATAAGAGATTTCAAAATATAAAGGTTATTTTCATCATAAAGTATTTCTACGATCTAGTAATGGAATATTAATATATGATAAAATTGTTTTCTCACAATTATAAATTATTTGGAATATGATCTTTTAATACCATTATTATTTCATATTTGGTTGTTTTTAATCATGATTTTGGAGTTTTTTAAAAACCCCTATCCCACATTTTTATGACATGATTATGTTCTAAACATATGCTTCATAGTTGATTTATAATTTTTTCATAGCCTTTTAATCCATGATTTTTGAAATGATGAGGTTTTAAAACATAACTAATCTTTATGATCCTTTATATATTGGGTATAAACTTTGTAATTTATGGTCCTGGTCTCATACCCTTGTTATTATCTTATTCATTATTACCATAAACTATTGATTTCTTGTACGTGTAAGTTTATTGGTCATAAGAGATCGTGCATTATTATATCTCCTTTCACCATATTTTGAAGAATGGGTTTTGGTAGGGTATTCCAATAAAGGAGTAAAGTGATAATATATTTATTAAAAATGAATAATATTATACCTAAATAATAAATGTTTATGTCCAGTATCTAATGATACTAAACTATTCTAG
Source organism: Viscum album (assembly GCA_963277665.1). Lineage (NCBI taxonomy): Eukaryota > Viridiplantae > Streptophyta > Magnoliopsida > Santalales > Viscaceae > Viscum > Viscum album. The sequence goes on from OY728150.1 coordinate 649,155,429, forward strand.
TTTTGGAGTGGATATTAAATTTTGTTATTGAATGTCACTCTAAAATGATGTAATATTTTTATATTGAATAAAGGGTTCTTCATATTTAAAATATCCATTATTAATCCCATTTATATCCTTTACATTTCTATGATGATTAGATTACTCTCAATTCCCATCATGGATAATATGGGAGGATCATTTACACATAGAGAATCTTCCACATTATTCGACATAATATGAAAGAATTGGATTTTGAAATAATTGTCTTTGATCAACTCTGACCATCATCATTTACATGTGAGGATCTTCAAAATAGTTGATATATATTTTAGGATTTTTTCATTATATATTTCACACCTCTTTCAATATAGATAATTCGTCTGAATATTCAATTCGATGATTATTAAATCAATCTCAATATCATATGATGGATACTTTTACTAATGCTCATTCAAATTTAATGAGGCATAGTCTAGTACATTATTATTATTTCTGAGTACATATCTCAAGAAAGACTATGAATCAGTGCTTTAAATCAAAAATCATTCCCCTAAAAAAAAGATATTTTTAGTATAGTGTTTTTTTTATCCATTTATTCAACTACAGAATTCATTCCTCTAATTCATAATTATAACTATAATTATATATCATTTGTGTGAACTTATATGAAATTTTTGAAAATAATTAGAAATTATTGATATATCCCTTATGTTTCCTAGATAATTTAAGGAAACTAGAAATTTCTCTATGATTGTTTTGTATACTCCATTACTCAATTACATTAAACTTTTATGGATATAAAAATATACCTTCACTAGGGATAAAATACCCCAATAATGATAAATTATCTATAAAGACTCACACTTACTAGACTTTTCATATATCTTATCCTTCATAAATGACTTTTACATATTATTCAAATGATCTTGATGTCCCTCTAAGGTCTGGGAATATATAAGATAATCATCTATTAAGATTTTTAACCCTTTATCAATTTAATCTCTAAAAACACAATTAATTATTTCATTTTTTATTTTTGGGGAATTGTTTAGTTCATAATGATTGACTATGAGCTCATAATGTATATAATTTTTAAAAAAGGTTGTATTTGTAATTTCAACCTTCCTTTGATTCAATTGGTGATTCTGGAATCAATAATCAACATTAGAGAAGTATTGGGCTCCAGGAAATTTACTAAACAAGTATTTAATTTGTTAAATTAGATACTTTATATAGATAATGAAAATTTTTATCTCATTAAATTCAATGATTATTTACAACAACTTGTATTTATTCATTTATTTAAAATTGTTTCACCCCATTATGAAGTGCATGGGAAAAAGAACACATTGTCAATATCCATTTGTTATTTATTATTTTATTATTTCTTCTATATGAGTAAAGTTTTATAAAGATAATTGTATATAAATGAGGATAAATATATATATATTCATTTGAGAACTCAACCTATTAGTCAAGTAGAAGGGAAGGATGAATATAAATAAGTACTCTATTATAGTCCCTCACACTAGAAATTTCATTAAAAGTCATTCTATAATATTCTTCAATAATATGAGATGGATATGATTTTTAATAGGGCTAAAATATTGAGGACTATAATAAAAAATAAAAATAGATATAAATATTATAAAACCTCACTTTCCAGGCATCCACTTTAAGGGTCTCGGCTCTACTTCATCCTCTTAGGGATTCAATCCCCTCCCAACGATGATTAATCCTTCATTCTTCGCCAGCATCTTCATCCTTCCTTTTTCTTGGTTTTTTATCTTCTCGTTATAAAGAGGTATCCAATTTTCTTCTCTCCCTCTCCTTCTCAACTGATCTAATATAAAACACACATCTTTATCTTATGTGGATGTGTTCGTTTTTTCATATGGGTTTGGGACTATGGTAGTGGGGGACCAGGCAGGATGAGATTCTACCTCTCGGTGGCTTTTTTCATCGGCTCATTTATTCCTTTTATTGGTCTTACTAGGGTTTAATACCTATTTTATTTTATTTCTTTAGGCATGTTTCTACCCTCTATTTTTATGTTCTATTCTAGTCTTGAGTTCTATCCTAATTTTATAATTGTTTTTATGTTATTCTCTCTTTGGTGTTTCAGGGTGGTTGTCGGTGGAATGTGGTTGAACACTATAGTGATGGGCTCCTCATGAATCTCACTAGTATTGGTTAGTTCATGACCATGATGGTGGGTTTTGGTGGATGTATGGGATGTCACCAGCATTTTTTTGGTTTGGTGATGTGGTGATGGGCACTTTTGGGTGTTCTTACCATGGCGACACCTATGCGTTTTTTATTCTGATGAATTTAGTGTCTTAGAGACATTGGAAATGATGATGGACATAAGTTTCTTTGTTTGGGATGTGATGATGATGATTTCTATAATGATGATGAACATTTCCAATTGTGTCTTTGTATAGTGACGTTGGTGTTCATACCACACTAATGACGGTTTCTGGTGGTGATCTATGAAGATGACGCCAGTGATCATGAAAATTACAGGGGTATTTAGTGTATGGATCATGATAGAATTCTTATGGATGATGTTCGAAGTTAGAGTGTACATCTCTAGACAGTGATTGTGGTATGATAATGGTCTTATGGTTTCTTGAATATTAAATTTGGAATATTTATTTTATTTATTTGGTAGCATTATTGAGGATGCCGGAGAGGGATTTCATGTGGCTCATGTTATTTTTAAAATATTTGAATTTAAAATTTTGTTGATGGAATAGTTTTGAGGATTTTTTTGGATTTAATTTTGAAGGTTTTATCTGGTTGGAACTTTTATAAGGTCCACACTAATTCATTAAAAGTGTTATGAATATATATAAACATGTATTGTGGTGAAGAAAAGTACAAATAGGATTCATTATTCTCATCCATTCACTTGTACAAAATTTGATGATAATTTGGAAAATAGAATTTTGGTTCCTATTTTGTTCTGGTTTTCGGCCACGAAACACCCAACGGCTCCGTCTCCAATGATTGATGGACATGCTTTCCAAAGGTAGGCGTTCTCCATATGGTCTGACCAGCGACTCTTAAGAACTCACATTGGTCGAGAGGATGGGAAGTTGGGCTCATCACACCCTTTTTGGGGGAAATTATTGCATGTTTCGGGACTCTCTTACAGATTTAATATGTATTCATATGTTTGCGAATCTTTGGTTTATACCCAAACATAGTATCCACAGATTTAACCTTGGTGGGCAACGATCAACTGGACGCAGGGGTTCATAATCATTTATGCCCGAGGTTTACCATCCCTCGTTGGATTAATGACCCCGAAGGTTTGGAACTTGCTTGACGCGGCACCAGGAGTGGCGCGGTGAACCGATGTGGGGATGATCGGATCGACTGGTTGTTGGGCTTGAACCTCAGGGAGGCTTCCTATGTACCCTGTCTAGGAGGCTGGGATCAAAGTCCACGTAGTTCGCATAGGTGTCGGGGAACCAACATGAAGAGAGACAAGGTGGTCTGATGGGTGGTGGGCTTGAACCTCATGGAGGCTTCCTACGTACCATGTCTAGGAGGCAGGGATCAAAGTCCACGTAGTTCGCATAGGCTTGGGGCTTACGCTCCGGGGCAGCCCAAAATGATGGATTGGGGATTAAACTCTAAGAAGTCCCATAGGAGGATGTCATGGTCGATTCTTACTCTAAGCCCACGTGAGTCATGCTCGGTGTGAGAAACAAGAGGGAGCAGGGACCAGAGGATCACGTCGCGAAGGGTGCGTCCGTGAGAAGCGGAGTGGGGCTTATGCATGAGGGCAGCCCAGGGTGATTAATTGGGGATTACACTCTAAGGAGGCCCAGAAGGTCGGGGCTTACTCCGAGATGGACGCCCGTAATGTCTTACTCATGTCTGGCCCTAAGGGAATCCCAACCCATTGGTGGGTTGAGCAATATAATGGGGGCCAACACCTATGCGCTAGTGCACAAGCGGGATAACGCCAAGGGTGTTGGAATCAGTCCAAACAAAGGGAGATGAAAAGTGTGAATTACATGCCCGACATTCGTAACACAATGTGGGTGGCATTGTGAGGGAGGATAACTGTTGACTATGTTTGAAACACAACATTCATATCACGTTATCCTGAAATGGGGACGAACAAATGAGGGTCGACTGCTGACCATATTCGAAACACAGGACCTATCTCGAAGTGTTGTCCAAAGTCTTCTGGGGCATTGGCCCAGGATGGTAGGAGAGCCGATGCGGCATGCGGCCAATATATTAGGGGGTCCCTTTAGACATGAAATAGGATAGAGATCCGAATGAAGGACATGCAAACCATGGGGTGGAGTGATGGAATGTTTGAATGGATTCCAGCGCTATTGAAGTTATGCCACTGTAAACATAGCGTAAGGAATCTCTTGCACGGACCGAGACACATCAAATTATTGATTGATAAGGAATGATACAGTTTATAGTCATGTAGAGAGGACTGTTTCCATATTATTTAACATCATAAGGATTGGACGAGGGCCATACAGTTTAACGTCATGTGGTCAGGATGAGGTCCATACAGTTTAACGTCATGTGGTCAGGACGACTAGGTAGGAGATACCTAGCAATGGTTGATGTGGGACTTACGCAAGGGCGGCCCTTTCTGGATGAACCTAGTAAAAGGAGCTAGGAAAATGGGGTTATAGGAGAGTCATGAAGAATATCTCGACTCATGGAATGTATAGGACTGATGTTGGGGCAGCACAAGGGTGCAATGGAGAATCCCGACATCCTGGGCCAAAAAGTGTGCAGTGCAACTGTCCATTTTTCATGGAGTGAGTGATGGTGGAAAAGGGACCGGCCCAGAGGGCTGGGACCGCAGCCTGGCATGGAACCCGAGCAGGGGTGCGGGGGCACAGCCCCCACGGTATGGACCAGCGGGTTCATGGGGTTTTTCGCATGGGGCTGGCCGCGAAGGAGTTGGCCGTGAGGTGCCGACCGTGAGGGACAGGCTGCGGAGGAGGTGTCCGCGAAGGACTGGACGTGAGGGACTGGACGCATGTGGTTCGCGGTTTAGTTCTCTGCGATGGGTGTCTATGGAGGAGATTTCCGTGGAGGACATGGAATTCCGCGAAGTATGTTGTCCGCAAAGGATGATTTATGTGGTGGAGGTTGTCCGCGAAGGACGATATCCACGGAGGAGGCTGTCATCTGCAAAGGGTGTCTGCAAAGGGGTTGGCACCCATCCTACTTCATGCCTGTGGAGGTGTTCCGCCTCTATTTAACGAACGACACTAGTCCGCAGAAGAGATGGTCGTCTGCGAAGGGGATAGTCATCCGTGAAGGAGATAGCCACTAAGGGCTGGCCGCGGAGGAGTTTTCTGCATGTGGTTCACGGACTGATTTCTCCTCTATGTGGAAGATTTCATCCGTGGACGAAGTACAGTTTTGGATGGCTGCGGAGCGATTTCTCCAGCATCTCCCCACAGGTTTTCACCCATCTTTTCTCCTCTTTTATTCTTTTGGTTCCCCTCGGTGATTATTTATAGAGTTGTGAATAGGATGGGCACACGGCCTTTGTGGAAGCCCATGAAGGAATTCCCACCTGCGGATGACTCGGTCAACTGGGATATTTGATGAGTCGCGGTGGGGTTGCTTCACGGCGGCACACCAATCCACCTCTATTCTGCGGACAACGGTGGTCCATGACCGCATAGGCACTCTGCCTCCATTTTGCGAAAGACGGCGCGCGCGGTGGGGGCCGGTTGGCGCTGTTCGCGGCGGTGGGCCGGCCTTGATTCATCGGTGGTCTTCCTAGGTTGCGCCCATGGAGGCACCCCGCCCTCATTTCACGAATGAGAGCATCTGTGAAAGGGAGATCTACCGAACCGGACATGTACTGTTGCTGGGAGCCGGTGCACGGACCTGTTCGGTCCTTTTCCATGTTTTGGGGTAATTGGATTTCCCCCTTGCTGAATTTTCAAGACCCTACAGTTCCTTCTACCAATTGTAAATATAGGATCTATATAAAATCTTCTAGTCTATATCTATTATATAATTAAATTTTAATATAGGAAACATGAATTAGTTGGACTGGTATTTCATTTCCCATATATTAATTGCAGATGGGTTTTGTACTTGAGATTCATGCATTACTCCTTTAATAATTTTTACCAGTATCATAACATCAATGTTATGTGGAGGGATTTTAATATTAAAATTATACATTTATGATATGATATAATATAAATATGTAGACATACATTAAAAGTTCACAATTATGGAATGAATTATAAGTGTATTTGTCACCACACGATCATCTCAATCCACCTCAGTTTTTATAATAACATTAGTCTACCCATTATTTATCACCCTTAGAGGTTGTTTTGATAGGTTATCTTTGAAAACCATATGATTAATTATGTGGTTCCCAATGATTCCATTTTTATTAATATTGAATCATGTAACCCTTGGTAATGGTTTTTCTGAATCCTTATTTTTATTCAATGAATTAGAGGGAACCTTCTTTTGTATTTTCTATTTTTTCACTTCACGTACTTCCATTACACACATAAAAACACATTCTTCTCCCCATGGGGTAGTTTCTAGGTTTCTTATTCAGATTTTTAGGAAAAGTTTTTTTGTATGACCATTTGAACATGAGATATATCTTATCATCCGAGAGATTTGAACTCAATTTTCTACTTCTTATCACATTTATCCTTTCCAAAAAATGAGGCTACATGTTTCAACATCAATAGGGGTATCATAATCTTGAACAACCATAGAATCCTAAAGATTAACATGTAATGAAGGGTTCATTTTTACAATGAATTTATGGATTAGTGCTCTGAAAGACTGGTAAATTTTACCTTGTATAACCCTAAATATTCTCTATCCATTGGATGGATTTTAAATAATTACCTACACTTTTTTTAAATAACAATGAGAGGAAAATATTTTTGCGATGTTTATTCCCATGATAACCCTCTATTCCATAGATTCAATTTCATCAATATGTTATGTATTCTAGTTTAGTATACACCTATGATCATCATATCACTTAAGATGATAGGATTCCATTATGATTATATCCCACTATATGAATTTGGGAGGCGAATATCATCTCAAATGATTTATTCAACTGAATTGTGACTTATAGAATATGATAATCAATTAAAGGTGGGAGGAATTTGACACATAAAGGAATCCACGAGGACATGTTCTATCCTAAGAGTATGAGGGAGTTCTAGAGGATTCATGTTATTACTAATGAATTGAGTAAGTTTTTCATGATAATCCATGAACATCATGACTCTATATCCCATTATATAAAGAATTTTAATGGGGAAACCATTACCCTACCCATCTCATTTTATGTTGACATGGTTCCACCTATTTCAATCCATTTTCTTGAATAATGGATATTAATTATGGGAATCCTAAATTTATAAAACAAGTAAAATGACACAATTTTTTTATTGAAATGATTCATAATTAGAATTAATAAACTATATGTTGAATTTTTATGCTTTAATCTACATTATCCATGGTATCATTCCTATTATGGTCTCATAATCAATTAATATAAAAATATTTTCAAACCCTTTATAATGTTTTGTAAATAATATGTTAATTATTCAAATAATATCCCATATGAGTTTCAAGATTGTTGCATAATAATATTCCATTAACAATAAACTAGAATTATTATTGAGATATACTCAACGAACCCATTTCATGTTCATTACCCTTAGATATAGATATGCCAAAACCATGTCTACATGAGGCATCCATTAAAGGATATCTTTCTAGGAAATCAACATAATATCCTTATTTCAAAAACATTATGATCTTATCCTATTCGTTGGTTTATCATTACGTGTTTCAAAAATGTTCACTAATCCAAATATATAAAAAATTATTGACTTTACTTTCATACCAACTATAATGACCTAACATAAAAAACATTTTATTTTATCTTTATAATTTGTTTTTTAGATAAAATAATCACCAATGAAGTAGATCTCTAGTGTATTTTTATGTTTAGATACATGAATATAATATCTTAAGCATAAATCCAATTTTTTATTTAAAATAAAAAATTGTGTTCTATGTATTATATGTTTTCTTGAATTAGAAGGGTTTCCATAGAAAAAAATACACAAAAAAGGTGGGATAAAAATACTAGTAACAAATAAACATTGAAATAAATAATAATATGTGAATAAAAATAAATAACATGTAACCTCAAAATGAATGATAATAATATTGAAAATATGGCCCATGGAAATGAAATCATAAGATCATGGGATCATAAACATGTGTCAATATGAAAAAGAAAGTAATGATAAGTATATATCAAGGGTAACCACCATGAAAACATAATATAGTATAACCTCTATAATAATCATCGTGTTCTTAGGATATGATCCATTATATCATAGTGTTATTAGGATAAACACTCATTAACCCAACATGGTGTTGATAGGCCAACTGCTTATGCACCATACAAGACATCTCATGAGAGGGTTACATTACACAAGGAACTTTAGTGCTATAGCAGACCCACCCATAAAAAATGGATAACAACTATCGTAATATATATAATCCTATGTGTTCCCCAAAAATAAATTGAAACCATACATAAATAATATTCATGATAAAACCCATGAGAATAATATGGGTTTTACAATATATTCTTAATGCCTTACTAAATTCTATAATATATGGATTCAAATAAATTGACTTAATAAAATTATATTGGAAAATAATTTATTATTAAAAATTATTATGTTCTCGAACATGTGCAGGCATTTTTTAAAATAATTCATAAAAAATTTAGAAAAAATAACTCTAAAGATACCATCTTATATGATCCTTTTCATAAATGAGTGAAGGAACATTTAATGAATAAAAAGTAAAAAGGAGTTAAATGAAAACTAAAATTGAAATGAAAATGTTTTTCATGAAATAAAACGTCTTTTAGAATATCATTACATGATAAAACATTTTATGGGTTTGATAGTTTACATGATTCAAGACAAAGTGACGTTCCCCAAAAAGGAAGCTTCGTTCAAAATAGAAAAATTCAATGGTAACTGAAAATGTATTTTAAAAAATAAAGGTAACATAAACTAGTTATATATGTAAAGGAATATTTTTTTTAATATGGATGATATTAATGTGATAAAGATAGTGGATATGGAGATAATGAAAGATAAAATGTAACAAAATGGTTGTGATGGTTGTTCAACGACCCCCTTACATCATGAATAAAAGAAATACTAAATTTTGATTAATTTGATGTATAAATAAATAAGGACCATTAAATATATACCTAATATCCATTTTAACTATATTTTATTAGATAAAATCCATTTTTTATAATTTGTTATTTTTTTAATATAGTTTGTTACTACGTAGGATACTTATTGATGGTCAGTTATTTTCTTCGTAACAGTTTCAATTTGTTGACCCTGGTTAAAAGTAATGTAAATTAGCATCATGATATCTTGAATTTTTAAGGTTTATTTTTTTATTATTCCATTACTAAAAAATTATATACTTTTTATTTTTATCCCAAAATGATTATATGAAGAAACTTGCCTTGATAATCCCATTTAAGGTTGTTAAAGTTACTGTGAAATTTTATTAATTTTATTACATATATATTGTAATATATTATCATTAAAAAATAATAATGGCATAAAAAATAATATATAAGATAATTAAACAACATTTCTTAAATTAACATTTACCGTGTTAATGTAAAATTGAACATGTCAATCATCAAGGTTATAGTCCTCACACACACATGATGATGTTTTCGTTTTCATTAGTTATTTTAGAGGAATTTTTAAAATGTATATTAAATTATTATAAAAAATGTTCAATATAGTAACATTACAGATGTTATCATTCCTTCATTTATTAATTTAACATGATTTGTGTACATTAAACACTATGATATTTTATAAAATAAAATAATGTTCAATAATGTATAAAACACACAACACCCAGCCTAAAAACCACAAAATTTTATTATCTAAATAGGATAATTATAACCATGATGGTAAACTGGAGAGTATGAATTGGATAAATTATTTATGAAATATATATAATGGAAATTCTCAATATAAATTTATTGATAATTCGATTTTAAAAAGTCACTAAAATTTTAGTAAAGTCATTTTATTTTTCAAATATTTGTTTTTATCATAAATAGATTTTATTTCTTTTTATGAGGAATAATTATTAAATATTATGGGAACTTTTAAAAAAATGTTATTTTATATAATTAAAATCATTTTTGAAAACTCTATATCAAAGTTATCTTTGTGTGTTTTTTTAATTTTTTGAAATGAATAAATATTCAATGAATACTGAAATTAAAAAAATTCAAATACAATCATTTCAATCAATTAAATAACATAATTTAAAATAACCACTATATTTCTTATTTTTTATTAAAGAAAAATATGAAACATTTTCTTAGAATAATGACTTTTACTTATTTTTATTTGGATGATTTCATGATTTTGGAACATGTTTAAATTATTTCTTAAAAAAGTGTAATATGAAAACCTTTTTTAAGCCCATAATATTTATCCATATTAATAATTTAAAATATCCCCTAATAATAAATATTTAAATAAAATTTAGTGAATACCGAATACTTTTATTAATTTAAATTCATATAATGATGATTTTTAGTTACATAATTAATTTAGATAATCTATTTCTTGGGAAATTAATTTTCTTAAGAACACCTCTTTTCAATGAACATTATGGGATACTTATAAAATAAATATTGTCCACTTATAAATATTTAATTTGTTCTAATTAATTCCATATTAATAATCATTAAAATTAATATTATTTAATTAGGTTAATGTAATTTTTTTCATAATAAATACTAAAAATAGATAAATATTATCACCATTGTATAAAGGGTAAATTAAGTTAACATAGGATAAAAGTATGTGATAAGGACTCTATTTTTTCATATTCAATTTTATTACATGAGAAAATTTCAACCCTTATCACATTATTCTCATTATATTTGTTAGGGGACACATGTTAATGAATGTGAACAATTTAATATTTTATGTAATGTAAAAGAAAAAATCTCACTCTCTTCCTTTTAAATATTTATTATGGGTTGCCAAAGTTTAAAAAATAAGTTATATAAAAAAATAAATATTTATTTCTTGAATAATAAATTTTTTCATTATGTTAGTTCATTTATAATTTTTAGTAATCTTATAATAACCTTTTATGCTTACAAAACGTCGACACATTATTAATTTAATTAAAAGAAAATTAAAATAATTACCATTAATAATATTGAAATTAAAATAATATGAGTACTTTTTTCTCTTCAACAAATTTTTATTATAATTATATCATATTTATAATTTTCTTAAAATTTTTATTTTATGTCCAAATTTTTCTTGATACTTTTGAAGTCAAATTAAACTAATAGAGTCAAAATTGACATTAATGAGATTTTATAACTAATATGGTTTTATCAAATGATTTTGAAATTCATAAATATAATATAATTGTCCAGGTAAATGGGATATGGTTTATAATATCATCATTGATCCATTTATGGAATTTTTTCTTATTACAAGATCATTCTCTTCCATTAAAGAATAAAATCTTTACTACCATGGTAATTGTCGATTGGTTAAAACAAGCCAAATGAATATGATAATGTGGAAAACCTCACAAAAACAAATATTATTTTTATTTTATGAGACAATTTCTAACCAAATACATATAATATTGTAATATTATCAATTTTTAGTTATTTTAATTTGAAATTTAATTTTTATTAATTTAATGATGTCTGAAATTCAAAGAGTTCCCTCCACGTATTATATAAAAGTGAACCTCCTATCCTCTTGTATTCAAACTTCAAAAACATTATTGTTCTATGAATACCTAAAAATATACCTTCCATTCATCCCTCTCCAAATCCTACAGGACATTAATTCTTTAAAAATCAAATCTTGGGATAATTGTTTTGTAATCATTAAAAGGTTTGTTTAAGAAGATGTTTAGTTATTAATCATGAATTTTCTTATTTCCTCTTATACCTCCTTCATAATTACATAAAAAATTATGAAATAATAAAAATATTAACTTCTGTAAACATTCATTTTTATATTGATAGAATTTCTTATATACATATCATATTCCTTCAAGATAGAACAATAATTGTTCATTTGTACAACATAATATCGCCCCGTGAAACGATGTAATTAGATTTCCATTACCACCTCTAATAGGTTTATGTACTTATGGATTTAATTTAATTGTATGATCATCATTAGGTAACAAAATATTTGATAAGATAATATATAATTTAATTTATTACACAAATATTCAACTAAAAAATAATAATGTTATTCGTGCATACATGTGGACTTCCACCTCCATGAAGTGATGTGATTTGTTCTTCATCACAAAATAACATAAATGATATATATATATATATATGAATAAATGAATAAATAAAATGGTATTTGTGTTATTATGTGAAAAAAGGAAATAAAAAATAATACTTATGTTCATTCCATTATGTTCATCGAAAAATGGAGTGGTTTCTCATGTGTACGTATGATGTACCATCACAATGACTTTAATGTAGATAATTTTTCCTAACCATCATTCATGATATATTTTAATACTATAATTGATCTATAATAAATACAATTATTTAATGATTTTTACTTTTTATATGAGGGAATAATGAACTCTTTAACTATAATGAACCTACTAAATCCTTTTATGGACATATGATCCTAATGATATCAAAAAGACTAATTTGAACTATAGATATTATGCAATTAATATTAACATGGAAATAAAAGTAAAAATAAACCTGAATATTTTAAATTAAAATATAAATAATTATAGTAACATTATTTTTCTAGAAGATAAAAAAAAGAGGTAATGGGACACACATGTGGTAAGGTGTACTTATCGTAAAAAAAATTAATTATTCTAACAATTGTTTTTACAAATATTTCTCTTAGATGTACATATTCAAAAACACATTTTATGGATGTATTTATATGGATATAATTGAATTATAATAGATATTAAATTTACATTCAAATGTTTTCAAAATGAGTTTTTTTGTATTTTATGTGGAATACTTTCACATTATTTTCAAAAGAGAGAAAAATGACCAATTTTAACATATATGGTGTCATGATTTCTCTCACTACCCATAAAATTATTTTATATTTTAATTCTATCATAGTTTTACATTTTTCATTAAAGTAAAAAAATTTATTTCCCTAAGTTATATTTAATTTAAATTATTCTTTTAAAATGAAAGACTTATATAAATATCCAAAAATGTTTTTTATTGGGTGAGAAGAATATTTTCATGAGCGTAACGATAGAAAATTCAATATTGTGTGTGTTATGATTATGTTGTAGTTATTGAGATTTATTATCAAGATGCGTGGTTCTATAATAAACCTAGCACGGGTGGTAAAATTATAATAAAAGGATGTTTTTTGCTATTATATACCATGGATTAGTGTATCCATGATAGCCCATAAATTCATTGGGTATATAAGTTAGTTGTATTATTTATCCCATTTGTTAGAGTGATATGGAAAATGATGTAACAAATTTTGTTCATTAAAAAACTATTATTTCTATGGGTTTTATGGAAATATTATGATTTATCATGGTAAGATATTGATTTTATTATTAATGTAATGTATTTTTATCATTTTATGGGTGGAAGTATAACATTGTTAAAAAGTTTTCAAATCAATTTCAGGATTTATTAGAAAATTTAAGAGTTTTATTTAATATTAAATTTTTATTATTAATTTATTACCAATATATTTGGGTGGGAAATTTGATTTGTGGTGTAATGAAATTTTCATATTAAGCCTTAATATTAAGGGAAAATTTCTAAAAGTATTAATGAACTAAGTTGTTTTTATATTAATTTATTTTATGTCCCTTAGTAATAATTATATTCACATTTAAGGTTTTAAAATTATTTTAACAAGGATTTAAAGATGAGTAGGGATAGTTATAAGGTAAATAAGAAAAATTGAATATGGGTCCAGAGAATAAAATCTTTATACCTTAAATTTTTTGTTTTATGTGAAAAATGAAAACAATGTGGAATAGTCCACTTATTAATGTAATATATTTTTGTGGGTGATGAACAAATTATAAATAACTATAATCCAAAATGATATATAATAGTACATGAAATTTAATTCTTGTTAAAATATGCTGGAATATAAATTGCTCAAGTTCAAGTCGACATAGTTGGTTTCTGAGAAAATGTTTAAATAACATTGGATATTTTAATTTTTTTATGTAGGAATAACATAAGAGTTATGGATACCATAATTTATTAACAATTATAAGGAAGGTCATATTTTCTGGGGTATAGATACGTGTTTGTAGTTTTATTAATTGTATTTTAAGCCAACTAATGTTATATTGGGATATGTTTTAACGAGTTTATATATATTTAAAGCATATGTGTAATGTAAAGGATTATTTTATAATAATTGTATTTAATTTTTTAGTAATTTAAGATTAATGTTATGATTAAAACATTGAGGTTAAAACATTCCTTAATTTTTATGTTATAATGGTTATTTTTAAGGAATTTAAGAATAATTTTTTTATAATATCATTTTGTATTTTATTTATAGGGACAATTTTAATTTTAACATGAAATAATTCCAATCGTGTTTTAATGATGTTATATTCTACATTTTAATTCTTTGATATCAAGATATTCTAAAAAGTATCTTACAAAAACTATTTATCCATACCATATGATTTAATCATCTCTATCATGTAAAGATATTATTCAAATTAGTATGAATGAATTTTTTATATCCAAATCACATTAAAGATACTATATTATCTATCAAAAACCTTTTCATTTCTCTAATATTTATATGAATAATGGATATATATTTATTTTATTTCAAAATATCAACTCATCCATCTCATATGTAAAGGTAAAGTCCACTAATGACTTACCGATCTTATATTATGGAGATATGTACTTCATACTGAAAGGTAAAAAGGATAACAAAAACATAAATAATGGCCTTATTTCCATGATTTATGGTATTAAATACTTTCTTATGCTCAATTAATACATCAAGATTCAGTTGATTTTTATGATTCATTAGAAATTATTTAATTTCATTTTATATAATGAAATATAAAGTTTAAATGTTTAAGAAGTAAGTTAAATGGAGGATGAGTTTATCAATTATATTTTGATATAATCTGAATATTATAAAAATTATGAAAAACTATATAGTATTTTTATCATAATGTGGAAGCATTTTCCAGATACTATTAATACGCTAGGAAAAGTGGTGTAGAAAGAAGGTGGTAATTTTTTGTTGAAATAATTTATAGAAATATGATATATGGATAATAAAACCTTTGGGTTATATGTTCTTCATGTGAGGTAAATGATATTCAATTAATATTATTTTATTTTATGAAAAAATGAGATGTAATGAAAACTATTGATTTAATAATGTGAGTTTATGATTGAAAATATTTTTTAGGATTTTTATCATATTATTGGGATCTTCATATTAATTATATTAATATAGTATTTTAGGGATACTCTACTCATATGGAATGGCCATGGGGCTTGAACCCACAAATGAAGGGTGAAAATTATGTTTCTCCTACTACTAGCATATATGATTTCTTGGTTATTTTGAAATTTATTTTAATGATGTCATAGAAAAATAGTATATTAATTTTTTGAATTTACGTTTTATAAAAAAGATTATCATGGGAATAAAAAGTAATTTTGTTATAAAGTGAATAATTTTATTTCATATGACAGTCACTATATTTTGGAGAAAATTATATTGTCAATGTAACAAGAATTTAATGGGATTATATTTTTTTAATAAATGTTGAATCATATTCTTGTGGTACATATGTGTTTAATGTGGTATTATAGAGATTTAGATCTTTTATGGACATTATTATCATATCCTAGAAATTATATGATTAGTGAATCTATGTTTATTTTATGTGTCACAATCCCCTGCCTCCAAAGATTTCACAAAGTGGGGAGAGAGGTAATGTCCCTAGAGTCACACCTCCAATCGACATCGAGTTAGCGACTGTCATCAAGGGTGTGCATATCTCAAAATATGGGAGGCATTATTCATAATAAGGAAACAATATTTTTAGATATTATATATCACCCGTAATCAACTACATGACATAATGTAATGAAAAAACCCCATCCCACAAGAATTTGTAAAATATAAATAATACAAATACAAATGTATCCAAAGTAAATACCAAATGTAGATATAGGAATAAACCCATAAAATTTCAAGATCTTTTCTAGAAATGCTTATAATGGTCAACAAAATCATCTGAGAAACCTATTTTCTTTTTTTAGGGTGAGCATACATGTATATTTAGTAGGAAACCCAAATTCTCTCGTGCACATGTAAAAGAGGCATACTAATGCACCTATGAGAAAAAAAGAAGAACCAAACAACACCTAAGTAGGTATACTAACCCCGAACCTCTCCAAGGAACACTCTCTATGTAACACAAGTCACATTATATAATATAAGAAACATATATGGTAGGGTATCGTGCACCGCTTTATCACTAATTATCCACTATCACAGCCCAATATAAAACATCATGGAACTCTAAACTCTTCCAAATATACCACAACATATCCTGAATTAACACACCTAAGCCTCAAAACACATCCCATCCACAAACACCTGGGCCTTACAACACATCCCATCTTGATAAACCCTGTCCTCAAAACATATCCTTCTCACACAAACCTAAGCCTCAAAACAACATCACATATTATCCAGAAAAAACCAAGGAAATATGCCACATCACCTAAAAACACATAGTATACCACATTTCACCACATCCATCCTAAGGAATCATGGTATTTCATCTCATGTAATAGGTAGTAGGAATGAACTGGTGGACAACCATCCATCCACTCTCCGGGATGTTGGGAATAACCCACCCCCCAATTAAAAGGGGGGGTGTTTGTTACGTAGAGCTCAACTGGGGTGAGCTGTAGAAAGATTTCATAAATAAAATACATGCGTATACATATATGATACCAAACACTAAATCCCATATAAAGGGTTCTGATACCAAAATACCACCTCACAACACTATCACTTTCACATCATCCTGTAAATGCATAACATCACACATTAATACGTAATCCTCATTTCACATTCACAATCAATTTCGTCCAACCATTTTTATTTTATTAACAAAGCCAAACCATGACATTATATGCTTTAATAATAAATTATTTATTCATTCCTTCATTACCCATAGAACCACTAAGCACAATAAACAACAAGAAACACAAAAAAAAAAGTCAATTTAGAAAGTGAATATCCCTTGTAAATGAAAATACATTCACATTAAAGATGCACCATACAAATTCTTCTCGTTATGGGGTGGAGCTTTTCCATATTTATCTTGGAGAAACTATGGTATAATAACCCATACCAATCAATGTTGTAGCATTCATAGTCTTCCTTCCCAAACCACCATGCAAGCTAAAACAAACCCCCAAATCAAAATAACATCCAACAACATAATAGGGAACAACCAGTTCCAAAGCCTTACTACATAGTCATGACACACCCATCACTGCCCAAATATACAACCAGATTCCATAAAGTTCCTAGCACATACTGACCATAAAAAATATACATTTTTACAAGAACATTCACCACATTCGTATAGTTTTCTTTTGGGTGTTATCTAAAAACAAAATAACAGGGAAACCAATTCATTATCCAATTATATATAGTTAGCCAATTTTCTTTTTTTGGGCGATAAAAAATAAATATTTAAAAAAGGAAATGACCATAGATGATGTATCTAGTGCAAACAAATCCACCAAAGGCCAATATTATCAACAGGGAATCAAGCTCAAAAAATTAAAATATCACATTCAATATCAAAGATATAAAAAGAATGTGAATCAAACCCCATTTTTCAATAAATTTAAATTAACTGATTCTTTATTATCAATTAGGCTGGAAAATCATTGATTCATAGATTAACACTAGTAAAACCACTCTTATATGATTAACTAAAGAGAGAAACCAAGGGAATCCTACCTTAAGGGATCTTTCCAATTGTTGTTCACCACAATGTGAAGAACATTTCTCGTGAATCACAACTGGACCATAAAAAATGAGTTTCAACCTATACCACAATAATTATCCTTCCCATTGGAACCCAACGCACCCGAAACCAATGAAATTACACCATGGTGGATCGTTTAAGGAATAACAGGATAATATGGATAATAAAGAGAAGATAAATCACTATGGATCAACCATAGATAGCCAAAAAAATCTACTAGGACTAATTGATACAATTTGGACGAAGAAGGGAATGAACAACACTCCAGGTGCTTGGGGTTTTCCAAAAATGAGAGGAAAAGAGATCATGGTTGAGTGATTTAGGTGTCATCCAAAAAAGAATCCATAAAAATGAAAATGATATGGTTATTACACAACAAGTTATCCCCTTTCATGTTGGGAAATACCTAGTGTTTAGTTTTCAATAAAAAAACTTGTTTACTCTTCATTTTATTTTATTTTAATATCCTCTAAATATTACACATTATGAAACCTACAAGAAAAACAATGAAACATAATTTTATATCATTTAATTCAGTTACATGTTGTGTATTTATCTTTCTTATAGCCTTTAGAAACTGAACTTTTCTAAACTCTCCCCAAACATCCTCCAAACACGTCCAATTGTTAAAAACCAAAATGTAATGGGCCAATAAGGAATGAAACTTTACATAAGTTTTCTATAAAAGGATTACCCATAGATAATCCAAAATCTACCTAGAAATAAAGAGAAGATGTTTCTGAACAACAATCCCTCCAAATACCTCTCAAGGATCTCACAGCACTTGAGACACTTTCATCATCTAAAGAAATCAACGTTAAACAACCTTATGTTGTTCAAACATGGGAGTGTAAATATCACATCAAAGAACACTACCATCGACTTATTTAAAATAGTAAATAGTCAATATAATTGTTGGTATTCTAAAAGTGAACTACCAAAAAACCCACTACATAAGCATAGTGAACCGCACTATCAAAACACACAAATTAGGTAATTTTTTCCTCCATGAAAAGATATAGTCCACTATTGGTTTCAATAATTCACCTAAATGGGTTTAATCACATCACAGTTAATGAATCACGATAAGGAATCAGATCCTCCCATATTAATATGTTAATAATCAATCACACCACACATGTCACAAACAGAAGGAGACCAAATTATCTCATATAAATTACGGTTCAAATGTCACATTTCAAATAAAAATATAGAAAGGAAAAACATCAAAAAAACTCTAGGTAATGGTAACACATATGCATTTATTTATCCCATGTAATATTCTAATGGAGAATATACCTCCACAATACATGAACAAAAGGAATGGTCTGTCTACCCCGCAGCTTCTCTCGATGATCGTGTATCTCTACTATCCATCCCACTGACATCGTATCATTCATGAAATCCAATAGTCCCCATTAAATGTCAAGGGACACATCATGTAGATACCGAAGAATTTGGGTGACATTGAAGACATCTTGGATCATCTCCAACTATGGAGGGAATTCCAAATGATACACCACCTAGCACCAACACCTCAAAGGGTCCAACAAACTTGTGAGATACCTTACTCTCACTATAAAAAATCTGCTCAACATGTAAAGGGAAAACTTTTAATAACACATGTTCTCCATCCTTCAACTCCAAGGGCCTCCTTTGGTGATTGGAATACGAATTCTTCCAATATTTATCTCATTTAATCATCTCATGAAAATTCTATTCCTTTTCTATCATGATATCCACCACATGTGGACCCAGAACGACTATCCACCCAACCTCTGTCCATAATAATGGTGAACAACACAATCTTCTATACAATGTCTAAAACTGAGCCATTAAATTGGAAGAGTGGTATATATTATTATGAGAAATCACTGCCAAGGGAAAGTGTCACACCCAAGATCCTCCAATGTCCAAGATGCACACTCTCAATATATCCTCTAATGTCTGGATAGTCTATTTTATCTACCCATTTTTTTTAGTGTGGAAGAGAGCATTGAGGAAAAACTGGGTGAATAAATAAAACTGCAATCCCCTCCAGACATGTGAGATATACCACATCTCCCAATCTGAGATAATGGACCTCAGAACTCTATGAAACATCACCACATCATCCACATACCTCTTTCTCCAAGGCATCAAATTCACTTGATTCATTGATTTCTAAGATGTTGGTTGGTTTTTTCAACCGATCCACTATAACCAACATATAATATACATCCTTGATCTCAAGGTAACCATTTGATTAAATCCATCCCATTTCAAATTAAGAACATCTAAATGATGTAATAAAACACCAGAAAAATGATGCTCAGCCTGTACCTATAAGAAAAACAAGAACATCACCACTACCTCATCCATTTCTTAATGCATATAGGGACATCAAAACTATATATTAATGCAAATATAAATCTTGGTAATTTCTAGATGTACCACTAAGGGTGAGATATGACACTCAAAAAGGACTTAAATTATCATTGTTTCCATAACTAACAATTGTCTGCAAAAAAACATTTGGTTTTGATCATCCTCTGATCATCGCTTTATATAATCACCCTATCCAACAATATTGTGCATCCTCTCTACTTTTGAGTCTCCCCACTGATAATACTCCACCTATTGTATCATAGAAGACTGCACGATCATCTGGAACAAATATCCTTTACTACCATCAACTCTTTCATCTAAGTGCAAGGCTTATAACTCCACCATTACACTCTAATCATCATTAGATTCACAAAAAAAACCCTTCTGTGACTTTCTTCTCAAAGCATCGACCATGAAATTTACCCTTCCTAAGGATTTGTTGATCTAAAAAGAAAAATCATGACGAAATTCCATCCACCTCCACTATCACTGGTTCAAAATAAACTAGTAAAAGATGTACCTAAACTCTTATGATATGTGAAGACCATAAAGTTATGTCCAATGAGGTAATACCGCAACAACATCAATGTAAAAATAATAATGTATAACAATAGATCATGGGTGGAATAGTTATTCTCAAGGGGAAGAAACTTCTTAGACCCATAAGAGAACACCACTCACTAGTGCATCAACACACATCCCAAACCCAAAAGGGATGCATTAAAAAACACTTCAAACATCACTCCTTAGTCAATATACCGGTGCACTAGGGCACAGAACAACTTCCCATTTAGGAATCTAAATGCCACATTGTACTGATCAATCCAGAAAAATAATGGTCTTTCCTAGTAAAATCATTCAATAGGGATTCTAATCATGTGAAATCAGGCACAAGAAAACCTATATTAGCAAAAGATACCAATGAAACTACAATCATCCTCAACATTCATGGCTGCTTCCAATGAAACAACTTCCTAAAACTTAGATGTATGTGTTATAGATCCCAAGCAAGACACCACATCCCTAAGGAAATGCACCTCTTATATCCAAAACATACAATTGAACAACTTTCCATAGAGCTGGTGGCATTGAAAAACATGCAAGACAGCTCATATATTCTCAACATACACCTCCTCTGAAATGGATTAAATTAAGATATAAATGATGAATATGATGAAGAATCGGTTTAGGTACTCCCAAAAGATGGGGCTCATAATACCCATGAACACAACAACTGTTTTCATAACACTAAATCACGTGACTATAAACTCATAGTTCCTGTGCCTGTATCTGATGGGATTCTTCTGGATATCTCCCACATTCACCATTAGCTGATGATATCTAGACTAAATATCAATCAAAGAACACCAACTCACCCGTCTCAACAAGTCAAAAAGACCATGTATTCTCAGAATAGTGTAATAGTTCTTGACCATAAAATGATACAACTACTAGTATTCTATACAAAACGATGCACTATCGTTCACCTTCTTTGATAACAACACTAGAGAACCCCACGATGACACACTAGGCTAGATAAAACCCTTATTCATTAGATCATCTATCAAAATTGAAAAATCCATCAACTTCTAATGTTCTATATGATAATAAGACATAGAAATCAGATAAGTATCGGGATGCAATTCTATCCTAAACATAACATCACATCGAGGGGGTAGCATCACAACCTCCTCTGGTAAAACATCCAAGAACTCCTGAAAACTAGGGGAACCTACCCTCTCATTGTCTATTGATTCAACTAAAATACCGACCAACAAAGAATGAAGGGACTTTATAGGATATCTAGCTACTACAAAACCCCATTCCCCAACAAAAAACACACATTGACCATTAAAATCTGAAAACATGACTCTCCTATAGAAGTATTCACTAACATCACAAACAGAATAAAATGATTCAATGTCAAGTATGACATCGTATGGAAACATATATGGAAATAAGAGATCCATACAATACTAATGTGGTCCCACCTTTAGTATACAACCCCAGAAAACATGAATAGTGTTTTTCTAGCGTAAAAATAGTGTATTCAATACCATAATAATGGGAAGCCTCAACATATATAGTCCCATGGAATGGGATAGAGTGGGTGCAGAAAAGAAGTGAAAATATAATAAATCAAAAAAAAATTATAACAAAGCATACTAAAAAATGATCACACCTTTGGTGTTATCTGGCCCTGATGGAACTGCGGCCCCCAATGTGTGCAACTAAACAATCCTATATCTTATACCCCTCAACTGGGTACCACCTCTATGTCTACACTTGTGTCATTTTTCATTAGCCCAATGGATATCCTAAGGTCGGACACTGCCTACTCTATCTTCCATCTATAGAGAAAAATTTTAATATCCCAACAATTGAATATATGTCACTATCAACTGCTTTGGTTGTGGTCCCATTGTAGAAGGGACATACTGAGTTCTACCTCTCAAAGAACACTACTAGCTCACATCTCATGGAGAACTTCCTTGATAGTGAATCTGATTGATCAGTTATTCATTCTTATGAACCTGTAGAAACATCAGCAACATAAAAGGATTAAATTCATACTGGATAGAAGGGTGGAGTACCTTCTTGAGACGTCTCGCATGAGACTCCTCATCCAGAAAAATATCTAGGGGAAATCACAGAATGTCCTTGAACATGATTCCTAGAACTAACAATGACATACCCCCTACTGAAGGGATTTTAGATCCTACCTCTTCTTAGCCTTCATGGCCAATGAAAGGAACTCTTCCTCTAATAGCTTCTTGTAGACAACCTACAAAACATCTCCCTCATTCCACTCTCCTAGATATATTGTCTACCACTGACCCATTGCCTCCATATATGACTAACTTCCAAATAGAACCGATACTATGTGGGGTCCAGATGAGGCAAAATATAATCTATGTCTCCTCTAGCCGACCTTTGGTCTCAAAATTAGAAACACATCCCTCGTACTTCCCCAAATCCTGTCATTGGAGGGCACACAACATTCTCTACCACTGATCATCCTCCTCAGCCGGATCAACCTTACGATGAACAACCAGATTAGCATGCTAACCCCTAACTGCCTAAGCCAGATGTAGAAGATGACTAGGTTCCATAGATAAAAGGTAAAAAATGATTTCTTAAGTGAGAGTAGAGTGGAATTTTATTGAAATTTATTTAATTTAATTTTACTCATTTTATCCATTTCAAACTTCCCAAAACATCCCATTTAAAACAAAAAGACAAATCATTATGATTCAGGTTCCTATGTTATGTACCTACCCTATAAGAAAGTCCCACTTACATGGTCATTCAATAAACTCAGAGTTTATGGAGTGGATCAGGGAGGGCCATAAAATCCCATTTCCTAGAAGTTATGTCTTTCTTATGTCACACACCATGGTCAACTAGAACTGTTTCCATACCATTACATTCAATATCATTGTTCCTAATTCCAAACTACATCCTATCTTTCAACCATCTCCTCTAATACTACTCTATCATCAACCCCTACCTCTAAAGATATTACAATTAGGGGAAATATATAATGATCCCCTGAGTCCCACCTCTATTAGGCCCCGATTTGGCGCCTATCAATAAGGGTGTGTAGATCTCACAATATGGGAGGCATTACCCTTTATAAAGAAATGATATATGTATATATGATGAATAATATATAAGAAACTCCAATACATAATATAAATAAATATAAAACCATCCCACATGCATGCGTAAAATAGAACTGGTAGAAATACAACTGTCTAAAATGTAAATACCAAAAGAAAAGATTTGCAGCGACACAACAACTATCACGATCTGAGCTAGTAAGGTCCATTAGGGTCTTTGAAATCCTCCAGGAGGCCTAAAAAACATCTGGTCATTGTAGGGTGAGAATATAGGTATACTCAATAAGAAAATCAATATCTCCTTTGCACATGTGAAAGATGAATACTGATTCACCATTGAGAAAGAAAAAAGGACCAAACAACACCCAATCTGAAATACTAACCATCCAAACTCACTAAGAAACACTCGAAAAGTAATGAAAGTCAGGTAATATAATATAAACTACATCAGTGATAGGGTACCACACACCACTTTACCACTGATTACTATATCTCACATCAAAACAGTAAACATATAGGTACTCCCACCTCTTCTAAATATACCACATCACATCCCACCTACACACACATGGGCCTCACAACACGTCCCACCTGCATACACCTCGGCCTCACAACTAATCCTGACCACACATACATGGGTCTCACAACACATCACATTGAATCCAAAAGACACATGTAAGACAAACCACATCATCCGTAAACACCTGGGCTACTACATCTAACCACTAAATTCCCCAATAAACTTGGGAAATCATCACCTGAAAGTGGGAGAAGGGAAGAGCGGGAGGCCATCCATCCATCCTCCGACATGGATGTTGGGAAATATACCCTCCCCTATGAAAATGGGGGTGTTAGACACATTTTTCTCAACTACGGTGGGGTGCATATATGAATAACATTAATAATCAAAGTGTATACATATATGACATCAAATGCAGAAAAAACCCAAAGGGTTATCAGGAAAAATAATTGTCTCACAATATCATCATTTTCGTTGCTACCTCTAAATTCACAACACCACACATCAATCCAAAAAAGACCATTTCACAATCCCATTAAATTCGATATAACCATTTACATTCCATTAATGAAGGAATACAAAGACATTCTGAGCATTAATAATCACTTATTTATTCATTAATAAATTATTAGAGAAACCAATAAGCACAACTCATAGTAACCAACACAAAGAACAATCACTTCAGAAGGTGAAGAGTACTGATAAATAAAGGAAACATAAAATTAAAGACACATAGTACCACAAATTCTTAGTATGAGGTGAAAATTTTTACATGTTACTCATAGGGAAACTCTTGTAAAATTACCCATACTAATAAATATGGTACTTTTTCAAGGATTTCCTACCCAAATCATTTTTCCAGAAAAAAATCCCAAAATCAAAACCACATCCAACAACATAACATAACACAACCAGTCCTACATACCTATTGCATAATCATACCAGGTCCATCAAAGTCCCATTATACAACCCCAGTCCATCCACTTCCCCAAGTGTACAAACCACAATTGAAAACATCAGTGGTTCACAAGAACATTCACCACATTCCACTAATTTTTTGTGGTGTTATCTAATATACAAAATCCTAGGGAAACAAATTCAATATTCATGTATATGTTTTGTCCAATTTTTATTTTTATGGGGGTACAATATAAACCTTGAAACATGTAATCAAATAAAAAATATGTATCTAGTGCAAAGAAAGCCACCAACGACCAAAATATTTAGTGGGTAATCAATCCTGAAAAATCACAATATCATAATCAATATCAAAGCTATAAAAAGCCTGAGCATGAAACCCCATTTTCCCCTCAATTTAAATTTACCAATTATTTATGTTCTATTTGTCTTGAAAACCATGATTCACAAATTAATAGAGGTAAAACCCCCACTGCATGATGCATAATAGAGAGAAATGAAGGGAATCATCCCTAAAAGGACCTTTCTAATTGTTGCCCAGCACAAGGTGAAGAAGAATACTCACGAATCAAAATATCAATATAAAAAAATTCAACCTATATTACACCCTGGATCTATCAAAACACACCCCCCCTAACCAGATAAACCCCACCATAGTTGATCCCTAGGAGAAGAATGGGAGAAAATATGCGAGAATGTTAATAGAACTAACCGCAGATCAACCATAGATCACCAAAAAATATCCACCAGGATCAACATATCAAAGAGGGACGAAGAGGGGAATGAAGGAAACTCTAAGACACTATGGGGTCTCCCAAAATGAGTGAAAAAATAGAAGATGGCAGAATAAATGAAGGTTTGGCTGAAAAATAATTTTTAAAACATCATATGATCGGAGTATTACGCATCGTTTAATTCCCTTTCACGTCATATAATACACATGGCTTGGTTTTTACTAAAAAATCACCACTTAATTTTATTTTATTTTCCTAAATATGAAATATTACACACCATGGAACCTCCAAGCCAAACATCAAAACAAAATTTTACGTCGTGTAATCTAGTCACACGACCTGCACTTCCCCTTTTTCCAGACATTAAGAACTATACTTATCCAAAATCTCTCCTAGATTCCTATCGACACATATAATGATAAAAACCAAAAATGTAACAGAACAAGAGGGCACATATCATTACATAATAAGGCATTAAGAGTGATTGGTTTTATTTTGAGATAAATGTTAAATTTTTATTGGAAGATTATGTGATCAAATAATTCTAATATTTTGGTTTTAGTATTATTCTATGTTATTTTAATGAATATTACGTTTTTGAATTTATCAAGTGATGTGTGTTGATCTATGGTTGTTATTATAGAGGAATTTGTTTTAATGTTTTATTTCAACATATGAATATTTACAGATTTTGGTATTTATCATACATTGAGAAAACAATATTGGTTTTATTTAATGTATTAATACCAGAGTAATATATTATAATAATTTTTTTGTAATTATTTGATCCAATATAAGTATCTTTTATATAATTTTAATTAAACAAATATTCTTAAATACGCAACATTGGGGAAAGATGTGATATTTTGGTATAAATTTACTACAAGATGAAATTGTACTTGTTGAAAAATTATATTTTCCATATGTTATTATTTTGTAAGTTGTGGAATTAAAACTCTCTAGGAAAAGGACTTTGAAAATAAAAATTTATATTATTACATTCATATTTGATAAATCAATGCTCTTTTTCACACCTTAGCGGTTTATGATTTTGTGTTAATTTACTTTCTCTTGATCATTAAATTTATAGAGATATAAGATCTATACCAAAAAATAATAATTACTTGGAAATTATGTTTTTAATAAATATATATATTTTAACATCCAAACGATAATATACTATTTGGAAATCTGGTAATGTGTGATTCCCTAAAGATTTCATTTTTCTATTCCCTTATTCTGTGAGGAAGTTTTATTTTCTTTTTTTACGCTATGGGACATCATGAAATATACTTTAAAATGATGATCCATTGATTATAGATACCAATTTCATAGTGTTAGGATCCAATTTACTAAATAGAGGGATAATTTAACACCCTCAGATTTGAAAATAGAAATCAATAATTGATGACATATATAATATGAAACATATACCTAAATGGACCACGAAATATTTTTATTTAGAACTGATTGTTATAATCATTTAGTAAAATTAGATGTTATGAATTGGATTAATTATGTTATTAAAATTATATTATTTTCTTATTAATTTTCAATTTACTGGTAAATTTAGAGTAACTAGTCACTTAATTTTATGTAAATCCATTATATTCTAGAGAAATATTTTTTCTTCAAATCCCATTTTTTTTGTTTTTTTGAGAAAATATTTTAATTAATTTCTCTAAAAATATAAATATTTTGGTTTATAAAATAAATATCATATTTGAAATAATTTTATCATAATTATCTTAGTGTTTAATATTTTGATTTTTATATAGATGATTAATTTTTTTAAATAGTGAAAATCATTAATTTTTTGAATATGTTCCTTTTATTCCAATATAATAATTAATTTAATAGTACCATTATTTTTTGAATTTTTATTAAAGTGACATTTCTATTATTTTATTTAGAAATATATTAATAACATCATTTGAAAAACTGTTTTTCATATTTTTGGTATAAGTTTATTTTTATGACAAAAAAATGAAACACTCTTAAAACGGTTTTTAAGTTCACATTGTTAATCGATTTTCATTAATTACAGTGTCTACTCTATAAGAATAATTTAAATTTAATGTATATATTATATATTAATTTATATTAATTTATAATCATTTAAGTATTATTTCTAGTCATAGGGTTAATGAAGATCTTCTATTGCTTGAAAAATACATTTTCTTGAAAAGAAACTTTTAATTTCACTTTGTGGGATACTGATAAAAGAAATTCATACCAATTATTTTGATTAAATTTATTAATATTGATTTTATATTTTTAATAATTACAATTTATATTTATTTAATAATCCCATTTTAATAATTTTATAATTAATTTAAAAAACATTAAAAATTTATCACCACATTAATATGGAAAAATCTTGTTAACTTAAGATAAAAATAATTGAAAATAAACTATATATTCATATTTTAGATTATCAGATGACGTAATTTCAACAAATATAACCTTAGACTCAATATATTTTATGTTTTTGAAACACCTTTCTATGACTATGACCAATATAATGTTTCATGTAAACAAAAGGTCCAAATGTCACCATTTGATGTTTAAATATCACTTATGTGTCATAAACAGAAGAACGAAAATTATATGGAAATATAAATTTTTGTGTTTAGAATAATGAAATTAATTATAGGATGAATTTAGTTCTTTATCATCTATGTTACCCTGTATTACACACGTATATATCCAAAAGTAAAATTATATATATATATATATATTAAGTTCTATTACATATAAGACCCCACCATTCATCATCGATACATACGTGTTCCACATAAAATTAGCATTAAACAAATAATATTAATTCCATGTAAAAATAATTACCTTTTATAAACATTAATATTTAAATCATTCACCATTCTTAAAGATCCCAGGGAATGAAAAATTATTTTCTATAACATCCATCTGGTATAATATATCTATATGCATTATATCATTTAATATCAAAAACAATATCACCCAAAATACACACATAATGAATGAAATTATAGAATTCAAAAAAAATATAACCCCATTTGAGATATATTATATGAGATAAGTAAATCCAAATGATGAAAACAAATTTTGGTAAATATTTTTATTTATTGTTGTAAATTTCATAGTTACGACTCTAATTTAAAAATTAATCAATTTTTTATATAATAAAATAGAAAAAAAATTATTAAAAATATATTGGGATAAAAATATATATCCCTCAAAAAAACATTTAAAATTGAAAATTTAGTGAACATTAGGGAAAGAAAATCAAGAAGAATGTGTATAACTCGAATAAAATAAAATATGTTTTCAATCCCATTATATTTTTCCAAGATTTACATGAAAGTTTTTTAACAATTTGTCTGATAATTGTAATTATATTAGTTTTTTTTGAATATTATTCATATAAATTTTGTTTTATACTCTCCATTAATAAAAATTCATCTCATATGTATTTTTTGTTTATTTTTTAAAATCCAGTGTTAATAATATTGACAGTATTGCATAGGGGTTAGAGAAACATTGTAGATATTAATTTATCTCTAATATATCCTCATTTTAAAACCTTTAAGAGAGTTTTAATCGATTTATTATATGTAAATAAAATGTTATAGTTCTATTACATAGTAGTTTTAGTCTCATTTCCTGAATAAAAAAAACATGGATGAATATGTTTTGGGTATTTATTTATAAATATTTATTACCTTATAATGGTTATTACACTTTATTTTATCCATAAATTTCCATATTTAATGATATATATTACTTATATATACCATATATACACATAAAATATATAGAAAACCATCAATGATCGTTTTTTTGGGAAAACCAAATATACAGGTCCAAAGAGGTAGTAGCTGCATATAATAACCCCAAAAACACACTTCTAGATATGGGGATAAACATGATATTTTTATTCATATATTTATTACTATAAATGTGACCCAATTTAATCTATCTTGAATGTAAAACATAAAAAGTAAATATTGTATCACTTATATACCCATGTACCTTTTAGGTTAAGATTTTTAGATATTTAAGACCCACTCTAATATGAATATATGGATACATGAAAAATTAGTTCATAGAAATCTATATTATCTCCCAACATGTTATTAACATATTTTAAACATCATAAATAAAAAATATATAGAACATTTTTCAAAACCTACGGAAAATGGAACATAATAAGTGTGATCTAAAACTCTTAATAATGAAAAAAAGTATTGAAAATTTAATTTCATCAATGAGAATAATATGAGAATAATGGTATGATTTAATATTAAATTCTAATTAGATTCAAAATATATTTCATACACATCATAGTAGGGATCATTAATCATGTAACATGTAATAAATATTAAACAGTGCTAAGATTCGTACGAATCAATAATCATCATCGATATTATTTCAATCATGACAAAATGAAACTTTAAAACCCTATAGTAGGAATAATGGAATCTTAATGGTTTAATAGAACATTATCTTCATAACAATTGTTTAATTATGCATGATATAATTATATCCAAGATAAATCAATAAGATAAACCACCCAGGTTAATTCCCACCTTCTTTCCGGTAAAGATAATGAATATTACCCAATGCATTAGAGATCCATATCATGATCAGCATTAATAATATATGTTGTTTCAAGATAAACCATCATATAATATGTATTTGGTTCACCCAACACCATCAATAATTGAAAATTAACAGAAATGTTTATATCACTTGGAAGAATGAATTTTTTCTTCATCCAACTTATAACAACAACTTTCATTCTATTAAATCTTGATACACCCATGGAAAATATTGTTTCATGAATATAACTATAAAATAATAAAAATCCATATAGAGACAAAATTGGGATGGTATAAATACCATATATTCCCAAGGTATAAGAAATTAAGTAAATGGATGTTGTTATTGGTGAATAAAAATATAACATAAAGTCAATATAATCATTCATTAAGAAAATACCATTCTCAATTTGAAAATAAATAAAAAATCGATATGATATCTATATTATTAGAGAAAAAATATAATCAAATATAACCATGAAAAAATTTAATGAGAGATTTTAATAATTTGGTAGTCATGGTTTTGTAATATTTCAATGTTTATGTAATCATTAAAATAAATATTTTGTTCCCAATATTGGTAAAATGTACCTTGTTAAGAAATGAATATAATGTTATTTTTAATTTTTTTTTCAAAACATAGAATATGTGTTAAAATTAATTTAAAAAATAATATAACAATATTCAATAGTATTTTTGAAAAAATTTGATAAAACCAGGATATGGAATAAAATTGTATTCT
Organism: Viscum album; assembly: GCA_963277665.1. NCBI lineage: Eukaryota > Viridiplantae > Streptophyta > Magnoliopsida > Santalales > Viscaceae > Viscum > Viscum album. The sequence goes on from OY728150.1 coordinate 649,187,084, forward strand.
TATAGAAATATTATAAATAAGGTCGTATTTTATTGTAAACATTTTCTGTACCATTTTGAGTATCTAAGGGACAAAAATAGTATTTATGGGTTAATATTATAAAAAAATAAAACGAAAAATATATATGAAATGGGTTTATAAAATTAAGGTTTTATAATTTTTTCATATTGGTTCACGTATAAACAGTCCCAATTAAATTGGGATTGAAACCTAAAATTATTGAAATGTTGGTAACTTTTGAATCATAAACACATAACAGAATAATTAAAAATGATTCTTTAAATATAATTAAAATTAGGATATTTGTGATATAAAATCTCTATCATGACTTATATATAGGTCATAAATGAATATTAGTTCATCACATAAACATATTTCACAATGAAGAAAAGTTTTAATCGAATAAATATTATAAATAACATATCATTGAATTGTGAATTAATAATTAGATATATATAATGGAAAATTTAAAATTAAAAATATTTAAATACAGAAAATATCGATGTTCATTTCGAAAATATTCATGGAATAATATAATCCAAGAATAATTAATATAACATAGTGAAATAAAATTGAGTTTTGAAAACCCTTACTACTTTGGTAATATCTCAATCAAAATATATAGGTTGAAGTAACCTAAATTATAACAAAGCATAATGTTAATTATGAAGTATTCATGATATAACATATAAAATGGTCATTATATACACCATATTAAATAAATTTGGGGCATTTCAATTAAATATGCCTCTATGAAGGGAAATTAAGAAGAAATCCCTACCATGCATCTAGGAATTCCATGTATTTATTTTTAATACTATATAATAAATAAATATAAATTATTAAATTTATCCAATAATGTTTCCATGTTTATTAATTTAATATTAGAAGATTTTTTTCAATTTATTGTTTGAAATATTAAACTACATAATCATTTAATTCCACATTGTGTATTTTGGGGACATTCAACTCATTATTTTTAAATAACATTAGTATATTGACCGTGAAAAAAAGATTAATTTAATTCAGTGTATATATAATAATAATAATGACATAATTACAATTTTCACACATTAATTATAATCTTATAGAAAACTATTAATAATGGTTTTGAATAACAAATTATGTTATAATCACTTAGATGGTAGGTCGTTCTTCAAAATCGTTGATGATTCAATTTTGTAAATCGTTTTAGATAACTAAGTTATGTATTATTTTAAAATTAGATAATTATAATATCATAAATAACATATTATATATTTAACTACTTTATATTTCACATCTTTATGATGAGGGGATTAAAAATTAATCACATGATTTTGTAGAGGTGGAAATCCCCATATACATGAAAATTATACCATTATTCAATTGAAGGAAATATAACAATGTCAATGACATATTATCTATAAAAAATTATAATAATATCATGATTATTATATATATTAATTAAATAAATAAAAAAATTCATGCGATGTTGTGATGGAAAATTAAACTCATCACTTTGTGGAGCTAGTAGTCCACATGTACACATGAAGGATGTTTTCATTCCCAGTATGATTGAAAAGTAGATTATAAGGGGTTATAACATATCTATAATAACACTTCACAATAGATTAGATATTAATGTCACTATATATATTTTTTTAAAATATGTCAAAGGGGTGGAACAAGATATAAATTGAAATAGGCTAGGATGGATTACCTCTTCATTTGGTAGACCTCCTTTACATTCCTTCTTAAGGACACATGAAATAATTTTTAATGAAAAAAAAAGTACATATAAATCATGGTTATATAAATTCATAATATAATTTATTTTTCCTTGGTTAATCTATAATATTTAATGTGGTGTAAAAAAGATCAATGAGTCGCATCCATTTATAAGGGAGGGTAGGGTAATTGTTCAAAACTTCTGAAATATTATAATATAATATGTGTCTAATAGATGAAATGTGTTTCCAAAAAGACATGGATTATAAAATAAGCATTTATTAGTAATAATATAATAATCTAATAAAAATTATTTATGTTGGGATATTATTTTGAACCATACCCTTAGTTCGCACCGTTCGTTAACTTATTCTAATAATAAAAGTAGAAATCGATTTTTCAACATTAAGAAGTCAAAATATTAAATTTAGGTCACATTCTAGGCATAAATATTAAATTAAAAAACAATTGTACCATCCATCCAAATTATTTTTCTCTTCCATAATTTTTTTGATTTTCAAATATTTAAAAACAATAATTATTAAACCTAAAAATATCACTAATTTTTTTCACACTATTAATGTAGTTCGAATTTGAATAATGTAAGATATCAATGAATTTAAAGAATAAAACACTAAATACATTCTCATTTGTTTAATATTTTTGATAAAATTAATGTGGAATGATAACTCACCCAAATATTTTAACATTTATATTTTTATAAATTATTTTCTTAATTTTTCGAATGGTTTTACTAGTATTATGTTGGTGTGGTGTAATAACATATGGGTGTTATTTAAAAACTAAATAATAAAAATAAATTCCCATTATAAAAAATAAATTTATCATTAAAATGACTATTTATAAGAAAACTGCATTCTTTTATCTATTTGGAAATGTATATTATAAAATGGAAAAATAATGAGAGTGATATATTGATCTTTGATGTAAAAAAATATATTATAATGCTCATAATCATTGATAAAATGAAATAAGAGGACATATTTTTTTATTTATCATGATTATTGATTAAATATACACATAAATTTAATATTAATGATCTGTATTTATGAATTTTAATCCTTGACACAATAGTTTTAAACCTAATTTAACTAATTTACCATAACAATGATAATAAAAATTAACAATGGTTTCTATTAATATTTACAAAAAATGATGATAAACACATTAACTGATATTAATAATAGTGATCCCAACTTTAGAATTAATTTTCTCAAACTAAATTCACATAAGTGGGATAATTTATATTAAAATTAAACATCTTAAATGTGATGAAAATAAATTCTCCAATAAAATTATTTTTATTGTATAATTTTCTTTATACCTAAACCAAGTATAATTTTTATTGCAATAAAATTTATTGGATAATGAATTATTAGAAGAATATAAGTAAATTTTAAAAAAAAAATCCAAAATATAATGCGACCATGTTTGTATATATAATAGAAAGATAGTTTTTAATAGGAATTAGTATATTCCACTATTCGTTGAAGTATGATAAATTTCATAAAACAATAAAAATTATCCACATAAGATAATTTTGATATTATAAATCCAAAAATATATCATTTTTTCAATTAAAATATCTACATGTTTTTTATTTTTATTATTTTATTGTAACAAAAAAATGAAACAATTGTTAATATTTTTGAATCATTAAACGACTTTACAGAAAAACTGATTTCTTAATTACTATGAATTTATCAATAAATTTTTATTGGGAAGAAAAATTATATATTTCATTATTTATTTAATCATATTAATATCCTAAAATTTAATGGTTATGTTATAACCATATAATTTAAATATTAATATTTTATGGTTCGTTCGTGCTAAGTGTTGCGGGTTGTATACAGTATATATCATAGTGTTTTTTTAAATAATGGTATATTAAATTTACCCTAATTTAATAAACTTGGTCCTTTGTTTTTTAAAATAATATTTTTGTTTTTAAAATTTTTAAATACCTTCATTGAAAACCCACATCAAAAAAAGAGTAAATAAATCATCTTGTTCAAAAAATGGAAGGATAATTAAGAAATTCTTCGAGAATGATACATTAAAAAGTTTTAAAATAGCTGAACATTAGTGGGAAGTAAAAATATGAACATGGAAGAAAATTATAATGTTAAAATAAGGATTTAAAGTTATAGATAACATTGATCATAATTATTTGAATTACCTTGTGATATTTTATGGCCAAAAAACTAAAAATATATGATATGTCAAAAATAAAATTTAATAATTAGAAATGAACGTAATGAATATACATTTTCCATCCAATATCCTTTTAACTGAGTGTAGGAATTAAAATACCAAAAATAATAAGAACATGAATGAATATATATACATGATAAATACAATTTAATTATTTAATCAGTTCCCCCAAAAATATTCTAAATTTCTCCAAATGATGATTATTCATGATGAATTTTTTATGACTAAATCAATAATATAATCTTCTATAATATTAAATAATCCAAATAATTATTACAATATATTATTATTATATTTAGATATTAAAATCAATTAAAATTCTTAGAAAAATGTAATATATGATCAAAAATTAACAATCCAATATTTGGAGATACGATACATCAATCAAAAAATTTCAATAATAAAAAAATAGTTCAATGTAGATCATTCCATAAATAACCATATATCCCAAAGAACCTCAATAACGTTAAAATAAGATAATTTTTTTATCAATAATGAATATCTTTTACAATTCAACTGAAATCCCCAAATAATTTAATATCATTATTTTTAAATAACAATTCACATTAATCATATAGATTACATTTACATCAACAGAATAAAAAAACTTCCAAAATATCATTAGTCACATTAAAATATCATCATTTAAATCCTTAAATAGGGTGTATAAGAAACTAATATTATGACCACCCTTTACCTAAAAATCCCATGATGGTATTAATAAGACCTCTAATAACTTCACATAAAAACATTATAATCTTAAATTTTTATAATTTCTTTTAGCATAAAAACTATAACTATATGTACATAAAACCAATGGGTTATAGTTGATAATTATCATGGAGTTCCATAGGTAGATTCCTATCATGTATAAAAATATTACTTTCACTAATATTGTTATCCTTTTCCATGTTATTCCCTAGGGTGGAGTGTCAAGATTTGACTATATACACATGGTAGAGTTCAAAAATTATTGGATCCTATACTCTTCTCGAAAACCACCTATAATAGCCCTAGACCCAAACTTATGGATCAGATTCTAAAACAATATATTTCTATTTCTATAATTGATACTAATAAATTTGTTCAAATTTCAACCACCCATAATGTTCAATAATAGAAGGAAATATCATATCACATACATATCTAAAGAAATTTTTGGATTCATTTTTTACACAATTATGGAAAAATATTACTTGGAAATATAGATAAATAAACAACATATTCATAAAAATTGACATCATTTCCAAATAATATATTCACATCTAGTAAATTTTATTTTCATAACATAATTTAAAACATTCTTCACAACCATGTGAGAAGGAAACAAATTATAATTCAGAAAAAACAACATGAAAGGGTAAAATAGTGAATTTAAAATTTGATATCGTCAATGATAATTATATTAAGATATGGGTATGATAATACAATTCAACTGAATATGAATAACATAATAGAATTTATACCCGTAGAAAACAGGATCATTAAAAGGTGACATGACACAATTATTTATAAAGTGAAGAATAATGGGAATAAATAATCATGAGCCATGTCAAATCAATCATCATAAAAGTAAACACTAAAACCCCTATTCATGTATAAATAAAATGTATTGGTAAATGAGAACATTTTATTTATAACACATGTTTGCTCATGTTAAAAATAACTAGATCCCATTAGAACCATAAAGAAAACCATCTAGATTGACCCCATAATTATTGAATTTAAATATAAGAAACATTAATGAATGCACTGGATAGATATATCTGTCTCACCCATAACTTAACCTATATCAGGACCACTCATCATATAGATATATCGGGATCATTGATCTTATAAGCTATATGAAACTCACCCATCTATTAAGCCTATCAATATCACCAATAATATCCACCTACTATATATAAATATATAAGATGGAATCTTGAAATTTTTTCGTCAAAATGTTATCAAACTCTTTTATTCCATTATATCATTATTTTCCCATGAAAACGTACCATGTTTCATAAAAATCACTATGATATAATTAAAATAAAATAGGAGAAAAAAATAAGGATTGATCATTACAATATATCCCTAATTTATCTTATCTAAAATACTGTTTTGATATCATTTATGATTAAAAATACCATAAAAATCATTAGAAACATTTTTTAGTAGAATACCATTTATAATATTGAAAATAAATATTTAAAATAAAAACAAAAATCATGAATATTTGGAATAAATTTTAAATTTTTTTAATCCATGTAAAATTTTAATGTTATTTTCAATCCATTTAGATTCCTTGAGGGTGATAAATTTATCTTATTTCATAATCATTATAATATAGATTATTTTCACATCGTAAGTAAAAGGTACCTTATTCATAAAATGAAAAAAATCGTAAAATAGTTTTTGAAAAATGGGAAAAATGGGAAAAATTACATGAAATAATCATTATTGAATAGAAAATAAAATTACTGATATAATATTAAAATAAATTTATGTGGAAGAATAATATTCTCTGATCCTAATATGAGAAATAATGATGGATTTTCATAGAATCATTTTTCAAAATATTTTAGGTCTAGAAGAGAGAAAAATGGTAATTAAACAAATATTATTTAATTAATTATATGAGAACAAAATTTAATTTGGTTTAAGAAATAATTAGAGTGTAATTTCACCATAGAGATTCAAGGATAAAAATCCCTATATAAAATGAGATTGAAACCTAAATATCTTACCACTTTGGAGTCATATTAATTGTATGCCATATAAAAGAATAAAATAAAATGAATATTTAAATACAAGTATGATATGGATATTAATTATAAAAAATTTAAAATTGGATGTATATATACCTCATAAATTAATATTGGTTCATAACAAAAAATAATTTCCAAAAGAAATGAAATTTCTTATGAGTAACCTATAAAAATGTCATATCAATGAGTTAAGAATTAATATATTAAGAGGTTATTTTTAAAAATATAAATACTCAAAAACATGTGGAAATTAAAAAAAATCATTTTAATCACTAATTGGATAATTTAATCATGGAAGAAATGATATAGCCTAATAAAATAAAATTTACTCTAGAAAACGCACACCACATTGGTAATATTCAAATAAAAACCCCTCTATTGATGGAACATGATACCTGAAATACAATGCAATTAAGTATGAATGATTTAATATATATCATGTAAAATGGTCATTATATACACAATATTAAATAAATTAGGAGAAAAAAATTCAGATATAACTCGATCATGTGAAATTGACATGGAAACCCTTATTTTAAGTATAGAACTTTGATTAATGTATATTAAATCTTGTAAAAGGAACATTTATAAATTATTTACTTAAAAAATATTTGTTTGTTTTTTAGTTCATCATTAAGTCACTAGTTTCATAAACTTATATTATATATGTAATTAATAAATTGGTTTAGTCCAAGTAGTTTGTTTTGAGGACATTTAATTAGTAATTTCAAAACAACTTCTGTATGGTGACCCTGGTAATAGAGGTAATTGATTAATTGTATCCTTAAAAATGAAAAATTCATAAATATAATTTTTAATCTATTAATTATATATTAAAAACAATTATAAACGATAGTTATGAAAAATAAATTACGTTATAATCATAGAGGTGTAGGTTGTACGTACGCAAGAGTAAAATATCAATATTTCAATAAAATTACTGAATAAAGGTTTGTATTATTTTATGATTAAAGAAATAATTTGATATATATATATATATATATTATTTTCATAATAAATACATTATATATACCATCTATGTGATACATTGATGGAAAACAAATTAGATCGCTCTATGGAGGTCGTAACCCATACGTACACATGAAAGACATTGTCAATTTTCAACGGATGGAAAGGTAAAAATAAAAATTAATTATTATTTTTTATATAATTATAATTATAAAATAAATATCAAAAATATAAATTAAATCAATAGTTAGAATCATCCAAGAGAGGCACTTATGTAAAAAACACATCACTTCGTGGATGTGGTGGGCCACACATGTCCATGAATATGATTTTGGTTTTTAATAGGATGGAAAAGAGATAAAAACAGTCATACCATATTCATTATATCATTTAATTAAATATTATATAATTATTTTATTATATCATCATTGTTTTAGAGGATTTTATGGGGTTATATTGATAAATTAATTGAATAATTCAATTTGATGATTATCTCTTCTTTCGTAGACTGTCTATAGATTCCTTCATAAGGACCCTTATACTGGTGTTTTAAGAAAACCAATACGTATTATACATTTATATTTTATTAAATAATGTAATTTCATAGGTTTTGGTTGAGCTAGGTGGTTCAATGAGGCATAAATTTGAGATACGAGGGGTCTCCTTTTATAAAGGTGTGGATGGGAATTTTAGGAATTTCATGAAATTTTATTATATAATATTTTTCTAACTCGTGTCGACTATTTTCAACAAAAATGGATTATAATAAAATGAATATATTTACTTATTATAATCATCAAATAAAAATTTTATAGGTATATATATTATATAAAACCTTATCTTTGGGTTTAACCCTTTAGTGGACAAATTTTATCCTTCACCATTGTAATGGATTTTTCAATATTATAGGGATTTATTTTTTCATATAAGGTGAGATTTGGATTATAAATTACTAGGTGATGATAATTTATATGAGTTCACAACTTATTTTCGCTTTAAATATTTTCATTATCTTTAAATAAATTAATAAAATATCATTGAATATAAAATACCATTAATGTTAATTTGGGACTTTTTATTTAGTATGACATTATGGATAATAAGAATGTATTTAATGATAACTATTAAACTTTCACACAAAAATAATATTTTATACTATTCTATAGTATTTCTATGACACTATAACTTGCCAAAAAATATTTCTTTATGAGTAAGAAAAAACATTCACTTGATTTTTTTTACTGCATGTACATGCACTGTGTTATTATTGCATAAGAATTTAAGGAAATTAATTCATCAATTAAAATTAAAAATGAATTATCATGATAAAAATTTTAATTTATCTTTCATGTAACCGTTTAAAACTAAATAATAAGTGGTTATTTTACATTTCACAATATATTAAAATATATTAAAAGTAATAGAGGGACATTTTTTACATTATCCTTTAAATAAAATATTCCAAGGGTCAAAATTGAATATAAATAGAAAAATATCATATTTTGAATATTAATATGGTTATGGAATAAATATAAAAATACTACAAAATTAATTAATTATTTCAAATTAATTTGATGCCTTTTCATAATAGTGTTATCTAAAATTAATCCATTTTACATATATATTGGTAAAAAAAATTCCATGGTTCTTGTTGATAATATCAAAAAATGAAGTTGAACACCTTCCCAAAATTTACTTATTCTCATTAATAATATGTATTAAATATTTTCAAATTCAAAACATAAAATTTTCAGAATTCATTAAAAATTAACCTTGTTAAATGTGATGAAAACAGATTTTCAAGAATGTGACTTTTCAAGTAATAGAATGAAAAATACAATTTTTAATAAAACAAAATCTAGAACTATTCATTTAATATCAAATACTTAATAAAATTCTAAAAAACTCTTCTCATAATAAATTTGACATTGTGAAATAAAAAATGTAATCCTCACCATCAAAAAAAATTATATTTATTCCTAAAATTAATTTTAATAACCTATCACAAAAATCATCAAAATCTATTATTTTTGTACATATATATATATATAGAGAATAAAATGACTTCAAAAACCATTGAGTGAAAATTTTCAATTAATTAATCAATGAATTTGTATATTAGTATAAACATTATATAAATTTCATAATTTAGTTAATGCTTTTCATAACCATTAATATATCTTCTTGGACATAAAAATAACATTTTAATATTTATATTTAATTTTTCATTTATACTCACTGTTGTGTGTTGCATATTCTTTCAAATATAGTGTTCTTTTAAAATTTTATGATATTTCACTACATTTACTCATGGGTAATAATTTTATTTTTGTTGAATGGGGTAAATAATAAATATGATTTCTCAAATAAAAAATATAATATTTTGTAAACATAATATTTATATATTAAATAGTTTATTACAGTTATATTTTTAATGTAGTGAAATAAAATGTAACTTGCTTCACCATGGAGTTCGTAGTTAACTCAAAACATGATTCACGTTTTCCATTTTAGAATAGATAATGGGGGTATACTTAATTATTGCACAATTTTTATAATAACATACCATTATAATAATTATAGTAAAGTTACCAGTATAATATGGTGGAATAAAATTTGAGGAGAAATGAAAGCGCGTAATGAAATAAGAAAGAGAGATGATTTTTGAAAAAATCTATACATTTTACATGGATTATATCCTTCATGAAGGGGATTAATGTAACATCCCGGCACAAGTGCAAATAAACCTATTATCTAAGTCAATTCAATGAAAGTTTTCTAGTGTTCCTCCAAAAACTCTAGTGGATACTGACTAGAAGGGAGGCTTCAAAGGTGGTATAATAGAGATACTACACCTTCATATTAGAGTTACAATAATGAAAATTACTAGATATCATCCATAGAAGTTATAAAAATAGTTAAGAATTAGTAAATAAACTAAAATAGAACATGATGTTATAAAAAATGATGTGATATAAAATCCTAACTATCAATGCCATACATAAAAAAGTGGTCCCCCAGTGATCCGACCATATATACAGGAGTGTATAAAAGAAAATGAAAAAAAGTAATGGTCTCTACTACTAAAACTGAGCCAGACCAAATAATTAGTCCCTATGACACATTTGAATAGATAAATCCTGATCATAAGTATCTACATGAGTAGATCTTCTCAATATTGCAACCTTGTGCCTCATCCCTATCCATCTAACATATGTGCTCAACATGGAAAAAATGATTAAGGTGTACACACTCACCATGGGGCAAGTACATGTGTGAAAAATAATCTCAGTATGACACCCAAATGATGAACCTATAAATCTAATGGCATAATTTCATGCTCATGCAATATGGTAAACCCAACCAAGATACAGCTGAATGATATATAAAATAAATAATGTGAAACCACAGTTGATCTCTAGGTCTATAATCCCAATCAATTAGTATAGTGATATCATGTATATTTATATATATATATATATGGGTGTATATTTAATAAATATATATTCTTATATATAAATATACATGAGTAAGGTGAAAAATAAAAAATAAAATAGTTTATCCTTGGGTCCATAATCCCAATTCGTAATACTTAATTCTTATAGTGTCGTAAACTTCTCTCAGAGTGCTACGTCACCACAAGGGAACACATTCCTCATCCCTAGGACAACTCGTACACAACTCCATCATGATAAAGATGGATTCCTAGTAAAATTAGGGCATATTTTTAAAAACACTTTACTTTACATAAATAAACTAGAAATCGAGGTATGTATATAAGGGTCCAAAAAATGACACAATACAAGATCATAGTAATACATTTTCCATATGAGTCCATAAGATGAATTCATGCATGGGAATAAAAGTATGAATCCTACAATACTATAATTCATCATTCCTATGAGTCCATCGAAATAATTCCAACATATGTATCATAGTATAACTCCTAGAAAGTATAAACATCGAGACTATAAGTTGTTCCAAAGAATTTCTATATGGGAATCCATGTACCAGCAAAGGTGTCTAATAAAAACTCACCCTATAAGTCTATCCAATGAATTAATTTATAGGAATCCAATAATAAATAATGGGACATATAAAAATATCACCCTATGATTTTGTCGAAGGAATTCCTATATGGGAATCCAAGTATAACTAAATACATGTATAAATAACTCTCCTTATGTGTTTGTCCAAGGAATTCCAAAATTGGAATCCTTATATCACTCAATGAATGTATAAATAACTCTTTATGTGAGTATTTAGATGGAATTCCTACATGGGAATCCATGTATAACTCAAGGAATATAAAAAACACAATCCCCTATTGGCCAATCCCTAATGTCCTAAAAGGAAAACTGGGTATCAATAAGGTATGGTATAGAAAATATACTAAAAATTCCATCCATGTAATTCCATGTAATGGAACGCATGTATCATTCTGATCATAACACGTTTCATGTAACCTAAGACCCCTTTAATAAAGCTTCATAAAAATGAACCCAATTATAACTCAAGGTGGTAATTAATTTTGGTATCCCATCCATAACGTCGTTTCACATCATGCTTATCGACCAAAAACCTGGTTGCACCTCTGGCCATTATTACTACATCATTAGTAATTATGTGAATGTATAAATAAAAAGTGGTGGTTTAATAATCCCAAAATGCTCCAATAATTTCACATATTCTTGGAACAAAATTTCTATATGGGTTTTAAGGTCACACCAACTGCCTTCACTACCCAAACCTATAACGCACTACCACATGGTCAGTAAACTTTAAGAACCCACTGGATTACTCATTTAAAAACACAGTAGAGGCATCATTCATTGGATCAACTAATTGTATATATAATAAATTTAATATAAATCAAGATCCTCATTCGTGAATCTAAATAAGGGATTCTACATGGATCCTATAATGGTAAAAAAAATTAAAGCATAATTTTGAAGATCCTTATACCGGTATATAAGAATATGTGTCCTACATGTCACGCTTAATAAGAGTGTACATAGTTTGATGAATCCAACAAGGGATCCTTCAAATGGTGTACAAAAAATGGGATCTTAAATGGGATTTCTTACGTCAACATGTAAGGAATTTCATCCCAAAGAAGTCCCTCGACAACAAAATAAGATACAGTCATACTATAGGGGATCTAATATGTCAAAACATAACGAGAGGCATCATATAGGGGATCCTTAGGAACATATAATCTCGTGAACACCTATGAAATAATGGAACATCTCATATGGGATATGTCTATAAAGTAAGAGATAAACAATCACCTACCCTGATATATTTTTCATGGATAATCTCAAACCAAAGGGTCTCACTCATAGGGGATATTAATATTTAATAACCATAAGAATAGCCACACTATTTAGAAAAAATCTTGTAATACCTCTCAGAAGTCCTCAAGTTGCCTCAAATTTTTCATCATCAATATTTGTGTGAAAGGATTATAAATATGGATGGGTCCAATTTTGAATATGTGCACGATGAAATGCACACACACTAAAGAGGGTGGTATTGGGTTATTACACAGCGTTCATAATATATACACAGCGGGTACCCCAAAATCCTTACCTAGGATCATAATCATGCTAGACATATCATGTAAAAATCGAAGTATAAAGAATGTTGATTTTTCACATGGCGTTAACCCTTTATGTGGTACCTTCACACATACCTCACATGGAATTCCCAAGATTATTTCCTAGACATGTACGTCTATATTGAATACAACCCACATGAGGGCTAACCATATACACTGCACGACCATTTACCAATATGCAAGCTATCTCTCCAAGTACATGGATATAGGGATGAGTCCTAGTACATACCGTATACATGTTTTATATTGTATGAACTTATAAAAGATTATCTTACCCAAATTTCATGAACACAAGTCATGTGTTCCTAAAAAACACATCATGTGATCATAATTTCTGATCAGGAAACCCCTAAAGATGATCAAAACCACCATTTCTACTCCAAAAGTATAGATTGACCCCAAAAGGGTTCCTAATCAGTAATAATAAGATATGAAATTTTTTAAATGCTAAATATACAAGGATTTATGGAAAAATAATAAAGAAGTTGTATAATTAAGAAGAATCTAACGAAGATTCACCCAATTATACAGTCCATGGATACCACATGATAATTTGGACCCTCCCAAGCTCTGAAACAACACATATCTTATAAACTTCTTATTTGAGTACCTCCCTCTTCCTCATATCTATCTGTCATGGTGAAGAAACCCATATAGGTTCATGTGAAAAAGTCCTTGGAAGAAATAAGAATAGAAAAATGAAATAATGGAAGAAAAAGAATAAAAAAATGAGTAATGCGACCATCCCTAGAGCCAAACCTATCTATATAAAATGACTCAGAAAAACTCTTCATTTTAGAGATAATTTATGAGATACATCTCAATATAACACATAATTAAAAATATATAACAAGATGAATCTATGTGAATAGATTTATATCTGATTAATTAAATATTAAATATGAATTATTCCTCTAAAAATTTAACCATTCAAAATTCTAACAATATATTATTATATGGTTAAAACACTTATTTTGAGACCAATATAGTGGTCTGAAAAATTATCAAGGTTCATCGTCTAGTGGAAAATGAAAAATTTACCCCCATAAGAATCTGATGGTAAAAATTTAAAATTTAGTCTCAAATTCCAGTATAAAAAACAGAGTTCCTTACCTTATCCACATGATAAATATCCTCATCATTGAGAAGCATTTGTGGTAAATCTATTTTCCATTATATCTTTGTAAAAAACTTCAAAAACAATCTATATTTACTATCCAGAGAAAATTCTCATAGAATCCACAACTTTATCCTACACAGAATACATTTCACTACAATCGACCTCAAACACCCCATCATAGCAATACCCTTATCATCATCTCACATATGAGAATCAAGATCAAGGGCCCATTTAAAACACTTATGTAAAACTATAAACTAGGATTACCAACCTAAAATAGTCAATGGTGCTCTCACCACCCTATATATTACCTCATAACACTTCTCAAGTAAACCATCTACAGGTTTCATAAAAAAATAATGAAGGATATTTCAAAAAGGACCTTATTAAAGAGATGATCCTATATCAATTTACTCAATATGGTGTGATTATAGAGCATATTCATATTTAAATATAAGTAATCAAATATTCTAAAAAAAGGCATTCCTATCAATCCTAAGAAATGTCTAAATCAAAAAAGGGTAAGTAGAATTTGACCAAAACCTGACACCATGACTCCTGACAATTCAAGTCAAGGTCCATCCATGGGTCTACCAGCTTTTGGTGCCCAATTATTTTATAATTTAAACTCAACCATGGAGTTTCATTCACAATTTGTCACATCTCTTGGTAAATCATTCCCAAAAAAAATCTTTATTTTTTTTCCCTTGACTCACACACGGCTTCTCCCTATATTACTAATCAATTGGTACCACACATAACCAGTGTGTACCATCATCACCTGAAAAATGATATTGTGGGCCATCCATCAAAAGGATAAGATCACCATACTACATTAAATGTCAGTCTCATTAATTGGGAAGCACCATTTATGAGTGTAAACACATGATCACACTATATTTGAAATAGCAGAAACATTTATCAATAGTGAAAGGTACCTAAACTTCCATGCCCTTTGAAACCAGTCTTTAAAAACAAGAACTCTAAGTGCTTCATAAAAATAATAAGGCATGAACATGAATACATCATAAAATTACATCAATAACACATAATAATATATCTTATATCCTCGACTAAAAATAAATACAAAAATCAAATCCTACCTATCATGCATGTTTTCCCCAATCAATCTGGTTATCGATATATAATGGACTAAGTTAAAACTAAGGGCTTCAAGGTCTCCCACCAAGACATACCAATAATCTCTCAGGAAGGATCACTAAGTATAACCACCTAGATAAAAAGATAAAACCTCTCTAATGGATGTAAAAATACCACTGACCTGTGATGGTCAAAACTATTAAGCATTGACCTACTCTATACTGATCCCCTTTGAGAATCTTCACAAGGATGTTCTCTCTAGAAGTCTCGGTATCAAATAAAAATAAATACTAAACTGAAACTCACTAGGCATCTGAATATGGTAACACTTCCATGGGGACTAGTTTATGAGAAACTTCCAAATACCCATCGTCATCGTACTTGAGATTCTTACTTGAAAACCAAAATGTGGTTCGGTTATCTAGAATTCTCATACAATATATTTTGGAAAAAACTAAATAAGTTGTTCATAACACATTAAATAATGATACCGGAGTAACAACACCATTCTAGGGTTTAAACACATGTGCTTCAGATTCCCTATTGACATACTATGGTCATCAAACATCTCATTCATGATGACTGGGTCATAATCATCACCATCAATTTTATCACCGTAAATCCAAAGAGACATTTATCCGATGAAATATTAATATAATTAAGCCATATTTTGTAGAATTAAATGAAAAAACAATATAGGAAAACACCACTTAGGTTTTCTTTGACACATTAAAAAATTATCCTCTATTTTTTTTTGAAATCACACAGTAGAAGGCATGTAACATGTAAGTCATATGTACCAAATATAATGCATTAGAATCCTCTTTCCTTCGACATAAAATATTTTAAATAAATCCATAGTATATTTTCAATTGTATAAAATATTGAAATATATAATCTATCATAACATCCACACAACATGTAAAAATATCTATGTTAAAACCATATACAACTTTAAGCTCACATATCATATTATCAATTATAAAACCAGAGAGACCTAGACTTCTTACCAGAATGAGTGTTCATGATGCACATGTCTGATATCCATAATAAATTTTGTCACATTGAAAATAATCCAATCAACCAAATACAAATAGTAAACCAAAACTAAGTTAAATCCTCTGATACCAATTTTTAACATCCTAACTGGAGTTCACTAAACTGATGCCCCAATCTGGTTCCCCACAAGTCCTTAAGTGCAAATACCCATGTTCTAGATTCCTCAGACTAGAATAGAGTGTGTAAAGGTGGAATAGTGGGAATACTATGCTCTCAAATAAAATTATAAACATAATAAAATTTCATTTATTTATAAAAACATTAATAAATAGGGTGTGCAAGTAGTAAATGAAAAAAAATTGAACATTATACAATATTAAATGAAATTATATAAAATATCACACATACATTTCCTACATACAACACTGGTCATCCACCTGGCTGAACATACATACATGAGTACATAAAATAAACTAAAATGAAATTATAAGGATATACTAATTACTATGACCTTGACCACATCCCTAGTCTTAATGACACTATCAAACTAATCCATCCCAATCATAAGAATCCACATGAGTAGGTCCAGTTGATCATGTATCCTTGGCCCTTTTCCATTCCCATCATGTAGGAGTACTCGACAAGAAAATAAGACATAAGGTCTACACTCAAACCAAGGTAAATGTACATTGGTTGAACTAATATCAGTAGGAAACCCCCACAATGAACCTATAAATCTTAATTCATATGTGCATTCTTTGAAAAAAATTCATCCTCGTTTAGACCTAATAGAAATGACAAACCAAATATATAATGTGAAACCTCAATCGATCCATGGGTCCGTAATCCCAATCAAATGGGAAAGTGAAATAATGTATATTTATTTTAATATGTGTGTATATATATTCCCATAAATATATATATATATATATATAAATACATAAATATAAATATACATTACTAAGGTGAATAATAACAAAAGAAATAGTAGCTGAACCTTGGGGTTGGTAATCCCAATTGAAAATATATTCTTTGGCTAATGCTTTATTTTTCTTGGAGCATGATATGTCACCATAGAGGGATACATTTCCTAGAAATGGGTTCCCCTATACTCACCCCCCGTTAATATAAATAAGGATTCTGGTAAAATATGGACATCCTATATGAAATAGTTTACTTGTTATAAATAAACCAAGACCCGAGGTATGTAACCAATGTGTCCAAATAATGATGAAAACAATCAATTAGTAATTAATCTTTTATGTGAGTTTGTGTAAGAAATTCATACATGGGAATCCAAGTATCTATCCTAGAATATTATAATTCAACTTCCCTTTGAGTTTTTCCAAATAAGTATTATATTGTAATCCATGTATCACTCATGGAATATATAAACATCCAGCCTATGGCTCCATCCATGTAATTCATAGATGGGAATCCAAGTATCACCCAATGTGTATAATAAAAACTCTCCATATGAGTCAATCTAATGAATTCTTACATGGAAATATACATTTCACACATGGAATATGTAAAAAACTCATCCTATGTTTCTATACATGGAATTCCTACATTGTAATCTTGGAATCACTCAATAGATGTATAAAAAACTCAACATTTCAATTCATCTAGTGAATTACTACAAGGTATTCTGTGTATCATTCAAGAAATGTATAAGAAAGACCCTATGTTTTATTGCTATGAATTCTTACATGGTAGTAAAAGTATATCTCAAGGTGTATATGAACCCATTCCCCTTTAGGCGCATCCTAGGAATCATAAAAGGTAATTTAGGTATCAACGTGGCATGGTATAATGAATATCTAAACGTGTATGTCCAAGGAATTATATATCATCATAAAATTTTATTTTTTATTATGAATGAGAAACCATACAACAAATAATAGAGATAGACAAGCCTATGGAGGACTGAAATGATGCAAGCCAAAGGCATCCCTTTAAATCAAATTTACCCCTTCAGGCTTCAAAGTGGAGATTCCATCACTACTAGAAAAAATAGGTATTTGCGACGGGATCCCGTCGCAAATAGCCCGTTGCGGAAAACGTCGTCGCAACAACAATTATTTGTGACGGGCCCATCGCTAAAGACATTATTTGCGACGGTGATCCTTCCCGTCGCAAATATTACTCCGTATATTTGTAAAAACCTTTTAAAATATTAATTGAAACGGGGCCCATCGCAAATACTATTTTAAAAAAAATTAAAAACTATTAATAAATTATTTTAATGAATATAATAATAATACTATTTGAGACGGGCATAGTATCCAATCGCAAATACTATAAAAAAAATAAAAAAAAATTATTAATTAATTATTTTAATTAATATAATAATAATCCAATTATAATTCAAAAATAAAAAATAATAAATTATTTTAATTAATATAATAATAGAATTATAATTCACAAATAAAAATAATAAATTATTAGTAAATTATTTTAATTAATAAAATAATAATAGAATTATAATTCAAAAATAAAAAATAATAGAATATTAATAAATGATTTAATTAATATAATAATATTAGAATTATAATTCATAAATAAAAAAATATTAATAAGTTATTTTAATTAATAAAAAAATAACAGAATTATTTTACATTCAAATATTAAAATAATTCAAATATTACAAAAAAATATAATTAAATTATAATATTATAAAATTTTAATATATATATATAAATTAATATTATAAAATATAAATAATATTTTTATTCATATTAATAATAATTACCAATAATTAGTAATAATTACCAATAATTAGTAATAATTACCAGTAATTAGTAATAATTAGTAATAATTACCAATAATTAGTAATAATTACCAATAATTAGTAATTATTACTAATTATTGGTAATTATTACTAATTATTGGTAATTATTACTAATTATTGGTAATTATTACTAATTATTGGTAATTATTAATAATAATTGGTAATTATTACTAATTATTGGTAATTATTACTAATTATTGGTAATTATTACCAATTATTGGTAATTATTACCAATTATTGGTAATTATTACAAATTATTGGTAATTATTACCAATTATTGGTAATTATTACCAATTATTGGTAATTATTACGAATTATTGGTACTTATTACTAATTATTGGTAATTGTTACAAATTATTACTAATTATTACTAATTATTGGTAATTGTTACTAATTATTACTAATTATTACTAATTATTACTAATTATTACTAATTATTACTAATTATTACTAATTATTTGTAATTATTACTAATTATTGGTAATTATTGGTAATTATTGATAATTATCGGTAATTATTGGTAATTATTGGTAATTGTTACTAATTATTGGTAATTATTAGTAATTATTGGTAATTATTACTAATTATTGGTAATTATTACTAATTATTGGTAATTATTACTAATTATTGGTAATTACTACTAATTATTGGTAATTACTACTAATTATTGGTAATTATTACTAATTATTACTAATTATTGGTAATTATTACTAATTATTGGTAATTATTACTAATTATTAGTAATTATTGGTAATTATTACTAATTATTGGTAATTATTACTAATTTTTACTAATTATTACTAATTATTGGTAATTATTACTAATTATTACTAATTATTGGTAATTATTATTAATTATTACTAATTAGTGGTAATTATTGATAATTATTTCTTTTTATTACTAATTATTGGTAATTATTACTAATTATTACCAATTATTACCAATTATTACTAATTATTGGTAATTATTGGTAATTATTGGTAATTATTACTAATTATGGATAATTATTGGTAATTATTACTAATTATGGATAATTATTGGTAATTATTTCTAACTAATGGTAATTGTTGGTAATTATTTCTAATTATTACTAATTATGGGTAATTATTACTAATTATTGGTAATTAATACTAATTATTACTAATTATTGGTAATTATTACTAATTATGGATAATTATTGGTAATATGTAAATTATGACTAATTATTGGTAATTATCGGTAATTATTACTAATTATGGATAATTATTGGTAATTAGTAAATTATTACTAATTATTGGTAATTCTTGGTAATTATTGGTAATTATTACTAATTATGGATAATTATTGGTAATTATTACTAATTATGGATAATTATTGGTAATTATTACTAATTATGGATAATTATTGGTAATTATTTGTTAATATTACTAATTATTGGTAATTATTTGTAATTATTACCAATTATTGGTAATTATTACTAATTATTGCTAATTATTGGTAATTATTATTAATTATTACTAATTATTGGTAATTATTGGTAATTATTACTAATTATTCCTAATTATTGGTAATTATTACTAATTATTACTATTTAGTACTAAATATTGGTAATTATTTGTAATTATTGGTAATTATTACTAATTATTGGTAATTATTACTAATTATTGGTAATTATTACTAATTATTGGTAATTATTACTAATTATTAGTAATTATTACTAATTATTACTAATTATTGGTAATTATTGGTAATTATTACTAATTATTCCTAATTATTTGTATTTATTACTAATTATTAGCATTTATTCTTAATTATTGGAAATTATTAATAATTATTCCTAATTACCATTAACTATGAACAATGAATACTAATAATTTAAATTAATTAAGTAACAAAACAATGTAAACATAATTAAATTACAACTAATTAAGAATAATTGAAACTAATAAAAAATTTAAAATAAATATTAAATTAAAATGAACATAAATACCTTTAAAATTAATCTGAGGTTGATCTCTGATCGTTGTTGAAAACTTCAATATCAACTCTAGAAAAAAAAATTAAACTTAAGAAACGCTGAACTCTAAAAATAGAGTTTTGAGAGAAGTAGAAGATCGACTTTGAGAATGAATGAAAAAAACGGATGGGGGGTATTTATAGGTTAGATTATTTGCGACGGGTCTATTTGTGACGGGTATCCCGTCGCAAATACTTTAACCCTCATTTATTACGGTCAACGGTTAAATAGTTATTTGCAACGGGACCCGTCGCAAATAATAACCTGCCGACATACTATTTGCGACGGGGGTATATTCCCATCGCAAATATCTTTTACCGCCGCCGGTTATTTGCGACGGGCGGTTACCGCCCGTCGCAAATACCCATTTTTCACGTAGTGCATGCAAACAAACCGGATTATGGCCAAGGAATTACATAGAAGCAAGATGATCTTCCACTTGGTTTCCCTTGCATAGGGTGTGGATGATTTTGGTACCATTGGAGAGGTTACCTTTTCAATTTCTCATAATACAGATAATAAACCAATGAGTGGAGCAGATATCCTTCAAAGCATTATGCAGAATTATTGAATCTGTTTCAACTTCAGCTAAAGCTCTTCCCTTCTGGTGACAAAGATTAATACCTATGAGCATGGCCTTGGCTTCGTATTAAAGAGAGGATCCATGTCCTAAATGGGAGGAGAAGGCAAGGGGGACTAACCCCCGCGAATCCCAGACAACCCAGCCCACGCGTAGAACTCCCATAGAGAAGGACCCGCCTATATTATGTTTAAGACCACTAATAGGGGGAATCCATTTAACCTAGATACCTCTGTCAATACTAGCTTTCTGCTGGACAACATGCAGACTACAAAACATCCATTTGAAGGATGGTGCATCCCTCCAGTTGGTGAGAAGATGAGCCTGATCAATGAGAATATTTTTTGAGGTGATGATGATAGAATTATTGGTTGACCGCATCCCCACATGCCTGAGCTTATTCCGGGATTGCCATGTAGACCAACAACCAGCAAAAAGAATCAAATAACGTGTTGTCTTCTCCAGCCCTCTGGATCCCAACCCATGAAACCATTTGTCTATGAACTAAAGATCAACTAGGCTAGGATCGTGAACCCCTATGAAGGCCCCGATTTTTTTTATGATTTTTAATTCCAAAACCAACCACGACTCAAAAACCTCTTAGATCACTAGTTTTATACAGGTTCTAAGGAGATACCTACTACCATCACTACTTAATCCACTATCACACATGCATGGGGTCAGTCAACATTGGGAAACCACTAAGTCTGTCATTTCAAAACAACAGAGAGGTATCCTACTTGGGATCCATGGAGTCTATAAATAAAAAATGGCTCCCTTCTCAGGATCCTCAATAGTGATGGTAAATGGAGGTAACTTACATGGTGTTGGATATGTATTGTCTCAATAATACTCTATAAATACTAATGATGTTGATGCTCACAAATACATTTCTTTGTTTTACTAATGATTTTATTTCGAGTGTATTTTAAGAAATTTACATCTTTATAATTGTTATCTTGAAATAGTATTCAACTATTAATTTATGAGAAATATTTATTAAAGTGTCTGAATTACTGTTAAGAATATTCAAGAAACACTATTTATTGTTTGTTGTTTACTGTAAATTTTATTCATTCAATTCTTCAAAGAAAGTACTGTATGGAAAAACCTTACATTAATATTGAAGGATCTGCGTGTATGGTTAATAATCCTTATGTTAGAAGAAACGTATGGTTAAGGAACATTATATTTGGAAAAGAACCTTATGTTTTCTAAAAAGTAAATGTATGGTTAACAAACCCTACATAAGTATGAAACATTACAAATGTATCTATCGTAAAACTTACTTTTGAGATCAACCTTACATTTTCAACATTACATTTGAAAAAATGAACTAATAGATAATCAATGTTACGTTTAGAGATCTATGTTGACGTAGACCTACATATGGATCATCAAACTTAAGTTATGAATATTGAACCCTACGTTTATTATTTTTTTTATTTTGTGAAGGAACCATACCTTTGACTTTTCAACATTGGAAATTTGAATTTATGTCGTTATTTGGGCATTTTACAATAGTCTATGTGAAATGTCTGGGTGTTATAAAGTTTAATTATGATTGATTCAAAGCTCTTTTTAAATGATTTAAATATCCATTTATAGTAGAGGTTTTCTCTCCCTTTCTAAAAGGATGTTTAGAAATATCAGATCTATATTCTTTGAATTTGAATTCACACTATTTATCAGGAATATTTTGCAGATCTGAAATCTTGATACGATATATATTGTTATAAATATATTTCAGAATCATATATCTAGATACTAAGATCTCTAGATACTTTGTATGTATTGATAATTCTTATTTATTAATACTTCTTTTACAAATTATTTCACTGTTATAGTGATCAGGCATCTCATATACAATAACTAAATTTTGGATCTATACATGATCAAATATGGAATCATGGTGCATTGTTTTTGTTTTAATTCTTAAAAATCAAAGATATCTGGTGCCACCTAATACTTTTAGATATTTTTCAAGATTATTAATCTTATTAATACAAGATTCATCTTTTATTAGTTGTGTGTTGCTGCAACTATGAGCTACATCTGTTGCTCATCAAAACTACACTTTATCTATTTTGAGTTCCGAATACTCGTATTCAGTCATGGTGCAGTGTCAGATTCTCACACAAAGATATGGTTTTATAATTTCCCTGTAAAATAACCGGATGGCTCTATTTTGTAAGACTTTTTGTAAGGTTTACAACTTTCTGCACTCTATTTTGGATCAGTCTTGTGACACGAGGACCTAACTAGTAAAATTCTCTAATCCTATAGAGAGGGTGATTGGTGGAGTGGACTAGAGGATATTTATGCCCCTAACATTTATAATTTATTATGACTTGTTCTATGATAATATATGCGGTATATATATATTCTTATACAAAAATGTTGCCAGCTCTCTCTACTATTTATATGAATCGATATAATTGAGAAATTTTTTAACTAAACACAATTTACCCCCTCTTATATTATCAATATGTCTTTCTGACCGTACATTTGGTATTAGAGGTTGATCTTTTTAACAGAGATATAACATGCTTAAGGCATAAGATATATATTACTAATGTCAATAGATAATCTCAAAGAAATAATTTCAATGGTTTATGCCCCATATTTAAATGGGGAGAATTATGGATGCTAGAAGTCACAAATGATAATCTACTTAAAAATATTGGATTTAGAGTATACTCAATGATTTTTACTCCTTACATAATTCATGAAAAACATGAAACATGGTCTACTACTACACTTGATGAGTATGAAATGAATTTTAAATCAATGAATGTCAGTTTTTGTGGTCTTGGACTAGATGAATTCAACCATGTATCGCATTTACCAACAGCCTATGAAATGTGAAAGACAATTACAGTAGACTAAAAAGGTACTAACCATGTTAGAAAAATTAGATTTTCTACTATGAAATCCAATTTTGATACTATCTGGATGTATGATAAAGAGATCATTACACAGATAAATAGATGTCTGATAGAAATTTTTATTAATATAATATTTATAGTTGAGCCTATTTTCCATCCTGATCAAGATTTTAAAGCTCTAAGAGTTATACCTATGATGTGGAATGGAAATTCTACTTCAATCCTCCAATCTAAACCTATCATGTATCTGAAAATGAAAGAATTTATTGTAACATTAATGATGTATGATGATTAAATGGAAGATGATGTTGATGATCAAAAATTCCAAGTCAGAAAGGATAAAACTACTTCAAATTTTCTATCCCAAAAGAAGATTAGAAAACTGAAACAAGAAGAAAGAAATTCAGACTCATCTAACTCAGAAACTGAGCTAGCTCAATTAGTAAGAAAATTCAGTAAATTTTATAGGAAGAAGAAAGGATTCATAATAACCTTCAAAAAATTTGAGAATGACTCAAGGGAAGTAACATATAATGATTGTAATAAATTGGTTCATATAATGCATGATTATCATCAATTGAAAGGAGAGATGAAAAATATAGAAAAGATATATCAGAAGAATACAGATTATGAGAAAAGAGGAAAATAGCTATGAAGGCCACTTAGAGGGTTTCTAGAGACACCAATAGCTCATCAATCACTAATCTTGAGAATTTAGAATCAAATTTGGAAGATAATATGTGCTTTATGGTTGAAGAAGAGAAGGTAAAATCCTATTATTCATCTGATTTTGATCCCAGTTACTCAATTGATAATATGACTTCATATTATACTATTCTTGAAGAATGATATGACTCCTGGCTAAAGAAACACAAATAATTGAAAATATTCATAAATCCATATTATGAGATAGAGAAACATTACATAAACATCATCAAAAGTTAATTTAGAAACTTTTTTGATCTTTTAAAAACTATATTGATCCTCAAAATTATATTAAAAAGTATAGGATAAAGTAAAAACTTATAAAAGTGATGATTTTATATTTACAAAAGAAGAAAATGTAATAAATGAAATTCTTGGTGAAAATGTAATAAAAATGAATGATTTGGTATAGGAAGTTAGGGTGAAAACCCCAAACTATACGAAAACTATTTTTTTCCTATTTCTAACATAAAAATCATATATGCTATTAAATGTTATCATTGCGGTATTAATGGACATTATTCTAATGACTGATATCTAAGAAAACCTCGTTTATGTGGAGTCAATCATGTTCATTATTCTAAATCTTTATCTAGTTTTAATTATAATAGTGTTGATCAAAATAAATCTAATTGTATTTCTATGTCTTTGATAGCTAACACTGTAGGAACCAAGAAGATTTGGGTACACAAAAATTCAGTTTCATTTGACCTTTTAGGTAACATGCTAAAAAAGAGGAAAAGATATATAGTATATATACAATGGATATTCAAGACATATGAGTGTAAATTCATCAAATTTATTTACTCTGACAAAAATAAATGGAGGCCTAGTCACCTTTGGTGAAACTTTCAAAGGAATAATTATTGGACTTGGAATAATTGTACATCTAGATACAATCTAAATTAATAAAGTACTATATGTACAAGGATTGAAGCCTAATCAGATAAGTATATCTCAACTCTGTTATGATGGATACTATGTTCATTTTTCAAATAATTACTTTTCTATTTTTAAATATAATTTAATTACATTTAGAGCACCCAGAGAAGATAGTGTATAAACATTAGATATAAATTCTTTGTGGAAGTAGAAAGTGAATTGTTTAACTATTATTGTAAATGAGTCATGGATTTTTCATAGAATACTTGGTCATTGTATTATTTTTCTCTACATATGTTATCTAAGAAACAATTAGTTTCAGATTTCCCATGTCACAAATTTTTTTGTGATAGATACTATGAGGCATGTTAGATAGGAAAGCTACATAAATCCTCCATAAAATCTGTTTACGGACTTTTTACTTCGAAGCCCTTAGTAGTTATTCGTATGTATTTTTTAGACCAATAAGAATAGAAATATTGGGTAGTAAATTATATGTATATATTTTAGTTAATAATTACTCTATATTTACTTGGTTATATTTTCTAAAAAACAAAATGAAGATTTTTTGTTTTTGAAACTTTTTATAAAATAGTTGAAATCAAAAACGGTTTTATGATAATTTCATTAATAAGTGATCATGGTCCAGAGTATGAGAATCGAGAATTTAATTCTTTTTTCTCAAATATGGGAATTAAACACACCTTCTCTAAACCAAGAACACCTCAACAGAATTTAATTACTATAAGAACAAATAGAAATATTTAAGAAATGGATAAAACAATAGTAAATGAATATAGTATTCTAACCTACTTTTAGGGAGAATCTGTAATAAAAACTTGATATATTATAAATAGAGTTTTAATTAGACTTATTTTCAAAAAGAATCTTTATGAAAATTGGAATAAGAAAAAGGCCAAGGTAATGTACTTTAAGGTTTTTGGATGCAATATATATATCATGAACACCAAGGATAATATTGGAATATTCGATCCAAAAGCTGTTGAATGAATATTAGTTGGATATTACGAAACTTCTATTACTTATAGAGTATTTAATAAAAAGTCAAGGACTATTCAAGAATCAGATCATGTGAAGTTTGATTAAATTAAGCCTTTTAACAATGGAAAATATCAAACAGATGAAACTGATGATTCTTCTAAAAACATGAGACTTGATAACTTGAAAATTGATTTTGAAAATATTAATAAAATCCAAACCAGTTCAGAAGAACATGATACGAATGAACCTAAAAGTACTATGCCTAGTATCTCTAGAATATTGAAGAATAACCCTTTAGATACTGTTATAAGAGATCTAGACATAAGAATAAAGACTAGACGAAATGTAGGAATCCTATTGGAATTTTCTTATTTTCTATCTCAGCTAGAGCCTAAGTCTTTTGAAGAAGCCTTAGAAGATGAAACATTTTTGTTAGCAATACAAGAAGAGAAAAATCATTATAAAAGTAACAATGAATGGAAATTAGTTGAAATACTATCGAATTATCCAGTTATAGGAACTAAATGGGTTTTTAGGAATAATGTAACAGCCCAAGATTTTATAAAAAAAAATATTCTTTTTAATTTTATTAATGTCTTGTGTTATATGCTACACCAAAAGGAGCTTGTACAACACGCATCCTTGTCTTGCCTTGCATTACACGCAATCGCGACCTTCCTCGATAGCGTGTGTAATACGCAATACTGAGTTTCACTAAACAACGATGTGCTATTAAAATATTATTAAAACTAGCCGTTATGAATAGTAATAACCACTTTTTAAAATTCTGTAAATCTTATTTTTCAAAATGAACTTCATTCTTGGATTCGGAGTATCGAATTTAGCCTAAGGTGAAATTTTGGTACTTTTCGGATAACTTTCATATTCTGATGAATAGTGAAAATTACTAAATTATAATTAAAAACAACTTTTTTAATCGAAATAATTAATAGTGATAAATTATTAATTTGAGTGGTTTTAAAGTATATTTAGAATATATTTTTACAATTTAATACAATGTTGGTCATTGGTTGTAATTTCACTTTTAAACCATACATAATCAAGTGTCAATCTTTTGATATATATTGTTTCCTAAAAACACGCTATTTATTTTAACAGCAGGATTTAATTATAAAATTAATTAATGCAACTTCTATGTTATTAATTTGGTAAAATAGATTTCATTTTTGAATTTGGAATATGAAATATAGCTTAGGATGAAATTTTGGCATTGTTCTGAAAAACATCAATTTTTGATGAATAGTGAAACTACTAAGTGGTAGTTAAAAAAACTGAATTTTTCATAAAACTTAATTTTGCCTCTTCTGTAAATGGAATTTCGAAAATCCGAGAGACACGGTTAATATCAAGGACTAAAATGTGGTTCAATGAGATGAAAATAATTTTTTGGTGAATAGTAACTTTTTACTTTTTTTTACCGCGGTTAATAGTAAATAGGGTAACTAAGGGTAAATATGATATTACTATTACCCTAACACATGTCCTAATTCTATTGGACAAGTGTAATTCGACCAAAAACAAACTTAAAAATAAAATATGACCATTTAGGCCCACTTGGATTAGATTAGGACATTTATTGTTAATTTATTTAAAGAAAGGTTAAAATAGTTAAAATCAAAGTTTAATAAGTAAATCATTTCTAATATGGGGTTATACATAAGATAAATTCGATTGTAAATATTCATTATAAAGCTAAAAAGATTTCCTACATGATGGTATTTTATTTGTAATTTTTAGACATAAAATAATTTAATTTATTTATGACACAACGATGATGCAGTAATTATCTTATTAATGAAATATTGACATAATTGATGTTATAAACACCGAAATAAATGTAATTTGAGATTTTTTATGAATTCCACTAATTTTCTAGGTTACTATGATATATTAATGTTGATTTAATCAACTTTGTTCGAACATTTAATTCTGTTATGACTTTCACAAAAATCATATATCAAATAGTGTCAAAATTGACACAAAATAGTTTTTAAATCAAATATTATATTATTAATTGTTATTGTATTCCTAAAAATCTAAGGTTCGGCCAAATGACTTAGATAAGGATATATATATTAATAATAAACAATATGGGGTTCATTTGGCATGTTATAGTAAGTTTATTAACCATATAGTGAAAGAAAACAAAAAGACATGGTAAAAGTTAAATTATTTAACTTAGAGTTAAATCTAATTGATAAGGTTAAAATAATATCCTAAACTTGTCTAAATTCTATTGGTTGATAGGATTTCGACCCAGCCCCACTTTATCTTCTAAATAAGACCCTTTGGAACCATTATAAACCGATTTTGACTTTAATATAAAATAATATTTTGAGATATTCCTAAGGTGCCCCTCTCCTCCCCTATAAAAGGACACCTCCTCCCCCTCCTCCTCACACCAATTTGAGCACTCAAGCTCGGCCAACCCCTGCCAAAATCTCTTCTCCACTTCCCTAGCAACATCCTAGAGGTTCTGGTCTTCCTCAAAGACCAATTCTAGTGCCCTAAGAGGAGGTCTCAAAGAGGCACTTCAAAGAAGAGGTAATTACCGTTACCAATTCTTTCATCTTTATTTCTTCTTCCACTTCTTCTTCTTAGGTTGTTTCATTATGAAGTAATAACATCAGTATCACTCATATACTGATATGTTATTATAAGTATGAAACAACCCTATTTCACCATCTATCCATCCTATGGAAAAAGAAATCACCGCGCGTGCGTACGTACGGAATACCGTCTCCACGCCGTGGTGTAATCTATTTTCCACCACCACCTTACATGGATGGGTATAATGGTGTAAAGAATAACTATACATAGTTATTACAACATCATATTGATTCTGATATATTGTATAATCCACTCCAATTCAACTCAATATTCATGGAAATGATATCATCGCTCGTGCGTACGTACGGACTACCGTCTCCACGACGCGATGAGATTCATTCTCCATGTTAACCATTTAAGAATGATTATAATGTATATA
The DNA here is from genome assembly GCA_963277665.1 of Viscum album. Lineage (NCBI taxonomy): Eukaryota > Viridiplantae > Streptophyta > Magnoliopsida > Santalales > Viscaceae > Viscum > Viscum album. Next base: position 649,217,448 of record OY728150.1, read on the forward strand.
TAAGAAATAATAATGAAATATATGACATTATAAAGCTACTGGATTTATGTATATATATACATATGTATGTCATCTACTTACTTCCATTTCAAGACAATAAGGAAAGAAAAACAGCGTTCATGCGTACGTACGGACTACCGTCTCCATGAACGGTGTTTTTCATTTTATTTATCTATCTATTATATATATATATATATACTGAATATATATGATATATAAATCATATTTTATATTCTGGAAGTAAGTAAATCATGATATAAGTAATAATGATGTCAAGAACAACAAGTCAAAACACCTATGATAAATGAAACGATTTTACCCAAAACGCTTCTTTAACATGGAATTTACAAAAGAACGGGTAATATAATGTCATAAGTGAACCATATATGATATCATAACAATGAATATGATTCTGTAATAAGTCAATGACATTATTTAAATCATTATACAGGAGGTTCGGACACATACGAAGAAAATTGGACCTAAGGTAAGGGAAATATCACAATCTCATTTTTATCCGAGATTGTTTATTCGTAAGTATTTACTGGAGTGTATTTTATCATCCACATCCATGTTCCCTCAATATGTAATATTGTTTCCATCCACTTATAATAGTTTAAATCCAATTTTACCTTCGGTGAGTTTTTAGTAAAGAATATGAAAGGAATCTTTTGTCGTTTTTTTTCGTACGAGGTACTTTTTGACTTTTCCGACAAAAGTACGAGAAGAATGTTTTCTTTTTAACTTATACGGAATGAATGGATTTTTAAAACATTATTTCCAAGAAGCTTCCTTTACAAGTTTTCAAGTTTATTTTTAATCAACTTCTTTTATTTTAAAGTTGTATGATATGTTATGAAAGGAAAAATGTTTTTGAAGTAGAAAGGATATTTTCCTCAAGAATGGAGTTCAAGTATTTTATCAAAATTATTTTCCATCTAAGATAATAAAAGGGTTTTGTTTTTATCCCTATTATTACATTGATTTGACTATGTTGTGATGGAATTATGTTTATGAATTCCTTTATGTTATATGAATGGTTTTATGATGTCATGTTGTTTAAGAATCCCATTTTTATTACATGGGTTATGCGATGATGTATGATTTATGATTATGTGGCACACATAAGAAAGGATTCATTATAAGATGGGTGGGACCTATATCTCCCTCCAATGCATTGGGTAAAGATTTTATATCTCATGAGATAGACATGGCTGAAATGGTAGGTTATACCGGTTCAGTGAAACAGGACTGAAACGAGGGTTACTCGATTCAGAAAGGGACTTTGTCCACTAAGATAGTCTTGGCAATGAGTCATGACTAACAAGAAATGATTTTCCATGATTATGTGTGCATGCCACAAAGTTTCAAGTTTCATGTTATGATTATGGTGATCTCATTTTCACTTCTATGATTTGTTCCATGTTAAGATATTATGATCTCTTTTGCAGGTTATGATTTTCAAAAAGATATGATATGATTTTTATTTCTTTTGTATACCCTTACTGAGCATTTGAGCTCACCCTTTTATGTTTTCTTTTCCCCAGGATATAAATAAAGGTTTTAGGTAAAAAAAAGGGAAGATCTTTATGGGAGATATTGAAGATCTTTCACCACGATTAGAAGATTACATTCCGAGTTTCCAAAGACACTAAACTATTACGATCCTTTAGTGTGTGTTTTTGTTATGTACTAAGTATTCCGCAAAAGTAATGTAATTTCCATGTACGACAAGTTTCGGGTCTCTACAGTTGGTATCAGAGGAAAGGTTTAGTCAACCTTTGGAAACTAGGATGCGAAAACGTTAGTGAGATCCCTAGAGATATTTCTACGGTTTGTCTAGGGATGTCCCTAAGGTTAAGTATACGTATAGGTTATAGTACTAGAACTACGCTAAAGATCATAGAATTAAACCTAAGATGTTAGATATTGAAGGTACTCCCCCTTTATTATGTTGTTTTCCCTAGCATGATTTTTGCCTCTCACACTATTCTTTTTGGTTTTTAGACAATGGCTGGAACCCGAAGGAACCGTGTTGATCAATGCAATGGACAATGCAATGATTGCACTCCTGAACAAACAAATGTTATGGGAGATGGAGTGCAAAATCTTATTGTTATACTTACACAAGCTATGAATCATTCTGGACATCCAAATGAGCAGAGAAGGGAACAATATTCTATTGAGTCCTTCATGAGGCAACGTCCACCTTCTTTCAGTGGGACTTCCGATCCACTTGTTTCTGAACAATGGATCAGCACCACTGAAAAGATATTTTCAGTTCTTCAATGTTCTGAACATGATAAAGTCATCTTAGCAGTGTATCGTTTGGAAGGTGATGCTGATCAATGGTGGAATCTTATTAAGAATACGAGGCAAAGGGATGAAATTGAGTCCATGGAATGGGACGAGTTCAAGAACTTATTTTTCAATAAGTACTTCCCTCGTATTCTTCGAACAAAGATGGAGAAGGAGTTTCTTGAACTAAAGCAAAAGGATGATGAATCTGTTGGTATATACGAAGCGAATTTTACAAGACTTGCAAGGTATGCATCTGGCATTATCATCCAACCTGAAAGTAAAGTTGATCGATTTTTCAGTGGCTTAAAACCAAGTCTTCGAAGGGCATTAGCTATAAGAGACTTCAGTAGCTATGAAGAAATTGTGCGTTGTGCTATCAAGGTAGAAATGGAAGTTGGTGTTACATATCCATCTCATGGTTTGGCAAGAAACGAAAGATGGAGTTCAAGGAGAAATCTCGGAATAATGGTGAAAAGAAGATGAATGTTTTCTTATGCACAAAGTGTGGAAAGAATCATGGTGGAGATTGTCTTAAAGGAACTAGAAAATGTTTTTTAAGTGTGGAAAATAAGGTCATCGAGTAGCTGAGTGTCGAAGTAATGGAAAAAGGGATTCGAATGATGTGAATAAAGCAAACACTGCAGAGAACGCACCACCAACACTTCAATGCTTCAAGTGCAAGGAAATGGGGCATTTTGCTAATAAATGCCCTAATCCAAGGGTTAGTGATGATCGACATGAGCAACCACTTAAGGCAAAGGACAAAGGGAAGTCACATGCCATCACCATTGGCGATGTTGAATATGATAACGATGTGGTGGAATGATTAAGTGTTTATGTAATAGGATTCCAAAATAATGTTGTATCGTAAAGTATTTATGTATTGGTCTAATGTGGTATTCAAAGTGATTGAGATATTTTTGGAAATAAGATGATATGCGCATAATGAAGGGAAAATGAGAAAACGAAATGTTTAACAGTATTCATGAGCTCATGATTGATATAAGGACTAAGTGATATCATGGTTTGAGTATATAGAATTTTGAGGATTTTTGTATATGGAAAGTGTTAACTTTTAACTGCATTCAAGTTTTCACTATGGATCAATGGGTATTCAATAGAGTACAAGATTAAGGACTTTGAATGTTTGGAATGTGACCAAAAAAACATATCTTATGATATATGGGGATCAACGATGATATTAAATCTCTGGTAATTGTTTTCACTATGTTATGATAGTGGACTGCAGTATTATGGATAAGCCTAAAGATTGGAATGGATTGTGTTGGACGTAAGTTAGTATTGTTTAGGGATAGAAATTTTTTCGATATTATTGATGGGATGTTATAGTAATATATTTTTGGAAAAAGGACAACCTGCAGGACGGGCGACAGCCCATCGCTTCGGACAAGGCTGTGGGAATCGAACCCACAACCGAAGTGCGACTGGCCTTTATCGCCTACCACTGGCCTACAGGAAGTCCCTATTTAGTAGAAACTAGTTTTATTATATTAAGCAGTATGATATATGAAGTATAAGTCCATTTTAGGAACCATATATGATTAATCTCACTATAGATCGATTTATGCATATAATTTTTGCTAACCTTTTGTTTGAGACAGATGGAATGACCCGTCATTCTATCACATGATCTGCTAACACTTCACGAATAACAAATTCAACTTCATTTATTTAAGAGATGAAGTGGAAATTGTTCAAGGCACGAACAACAGTGAGATTGTACCAAAATAAAGTAAATATTTATTAAAATTCAAATTTTCAACTTTAGGGGAAATGATCTTGAAAACCAAAAATGTTGTCCTAGTGATCTTATACCTGATGAATCAGATGGTACCTTATATCATCACAAATCTATGGATTTGTGATTACTGGCTTTTCCATAGCCATGTTCTCTACCACTCTCCATCAGAACATGATGGTTAGATTTCTCTTCCATATCCATATTTTCACCTATGTGGAAACCCAATGATTAGTTTATTTGGGTAACCGTTACGTTTCATACTTGTGTTTTTAAAGATTGGTTTTGATATTCCTTTTTACGATGTGGGTTTCTATGAAAGAAACTTTCGAATAGTAAACCATTTATAACCCCGACGAATTTCGAGGGCGAAATTCATTTTAAGGGGGGTAGAATGTAACAGCCCAAGATTTTATAAAAAAAATATTCTTTTTAATTTTATTAATGTCTTGTGTTTTACGCTACACCAAAAGGAGCTTGCACAACACGCATCCTTGTCTTGCCTTGCATTACATGCAATCGCGACCTTCCTCGATAGCGTGTGTAATACGCAATACCGAGTTTCACTAAACAACGATGTGCTATTAAAATATTATTAAAACTAGCCGTTATGAATAGTAATAACCACTTTTTAATATTCTGTAAATCTTATTTTTCAAAATGAACTTCATTCTTGGATTCGGAGTATCGAATTTAGCCTAAGGTGAAATTTTGGTACTTTTCGGATAACTTTCATATTCTGATGAATAGTGAAAATTACTAAATTATAATTAAAAACAACTTTTTTAATCAAAATAATTAATAGTGATAAATTATTAATTTGAGTGGTTTTAAAGTATATTTAGAATAGATTTTTACAATTTAATACAATGTTGGTCATTGGTTGTAATTTCACATTTAAACCAGACATAATCAAGTGTCAATCTTTTGATATATATTGTTTCCTAAAAACATGCTATTTATTTTAACAGCAGGATTTAATTATAAAATTAATTAATGCAACTTCTATGTTATGAATTTGGTAAAATAGATTTCATTTTTGAATTCGGAATATGAAATATAGCTTAGGATGAAATTTTGGCATTGTTCTGAAAAACATCAATTTTTGATGAATAGTGAAACTACTAAGTGGTAGTTAAAAAAACTGAATTTTTCATAAAACTTAATTTTGCCGCTTCTGTAAATGGAATTTCGAAAATCCGAGAGACACGGTTAATATCAAGGACTAAAATGTGGTTCAATGAGATGAAAATAATTTTTTGGTGAATAGTAACTTTTTACTTTTTTTTACCGCGGTTAATAGTAAATAGGGTAACTAAGGGTAAATATGATATTACTATTACCCTAACACATGTCCTAATTCTATTGGACAAGTCTAATTCGACCAAAAACAAACTTAGGAATAAAATATGACCATTTAGGCCCACTTGGATTAGATTAGGACATTTATTATTAATTTATTTAAAGAAAGGTTAAAATAGTTAAAATCAAAGTTTAATAAGTAAATCATTTTTAATATGGGGTTATACATAAGATAAATTCGATTGTAAATATTAATTAGAAAGATAAAACGATTTCCTACATGATGGTATTTTATTTGTAATTTTTAGACATAAAATAAGTTAATTTATTTATGACACAACGATGATGCAGTAATTATCTTATTAATGAAATATAGACATAATTGATGTTATAAACACCGAAATAAATGTAATTTGAGATTTTTTATTAATTCCACTAATTTTCTAGGTTACTATGATATATTAATGTTGATTTAATCAACTTTGTTCGAACATTTAATTCTGTTATGACTTTCACAAAAATCATATATCAAATAGTGTCAAAATTGACACAAAATAGTTTTTAAATCAAATATTATATTATTAATTGTTATTGTATTCCTAAAAATCTAAGGTTCGGCCAAATGACTTAGATAAGGATATATATATTAATAATAAACAATTTGGGGTTCATTTGGCATGTTATAGTAAGTTTATTAACCATATAGTGAAAGAAAACAAAAAGATATGGTAAAAGTTAAATTATTTAACTTAGAGTTAAATCTAATTGATAAGGTTAAAATAATATCCTAAACTTGTCTAAATTCTATTGGTTGATATGATTTAGACCCATCCCCACTTTATCTTCGAAATAAGACCCTTTGTAACCATTATAAACCGATTTTGACTTTAATATAAAATAATATTTTGAGATATTTCTAAGGTGCCCCTCTCCTCCCCTATAAAAGGACACCTCCTCCCCCTCCTCCTCACACCAATTTGAGCACTCAAGCTCGGCCAACCCCTGACAAAATCTCTTATCCACTTCCCTAGAAACATCCTAGAGGTTCTGGTCTTCCTCAAAGACCAATTCTAGTGCCCTAAGAGGAGGTCTCAAAGAGGCACTTCAAAGAAGAGGTAATTACCGTTACCAATTCTTTCATCTTTATTTCTTCTTCCACTTCTTCTTCTTAGGTTGTTTCATTATTAAGTAATAACATCAGTATCACTAATATACTGATATGTTATTATAAGTATGAAACAACCCTATTTCACCATCTATCCATCCTATGGAAAAAGAAATCATCGCGCGTGCGTACGTACGGAATACCGTCTCCACGCCGTGGTGTAATCTATTTTCCACCACCACCTTACATGGATGGGTATAATGGTGTAAAGAATAACTATACATAGTTATTACAACATCATATTGATTCTGATATATTGTATAATCCACTCCAATTCAACTCAATATTCATGGAAATGATATCATCGCTCGTGCGTACGTACGGACTACCGTCTCCACGACGCGATGAGATTCATTCTCCATGTTAACCATTTAAGAATGATTATAATGTATATATAAGAAATAATAATGAAATATATGACATTATAAAGCTACTGGATTTATGTATATATATACATATGTATGTCATCTACTTACTTCCATTTCAAGACAATAAGGAAAGAAAAACAGCGTTCATGCGTACGTACGGACTACCATCTCCATGAACGGTGTTTTTCATTTTATTTATCTATCTATTATATATATATATATATACTGAATATATATGATATATAAATCATATTTTATATTCTGGAAGTAAGTAAATCATGATATAAGTAATAATGATGTCAAGAACAACAAGTCAAAACACCTACGTTAAATGAAACGATTTTACCCAAAACGCTTCTTTAACATGGAATTTACAAAAGAACGGGTAATATAATGTCATAAGTGAACCATATATGATATCATAACAATAAATATGATTCTGTAATAATTCAATGACATTATTTAAATCATTATACAGGAGGTTCGGACACATATGAAGAAAATTGGACCTAAGGTAAGGGAAATATCACAATCTCATTTTTATCCGAGATTGTTTATTCGTAAGTATTTACTGGGGTGTATTTTATCATCCACATCCATGTTCCCTCAATATGTAATATTGTTTCCATCAACTTATAATAGTTTAAATCCAATTTTACCTTCGGTGAGTTTTTAGTAAAGAATATGAAAGGAATCTTTTGTCGTTTTTTTTCGTACGAGGTACTTTTTGACTTTTCCGACAAAAGTACGAGAAGAATGTTTTCTTTTTAACTTATACGGCATGAAATGATTTTTAAAACATTATTTCCAAGAAGCTTCCTTTACAAGTTTTCAAGTTTATTTTTAATCAACTTCTTTTATTTTAAAGTTGTATGATATGTTATGAAAGGAAAAATGTTTTTGAAGTAGAAAGGATATTTTCCTCAAGAATGGAGTTCAAGTATTTTATCAAAATTATTTTCCATCTAAGATAATAAAAGGGTTATGTTTTTATCCCTATTATTACATTGATTTGACTATGTTGTGATGGAATTATGTTTATGAATTCCTTTATGTTATATGAATGGTTTTATGATGTCATGTTGTTTAAGAATCCCATTTTTATTACATGGGTTATGCGATGATGTATGATTTATGATTATGTGGCACACATAAGAAAGGATTCATTATAAGATGGGTGGGACCTATATCTCCCTCCAATTCATTGGGTAAATATTTTATATCTCATGAGATAGACATGGCTGAAATGGTAGGTTATACCGGTTCAGTGAAACAGGACTGAAACGAGGGTTACTCGATTCAGAAAGGGACTTTGTCCACTAAGATAGTCTTGGCAATGAGTCATGACTAACAAGAAATGATTTTCCATGATTATGTGTGCATGCCACAAAGTTTCAAGTTTCATGTTATGATTATGGTGATCTCATTTTCACTTCTATGATTTTTTCCATGTTAAGATATTATGATCTCTTTTGCAGGTTATGATTTTCAAAAAGATATGATATGATTTTTATTTCTTTTGTATACCCTTACTGAGCATTTGAGCTCACCCTTTTATGTTTTCTTTTCCCCAGGATATAAATAAAAGTTTTAGGTAAAAAAAAGGGAAGATCTTTATGGGAGATATTGAAGATCTTTCACCACGATTAGAAGATTACATTCCGAGTTTCCAAAGACACTAAACTATTACGATCCTTTAGTGTGTGTTTTTGTTGTGTACTAAGTATTCCGCAAAAGTAATGTAATTTCCATGTACGACAAGTTTCGGCTCTCTACAAATAAACAATATGATCAAGGTATTATAACTAACAACAAATCTAGATTAGTAGCTAAAAGGTATAATCATGAAGAAGGTGTAGATTATGATGAGACCTTTGATCTATGAGCTAGAATAGAAGAAATTAGAATTATTTTGGCCTATGCATCTCATGTGGATTTTAAATTTTATCTGATGGATGTAAAATCTTTTTTTTATAATTGGATATATAATAGAGGAATTTTATGTTGATCAACCTTCTGGTTTTGAAAATTCTCAAAAACCCGATTTTGTTTTTAAACTTAATAAAGATCTCTATGGACATAAACTAGCACCTAGAGAATGGTATGAATGATTATGATCATTTATTTCAAAAAATGGTTTCACTATTGGTTGGGCAGACCCAACCCTCTTTAATGAAAATAGTTTGTTCTAATTTATTATTTATTCAAATCGATGATGATGATGTTATTTTTGGATCAACAAATAAAAATATTTGCAATGATTTTTCATAAATTATGCAAAAATAATTTGAAATGAGCAAGATAGGAGAATTAAATTTCTTTTTATGAATAAAACAATATCATAAAGATTATGGAATGCATTAAATCAAAGTAAATACATTACTGGTTTATTGAAAAAGTTTGTTCTTTATAACAACAATACATATTAAACTCTAATGTGTTCTAATATTAAGCTCAAATTGAATGATGATAAACAAAATTGAAAACTTGTTATATAGAGGTATGATTGGAAGTTTACAATATCTTACTTCCAGAAAACCTAATATTATGTTTTCAGTCTGTCTTTGTAAAGGATTTCAATAAAATACAAAAGAATCCCATCTAACTACTGTAAAAATAGATTTTTAGAAATTTAGAATGATCAATTAATCAATCTCTTATTTATCCAAAAAAAATTGATTTGAATATATTATCATATTCAGATGCATATTTTGGAGGATGTAGATTAGATAGAAAAGGGGCTTTAGGAACCTGTCACTTTTTAGGAAAATCGTTAGTGTCATAGTCACGTAAGAAGAAACACTCAGTTTCACTATCAATAGTTGAAGTAGAATAAGTATATATAGGTAGTTTTTGTGCACAATTGTTGTGGAAGAAAAACAATCTAATGAGTGTGCAGCATATTTTTAGATATATAGAGGACATGAGTTTTTCTAGTATCCAAGATAAGGATTTCTCTATTTCTTCAAATGAGGTAGAAAAAATTTTGAACTATCTACGTGATAGAGTTTTCCATTTTGATTGTAAATCGATTGGTCATAAGGACCATTCTTCAAAAGACATCATGTCTTTTCTATTAAACTCTACACACATTAGAAAGATTTTTTAAGGATTTAGAACCTGATCATAAGATTTTGGTAAAATTTATTCAAACTGGAATAGTGCCAAATGTGGCTGAGATGGAGAATTTATTTTACCTATACATGCATATCATATTTTTTTAAGTGACATCAAATTAAATTTTTTGTGGGATTTAATTTAGTATCATCATTACTATTGTTCACTAGATGAAAGAATTAATTTCTATCCATATGGACGTATAATTTTAAGTTTTTTTTTTGAAGGAAATGATCAGACTAGTTGAGGTAAGAGTAAAATGTCATCATATTAATCTGTTCAATGTTGGGTCTTTAAGAAAACATGGATTTTCTTGGAGCACTATAAAAGGAAAAAATATCATGTTGGAGATGAGGAAGAACATAGCTTAGGAGCTTTTTCTCAGGGATAGAAAGAAGGTGTTTGAAAGGATGGTGTAGTCGAATATCGAACAGTTTCATTTTCACTTCCATCTGAGAGAAGGCTTAGATTTTACACAGAAGAAAAAGAACAGAAAGAACAAAGTTAGGTATGACTATTAATGAATCCTAAAAAAAGATATTCTCCTCAAGATGAAGATAAAATATTGGCTTCTAGAAAAAAATGATCTGTAAATTTGGAACAATCTTTTGTTGAAGAGGAAGTTCAAGTAGAGAGACAATCTTGAGAGCTTTCATTTCTATTTTTAGTGAGTGATCAAGTACAAGAAATAATTCTGGTATAAATAGTTCAAGAACTGCATACTCCATCTGAAAATGTTCAATCATAGATTGTAAGAGAAGAAGTTATTGAACCAAGAGAGGTTAAAAAAAGAAAAGTATTTAGTGGGATCAGTTATATAATTTCATCTTTTAATGATAGATCAGACTTTGGGATAGTTATATCATATTTATGGTGATCAAACTAATGTTTTGGATAATCCTCCTTTTTACTGTGAAGAATATATAATGAAAACCATGGAAGATCCATTGCCTACTAATAATATAAATCTTGATATGAATAAAGATGAGGGCAAATCTGATTCGTTATCTCATCATGATGAAGAAGTTTTAATTAAGTTCAACAAGTCTCAAAAGAAGAATTCCACTCTATGGAAGAAACTATAAGTTTCAAAGAAAACGATATAGGATCATAATGAGAGTACTGTTTCTAGAAGGTATTTTGATCCCATCAAGAGATACATGTTAAATGTGATTAGGAATATTAGATACGAATCTATTTCAAAAATGGAATTTGAAGACTTAATGTGGTACTTGGGGAGTCAATTTGAATCTTTCAAATTGCCAGTGAATCAGTCCTACGCATATACTCTTACCCCTGTAACCAGTCCATATTTGATTAGAAGGTTTCAATACATTACATCTATTATGGTAGATATGAATTTTTTCCTTCACTAAATTCAATTAAATAGTTCTCCTCTATCAGTTTTTTTGGAAAATCAAAAATACCCTGTTGATCGGTTAACTTAGGGAGAACCTAGCATTCGATTGATGTTAAGTAAGTTTTCAGAAAAGTTGGAGTTGTTCATGAAGAAAGAGGAAAGTCTTAATTAGTTTATGAAATTCAACATATATGAGAATCTGTAATTCAATAATGACTTCAGGCAGTTGATGATTTAGCTAGGAGGTATTTTTATGAAGATTCTTATATTGTAGATCACTGATCTGAAGGATATGTTTGAAGCCGTTAAAATTTCTCATATAGCCAATCCTTAGCCTTCTTCTTCTATCCTACCTTGGCCAATGGTAATGATAGTTTTTTTTTCTCATCCACACATTCTATTGTATTAATTTATTTATTATTCAATGAATTTTTATGTTGTATATATATTTCATTTCTTTATTTTAGCTGATTTTTTTATTTATTTCTGATTTCCAAAATTCATTGTCTTTATTCATTATATTTACTTATAACATTCACTGATCATTATATTCAATATTAAATTTCTTTTGATCTATTCCTATACATTATTTTTGATATCACAAAAAGGGGGAGAAATTTAGATAAACACAAAATTTCTTTTATTTTAGAGAAATAATTTAATTTAAGCTTAAAAATATCATTGAAATTTATCATTAGAGGAGAAATTATAATATTTCTTATTTATCAAAATAATTCTGTAAAATATATATTATTTTTTTAATGTTTAGAAAATTCTAAATTATTTTTATAAAATTATAGTTCTAATTTATGGTTTTTCTGATCATCAAAAGGGGGGGAATTGTTGGAATGTATTGTATCAACAATAATCTATAAATATAAATGATCTTGATGCTCACAAATACTTTTAATTGTTTAATTAATGATTTTATTTCGAGTGTATTTAAGGAAATTTATATTCTTTATAATTCAATCTTGAAATAGTATTCAACTATATATTTGCAAGAAATATTTGTTAATTTGTTTAGAGATCTCTTAAGTGTATTCTAAAAACACTTTTCACTATTTATCATTTACTAGAAATTCTATTCATTCAATGTATCAAATAATATAACTTATGGAACAAACCTTACATTTGTGTTGAAAGATCAGTGTGTATGGTTAATCATCCTTATGTTTGAAGAAATTCATGGTTATGTAAAATAATGTTTGGATAAGAACCATACGTTTTCTAGAAAGGAAAATTGTTGTTAAAGAACCCTACGTAAGTATGGAACTTTACAAAGGTATGGATCATCAACCATAATTTTGTGATCAACCTTACATTTTCAACCATACATTTGAAAAAAGGAACGAATGGATAATCAATGTTACATTCTATGATCTATTCTAACATATACAAACATATAGATAATCAAACTCGACGTTATAAATATTTAACCTTACGTTTTCTATTTTTTCATTTTGTGAAGGGACTATACATTCGACATTTCAATGTCATAAATTTTAATTTACATCTTTATCAGAGTGTTTGGCATCAGTCTTTGTGAAATGTCAGGGTGTTTTAAAGCATGATTTCGATTGATAAAATGTTTTTTTAAATTATTTAAATAGTCGTTTATAGTATATATTTTCTATGATATAATTAATGAAAGTTATGACTACTCTGGGATATATTATTTGAATTTGAATTCACTCAATTCATCAGACATCACTTGCAGATCTGAAATCCTGTTACGATATATGTTTTTATATATATATTTCTATGTCGGATATTTAAATATGACAATCTAGAGATTCCTTGGATGTATTGATAATTCTTATTCTTCAATATTTCTTGTAAAAATGATTTCAATGTTGTATCTATCAAGCCTCTTAGATACAATGACTAAATTTAAGAGATATACATGTTCAAATATGGAATCATGATGCTCTATTTTTTGTTGATATTCTTATAAATCAATGATCTCTTGTGAAACCTAATCTCTTCATATATAATTCATGATTATTATTCCTCTAAAGACAATATTAATCTTCTATCAGTTTTGTGCTGCTGCAACTGTGACCTACATCTGTTTCTCATCAAAACTACAACTTATCTAATTTTAGTTTTGAATACTCGTATTCAGTCGTGGCGGAGTATCTACTTCTCGAACTAAGCTGTGGTTTTATCGGTTCCCTATAAAATAACCATAAGGCTCTGTTTTGTAAGCCTTTTTTTGTAAGGGTTAAAAATTCCTGCATTCAGTTGTGGATCATTCTTATGATATGATGACCTAACTAGTGAAATTCCCCAAGACCACAGAGAGGGTAATTGGTGGAATGGACTATGGGATCTTTATTCCATGAACCTAAATAAATTTTTGTGCCTTGTTCCCTATTAATATATGTTGTATATATGTATTCTTATATATAATCATCGCCATTTCTCTCTAATTTTGATATGAATCAACATAATTTATAAATTTTTAAAAGAACAAAATTCACCACCCTCTATTGTTATCACTATAGTCTTTCCGACCAAATACATGGATCCTATAATGGTATGAAAATAGTATCATCCTTCATGGGATCCTTGGAATGGTACATAGGAAGAGGTGTCCTATATGGATCCCATAATAAGAGTGTACTTAATAAGAGGTATCCTACATGGGATTCTAAACATTATGTACAGTTAAGGATACAATTCATATCATTCCCTATATTAAGATATAAAAAATACATCTTAATGGGGACCCATGGTAATAATAAAATATAGATACATCCTATATGGTTTTCTCTAGGTTGAAACATGAGTAGAGTCATCCTACAAGGGATCATCAAGAATAAATAGTATCACAACCTCCAATGATAGAATGGATAATCTCACAATGGAGACAACTTCAAAAAGAAGTTATACGACTGTTCCAATCAATAGAGATAGCTCATCACGCATCTCAAATAAAATGGTCTTACTCATAGAGATAACTGCATTTATTTATTAGAGGAAAAACCTCTCCATTTAGAAAAGAAAGATAGAAATGCCCTCCAAGAGTCCTCAAATCAATTCAATGGTTTTATCATCAAGAGAAACATGAAAAGATACTCAAAATGGATTAAACAAGGGTAAAATTATGAATCATGGGTGTAACTGTATGTAACAACACTAAAAATATGTATCAAGGGGAAATACATGACGTGAATATGAGGTATATGGTGTATACCACAAAATCCTCACCTCGACATGTATTCCAATCGGATTTGGTGTGTAAAAACCCATGTACATGGAATGTTGAACACATACACGGTGTGTACCCTACATGGGGTACCTCCCCATGTATGTCACATGGAATGGAAAATATATATAGCATAGTCATATACTTCTACATGAATTGAAACATAGACGGGTCCTGCCCATGTACTCTATATAACCATGTAACCCTACACATGCTTTCAAGCATGGTACTTGGGTATATAGATGGGTCCCCGTGCATGGAGTGTGCAACCTATAATTGGTGTTTTCATAAAATTGACCATTATCCCTGAATAATAGGAATAGACTACATGTGTTCCAATACTACATGTCATGTCATTGGGATTTCCAAACGAGAATCCCATCAAATCACCTGAAACCCTTGTTTTCTCTTCAAATATATTGATCAACCCAAAAGGGGTCTAAGAATCCATATGAATAAATTTAGAAAAAATTATAAATATTCATTGATTTTGGGTAAATTTAAAAAATGGCCTACCTTTGGGTGGAATCTTCATATACTTCACCCATTTATGTGGTCCACGGTTACTGCATGATGATTATGATTCTCCAAAGCTCTATAGTGGTACATATCTTCACATTACCCTCATTATCTATCCCCATCCCCCTATCCACTATCTTGTATTATGAAGGAACACATGGAGTTGAATGTGTGATAATATAGGGTATGGATAAGATAAGAAAATGGAAAGAAGTAAATGATGAAAAATAATAGAAAATGGAAAGAATGAAATAAATATAAAAATAAAAAGTCACTCAAACCTGACACTGGTGCCCAACCTAATTTTATGCCATACATAGGAAAAATTACCCATTATATAATTATTCAAGAATAAATAATTTCAATAAGATTCTATGTTCACAAGATATGTTCGAACAAAAATTCATGAAATAATTAATTTATAAATAATAAAATAATAAAAATTAATTATTCCTCTAAAATTAGAACAGTTAGGAATTATACCAAACTCAAGTCCAAGGTTTAAATATCTTTTTTAAGGAAAAATGAGTTGTAAAAAAATTATATGACATCATATTCTATGAAAAAAATTACCATTTACCACTCAAAAGAATCTAACTACAAAGCATTCAAATTTATGATCAAATTATAGTCTAGAAAAACATGGGTTCTTAAAATTCTCAAGTCCTAGGTTAAAATACCTTTTTACATTTTTTTAGCATTTCTAGAACAATTGATTATTGTCTATAACCTAGAAGTAGTTGTATATTATGATTGAATATATTATACAATATAGGTTTTTCTATATAAATGTTTGTGAAGTTATGTCTTTGTGTTAAAAAATTTAACATGCCTATCTATGAAAAATGATTGTATTCCACAATAATACTATTATTGAAACATAATATTTTGGTAGAGGGAAGCATAAGAAAGAAAATTCTATTAACAAGGATGGAAATTAGTAAATGGTTGTGTCACTATTAAATTTTCGAGGAGGTAGGTGATGATTCTGTGTTAATATTCTCATCCCTCATGAGAACTACCACAAATATAGAGAAAATTTTTAGATGGTGAATAAAAAGGTTGAATGGCCAAGGTTATGCTCATGAAAGTACATAGGAATCGTACATAATGAATGGTGCAATATATAATGTCATGGTTTACTATCTCTATTTTTGTTTGTTTATTCCATCATACATTGTTGATCAGGTAGTAGTTTGTTGAGGAACTATTAGCAATGAGGAAGTTAAAAATGTATAATTTATGTTAATATAAAATGTAATAGATTCTTATGGTTAATTTAAATAGATACTACCATGAATGGATAGAGGTGATAATGCCATGTGTTTAACTCTATGTGTGATTCCATTTGTTGATAGTGGTTCTCATGGAGTACCAGTATTCTCCGTAGATGGGATTGAAGAATTTCCAATAGATGTAAACACTATTATTTTTGCACTTTTAATCTTTACAACTAATGAAAGAGAGAAAATTAGTGAATCTGTAAAAGTGAACATAATTGAGTACCCACAAACATTTTTTCATTCCTTTATTAGTAGTCTTCTCTCAAACCATGCATCTCTAGAGTTGGATGAGCTATGCATGTTTGTATTATTTTTCATTATATTGAATTGTCATGGTGTGAAGTTAAACCATTTTACAAATAGTTTAAAACAAATGGAATGTAAAATATGTTATGAAGGCAATAAAAAAATTGACTAAAGCTGTAATTACATACTTCTATACTATCAAAAATGGTAGAGAAATTAATTTTGGAACATAAGAACACACTGAATTCTATGTATGGGATAAAATAAGTTATGTATACCAGTGTTAGACAATATTATGTGGTGTTAAAGAGAGATATCAAATCTTGTATTGAAAGTAGTTATATAAACATTCCGATAGTAGTTCACTATTTTTCGTAGAGTAACTAAACTAGAAATGTAATGGCAGATTTTTGGGAAGTAAAATGAGGTAATGAGTCATTAGAAATGTAATTTGTTAATAATCTATGAATTCTCAATTTATATTCATACTACATTAATGTAGGAAGAGTTACCAGCTGCAATACTTTTCCACGAACAGTGTAGATTGATGTGGTTCACTATTGTTGGTGTAATAAATGTAATGAAAATTTAGTAGAAGATTGATGGGAAGTAAAATGAAATAGTGAGTCATTAAAATAAGAGTAAACTATTAATAATCTAAGAAATCTCAATTTATGTGTAGAATACATCAATGAAGGAGGATCTTCCACTTGCAATCCATTGGAAGGGACAGTGTGGCATGATGTCATAGGAAATTGGATGTCTCGAGGAAGAATAAGATATCATGTATACCAACCTACATTAAGGATTTTCTGGAGAAGAATTCTTCTCTCGGACACTTAGTGGTGTTCTTGACCACATAAATTCCATATGTAATCCATTTCATTGGAAGAGATTTTGTAATATATAGACCAAAAATTGAAGTACACCGCTAAACCCATCACCATTTTTAATACCATTACAACAAAGGTATGATCTCATTCTCCCATTTATTTCTCCGAAAAACTCTATATTTCACTACTATAGCCATCATTACCTGTCTTCGGACAAGGGTTCCAAAATCCATTTTTTCCACCAAAATAATCTTCATCCATGTAAAATCTATATATAATGCATAATAATTATTAATGAACATCAATTAACAGGGTTTTAATAAAATTCCAATGTTATTATGTTGCATGAAGTTATTTATAGGCACTGTGAATAAATAACACTAATCCACACCTCCTATTTCAATGAAAAGAAATCATAAGTACTGGTTAAAAAATAGTTAAACATTTTAAAAACATTTCATTAATTTAATATAGATATAGGTTTTATAGAATATAAAAATATAGTTAAGGGAAACAATAAAACAATGTGAAAATATAAAATCAATGTACCTATGATTTTTCAATACATGGAAATAATGGGAAACAAAATAGACACATAAAAGTTGTTAACATAATCTCATGAATATTTATCACCCCACAAAATATTCACCAAACCTAGAGGTTTATGTAGCTTTCCACTCATAATTATCCAGTGGTTCCCTTGAAAAATATATAATTTCACATTACATATGAATCAACTCAAAAATAAAACCCTTAGGCCAAATACTTGTATGTATAATATACAGTAACATTAAAACGAAGACTACCCACTTCATAGAAGCCATGTAGCTTGAGAGACACAGTATGGTATTAGATCATTTTTCACACCCCACATAATTATTAATTGAAATTAATATGCTCCATCTTATCCATCACTGTAATGAAAAATTGAAGAGTCACAAACACAGATTTAGGTCATATTAGAATATAAAAATATAATTAATAGTGAATGGTAATTAGGGAAATTTTTCTCTATGTTATGTTTGACAACACATTAAAAAATACATATACTATGATCATGATCTTCCATAACACATAAAAATCTAGAAACACATATGTTGTAGAAACATCTCATATTAACAGATACAACACCGAAAAATAAAAATATAGATTACGATACCTATTTTTTGAATAAGTGAAAATAAAGGGAAATAATGTAGCAACATGAATGTTGTTAACATAAACTCATGAATCTGTATCAACCCACAAAATATATACCAAACCTAGAGGTGTATATATCCATTAACATAGAATTATCCAATGGTGCCCATGAAAAATACCTCATTTCACATTATATCTAAATCAACAAAAAAAATATTTGGGCCGAACACATGTATGTATAATTTACAATAACATTAAAATGGTTAATCTCTCTTCCTAGAAGTCAAGTATCTTGAGAGATATTATGGTGTATGATCCTTTTTATCCCACAATGAATTACCAATTGAAATGAATATGCTTCATCTTATGCATCACTACAATGAATAATGGAAGAGTCACACACACTAATTTTGGTCATATATGTTTGAATATAATCATAAAATTAATAATGTAGGGTAATTAATGAAATTTTGTCTCTATGCTATGTTTGAAAACACATGAAAAAAATCATATCCAATGAGCTTGAACTATTAGAATACATATAAAGTTAGAAACACTTATGTAGTATTGATGCAACAAATTAACAAAGAAAAAACTATATGTGAATACAATAATATGAAAGTGAATAGAAACCCATATATAGTGGAATAAATTTTAAATTAATGTTACATATTAAAAGTGAACACAACATTCCATCCTTGAAAAAATAGGTAACATAACAAAATAACTGGAAACATGTCTATAGTATAATAAATATATTATAAGTGAACAGAATGTCAATAGTGGATGGAAACATATATAGAATGTCAAAAACAAGGTTCCCAAACTGAGTTCACTGAGCCATTTTATAAATCATGCTTAGTTAAATCCACTCTAAGCCAGATCTATAGTGTTGTAGATCCTACAGGACCCATCGTCATATTCAATCTAAGTAGCGGGCACCATGTAGTCAGAAAGAACAAATTTCTCTTGATTGGCACTAGGTGCCTCATCAGATGTTCTACATTCAGTAATAGCTATTCCAATATAATTTGATCTCAGTATATTGAAACCCTCTATATTGAAGGTCATGGGAGAAGAAATGTTTTTACCAGTTATGGGATTTTTTGTAAGATGAAAAATATGTTTCATCCAAACCATCAATAACCCTAAAATATCCTTTTTCTAACCCTTGAAATCAAATGGTCAAATGAATTAAATTATTGGAATGGTAATTGATAAAAATAATTAATTCTATTCTAAAAATTGAAATAAAAAATTAGTTCATTTCTTTTAATTAAAGATAAATTTTATATAATGATCATGTAAGGCTAATCATTTCAATCAAGAAACTCCCTTACAGTTGGACATTAAAATCTACTTAATTACATGTAATTTCATTCGATAATGTTCTATTATTGTTCATTTTATCCCCTTAAATGAAAACATTCATACATGGCCTAAAAATTTGTATCAACATTCAGATAGAACACAAATGCAGGGAGTGGGGGAGATAAGCATTTCATACATACCAACAATTGAAGAATGATCAAGTTGATCAAAAATTCACAACTATGTCTAAAAATCCATCTTCAAATAAATTGATTAAAAAAATGATACCTTAAAAAATATACATATAGATTACCTAATTTTAACCAGAAATATTATGATCATCTTATTTAATAGAACAAGAAGGACCAAGACATATATAATAATGAAAGTTACTACAATCATATAAAATAATTCTTATTCAGTGTTCTCCTTTGATTAAGTATGGTTTTAGCTAGGTCGTACAATTATTTATATTAAATAATAGTGGATTAATCATGGATATAGTTAAAATAGTAGAAAACAAAGTGAATAATCACATTGTACCTTTGTACTGAATCTACAACTTCAAGAACCTCAGACACAATAAATAATATCTTTTTAAAATAATTAAAAAAATTAAAATATAATTTATATAGATTATAAAAAATTCTAATTCAATGTGTTAATAAAAATTTATGCATCTGAGATTTTTTAAATTGTTATAAGGGTGCATACCTCAAGAAAGTACACCTTGTTCCATGATTTTTTTCAGGAATTCCAGCCTGAGGTTTTTCAAATACGGTGATTATTCATAATCATAAAAATACTTCAAGATCTCATGAAATCCATTTTAATAAATTGAATAAAATGTTGAAGAAAATGATATTTTCATTCCATAGTCTACATAAATCAATTGATGCACTATCCAAAAAAATAAATATTGAAATCCAATAGGAGGTACGAGTAGGATGTATGAAATCCACACACATACCATTTACACCTAAAAATATCATCTAAATAATCTTCAGCTCAATCATTCTGATTTAACATAATCATACAAACAAGAGGAATTTTATTTTCTTGTTCTCTCAAACCAAAACTTCAATGTCGTCCTCTAATCTCTCTTACATGAATTTTATAAATTAAAATTGTTTACTTAATTAACCTAAACTAAATATATGAGGATAATATACACTATGAAAATCAACAATAAGTGTAATGGATTATCAATACATAAAATGGAAAAAATAATATAGTTGGGAATCCATAGTGAATAAATGGATAAAGTAGGTCTGCTGGCTATCTGAGTTTAATAGAAATATGGTTACTGTAACAAACATTAGAATATTTGTCTAGTACATCCATGAAATCATCATGGATTGAGTTCTTGGCATGAAGTATGTCATCTAATTATCATCCTTCAGAAACCCTGATCACTTTCACATTATTATCCACTAATATCTCATACGTTGTGGATTTTTCTGCTTTTGAGCCAGTGAGGGCCTTGGTGGTTTGACGTAAAGTGTAACGTGGAAGGAGAGGGGGTTGTGAAAGGTATCGAGGAGTGATGCAGTGTTGAGAGGGGTTAAGGAGGGATTCAGGGAGGTCAGTGGTACCAACAGGGGAAGTCAGGGATGGAGTTAGTTGGTTAGGAGGGGGGAGCTCAATGTAAGGGAAGAGTAGAGGTGGAGGTTGAGACAGAACCATGTTTGGAGAGGTGAGTTGGGGAGGGATATGAGGATATTTGGGAACCCAAATAGGAATCAAAGAAAATCGGTAGTTGGAGGAGAAGCACGAAGGTTGCGTGAAGAACCCTAAACTGGAGAGAGGTAGTGGAAGGGGGTTCGGATGAACCAGTGGAGGTGTAGGTAGAGTGGTTGGTAGAGTTTTAGGGTAATCGCGGAATAAGAGTATAAGGTGGAACAAAAATCGACTAGATCCCTAAGTACAGGGTAGGGAAATCCCGTGTGCGGTATGGTACCGAGGTAGCGGATCGAAAAATGGATGTATAGGGGTGATGTGGAGGTCTGTATGCATGACATGTCATCTTAGATAAACCTAGGATTAGTATATATATTAAATATATTCTTTGATATTTTATCTTACTTTTTTTTCATATAGTATTTTGATTAGGTAAAATTAATTAAAATGATTTAATAATATTGAATATTATTCATCTGAGACCTTATAAATCTTCAGATTAACCTTTATAAATATTAATATCATTATCATACTACTAATTTTAAAAAAATGGGTTATATTAGAAAATTTAAGGGATTTCAAAATAATCTATTTTAGATAGAAATATTTATTGGGTACTCAATTCATGCCCTCTAGAGATACTGAATCTGAATAAAATTTGGTATTAGAAGATTTAAAATCTTTTAATAAAGGGTTTTCAAATCATTTTAAATATTATTTTAGTTGTACATTAAAGATTAAAAAATCTGAAATTTTTAAATTTAGTTCTTTAAATGGATAATCATCCAGACGGTTCTTCCACTAATAGATCGCCTTTCGTTAATTATGTAAATTATTCCTAAAGGAAGATTAAAATGAAAAATGCATATATAGAGCATGAGTTTTTATATTTGTTCATCTATAGAAGATGAATATGTTATTCTTGATATTGCTACAAGTACTTGGGATGATTCTACTGAGTTAGCTTATAATAATAATTATAATTAAATTAATTAAATGTATTTAATTTAGGAGATGAGGAATTTAGTAGTATTTTTGTATGTAAAATACCTTTTTATATTTCGGAAACTCTATCTATTTACCCTGACGGATCTCCAAATGTTAAATATATGAGACATAATAATTATAATATAAAATATCATTATTTTAAAATGAATCAAGATGTACACATATCTTACATGTATCTTAGGTTTAATGATATTGTCAACACAATGATATTACTTGTATAAAAAGTATTTGACAAGGATTAAATTATATGATTACTCTTATGCCTACCAGAAAAATATAGAGGCGCATCAGTTTCAATCGAAGAATCATGAGACATAATTATAATTCCAATGAAAGATTTTATTAGAAGGATTATGTATGAAGAAGAATTATTTTTAACCCATGAAGAATATAAATATCCTATGATAAAATCAGTTTCAGTGAAGCCTAAATCCCCTAGACAATAAAATCATAAATATTAAGAGAAGGTATAAGCTACTAGTTCTAGTGATAGTGGAACACCATATGATAGTGAAGTAGAGATTTATTACCTAGCTAGAAGATTCGTTATGTTTTACTAAAAGAAAAATTTCCTCACGAAATCAAATTATAAATGAATGTTTGAAAACATTTAAAATTGGTTGAATGATTGAAAAAATAATGATGACCCTAAGGAAATTTTTTGGTATGAATGCTAAAGGAATGGTCACAGAAAATCTGATTGTCTAAAGATTATGTACAAAAATAAATATGAACAGTATGATATGAGATAAAAAATGATGTGAAAGAAACATGAAGTAGTTTTGAGGATTTATCTCGTGAATCTGATTCTTCATATAAATAAAATACAACCACATTGAACATGTGTTTCGTGACTAATGTTGGTGAGGTACTTGATTTACATACTTCTTCTAGTATTTTTAATGTTCATGTTTTTTTATAATTTTCAATAACAACGACATAATGATAATATGTCCAATGAATAATTTTGTGGGTAGTGAAACATGCTAGGGGATATGATTGATTAATTAAAGGTTAATTGTAATATTATTAAAATTCATCATGCTCTAACCATGAATATAATGTCTGAACAGTCTATAAAAAAGGATACAAAATCTTAATTTCTCAAAAGAAAACAATGAACCGAAACTGTAAAATGAGAAATTGAATAATGATATTTAAAAATTTAAAAATGGTAGAGTAACACTTACACACATCATGGGAAACAAATTTCTCCAAAATATGTTACTGGAATAGGATATGGGCATGGATATAGAAGAATAACTAAAAAACATCTTTTCCTAAAACCAGACCCCAAATATCTAATGATAATAATTTATCAAAACTTCCCAACATGGTTTTTATTTATAAGAGTCTACAATCTATTTATCATAAACATGTCAAGAAATTTTAGGTTCCCAAAGCATTTATTACAATAATTTCAAGACTTAAATATATTTGGGAACAAAAATCCTTTCTTGGATAAATTTGATTTTGTAGAAACAATTAGTGAAAAAATACAATAAAATTATATGGTACTTAGATATTGATTATTCAAGATATTAGTTGGTATATAATTCATTATTCACGAGGATTATGGTGGATATGTCACATTTGTTGATAATTAAAAAATAAATACCATCAGCTTAGGCCATATTGGTAACAAATATTTTTTAATTTCTAAATTATTATATGTTGATGGTCTAACATATAATCTGCATATCAATTCTCAGTTATGTGATGATGGGTTTCATACTAAATCTGATAATGATGCTATTAATGTTTTTGATTAAAAAAATGCTTAACTTTTTACTAATTTAATAATTTATAATGTTTATTATATATATTTAAATTAATTTACTTCTCAAAATGTTCAATGCTTGAGAACCTTTCACAAAGAGTCATGGATTTAGCATATGATTCGAGGACATTTCAAAATTCAATCACTTTGGATTCTAACTAGGAACAGGACAGTTGTGGATAAATCTATGCTCCATTTCCCAACTGATACAATCTTTATCCCATATCAAGAATGAAAAAATATAATGCTTCTTTTAAATAAAAGAAAGTAGTGTGAACTTCTCCACCTCTTGAGTTAGTTCCCATGGATTTTTTTAGACATTATAGAGTCTATATCTTAAATATGAAGCACTATTTTAATGTTCTTGTATGACATTTATTGTGGTATACTTGTGTAAATTTTCAAATTCACAAAACTGCACCTGGATCATACATTACTATGTATGCTAAGTCTATAGAAAATATTTGGGGACATATGATTAAAACCTTAAGGAGTGGCCATGGGTGTGAGTTTGAAAACCTGTATTTTGAATCTTTTTTCTCATTAAATGGATAAATTCATAACTTCTCAAGTCCTTTGACACCCCAATATAATGGAGTTGTTGAAATATAAAATATAACCTTAAAATGGATAGCTCATATTATGATAAATGATTATGACCTACCCATCAATATTTGCGAAAAATCTGTCAATACAGCCTGATATATCATTAGTAGAGCTTTGATCAGAACTATCCTTATGAATACCCTTTATGAGCTATGTAACAATAGAAAACATAAGGTTAATTACATTCGTGTTTTTGTTGAAAATACATTATTCTTAACACTAAGGATAAATTGGGAAAAAATTATTCCCATAGTAATGAAGGAATTTTCCTTTGTAATTCAATATCTATTAAATCTTGTTGAGTTTCCAATAAAAAGACTACAATTTTAGAAGAATATATCCATGTAAAATTTTATAAAACTAATAAAAATGAGCCTAATACCTCTATAGAGAATATTGGTGTTAATTTATATTCTTTTAACATAAATTCCAACCCATTAGACTCTGATGTCATACAAGAAAAAAATAATCATGTTGTGAAGAATCTCTAGAACATCCAAAACCTAATCCTAAAAATCTAGAATTGACTAGTGCCTATTTATCTAAAGAGGATAGATCCATTTAATACCTTCATTTTGATGTTATTACTGGTGATCAAAATATAGGAACTCAAACAAGATCTTCTATTAGAAATCTGGTTGAACATCAAGCATTCTAGTCTCAAATTGAACCTAAGAACATCAATAAAGTCAATAATGATGAAATAATGGTAATATCTATGAACAAATAATTGAATCATATTGAATGAAAAAAATTGTGGGAACCTATAGATATATCTATGTACATCCTGACTATTGGCACTAAATGGGTTTTTATGAATACAATTGATGAGTCGGGAACTATAGTTAAAAACAAGGATAGACTTGTTGTGGAAGGTTATAACCGGGAAGAAGAAAATGAAAATAAGGATACCTTCTCACCTATATCCAGATTTGAATCCATAAGAATCCTAGAAGCTACTACACCACATCTATCTTTCAATATTTATCAAGGGGATTTCTTGAGTGCATTATTAAAAGGTTTAATTGTTGATGATATTTTTTGGAACAACTCCTGGTTTTTAGAACCCTCATTTCCCAAATCATGTATTTAAATTAAAAAAATAATTATATTGTTTAAAACAATCTCCCTAAAAATGATATGATTGGATCATCAATTTCATAATTTCATACATATTTTTGAAAGTAATTCATGATCGTACTCATTTCATAATGTAAATTTCCAAAGATATATTAATAGTAAAAATATATGCTGATGATAATATATTCATATCATTAAAAAAAATATTGGTATTAATTTCTATAAAATGATACAAAATAAATTTTAAATGAGTTTAATTGGTGAATTTTAATTACTTCATGGGTTTTATATTTTTCAAAACAAATAATGAATTGTTTTAAACCAGAGTAAATAAAAAAATATACTCTAAAACTTGTTAACATGTGCAGAACTAAATATAATTATTCTCCTATGTATACCACCAATAATTTTGTTCTTGATATAGTTGGGAAACTAATTGATCAAACCTGATATAGAGGTATGATTGGAACTCTTCCCTAAAAGACTATTAGGTGACCAGAGATTATTTTTCGTGTCTGTATGTGAGCTCATTTTCAAGAAAAAACAAAATAGTAAAACCTTATTGATGTTAAACTAATTTTAAAATACCCTAAGTATACAACCAATTTATGAGTGTTTTAACCAAGAGGAAAATCATTTGATTTAGTAAGTTATTTTATTGCGTATTATGGTGGATATAAGTTAGATAGGAAAATAACCTATAGAACATTACAATTTTTAGGAATGTCTCTAGTTTCTTGGTGTAGTAAAAATAATTTTTTATTTAATTTCCTTTAGTGGAAGCTAAGTACATAGTTGCATGTAGTTGTTGTGAAACAATTTTTTGGATGAAACACACTCTACTAGCCTATGGATATCAATTCCAACATGTCCCCATAAATAATGAAAACACAAATACTATTAACATTTCTATGAATCGGGTTTCTCATTATAAGACCAAGTATATTGATATAATGCATAATATTTTGAGAGGACATTTTAAAAAAAAGACATTACTCCTGAAATTATTGGGACATAACATCAGTTAGCTGATATATTCACTAAGGATTTGAATTCTGAGAAAATGAATTATTTCAAACCTTAATTATAAATGATTAATTTTGGTTATGTATAATTCTATGTGACATACTGTTTTTATTGACACACAATTTTGGCAAACATTCCATTGTGAATAACATATCATTGTGGTAACACACCGTTAGCCTCTCACACCATTGGATCATCACACCGTTAGTCTATCATAATGTTGGGTTGTAAAATCATCTACATATATGGATGTTTTCTTTCAAACCATCATCTTTTCACACCATTTCTACACATGCCTTTGAGAATTTATCCATTTCTCTGTATTTTGAACTACTAGTTTATTTCTTGACTTATGTCATATCTGTAACAAAATTCATGTTTTTCCTTAAATTTCAATTTCATCTTCAATAATTATTTCAATTTTATAATACCAAACATCTCAAATAATTTGAAATGGCATAATGTATATTCCTCACACACCTTCATCCACGTGTAATAATCCCAAATCTCTCTCACACCTAGTGAAGACCTGTTCACTCCCGCATTTCAAATATTCTAATTTCCTCATCTAGGCTTCCCAAGATGATCTGAATGCTAAGAATGAAGCTTGCTTTTTATTATTAACATTCTAACTTTAAATATTCAAATAATTATATAAAAGAGTTTATTTCACCTAATAGTTTACCTAAATTAAATCAAGAGCATGCTAACATGATAGTTGTACGAGAAAGGATAATTGAAATAAAGTGGTTGTTATCTAGTAAGTTGTTGGTACTCAATGTAATTTAGAGCCAAGGATGTTTAGAGATTTTTTTAAATAACAAGGCATGTTTAACCTATATTGGTCTATGAGTTTTATGAGAATGTAGAATTTGTGTTTGATCCAGATGGTGCTGATTAGATTAGAATTCGTGTAAAAGAAATGTTTTCGTATTTCTTTAAAAAAAATGGGATAAATGTTTAGGGGTTCCATATGATGGAATCTATGATGACCACCAATGTATAATTCTAGATGATATTAATTTTTTTTAATATGAGGATTGTCTTACTTTTTTGACTGGTGATGGCACAACCAAGAGTCTTATTGCTTCTGAGCTGGACGGAGATTGTAGGATACTTTTTATGTATGTGTAGCACATGATTTTTCCAAGGAAGGGTGAATTCACAACATTAAGGTACCAATATGTTAGTATTCTATCTCTGATGATGTAATTTCACAAGATTAATATACATAGATATCTTATGGTGCATATGTGAGAAATTTTCCTCCATCCAAGAGAAAAAAATTCTCCAATCTACCTAAAGATGATTTCAGCCATGTTGGAGGCTACGGGAAAAGTATGAGATGATGAACAATCAATTACAACCCACTGAACTTTTTATCATATAATAGTTTTTTTAAAGAAATAAAATTAGCTAAAACCCATGGAAGAAATAGTGGGTTGGTGATTCTGAAATATTTTAGGTTAAATATAATATTGTTGATCATCCAACCAGACCTAAAGATGATGTTGATCAAAGATTGGATCAAGTTGAAGTAATGGAATACTCTGATGAGGATGTATAAGTATCTATTGTAGAAAATTTAGAAAAGTAACCATCTGTGGATATAGGTATTAAGCTTGATTTCTATCCCAAATCATTTCCCAATACCTTTTGATCTCTTAGTCAACCTCGGATGTTTCCAAAAAAGAGAGAAATTGGTTTAATGTTATTATTAAGAGACCAAGTTAATTGGATATGAGAGGTATAAAAGTTAAAAATCCATTGAATCTGATGGTGGTGGTGGTGGTGGTGGTGGTGATAATGAGGTTGAAGATACGGAATATGATGATGAGAATGGAAGTGAAAATGGTGATGATGAAGACTCTAACCAAAATAGTGATAGTGCCAGAATCAAAAGAAAGGGTATGCATGTAATTTCCCGGACCTCTTTGTTCCATTCCATTGTGAAAATATGGTTTTTGAGGTGTTCCAGGAGGTTAAGGTGACTTATCCCCAATATTTTTCCAATTTTCCAGTTCTCTGAATAGTTCCATTGGTGAATAGTTCTATCGGTAACCTCTCTTTCCTTTTCCAAATTTCCAATTCTTTGATAATTCCATTGGTGAACAGTTCTATCAGTGAGGTTCATGAAAAGTTTCTAAGGGTGAGGTTCATGAACAGTGTCTAACGGTGAGGTTCATGAACAATGTCTAATGGCGAGGTTCATGAACAGTGTCTAACGGTGAGGTTCATGAACAATGTCTAACGGTGAGGATCATGAATAGTATCTAAAAGTGAGGATCATGAATAGTGTCTAATAGTGAGGTTCATAAATAGTGGCTAACGGTGAGGTTCATGAACAGTGTCTAATGGTGAGGTTCATGAACAGTGTCTAACGGTGAGGTTCATGAAAAGTGTTTTTCCTTTTCCAAATTTGGAGTTCTTGAACATTGTTTCCATCTTCCTATAGTTTCGTCCCTTTAGCATTTTTCTTTTATGTAAAAAGCATTTATGCTCTCATTTTAAGGACTCTAAGGCTGATTCAAAAAACATAACTCCTATATTAATTATTCCTAAGGCTCGGGATGTTTTTACTTGGTTAACCCGCGTGGTTTAATTTGATCCTCTTTTAATAGGAAATTAAGCATATCATAAACCATCGCTCCGTTAAATCTTCTAAAGGGATGGGATATCTTCCTCCCTAATTCGTTCTCCTTTTTCTCGGCTGTAGGATGCTCGAACATCTCATACCATCCTATAAGAGTTGCACAATCAAACATTCCTTCTAAGATAGGTTCCGCTCTGTTTTGATGCAACCGAGACGTATCGGTCAACCTTCAATTTAAGGTATGTTTTATCATCATTCTTTTGGGGTTCATCTTCTCTTGTTTCTCATTTCCATATTATAACATGTTATCTCCATGCTTCTAATGGATTTTTCTTGGGTTTTGGTTGGTGCGGTAGTATCGTGGCATCCTCGGGTGGATGTAGTTGTCACGAGAGGAGGATCGTGAACCGTTGCGTGGACTATTCTCGTATAAAGAACATCAATAACTATTTGAGGTAGGGGATTCATTGCTTCTATTTTCTTTTACGTGAAAAGGTATTGTTATCATGGTTTATCCCACTGGACCACAATGGAATTGACATAATAAATATTTGAACCGGATAAATAAATTGATATCGGTCATAAGTTTTTGCCTCTTGATTTTTATAGATAGTGTTATATCCATGCTTTCTTCATTATGTTGTTCATTTCTGATTGAAATTGGTAATTAACATAAATCCGAGAATAAATTGATAATTTTTTGGCTAAGGATAAAGAGGCATGAAATGAATTTGGTTCTTCTAGTTTTAATTTGATTTTAATCAAATTGGTGCAGTAAGCATGTTTATTTATTTTTGATAGCTTACTAGTTAGGTTTCTTGAATTTGGAACCTACGAATAATAAATCTTTCAGTCCAATATGGATTAAATAAGTGGTTGTTTGATAAAGGATAATTCAATGTAGGGTTCTGATTTACCCTCTTACTTGTTAAAGTGCCAAGATCCCAATTGTTAAGATATTTGTTTTCCTACTGCTTGTGTTGTGATGTGATCCCAGATGGGTTTTGTGATATGTGGGGGCATGTAGGCATTTTGTTTTAGGAAGTAGATGACACCTAGAGTGGAGAGATGCATCAGTTTATGCATGTGAGTGTCGGGGAGGACACAAGGGATGATGGAATGGTATGGATGTGATGGTTGGATGCTTGCTGATTCTTATTGGTTGATTATCTACTTTACTTTTCCCCACTACTCAATGCAGTTGGTCTTTCTTATCATTCTTCCGAAAGAGATGAAGACACGCAGGGTATGCCACTTGATTTCCGTGTTTAACTTCTCAAGGGAGGATGGATATACGCTCTTGCTATAGGCGACAAAGACTCGACGGGTAGTACATCTACTCACCGTGTTGAGCCCCCCTTTTGTTTAGTAGTATAGATTGCTTTTCTAGAATGCCTAGAAATATGAGAACGTAATTTTGTAATGAAAAATTGAATAAATGATGTTAACACATGGGGTTGGAGTTTTATGGAACATAATAATGAGGTTGTAATTTTAAGGAGACATTAGACTTCGGGTATGATACTAATGAAATTTAATGTGGAATTTTCATTGGTTAATTAATGTTTAATGAATTAATTAACATAAAGAAAATATAATAAAGAGGTAATGAAATAATCTATTAATTATCTTTAAGTGGTTGTGTGATTATAGGATACATAGTCTTAGAAGTAGCAGCCCGAAGTCTGAGAGACATTAGCTGCAGTTGTGTCTAAGACTAGGTTATTCCCATATTGTGGTTGTAAGATATATTATACCATTTAATTTTTGTGTTTCTATATGCTACTCCACCCTTTCAGTAAGGGAAACTGACACCCCGAGGATCTTGAGCCATGGGGGGTGTTATCCCCAACATTTTGATGGGAGTATGGATGGATGACTACCCCCTTTGGCCCCGCTCTCTTCTCTTGGTAGTTACTTGTGATGGCAGGCACACTGGTTAGTTCTCCCCATTTATGTGTGTACAGGGCTGTAATGTCTTGTGGTTATTCAGACACGTATATTCTGGGTATAGTTTTCTATAGACTACTATAGGTGTAACGTGTATAGGTTGTGATGGCTTTAGGATCCTTAATCAGTGTATGGGCTGTAATGGCTTGAGGTGTAATAACTGATGTATGATACAGGTTATGCGGGCTATGGTGGCTCCCAGAAACTACCTTGTTACTTTGCTTACATGGATGTGGTGGTTTTTTTGCATGAGTTCCATGTTGTGGTGCTTCACCCAGGTGTCTGATGGCAAGTCTTTTTGGAGAGAGATGCTTAGGACGTGCGACGTTGGGGAAAAGAAGCAAACAAGTGGGGAAGTAGTAGTACGATACACTTGATATTCTTTATTATATGATATATTATTGTATGTCTTACATGATGAGAGTATCCATGGTTAGGATGGGAACTTAGTATACCTGTTTAGGTGATGAGTTAGTTTCACTTGTTGTTTACTGTGCTTTAGCATTCTTTCTTTACTTTTGCATGAGAGGCTTCGGGGAGGATCCTACTAAGTATAATTTTATACTCACCCTATGTATATACAAACTGTTTTTCAGGTCACTTGGACCAGGTTGGAGATTAGGCTGGTTACTACTAGCTTGTGGTTGCTGCTGTTTTTCTTTCTTTTCGGTACTTCCAGTTTTCCCCTTCCAGTTTTAGTAGTTTTGCATGGAATTACATATGTGCACTTGGATTTCTTTTATATTTCAGGTATGATTTGGTGTTGGTTTGTGTTTATCTTATCTCTCTCTTCCACATGTTTTCTCTTAGAGGGTAAGGCCTCCCATTTGTGTGTTTACTATACCCTTAGAGCTAGTTGTCAACCCGGGACTTACTGGAGGCGCGACTCAGGGTTCATTATCTCCCTTCTCACATTTCTGGCCCAGGAGGGGTACACTTTGTGGGGAGGGGGTCATGAAAGAGTGGTATCAGAGTTTCTTTTGACGGATCGGATGGAGTTTGGAGTTAGGAATTGGTGAGGTTCCATGGGTTGGTTGGAAAACAATGTCATTAATGTTTAACAAGTGAGGTTAAAACTAGAGACCGGCTGAGACATAGGCATTTAGGGACCCCTATGATCTGAGGTATAGACCTTTATGTTTACAATGGATACTAAACAAGGTGATACTAGTTGCAGGGTAGATACCTAGGAAAGGATCATGCATCATTCTTCTTTGTGCATGTGTTTGAATGGGTAGACCATGGGATAGGATAACCTAAAATAAATAAAAGAAAAAAAGTAATTAATTAATGTTGAGTCTTTCATATTCCAGTTTTATGAGCTCTAACAGTTTGTTATTTTATAGGTATGTCTCTATGTAGATGTCCTCATCATTTTTTCGTAGAAAATGTCCAGCAGGCTATTCCAGAAGATTGTTGTAGGGTAGAGGTTGATGATGATGACACTTGGATGAAGATACTCCGAGAGTTTTAGTGTCGAATTCTGTAGAAATATGAGGGATCCATTTTAGATTCAGTTAAGGAAGACTGGTTGGAGGAGGTCGATATAGGTTTCAGTTTGATCTGTGCTTGGAAGGAGCATTGGGTGTCTTTGGTTTGTGACGATGCTGCATGGAGCAGCGAGGAAGTGGTGGTTCTTTTTCCTCGGGGATCATGAGGATTCAACGATCTCATGGGAGGAGTTCCGAGACAAGTTTAGAGTCGAGATTCTTTCTTCAACTGTGATGGTGTCCAGTCACTAAGAGCATTTTATCCTTCGATAGGGGAGCTCCAGTGTTCGAGAGTTTGGAATCCATTTCATGAACCTTTTACGATATGCTTCAAACCTATTGCCATATGAGGATACCAGGGAGAGGAATTTTGAGGAGCATTTGCTTCCAGAGATCTAGCCCTAGGTCACCCCATTTATGATGAAAACATATCTTGAGGTGATGGCGAGGGCAGAGCTTGTCGAGAGGACTTTGGCTAGGACCATATCATCATGAGAGGGGAATCGTCATGATTCCTCATGAAGTAGAGCTGTTGTCTGTGGTTCCCGGCTTTCAGGGGAGAAGAGTTTCCCTTCAGCCAGGGGTAGGTCTCATCCCTTCACATATCATTTATCCAAAGGCAGCAACTCTTAGGCCTATGCCAAGGGATCATGCGCTTGTTTTTCTTGTGGTGGTCGTGGACATCAGCATCAAGAGTGTCCGACCTTTCAGATCGGTCATCGTGCATCAGGTGCTACGCTCTAGGTTCTTCCGTTGAGGTAGTTCCATCCGAGGCAGCAACATCACGTTACACCAGCTTTAGATCAGAAGAGGGTAGATGGGGCAGGTATAAGACAGTATCATGATTCTCCCCATCCTCAGAGAGTAGAGTGCGTCCATGGTGGTGGTCTTCATCAGGGTCAGAGAGGTCATGGAGGAGGTCGTGGTCAGCTTCATGCTCTAGCGTTGCCAGCTTCAGGTGAGCCAGACATCGTTCGATGTACCCTTTTCTTGTTTTCTACCCTGGTGTATTCCTTGATTGATTCAAGAGAGACACACTCCTTAATATCACCTACCCTTGTCCATGCTTTTCGAATTGAGGTAGAGAGGCTTCCAGTGCCCTTGGCATTTACTACACCAATTGGAGGTCGATCTGACTTGTTTGAAGTATGTAAAGACTGTGATCTAGTGTTGGGGAAACACCGCTCTTGGGGATATTACCTATGATTACGAATACAACCATATGATTTCATCCTCGGCATGGATTGGTTGTATTAGGTGCAGGCTATCATGGATTGCTTCAGGAAGAAGGTCGTTTTCATTGGTGTGGATGGAGAGCCAGTGGTGTTTATTGGCGAGCGTGATACTCATATGGGGTATAGGCATGTTCCATCCTTATCATCCATGATGGATGATATGATGTTGTGTTCTTCATATGTTCAGCATTTGGAATTTCATAGGGTCGTAGAAGAGTACCCTGATGTCTTTCTAGAAGAGGTTGTAGCATTACCACCTTGATGAGAGATCGATTCTGAGATCGAGCTACAACCAGGAGCATATCCTATCTCTATGTCTCTATATAGGATATCCCCTTCTGATTTATGAGATCTATGTATATAGCTTGATGGTCTGTTACAATGTGGTTTTGTTCTTCCAAGTTTGTTACCATGAGGTGCACCAGTTTTTTTCGTGAAGAAGGATGACGGAAGTTGGCAGTTGTGTGTCGATTATCATCGCTTAAACAAAGTGAAAATAAATAATTTCTATCCTCTTCCGTGGAGTGATGATTTATTCGATCAACTGAAGAGTTAAAGTTGGTTCTCAAAGATCGACTTGCGGTCAGGATATCATCATATGTGTGTGAAGGATGAGGATATCCCGAGGACTGCTTTTCGTTGTCGTCATGGGCATTATGAGTTCGTTGTAATTTCGTTTGGTGTGACGAATGATCCAACTGTAATCATTGGATTGATGAATTTTGTGTTCTGTGAGTTACTGGACAAGTTCGTGGTGGTTTTCATCGATGACATCCTTGTGTACCCCACATCTAGGGAGGAGCGTGCATAGCATCTACAGGCCCTTTTGGGAGTTCATCGTCAACATAAGGTGTTTGGTAAGTTGTCGAAGTGTGAGTTTTGGGCTCGAGATGTCCGTTTCATGGGCCATGTTATGTCCCAACTAGGAGTATCTATGGATCCATCGATGATAGAATCAGTTGTGTCTTGAGAAGCCCCCAAGACAGTGTCAGGGGTGTGAAGTTTTTTTGGTCTTGCAGGCTACTGTAGGAGGTTCATAGCCAATTTTTCACGAGTTTCATCTTCTCTGATAGCTTTGACTAGGAAGGATCAGACATTCATCTGGACTGATCAGTGTCAGGTAGCTTTCGAGTATCTAAAGTAGAAGTTAGTAAGTGCTCAATTTATTTATCTTCCAGCTGAGGGAGTTCAATTTGATGTTTTCCGTGATGCTTCGCTTCTGGGGTTGGGTTGTGTTCTGATTCTAAAAATATCAGTTGTTTCTTATGGGTCTTAGTAGTTACTTCCCCATGAATATAACTATGACACTCACGATCTTGAGTTAGAATCTGTGGTGTTTTCTCTGAAATTGTGTAGACATTACCTCATTGGTGAGCGCTTTATGGTTTTCACCGATCATAAGAGTTTGAGGTATGTTTTCTCCCAGTGTGACTTGAACTTATAACAACATCAGTGGATGGAGTTCTTACAAGAATATGACTTCAAGATATCATATACACCTGAAAAGGGGAATGTTAATGCTGATGTGCTGAGTCGAAAGTCATGTAGTGATGTTGTGCGTGAATCTGGGGATTCCTGGAGCGTAATAGAAGAGCTGTCAGCATTACATCTTGATATGGGTGAAGTTGGGGTAGAGGTTGTCTTTTTCATATGACGGTACAGTAATCCCTGATGCAGAAGGGGGAAGAGACCCAGTTGGGGGATATTGAGGTGGAGGTCTGGAGAGCCCGAGTTGTTTGTGGTGAGGCCCCTGATGGTTGGACTGAGGATGAACAACACCGGGTGTTGTATCATGGAAGGCTTTTTGTTACTTTGATGACACGCGAGATGGTTCTCCAAGAGTTACATAGTTCACCTTTAGTGGTGCATCATGGAATGAAAAATATGTATCGAGCCTTGAGGATATAGTTTTGTTATCCGGGGCTGAAGCATGCAGTTGCGGAGTTTCTGTCTCGATGTTTGATCTACCATAAGGTGAAGGCCAAACACCGTGTTCCTGGTGGTCTTCTCCAGCTATTAGAGATTCCTCAGTGGAAGTGGGAGGACATCTCAGTGGACTTTGTTACTGGTTTACCTCGAGATCTTGGAGGACATGATTCTATTTAGGTGTTAGTGAATCATTTATCAAAATTGACCCACTTCATAATGATCAATGAGTCGAGCTCAGTGGAAGTTTTGTCGAGGCAGTATCTAGAGGGGGTGGTGAGACTTCATGGAGTCCCAAGGATGATAATTTTTTATCGAGATCCTTGTTTTACCTCTAGGGTGTGGAGAGGTCTCCAACATGATTTCAGTTCTCAACTATGCCTTATCACTACTTTTCATCCTCAAACAGATGGTCAGACAGAGCGTACCATCCAAACTCTTGAAGACATGTTACGCTCTTTTTTCTTGATTTTGGAGGCTCGTGGATAAGGCACTTAACCTTGGTGGAGTTCTCTTAAAATAATAGTTTTCACTCCACCATCAGTATGGAACCTTTTGATGCCTTGTATGGATGACATTTTCGTTCTCTGTTGTGCTGGACTGGGGTCGGAGAGTCAGCAATTCTTGGACCGGAACTAGTGCAGAATACAACAGAGATGGTTTAGGTGATTTGTGAGAGGATGAAGACATCACAACATCGTCATAAATCATATGTCGTTCAAAGGAGGAGTCCCATAGATTTTGATGTTGGGGATCACATGTTTCTGAAGGTGACTCCCCATCGTGGGTAGCGAAGGTTTTGTCGTGGGAGTTAGCTTTTCTCCCTGCTTTTTTGGGCCTTTAGAGGTGTTAGCTCGTGTTGGTGTTGTGGTGTATTGAGTAGCACTTCCCCAACAGATGATTCGAATACATGATGTTTTCCATGTATCATAGATCTGTCATTATCTTCATGATGACTCTCACATCATCAATTGGGGAGAGATCGATTTTGATGATGATGTAACCTTTGAGGAGCGACCTATGGATATCCAAGACCGTAATGAGAAGGTGTTGTGTGGGAATCCTATCCCCTTGGTTCGTGTCTTGTGGCGACATAGTGGCACGGAGGAGGGTACTTGGCAACTTGAGTCACAGATACATGCTCAGTACCCAGGATTTTTTGATATTTAACTCTTTTCATGTATAGATGTAGCTTATGTTTTTATGAACCTTTCATGTTTATGAGATGGCTTCCATTGTTGCTTTTGTGGCCTGCTCTCTTTTAAGAGGTATCTCGATGGGTGGTTGTTCAAACCCTATTTTATTTTCACTTTAGATGGGTCTTGAATTCTCGGGGATGATAATGTTTTGAGATGTATCTGATGTAATGGACCGGACCTCTTCGGACCATTCCTTTGTGAAAATATGGTTTTTGAGTTGTTACAGAAGGTCAAGGTGACTTATCCCCAACACTTTACCAATTTTCCAATTCTGTGAAGAATTCCATCAGTGAAGAGTTTTATCGATAACCTATAATGGTAACCTCTCTTTATTTTTCCAAATTTCCACTTCTTTGAACAGTTCCGTCGGTGAATAGTTCTATAAGTGAGGTTCCAGAACAGTGTCTAACGGTGAGGTTCATGAATAGTGTCTAACAGTGAGGTACATGAACAGTGTCTAATGGTAAGGTTCATGAACAGTGTCGAACGGTGAGGTTCATGAACAGTGTCTAACGGTGAGGTTCATGAACAGTGTCCAATGGTGAGGTTCATGAACAGTGTCTAACTGTGAGGTCCATGAACAGTGTTGTTCCTTTTCCAAATATTGAGTTCGTGAACAGTGTTTCCAGCTTCCTACAGTTTTTCCCCTTTAGCATTTTCCTTTGACATAAAATGCATTTGAGGACTACTTTTAAGGACTCTAAGGCCGATTCAAAGGCCATAACTCCTATATTAATTATTCCTAAGCCTCATGATGTTTTTACATTCTTAAACCGCGTGGTATAATGTGATTTGATTTTAATGGTAAATTAAGTGTATCTTAAACCATCACTCCATTAAATCTTCTTATGGGATGGGATATCTTCCTCCCTAATTCTTTCTCCTTGTTCTCGGGTGTAAGATGCTCAAACATCTCATACCATCCTATAGGAGTTGCAAAATCAAACATTCCTCCTAGGATTGGTTCTGCTCTATTTTGATGCAACCGAGCTGTATCGGTCAATCTTTGATTTAAGGTATGTTTTATTGTCGTTCTTTTAGGGTTAATCTTCTCCTGTTTCAATTTTCTATATTATAACATGTGATATCCTGGCTTCTAATGGAGTTTTCATGGGTTTTGGTTGGTGTGGTCGTACAGTGGCATCCTTGGGTGGATGCAGTTGTTGCGAGAGGAGGGTTGTGACCCATTGTGTGGACTATTCTTGTATAAATAACATCAATAACTATTTGAGGTAGGGGATTCATTGCTTCTATTTTCTTTTATGTGAATCTTTATTGTTAGCATGTTTTACCCCACTAGACCACAATGGAATTGACATAATAAATATTTTAATAGGATAAATAAATTGATATCGGTCGTATGTGTTTGCCTCTTGATTTTTATAGATAGTGTGATATCCATGATTTCTTAGTTATATTGTTCATTACAGATTGAAATTGTTATAGAACGTAAAGCTAGGAATAAATTGATAATTTTTTAGCTAAAGATAAAGAGTAATGAAATGAATTTGGTTCTTATTGTTGTAATTTGATGTCAAACAAATTGGCGCAGTAAGAATGTTTATTTATTTTTGATATCTTACTGGTTAGGTTTCCCGAATTTGGAAACTACGAATAACAAATCTGTTAATCCAATATGGATTAAATAATTGGTTGTTCGTTAAAGGATAATTCCTTGTAGGGTTCTGAGTTACCATCTTACTTGTTAAAGGGACAAGATCCCAATTTTTAAGATGTTTTTTTTCTACTTCTTGTGTTGTAATGTGATCCTGGATGGGTGTTGTGATATGTGGGGGGATGGAGGCCTTTTGGTTGTGGTAGAAGATGATGCCTAGAGTGGAGAGATGCATTGGTTTATGCATGTGGGTGTCACGGAGGACACCAGGGATCATGGAATGGGATTGATGTGATTGTTGGATTCTTGGTGATTCTTATTAGTTGATTATCTGCTTTACTCTTCCCCAATGCTCATGGTAGCTGGTCTTGCTTACCCTTCTTCAAAAAGAGGTGAAGATGTGCAGGGTATGCCACATGATTTCTGTGTTTATATTCTCAAGGGAGGATGGGTCTACACTCTTGCTATAGGCGGCAAAGACTCGACGGGTATTACAT
Organism: Viscum album; assembly: GCA_963277665.1. Taxonomy (NCBI): domain Eukaryota; kingdom Viridiplantae; phylum Streptophyta; class Magnoliopsida; order Santalales; family Viscaceae; genus Viscum; species Viscum album. The sequence continues at coordinate 649,257,051 of OY728150.1, forward strand.
CTACTCACCGTTTTGATCCCCCTTGTGTTTAGTAGAATATATTGATTTTCTAGAATGCCTAGAAATATGAGAAAGTAATTTTGTAATGAATAATTTAATAAATGATGTTAACCCATGGGGTTGGAGTTTGCTGGAACATAATGATGAGGTTGTAGTTTTAAAGGGACATTGGTCTTTGGGTGTGATACTAATGAAATTTAATGTGGAATTTTCATTGGTTAATTAATGTTTAAAGAATTAATTAACGTAAAGCGAAACTAATAAAAATGTAATGAAATAATTTATTAAATCTCTTTAAGTGGTTGTCTGCTTATAGGATACCTAGTCTTAGAAGTAGGAGCCTGGAGTCTGAGAGACGTTAGCTACAGTTGTGTCTAAGACTAGGTTATGCCCATAGTGTGGTTGTGAGATATAGTATATCATGTAATTTTTGTGTTTCTATACGCAACTCCACCCTATCAGTAAGGGAAACTGACACCCCAGGGATTCTGAGCCCTAGGGGGTGTTTTACCCAACATTCTGGTGGGAGGATAGATGGCTTACTACCCCCTTTGGCCCCGCTCTCTTCTCTTGGTAGTTACTTGTTTTGGAAGACACATTGGTTAGTTTTCCCCATATATGTCTGTAGAGGGCTGTAATGGCTTGTGGTTATTCACACACATATATTCTGGATATAGTTTTCTATGGACTACTATAGGTGTAATGTGTATAGGATGTGATGGCTTGAGGATCATTACTCGGTGTATGGATTGTAGTGGATTGAGGTGTAATACTTGATATATGATACACATTATGCGGCCTGTGGTGGATCCTAGAAACTACCTGGTTACTTTACATAAGTGGGCGTGGGGGTTTTGTTGCACGAGGTGCATGTTATGGTGCTTCGCCCAGGTTTTTGTGGGCAAGCCTTTTGGGAAAGAGATGCTCAGGACGTCCGACGTTGGGGAAAAGCGGCAAACCAATGGGGAAGTAATAGCGGGGTACCCTTTATATTCTTTAATATATGATATATTCCTATATGCATTAATTGGTGAGAGAATCCATTGGGAGGATGGGAACATAGTATACCTGTTTAGGTGACAAGTTAGTTTCACTTGTTGTTCACTGTGCTTTAGCATACTTTCTTTACTTTCACACGAGAGGCTTCGGGGAGGATTCTACTAAGTATACTATTATACTCACCCTATGTATATAAAAACTGTTTTTTAGGTCACTTAGACCAGGTTGGACATGAGGCTGGTTACTACTAGCTTGTGGTTTATGTTGTTTTCCTTTCTTTTGGGTACTTGTAGTTTTCCCCTTCTAGTTGTAGTAGTTTTTCATGGCATTACATATGTGCATTTGGGTTTCATTTATATTTCAGTTATGAGTTAGTGTTGGTTTGCGTTTATCTTATCTCTCTCTCTTTTTCATGTGTTCTCTTAGAGGGTAATGCCTCCCATTTGTGTGTTTACAATACCCTCGGTGCTAGTCGCCAACTCGGGGCCTACTGGAGGCAGGACTCGGTGGTCATTATCTTTCTTCTCACATCGTCGGCCCAGGAGGGGTACACTTTGTGGGGAGGGGGTCGTGACAGTTCATATGCCTCTAGAGCATCAAGATGCACCTATTGTGGGGGGGAAATCCCCATTTTTTAAAAAAATTTATGAATCTACATCTTTCGATGAATTTGAGGCTAGTTATTCTTTCACTAGACAAACTCTTTTAGATTCTTCTATAATAAAACAGATCAGTGTAGCAGCTGTTGTTGAACAACATGTTTACGAACAACCGAAAGAGGATCGTATTGAGGAAGAATTTGAAGATGAAATGTGTGTTCACATAAATGTGGATTATCATTATATGGATGCCTATGTTGATGTTCCAAAGAAATCTGTTCCTACTATTAGTACATAGTTTGAAGTCATGTGTTTTAGTGAGGATGACCAATGCTCAGATGCTAAAATAATAAAATAAATACCTGATACAATTTTACATTATGTATCTCGACAGAGTTCAATTTTTGAGACAGTGATGGTTGTGCCTACTTCTGTGGACCATCCTTCCACATCTCCAATAGCTGCTAAAATTTTTGAGAGATGATTGGACACCATGATTGAATAATGTGTCACATTTTTTAGGGTAATATCAAATAATGGTGGACCGTATGTTTATATAGATGGAGATCCTAATGGATCCTTAAAATCTCTAGTAAATTTTGATGGGTTATTGAAAAATTTCACATCTCTTAGAACTCTATCACATGAACCTTCTCTATAATCTATTTCTATTCCATTTGATATTTTCACTAAATGTTAAATGTATTCTTTTGGTGAGATTTTGATTTCTGATTTTTCATTAATGTTAAAGAATAATCCTCCTTAAGAGAATTTAATCTATGGGAAGGAAACATGAAACATATTCTAGTTGGTTATTCAACATCTCCAACCAAAAATTACTCATCAAATTTCTGATATTGTGATTGAGAATAAAAAAATTGGTAGTCATTTGGTTTATTTCAAGTTTATGATTGAGGACTTAAAGTCATCATTTTCTTTTTCTATGGAAGGTGTCTTTAAATACCTTGAGGATACATTTTGTGTTGTTATTCCTCCTCATCTGGTGTTTTATGTTGATCATATTTGGATAGTTTTCATAAAAGTTCTTAGAGATTCTTCAGGTAGTACTTATGGTAGTGTAAAAGATCATCCCCAAGAGGCTTTGAGCATAATTTGGTATAATTATTCTCATGTCCTCATGTTGATTTAAAGTATTTCTCATGGAATGAATGCCTACATAGAGACTATATCTAATACCATTATATACTATATCTCTCAAATTTTTACCAAACATGCATGGATTCAAATTTAAACATCATCGATTAGAATTTGAGAATGCCTCAGGTCACTTGTGATTTAAAAAAATTAGTCAGAAAACTCAATGAGATAACCCCAGTGTTGAACAGTTTTATGGGAGAATATTTTGATTTCATTCTTTCTCTGGAAAGGAATGGAAAAATAAGAATGGATTTCATCCATCTCATGAATCATTTTCTTATTTTTTATGGACTAGTTATTGTTTCTCATGAAGTTGTTCACTTTAATCCTTAGTTGTATCTTAGACCAAGAGTTTCTTGAGATATTTTAGCACATTTAACTACCCAATTACAACCCTTTACAATGTATCATGCTCAATCATTAACACAAATCCAATTATATTTGATTGTAGAACATAATCCTCATATTGTAGTTGGGCTATCTTCTGGTATTCCTTCCTTCTTACCTCTAGCTGATCCTGCTACCTTGGACAAGGAGCAAGATAAAACTAGGCTAGATGAGAAGAACCCATGAAACATTCTTCTAAATATTGAACATTTTACATTTTTTATCCTATATATTTTTTCTTTGAAGATACTTTAATTGTGAACACTTTTTTATAATCTTTATGAATTAAATTCTTACCTCAAATTAACTATGTTAACTTCTGTCTACATTTTATATTTTATATTCTATTTTCTCTTACTAACACTATTATTCTATTATTTACCTTCTTCATTACCCCAAAGGGGGAAAATTACTATGAAATATTCACTTGGATTGATCTTTTTCTTTGATATTGTCTATTTATTTCTATTTTTATTCATGATACTTCTCTTTAATACAAACTATTTTTTAATTTATTTTTTTCTTTGATGCAATCTATATATATAGTGAATGTTATGTCTTGTTTTATATTTTATCATAACTTTGATATCTTATTAACTGTTTTAATACCTTTTATGGACTTTTTTTACATTTATAATACTCTTTCATGACATGATTTTTTATTATCAAAAAGGGGGAGATTATTGACCTCATATTTTTAATTATAAAAAAATCATGATTCTAATGACCATAAAAAGTTTCAAGTTTTCTATAAGAATATCATATTCTAAGATTGGCTCTAAATTTCAATAAAGATGATACACTATTGATACACAAAACCCAAAATATGATATACCTCCAACATAAAAATTTCAATAAGGATGATATACTGCAAGGATATCACACTACCAGAGTATCATATCATTGGACTATAAAATTTATAAAGTCTAATAAACCATCATTCAAAACACCACTAGGAAGTCATGATGTGAGAACAAAAATATGGATTAGTAGGAGATACTTCCACATAAGGTACCATTAGTATTTCATACAACCAATACAAAACTTTTAAGTATTATAAGACACCATCAAACCTCTCACCATGAAACTAGACACTACTTGTTGAGACATCACCATCATAGTGAATATTTTTATACATCTAAGACACTACCAGTGTTATACCACCAGTATGATGCTGCCATAATAACATACCACTGGATCTTGGCTCCTTGAAACCTTGAGACACAACTAGTCTAAGACACCGCTATTAATTTTCTTTACATGTTTTCAATTACATTATTTTAACAGCTGTATTTATTAAACATAATACCATTTAATATTTTGATGATTGTATCATAAATGATCAACTGATTTTAATAAAGAGAGTTTCAGTGGATGTTGTACAAGGAATCAGCTATCTGGATATTCTATATAATGCTTTTTATAATAGTGCAACATACTCCCTTGTGAATAGTATGTGTGATAAAGAGATGTAGTAGTGAATGTAGTGAACCAATACCAAGATGATTTATAAATATTACAACACATACATAGAGATGAATCTACTCTAAAAATTAGACTAGGAAACTGAACTGCACCATCCCATCTAGTGACTCTCTTCGATCAAGAAAAAAGAAGTCTAAAACACTCTATTTTCCATGAATTTTTCAAGAGAACACATCTCGAGCTTCACCGCTGAATAAAACCAAGAGTCACAATCTACATAAAATCAGACCGATCACTTATAAACTCTAACCTTCAATATTGATCTATTTTTTTTGTATTTATTTATTTTTTAGTAGTGTATTCTATACCCTATTTTATATATTCACATTTTATATTTTGCTAAACTGGATGATACTCGATATCTTCTCAAGCTCTTTAATATTTTCTTCCAAAAAATAAAAGTGGGAGAGGACATTTCCTTTAGTATATACTTTTTATCCCATGAACAGTTGTGGAAGAGGTCATGTGTGACCTGGGTCATTATAAATTATTGTTGAAACCAGATCTATGTTGTGGATCAACATATTTAATTTATATAAACTTCTTTGTGGCGGGTGATCATAAAGTGGGAGGACTATATCAAAAATTTAGACTGAACCTCTGGTATTAATTCTTTTTTTTTTGGTGAATTAATTTTTCTTTACATTATTTGTGGTTTAAAACGGAATTTTTTTAACTATAACCAAAACATATACATTTATATTTTGTCTTAATTTTTGTTCATTTAGTATTTTTATTGATTAAAATGATTTAAAGGATATAATAATATTGTAAATTATTCATCTAGACCAAATCAATATTTAGACAAATCTTTATAAAGAATATGTTCTATATCATACTACTTATTTTGTCAAACATGGATTTATTCAAACATTTAGGGGATTTCAAAATAATCCATTTTAGCCAAAAAAAATTATTGGTAACTCAATTAAACCCCCTCCCAAGATACTCACTCCGACCAACATTTTGAAATATTATATTTAATATATTATTAACATAAAGATAATATTCAATGAAATCTTTGGTCAACATAGTTTTCACCTAATTGTTCCTTCATATATTGAAATGTGTGACTTAATAAGTATCAAACCCTAGTTGTGACATTAACACTATAGGTTTGACACTTACCTCACTAAATAGTATTTTAGTAAAGTTATCCTCACATAAAAATTCCCTTATGTCAATAGAACTGAAAAACATTGCAGTGCTACCGCATGAGTCTTCTTCACAAAAATCCTCAGTCTCTACATCACTATTTATTTCCACATCGACTGGAATTTCCCTAGATGGTTATTATAATTATTTAATACTATTAATTGAATATAATCTATTGGTATAATGATCACCCTCATGATACTACTATGAAATGTCATTTGACTCTCTCATGTAAATGAATCTCTCCTAACAGTCGACCAGGGAGAGGGCCTGGAAAACTAAGAACTATCTTCTCAATTCCATCCCTCACAATATTTTATCATAGATTCCCCATGGTGTGAGACTATAACATTTGGTCCCACACCTCTAAAATACTATAGTGGATCACATCATATTCAACATGTGACATGTAATGAAATTATTCAACATATCCTCCATTGATCAACCTACAAAGGCTCTAGAACTATCATCTTTCTCATACTGAGGTTTGATATGGAGTTACATACCACTTGATTCATGTGATCTGGTTTCCCCACCAAGATGATGAATGGAAAATTACATCGAATCTTCAAATATATTTATACCCCCTAAACTATCTCACATTATTTCCTAGTGAGATCCCATAAAGGATGTCCACAACCAACAATTATGTAACCAAAATGCTTATGATGACGTTTCCCTAATGACCCTTCATAAAATCATTACATCAGGGTATGATTGCATCCAATTTTGTGCCTACTTTTGGGTGAGGAAAATTCAGTATTTACTTAGTGGTTTATTGGTTTCCTCCAAGAAACCTCACAAATGAGCATGTCCTTGAACTATAATATGACTCAAATATGACTCTATGAATGAATTATAGTGTACACCTCTATCACTAACCACTAGACATGACCAAAATGATGGATGAACCTAGTCAGGGTGTATAGATCGCAATAGGTACTTCTATCAGTATGTGTGACCAACAACCCTACATAAAATATCTACAATTATAAAAATTTCTATAAATCCATTTCCATTAATTGTTCAGTGTACCATTTCAATTTGGTAAGTGTTAGAGTCTAAAATTACTATCATTTTCTATGTAGGCCACTACCACAACTTTATTTATTGACACCACCTGCACTTTGATGATGTCAATAAGGGAATGAATGAAAATGATATTTTGTTGGTTGATGGAATTATAGAATTTTTCACCTTTAAATTGTGTTTCAACCCATCCACAAAAAAAATATAAATGGATTCATATAAGAATTTTATCATATCCCCTACTATTAATTTTACACAATTGGAAATATAACCTTTTTAAAACTAGATGATCAAGGATGTCATAATTATTAGAAACTGGGATTAATTTCATTTCCATGGTACCTAATCGGACTCCCATGCTTTCATCCCAAACTGGACACCTTCATCCACTTAATAATGATTTTATTAACACTTTATATATGACTTTTGTATTATATTCATTCACATTATACCACCATTTATCACATTGTCCCTCCTTAGGGATCGTCCAATATGAACCCAACATCCTCTGATGTTTAAAATATGGGAACTAATTTGGCCACCATGGCATCTGACACTATGATATATTTATTAATATACCAATCCATTTATTGACAAAAATTTATTTATTTGATGATATATTATGTAACTACTTCTCTAAAAAATCATTTAATATGAATTTACAGTCTACATCTCACCCGTATTTGGTTTCTAAGAAAACACTTCATGTTGGATGCTCATAAGGTGGATCCAAAAAATGTGGTAAAAACCCAATATTCTAATATCAACTTCTATGTGGTAGAGATGAATTTTTTTGGGTGATTTTTACCACATTTCAAATGTATTTTTAAGTATATTTATATAATGAATAACTACATAGTATAATGTTCATTATTCTTCGTACTAACTTACATAATAAAGCACTACCCTTAATTATTTATTGGTGTATCATACATAGTTTTCCCAATACCACACTCTGGTAAAATATACCCCTATATAAGGATCTATTTCCTCAAATCAAACATGATTTTTTTGTCGAAATCTCACATGGATGATGCATAAATAATATAGTGGGAACACATTCACAGAGTGAAGTTTCTCTATGACAGTATTGGCTCAACCATTAGAGTGTGTATTGTTCCAATGTTATGGTTTATAAATTATTGGAAATCAATAGTAATGATATAGTAGGATAGAATATTTTGATATGAAATTACTTACTATGGGGTGTTGGTATCCATATTTGGAAATGAAATGATTGTAAAAAAGAAAAAAATTATTTATTTGTAGTCATTTTATTAACAAATACTACCTATTTGATTGTTTCTACAAATTCAACAGTACCTAGTTCTTGATCATGAATATCCTTGACTAAGAGATCTCATGGTTTCAGAAATTTTATTCCATCTTGTTGGGTTGTAGTTGTAGTATCTTAAATGGGGTTTGTAATTGTTTCTATTGTTTTTTGAATTTTTTCAAAGGTTGGAACACTCAACATGGGAATGTTTCATAAAATGTTTCATATATATTATATATAATCCACCCTCTACATGTTTGTATTTATTAAATTATAGAAAATAATTATTCATGAAACTAATATTCATGTGATTGTGTCATATAAGTGAACTATTTTTTGAAGATTGTGGTGGGATATCTCTAGTGGGTCAATCATGCATTGTGTTTCAAAAAAAAGATTAGTATAATGTCTATAATGAATGTTGAAAACCCATAATGGGTCCCATATTATAATTTAGAGGAAAAAATTAGCTATGTATTATACAAGCATACATGATATGTGACATAGACCAAATATTCACAAAATAGGCAAAAATTTTCCAACAATATGTGTTTTCCCTTGAATTCAACACTCTTCTAAGAAATAATCTTCAATTATAAGGAGGGATGATTATTAGAATTAAAAATAAATTATTTATCACCAATAAACATGTATTCATCGTGATAGTGAGTGAAGTCACCCCATATACCATTTTTAATCCATGGAAATGATTCTGTGCTACTTTTATAATGTGCATACATCATCTGAAGTATCATGAAATAGTTTTCAAGGGAAATGAATCAAAAAAATGAAATATTTTTGAATTATATGTAAATATTTTAAAATCAATAGACATGAAACTCACCCAACCCAACTACATGATATCTAAACATTGTTTCATGAAACAAAAAAAATTATAGAACAATGTTTATGTTATACAAAGTGAAAATAAAGAGAGAATCACTCCTATTTTTTGGATGAATCTCTAGAAGTTGAATATAATTTCTAAAAAACTCATTTAACTCGTTCCATACAAAATTCATGATTCATGATACTCCCATGGAATCCCAAAGGAGATAAACCTAAAAAAATACCTTGTATACATAATTAATGGTTTTGGAATAAGTTTGATATGACATTGAAATTTTTTTTGATGTAGAACCATGTTTGGGAATATAAAATATTTTACACAATTTGAAGTCCGGTTAAGAACATCTAAATTCACAAAACTCTTCTATGACCATCCATGTATAATCTCTTTATAAGTTTTAATGACTTCTACAGCTCAATTTTTTCTCATAACAACAAACACGCATGTTACTATTCATCTTCCATTACTGTCATCACTTATGCTCAAGTATATATTCTCATGTAACTCCAAAGATACATGAAACCCCAATTTTGTACATCTTAAACATGGATAATCTCCATTTTATGCATCCCTAATGTCACATATCCCTACAGAAGACAATATATCATGGGTTCAACATCCATTCTATCTTACATTTCTAATGATAGATCCATATGAACAACCTGAATTATAGGCCAAAATTACCCTTCCCTTTTCATCAAACCTAGTAGGTGGGTGTACATTTTCTATTATCCTAAGAATAAGTAATATTATATTGGTTCTCTTACATGATACATAAAACTCATATTTATCTTGAATTTTCCATCTAAAGGAACCGACAATGTGTTTACATAATCCCTGGCGATGACAAGATCAAGGGAAAACATCCTCATTTCCCTCAATGAGCATATAAAGGAACATGATGTCATCATATACTCCCATCCTATCGTAGAAAGGTATTTTTAATGCAAAACCACCAAAAATATACATAGAGTTCACGAATTCATATATTATAGAATAACTTCATATTCATTACCTTGTAAAACTCTATGAAAACATCTATATCACATGATATTAAATTGTAACATTACTATGCTTCAAAATCACGAGATACCACATTCCAAAATCTTGAGATGAACCCCGTTATACCCAATGGCCCAATATGTATGCCCCAAACTATCTCTTATTGCATCAACATTGATGAAATTATAATCCTTACTATATGGCATTAATTTTTATATTTTAGTCATATCATTTTTATTTAAATCAGGAACTTGAACTATGTTGGATTTGATCCCTATATTCCAATAGCTAATGATGGAAACCACAGTGTATCCCATTGAAAAATTCAAAATCGATATATCTCCCAAAAGCGGTAACTCTAAATCCTTGTCGTAATTCTAGATTATACCAAACCTCTGACCATACAAACCCAATTTACCCACTAGACATTGGATACACCACATAGATCTAGCTTATTTACAACCTAATTAATAAAGAGATTATATATGAACCACCCACAGAAGGCATTGAACATGTGGCTAGCCTATACTTGATTATTTGAAGTATGACTATCCAGAAAAGTAACTAAATATGTGTTGACCCATATATGATGAACATATGTGGGACAACCCACATAATATATTGACTATGTGAAAAAAACAGATGGGATGAGAACATATAAGATAGTCCAAACTAAACTCTAAATATATGTTAACCCATTTTTATGAGAATATATGTGAAAACCATCAGTCATATTTAATCCTATAAATGCATCTGATAAATCAAAAAACCATCTCAAGGCAATGAGAATGCATCACCTTTGATGATTACCCTAAGAAATATATGTAATGAGAATATGATATCTCTCCCCTCGAATAATGTGATGTTCCTTGGATTCTTTCCATGTGTAATAATCAATTCATTATATATGTGATGGTCCTCAAAATAAATATGGATGATAAAATTTTTCCAATCATAAATAGATACTGAATCCACACAAAAAAATTTAAGAATCTTGTGTAATGGTCATCCGATGTTATATGTGATGAGACATGGATTAATTATGTAATGAAACTAAGTTACCTCGTGGAGTTTGTGAGAATACTTTTGTTTTATACTTCATATTCCATACCTCCCAAGAATTAAATTCCCTCACAACCACAAATGATGATGATATTCACATATACCCAATAATCCCAACATCATCATCAACACCAACCACAGGTATCCTCCCTATCAGGATACCATATTCCATAATTATTTTGTTTCCATTATAAGATTGTTTTTTCAAATAGATTCAATAAAATGTCATATATATTTAGAGCGGACCGAAACTATGTGATGAACTCGGATTTGGAATCCATGGAATGATGAATAAAAATAATATCTTATACTTTTATTGAAGGATCCATTACCACTAACCATGGTAGAAAAGGAATCCCAAACTATTATAATGGGAATATTGGGTAGGAATATTAAAAATAGTGTAAGGATGTTTTTCTAGTGTAAATTTGTGTCATGGTTCAAACATTGGAATGCTTATAACTCCCACACAAATATTTAGAGCCCCTTCATTATAGAGGTGGATCTTTGAAGCTACCTTTTAATATATAGTTTCATCTTGTCTTTAGTTTTCCTTTAATTCTTTTCTCATGAAACCTAGTTGATACCATTAACTCACAATGCACATTATTCAGGCCTCTTGAGAGATTAAATCATTTTTTTCAAAACATTTTCATGAAATATTTTATTACTTTTATTCTACTCCCATAATCATTTCCACCCTTCTTCATCTTATAAAATTCTATTTTTATAGGATTTAATGAAATTGGGTTGCAAATTTGAGCTAGTTTTTATTGTTTTTTCATGATTAGGTTTTTGTAGTGATTCTTTAATTTTTTATAGTGTTTCTTTCAATTATAATTGATCCTCATTTCTTAATTATTTCCCATAGAACATTGTGTTTATAATTGATGTAGGTGGTCTATTATTTTACATTTCATTATGATCATGTTTTAATTAACCATGCCTTATCTCATTATCTAAGTGGGTTTGACTAACTTTAATATATTAATAACATGAAAATGAGTCACATATTTAATGATTATTCAATAATATGAAAATGTTATGTAAAAAATGAATCATTTCATGGTTTTTAAAATTTATTCACTAAAATTAGTAAGATTTTATAGAATAATCTTGTTATCATTAACTTTATAATTTAATTATACCTTTAATCTAATGTCAAATAATTAATGTTCTGGCTTCATTAATAAGGAAATTTATTTGATTAAATTCATAATCATATTATATATTTCTAGACATTTCTTCTTAATATAACAAATTGTTTACAATTTTAGAAATTAAAATATTTAAATGGATTTTTTCACATGTTTTTGATAATTAAAAACATATGTAGAGAATTAAATTATAGGTTATGGTGTGATTAAATGTGAATTATTTTTGTTGATGCAGCCACATGTCATTAATTAGGTAGTGTGAAATTTTATTTGTAGTATTTCATTGTGTTATGATGAACATGGATAATTTTTCAAACCTAAAAGAGTGTAAAACTAAAAAATGATAATATTATGTGTAACAAGAAGATGATGTTATGTATGTATCTTCTTAATTTATTAAATTTTATAATTATACTTGAAATCATGTTTATATTTATTCATATACACAGAGAGTTATTTTATTTTGGTTTCCATGGGATGATAATTAAAGTCCAATGATCTTGTTAATTTTTTGTGGAATTAAAATGGTTGATTACATAAAATATTCTATTGGTCATGAATGAGAATGTTCTTTCAACAAGATGCTTAAATTACACTATGTTTGGAAAAAATCCCTCATGGTGTCCTCTCGGTATGTTTTGGGTGTGGTTTTATTATTGACAAATCCGGATGACCAAAATTTAGTATGTTTGGTGTTTTTTGAAGATAGGTTTTTAAGAGAACTAAGGAGTCCAAGGCCTAGATCATGTACCATGTTCGGGAAGAGTACGTGGTGGCATACTAGGCAATAGGAGCGATACGAGGGTGCAATTCAAAAAACCAAAAATGGTTCATGGCGGAAGGTGGTGCGGTACACGGATGGATGGTCTTTGGTAGAAGAGATCAACTACGTAATATAAAAGGTGGTACATTGAGCATGTCTGAAAAAAAGTTCATAGGTGGCTTGCGGTTTGCGATGGTAGAGGCATCGGAAAGTGGTGAAAGTTCAACTGAATATTTGATACATCATGGACTAGTGGTTTTTACAGATATCTTTGATAATATAAGAATTTCTAGTCCCACTGATTACGGTTGAGATAAATTATCATAAGAACGTCTTTTTGATCCGGGATTTTGGAAAAGTCCAACTGAGGTTTGTGAGGAGGAATTCTACAAAAGCTGAAGTGGTTCGTGTGGAAGAAATTCCACTGAAGGTATTTTCGGTGATTCTTAACCTGCAAAAGAAGTCTGGTACGTGGAGGAGGAAGTCCAGTACATGGAAGGATTTGACTCGGTATGCAGAGGAGGAATCTATGGTATTCAAGAGAGAGAATTCCACAAGTGATACGTGGAGGGGGTGCTTCTGTATGCGTAAGCGAAAATAGCTTACGAACGAAGAATAGTTTTCAGATATAGAGATGATCGTAGAGGAGAAACAATGGTAGTGGTACGCAGAGGGGATAGTGATTCTTGGAAGAGGTATATTTATGTGGAGAAGGTGGTCCATATAAATTTTCCGGTACACGGTACGTGGGAGGATCAGGTTGTTCTCGGTTTGCACAAGGTTGCTTGAAAAAGCTTCAAATTAGTTAGCGAAAAAAATTTCCAATACCAAGCAGTATCCGGGAAGGTGGAATTCATCTGTGGTTGAAAAAGGTACTTCGACAAAGCATCTACCAATAGTTGAGGATATAATAATTCTTGCAAATGAAGGGACCTACATGTCCATAAACTATGTTTGACCTAAATGTCTATAAACTATGAGTGGATTTCTTTCCAAGAGTTGTGAGAGAAAGACGAGGAAGATGGTGACCATTTCCACCGGGAGTGCACCAAAGAATGAGGCAAATGGAGGGACCCTTGAGAATGTAGTGTGTAGACCATAACATGGTAAAGGTAGTGAGCCTGGGCCAAGAAAGTATTTCCTAAACATTGTACTCATTTTTGGATGTGATCCTTAGTGAATTTTCAACATCAACACATTGTCATTGTATGCTACTTGGACGTAGCTAAGTGAGGGTGAACCAAGTTAAAATTACTAGGTCATGTACATGATTTCATGTCTGTTTGTATATTTCTATGTGGAAGTGATAATTGAGTTTTGTCTTACAACGAATCATGATCTGAACAAAGAAAATTTTTTAATCTGTCTTACCATGATTCACCCCCCCCCCTTTGAGAGTATTCTACCTACTGGACCTAACACACGAGTTCATATCCTTATTTCCTATACCTATTTGAAAAAAGTATATTTGTAATGTATATGTGTTGTAGATATTTATATCACTAATATTTGTAATATTAATATTTTTGTGGGTGGTAATCTTTGAAAAGAATTGGTATGGAGTACCATGGCAATGTTGATTGATGATTGATTTGATGAGTGATGGATTAGGAGACTAGATAGAATTTATGGTTTATGTCGTTGATGGTTGGCCAAATAATATTATGTGTAATGATGTAGGATAGTATAGGACAATTAGGAGTTTAGATTAGGGATTTCTCATTCATATGTTTATTTTTTATTTATTTATTTTTTCAATGATTTCTTGATGTCCAGATGGCCGATTGATATTTACCCGATTTGTTTCCCACAATTATATGTTGTTTGACTCAATGTAGTAGAAGTGAATATTTGATGTGGTAGTAATAGCATATTCATGTAATACTTTAATTTTTATGAAATGATAATTGAACTAATAAATTAATGTGGTATGTTATTGTTGTTCACAATTTATGATGACATACATGAGAATACAATTAAGGAATTAATACATCCATTGAAAGTAGGATTAAAAGATAAATATTTTAATTTCGAAAATAGATTAATGAATAATGTTAATTAATTTATTTGTAATTAATTAATTAATTTTTGAAAATGATTATTCTATCATATTATTTAAAATTTTCTTTATTCGTTGTAGTTTGGGGTCAAGTATGATGATAATGGATGATGATTCTATGTCTAGGTAGTATACCTTAATGTAGATGTGAATTATATTATTTATATTATATATATATTCTATTAAACTTGTATTGGTAGGGAAGCTAACACCCAAATGTTTTAATCGGTTTTTCCCATATTATACTAGATAGATAGAGAGTTTATAGATGGATTATCCTTCTTCAATATCATCCCTTCATTCATATTTGTGTAAGAGTATTAGAAGATATAATGAATTGTGGTATATGTTGAATTTATACTAGGGTTATAATGGATGACCTAATTTCTATAAATCTATGTGTTGGTTATGATGGCTTGAGTAATACCAAATACTTGTATCAAAATATAGTTGTTTCATCTCTTAATGAGTGTATATGAATGGGATGTGATGGCATGTCGTATAATGAATCTACATAGGATGTTGTAGATTCTAGGCATAAAAAATTTTACTATATTGATACAATGATGATGAGATCTGTTAGGATACTTATGATGTATTAATGTATGTGATATAATTTCACTTGTTGAGAGATGATATCTATAAGGGAGAAGAATCAGACATAGCTATTGGGGCATGAGAGTGATAAAGCATTGGAGATTTTGAAGTGAGTATCCTTCATTCTTATATAGGTTCTTCTGATATAGAATGTCTTACATTTATGTTATACATTTTGAGAAGTTTATGGTGATGATCAAAAAATTGTATTATCTATTTAAATGATGATTGAGTTTCATTTTATTATTATCATATTTTTTATGATTCATTCATATTATTACTATTGAGGATTCAGGGATATTCCTATGAATTATGCATTTTATGATCACCCGACCTATATATATATATATATTTTATAGTGAGAAAGAGCTAGTTATAGATTGGAATACATTATACGAGTTGAGAGTGGTTTTACAGCAGCTTTTAGGAGCTGTTTTTGTTCATGTCTGTTGCCAAATATTTTATTTGGTACTTATAGTTTTCATCTAGTTTATGTATAAAATTACATTATTGTGTTTTTTCTTATTTTATTCATCATTTTTTGGTGGATAATATAATTTCATATCTTACTCCACCAATTATTTGTGTTTTATTTATGGAAAAAAGAGGAAGGCCATAAGTTTAAAAAACATACAGACATAAATTAGGGGGGTCTAATGTAATGGAGGTTGAGCGTGTCAGCTCAAATAAAGTGAATCCCCTCTAGGGCAAAGGATCTGGTGTTTGTAAAAGTGAAAATCCAATCATGTTGCGATGCAATAGAAGCAAGTAAATCCACCACAACGTTTCCCTCCCGCCACGTATGAAGAATAGGCGTATGCCCTCTTATCAGTTTTTTGCAGTGTCTGATATCATAAACGATGGACCATGGAACCGGAGTGTTGTCTGAGAGTGCATTAAAAAGATAAAGGGAGTCAGTCTTGATTTCACTAATAAGAAGATTCTGCTGATTGCATAGCAAGATTCCAGAAAGCATTGCAAGGGTATCCGATTGGAGAGAATCATCGGGGCCCAAGAAGACAGAGAAGGTCGCCATCACTAATCCATAGCTATCTATGATGACGCCACCCTCGTGCATAATGCCCATGCAGCACGAGCCATCCATATTCAGCTTAAGCCTCGAGGTTGGCACCTTAAATTTAACCCATGCGCCAGGGGCAGTGGAACTCGAACTGGGTACCGCATTCTGAGGAAGGATTGAGTAGATTGAAGGAGCAGTCTCAATGTCATTAAACATCTTGCAGAAGTCTAGAATAAGGTTCCGGCACATGAATAAGAGGCCCAGTTTAGTTGGCGATGTAATTCTATGACGTACAGCCTTCATTGATGACCAAAGGATCCAGCAACCCGTAGTGAAGATCACCCCGTGTGCCTTCCATTTTGCACTAGTCTTATCCAATGACTGGAACCAGTTCTGGAAGAATAGGTCAGCATTAACATCCCGATCATACCAACCTATAAACTAGCCAAATGCACTCCATATGTACTTATCCCATTTGATGTTAAAGAAAATATGCACTGCAGATTCAGGTTGTGCCTCTCGACAGTAGCAGCACATTGAAGCCAAGTTAACACCTCTCCGCTGGACATTATCATCCATGGGAAGCACTCCATGTCGAACTCACCAGACAAGGAACATATATTTAGAGGGGATACTCTTGCACCAAAGAAATTCTCCCCGTCGGTCCTGAGGCAAAGCAGCAGATTGAATTTTAAGGAATTCCCTAAGAGAGAATGTACCTGAGGCTGAACCTATGAACACCAGCTTGTCCAGGTCATTAGAAAGAGAAATGCTATCAAAGAAAATCCTATGATAAGCATTCAGAGTGGTCCGAATGAGATGCCCATAGTTACTGTCTTCCCTAAAGGAGATGTTCAGGGAAGGGCATAAAGGAAATCCCAGAATATTCCCTAACCAATTATGGTGCTATTAGCTAATGTTCCCTTTACCCACAATCCACTAGGTGTGCACCCGAAGGAGTGGGATATAAGGCAGGATCAAATTGAAGATTTTGGAATGTTTACATCTAGTAGAGCACTCCTCAAGACCATAAGTCATTTGCATATGCTTGCCCCATAACAAATTACACTCTAGCACCTCCCATTCCAGCTTGGCATGAAATCCACCTACAGAATCAGAGACACTCCTCAGATTGAGACCCCCTTCGGTCATAGTCTTGTCCATCTTCTTCCAATATTCCCATTAACATTTTTGTTGTTGAACCCCCCCCCCCCCACACAAGAAAGAATGCAGAGTACATTCAATGTTGGATAAAACTTTTTTTAGGACCTTGACAGTAGACAGAATATGCATGGGAATGGAAAATAAGATAGAGTTGATCAGCGTGATTCTCCCACCAAAGGATAATAGCCTATTCTTCTAGTTTAGAATGCGCCCGTAGATTTTATCGAAGACCAAATCGAAGTGTCTAATAAGAAGGACATTATGGGAAACTGGAGCACCCAGATAATTCATAGGGAAGGAGCCTTAGGGCATGACAAGGTTAGACTATAGAGATCTTAACCGACTTTCCAAGCATTTGGATAGAGAAAAGAAGAGACTCTTATCCCGATTAACAACTTGTACACTCCATCTACAATAGATATTCAAAGCCTTATTAACCCCCCTGAATTGATCTTCAACTTCCATTGACAAAAATAATTGTATCATCAAAAAACATCAGATGAGAAACACCCCCATAGGCAAGCTTGTTGCGATAAGAAGTTATTTTCCCAAGAGAGATATAATGATTAAGGTACCAGCTAAGGACATCTTGGGAAATGATGAAAATAGATGGAGAAAGAGGATCCCCTTTCCTCAGACATCTGACAGCTTTGAAAAATCAAAATTGCTCACCCCTGAACGAGATGGCCATCTAGGGCAAACTAAAGTAGCGAAAAAGAAGGTCAATGACCCAAGCATCAAATCCCATACACGATAAGGTCCTATTGGGAAAGCTTCATTCCAATATGTCAAAATCTTTACTCATATCATGTTGAATGGCCACATTTCTACCCGGAGATTTTAAGTTGATGTCACTAATAATTTCCTAGGCCAAGGCAACAGCCCCTTGGATGGATCTTCCTTTTACAAAGCCATGTTGCTCCAAGTCTATCCATCACGGAAGAGAGGCGAACAATCTTGAGATCAGAATGACAGCCGATACTTTATATGGAATGTTAAATAGACTAATAAGCTAGTACTGATTCAGAGAAGAGGGAGATTTGACTTTGGGAACAAGTACCAATCTAGTTTCAGCCGCCACCCGGGGAAGGTTCCCTCCTTGAAAAAAGTCTTGGACAGCCCTTATGAGGCTTGCTTTCACGGTGTCCCAAGCCACTCTATAAAAGGAGCTCAGAAAAGAATCCGGTCTAGGGCAACTAATAGGTTTGATGTACCAGACAACCTTCCTAATTTCATCCTCATCTGGTAAGGCTTGGAGAAAAACATTATCAGCCTCTGACATCGAGCGGGGAATCTTTTCAAATAGGGTCAAAAACCTCCTCGGGTATCCATTTGCCATGAGAGGGATCAGATCAGCTAACAGAGATCGGAAAATAGAATCGGTCAGTCGCCCAATCGTGACTTTATCACTTGAGTAGGATCCATCCTCCATTAACAAATTGGGGTTGTTCGTTCTGCATTTCTCCTTTATACAGGCGTGAAAATAGGCAGTATTACGGTCCCCTTCGCAAAGCCACCTGGTATGTGCCTTCTCTCTAACATCACGTTCCTGCTTGAGCAGTTAGTCATTCAGCAGGTTTTTCTTACATTGCAACTCCGCAAAAACTGAATCATCCCAATAATATTCCAGTTGTAATTCAAGATAGTGTATCTCTTTACTAATATTCTTTATGGCTATGTCAGGGGAGGGAAGATTTTTGACACAGGATATAAGATGGGACTTCAACCATCTTAAGTTTTTGTGAAGAGAAGTCCAGGGGTTGCCACTACTAGAAGAATCACATACTCTCCGAACGATGTCAAAGAAGTCAGTGTCGTCTGCCCTGGAAGAAGAGAAACGAAAATGGGGCTGGTGGTTATCATGGGCTACCAGTGAGGCTCTGAGGGCCGAGTGATCTGATAGTCCTCGCACCAGATGAAGGACTTTGCAGACTGGAAAGGCTGAAAGGGCCGCTCCATTAATTATGCATCGATCCAGCTAACTCCAAGATCTGTGGTTACCTTTTTGGTTGTTACACCAAGTAAAAGGGTCACCAGAGAAACCAGCGTCTGAGAGACCATTGTGACCCATGAACGCATTAAACTCTTGGCTAGCCCATCTAGGAAATGGGCCAGGTCCTTTTTTCTCTTCTGGACTAGAAACTACATTAAAGTATCTGCCCAAAATCCAAGGGGATTTTCCTGGTTTAACCGGACTTAGATCAGCCCATAATGACTCTCGCCCATGAACATAGCACTTAGCATAGACAAATGAAAAAAATGGTTTATGTACTTCCCACCAGAATCTTGATGGTGATACGTTGCTCAAAACTGGAAACCAGGTCTATAGAACAGCCTGATTTCCAAAATAGCCAAATGTGAGAGTTGTAAGGAGAGCCATGTAAAAATCCATGAGCTCTCGTGCACCGAGGAAAGAACTGAATTTTATCCGAGACCTATTTAGGTTCAAGCACTACAACCAAAGAAACCGAGTGAGAGCAGAATTCATTGGAAATAAAATCTGATTTTACCCGCGAACCCAATCCTCGAGCGTTCCAAAGGAGAATATTAATCATCAAAGGAGAGGTGTCTGGCACTGGCCTTAGACATAAAGCCTTTGTGTTTCTTGGAAAGATTGATAGTGTAGTCCATCTTTGATTGAGACCTGGTCTTCATTCTGCTTGAGGAAGAACAGGCCGAAGAAGTGAGCTAGGGATCAGTCATCAAGATTTTCGAGGAAGAAGATAAATTACTCGATGTGGAAGGGACTGGAAGAATCACATCCAGGCATTGAGGAGGAAAACTGATGACAGGAGAGGAGTTCTTCATGAGGTTATCTCTTACTCCTTAATTATATATAGAGGATAATGCCTCTATGTGTGTGATTGATATTCAATTGGTAAAAGACACCAACACTATACCTATTATATGTAGGCTTTAGGTACCATTATCCCTCTATCTTCATTTTTGGCCGCATAGGTGTATCATTAGAGGTAGCGGTCAGGAAATTAATTCTGAGTGAATCCATCATTGTCTCCAATTTTTTATTTGGATTCCTAAGTCCTGCAAATAGGTATAAGGAGTCACTCCCTGTATGGAGGTCTATGTCTCCAATCCAATTAATAGGTCTATTAAGTCATTTCTCACAACCAAGAATTTGGATTCAAATATATATGATGATCACAAAAAAATCACCATTATCTTACACCATTATACTACTATGTTATTCTATTTTTATTAAAAAATAAAAATATTATTATAAATTTCACTTATCATTATTTTAATATATATATATATATTGTTTATTTCAATTTATATGATAAATTTACCATTTTTATATTTTTACATTGCTAGTGGATGTGATTTTTATATCCTATAATGAAGTGGTAGCATAATAGAACATAATCCCATGAGATCCCTCACACAAAAATTTAAACAAATTCTCAAATTTCACCAAATTTATAAAACCAATTGGTATAATGATTTATAAACACATCCATGACTATATGTGATACAATGTCGATGAAGAAACTGAATCCCCAAAAATAAATTTGATGACTATAAATATTAAAAAATTAGTGGGAATATTGACCACTCTCCATAACGAGAAAACTTCTATAATTTCTGCATACCTTGAGTTCTACACATCTTACTACCACCGAATGGTTTGAGGTGATGATAAATTTGTGAGTAAACAACATTATATTTTTTAATGTAAGATCAGTTTATCCCCTATCAAAACTCAAGGTTCCAAGTCATATATCAAAAAAAAGTTCTAAAAAAATTGATCCAAATTGACAATATAATGGAATCATGGTAATATAATTTTCATCTTCTTCCATTAGTGTGAATTGTTTCAATTTGAATTAATTAAAGGGTTACTCCTCCAATCCAATATGTTCTAAATCTCTCAATCCTTATAGGTAGTGGTGGGATGAATTCAATGTTTCATATGAACCTAATTCTTCACTTTTTGGTGTGATAAATAGAAGGTT
Source organism: Viscum album (assembly GCA_963277665.1). Taxonomy (NCBI): domain Eukaryota; kingdom Viridiplantae; phylum Streptophyta; class Magnoliopsida; order Santalales; family Viscaceae; genus Viscum; species Viscum album. Next base: position 649,278,788 of record OY728150.1, read on the forward strand.
ATAATTGTGAGGTAGAAATTCACATGAATATATTGTTATGTTTCATTCATTTAATTGGGTTTTCATATAGTTTTCGGAATGTAATAATTTAATGCATTTGTATCAGGAATTATTTTACAATTGGACTACTATATGAAGTTTCAATCACATTTTTCTTGTGTTATTAAGACCAAATGAAACTGATATAACACAATTTAAGCTTATGTAGTTCATATTAGAGAATAAATGAATTAATTTATTTACCAAACTCAAAAAATTATTATGCGCTTTGGTATACCCAATAACATGAAGAAGATGTGTAACATGATTAAATGATGGTTACGTGAAGATCTATGTAATGACCCAAACATTTATTAATGGATTTCTTCTTACTTATATTTATTTTATATACTATAAAACACATACATAGAATTATGATCATAGTTAAGAAATTGTTCTAATAAATAAAGAATGAAAGAATTGATATTTATTGAAATTAAAAAACCAATACCGATGTAATATTAACATTACCTTTATAATAGTAAAATTACAATTAGTAATACTAATGAAATAAATAGAATAGTAACATATCTTATGAAAAAATTAAAATTATGGAATATTATAAATGAAACTATTTTAAAATTATATCATAGTATAAGTAAATCATATTTTAAAAAATGATAAATTAAGTTCCAGTATTTTGTGAAATGTAAATAATTATTTTAAGCTATATAATTAATATAATTATTAAAAAGAAACATTATTTTCATAAAATATATTCATAAATTTATATTTTGTTTATTATAATTATAATATATTTTTATTAAACCTTAATTATTTTTTCAAAGATTCATAAAATTGGTTATGATATTTTAATATGTATTTTTTGAATTAATGATGTTTTTCATTAAAAATGAAATTTCAAATATTTAGAAAATTATATACATAAAATAAAGTCCATTTTTAATTATAAAAGTTTTAAAATGGTTTGGGTGGAATTTTGGTATTTTTCTAAAATTGTTGATTTTTTTGTGAATTGTGAAATACAATAATTTACAGTATTTAACTAATACAGGAATAATTGAGTAATGGATGATATATGGATGATATATTCACAAAGAGGATAAAAAATAATGAGCCTTTAAATATATATATTCACAATAATCAACAAAATTTATAGCCTTGATTCAAATTAATAAACTATTAAATAATATAATAAAAAAACACCACTTTTCTCCCTTATAAACACCACCCCTCACCACTAATTCTCCTCAAACTATACAAGCCTTTTAGATTTCCTAAATTAATCCAAATTCCCTCACCAATAAAAATACCCAAGTTTAGGAGCTTTTAGTTGCATCCAAAAAAAATCACATGTACCTTAACAAGGTTATTAAGGAGGCGAAATTCAAGGGGTAAAATCCCCTCTTATTCTCAATTAATTTATTTAGTTTTCTTATTCTATCCCAAAATCATATATCCAAGGAATCCTAAAAAATCCAATAACATATATAAATATTTAACTTTTAATATTATTATGTTATTTTAATATGCATCACCAAATATATTCCTTCCACCTTTAATGCTAAAAATGAAAACATCACATGTGACGTGTTGATTCATCCTCTTTGTTGACGACAGGTTTTCATTTTACATTAAATCCTTCAATTATGATCATAAAACTATTAGAATGGTTAAAAATGATTTTAAAATTTATTTTATAAAATTTTTATTTTCATGAACAATCATATAATCATGATATTATATAATAAAATAAAAGTAGTTCGAGATGATCGGAAAACCGTCAAAATAATCTATACAGTTATCATTAATTTTTTTCTAATAAATCATCATAAAATCTAGGATAAATATATATATATAAGTTCATTTAAAGTTTTTAATGTTAATTAATAAGAAATCATCTCAATTTTATATAATTAATTTCATTTTACACAAACTTACATACATGTATACACTTGAATCGATCACGAATTCCAAGAAAACTAGTGCTCCCAAAATGATGAAATTGAACACTATAGCTCATCACAAAGTCCATAAATGAACTTAATAAATCTATAATAAATCAAATAAATTTGTTACTGGTTCATTATTTATTAAATAATAAGTCTAATTTTATTATTCCTGATATTAAAGTGATTAAATCATTCGATCATAATGTAAGGGTATTGTCGAACCCAACTCATTTTCTTTGGGTTATTCATCCTTTATGAAAAATTAAAGTTTTGATATTCAATAAGTATTCCTAAAATATAATTTCATTTTCTCTCTCATTTTTGTCAGGTATATACATTTTTCATATATTATTTTTTTAGAATTAGAATCATTAAAAAATCACTTCTTTCCAAAACACCTTTTAACTCCTCTAGATTTGTTTCTTCTTCATTCAAGAATAAGAAATCTTATATTAAATATGTTTTCCCTTTTCATTATATAACACAAGATTATTCTAAGTTGATTAAATCATTATGAATCACAATTTTTTAAATGGTTTACAACAAGAAATTGTCTAATATTTTTTGAATGCATGAGTATGTAAATGTTTTGATCTGATGGGTGTGCCTGGAATTATATAGTGGTTCAATTCTTTGGTTAATGTGATTTATCTCATGAGATAATTTGAAATATGTGTGAACATGATTCTATATTTGTTCACAATTATGATGTTATGATTATGCACAAATGTGATGTGTGAGCATGATTCTAGCTCTATTTACAACTATATGTTGTTTTTTCAACTAAGACCTGAGGTTTCATTTTTATGTGTTTCCAAATTCCATTATTTTATCTATTAATTCCAACGATGATTATGATTATTATTATTATTCTCACCCATGTTATATTGATACATGTCTCTTATTGTTCCTCTTATTGGGATTTAATCCCACCCACGTTCTTTGAGGTATATCCTCAAATGACAACATGTACTAAATATAATGTGATCATTAAAAGATAGTGGGGAATAATTTAAAGAAATTTGAATGTCATATTATTCATAAGTGATGTATGGTCATAATTTTACCGTGATAATAAACATTTTGATCATGGATTTGTAATGATTTTATATTGTTTATATTTAAATTGGTATAATAGTTATGTAAAAACATTATGGTATCTATAGTTGGTATTTGATGATGGTATAGTTAATTATAGAGTTAGGATTAGAGAACATTATTCAACACCCTTAGTTTGAGAATCATTATTTTATTCACCCACTAAATTTTTTTTTAGAAAAACTATAAATATAGGTATCCCACATGATATGACTTTAGAGTTTATTGGAAAATATAGTAAATTATTTATTTATTTCTTCTTGAATTTTTTTTTTTCGTTCAGACCCTTTCTAATATTTAAAATGGTGGGGACTATGACAAACCAAGACAAAAAATCATGTGATGGACAACGCAATGATTTTCTGAATGACATCCTCAATGATATGGGAGGTAGAGTTAAAAATTTAACATAGATTCTTACCCATCTCTCTCAGTCTATAAACAAATAACATGAATAATGTTGAACATCCTACTTCACCTACGAGGGAGTGACTAACTATTGAATCATTTATGCAGTAACGAAAACTAACATTTTTTACATCTTTTGATCCACTAGTCATGGAATAGTGAGTTAAGTTAATGGATATGATTTTTTTGTCAATACCTTTTCTCAAGAAGGATAAATAGATTATAGGAATCTATCATTTAAATATATAGGAAATTAAATGGTGGTTTTTGATTAATAACACCAAGATGAAGTATGAAATTAAAGATATGGAGTGGGATCACTTCAAGAAAATATATTTTATTAAGTATTTCCCTCCAAATATTTGGAAAAATAGGGAGATATAATTCATAGATATGAATCAAAAGGATGGTGATTCTATCATGGATTATGAATAAAACATTACAATTATTGGAAGGTATTTCTAGGGGTTTTTTATTAAAAAATGATAGAAAAAAGATATATTATTTAGTGGTTTAAAACCACACCATCAAAAGGCTCTAGAAATATGATACATTTGGAGTTATGAAAAGGTGGTTGGATGTGATCTAAAAGTGGAGATGGGTTTAGATAAAGGCTTAATGGTTGTTGAGATAAGAATATAAGAATTTAATTTCATATTGATGGATCAACTAAAAAGTAGAAAAGAGGATCCAAATACCCACATGTAAAAAATATTTGGAAGAAGCCTCATAGGAATTTCCTCAAAAGGTTTAGTAAAATGATTCATGTGAGGTAGATAAGGATGTCAAACTCATGAATGTTTATAATCCATAATGAATCTATGAAACATGATGGAGGAATGGAGAGAACCACCTATGTTCAAACTCTTCAATTATAGCAAGGAAGGTAACTATGAAATCCAATGCACTAAACCTCGACTGCTTGAGGTTAATCAATGTCAGCAACCACAAATGAAAAAAGAGAATGTGAAATATTATGATACCACTAATGGTAATGTGGAGAAAGAAAATGATTTCATACAAGATTCACTTATTATTCACTCATGAATTTAAAATTTATTATATTATTTTTGTTTTATGCATTATTTTATATCTTGATTGGATGGAAGAACTATTGAATCAATTCCACGATACCTTGAAGTAGATATATCTGTAAAACACCTAGTAGTTCGATCATTTAAACCCCAGTGTTGTACTCTTCTCCTTTTGGAATATGTGGGAAGATTCTTCTAGAAAATATTGGGATACATTCCTTTGTGAAATTCGACAATATACTATGCATGGATTTAATATCATTATATAGATAACATGCCATCTGTTGGGAAAAAGAAATCTACTTTGAAAATCCATACCATCCCATGCTTCTATAGAAATTATAGGATAACCATGAATTTCATTTTATAAATCCCTCAGTATTGTGGGTGTTTCTTCCCAATAAATAAGAATTCATATCTCCAATGGTTGAGTCAATGGAAGGTATCATCATAGGGGAAATTTCAATTGTGATAGAATACAATGATGTATTTTCAGATGAGTTTCATGAACTTCCCCCAGATCGTGACGTAGAGTTCCCAATAGAACTTATACCTGAAACGTCTTTTATATCAAAATAACCCTACTAGATGGCATCGATTGAACTAGAGGTGTAAAATAAGAAAATAAAATAGAATATGGAAAATCTGTTCATATTCCCTTGTTTTTTCCTTATGGTGCGCTTGATCTCTTTGATAAGAAAAAGGATAGATCAATGCGTCTATGTATTAATTACCATGAAATCATTAAGATCAGCATTAAGAAAATGTATCTTATTCAAATGAATTATGAGTTTTTTGGTCAACTATGAGGACTTAAATACTTCTCAAATGTTGATCATAATTCTGGATATCATTAACTCATGGTGTTGATGGAATATATTCAGAAAAAATCTATCCATAAAATGTATAGACACGGTAATTTTCTTGTGATTCCCTACAGACTTTCTAATCCCCCGGAAATCATCATGGATTTCACTACTACAAAACGGGCTAGGGAAGTGCCAACTTTTATCGGCGCAAAGACAAAAACACTAATAAAGGAACCCTTTATGAGTGGTAAATTTTAGCACTGATAAATTCATTCTTTATCAGCGCTTTTTTCTTAGTGCTGATAAAGAGTATGCTTTTTAAGTGCTGAAAAATCGCTAATAAAGAATGCCTTTATCAGTGCTAAAAAACGCTGATAATGGGTTCCTTTATCAGCGCTAAAATTTTAGCACTGATAAATGAAGCCTTTATGAGAACTTTTTTGGGAGTGATAAAACCATAGTCCAATATTTTATAAAATCCAGTGGACAGTATCCTCTGTTTATCACACCCTCAAGCCCTCGCAGTGTTGTACCCCTACGACAAATCCCCTCCCCCTGTGATCTTCTCTTTGCCAGAGCTCCGCCGCTAGCCCTACTCCTTCTCCTCCCCCTCAAACCCCTTCCATAGATCATCCTCCTTGCAATACCTACTTCTTCCTCTCCGCTGGACTCCCCACAAACCATACTTTTCCGTTTCTCAAATGTGGAGGCTCCTCCCATGCACCTCCCCCTCGCAGTAGCGTGTTCCCCTCCTGATGTAGTGCAGAAGTCTCTCTAACCACTTGACACTTCTTCTCTCCCTTTATCGCGGGTGCGATCTACTCTAGGAAAGTCTCCCACTTCTCCCTTTAGTTTTATTTTTGGTGCATATGTTTTATGAGAGTAGTTTTCATTAGGGTGATGTTTTGATTCTTCCCCATGATCACCACCCTTGGATTAGATGATAACTTACATACAGTTCAAACAATCTATGTCATTAAATCACACACGTAGTGGATTCTTATACTTGGTTAGCAGATTATTTGAACTAAAGTATGACTTTTTTATGATTCCCCATGGGTATTTATGATTTTTTAAATAAGAATTGTTTTTCACCAAATGTCATATGTACGAGGGTTTGATATTCTCATGCAACCTGAAGCTAGACCTTATTATACAAGAATATTCTATTAATGTTGAGTGTTTTTTATTCATCCTTTCGGTGGGTGTATCTATACTGGGGAAAGTGGTCTTTTTGTAAAACCCTTCATGAAAAAGAAGAGTTTTGATAGTACCTGCCTCATTATTAATTTGTTACACTTTGTGGGTGTCATGATGTGCTGGTGATTGTGTTTATGAGGAAGGTTCTTTTAAGGATTGTGTTTATGGGGAAGGTTCTACATTGGGATGGGCCTCATGGGGGTTGTCATATAGGTAGGATAGAGCGATGGAGATGTAATGAAAACTGAGTATGAATTCGTTGTGAGACTTGGACTTGGCTTTAGTTTGGGAAAGATCTCTCTCGTAGTGTTTTCTTCAGTTTTCTTCCTCCTCGGTTGTAGCTCTCTAGCTATTTTCCATATACATAGTGTCTGTTCTTAGTTTTCTATCACTTCTTTAGGTTGTTTTGGACAGTTACACAATAGTGTATGACACCATTTATGAAAATTTATTTTTTATACATGTTTATTGGTTACATAGTTTATGTTTGACATCACTTATCAAAAATTGCTCTCAACTGATCAAAATTGATTGTGTATAAGGCTATGTTTGAGTGAACTTTGGTTTCATCTTGATAATACATATTTATAATTGTTTAAAGAACTTATCAATTATAATAAATGTTTTTGTATAATTTTTTCCATCTTGGTTGTTGGAAAGGTGACAATCTGGAACATTTTTATGTAGTTTTCTTCTGGAATTTAAGAATCTACTTTGGATTTAGATAGTGGTACAAACATGTGAGCAGTTGTATTTAGGTGGTTATTTCTTTTTAGGATTGTGGGATGTTTCTTGACTTCAATCAATGGTAAATTCCACACATCTTTCTTTTATGTCAAGGATAATTTAAGGATGGTTTCAACTTAGTGAACCTCTTTGGCCAGTTGTTTTTAGGTGCTAGTCTAGAAGGTTTTTTATTGAAAATGGGGAGACACCATGCACTTAATTAGGTAGATAGTGATTCTTCCCTAATACCTATTATGGGTATCAATATTTTTATTTTGAATAGAGACTGCTTTAGTAAAGAACTACCCTTGGTGTGTCTGGCCATGTGATTTTGGTTAAGTACACCTACATTATGGAGAACTCTATTACATGATGGGGGATTAAATTATTCTCAAGATATTGTAAATTTCTTTCACTTGGTTGTATTGTATTTCATCTATTTTTATTAAATCCATTAATTTATGTTGATCAATTCATAGACTGGCCTATAGTGGTTTGGGGGAATTCAACATGTAATACTATGCTTTGGTTGGATATATTAGTGTTCTATGATTATGATTATGGCTTGAGTTGGTATCATAATATTTTATGATAGTTATCTTTTGGGATATAGGTTTAGAAGAACCCACCAACAGTAGGTGTGTGATGAAAGTCTCATCTTAAGAGGCACTGTCATTCATAGATACCTCAAGGATATCCAATTACTCTAAGGAATTTAATATGATTGTGATGGGTATAGACATATCACCTTGAATTTTCTTAACATTCATGCTATAGTCAGAGAGGCAGTCGATGGATAGCCTAGGAAGAGGAAGGAACTTGAGAAATGAGGTATGTACAGCACTAAAGTGATGGAGGAGATCGAGGAGCAGCATGAGGTGGATGGAAATTTGGTTTGATTCTACTAATACTACCCCTAAGTAGACCACTCCTATATTCTCAAGTTAGTGGATAGAATCTCGGATAGTTATAGTCACTAGATTCTTTTTACCAGGAGGCTCCATGAGTGTTTGGAGGTATGATCTATGTTCATTAAACTTTTCTTGTATTACTATTAGAAATAGGTACAAGAAACAATTTTTCCTAATTTTTTAAATTATTTTCTAGGTATATGGTAGGATCTATTAATCTCTATTTTTATAAGGTAGTGGTTTTGTTCTACTATATTTGGAAGTCTTGTTTTTTGTATTTGAATCAAAAATACTAATATTTGAGATTCAAATAGGATGGAGATGAATAAAGACTGGATGGATACTGATCATTTGACAATAGAGTATGAGAACGGATTTAAAGAGTTCATCAAGTTTTCAAAGGATCATGAAAAGGATTCTTCTCAAATCCTTTTTCCATGTTTACGTTTTTGATATTCTAGAATAATTACTCCATAGGAGTTTGATGAACATTTGATATGTCATGGAATATATCAGAGTTATAAATGTTGGAATAAACAGGGAGAAAAGGCGAATGTAACTAATGGTTGGGAAAAAATTGCATTTTATGGATCATCAGATATGAATAAAAATATAGATAATGAAGAAGACTGTATGGAGGATGTGATTATAGATGTCAATGCTGATAAATATTGTATTGAGGAAATGAAAAGGACAGTTGAAGATGAACTTCATGATTGACCAAAATTGTTTGAGAAGTTAAAGAGTTGTGCAAAGACGCCATTGTATGTTGGTTGCACTAAATATACTACATTGTCAACTGTACTAAATTTGTATAATTTGAAAGCAGGAAACATATGGAGTGATCTTAGTTTTATGGAATTACTTGCTCTCTTGAATGACATGCTTCTGTAAGATAATGAGCTCCCAAAATGGACATATGAAGCTAAATGAATGCTACACTCGATGGATGTGATTTCTGAAAGAATACTTGTCTACCCGAAAGACAGTATACTGTTTCTCAAGGAGAAAAAATCACTTATAGAATGCCAAAAGTGTGTTTATTCTTGATACAAGAAAGATGAATCTAGTCCAATGAAAGTTGTATGGTACTTTAGAATCATTCCAAGGTTTAGGCATCTATATGGAAGTGAAGAAACATCAAGACAATTGTCATGGAATGCAGATAAAATAAATAAATATGGGAAATTATGTCACCCATTCAACTCTCTTCAATGGAAGATAACTGATCATGAGTATCCTGAATTTGGAAAAGTGCTAAGAAACCTTCGTCATGCGTTATCTACAGATGGAGTGAATCCTTTTGGTTTTAAAACTAGCAACTCACAGTAAATGGCATGTTATGTTGGTAAATTATAACTTTCCACCTTGGTTATACATGAAGCAGAAATTTATCATATCATTTATGCTTATATCAGGACCAAAACAACCAGGTAAGGATATAGGTGTTTATTTTTCTCCTTTGATCGAGGATTCGAAGTGATTGTGGGATTCAAGTGTTATGTTGTTTGATGCTTATAAAAGTGAATACTTCATGTTGAGAGCGATGTTGTATGGGACGATAAATTATTTCCCTTCTTATGGAAATTTTTCAGGCTATAGAATTAAAGGAACTCAAGGGTTTCTCTGGTGTGAAGAAGATACAGAATCAATTAGGTTGAAAAATTCCTCGAAAACTGTGTTTCTATGACATTGTATATTTCTACCTCGTCGGCATAAGTGCTGATCTTGGACGACATCCTTAAATTGAATTTCAGAATAACGCACATCACTATCACCACTAACAAGTGATCAGCTGTATGAGAAAGTAAAATATTTGAACACTATTTTTGCTAAACCATTTTCGAAAACCTTATGAAAATCGGTTGGAAAAAGAGATCAGTTTTTTTTTTTGAATTACAATACTTGAATTGTTTGTACGTCATATGTTTTTTTGATGTGATAGATGTGGAAAAAAAATGTTTGTTACAGTGTTATCATAACATTACTAAATGCCCCTAGAAAAACAAAGGATGGAATTAAGCCATGGTTGGAAATGGTTTACATGGAAATACGAGAAGATTTGGCTCCTGTGAAGGGTTAAAGTCTAATTTTTCTTCTTCCAGCTGCTTACACTCTTTCTAGGGATGAGAGATATCAGTTTTGAAACTTCTTCAATTATATAATGGTTCTAGAGGAGTATTCTTCAAATATCAATAACATTGTGTCAATGAATGATTTTAAGTTAAAAGGTTTGAAATCACATGACTGTCATGTTTTGATGTATGATTCAGTTCTGATAGCTTTATATTGAATTTTTCCCAAGAATGTTCATCATACATTAACCAAACATTGTTTCTTTTTCAAAGCTATATGTAGCGATGTTTTAGACCCAGAAAAATTTCCAGTAATGGAAATATAAATTATCTTCATATTATGTGAATTATAAATGTTCTTCTCTCCAAAATTCTTTCATATAATGGTTCATTTGATGCTTCACATAGTGAGAGAGATTTGACTTTTTGGTCCTATGCACTATAGATTGATGTATCCCATTGAACGGTATATGAAGATATTGAAAGGGTATGTCAAAAATCAAAGTCGGCTATAGGGTTGTATAGTGGAGCATTATATTTTTGACAAAGCAATTTAATTCTATACTAAATACCTATATGATGTGGAAAGCACTGGTCTCTTGAAATCTTTCCACACTGGATGCATTGAGGGTGAGGGAATTTTTGGAAGAAATTTTGTGATGGTCAATATTACAGATTGGGAGTAGGCCCACCTTTATGTTTTGCATAACAGTTGGGAGGTTGATCCATATATTGAAACACACAAATAAATTATTATGCAGTTGAATCCATCAAGGGATGAAAATGGATATCAAATACACATAATCACCAGTTTATTGGATGGTTTCAGGACTATATATTTAAGAAGATAGATGAAAATATGAATTAAATTTCCGAAAGACCTTGATGGCTAGCCTCCAGACCAAGTGTGTATGTATTATCTTACAATGGTTAGGTAATTAATGGTTATACATTCTATATTGATGAACATGATGAAGAGAGTACCCTGAAAAATAGTGGGGTTACACTTGTGGCTGAAGAGATGCATGTTTCTTGTAATAAGGACAGAAATCCAATGTATTCAAATATGTCATACTTTGTAATTATCAAAAAAATATTGGAGTTGGATTAGACGACATTCCAACTGCTGATTTTTCAATGCAAATGGGTTGATAACAATATTGGTGTTAAAATAGATGAATTGGGATTTTTAAAAGTTGATTTTAGTAAAGAAGGGTATAAAGATGAATAGTTTATAATAGCATCACAAGCGGTACAAGTATTTTATGTTCTATATCCCACCAACCAAAAGTGGTTGATTGTTGTGTTATCGTCCAAAAGTATTGAAGGGTCTGATGAAAATTTAGTTGGGGGTGATCCTTTCAGTGTTATGTCGCATTCATTTCACAGCGGTCCCAATGTAGATGATGTTTTATATGTTAGAGGAGACCTCAGTGAAGGTATTTGGATAATCGATAGAGCTTTCATATTCCTTCATCCTTTGAAAAATATAAATAGAGTTCAATAAATAGGTTATATTTTGTTTGTAATATAGATCTTATTATCTCATTATATTATCTTATCATTTCTGAATTTATGTTATCTAAATTAATTGTTCAACCACTTTTGCAGATAATGACTTCTGCACATTTTGGTGCTCCTAACTTCGAGGCTGAACAAGTCTCTCAAGCTGTTGCTGCTAGTGTTGTTGTTGCTATTGTGGCTGCTCACAGTGCAGAGTAACAACAAGTTTCTAAACCTGTTTTTCCTCCTAGTGTTGAGGTCCAACAACCATCAGCACATGGGGTTGCTATAATTTCAGATGAACAAATAGATGATGTTGATATTGATGAAATGGTCAGGGATGAAGGACTGACATCGTAGAAAACACAGGTGCGTCGTAGTTTGCCGTTGTTAGCCAAAGTTCTTAAGGAGAAATGCAAAGGGATAAAAAATTTTGTTAGATGGAATGCACGAGGCCAACATGTCAATCCCAACAAGGCTATGTTTAGTAGTTACATTGGAATTTTCACTCAAAAATGCATGTTGATTGACATAGATTCATGGGACCATGATGTCTCTAGGCTGAAGGCTGTGATCTGGGAAGAAATTACGGTAACATTATGATATTATTTCTTTAATTTACTAGTAACTAAAATAATGAAACAATTTTTTACTCTTCATAATCTCTTGCAGAGTAAATTTATAGTAGATGATTCACCCAATAATTATGTATTATGTCTTGCAGAAAGGTGTCTTCTAGGTTTTCGCACTAATTTAACAAAATGTCACATAAAAGATTCCAAGGGTAAAATAAACTTGTACCCACCCCTTGTGTATGCTCATGTGATATCCCAAGAACCATGGGATGCATTTATTGGCCGCCGTTGGGATGAGAAGTTTTAGGTACATTGTGGCTAATAATAAATTGTTTGAGGATACATGTATTCATCACTTTGATTGTCAATATTTCATTTATGAAACAGAAAATCAGTACTGAAAATAAGGAATGTGCATCAAAACCAACATACCCCTATCAGAAATCAAGGATGGGGTACACTTCACTAGAAAAGAAAATGGTACATATTTAAACTTTACAGAAATATTGTTAGGTGCTAAGAAACAACATCATAATTATCTTTTTATATTTATATGTTGATTGATGATTCTAAAACCAAAGACACATCCATCCCACATCATGAGCTATAGAAGGAGGAACATGTGAATAAAGAAGGGAAGTTGGTAGATGAAAACGTGCAAAAAGTGTGGGAAATATGTGTAAGTATGACATGATAAAAATATTTGTTTTAAATTGCTATTACATAAACATAATTAGTTATTTTTCTATGTCCAACAGTCACAGGAATCAGCTACTCCTATAGCGGATACAGACCTATTATCGATAGCTTTGAAGTGACCAGAACAATACTGTCATGTTAGAGGTGTGGGGTTTTGGGTGACACCTCAATTATATTATGAGAAAAAAACGGATGATAGAGGTGAAAATTTGAAACAAATAATCGAAAGACTAGAAACTTTTGAAAACCAATTTCAATGGCAGGGAGAGTTTCTAGTAACTTTTATGGGTGGGAAGAAAGGAGAAGACACAACTCAGGAACAACCAGCACGTGAAGATCTTGCCCCACCCCCACTGGTTTTGAGGCTAGCCATTCCCCTCAAATAACTTTCTTAGACATGGTAATCAATATTCTAATAATTGTTCCAATTAAATGTGAATCAGAAAAACACTGATATTTTTCATGTACTGAACTTATACAAGGTGATAATGACAATGATTTACATTTATCAACACCCACCTATCACCTTGTAGCAATGGCTATGGTGTTCAACATCCTATAGGAAAAGCTATATAATAGACCAATTCCAAAAGATCATCTGAAAGTGAATATTACTGTAGATCATAAGCCAAATGCAGATCTACCTATTCCACTTTATGATGATTATATTCATACGGTCAAAATGGTTGTTGGAACATTCATTGTATGGTCATCACAACTTGTAAGAGTACATGTGGACAAAGAGTTACTTATTTCTCTTTTTTCATACTAAAAATTTAACAATGAATGAAAAATGGGTCTAAACCAATGAATGTAATTATAGACGGAGAAAGGTAAGGGGGTGAAAAGAAACGTCAGCTCAAAAGCATCTAAAGGATCGACCCACTGATCCCAAAGAGCTACTGAAATCACAACAACACCACTTGTTCTCTATCCACGTTTTCTATCATTGAAGACTCGTGTGGATACGAAGATAAGAGGTGGTAGTAGTCATATACTGGTTTTTGAAAAGAATATATACATAGAGGAAATTCAAGATTTCATTGCTACTGATAATGTAAATGAGATTCTGGAATAGGTTGGCTAGGCGTCACAGTTGTAAATTTATATATGAGGTATGTTTACTTGAATTGATTTTCAAAAAGATGATGTAATGTGAAAATTATGACTAAATTCATTTTATATTATTGACATATGTATATATGAAATATATTTGAATGAATTTTCCCATGAGCCAATATTCAGACTTGTTAGTTCTCATACCACATCAACACAACTAACACAATTAGAGCCTTCAAAAAAGGATGAAATAGTGAACGGATTGCTAAAAACATTTGAAAGAAAGATTACAGATGACAGACTCTTCCTAATACCAACCATTCAGGGGTAAAACTCTATGATTAAAGCATATGAATTATATTTTCACTTATTTTATTATTTATTGCTTTTTTTTGTTTTTAGTCAACATTGGATGCTAATTACGGTGAACTTGGATACTCCAAAAGTTTATTTTCAAGATTCAATGCAAGGATATCCAACAAGCCGACCACACATGATGGAGTTTGTGAATCTTTAAGACACTACATCATATGTTTTGGGTCTAAACCTCATGTAATATAATTTATATTATCTTTTATTGAGGATTCTACTATGATATGGTGGTGTATCATTATCGTCTAAAAAAGGAATGAGGATAGGGGCTAATCATAAGGAGGTGAGCAAGTACTACATCTGGACAAATGTCAGGGTATATATAATAAAATTTCACTATCCAAAAACATATAAAAACAAGTTACTTATTCTCCTAATGATCATATTTTTTTCCATTTCAAAAACAAACAAACGATAATGACTGCGGTTATTATGTTTGTAAATTTTTGAAAGAGATCATTTTTCATCAACAAACTAGCATCCCTAAAGAGGTATTTTCAAAAACAACTACTATTTTATTTAAATTATTTATTAATTATTTATTTATATATTTTTTAGTACTACTATGTCTATCAAAAATCCTCATAATCACAAGTCGATATAGATTTGTTCATAAATGAGTGGTCCACATACCTGATAGAAGTTTTTACACAAATATCATGAACATCTGACTCGGGGACGTGTACAATTGGTGGTCATTTTTGAGAGCAGTTAAGGGGATCAAAAGATGAAACATTGTTGTATGTAAATGTTTGTAGGAAAAATTTAATTGTTATTAAATAAAACATCCTTTCTCTAAAGATCCAATTTCCCATTTTAACAGATGAAATGCACCAGCAACATGCAAGAATGATGAACCGCTTTTCTTTGGGCTTTGGATAAGAAAAAATAGTAAAATCATAAAAATACCTTCATATACACCCAAATGAATTCAGATTGTGTTGATACTTTATGGGAATGATCCATGGGTAATTTGTGACGTGTACAAGTCAACCCTACCTCAATCTGAGGCATGGTGTGGACAGTATTACTCAAAGTCTCTCTTTTGTTTAAAATGGACAGAATTTTAAGTGAAAACAAAAACTGACGTATGGAAATCCAAAAAAAGGCACTTAGATTCTATTGATACTTTAGGGGAATGATCCATGAGTCATATTTGATGTGTATTAGTCAACCCCACCTCAATCTAAGGCATGGTGTGGCCAGTATCAGTCAAAGTGTCTCTCTTTTGATTAAAATTGATAGAATTTTAAGTGAAAACAACAAATGATGTTCGGAAATCTGACCAAATGCATTCAGATTGTGTTGTTACTTTAGGGAAATTATTCATGGGTTATTTGGGATGTGTATGAGTCAACCCCACATCAATCTAAGGCACGGTGTTGCTAGTATCTATCAAATTATCTCTTTTGTTTAAAATGGACAGAATTTTAAGTAAAAACAACAACAAACATACATAAATCTGACCAAAAGAATTTGGATCGTGTAGATACTTTAGGGAAACTATCCATGAGTCATTTTTGATTTTTATGATTCAACGTCGCCTCAATAAGAGGATCGGTGTGGCTGGTATCACACATACTGTATCTCTTTTATTTAAAATGGACAGAATTTTAAGTGAAAACAACAACTGACATACGGAAATCTAGACAAAGGAATTCAGATAGTGTTGATACATGAGGGGAACAATCCATGGGTCATTTTTGAAATGTGTGAGTTAGCTCCATATCAATCCGAGGTACGGTGTGGCCGGTATCACTCAAAGTCTCTCTTTTGTTTAAAATGGACAGAATATTAAGTTAAAACCACAACTGATGTACGAAAATCTGACCAAACACTTTTGGATTGTGTTGACACTTTAGGGGAATGTTACATGAGTCATTTTTGACATTTAAGTGTCAACCCTGCCTCATTCCAAGGCACGGTGTGGACGGTATCACTCAAAGTCTCTCTCTTTAGTTTGAAATGGACAGAATTTTAAGTGAAAACAACAACTGACATACAAAAATCTGACCAAACGCATTCAAAATGTGTTGATACTTTATGGTAATGATCCAAAGGTCATTTTTGACGTGTATGAGTAAACCCCGGAAAAATATGAGGCATAGTTTGGCTAGTATCACTCAAAGTTTCTCTCTTTTGTTCAAAATGGATAGAATTTTAAATGAAAACAACAATTGGCATATGGAAATCTCACCAAACACATTCAGATTGTGTTTATACTTTAGGGGAATAATCCATGGTCCATTTTTTGACATTTATGAGTCAACCTTGCCTCAATATGAGGCACTATGTGGCCCGTATCAGTCAAAGTTACACTCTTTTGTTTAAAGTGGAAATAATTTTAAGTGAAAACAACAACTGACGTACAGAAATCAGGGAAAACGCTTTTGGATTGTGTTGATATTTTAGGGGGAAAATTTGTGGGTAATTTTTGCATGTAAAAGTCAACCGCGCCTCAATCTGAGGCACGGTGTGGCCGGTAGAATTCAAATGTGTCTCTCTTTTGTTTAAAATGGACAGAATTTTAATTGAAAACAACAACTGACGTATGGAAATCCAAAATAATGCATTCTTATTGTGTTGATACATTAGGGGAATGATACATGGGTCATTTTTGATGTATACAAGTCAACTCTACCTCAATCCGAGGCACGGTGTGTTCGGTATCACTCAAAGTGTCTCTCTTTTGTTTAAAATGGACACAATTTTAAGTGAAAACAACAATTGACGTACAGAAATATGAACAAACGCATTCATATTAAGTTGATACTTTAGGGGGACAATACATGGGTCATTTGTGAATTGTATGAGTCATCCCCACCTCAATCTGTGGCACGGTCTGGCTGGTATCACTCAAAGTGTCTCTCTTTAGTTTAAAATGGACAGAATTTTAAGTGAAAACAACAACTAACATACAGAAATCTGACCAAACGCATTCGTATTGTGTTTATAATTTATGAGAACAATCCATGGGCCATTTTTGATGTGTATGAGTCAACCCTATCTCAATACTATGCATAGTGTGGCTGGTATCACTCAAAGTGTATCTCTTTTGTTTAAAATGGATAGAATTTTAAGCAAAAACAACAACCGATTTAAAGAAATCTGACCAAACGCATTAGGATAGTATTGATACTTTAGTGAAATTATCCATGGGTAATTTTTGACGTTTTTGAGTTAACCCCACCTCAATATGACGCACATTGTGGCCAGTATCACTCAAAGTCTCTCTTTTGATTAAAATGGAAAGAATTTTAAATGAAAACAACAGCTAACATTCAGAAATCTGATCAAACGCATTCATATTGTGATGATAATTTAGGTTAATGATCCATGTGTCGTTTATGACATGTATGAGTCAACTCTATCTCAATATGATGCACGGTGAGGCTGGTATAACTCAAGGTGTCACTCTTTTGTTTAAAATGGACTTGATTTTAAGTGAAAACAACAACTTACGTATGGAAATCCGACCAAATGCATTATGATTGTATTGATACTTTAAGGGAATGATCCATGGGTAATTTATAATGATAAATAGTCAACCCCACCTCAATCTGAGGTGCGGTGTGGCTGGTATCACTCAAAAGATCTCTATTTTCTTTAAAATGGACAGAATTTTAAGTGAAAACAACAACTGACATACGGAAATCCATCCAAACACATTCGGATAGTGTTGATAATTTAGGGGAACAATATATGGGTCATTTTTGACGTGTAAAATTCATCCTCACCTCAATCCAAAGCACGTTGTGGCCGGTATCACTCAAAGTCTCTCTTTTGTTTAAAATGGACAGAATTTTAAGTGAAAACAACAACTGACGTACAAAAATCTGACCAAACGCATTCAGATTGTGTTGATATTTTAGGGGAACGATCCATGGGTCATTTGTGACATGTAAGAGTTAACCCAGACTCAATAAAAGGTACGGTGTGGCTGTTTTCACTCCAGGTGTCTCTATTTTGTTTAAAATTGACACCCCCAACCCCCTGGACGCCCCCAACCCCCTGAACACCCCCACCCCCTGGACAACCCCACCCCTCCTAGACACCACCCCACCACCTGGACACCCCCCAGACACCCCCACCCCCATGGATAGCCACCCCAAACCCCCTGGACACCGCCCCACCCCATTGGATATCCCCACCAACCCCTTGGACCACCTTCCCCCCAATATACACCACCCCACCCTATGGACACCCCCACCCCTTGGGAAACCATCCACCACCTGGAAAGCCCCCCCCCCCACCCCCTGGACACCACACCACCCCACCTTTGAACACCCCCACCCCTGAACACCCACCAACACCCTAGACGGCACCCCCACCCCTCTTAGATGCCCCCCCCCACCCCATTAGACAGCCACCCCCACCCCCCTTGGATAGCCCCACCAACCCCCCTAGACCACCCCCACCCCCTGGACACCACCCCACCCCTAGACACCCCCACACCTCTGGACACCCCCAACCCCTAGAAATCCCCCCCAACACCCTAGACACCACCCCACCCCCTGAACACCCCCATGGATATCCCTCCCCCCCCACACACACACACCCCTGGACACCCACCAACCCCCTAGACCACACCCCCACTCCTCCTAGACACCACCCCACCACCTGGACACCCCCACCCCTAGAAAACACCACCCCCTTGTACATCCACCCCCACCCCCTAGACACCCCCACACCCCCTTGGACAGCCCCACCCCACCCCCCTGGACACCACCCACCCCTAGACACCCCCACCCCTCTAGACACCCCACACCCTAGAAATCCCCCACCCCTCTGGACACTCCCCACCCAACCCGGACCCCCCCCCCCCCCATGGACGCCCCCTGGATGCCCCCCACCCTTCTGAACACCCCCTCCCCCACCCCCGGGACACCCACCAACCCCCTAGATGATACCCCCACCCCTCCAATACACCACCCTACCACCTGGACACCCCCACCCCCCGAAACACCCCAACCCCCTTGGACAGGCACCCCCACCCCCTAGACACCACCCCACTCACCTTGGATAGCCCCACCAACCCCCTGGACCCCCCCCACCCACCCACCCCCTGGACACCACCCCACCCCCTAGACACCCCCACCCCCTGGAAACCTCCCAACCCACCTATACACCCCTCCCCCTTGGATAGCCACCCCACCCCCTGGACACCACCCCACCCTCTTAGATAGCCCCACCAACCTCCTGGACCCCCCCCCCCCCTTGGACACCACCCCACCCCTAGACACCCCCACCCACTGGAAATACCCCCCCCCCCCCCCAACACCCTAGACACCTCCCCACCCCCTGTTCACACCATGGACAGCCCCCCTCCCCCCCTCGGGACACCCCACCCTCCCCCTGGATGGCCCCCACCCCCTGGACACCCCCAACCCTCCTCGACACCACCCCACCACCTGGACACCACCACCCCTTAGATAACCACACCCCCATGGACAGCCCACACCGCCCCCTGGACAGCACCCCACCCCCTGGGACAACCCTATCCCCCCAAACACCCCCCCCCCCCGACACCCCCACCCCATGGACACCCCCTACCCACCTTGGACAGCCACCCCAAACCCCTGAACAACCCCCAAAACCAAAGAATTTTGAATTAAATTCTTTATGTATTTAAATAATTTGTGAATTATGTGTTAATGGTATATGGGTATACTTGTTGTATGGGTATACTTGTTGTATGGTTATACTTTCTGAAATTACCTTATGAATTATGTGTTAATTTTTTATGGGTATCATATTTGATATGCTGATTTTTTTGCAGGTCTTGTTTGGGTGTGCTGGTTTAGATTTTTATATTACAGCAGGCATGGCATTTATCAATGCTTTTTTAGCACTGATAAATTGTTCCTTTATTAGTGCTAAAAAGGTGCTGATAAAGAAACCATTTAACATCACTTTTTAGTGATAAAAAATTCTACATTTAATAGCACTAAAAAAGCACTGATTAATGGGACCCCCACCCCCTTTATCAGCGCTGATCCTTACAACGCTTTTTTAGCGCTGTTAAAGCCCGTTTTGAGCACTGATAATGCCCGTTTTTTGTTGTAGTGTATGATTAGTAAAGTATTTATACAATGCCTTGGAAAATATGAGGTAATGTTTATCTATGATATTATCATCTAATACGAGATAAATGAGGTATGTGAAGAGAATATATGGATTTTATTAGCGATATTAATGAAGGAAAAAGTGTACGCCATGTTCATCAATAATGATTTTTGGTTTTAGAAAGTCAAATTATCGAGGGATGGGATTAAAAGTGAAGGAATTTATATATACCCTTCAAAAATAATGGAAGTTAAGTATTAGAACATACCCACTAGTTTCAAGGATGTTCAAAATTTTCATCGATTATCAGGGTACTATTGATGTTTAGTGAGAAATTTCTCATGATTTTCTATCCCGTTAACAAAGTTTTCAAGGAAAGAGGTAAAGTATGTATTTATGAGAGAATGTGAGTAATGGTTGAAGGAGGTAAATAAAATGATGATCCCTCCACTTGTTCTCAAACTTCCTACTCGTATAGAATATTTAGGGATATATTGTGTTGCATCAAAGAAAGGATTAGGTTGTGTACCCATGTAGAATTATAAAGTGATAGCCTACGCCTCAAGACATTTGAAGATCCATGAGCAGAACTATTGAAGCATGATATAGAGATAAAAAGTATGATGTTTTCCTAGAAAATATGTTGAAACTATCAGTATGGGGAGAAGTGTTACACATATACTATTCACAGGATTATAAAGTATATATTCACATAATAGGATATCAACATGAATAAATGAATACAGTTAAAGATAATCAAGGACTATGATTTCTCTATTCATTACCATCTGGGAAATCCGAATGAGGTAGCTGATTTATATTAGTAGAAAAGAAATTTCAAGTCTAACTATGAAGCAGTTTAGTAAAGACTTTATCTTCATGTATATAAAAATAATTTATTTTGAAATAATAACAGAAGTGAATATATCCTATATCTCTATAATGATTTCCCAACCATCTATCCAATATAATATTAAAGAGTAAGAGCGGGATGATCATGCATTACAATAGAGTTGAATGCAGTAAAGGAAAGAATGCTACAAGATTTTAACATCAATGATGATAGTGTGATTCAGTTTGGAATAAGGATTAGCATTCCTTCATCACCTAGGAACAAGAATAATCTAATAGAAAATATACATAGATCACCTTTCTATATAAAACTGTGATGTAGCAATATGTACTATGATCTTAGAGAACACTTCTGTTAGGATAAAATGATGAAAAATATTGTAGAGTATATCTACAGGTTCTTGATATAACCGCATGTTAAAGAAAAGTTATATAATTCCAATGGTATTATGTAACCATTTCTTATACCCATGTTGAAATGGTAGAATGTGATTGTGGACTATTTCACTGGTCTCCTGAAGAAATATAAAAAAATGGGATATTGGTTGTGGTGGGATAAGTCACAAAGATATCCTACATTATTACCATTCAATAAGATTTCTAACTTAAAAAATTCTCATATATATGCAAATGAAGTGCTAAGGCTTCATGGGGTTCCACGTCTAATCATCTCTTATCATTATCCAAGTTTCACATCTAAATTTTTTAGAAGGTTTTAATATTATTGGAGTATTGAAATGAATTCCAGCATGCCCTCTCACCCACAAACTAATGGTCAATCAGAATTGACAACTCAGATGCTCAAAAAATGTTGTAAGCTCGGTCAATGGAATTAAAATGTGGAAGATATCTATATCTCCCATTGGTTGAGTTCTCAAATAATAATTTCTTTTACTTGTGTATTTATATGGATCCATATGATTCTATATATGGGAAGTGATGTATATAGCATCCCGTCTTTTTATAACATAACTTTCATTCCATTACACGGAACTGAGGATCTTTAAGGTTTAGTGTCTTGGAAACAAGGAACATAAAACATGAAATAAAAAAAACATTCTTCTTAAAAACTTGAAAGGCTTCTCCTCATGTTCACCCTAGGCTCATTACTGCATCTCATAACCTGGGGACGTACATCAAAAGAAAGGGTGAGCAGAAGGCCCAGCAAGGGAAAAAAGTGAGACATTTTACATATAAACTCGAGATACATCAATAAAGTCATGAAAAGAACTTTAAGGCATGAAAATGAAATCATGAGGCATATCATAATAAAAATAAAACTTTTTCATAACTTGAAGATGTGGCTACAAAATTTAATATTGACAATCATTTCGTTTCACCAAGGTACATCCCCAAGGTGTCATTAAAAATTACCAAGGTTATTCACCAAGGCGTCGTTAAAAATTACCAAGGTTATTCACCAAGGCGTCGTTAAAAATTACCAAGGTTATTCACCAAGGCGTCGTTAAAAATGGTCATCTCTAGAGATTAAGTCTTTACCCAATGCATTGGAGCGCTATCTGGGCGCACCCTTGACATGTATTTATTATCATGTGAGCCACATATATCATCATCAAACATTTAATAAATAACCCATATAGCATAAAATAAATTGGTTTCATTCCATAATCATAACGTTTTAAAAACTGCTTTAAAGACATGATCTTTATGTCACTTTAAACCCACGGAAGGGGAGAGCGGGTTTTATGTATGTAAATCCCAGAATATAAAACAGAACATTTTTGTATATATGTTAATAACCCTATAGAAATAAGATCTTTGAGTATTCACTTAATAACATGAAGTAATTTTGAGAAAAAGAGAGATACATTTTGAGACGAAAATTATGCAGCACAACGGCTATGTTACAGGGTATTAGAAAACGTTGAAAAGAGAGGGGACATGGGCCAAACAATCATAAATGACCCATAAAATAGTATAGGGACAGAATATAATGGATTTAAGAACATGGTAATGAAATTTGAAAATATACCATATGAAATGATGAACATGAAAGAAAGACAAAAATAAGATTTCTCTTATGAAAATTCGGCAGCCTAATAGCGTTACATAAACTTCAACCAAAAATGAATTGATGATGTCAAATAGGGTCTCTCATCATATGAACATAAAAGATCAGTATGATAGATATAGAGATCATACCCCAACATAATAAAAAGTAAATTGCAAGACTTGACATAGAATTAGAACTTTGAAAAGGAGAAGGGTGAAAGAATCCCTTAAAAATTCGGCAGCCTAACAGCGCCACTTAAAACTTCAAAATACTGATTTGAAGAGATCAAATGGGGTATCTCATCATATGAACATAAGAATACAGTATGATATACATTTAGATAATAACCCAACATAACAAAAAGGAACTTGAAAGAATTGACATGAAAGTAGAACTTCAAAACGAGAAGGGTGAAGAACCACTCAAAAATTCGGCAGCCTAACGGCGCCACTTAAAACTTCAAAATATTGAATTGAAGAGATCAAATGGGGTCTCTCATCATATGATCATAAAAGATCAGTATGATAAATTTAGAGATCATACCCCAACATAATAAAAAGGAACTTGAAATACTTTACATGATAATAGATTTTCAAAAATGAGAAGGGAGAAAGAATCTGTTACAAAAATATCGGCAGCCTAACGCCGCCACTTAAAACTTCATAAAACAAAATAATGAGAGTAAGAGGGGATATCTCATCATGTGAACATGAAAAGGGTAGTAAGAGGAGTATAAAAGAACACCCTTTAATATAAGAACATGGATCGTGAAAGAAATTACATAAAAGAGATTTCTTGAAAAGAAAGAGAGAGATCAGATCCCTTACCTTAAAACGTAACTCTTAAAACTCAATGGTTTGGACCTTGAGGGCTTGGGGGCACCTTGGTAGGACTCCTTGGGAGGTAATGGGACCAGAACTTCGTTGGGGGAGAGTGGGGAGTCGAATGGATGAGAGGATGGCTTGGTATTTATAGGGAAAGTGAGGGGACAAGGCATTAATGGCCAAGGGACACCTCATTAGTGGTTTTGGAAAAACCATGGGCTTGCCCATGGTATTTGACCATAGTATTGGCCACTTGGGACACCTCATACCTTATCTTACTATTCATAAGTCGACCATATTGATTACATACTTAATACATCATTTAATGATGTCATTAAACACCCGTAACTTAAAAACTGTATTTTCACTATTCATCGAAAATTCAACTTTCTCAGAATAATCCCAAAATTTCACCTTAACCAAATATCAATGCTCTAATTTCAAAAATGAAATCCATTTTATAAAAATAATTTTCTAAATATTTTTAATTAAAATTTTAATTAAAAAACACTATTCATCTGAAAAAAACTAATACTTGAATAATAATTTATGAAACCGTTATTTAACCATTTTATTGAATCACATTACTTAATCAAAGTGCCTAGCTTATTTTAATACTTTCTTTAAGTGAGATTACTAATCCATTTAGACACATTATTAATCCTAATCATAAAATCACTATTCATAATTTACTATTCATCAAAAATCAAGTTGATCTTATTAGACTCTAAATTTCGTACTGAACATAATTGTAGAAGACCATTTTTTGAAAATCATTACACATTTTTAATTATTTAAGGTTTAAATAAACATATTTAAAATATCCTTTTTCTAAAATGCATCAAAAATATGCATACTATATTTATTCGGTCATTTGAAAATTCATAACAGAAATCGAAATTTTTATTTAAAACAAAGGATTACACAAGACAGTTACGGTCTCCTTACATAGCCCCTTATCACACCAGCATAGGACCTAAGTGTAAGGTGTGCTAAGGTGAGATAATTCGAGGGAGGCTCGGCCAACATTGAATGAGTAGTAATTTATATCAGTTTGAACTTCTCGTGAAGGTGATCCCATTCTAGCTTTATACGATGAAGTTTAGCTTGGGTTTGGTCCAGAGCAAAGCCCAGTGGTGCTACCTCCTTCCCAAGTTCTGTTAGATGGGCTTCGATCAGTCCAAGACTACTGGGTGAGGCCATCGAATCTTCTTTCTATATTAATTAACCAAGATTTCTTGTATTTAGAGACAATAGTCAAAACGTTTAGTTTCCAGCGGTCATATTGACCAATGGTCAAATAACAGTCAAAACCCAACAGTATCATTTTAATTATACTCATGTTATCAAATGAAACATTTTTGTTGAGTATAAAAATAAAATAAAATAAAACATAAAATTAGGAAACAATATTTATTTAAAATTTTGGGTCGTTATAATCTTCCCCCCTTAAGAAATTGCGTCCTCGCAATTTTTAAAATTGGGTTTTGAAATTTCATTGAAAGCCCCACATCGGAAAAGGAGTCAGTAAAAATATTACATTAAAAGAAAGAAAGGGAAGTACAAAGGTCACCAGAGTTAACCCACACTAGGATTCCATGTAGGAAAACATGGACATGGAGGAGAAAACAAAGGGTCAATATAACGACCCACACTTTACATACATTGTTAATACTTCAAAATTGAAGCACACTTATTACAACATATGACAAAACCACAAAGGACCGTATAGGTATAGTGTCTTTAGAAACTGGGGAAACATAAACAACTGGTTCATAAATCTTCTACAGTGTCTCCCATTTATTTCATCATATCTAGGGTCCCTTTTAGCATATTCTACTTAATATCCATCTTCCTGACCTGGGGAAAAGAAAACATAAAAGGGTGAGCTCAAATGCTCAGCAAGGGCAAATAAAAGAAATAAAAATCATATCATATCTTTATGAAAATCAAAACCTGCAAAAGAGATCATAATATCTTAACATGGAATAAATCATAGAAGTTAGAATGAGATCCCCATAATCATAACATAAAACTTGAATCTTTGTGGCATGCACACATAATCATGGAAAATCATTTCTTGTTAGTCATGACTCATTGCCAAGACTATCTTAGTGGACAAAGTCCCTTTCTGAACCGAGTTCACTCCTCGTTTCAGTCCTGTATCACTGAACCGAAATAACCTTCCGTTCCAGCCATGTCTATCTCATGAGATATAAAATCTTTACCCAATGCATTGGAGGGAGATATAGGTCCCACCCATCTTATAATGAATCCTTTCTTATGTGTGCCACATAATCATAAAACATACATCATCGCATAACACATATAACAAAAATGGGATTCTTGAAACATCATGACATCATAAATCAATTCATATATGATAAAGGAATTCATAAACATAATTCCATCACAACATAGTCAAACCAATGTAAAAATATGGATAGAAACAGAACCCTTTATTATCTTAGATGGAAAATAATTTTGATAAAACACTTGAATTGAATTCTTGAGGAAAATATCCTTTCTTCTTCAAAAACATTTTTCCTTTCATAACATGTCATACAACTTTAAAATAAAAGAAGTTGATTAAAAATAAACTTTAAAACTTGTAAAGGAAGCTTCTTTTAAGTAATGTTTTAAAAATCCATTCATGCCGTATAAGTTAAAAAAACATTCTTCGTACTTTTGTCAGAAAAGTCAAAAAGTACCTCGTACGGAAAAACGACAAAAGATTCCTTTCTTATTCTTTACTAAAAACTCACCTAAGGGTAAAATTGGATTTAAACTATTTCAAGTGGATGGAAACAATATTACATATTGAGGGAACATGGATGTGGATGATAAAATACACCCCAGTAAATACTTACGAATAAACAATCTCGGATAAAAATGAGATTGTGATATTTCCCTTACCTTAGGTCCGATTTGCTTTGTTCGTGTCCGAAGCTCCTGTATAATGGTTTAAATAATTTTATTGACTTATTCCATAATCATACATATTGATATGAGATCATATATGGTCATATTATTAGCTTCTTGTTAGTAATATTTCATTGTTACTTGTTACTCGGGTCTTTATAACTTTTTGTTCTTATGCGTGTTTTGTCGAATAAATTCTTATTCTTATCTTTAGGTTATAGATAATTCATTTCCAGAATGGTATTAGTGTAGTATATACCATATTCATTCATTCAATTCATTTATACAATCATTATGAAATGAAGATCATGTAGAACGAGTCGCATCACATCGTGGAGACGGTATTCCGTACGTACGCACGAGTGATGATATCGTTCCTATGATCGTGGAATTGTATTGGAGTATATATATATATTATTTCAGTATCAATATTACTTAATAATAATCATATATAGTTACTCATTACACCATTATACCCATCCTTGTAAGGTGATGGTGGAAAATAGATTACACCACGGCGTGGAGACGGTATTCCGTTCGTACGCACGCGCGGTGATTTCATTTTTCCGTAGGATGGATAGAAGGTGAATTAGGGTTGTTTCATATTTATAATAACATATCAGTATGTAAGTAATACTGATGTTATTACTTTATCATGAAACAACTAAAGAAGAAGAAGTTGAAGAAGAAAGAAATTGAAAAGATCGGTAATGGATATTACCTCTTCTTTGGAACGCCTCTTTGAATCCTCCACTTAAGGAACTAAGATTGGTCTTTGGAGAAGACCAGGACCTCTAGGATTATTCTAGGGAAGTGGAGAGGAGAACATGGCAGGGGTTGTCCGAGCTTGAGTGCTCAAATTGGTGTGAGGAGGAGGGGGAGGAGGTGCCCTTTTATAAGGGAGGAGAGGGGCACCTTAGGAATATCTCAAAATATTATTTTATATTAAAGTCAAAATCGGTTTATAATGGTTCCAAAGGGTCTTATTTCGAAGATAAAGTGGGGAAGGGTCGAAATACTATCAACCAATAGGATTTAGACAAGTTTAGGGTATTATTTTAACCTTATCAATTATATTTAACTCTAAGTTAAATAATTTAACTTTTACCATGTCTTTTTGTTTTCTTTCACTATATGGTTAATACACTTACTATAACATGCCAAACGAACCCCAAATTGTTTATTATTAAAATATATATCCTTATCTAAGTCATTTGACCGAACCTTAGATTTTTAGGAATAAAATAACAATTAATAATATAATATTTGATTTAAAAACTATTTTGTGTCAATTTTGACACTATTTGATATATGATTTTTGTGAAAGTCATAAAAGAATTATATGTTCGAACCAAGTTGATTAAATCAACATTAATATATCATAGTAACCTATAAAATTAGTTGAATTCATAAAAAGTCTCAAATTACATTTATTTTGGTGTTTATAACATCAATTATGTCAATATTTCATTATTAAGATAATTACTGCATCATCTTTGTGTCATAAATAAATTACATTATTTGATGTCTAAAAATTATAAATAAAATATCATCATGTAGGAAATCTTTTTAGATTTCTAATGAATATTTACAATTGAATTTATCTTATGTATAACCCCATATTAAAAATGATTTACTTATTAAACTTTGATTTTAACTATTTTAACCTTTCTTTAAATAAATTAATAATAAATGTCCTAATCTAATCCAAGTGGGCCAAAATGGTCATATTTTATTCCTAAGTTTGTTTTTGGTCGAATTACACTTGTCCAATAGAATTAGGACATGTGTTAGGGTAATATTAATATCATATTTACCCTTAGTTACCCTATTTACTATTAACCGCGATAAAAAAGTAAAAAGTTACTATTCACCAAAAATTATTTTCATCTCATTGAACCACATTTTAGTCCTTGATATTAACCGTGTCTCTCGGATTTTCGAAATTCCATTCACAGAAGCGGTAAAATTAAGTTTTATGCAAAATTCAGTTTTTAACCTACCACTTAGTGGTTTCACTATTCATCAAAAATTGAAAGTTTTCAGAAAAATACCAAAATTTCACCCTAGGCTAATTTCGATATTCTGAGTCCAAAAATGAAGTCCATTTTGAAAAATAAAATTTATAAAATTTCAAAAAGTGGTTATTACTATTCATAACGGCTAGTTTTAATAGCATATTGTTGTTTAGTGAAACTCGGTATTGCGTACGACGCAAGCTATCGAGGAAGGTCGCGATTGCGTGTAAAGCAAGTCAAGCAAGTGTTGCGTAGAAAAAGATTCCTTTGATAATTTATATAACATAAAAGTCTCGGGTGTTACATTCTACCCCCCTTAAAAAGAATTTCGCCCTCGAAATTCGTCACTTTGTAACAAACAGATGAGGATACTTCTCCCTCATCATATCCTCAATCTCCCATGTAGCTTCTTCAAGTTGGTGGTTCCTCCATAAAACTTTCACCAAGCGAGTGGTCTTGTTTCGTAGGACTTTTTCGCTACGATCCAGTATCTCTATCGGCTGTTCTTCATAAGAAAGATCTTGCTCCAGCGGTACAACTTCTGAGCTGAGTACATGTGAAGGATCTGGTATGTACTTTCTCAGGAGAGATACGTGGAACACATCGTGAACTTGAGAGAGATTCGGTGGAAGCGCCAATCGGTAAGCTACCTTCCCAACACGATCCAGTATTTCAAAAGGACCGATATATCTAGGGCTCAACTTCCCCTTCTTTCCAAATCTCATAACCCTCTTCCAGGGAGATATTCGTAAGAACACTTTATCGCCCACTTCAAACTCTAGGTCTTTTCTTCGGTTGTCGGCATAACTTTTCTGTCGACTCTGAGCTGCTCTTATGTGTTGTTGAATAGATCTGACCTTTTCTGCCATTTCATCAACGAGATCAGGTCCTAATAGCTTTCTTTCCCCAACTTCATCCCAGCAAGTTGGAGTCCTGCATTTCTTTCCATAGAGAGCTTCATAAGGAGCCATCTGAATACTGGAGTGAAAGCTATTATTATAAGAAAATTCCACCAAAGGTAGGTGTTGATCCCAACCTCCTTTGAAATCCATAGAGCAAGCTCTCAACATATCTTCTAGGGTTTGAATTGTTCTCTCAGACTGACCGTCTGTCTGGGGATGATAAGCAGTGCTGAAACTCAACTCTGTATCCAGAGTATGTTGAAGACTTCGCCAGAACTTCGAGGTAAATCTCGGATCCCGATCAGATATAATAGAAAGTGGTACTCCATGCAATCTTACCACTTCCTTTACATATATCCTGGCAAGCTGATCTAGAGAGAAATCCTCTCTAATAGCAATGAAGTGTGCAGACTTTGTAAGACGATCAACTATGACCCAGATAGCATTATTGCCTTTGGACGTTTTAGGAAGTCCTGTGACAAAGTCCATAGTGATGTTTTCCCATTTCCATTCGGGTATGGGTAATGGTTGTAACATCCCCTTAGACTTCTGTCTCTCAGCTTTAACTTGTTGACAAACCAAGCATCGAGAGACATATTCAGCAACATCTCTTTTCATGCCATCCCACCAGAAGTACTCTTTCAGGTCCCTATACATCTTCGTGCTTCCAGGATGAATAGAGAATGAAGAACTATGAGCCTCATCCAGCAGCTCTTTCTTTAATTCGGGGATGGGAGGAACACAAACCCGATTCCTGAACTTTATTATCCCATCACAATCAAGGTTGAATTCAGGAACATTTCTCACCTTCTTTTGTAACTCGACATCTTCTTTCTGTGCCTCTTTAATCTTCACATGTATAGATGGTTGAACATTCATTTGAGAAAGATAAGATTTTTCCCCTTCCATTATAATTCTAAGATCCATCCTTTGTAAATCCATAAATATTGGATCTTTTGTGATCCTCATCATGGATAAACTAGCATGGTCTTGTCGACTTAATGCATCTGCCACCTTGTTTGCTTTCCCAGGGTGGTAATGGATTGAGCAGTCATAATCCTTAATCAGCTCCAACCATCTTCTTTGGCGCATATTCAGCTCCTTTTGTGTGAAAATATACTTTAAACTTTTATGATCAGTATAAATATCACACCTTTCACCATAAAGGTAATGCCTCCAAATCTTTAATGCAAAGATTACCGCAGCCAACTCCAAATCATGTGTTGGGTAATTTTGCTCATGGATTTTCAACTGTCGTGAGGCATAAGCTATCACCATATCATTTTGCATAAGAACACACCCCAATCCCTTCTTGGATGCATCACTATAGATCACAAACCTTTCTCCACTACAAGGCAGTGTGAGCACAGGTGCACTGGATAACCTTCTTTTCAACTCCTTGAAATTCTCTTCACATTCCTCTGTCCAGACAAACTTAACTCCTTTCCGAGTCAACTTGGTGAGTGGATTAGATAATCGTGAAAAATCTTTTACAAAACGTCGATAATAACCAGCCAAACCAAGAAAACTTCGGATCTCAGTTACTGTTGTTGGTCTTGACCATCTTTCGATAACCTCTGTTTTTGCTGGATCCACAGATATCCCCTCTTTTGAGATTATATGACCCAAAAATGCAACTTTTTGAAGCCAAAATTCACACTTGGTAAATTTGGCATAAAGCTTCTCTTTTCTCAAGGTCTTCAATATAATTCTCAAGTGATCTTCATGCTCTTCCTTTCTCTTTGAATAGACAAGAATATCGTCTATAAAGACTACCACAAATTGATCAAGATAGTCTCTAAAGACTCTATTCATTAGATCCATGAAGATAGCAGGGGCATTAGTAAGACCAAATGGCATCACTATAAATTCATAGTGTCCATACCTTGTACGGAAAGCCGTCTTTGGTATATCCTCCCTTTTGACCCTTAATTGATGATACCCTGAACGAAGATCAATCTTGGAAAAGTATTGAGCTCCGCGTAGTTGGTCAAATAAGTCATCAATGCGTGGGAGAGGATATTTGTTCTTGATAGTGATCTTGTTAAGTTCTCGATAATCAATACAGAGTCTCATTGATCCATCTTTCTTCTTAACAAATAGAACAGGTGCTCCCCAAGGTGACGCACTAGGGCGTATGAATCCCTTATCAAGATTCTCTTGGAGTTGCTTCTTCAATTCCTGCAACTCAATTGGGGCCATTCTATAAGGTGTCTTTGAAATAGGCAAAGCACCCGGTACGAGTTCTATTGAAAACTCAACTTCATGATTTGGTGGAAGACCCGGCAATTCCTCTGGAAAGACATCATCAAACTCCCGTACAATGGGAATATTCTTAATCGTGAGTTTCTCACCAACCATTTGAGATAAATAACCTTCATTTAGTGGAATCAATACCCATAAGATGGAAGAAATTTCCACTGGAAGGTTATGTTCATCCTTGCATTGATAGACGATCATAGGTTGATCTGGAATATGAAATGTGACTTCCCTTCTTTGGCAATTGATATGAGCTCCATGTAGAGAAAGCCAATCCATGCCAAGAATCACATCAAATTCCACTAAAGGAAGGATCACAAGATTTGCAGGAAGCACTTTCCCACAAACTTCGATTGGAGAAGAATTATAAACTTCTGATGCGATTGATGTGCCATTAGGTGTTGTCACAGCTAACTCAACATCTAATTGTTGAGGTAATACGGTGATACCCTTAGAAAATTTTTCAGAAATAAAAGAGTGGGTGGATCCAGAATCAAATAAAACATTTGCTACTTTAGAGTGGATGGTAAGTGTACCTTTCACCACATCGTTATCGTACTCCACATCGCTGATAGAAATTGCATGTGACTTTCCTTTTTCTTTAGCCTTAAGAGTTTGTTGACGTCGACCATCATCATCAACCCTTGGATTTGGGCATTGATTGGCATAATGCCCCATCTCCTTGCACTTGAAACATTGAAGTGTAGCAGGTTCATTCTGTGTATCCCTTCCTTTGTTTGCATCATTAGACATCTTCTTCCCATTATCACGGCATTCAAATGCCCGATGACCTTCCTTTCCACATTTAAAACATTTACTTGTCCCTTTAAGACAACTCCCTCCATGTTTCTTTCCACACTTTGAGCATAAGGGAAAGTTCATCTTCTTTTCCGTGTGCTCTTTAGATTTTTCTTTGAATTCCATCTTCCTGTTCTTATCAAACCCATGTGACTGATGGGTTACTCCAATCTCCATCTCGACTTTGAGAGCACATCGAACGATTTCCTCGTAGCTATTGAAGTCCCTTATGGATAACGCCCTTCGAAGACTTGGTTTTAAGCCACTAAAGAATCGATCGATCTTACTCTCAGGTTGGATAATAATACCAGAAGCGTACCTTGCAAGTCTTGTAAAATTTGCTTCATAGGTACTAACAGATTCATCATCCCTTTGCTTCAGTTCAAGGAACTCTTTCTCCATCTTTGTTCGGATAATACGAGGGAAGTACTTATTGAAAAATAAGTTCTTGAACTCGTCCCATTCCATAGACTCAATTTCATCCCTTTGCCTCGTATTCTTAACAAGATTCCACCATTGATCTGCATCTCCTTCCAAACGATACACTGCTAGGATGACTTTATCATGCTCAGAACATTGAAGAACTGAAAATATCTTTTCAGTAGTACTAATCCATTGTTCAGCAACTAATGGATCAGTAGACCCGCTGAAAGATGGTGGACGCTGCCTCATGAAGGATTCAACAGAATGTTGCTCCCTTCTTTGTTCGTTTGGAAATCCTGCATGATTCATAGCTTGAGAAAGTTGTGTGAGCATGGCTACAAGATTTTGCATTCCAGCTCCCATATCGTTTGGTTGCTCAGGGGGACAATCATTGCATTGCCCATCGCATTCCGCATTAACACGGTTCCTTCGGGTTCCAGCCATTGACTAAAACCAAGAAGAATAGTGTGAGCAACACTAATTATAATAGGAAACCACATAATTCAAGAATAAAATTTTCATGCTTAAGGTCTTATCCTAGGTTATTCATGGCCATTTCTAAGATTGTGTTCTATGCTTAGACTTATCCTTAGGGTTCTTACTAAGGCTTTCACATCCTAGTTTCCAAAGGTTGACTATACCTTTCCTCTGATACCAACTATAGCGGTCTAGAATTAATTCTAGTGGACTACAATTGATACCTATCAGGGCACTCCATGGGCGGCTACACCCCCTGGGCGGGACACACCACCATCCCCAGTGGCAGCCATTTCCTCATGAAGCCCTTGGGCGGAGAGCCATGCTTCGTCCAACGCTCACATGTGAGAGTTCCCAAGGATCGGATACATTCCTACCTCCTTTGCCTCTGATACCAACTATAACGACCCACACTTTACATACATTGTTAATACTTCAAAATTGAAGCACACTTATTACAACATATGACAAAACCACAAAGGACCGTATAGGTATAGTGTCTTTAGAAACTGGGGAAACATAAACAACTGGTTCATAAATCTTCTACAGTGTCTCCCATTTATTTCATCATATCTAGGGTCCCTTTTAGCATATTCTACTTAATATCCATCTTCCTGACCTGGGGAAAAGAAAACATAAAAGGGTGAGCTCAAATGCTCAGCAAGGGCAAATAAAAGAAATAAAAATCATATCATATCTTTAGGAAAATCAAAACCTGCAAAAGAGATCATAATATCTTAACATGGAATAAATCATAGAAGTGAGAATGAGATCCCCATAATCATAACATAAAACTTGAATCTTTGTGGCATGCACACATAATCATGGAAAATCAT
Source organism: Viscum album (assembly GCA_963277665.1). Taxonomy (NCBI): domain Eukaryota; kingdom Viridiplantae; phylum Streptophyta; class Magnoliopsida; order Santalales; family Viscaceae; genus Viscum; species Viscum album. The sequence goes on from OY728150.1 coordinate 649,313,600, forward strand.
TTCTTGTTAGTCATGACTCATTGCCAAGACTATCTTAGTGGACAAAGTCCCTTTCTGAACCGAGTTCACTCCTCGTTTCAGTCCTGTATCACTGAACCGAAATAACCTTCCGTTCCAGCCATGTCTATCTCATGAGATATAAAATCTTTACCCAATGCATTGGAGGGAGATATAGGTCCCACCCATCTTATAATGAATCCTTTCTTATGTGTGCCACATAATCATAAAACATACATCATCGCATAACACATATAACAAAAATGGGATTCTTGAAACATCATGACATCATAAATCAATTCATATATGATAAAGGAATTCATAAACATAATTCCATCACAACATAGTCAAACCAATGTAAAAATATGGATAGAAACAGAACCCTTTATTATCTTAGATGGAAAATAATTTTGATAAAACACTTGAATTGAATTCTTGAGGAAAATATCCTTTCTTCTTCAAAAACATTTTTCCTTTCATAAAATGTCATACAACTTTAAAATAAAAGAAGTTGATTAAAAATAAACTTGAAAACTTGTAAAGGAAGCTTCTTTTAAGTAATGTTTTAAAAATCCATTCATGCCGTATAAGTTAAAAAAAACATTCTTCGTACTTTTGTCGGAAAAGTCAAAAAGTACCTCGTACGGAAAAACGACAAAAGATTCCTTTCTTATTCTTTACTAAAAACTCACCTAAGGGTAAAATTGGATTTAAACTATTTCAAGTGGATGGAAACAATATTACATATTGAGGGAACATGGATTTGGATGATAAAATACACCCCAGTAAATACTTACGAATAAACAATCTCGGATAAAAATGAGATTGTGATATTTCCCTTACCTTAGGTCCGATTTGCTTTGTTCGTGTCCGAAGCTCCTGTATAATGGTTTAAATAATGTTATTGACTTATTCCATAATCATACATATTGATATGAGATCATATATGGTCATATTATTAGCTTCTTGTTAGTAATATTTCATTGTTACTTGTTACTCGGGTCTTTATAACTTTTTGTTCTTATGCGTGTTTTGTCGAATAAATTCTTATTCTTATCTTTAGGTTATAGATAATTCATTTCCAGAATGGTATTAGTGTAGTATATACCATATTCATTCATTCAATTCATTTATACAATCATTATGAAATGAAGATCATGTAGAACGAGTCGCATCACATCGTGGAGACGGTATTCCGTACGTACGCACGAGTGATGATATCGTTCCTATGATCGTGGAATTGTATTGGAGTATATATATATATTATTTCAGTATCAATATTACTTAATAATAATCATATATAGTTACTCATTACACCATTATACCCATCCTTGTAAGGTGATGGTGGAAAATAGATTACACCACGGCGTGGAGACGGTATTCCGTTCGTACGCACGCGCGGTGATTTCATTTTTCCGTAGGATGGATAGAAGGTGAATTAGGGTTGTTTCATATTTATAATAACATATCAGTATGTAAGTAATACTGATGTTATTACTTTATCATGAAACAACTAAAGAAGAAGAAGTTGAAGAAGAAAGAAATTGAAAAGATCGGTAATGGATATTACCTCTTCTTTGGAACGCCTCTTTGAATCCTCCACTTAAGGAACTAAGATTGGTCTTTGGAGAAGACCAGGACCTCTAGGATTATTCTAGGGAAGTGGAGAGGAGAAAATGGCAGGGGTTGGCCGAGCTTGAGTGCTCAAATTGGTGTGAGGAGGAGGGGGAGGAGGTGCCCTTTTATAAGGGAGGAGAGGGGCACCTTAGGAATATCTCAAAATATTATTTTATATTAAAGTCAAAATCGGTTTATAATGGTTCCAAAGGGTCTTATTTCGAAGATAAAGTGGGGAAGGGTCGAAATACTATCAACCAATAGGATTTAGACAAGTTTAGGGTATTATTTTAACCTTATCAATTATATTTAACTCTAAGTTAAATAATTTAACTTTTACCATGTCTTTTTGTTTTCTTTCACTATATGGTTAATACACTTACTATAACATGCCAAACGAACCCCAAATTGTTTATTATTAAAATATATATCCTTATCTAAGTCATTTGGCCGAACCTTAGATTTTTAGGAATAAAATAACAATTAATAATATAATATTTGATTTAAAAACTATTTTGTGTCAATTTTGACACTATTTGATATATGATTTTTGTGAAAGTCATAAAAGAATTATATGTTCGAACCAAGTTGCTTAAATCAACATTAATATATCATAGTAACCTATAAAATTAGTTGAATTCATAAAAAGTCTCAAATTACATTTATTTTGGTGTTTATAACATCAATTATGTCAATATTTCATTATTAAGATAATTACTGCATCATCTTTGTGTCATAAATAAATTACATTATTTGATGTCTAAAAATTATAAATAAAATATCATCATGTAGGAAATCTTTTTAGATTTCTAATGAATATTTACAATTGAATTTATCTTATGTATAACCCCATATTAAAAATGATTTACTTATTAAACTTTGATTTTAACTATTTTAACCTTTCTTTAAATAAATTAATAATAAATGTCCTAATCTAATCCAAGTGGGCCAAAATGGTCATATTTTATTCCTAAGTTTGTTTTTGGTCGAATTACACTTGTCCAATAGAATTAGGACATGTGTTAGGGTAATATTAATATCATATTTACCCTTAGTTACCCTATTTACTATTAACCGCGGTAAAAAAAGTAAAAAGTTACTATTCACCAAAAATTATTTTCATCTCATTGAACCACATTTTAGTCCTTGATATTAACCGTGTCTCTCGGATTTTCGAAATTCCATTCACAGAAGCGGTAAAATTAAGTTTTATGCAAAATTCAATTTTTAACCTACCACTTAGTGGTTTCACTATTCATCAAAAATTGAAAGTTTTCAGAAAAATACCAAAATTTCACCCTAGGCTAATTTCGATATTCTGAGTCCAAAAATGAAGTCCATTTTGAAAAATAAAATTTATAAAATTTCAAAAAGTGGTTATTACTATTCATAACGGCTAGTTTTAATAGCATATTGTTGTTTAGTGAAACTCGGTATTGCGTACGACGCAAGCTATCGAGGAAGGTCGCGATTGCGTGTAAAGCAAGTCAAGCAAGTGTTGCGTAGAAAAAGATTCCTTTGATAATTTATATAACATAAAAGTCTCGGGTGTTACAGTCAAGTTCTGAGGGAGAGTGATAGAGAACAAGATTAGGAGAAAGTTAACCATAAGAAAATCCCAAACTTATGATGTGTGTAAACGGTCTTTGATTACCTAGTAGGAAACGTAAACCAACAACATTTTTGTTTTACCTTTCTTTTCATAATTTTGAGGAATTTATTTACTACATAAAACAAAAAACATAAGAAAATATACCTACCTTCAAGTAGAGTTTCATCCTTTAATAAGTCCCTACCAACACTAATCTTTTCTCCAAATGATGAGAATTCAAAAACACTTGGTCTCATACAAGCACAAGAATAATCTTCTAGAGAATCACATAATCTACAAAAGATTAACTATCTATTTCTTCTATCTTTAAACATTATCCCAAAAACATAAAGGTTAAGGTAAAACAACTCTTCAAAAAGAAATAATCACATAGGAATGGAAACTACATTTAAATCTTCAAAGTTCCATGGTACTACCCAAAGTTCATCATAGACCATTCCATAAATAACGGTCCTTAAAATTCCTCAAAATAAACCAAACTAAGATTGAAACCCAAATACAAGAAGGATTTGATAACATAGTCTTCCAAAACAACTACATTGTTCATCTCCAGACAACATCAACCACTCCTAACATCTTATAACAAAAGTAGCTAACCTAAACATATTTTACCCAAGATAGGTTAATCATTCCCATAAGTAAACTAAATTACTATAAGTCCACCTTAAATTCATCAATTCTTCAAAATATAAGTCAACCTTACTCCTCAATGAAAATACTATAGTAATCTATTTACCTCGATCATATAGGGTCCCCAAAATAGTGAACGTCTTCCAAAATAATCATCATCTTTTAATCCCCTAATCATCACTGTCATACTAATACGGAAATCATCGCATTTCCTATCACATTGGTTTTTGGGACACGTTATTCCATTTCCCACCATTAACTAAGAAGAGAAAGTATAATTAGAGGCTTAAATACTTAACCAATAATCATGAAAAGGAACTTAAAGCATATAAGGATAACTTGTAGAAGAAAAATATACCCTAACAAGTGATCCCCTAGGTTCCCATCTAGGTTATCCATGGTCATAGATTCTTATGTGAATCTTTATTTTATTTTATCTTTGTTCCTTTAACAATAGTTCATACCAAGCTTATGAATTTACCAAAGCATATCACTCAGAAGTGTCGTAACCAAGAGTGCAGCAAGGCTCGTTGTCGTGTACCAGTTCCCGTTCGAGTCTAGCTCAAAGTGGTGTTTTCGGGTTTTACCCCTATGTACATCTGTTCCAGAGCCACCTCTACCTTCTCGTATCCAGACAAGGATGTATTTTCTTGGCAACCCCTTACTCAATACTCACCAAAATACTAGGAAGATTTCCTATATTTAAACTTTTCTATAGGGTTCTTCCTAGAGTTTTCATATCCTAATTTCCACAAATAACTAAACCATCCTTTGATACCAACTATAGCATCCCATCTTTTTATAACATAACTTTCATTCCATTACACGGAACTGAGGATCTTTAAGGTTTAGTGTCTTGGAAACAAGGAACATGAAACATGAAACAAAAAAAACCTTCTTCTTAAACACTTGAAAGGCTTCTCCTCATGTTCACCCGAGGTTCATTACAGCATCTCATAACCTAGGGACATACATCAAAAGAAAGGGTGAGCAGAAGGCCCAGCAAGGGAAACAAGTGAAACATTTTACATATGAACTTGAGATACATCAATAAAGTCCTGAAAAGAACTTTAAGGCATGAAAATGAAATCATGAGGCATATCATAATAAAAATAAAACACTTTCATAACTTGAAGATGTGGCTGCAACATTTAATATTGACAATCGTTTCGTTTCACCAAGGTCCATCCCCAAGGTGTCGTTAAAAATTACCAAGGTTATTCACCAAGGCGTCGTTAAAAATTACCAAGGTTATTCACTAAGGCGTTGTTAAAAATTACCAAGGTTATTCACCAAGGGGTCGTTAAAAATGGTCATCTCTAGAGATTAAGTCTTTACCCAATGCATTGGAGCGCTATCTGGGCGCACCCTTGACATGTCTTTATTATCATGTGAGCCACATATATCATCATCAAACATTTCATAAATAACCCATATATCATAAAATAAATGGGTTTCATTTCATAATCATAACATTTTAAAAACTGCTTTAAAGACATGATCTTTATGTCACTTTAAACCCACGAAAGGGGAGAGTGGGTTTTATGTATATAAATCCCAGAATTTAAAATAGAACATTTTTGTATATATGTTAATAACCCTATAGAAATAAGAGCTTTGAGTATTCACTTAATAACATGAAGTAATTTTGAGAAAAAGAGAGAGACATTTTGAGACGAAAATTCTGCAGCACAACGGCTACGTTACAGGGTTTTAGAAAATGTTGAAAAGAGAGGGGACATGGGTCAAACAATAATAAATGTCCCATAAAATAGTATAGGGACAGAATATAAGGGATTTAAGAACATGGTAATGAAATTTTAAAATATACCATATGAAATGAAGAACATGAAAGGAAGAAAAAAATAAGATTTCTCTTATGAAAATTCGACAGCCTCATAGCGTTACATAAACTTCAACCAAAAATGAATTGATGATGTCAAATAGGGTCTCTCATCATATGAACATAAAATATAAGTATGATAGATATAGAGATCATACCCCAACATAATAAAAAGGAACTTTCAAGACTTGACATAGAATTAGAACTTTGAAAAGGAGAAGGGTGAAAGAATCCCTTAAAAATTCGGCAGCCTAACGGCGCCACTTAAAACTTCAAAATACTGATTTGAAGAGATAAAATGGGGTCTCTCATCATATGAACATAATAATCCAGTATGATTGATATAGAGATCATACCCCAACATAACAAAAAGGAACTTGAAATAATTGACATGAAAGTAGAACTTCAAAACGAGAAGGGTGAAGAACCACTTAAAAATTCGACAGCCTAACGGCGCCACTTAAAACTTCAAAATACTGAATTGAAGAGATCAAATGGAGTCTCTCATCATATGATCATAAAAGATCAGTATGATAAATTTATAGATCATACCACAACATAATAAAAAGGAACTTGAAATACTTTACATGATAATAGATCTTGAAAAATGAGAAGGGAGAAAGAATATGTTACAAAAATATCGGCAGCCTAACGGCGCCACATAAAACTTCATAAAAAAAATAATGAGAGTAATAAGGGATCTCTCATAATGTGAAAATGAAAAAGGGAAGTAAGAGGAGTATAAAATAACAACCTTTAATATAAGAACATGGAGCATGAAAGAAATTATATAAAAGAGATTTCTTGAAAAGAAAGAGAGAGATCAGATCCCTTACCTTAAAACATATCTCTTAAAACTCAATGGTTTGGACCTTGAGGGCTTGGGGGCACCTTGGGAGGACTCCTTTGGAGGTAAGGGGACCAGAACGTCATTGGGGTAGAGTGGGGAGTCGAATGGATGAGAGGATGGCTTGGTATTTATAGGGAAAGTGAGGGGACAAGGCATTAATGGCCAAGGGACACCTCATTAGTGGTTTTGGAAAAACCATGGGCTTGCCCATGGTATTGGCCACTTTTGACACCTCATACCTTATATTACTATTCATAAGTCGACCATATTGATTACATACTTAATACATCATTTAATGATGTCATTAAACACCCGTAACTTAAAAACTGTATTTTCACTATTCATTGAAAATTCAACTTTCTCAGAATAATCCCAAAATTTCACCTTAACCAAATATCAATGCTCTGATTTCAAAAATGAAATCCATTTTATAAAAATAATTTTCTAAATATTTTTAATTAAGATTTTAATTAAAAAACACTATTCATCTGAAAAAACTAATACATGAATAATAATTTATGAAACCGTTATTTAACCATTTTATTGAATCACATTACTTAATCAAAGTGCCTAACTTATTTTAATACTTTATTTAAGTGAGATTACTAATCCATTTGGACACATTATTAATCCTAATCATAAAATCACTATTTATAGTTTACTATTCATCAAAAATCAAGTTGATCTTATTAGACTCTAAATTTCATACTGAACATAATTGTAGAAGACCATTTTTTGAAAATCATTACACATTTTTAATTATTTAAGGTTTAAATAAACATATTTAAAATATCCTTTTTCTAAAATTCATCAAAAATATGCATACTATATTTATCCGGTCATTTGAAAATTCATAACAGAAATCGAAATTTTTATTTAAAACAAAGGATTACACAAGACAGTTACGGTCTCCTTACATAGCCCCTTATCACACCATCATAGGACCTAAGTGTAAGGTGTGCTAAGGTGAGAGAATCCGAGGGAGGCTCGGCCAACATCGCACGAGTAGTAATTTCTATCAGTTTGAACTTCTCGTGAAGGCGATCCCGTTCTAGCTTTATACGATGAAGTTCAGCTTGGGTTTGGTCCAGAGCAAAGCCCAGTGGTGCTACCTCCTTCCCAAGTTCTGTTAGATGGGCTTCGATCGGTCCAAGACTACTTGGTGAGGCCATCGAATCTTCTTTCTATATTAATTAACCAAGATTGCTTGTATTTAGAGACAATAGTCAAAATGGTTAGTTTTCAGCGGTCATATTGACCAATGGTCAAATAACAGTCAAAACCCAACAGTCTCATTTTAATTATACTCATGTTATCAAATGAAACATTTTTGTTGAGTATAAAAATAAAATAAAATAACACATGAAATTCAGAAACAATATTTATTTGAAATTTAGGGTCGTTACAATGTAAAACACCAAACTATTAGGATGATGTTGGTGAACAAAATCTTCTTCGACCTGATCTTATGTAAGATATTAAAAAGAAAGTTCAAGGCATCCAACATCATTTCAAATCTGCACATATTAAAATAAAGTTATATACTGAAAACTGTTGAAGGGACATTGAGTTTGATTTTAGAGAGAAACTCTTCCTTTGAATATCATAATCGAAAAGGGTCATTAGTTTTTGAAATAAAGGGAAACTTATCCCAAATTACCTTGGCCCCTTTGAGATCCTTAGTCACATATGAGTAGTGGCCTATCAACTATCACATCCACCAAATTTGTATCAAGTTCATGGAGTGTTCCATGTAACTCTATTGAGGAAGTAAATACCTAGCCCCTCACATATATAGAATCTGTATATGGTACAATTTTATAACTTACTCTCATATAATGAGTAGATGGTAATCTTTTTGGACCAAAGAGACAAATTCCTAAGAAATAAGAAAAATCCCCATATCAAATTGTTGTAAAGGAATCATATGTATGGATCTGTGTCAGGAGAACCAAATAAAGAAATGAAAGAGAAGTAAACTCACCTATTTTCAACATAGTATGTAAAAAATCAAGGGGGACAGTTCAAAATTGTGGAAGAATGTAGCGACCCAAAATTTATTTAGTTTAATTTTTTTCCTAATTATTATTATTATGTTATATGGTATAAAAAACATAAATATCAAATATATATCAATAAAAACATTATTATAATAATTTAATTATTATATACGTGTTAGTTAAAAAATTATGGAGCCAATACTGATGGATTAGTAACATTACCCTAGCAATAGTAACATGACCATTATGAATAGTATTCTAGCCAATATAATAGTATCATTTCCTATGAAAGTATAAATAAACTTTATTAATCTTATAAATTAAAATATGACTAAATGTTATCATATTAATAGTAAAGAAATTCAAAAATGATAAATTATGTTTTTGTATTTTTATTAAATGTAGAAGTAAATTTACTATTTAAAAATTAATTTACAGATTTAAAAGAATTTTTTTTTCATAAAATAGATCCATAAATTAATGTTTTTTTATATTAATTATATTATAATTTTAGAAGACCATAATTAATTTTTTAAAGTGTCCTAAAATGAGTAATAATATTAAAATCTACATTTTTTGAATTAATGATGATTCCAATTAAAAATTGGATATCTCATACATATAAATTTATTATCCTATAATAGTGTCCAGTTTTGATTTATACGTGTTGAAAAATGGTTAGGGTGAATTTTTGTATATTTATAATATTGTTGAATTTGTTTAATAGTAAAATACGGTACATTATGGTATTTTACAAATACATGAATTATTGAGTCATAGATTATGTATAGATGAGGTAAGAAGGTACAATCTATCATGAATCATTTACTATATTTTGTATCAATAATCAACATTATTGATATTCATAAGCAAAAATAAAAATCTAATGAATATAATAATAAAAAACACCCCTCTCCCCTATAAATACCACCCCTCACCACCTCTTCTTCTCACCCCTTCCAAACATTTTATCATTCCTAAATTCATTCCAATTCCATCATAAATACTCCTCACAATGTTATGGATATTTTGTTTTCAAAAAAAGGTCAAACCCAATTTCCCTATGGAGGTTCTCAAGGATAAGAACTTCCAGAGTTAAATCCTTAATGGTTCTATTTTAATTTGCTTTATTTTCATATTATCTCCTCAACTCCCATATCCATGGAAGAATGATCATTATAGTATCTTATATATACTGTCATTATAATACACTAATAGAATATCAACACCAAATCTCATATCTCTTACTCTTAATCTAAAAATGAAAACAACATACATGACCTATCGATTCACTGCTTTTGTGGATGCAATGTTTTCACATTTCATTACTTCCTTCAAGGCTAGTAGTAAAACAATTTTAATGGTTCAAACATATTTTAATATTTATTTTATGTACCATTTTATTTTTTTAAACTAACATATATACATGTGATATTAATTAATAAAAAAAGTAGAATATAACTATTAAAAAATGCCACAATAATCTATATCATCATTATTAACACTTCATCAACTAAATAATCATAAAATCAATAAAGATGATATAAAATTCATTTATAATTTTAAAATTTCATTAATAATATATATTTTCAATTCAAGATAATTATTCTCCTTTTACCCATACTCCCATAGATTTTTTTTGAAGGAATACTCCCATATATTTATACAAGTGAACTGATAATGAAAACCAACAATATGAGCTCTCTCGAAATGATGAAATTGAAATTTATAACTCATAGAAAATGATATAAAAGAAATTAATAGAACTATACTAAATACACTTAATTTTGAATATGTTCTATATTTAGTAATTATGGATTCAAATTTGATTTTTAATGATATTAAATTGAACAAATAATTTGAACATGTGTTATTGGGATTCTCGAACCCCACTCATTTTCATTGGTTAATTCCTATTTTTTCCAAATTTCAATAAGGATATTCATTTAATTTTTCTGAAATATAATTTAGGTTTCCTTATCTTTTCTTTTCTAGGATATAAAAGTTTCCAATATTATTTTATGATAAGTAAAATTATTTTTCAAAATAACTGTTCTTTCTAAAACACATTTGGACTCCTCTTATGTTATTTATTATAAGATCAAGAATGATGAATCTTATACAAAATATGTTTTAAATTTGATTTGAGATCCCAATGTTTCTTCAATATTTTTGAAATAATAATTAATCTTATTACTTTAAATGGGTTACTTTATGAATTTGATTCATATAAGTTGAATTCACAATTGTGAAATGGTTATAAAGTTACAGGTGCACTAAGAAATTATTAGTGCTCTTGTCACGACCCGTCCCCCAGGGCTCCTGCCGTGACTAACCCAAGCCCGAATTCCATAGGCCAGGGGCTAGCTACTAGCACCAAATGCGTAAATCTATAAAACTGGGAAGGCATTGCCTTTATAAACATAAAACACACATACACCAGAGTACGAGCTGAAAGTAAATGCTAAGTAAAGCTGAATAAAAAATATTGTTGAAGAGTAAAGGGCGGCCGGAAATACAAGTCCTACTGTAAAGTGCAAGTACAACTGAAAAACAAGTACAACTGAAAAAGAAAATCAGCTACTAGGTCATCCTCTGGGATTCCTACCTAAAGGGTATGTACTGATGGCCTCCTCAGTACTCCACGTCGATCAGTATCCTCCGTGTATCGACTCGTCGTGAGGTCCACCTTTGGGTAATGTCCAGTCCTGCTACTAAACCACAGTTAGCGCTATCTATCGTCTGCATCCAACACAACATGGTTCAGGCATAGCTTGTGTAGAGGTGAGTATAACAATACTCAATAGTGACCCCAATACCCTCAAGGACTCACAAAATTTAACAAGGATAAACCACAAAGTATGAAATCAACAGATAACCTCACTTAGGTATATGCCCATACATATACCTAAGTTATCTAGTAATCCATTCCAATCATGAAGAAAACACAAGTTACTGACTCAGATTAAATAGGTATACAACTTTTGTAGAGAGATAGAGATGATCAGATATAGCCATTGAGTCATCTAAGCTGTCAGACCAACACATGATTCAGGACCAGCTATTCTGTCGGACCAACACATGATCCAAGAATAGAAGTGAAAATTGTCTAACTAACACATGATCCAGGAACAGTTGTCAAAGCTGTGGGACCAACACATGATCCAAGATCAGCTATTCTGTCGGACCAACACATAATCCAGGAATAGAAGTCAGAACTGTCGAACCAACACATGATCCAGGAACAGTCATCAGAACTATCGGACCAACGAATGATCCAAGAACAGTCAATAGTTCACAAAGAGCCACAGGGTTTCCACAAAGCACACTTGATTCTGGAAGGGTCTGCTCCTCATGCCAAGTGTCGATATATCAACTTCCATGAATTCCCACAAAGAAGTATCTCAATTTTACTTCTCATAATAGGGGTATCAATGCAATAGACGGCGCGTTAATTGATAGCCTGGTCTATGATTTATTAGCCTTTTAGTCCTGGGGGCCCAGTTGGATTCATGTACGATCCAACATGACTGTATCCCAACATTACCGTGAACTCTATTGGGGTATACTCAAAGGACATTCTATCATCAGGAAGACCAGCGCCGCTGACGTTTCATCAAAAGGACGTCTGGTGCCAAAGATATGGCCAACCGAAAGTAAAGGGGTCGGTAGTGGGATCGGGTCCGGTCCGACCCAGTCGAACTGACTCGGCCTAACTCATTCTGGGCCGACCAAGTCTGGGTCAACCCGGACAGACCCATTGGGTCTGACCCGACCCATTGGGTGGGTCAGCCTGTTATGTTCAACCCAGTCCACTGGGCCCAGCCCAGCGGACTACGAGGGTGGTTCGGCCCGGAGGCCGCCGCATAGGCATCTCGGACCGAAGGCCGGGGCCAGTTCATCCAGCGATGCTGTGAGGGATACCACGGGCCGGCTCACGAGGCCGGCGGGGTGTAGGCTAGATGCAGGCCGACACAAACAGGAGGCGCGGGGCGCGGTGGCACGCGAGCAAACTTCGGCGCGCGCGGGCAGCGTGCGTTAGGCGCAGGCAGGCACAGGCAGTGCGCCGGGAGGCCGCGGGCTGGTGGCCTAGGTGCCAGGCAGTCCGCCGGGAGGCCAGCTAGGCGTCGGGCAGTCCGCAGGTTCATCCAGGGTACACGGGGCAACGCGGGGGTGGGGTGGTTCATGAAGGCAGTGGGTTGTGCGGCCTTGTCGTTGTCGCCTCAGTCGCCTCGTCATTGTTACGTTTCCATTTCAGATAAACATCGCAAGAGATCAGCGGAGGTATTTAGTCCATGTTAGTTGGCCTGAACCCTCTGCATTTAGGGGTGATAACAAAAGGCTCATCAAGAGAAGAAGATGGTCAAAAAGTCACCCGCAACAATTCCTTTCTAATCTTTGAAAGAGATTAGAAAAGGTAATATCAACATGTAATAAACCCCTAATTGGATTGCCAGGTGTCGATGGTGAAGTCGCGGGAAGAATATGTACTCATCGTTCATCGCGTCCGCCACACGCTTCCACTTCCTAGTTCGCACGACGGTTGTGGAAGTGGCTCCATGTCAATAGGTATCTGGGGAAGAAGTTTGAGGAAGAAGTCTATGGAAGATCATTTCAAGCATTCTTCATTCTTCGTTCTTCGTTGGGAGAACTTCTTTTCTCCCAAGATCTCCTCTCAAAGCTCCCACCAAATGAGAATTTCCAAGACAAAAATAATATAAGTTTTCTACTGTTTTTTTGGCACAAATATTTCAAATTGGAGAAATAAATTAGGAGGCTCCCCTTAATTAATTCACAGTGATGCCATAATTAATTAATTGGGAGGTCAAGAGGCTCCCCTTAATTAAATCACACGCATTGGCACAATTAATTAATGGGGAGGTCAAGAGGCTCCCCCACTCACTAATGAGGGGAGTTGAGAGGTTTTCCTCTCCTACCATTAATAGGGGGTTAAGCACCGTGTGGTCCCCACCACATTATCCTCACATGGGTGGTTAAGATCGGGTGGGCCCCACCACCATAACCTCTCAACATAGGTTAAGGTGTGGTGGCCCACCTCTAACCTCCATGGGGAGGTTTTTACCACTACACCCCAAATGGTGGCTCAAAATAAAATAGTGTGTAGGGAACTTTATTTTATTATACTTTTTTAAGGAATCCTGAAAAACTAACATCCATTCTCAATTCTCTGTCGTCAAAGTGAATGTCTTCTTAAGATAATACCAGTGCTGCGAGTTTAACGGTGTCCTTGGATTTCAATTCTGAGCACTGGTTCATATTTTATAAAGTCTTGATTGTTCATTTACTAAATGTACCCAAACAAAACATGAGAAATTGATTTTGGGCACACCGGGCCTCAGAATCATGTGCTGTTAATTTTCACGACTCGTAAAATTCCCATGTATTTAAGAAAAAAATACCCAGAAAAAATCTGGGTCTTTACATTCTCCCCACCTTAGGGATTTACATCCTCGTAAGCTACAACTCGAAATATGAGAACAAGTGGGGGTACTGAGCATGTATTTGAGCCTCCTGCTCCCATGTGGTCTCTTGGAGGTTCCTGTGCTGCCAGCGAACGTACACCAGAGGTATCGACCATCCACATAGGACCCTCTTCTGTCGGTCCTCAATCTCTACTAGAACCTCCATGAATGTCTCCCCATCCTCAATGTCTAGCTCTCCATGGTCGAAGATATGTGTAGGGTCGTGCACGTATCTCCTCAGCTAAGATATGTGGAAGATGTCGTGCACCTAGTGCAACTGAGGTGAAAGATCTAAGCGGTAAGTTACCTCTCTAACTCTACTGAGGACCTGAAGAGGTCTGATTAATCTCATAGATAACTTGCTGCCTCGGCCAAATATCCATTGGCCTCATCGAGGTGAGACCCGTAGAAAGATTTGGTCACCATCCTCAAACTCTAGAGGTATTTGTATCCTGTCAGCGTATGACTTCTATCTATTTTGTGTAGTCTTCATCCGCTCCTGGATGATCTTCACCATCTCCATGGTAGCCCATACCGTCTCTGGTCCCACTGGTTTTGACTCCCCTAGGTCTTTCCATCACAGTGGTGATTTGTAAGATCGACCATATAAGTACTCAAAAGGTGCCATCCTGATAGTGGAGTGATAGCCGTTGTTGTATGCAAACTCCACCAAAGATAAGTGATCTTCCCAGCTACGACCGAAGTCGAGGACATATGCACGGAGCAAGTCCTCGAGGTTTTGGATGGTTCTCTTAGTCTGACCATCCATCTGAGGATGGAAGGCGGTGCTCAAGCGAAGCTGCATCCCGAAGGCTTCCTACAACCCCTTCCATATCCGAGAAGTAAATTGTGCATCACGATCGGAGATAATCGTTGAAGTTATACCATGTAAACGCAAAATCCTCTGCACATAGAGGCCTCCCAAGCTCTTTACTGAACCTTGGTCTCTGGTCAGTAAGAAGTGGGCCGACTTGGTGATTCGGTCGACGATCACCCAAATCGAATCATGACTCCTAGATGTACGTGGGATACTTGTCACAAAATACATAGATATCCCATCCCACTTTCACTCTGGGACCTCTAAGGGCTGAACTAAGCATGCTGGTACCTAGTGCTACACCTTCACTTTCTAACAAGTTTGGCATCGTGAGACAAACTCCGCTATTTCCTTCTTTATACATGGAAACCAGTGCTATCGTTGAAGGTCCTGCTACATCTCCACCACTCTTGGATGTACCGCTGTAGGGGAAGTGTGTAAATACCTCAACACTTAATCCTGAAGTGAGACTGGTACCATGGTATGTCCTCTGAAGAAAATGAAGTTCTCCCCAACTTTAGAAAATCCATCAGGTGCCTGCCCTGTGGATATCTGAGCACGTCACGTCTCGTAGTTAGTGTCTCCACGCTGCGCCTCCCTGACTCACTGAAGAAGTGGGGGAGTTACTATAATAAACTATAGAAAGGATGCTCCATCTCTATCCACAAAGGATATTTGTAAAGCATCTAGCTTCTCTGTCACCTCGCCTAGTAGGTGTATAATAGTTCTCCTACTGAGTACATCTACAACAACATTCCCCTTCCCAGTAGTATAGAATATCTCAAAGTCATGGTCCTGGAGGAACTCAATCCATCACTGCTGTCTTAGGTTTAGGTCCTTCTGAGAGAAGATAAATCTGAGAGTCTTGTGATCATAGTACATGGTAAAACATTCGCCCATAAGATAGTGTCACCACATCTTCAAGGAGAAGACCACTACTGCTAAATCAAGGTCATGGGTAGCGTAGTTATGCTCATGTTGTCTCAGATGATGACAACCATAAGATATCAATGCTCGCTCCTGCATCAGGGCACACCCGATTCTGGTCCCTGATGTGTCGTAGTAGACTACGTACCCTACACCTTCCTCTGGAAGCCTTAAGATGGGGGCACTAGTCATCCTTTACCTCAGCTCCTGAAAGCTCTGTTGGCATCTCTTCGACCACATGAAGGGTTTACCCTTCTTCATCAAGGATGATAGTGGTACTAAAACTCTGTAGAAGTCTGGTACGAACCTCCAGTAGAAACCAGCCAAACCCAGGAAACTCTGTACCTATGTCACACTCTTGGGTAGCTCCCAAGAAAGTACCACTTCTATCTTCGCTAGATCCACTGCAAATCCAGCCTCCGAGATGACATGTCCCAAAAAGTGAACTTTTTAGATCCAAAACTGGAACTTCGAGAGCGTTCCATAAAGCTGGTGCTCTTGGATAGTATCCAGTACTACCAGCAAATGGTAGGCATGCTCCTCCTCAGTAGTCGAGTAGATCAGAATGTCATCAATGAAGACTACGACAAAGCGATCGAGGTAAGGCTGGAAGATCCTATTCATGAGTCCCATGAATACTGCAAGAACGTTGGTTAAGCCGAATGGCATAACCAAGAACTCGTATTGGTCGTACCAACACCTGAAGGCCGTCTACTGCACATCCTCGTCTCAAACTCTGAGCTGATGATAGCCTGATCTAAGGTCTATCTTTAAAACTATCGTGCTCCCTTTAGCTAATCAAAGAGGTTTTTAATCCTCGAAAGTGGGTACTTGTTCTTCACAGTCACCTGATTCAGGAAATGATAGTCAACATAGAGCCTCAAGATCCCTTACGCCTTCTTGGCCAACAGAATCGGGTCTGCCAGAAAGAAACACTGGGTTGGATGAATCCCTTCCCCTACAAGTCCTCTAGTCGTACCCTCATCTCGCGAAGCACAGTGGGAGCCTTCCGATATGTAGGTGTAGATATCAGTGTCGTCCTGGGGTACAGGTCAATGTAGATTTCCACCTCTCTGTGAGGAGGTAGTCCTGGAACATCATTAGGGAAAAAATCTGTGTACTGGTCCACCACTACAGGATAGCTTAGACTCTCCACATTAACTACTCCAAGGATATGGTCAGCCAACTGATAAGTGATAGGTTGCACCCTCCTCCGAGTAAGTCTATCATGTGCTACAAAGGCTCCCTTCTCTCTGGTGAAGATGAACCTAGTCCCATCTGTGCAGACACACTGCACTTTGCACGTAATAAATTTGATCTGAGCATGGACTATAGATAAAAAGTTCATTCCCTTGATGATGTCATAAGGCCTCGAAGCCATAATGAGGATATCCCAGTCGAAGCTCTTACCTATTAGAGTAAGCTCACACTGCTGGAACCAGTGAGTAATCGTCGAGTAATATCCTATAGGAGTCTCTAGCCATAAAGATCGAGCCAACGACTCTGTCGGAATCTCCGAGCTCTGAATAGGGGCAATGGAAATGAAAGAGTGTCTGGAACCTATGTCTATAAGAACTGCAGCTAAGGTGAATTAGACACAAATCGTACCACGAATCATCTTCATAGCTCAGTGATCGTAAGCCTCAGCTACCTGGAGTTGAGCTCTCTTGTGTCCACCTGCTCCCTGTGGTCGGGGTGGACCTCCTAGTGGTGGTGGCAGTAACACCTCGAATCATCCACCACCACCAGTTGCACGGCCATATCCTCAGCCTTGTCTGTCTAATCCTTGTGGTCTGCCTCAATCGAATCTTTGTCTCTTCTTGGGCGGTCCTTCGACCATCTGTTGATCATCAGTACGGTGGGTTGGATAGTCACGAACCATGTGAACCTACCCGCTGCAAGTGTAACATTTCTCGCTCCTGGCATGACTGGATCTATATCGTGTGTCTCTCACAACTGAACTCGTATCCTAAGGTCATCCACCGGATGGTCTGGTCCACATGGACCTCTGTGACACCTGTCTACCGCAAGCTGCAGAAGACACTGCTGCATGTCGACTAGTGATGGGTCTCACTGCTGGTGACTTCTCATCAAGGAAAATCCTCACTTGGAGGGCTCTCTCTAACACCCCCTCCTGTGTCAGGATGCTGAGGGAGATCATCGAATCTCTGATCTCTCACCTGAGCCCTACTCGATGGTCAGAGCCCTGAAAAAATGGGTCTTGTACCATATCTTTAGAGTAGATCGAGAGGTCAGTGAACCTCACTGAGTACTGTACCACCATAATGCTACCCTACTTTAAACTTAGTAGCCCTTGTATCTGCACCGCACATTGTGTGTCTGGGAAAAACACCACCCACAACAGGCTCTCGAAGTTTGTCTAGAGTAGTGTCGCCTCGTCATGCACCTAGAGAATCAGGCTCCAGCATCTGCCTGCTGCTGCCTAAAGGATACTCACTGCAAGGATCACCATAAGGTCGGCTATTGTCCCTACCAGTATGTAGACTCTCACCAGAGCATCCAGCGAATCCTTAGCTTCTTGTGGGTCTGTCTCGCCCCTGAACCTGGGCGGCTTCTGACACTGGAAGTCATGCAACGTGCTCAAGAGGCATGCACTCTCTACTACTAGGGTGGGTGGTATCGGTGTCCCAACAGGTAGTGGTACTGCTGGTGCCTCCACTATGATGGGCCCTACACCGAGGCATCATCGCTCAGTGGGATGCCATCTCGTACATCTCTCAGAACCCTAGCTGGTTGTCCATGTGGAGGAATCCTGAAAAGATACAGGTGCTCCATGGTCAATAAGTTATACCTGGTGAGCTGATGAAAAGAGTTCAAAAAGAAAACTCTTTAAAACACACACACAATCACTATTTTAGTGCACTTAGTCGGAAATCAGAAGTCAGGGTCCTGGTTTTTGGACACATCGGCCGCTGCACCAACACTGGACTCCCTAAACTGAAAACCACACTCAGTACTCTTAACACTATTTCTTCACAGAAAGAAATATCAGAGTCCTATGTTCTATAGTAGAACCGACTCCTCTGATACCAATTTTTTACGACCCATACCTTGGGGTCCGTGCCGTGACTTCCCCAAGCCTGCCATTCATAGTCCTGGGGTTGGAAACCATCACCAAAGGCTTAAATCCCTAAAACTGGGAAGACATTGCCTTTATAAACTGAAAACACACACACACCAGAGTACGAGATGAAAGTAAATTCTTTATAAAGATGAATAAAAAAGAGTGTTTAAGAGTAAAGGGGGGACGGAAATACAAGCCCAACTAGAAAGTGCAAGTACAACTGAAAAACAAGTACAAATGAAAAAGAAAATAAGCTACTGGGTTGTCCTCCGGGATTCCTACCTGAATGGTAGGTATAGATGTCCTTCTCAACACTCCACATCCATCAGTCTCCTCTGTGTACTGACTCGTCTTAAGGTCCACCTCCAGGTACTTTCCAGTAGCCTCAGTCAGCGCTGTCTATCGCCTACATTCAACATAATGTGGTGTGGGCATAGCCTGTGCAGGGGTGACTATAACAATACTTAGTAGGGACCTCGAGACCCTCAAGGTATCACAAAAACAAACAAAGATAAATAACAATGTATGAAATAAACAGATAACTCTACTTAGGTATATTCCCATACATATACCTAAGTTATCTAGTAATACATCTCATTCATGAGGAAAACACAAGTTACTGACTCAGCTCACACAGGTATACAACATTTATAGAGAGATAGAGATGATCAGATGTAGCCACTGAATCATCTAAGCTGTCAGACTAATACATGATCCACGACCAGCTATTCTGTTAGACAAACACATGATCCAGGAACAGAAGATAGAATTGTCGGACGAACACATGATCTAGGAACAGTCGTCAGAGCTGTCAGACCAACACATGATCCAAAACCAGCTATTTGTCATACCAACACATGATCATGGAACAGAAGTCAAAACTGTCAGACCAACACATGATCTGGGAATATTCCTCAAAACTGTCGGACCAACACATGATCCAGGAACAGTTAATAGTGCATAGCTATCCACAGGGTTTCCACAAAGCACGCTTGATTCCGGGAGGGTCTACTCCTCAAGACAAGTGTTGATACATCAACTGCCACGAAGTCCCGTGAAAAAGTATCTCAAAGTTCCGTCTCATCATAGGGTTCTCAGTGCAAAATATGACACATCAAGCGGATGCTCGGTCTGTGAGTTATTAGCTTTTTAGTCTCGGGGGCCCCGTTGGATTAGTGTACGATCCAACTTGACCATATCCCAACATTATCCTGAACTCTAGTGTGGTATACTTAAAGGACCGTCTCTCATTGAGATTACCTGCGCCGCTGACGGTTCGTCAAATGGATGCCTGGTGCCAAAGATATAACCAACATAAAGTAAAGGGGTCGGTAGTGGGTCCGGGTCCGGTCCGACCCGGTCGGACCGACTCGGCCCAATCCGTCTAGGACGACCTGGACTGGGTCAACCCAGATAGACCCTTTGGGCAGTTCAGCCCATTCGTTTCAACACGGTCTGCAGGGCCCGGCCCAGCGGACTGTGAGGGTGGTTCGGCCCGGAGGCCGCCGCGTAGGCGGCTCGACCTGAAGGTCGGGGCCGGCTCGACCAGCGACGCCACGAGGGATGCCGCGGGTCAGCTCGGGAGGCCGGTGGCCCAGAGGTCAGTGGGCAGGCCGGCGGGGTGCGGTCAGGCAGCGAGGAGCGTGAGCAGCGCACGGTAGGCACGAGAAGGCGCGAGCAGTGTGCCGGGAGGCCGCGGGCTGGCGGTCGGGGTAGTGGGCAGTGTGTCGGGGGGCCGGCAGGGCACCGGGCAGCGCACCAAAAGGCCATGGGCAGGGGGCTTAGGCGCCGGGAGGCCGCGGGCAGGCGGTCGGGGCGCCGGCCAGTGAACTGGGAGGCCGCGAGAAGGCGTCCTGGGCATCGGGCAGTACGCCGGGAGGACTCGGGCAGGTGGCCAGGGCACCAAGCAGCGCGTCGGTAGGCCTCCTGGGCACCATGGAGGTCACGGGTTCGTCTTGGGTGCACGGGGCACCGTGGGGGTGGGGCGGTTCACGAAGGCCGTGAGTAGCGCGGTCATGTCATTCTCCCCACCGTCGCCTCGTCGTTGTTACGTTGTCATGCTGGAGAAACGTCACAAGAGATCAGTGGAGGGAGTCAGGCCATGTTATTTGGCATTCTCCCTCCGCATTTAGGGGTGATAACAAAAGGCTCATCAAGAGAAGAAGATGGTCAATAATTCACCAGCAACAATTCCTTTCCAATCACTAAAATAGATAAGAAAAAGGATTATAAACACATAACAAACCCCTACTTGGATTGTTGGGCGTCGACGGTGAAGTCGCGGGAAGAAGATGTAGTCATCGTTCATCACGTCCGTTGCACGCTTTAACTTCTGAGTTCGCATGACGGTTGTGGAAGTGGCTCCACGTTGGTAGGTATTCTGGGAAGAAGTCTGTGGAAGATCGTTGTCGGCGTTCTTTGTTCTTCGTTCTTCATTGGGAGAACTTATTTTCTCCCAACATCTACTTTCAAAGCTCCCACCAAATGACAATTTCCAAGCCAAAAATAATATAAGTTGTCTATTATTTTGTTGTCACAAAAATTTCAAATTGGATAAATAAAGTAAGAGGCTCCCCTTAATTAATTCACAGTGATGCCGCAATTAATTAATGGGGAGGTCAAGAGGCTCCTCATAATTAAATCACACATGTTGGTTCAATTGATCAATGGGGAGGTCAAGAGGTGCCCCCTTACTAATGAGGGGAGTTGGGAGGTTTTCCTCTTCTCCCCTTAATATGGGGGTTAAGCCTTGTGTGGTCCCCACCTCATTATCCTCACATGGGAGTTTGAGATCTAGTGGGCCCCACCATCATAACCTCTCGGGAGAGGTTAAGGTGTGGTGTCCTTATCTCCAACCTCTATGAGGAGGTTTTAACCACCACACTCCAAATGGTGTCTCAAAATAAAATAAAGCATAGGGAACTTTATTTTATTATATTTTTTTAAGAAAACCCCAAAAACTAACTTCCATTCTTGATTCTCTTCCATCGAAGTGAAAGTCTTCTTAAGAGAATACCGGCTCTGTGAGTTCAACGGTGTCCTTAGATTTCAATTCTGAGCACTGTTTCAAAAGTTATAAAATCCCACTCATACGTTTACTAAACGTACCCAAACAAAACTTTTGAAATTGATTCTGGGTACACCGGGCCTCGGAATCATGCACCGTGAATTTTTGCGGACTCGTAAAATTCCCATGTATTTAAGAAAAAAATTAAATGGAAAAAATTGGTCTTTACATTCTCCTCACCTCAGGGATTTATATCCCCATAAGCTAGAACTCGAACTATGGGAACAAGTGGGGGTAATGAGAACGTATATGTGCCTCCTGCTCCCATGTGCTCTCCTGGAGCTTCCTGTACTACCAGCGAACGTGCATCATAGGTATCAACCGTCCACAGAGGACCCACTCCTATCGATCCTCAATCTCTACTGGAACCTCCGTGAAAGTCTCCCCATTATCAATGTCCAGCTCTCCATGGTGGATGATATGTGTAGGTTCATGCACATATCTCTTTAACTAAGATACATAGAAGACGTCGTGCACCAGGTGCAACTGAGGTGGAAGAACTAAGCTGTAAGCCACCTCTCCATCTCTACAGAGGACCTGAAAAGGTCCTATGAATCTCAGAGATAACTTGCCACCTCGGCCAAATCTATGTAGGTCTCATCGAGGTGAGACCCATAGAAAGACGTGGTCACTATCCTCAAACTCCAGATGTCTCAGTCTCTTATCAACATACGACTTATGTCTGCTCTGTGAAGTTTTCATCCACTCCTAGATGATCTGCACCTTCTCCATGTTAGCCCGTACCATCTCTTGTCCCACTAGTGCTGACTCCCCTGGGCCTGTCCAGCACAGTGTCAATCTGCAAGGTCGACCATACAAGGCCTCAAAAGGTTTCAACCCGATGGTGGAGTGATAGTTTTTGTTGTATGAGAACTCCACCAATGGTAAGTGATCCTTCCAACTATGACCAAAGTCGAGGACACATGCACAGAGCATGTCCTTGAGGGTCTGGATGGTCCTCTCGGTCTGACCATCCGTATGAGGATGGAAGGCGGTGCTCAAGAGAAGTTGCATCCCGAAGGCTTCTGGCAACCCCTTCTATAGTTGGGCAGTAACTCGTGCATCACGATCAAAGATAATCATCAAAGGTATACCATGCAACCGTGTAATTGCTTCCACATAGAGGCATCCCAATATCTCTACTAAACCCTGCTCTCTGATCGGTATGAAGTGGGCCGACTTGGTCAGCTGTTCGACGATCACCCAAATAAAATCATGACTCTTGGATGTACGTGGGAGACCCATCATGAAATCCATGGATATCCCATCCAACATCCACTATGGGACCTCTAAGGGCTAAACCAATCCTATTGGTACCTGGTGATCCACCTTCACTTGCTGAAAAGTGAGGCATCATGAGAAAAACAATGTTATTTCCTTCTTCATACCTGGCCACCAGTGCAGTCATCGAAGGTCCTGGTACATCTTTGCCACTCTTGGATGTACCGCTATAGGGGATGTCTGGAACTCCCTCAACACTTCCTCCTAAAGTGACACTGGTACCATGGTACATCCTCTAAAGAGGATGATGTGCACCCCACCTTCGAAAAATACATTAGGTGCCTGTCCTATGGATATCTGAGTATGTAGAATCTTGCAATCAGCATCTCCATGCTGTGCCTCCTTGGCTCACTGAAGAAGTGGGGGAGTGACTGTAAGAGACTGTAGAAAGGATTCTCCATCTTTATCCACAAAGGATATCTGTAAAGCAGCTAGCTTCTTTGTCACCTTTCCAAGTAGTTGTATACCAGTTCTCTTTCTGAGTGCATCTGCAACAACATTCCCCTTACTAGGAGTATAGACTATCTCTAATTCATAGTCCTGGAGGAACTCAAGCCATTGTTGTTGTCTCAAGTTTAGGTCCTTCTCAGATAAGATATACCTGAGACTCTTGTGATCAGTGTACACGGTAAAATGTTCACCCATAAGATAGTGTCACCACATCTTTAAGGCGAAGACCACTTCTTCTAACTCTAGGTCATGGGTAGAATAGTTCTGCTCATGTTGTCTCAGATGACAAGAACCATAAGCGATCATTGCTCGCTCTTTTATTAGGACACACCCGAGTCCGGTCCCTAATGCATCGTAGTAGAATACGTACCCTACGCCTTCCTCTATAAGCCGAAATATGGGGGAACTATTCAGCCTCTGCCTCAGCTCTTGAAAGCTCTGTTGGAATCTCTTCGACCACACGAAGGGTTTCCCCTTCTTTGTCAAGTCTGATAGTGGTGCTGCAACTCTGGAGAAATCTGGTATGAACCTCTGGTAGTAACCAGCCAAGCCCAGAAAACTTTGTACCTCTGTCACACTCCTGGGTAGATCCCAAGCAAGTACCGCTTCAATCTTCACTGGATCCACTACAACTACTACCTTTGAGATGACATGTCCCAAAAAGTGAAATTCTTGGATCCAGAACTGAAAATTAGAGAGCTTTCCAAAAAGCCGGTGCTCTCAGAGTGTATCCAGTACTACCTGCAAATGGTAGGCATGATCCTCATCAGTAGTCTAGTAGATCAGAATGTTGTTGATGAAGACTATGACAAAGAAATTGAGGTAAGGCTAGAAGATCCTGTTCATGAGTCCCATGAATACTACAGGAGCATTGGTTATGCCGAAGGGCATAACCAAGAACTCATAGTCGTCGTACCGACACCTGCAGAACGTCTTCTGCATATCCTCATCTTGAACTCTAAGCTGGTGACATCCAGATCTGAGGTCTATCTTTGAGAACCCCTGTGCTCCCATAAGCTGATCAAAGTGGTCGTCAATCCTCAGGAGTGGGTATTTGTTCTTCATAGTCACCTGATTCAGGCAACGGTAGTCAACACAGAGCCTCAAGTTCCCATCCCCCTTCTTGGAGGACAGAATCGTGGTTGCCCCGGGAGAAACACTGGGCCAGATGAATCCCTTCCCCTACAAGTCCTCTAGCTGTACCCTCATCTCGTGAAGCTCAGCGGGAGCCATCTGATATGCTGGTGTAGATATCGGTGTCGTCCCGGGGTACAGGTCAATGTTGAAGTCCACCTCTCTACGAGGAGGTCCTCCTTGAACATCATTACGGAAAACATCTGCGTACTAGTCCACCAATACAGGATAGCTCAGACTCTCCACATCAACAGCTATGAGGGTAAGGCAGGCCAACTGATCAGTGATCGGCTGCACCCTCCTCTGAGTAAGTCTGTCCTGTAATGAAAAGGCTCCCTTCTCACTGGTTAAGGTGAACCTAGTCCCATCCATGTGGGCACACCACACTTTGAGCCTAATAAAATCGATCTGAAAATGGACTATAGATAACCTTTCCATGCCCAAGATGACGTCGTAAAGCCTCAACGATGCTACGAGAAGATCCCATTCGAAGCTCTCACCTCCAAGAGTAAGCTCACACTGCCGGCACCAGTGCGTAATCGTCAAGACTGCTTCTGTAGAAGTCTCTTGCCGTAAGGATCGAGCCAACGACTCCGTCAGAATCTCAGAGCTCCAAACGAGGGTAGTGGAAATGTAAGAGTGACTGGAACCTATGTCTATAATAACTATAGGTAATGTGTAGTAGACACAAATCGTACCTCGAATCATCTCTGGATCACTGTGATCGTATTCCTCAGCTGCCTGGAGCTGAGCTCTCCCCTATCCACATGCTCCATATGGTTGGGGTGGACCTCCTATTGGTGGTGGAGGTAACACCTCGAATCGTCGTCTACCACCAGCTACAGGGCCATCTCCTCTTCCATGTCCTCCTGCTCCCTACGGTCTACCTCGATCTAATCTTATTCTCTTCCTAGGAGGTCCTTCGACCGTTTGCTGATCGTCAGTATGGCAGGTTGGACAGTCGCGAGCCATGTGACCATGCCTGCCGCAAGAGTAATATTGTCGGCTCCTATTATTATTTGATCTGTCTCGTGTGCCTCGCACAACTGAACCCATATCCTGAGGTCTTCAACCAGATGGTCTGGTCTGCTTGGACCTATGTGACATCTGTCCACTACCAGCTATAGAAGACTCTGTTGCATGTCAACTAGTGATGGGTCTCTCCGTTGGTGACTCACTACCACAAAAACAGTTTTTCGCAGTGCCCCCCCTTTATCAGTGCAAACGAAAAAATGCTGATAAAGGGATCCCCTTTATCAGCGCTTGTTTAGTAGGGCTGATAAAGGAGGGGCCTTTATCAGCGCTTTTTTTAAAAGCGCTGATAAAGGGTCGACTTCAAAAAAAATAAAAAAATAAAAAATATATATTAATATATTAATATATAATTATAGTTATAATGATATAAATATAATATATAATTTTTAAATATATTTTAGATAAGTATAAATGTACATTTACACTTAATATACTTAATATATAAGATCTTTAGTGAAAATGGCTTTTTAAAAAATTTAAAAAATATTTTTTATTAATAATTTTCTAATTATCATGGATTGATAGTCATTTAATAACAATTTGAAGACTAGAAAAATTAAAAAAAAATTAAAAAAAGATCCAAAATATGTTGAAAACGGAACTCGAACTTCAAACGGCCATAACTTTTGATCCAAGTGTCCGTTTGAGCTCTACCACATATCAAATCAAAGCCTGCGATGAGATCTACGTCACTAGGACCTGGGGGGAACCGCGGTCAAGGGATATTATAGGCCAAAAGAGGCCCAGAAGGCCTAAAAACTGAGTTTTTAGTAAGGGTACCCCAATTTTTTAACATTTTCTGGATTTTCAGCCTCGTTTAAGGGGGTATTATTGACTTTTTTGGTGGGGACTGAATTTATTCCAAGGTATTACATTCATATTGATATTATGCCTTTGAAATTTCATCGTTTTTTATAATGAACTTCTATTTATAATCAAATATATAACTATATGTACATATTTTTTCATATATTCACACCTAAAAATTTAATTATAAATATAAATAATAAAATATATTTACATATAAAATATATTAGCTTTATCTAAATAATAACTAACATCCATTTTATTTAAAATACAAATATATGAATATTTAAATACCTATATATTAATCTAACTATATATATATATATTAATCTAACTATATATATATATTAATCTAATAAATATATATATATATTAATATAACTACATATATATATATATATATATTAGTATACTATAAATATATATATTAATATCACTATAAATATATATATTAATATCACTATATATATATTAATATAAATATATATTACTATATGAATAAATATAACTATATATATATATATTAATATAACTATATATATATATATTATAACTATATATATATTAATATAAATATATATTACAATACGAATAAATATAACTAAATATATATATATATATCATGAATTGGAAGAAAAATGAAAATAGAGTAGTGGTAAAGGCTTAGGCACGCAGGGGGGAGATCTCGAGTTCAAATCTTGGTGGAGGCAGGGGCGTACGCGCAAGGGGGAATATGGAATCAAACATCGTTAAAGGGTGAAGGGGGTGCATGGGGTGTTGTACAGGGGAAGAAAAGCGCTGTAAAAGGGGTCTCAAGTTCTATAAAAGCCCCCCCGATTGGCAGTATTTTTAAAAAAAAAAAATTTTTTTTAATTTTTTTTAATTTTTTTTTAATTTTTTTTACCTTTTATCAGCACTTTTAAAAAATCGCTGATAAAAGGGGTCATTTATCAGTGCTAAAACTAAAGCACTGATAAATGAAGCACTAATATAGTGGTCTTTTATCAACACTAAAACAAAGTTCTGATAAAGGACCCTTTTATCGGTGCTTTGTTTTAGCGCTGATAGAAGACCCCTTCTATCAGTACTTTTTTTAGCATTGATACAAGGGGTCTTTATCAGCGCTAAAACAAAGAACTGATAAAGGGGACCCCCCTTTATCTTTGCTTTCTTTATCAGTGCTTTTTCTAGCACTGATAAAGGCCATTTTTAGCGTTGATAAAAGCTATATTTGTATTAGTGAATGATCAGCAGGGAAACTCTCCACTAGAAGGGCTCTCTCTAACACCCCCGCCTACGTCGGGATGCTGAGGGAGATCATCCAAGATCTTATCTCTCACCTGAGCCCCTACTCGAAGGTCTGGGCCCTGAAAAATGGGTCCCGTACCATATCTGTAGAGTAGCGCGAGAGGTCGGTGAACCACACTGGGTACTGTGCCACTGTCATGCTACCCTGCTGTAGACGTAGTAGGACCTGTATCTTCATCGTACGTAGGGTGGCTGGGAAAAAAATCCACCTGAAATAGGCTCTCAAAGTCTGTATAGAGTAGTGTCGCCTCATTATGCACCTAGAGAATCAGGCTCCACCATTTGCCTACACCTGCCCGAAGGAGGCTTGCTGAAAGGATTACCATAAGGTTAGCTGGTGTCCCTAACAGTCTGAAGACTCTCACCACAACCTCCATCCAATCCTCAGCTGCCTGTGGTTCCATATCACCCCTGAACCTAGGCAGCCTCTGGCGCTGGAACTTGTGCAATGCGCTCAAGAAGCATGCACTCTCTGCTGCTAGGGCTGGTGATATCGGTCGCCCAATGGGTAGTGGTACCGCTGGTGCCACCGCTATGATGGGGCCCTACATCAAGGACCCATCACTCGGTGTGCTGCCATCTCGTACATCTCTCGGAACCCTAGCTGGCTATCTGTGTGGAGGCATCCTGAAAAGATACAGGTGTTCCACGGTCAATAAGTTATACCTGGTGAGCTGACTCAAATAGTTCAAAAAGAAATTTCTTGAAAACACGCATGCAATCAGCGTTTTCATTCACTCAGTTAGAAATCAAAAGTCAGGGTCCTGGTGTATGGATACTTAGGTTGTCACACCAACATTGGACTACCTAAACTGAAAACCACACTCAGTACTCTTAAAACTATTAATTCACAGAATGAAGGATCAGATTCCTAGGGTTTTTGGTAGAATTGACTCTTTTGATACCAATTTGTCACGACGCATCCCCCGGGGCCCCTGTCGTGACTACCCCAGGCCCGCCTTCCATGGGCCAGGGGCTGGCGACTAGCACCAAAGGCATAAATCCCTAAAATTGGGAAGGCATTTCCTTTATAAACAGAAAACACACACACTCCAGAGTACGAGATGAAAGTAAATGCTAAGTAAAGCTGAATACAAAAGAGTGCTAAAGAGTAATGGAGGTCCAGAAATACAAACCCAACAGGAAAGTACAAGTACAACTGAAAAAAAAAGTACAACTGAAAAAGAAAAGAAACTATTGGGTTGTCCTATGAGATTTCTACCTGAATTGTAGGTATAGATGGCCTCCTCAGCACTCCACATCTGTCAGTCTCCTCCGTGTACCGACTCATCGTAAGGTCCACCTCTGGGTACCATCCAGTCCTTCTACTCAGCCTCAGTCAGCACAGTTCATCGTCTGTATCCAACACAATGTGGTGTGGGCATAGCCCGTTCAGTTGTGAGTATAAAAATACACAGTAGGAACCCCGAGACCCTCAAGGTCTCACAAAACCTAACAAAGACAAACTACAAATTATGAAATCAACAGATAACCCCACATAGGTATATTCCCATACATATACCTAAGATATCAAGTAATCCATCTCAATCGTGACGAAAAAACAAGTTACTGACTCAGCTCACACAGGTATACAACTTTTGTAGAGAGATATAGATGATCAAATATAGCCACTGAATCATATAAGATGTCGGACCAACACATGATCCAAGACCAGCTATTCTGTTGGACCAACACATGATCTAGGAATAGAAGTTAGAACTGTTAGACCAACACAAGATCCATGAAGATTCATCAGAGCTTTCAAACTAAAAAATGATCTAGGACCAGCCATTCTGTCAGACCAACACATGATCCAGGAACAAAAGTTAGAACTGTCGGACCAACACATGATCTAGGAATAGTCTTCAGATCTGTTGAACCAACACATGATCTGGGAACAGTCAACAATGCACAACCAGCCACAAGGTCTCGACAAAGTACTCTTGATTCTGTGAGGGTCTGACCCTCAAGACAAATGTTGATACATCGACTGCCACGAAGTCCGATGAATAAGTATCTCAATGGATCCTGTCATCATAGGTGTCTCAATGCAACAGATGACTCCTTAATCAGGCACCCAGTTTGTGAGTTATTAGTTTTTAGTCATGGAGGTTAGTTGGATTCATGTACGATCCAACCTGACTGTATCCCAATATTACCCCAAACTCCAGTGGGGTATACTCACAGGACCGTCTCTCATCGAGATTACCAGTGCTTCTGAAAGTACATCAAATGGACGTCTGGTGCCAAATATGTGGCCAACAAAAAGTAAAGGGGTCGGTAGTGGGCCCGGGTCCGGTGCGACCCGGTCGGACCGACTCAGACCAACCTAATCTGGGCCGACCTGATCTGGGTCAATCCAGACATACCTATTGGGTCAAACCCAGACTGTTGGGCAGGTCCACCCGTCAGGTTCAACCCGGGCCACCGGGTCCAGTCTGCTGGGCCCGGCCCAGCAGACTGTGAGGTTAGTTTGGCCCAGAGGCCGAGGGGTAGGCCGGAAGGGTGTAGGCAGGTTGTGGGATGGTGCGGGCAGGCGGCGTGGGGCGCGACGGTGTGCAGGTAGGCTGTGGGGCGCGTGGGTAGCATGCGGTAGTCGCGGGACGGTGCATGCAGTGTGCCGGGAGGCCACAGGCAGGTGGCCCGAGCGTCAGGAAGAGCACCGGGAGGACGAATGGGCGCCGGGCAGCGTGCTGGGAGGCCGGCTAGGTTTCGGGCAGTGTGTCAGGAGGCTGGATGGGCACCGGGTAGGGCACCGGGAGGCTGTGGGCTGGCGGCCTGGGCGCTGGGTAGCACGCCGGGAGGTCGGCTGGGTGTTGAGCATGCCGCGGGTTTGGCCAGGGTGCGCGGGGCACTGCGGGGGTGGCGTGGTTCATGGAGGTCGTGGGTAGAACGACCTTGTCATTACCGCCTCCATCGCCTCTTCATTGTTACGTTTCCATACCGCAGAAACATCACAAGAGATCTATAGAGGGAGGCGGGCCATGTTAGTTGGCCCGCACCCTTTGCTTTTAGGGGTGATAACAAAAGGCTCATCAAGAGAAGAAGATGTTCCACAATTCACCTGCAAAAATTTCTTTCCAATCATTAAAAGAGATAAGAAAAAGGAATATCAACACGTAATAAACCCCTACAAGGATTGTCGGGTGTCGACGGTGAAGTCACGGGAAGAAGACGTATTCGTCGTTCGTCGTGTCCGCCCCACACTTCCACTTCCGAGTTTGCACGATGGTTGTGGAAGTGGCTCCACGTCGGTAGGTATCTGGGGAAGAAGTCTGTGGAAGATCATTTCTGGTGTTCTTAGTTCTTCATTCTTCGTTGGGAGAAATTCTTTTTTCCCAAGCTCTCCTCTCAAAGATCCCACCAAATGAGAATTTCCAAGCCAAAAAAAATATAAGTTGTCTATTATTTTATTGGCACAACAATTTCAAATTGGAGAAACAAATTAAAATTATCCCCTTAATTAATTCATGGTGATGTTGCAATTAACTAATGGGAAGGTCAAGAGGTCCCCCTTAGTTAAATCACGCACATTGGCGCAATTGATTAATGGGGAGTTCAAGAGGCTCCCCCTCACTAATGAGGGGATTCGGGAGGTTTTTTTTATCCTCCCATTAATAGGGGTTAATCCCCATGTAGTCCCCACCTCATTATCCTCACATGGGAGGTTGAGATCGGGTGGGCCCCACCACCATAACCTCTCAGGAGAGGTTAAGGTGTGGTGGCCCCACCTCCAACCTCAATGGGGTGGTTTTAACCACCACACAACAAATGGCGGATCAAAATAAAATAAAGTATAGGGAACTTTATTTTATTATATTTTTTAAGGAAACCCCAAAAATTAACTTCCATTCTCGATTCTCTGCCATCGGAGTGAAAGTCTTCTTAAGCAAATATCGGCACTGTGAGTTCAACGGTGTCCTCAGATTTCAATTCCCAGCACTGGTTCAAAAGTTATAAAATCCCGCTCATACGTTTATTGAATGTACCCATACAAAACTTCAGAAATTGATTTCGGGCACACCGGGCCTCAGAATCATGCGCCATAAATTTGCGCAGACTTGTAAAATTCCCATGTATTTATGAAAAAATATTCCCACGGAAAATATGGGTCTTTACAGCTCTAATGCATTGGGTATTGTGATGTATCAAATTAGTTAATGGGAAATATGTGTGAAATTGATTCTATATTTTTTCATAGTGATGATGCTATTATTATTCACATTTGTTATGAATAATCATAATGCTTGCATTATTCACAACTATGTGTGGTTTTGAACACTAAGACATGATGTTTCATTTTTTTAATTTCTATATTCCATTCCTTTTTATAATGATTCCTCTCATGATTAAGATAGTGATACTAAACATAAGTTTTCATGATTATTATTATTATCACCCTTGTTATATTGATTCATGTCCCTTATTCTTCAACTTAATATTCTTTTAGCTTTCCCTTTTTGTCAATGTATATCATCAAGTGACTACATGTACTAAGGACAATGTGAGCTTTAGATGGATAAAGGAGAATAATCAAAATAAATTCTTATGTATTATTATACATAGGTGATGTATGGTCCTAATTATCCCATGATACTAAACCTTTTTCATGGTATTTTAATGTTAATTTGTTTTTTATATTTAAAGTGATATAATAGTATTGTAATAAATGTATATTCTAAATATTCTATATCTTTTAAAATAATTATTGATAAAAGATGATAATTATGAATCTGATGCACCTCAACCAATGAATTACCAAAAGATAGTTCAAATTCTATGAGAAATGAACAATATTTGTTTTTTCGTAATTATTTAATTATTTAACTTCTTTTCAATATTTTTATGCAAATGAAATTTTATAAAAAGAAAATGTTTCATTTATTGTTTTATTATATTAAATTATTCTCCAATTGAATCTTTTAGTTTCAAATAATAAATTGTTTTGTGAATTCAGACATTAATCATCCATCTATCTTTGAGAGTTTACATAGTTTCAACCTTTTAAAAAATTTAATCATCTGAAGAATAGTTAATTCTAAATTTCATAATAACATGATCAAATTTTGTAGACATTTAAGGTGACTGATATAATTCAAAGTGATTATTTTTTATTATTTTTTATTTTTGTGTAAATATTTTTTTTATCATATACAAATAATTAAATTTGTGTTTAAATATTTTTTTGAATAGGTTTTGTTTTTGGAAAATTTCTTCCCTAGAGAAATTAAAACATTTTAAACAAAACTACATATGATCCTATTCAATATAAATATAGACACAAAAATCTATCATTTTAGGGACAACACACAATAAATCAACAATATTTTTAATTAATATTTTTATTATGGAAATAAATTCGATAATGATATAAACTTGTATAACATTCTAGAAAATAATTGATCATAAAAGGAAGTAACTTTTTAGGAGTGTATGTAAAACCTATATATATTCATATTCAAGTTAGAGAAAAAGTATTGGACTAAAATATGGTGAAATTCATTTTCTACCAATATCCTGTGGACTTACTAGAAAGGACCAACATAAAATCCCAATGAAATTTCATATTGTTTGATCAATATTAAAACCTACAAATGGGAATAGTGTGCTTGGAAAAAATAGGGCTTTCAATTATCCTTAGATGAAATTAAAATGTATAGGTTGTATTATGTCAAACCCCATATTAGTGGTTAGGTGGACATGAAACACAGTTTTTTATAAATATTTCCCAACCTATAGAATTAATTAAAAAAATAAACATGTGTGATAGAAAATCTAATGGTATGTAATTCATGAATGTTGGGAACCAATTAAAAAATAGTGCATGATATTTTCTGGAAACCAAATAAGTGATCTAATTTTAATGTAATAATTTTATATTTTTGTAAACCCAATTTATCATAATATGATTGATGTTGATATATTTTGATCCTTATTATAAGAGACTCTAATAAAATCTTGGAAGATCATCAAGAAATGGGATAGAACAATTAACATTTCGGTTTGAGTTAAATATTTCTTGCTAGATGAGTCTGTGAGGAGAAAATATTATTTTTTTAGTAGAAATTGTAAATTTGTTTTCAGGATTTATGCATCCTAATTGGAAAAAATTATATTCTTTAAGAAAAATACCCACTACCTCCTCTAGTATAACATTATAAATTTACTATTCACAAACACTATCCTAACCAATTCTCTTAATGTAGGGACACTTATAAGAGTTTAATGTAAATTTTACTAGTCACCACATATAAATAATCCATTAAAAAAGAACCATACTATTATCTTAGTGTTAGAGGAATGATGGAAAAGTCTATCGGTAAGAGGTTACTTTATCTAACCTCAATAGTTATAGAGACAGCCAAAGAAGGTTAGTCATTAACCACCAACATCCAAAATACATCATCCATTATAATTAAATTTTTAAAAACATCATTAAAATCATTAATCAACTTGAAAATTAAGGTTAGAATAAATGGTTTTAAATAATCTATAATTACAATAAATATCCTATAATTCCATCGAAGACCTATAGATATTATTTATCCAACTCACCAACGAAATGATGGGAATCAAACTTCTTGGGTATGGTAAGGTATCTTTATAAACTATTATGAATGTAAGAGACAAGGAAGTAATTATTTAAATCATACATTAAAGTGGTATGAAACATAAAAACCAAAAAATCATCCATTAGAGCCATCCCACCTATGGAAACCACTATTTCAAACATCCATATTAACTCAAAAATTGAATAACTGTGTCCTGAGGGAAGTCTGACCAAAGAAAATAAGGTGTCAATTCATGAACCTCATTTTCCATAATCCAACATACATTACCCCCAAATGTACACTCACGAAAAGAATAATAGATAAATTCCACGTAATCAAGAAATCATGGAAATAATCAAAAAGTGCAAGTTATCATCCCATTAAATGATGATGTGATGAAAACTACATGATCAAACTAGTTACTAATAGATATGTGTACTCACCAAATGTGAATTAATTGAAATAAATAGTGGATCACAGGGAAAATTTTATGAACATTGATCCAACCATCAATTCCCACCAAAAAAGGATACTAGAACATTATCAATTTTGGGTAGTATAAGGTAGTTATTTTCTAATATTATTCTTGATGTTGGTACCTATATAAATTCTACCCCACACTCCAGTTTCTATTCAATATAGGTTAGAAAGGTGAAGCATATAGGAATATTTGTTCAAAATATAGAACATGGAAACAAAACACATTCTTATTATAGAAGATGATATTCTTATATGGGATTGAAGGAAAATTATTTCTGATATTATTTTAAATATTTAACTATACAATGATGTAGTGGAGGGACACTCGTTATTATATTTCGGATATAGTTCATGTAAACATCCAAATACATGTTTAATTTATAAAATGTTACAATATATATCAAATTTTTCAATGACATTTCCAACTTCACCATCCATGATTTCTTGAGGCACTCTTCTTGAGATTCTTCATTTATTTTAGATAACTTAATTTATGCAGTCCCTTTACTCAATAAAACATCTATATGTTAACATGATTTCCTTTCTATGTTTTGATCATTGATATGTATAATAGAAAATTGTTCTTGTATTGGTCATTTTAATGGTCTTAAATAATTTCTTGATTGATTATTATTTATTTATTTCATGTACAGTTAAGATATAATGACCCACAATGATTATGATCAACATAAGAAATCAAAATACTCATATCATTATGTTATCATAAATTATTTAAATAAGAAAAAAAACCCTCATTCACATTCCCTCTCACTAATTAAAAATACAATATAATTTTATCTTTAAACACTGACTTATAAAATAAAATAATCATATATTTGGATTGGAAACAAGGATCATATCATCATTTCTAGTTCACTCCATTTAGGGCATGAATTTTGATTTCTTGAACATTTAAAGAAGTTTAAAAAAAGTATTTTGATAGACACCTACTAATAGTCTTAGTATTTTCCCATCAACTTTGATTCATCATATATTATTAAATGACAAGATAAATTAGTGAGGTATTCCTTTATCAACATAATCAGAAACTCCTTGATTTTTTTTAAAAACATGTTTCCAAATTATTAGTTTCTAAAACCATTTATCGAATATCTGATAGACAATAGGTCACTAAAATTTATATTGATCCAAATAAAAAAATTAATAATAACAATATATGAAAATAGTGTTCCAATTCCAACCTATGTGAATAATAGTGGGGGTGTCATATTCTATTGTTGACTAAACCATCAATCTGGGAAAAATCATTTCTTACTATCATTCATTTTCTGTTTCTAGAGTGGTTAGCAGGGATATCCCTTTACTTTTACCTTAGATGGTATTTTAGATATTTTTATTTTTTTTCCTTATGTATCCAAAAATGGACACATTTAATTAAATATTTGGGAAATTTTAAAATAGAATAATGTTATTCTATATTTTTAATGGTATAGTTACACTGTATCAATTCATGGATAATTTTGTTTCAAATTATCGATAAAATTATTTTAATGTTATTAGGGATGATATTACAAGATATGATCCATTGGTTGACGAGAGTATGATTAATATTGTTTTTATTATTTTTGAATATTTGTATGTGAATATTTTATTAAGTTGGTATAATTTCAATTTCCTGATGTGATGTGGAAAAGTACTTTCACATTTAAATTTTTGGGATTGAATCTATTCAAATAAATAAAAAATAGGTGTTTCTTATTCAATACCAATCCCAAAAAATGGTTAGAATGTGTGGTCTCCCCTTTATAACATGTGATTGTGTCACTATTTCAATCTTGGGTTCAGATAAATTTCACTCCACCTATCCCAATTAGTATAAAAATTCAATGAATATTTGTTTGATAAAAACTATAAGGATTATTTTAAAATAATTGAAATGGTCTTACAAATATCCCAGAGAAGTCCAACCAACTAAATGAGATTTACAATCTCATCTGAAGTGGAAAGTTTCCAACTATTAAAATGGGGAATTTTTATCAATATATTCCTAATTAAATCCATATTTCTTTTCTATCAATTATAGATATTGAGCCTTTTGATGATAAACTACACCATAAATGAAAAATAATATCCTCCCATTGTGTTTTCCATGGATTATTTCATTCAATTTATTTTAGTGTATAGGGTGATGTTGTATTCTAACAATGAAATACTTCAATTTATTATAAAAAACTATATTCCAAACCACATATCATTAATATGATATCCATATATCAATAATTTATTCTATAAATTAGTGATTGTGAAGGATTCGATAATGTGGGGGATTAAAATATCACTAGTATCCTTTTATCATCACAAATTGAGTCTACCCCATATATTACCATTAATGAATTTTGTTTGATGATTAATTATATAAATTGAAATATGTTATTCACCAGTATAATAACATTGTAAATTATATGGTATAATAATGATCTCTTGATGATTGAAATAAAAACCAAGAATGATATATTAATTATGAGTCTCATTGGTATATTTGGGATAGCATGTAACGTTAGAGAACATGTAAATATATATTACTAATATTTTTTGTTCCTGGTATTGATTTTCATTCCATCCTATGGTTTTATCACACTATTTCATATGTGGGACACATTGTTCACCAATATATATGTCATAAGGTACTATATTCAGGACTAGTTTGGTCACCATTATTTTTCGATTTATAATAAATTTTTAGAGCTATTCAATATTCTAATATCATAGAAAACATATTGAAACAAATAAATTATACAACTCTTTTCTCATAAAATTTCTTATGTTCGGTGATGTGAATTTAAGGTTTCATTTTAAAATTCATTTAGAAACTTATATTCTCATTTTTAGTGGATTTTATTTTTAAATTGGCATAAACATGATCCATAAGGAAGGACTACTCAATGTTTGGTGTCATATGTTTTAGAACATAAATTATCTTTGGGATTGGATTTTATTAGTTCATTATTAGTCACCATGTTTCAAATTTCTACAACTCCAAAATGTAGCCACCATCACATCAGTATAGTAATGAGAATAATTTTTATAAATATTATCAACCCAATCCAATAAGAATGTTGAGGTGTTTATTAATTAGGAAAAATATTATCGGAAAATTGGAAAACCCAAAAAATAATGTTAGATTCTTACATCTGGTGATTCATTTCATTCACACTAGATTTCTTTAGGATTTTTCATTTTAATTCCTTCTTATCATCTTGTATTTTGGTAGAGTTTTTCCTACCCTATAGATAGAGAACATGAAAAATTAGATAATTTAAAAATCAAATAGTAATCCATTTACTGCTAGTAATAGAAAGAAAATTTTAACTTAACAGATGGAGGAAATAATATGTTATTAAATTGAATCTCCTTGGATCAATAT
Organism: Viscum album; assembly: GCA_963277665.1. Taxonomy (NCBI): domain Eukaryota; kingdom Viridiplantae; phylum Streptophyta; class Magnoliopsida; order Santalales; family Viscaceae; genus Viscum; species Viscum album. Next base: position 649,351,959 of record OY728150.1, read on the forward strand.
GGAAAGAACCAAGGATACCCATGAACACTTCATCCTTTATCATTTGTTTCATAATGGCTAGATGTTTCTCTATTATAATGATTGGATAAATTTTCACCCAAGTATGTTTTTTTCCAATAGGTTTTACACTTATTGGCATAAAATCATTTCATGTTGGGGTTACAAAATTTATAATGAAGAAAACCAATATTCATTCACCAAAAATTTGGAGAAACTAAAACACCTCTATAAACCATTTTTAGAATCTCAAACAAATGAATTCTATATTTAAAAACAAATTCTTTATTGAATCTCACCAAGTTATATCCTCAACCCCAAACCTGATCCTTTATAATGGGAAGGAAAAGGTATTTTCTATGTGTTGGGATAGAAAAATTGTTGATGTTGTTGATAATTTTATCACATTTCTTCATTTTCAATTTTCCATTATTGTATGTTTTTTTCAATTACTTTATAATCATTTTTGTCTCGGAATACTGATATTAAACAGTGATAAAATTATTAAATTTATTGTAAATTCATTCTGAATTTCCATATTTTACATTGTATTAACATTAAATGATAATTTATTTCATTAATTGAATGAGAATTTGAGAAAAAAATTAAATTAAGGCATTATTTTAAAAATATTTTTTATTTTATAATTAATATTATTATTTCATATTCATAAAACCATTGAACGTTTCAAACATTTAATGTGTGTTTTTAAAATAAATATATCTTATTCAATATCTCTACACCTCATTGAACTCAAATATAAATTTTGAATCATTTCTTTTTAATTGAACCAATATGTATGTTTGGTTAATGTTAGTATTCATTCCACAAAAAAATCATTCACTAATACATTATTTCAATAATGTTACTATTGTAATAGATTTATCGATGTGTTCCTATAGTTATCTGTTTTTTTACTCTCTAAATAAATAATAGGTAAAAAATAATATTTTTAATAATAATATTAAATAAATGGGAGAGTGATGAAACTTACTAAATAAGGGGTTATATAATTAAGGAGTGTATTTATTTACATTTTTGAATTATTATGTGAGTGCATTTTGATATTTTATTGAAAATGGCATAGGGAATATTTAATGGATAGATTTAAGTACGAAAAATTAATTGACCAATATTGCTGATTAAAATGTAGTAAGTTAATATTGAAATAGTTCTAATATATATACATGGAAATTTATGGTAATGGTTTAAATTTTAATATATTTCTTATATTCGTATCATATATCTCCTAAAATATTGATTTTATAGAAGTTATGAGTCATTTTTTCATGATTACCGAGATTAAATATTTAGTGTGGATCTTACTTTTCTCAGATTAATACAATATATTAAATTTAATTTAAAAGTTAAATGTTCTTAAACATGGTAATATCCTCATTAATAGCTATAATAACTATAATATATCATAAGAGTGAAAAATATTAGGTTACCATGTCTAATTTTCTAACAATTCAATTCTCTATTCCTAACTAATGTAATTGTGTTAAATTATTTTTTATTATAAATTAAAAATATTGAAATTAGATTAAAAAAAATTTGACATAAATATTTAATATTAAAAAACAATTAATATGGATATTTTATGTGTTTTTATGTTTAAATTTTATGTGGAGGAGATTTGGAAAACCTATGATGAGGAGGAAGAAGACAAGCAAAAAAATGTGTGAGAGCCTGAGAAACAATATGCACTAGAATCCCCATTAAACCTAAAATGTCAAAATAATTGGGATAAATTTTATTGAAGAAACTCCTAGACATAACATATGCATTTTCTTGGAATACATATAATCTTTATACATCCATTTTGATCACCAAAAATGGTAAAGCATTTTACAGAATCTTTATTTTTCTTAAACGTGATAAAAATTTTATAATTTTCCCATATCATGAGTTCTAGACCTCCAATTTTATGATAAATTTATTTGGATATAAAAAACTTTTGTGAAAATTGTTTTTTAATTTCTTAAAAAAATATATCCAATTCTATATCAATTTTTTAATTTTATTATATAGATGAATCCAAAACTACCTTTCACATTGCCTATAAATTTGAAACATAGGTACCTCAATTCCATATTATCTAAATAGAGAAATTTGCAGAAATTTTATAGATTTATAAGTTTTAAATTACCATAATTGATATTCTACATTATTATTTCCTCCTTTGGGGAGTAACAAAGAATGGGAATTTCCATATCATCTTCCTCCTCCACTTAATGGTGAACTAAAAAATGGTTGATCATTATGTTTGAGATAATCACATTTCAAGGGAGTTATGTCACAAAATATTTATATTTTCTTCCAATATGTCTTTCATAAAAAAGGGAGTTATCATGAGTAGTTAGTGTGTAGTGCTTCAATGCTTACTTAGTTTAAAAGGAACAAAAAATTTTCCCATTATTTTATCATTTTTTAATTATTTATTTAAGCAAAATTTATTGAAATTATATGAACTATAATTCTTTTTGAGGTTATGGTTTATTATAATACTAAAATGGGGGATTATATAGGCCTATATTATGAAATATAAAAATATTTACACAATGGCACTAGTCATTTGACTGACCATTAGTTTATTTATTATATGCTTGCATTGGATTATTCTTTCTAATTAATGAATAAATTTTTGAAGGATATTGTGCAGATAATAAGTCATTATTTTATTTTATCTTTGGAATTTTCGAGGTATCATATGGATTTCATAAAATATAAATGATATTATATAAATATTTAAATTATTAAATTTATTTTTTAATTTGTCATGGAAGGGTATGTATATTCTTAGGGAAATTATGAATTTAACATTTTATAATTATGATAATTTATGTTCATTTCATATTTTTTTTGTATCTATAATTATATTAAAATGATAAGGGGATACATGATAAAATCATTATCCACATTAGTTGTATATTGTTCAGGTGAGGGATAATAAGGGTTTTATATATGTGGTTTGGATGGGATCACATTCCCTTATTACATAAACACATACACACATATTAATTTTAGAGAGGTTTTTTATTTTATATAAATTCATTTAATTTAATCAATGTTTAATATGGGAAATTTTTTCACATGATATGATAGATAGAGAAGTGAATGATAATTAATTTTTTTAGATAATCATCTTAACCACTCACATTTTATTATAGAAGTCAATAATAATTTTTCCCACATGTGGATGATTTTGGATTAATGAGATCTTTTGTATTTTTAACCTAGGGATCATGTCAGGTGAGGGACTCCAAGTGGGACATCCATGGAGGGGATTTGAATAAAACTTTTCCCTTAATTTTGGATAATTTATGAATTTTATGTTACCCTATTTGTTTATTATACATTTTGGATGGCCATAAAATATTTATTTACATACATGTTTTTTCAAAGTATCATTTTATTTTTTATATGTTTTAAGGTTTGAAAAAAGGGTAGATACGATAAATGAGATAATATATCTATTATATTGTATATATTTTTTATTTTTGGAATAATTATCATTAGTATATTTTTAAAATGGGATCTTTGGGTTTTATATATACTTTTCAATTTCAGAATTATACATGGAATTTCTTCTGGAAATTTTCTTATGAAATTTATTTTTTCATATATATAATTCCAATGAGTACTTATGGTAAATCCTTTTTAGTAAAAATTCATAAATGGGTTTTGCCACATGATATTTATAGGAAAACTTATGGATAAAATATAAACCTTCACTAAAATTATTTTGAAACATAGTGCAGGGTCTAATATATTTATAATAATGGAAATTGGGATGATTTATCAAATGAAATTATTTAATGTAATGGAATTTCAAAATTATTTTTTATAATATTTTAATCCTTGAAATTGTAAATTTATTCAATTAAAACAAAATAGATTATATAATGAAATCATTATTTAGATCAAATTTCAATATTATGAAATATATATGATTTCTTCTCAAAAAAGTTTAATCCTAATATTTATATTTCTCTAATAATTTTACCTAATATCTCCCATGATTGGATATCATGACTCAGATAATATAAATAGTTATCCTAGATACTTCATAGAAATAATTACACTATTATATTATCATTTCTTTTATTGAAATATGAGTCATGAGTTCCTTATTTTCAAAATTGATGTGGGATAAATTTTGTGAGTGTTATTCAATGTCTGAAATCACATTATATTCCAATAAAATAAGAATTAATTTGACTTAGATGAATAATATGACCATAAAAAGCATAAATATATTAAATAAGAATACATCTAGATGTTTTAGTTAATAATAATGTCATTAGGGTAGTGATTTAATACTTTTAAAAAATTCTTCAATATAATACAGTCCCAAAAATCAATAATCAATAATAAATCTATATGTTTTAATAGAGGAGTATATTTAAATATTTACCATAAAACACAAGAGTATTAGTGATTTCATATATTCTTCCTTTGTCTATTGGTTTTGGAGATTGTTAGGGCTTATTCACTTCATTGACTCTAGGGTTAGGGAATTTAGATTTTTAATTTCCAATATTCCAATATTTGATGAATTGATGTGTAGGAGGTCAATTTTATGGAACTTTATTTTCCTTTTTATTTTTCTATACCCTTCACCACAAAATAAAAAAACATTTAATTTTGGCTCATTACTTCCAGACATAAAACATATACTTTCTACATGGAGAAAATTTCATGGGTGTCTATATTTTTTACCTATAGGTAATTGAATATTATTTTCCCCTATTGAAATATCATCATAGAATCAATGATACTCTATGTTAGCTTTTCTCTATAAAGAATAATAAGAGTCTTTAGTTTTCATTCCAATTTCATTGTAAATAAAAATACCTCTCAATAGTATCTGAAGGCTCTTGTGGATAATTCCTTTCAAATACAAATCATTAAGATATTAATAAAATGATTTATTTTACTCTCAAGGAGATAGATTAGAATTTATGGATTCCTTGGGAGCCTCGTAAATATTCCTCTATATGTATTTATGGATTCATCCACCTTTTTCTAACTCCATGAATTATTTATCTGTCTTAGTATAAATGTTTTGTGTAAAATAAATGGTGAATAACACATTCATGAACTTCTATAATTCCATAGAGTCTACCCCCACCTTTTTTTACTCTTAATTACAATTTTCCATTATTAGGCCTCACCTTCCAAATGAATAAAAACATTTGACAACTATCACACATTTCAATCACTAGATAATAGAAGATATAATGTTTTCCACAATGATCCATTATATGATAATTAGTGGATTAAAAGATCCCCTTATCATAGTGGATGAAATATCATGAAAGACTGAATAGACCGTTTCTCCATATATGCTGTGTTTGGGAGAATACAAATGTTTTTTACCTATAATAAACCAATATAGAATTTTTTAAAACATTTCACCCCATTTATCACCACATTTCGTTACTTGTTGGTAAATTCATTATGTTGTCCATCACATCTATCATTAAATAATTTCCTCTTTTCTCTAACAGTTTACAAAACCAAAATATTTATTTATGAGTGATAAATATTTTCATCATATTATAATTATGATAAACTAATGATCACATTGTTTTACTCATTAAAATTGTCACATTATCTTTTAATTTAACCCAAATCACACATTATCAAATAAATGTTTATTTATATTATATTCTCTCAAATTCCTTAAACTACCTTTTGAACATAAATAACCCATCATAAAAGCATATAAAAATGTGATTAACTAATATTTATCCCATTAAAATATTGAGAAAAGTGTGATATTAGGACTGTATATGATGTACTTGGTGATGATTGAGTTAATACACCATCCCCCCTTTTCAAAGTTATTACACCTAAGAACATCTATTAGACATCTGAATTCAACATCTGTTATCCAGAAATAGAATCATTTTTAATAAATCCATATAATCAATATACTAATGTTATTTTATGATAACAACCTATTCATTAAATCATATCTACAGTTTTCACTAAGGTTATCTAACCCACAAACCATATGTATCAAAAATAATCAAAAAAAGTAACCAAACTAAACCAAAAAACTAAATTAACCCTACACTGAACCAAATTGAGCACACCTAACATGCAATACATGATCTTGTGATAAAAAAAATCATTTAATAATTTATTAATAAGAAATGAGATTTTTATATATTTATTTTATAATGTTTTTAGAGTATATGCATTGCAACTCATATAACATCTCTAATATAAAGAATTGATTTTATAGTCTCTTCGTGGACTAACTGTATAAGAAACTTATTTCTAGAAACATGTGAAATTTTCTCCACATATGATCCTCACTTGATAAACTAATATATATATACTATGTTATACTCATATTTATGTCATAAGGAATGAAATCATAAGAAAGGGGTTACCCTGTAATGGCCCAAATCCCTGATACCATGAAGTGGTGCTAAAAACATAATCTTTATTTTTTTGGATTTAATTATGATACATGTGACCTAATTTTTTCCTTCCAAAACATATAACAACAATCTAATATGTTGGGTCACTTAATGAACCAGTAAACATTTAGGATTAGAGGTTTAGAGAATTAGAAGAAACTCTTAAATGGAAATAGGGATACACGATAAAATGGTTCATAATATATATATATATATATATATATATATATATATATATATTCACACACAATGTTTGTCATGTAAAGTAACCTTCTTTGTCATATAATAAGTAAATCCATTATTCACAACCTAGGGAAGTTAAAAATATAATATGAGTGAGATTAAATTACCTATAAGGATAAATGTAAGCATTAACAAATAAATTTAACCAATGAGTATAATAAGATCTCAAGGGTATTATGACATAATAAAGATGCATGAGTATATCATATGAAAGTAAATACCCATCAAAATATGGATAGTAAATTATGAAACATGGAATAAACGCATAACATGAGAAAAGAGTCATATAGTTCATATATCAGAATCAATTTGAAATAAATCCATGAATAAACTATACATTACAAAATTATGTAATAATAATACAAACATTTTTGTATCTAGGAACATAATTTTGACATAACTTTTATTAAAACTATTATATAAGGAATAACCTTCCCAGACAATTCTATAAATCGTTTTATTGAAAAATATATCTAGATAAATCTGCCTCTTTACCAAATGCACTGAAGATATATATTTGGCACACATTTTATAACCAATGATATCAGGATCAATATTTTTTTTAAAAAAAATCAAAGAACCATAACATATTTAGATAATAAATAGTCCATTTTTTCTACATAATAATAATAACATTTTGTTTATAGTTTTATTTACTCACTAAAATGAAATGGGTTCCATAAAAATAACATAGAAATAATAATAATACATCAAGATAAATAATAATGATGGTGTAATTTTATCATATCTACATTGGTTAAAGTGTACTTCTCATTTATAAATATAAATATAATAAAATGTTCATTAAAACTTTATTGAGGAAAATACAATTCATATTTTTGAAAATTTATTAAAAATACAAAAAATTTTAAAAAACAAATAAAGAAAATACATTTAATTAAAAATATAACCCATTAATTATAAAAATAAGCATTAAAAAAATAATTTATAGGGTGATGGTAAAATCCATTAATTTTATAAATATCAAAAATAAATATTCTTTTTGACCTTTTATAAAGAGTGTAAAATGTCAACCATGTAGAAAATATTGTGACCATGAATCTAAAAATATTGTAAATTAAATAATAATATAATGTATAATAGATTTATAAAATTTTTTATTTTCATAAATGAATTCTTTAAAACATTTTAAAAAAATTATATGAATGATAAATTGTCCCGACATAAAATAAGTTACAAGATCATTATCACTTATAAAAAATTATTTAATATTCAAATAAAGGAATAAGTTGAAAATAAACATTTAATCCACATTCATAACTATATTTTAAGAAAAAAAATTTGTTGATGAAATAATATCATAGGATCTGTGCATGTACCTTTTAAGATATACCATTTTGAAAAAAAAGAATAAATTGTATCATAAAAATCATTACCATTTTGGAAACATTTGAGTGTTGAGCTCATGAAAGAAATGAATTAAAATGAAAAAATAAATATAATAAATATAATAACACTAATGATATAAAATTTTATGTGGTATTGTATGAACCACCTAATAAATATATGGGAAAAACATAAATATTTTTCCAGAAGAAAGAAAATTTGAGACGAATAAGCCTTACAAATATAATATCATTTATTTTTAGAATTCATCCATGGGGAGATAGTACATACAAAATATAAATCAATAAAAATTGAAATTAATGTATAAATAAAATAGATTTAATTTAATACTAAATAATTTCATAATATAATCAATGAACAATTGACATAACCTAATGAAATATATTTAGGTTAAGAAATACCTTATTGATTTGGTAACCAAAAAATAAAAACACCTTGGATGATTTAAGATAAATTTTAAATTAAAATACCATAATGTATTAAGGATCCATGATATAACATATACACCAGTATTATATAAAAAATATAAAATAAATTAGGTGTATAACATTTAAAGATATCTAAATAAAGGGAAATTGAGATGAATTCCCTTACCTTGAGCTATGAATTTCCATGAATTACCATTATATGTTATATTATAAACTTATATCAATTTTATTCATATTTTGGAAACATTTATATTTTTTAAATTTATCAAAATTTTATTATTTTCATGTATTTAAATGATATAATTAAATACACATTCATTTAATTCCATATCATGTGTTTTGAGGATGTTTGATTCACGGTAGAAAAGAAACTTTGGTATGTTTACCATGGTCAAAAGTGAAATTTTAAAATATTTAAAAATAATATTCATGGAATATTTTTCATTTTTATTCATTAATTATACATATAATATCCACCATTATTTTATGGTTATAAATATTTAATTACATTAAAATAATGGAGATGGTAGGCTGTATGCAAACATGACTAAGATTTCATTTTTTTTAAATAATATTAGAGAGCAAAGGAAAGTGAGATTTTATTTTCCTAGAAAATTTATTATGTCATAAATAATATATTAACTCTTAAAATTCCATTATATATACAGTTTATCTGATTCAATGATGAAAGAAATCATGTCGCTTTGTGGATGTGGTAATACAAATGTATACATGAAAAATGTTATAACATTAAAATGGATGTAAAAGTAAGAAATTATATGTTATATAATCTCTACATAGTGATTATTATGTAATAATTTAATTTATATATATTAATACTATCATTATAACTAACCTTCATTGGAAATGATGAAAAATGTATTACATCGGCTCGCGACGTGGTACTTTGGCATACATATGAGGGATTGTTTTATTTCCCATTTGAATGAATATAATATGGAAATTGTTTATTATATTAACATTATAAAATTTAATTATTTGAAAGATAATTATTTTATTATTTAATCATTTTTGAAGAGTATTTTAGGAAGTTAGATTAATAAATAAATTAAAAGTGTTCGGTTAAAAGTTATACCACTTCAACAGACAATAATTTATTTCTTTACATAATAAGTCCACATGGTTTGTATTCATCAAAAAATAATATTTCTCAGTCGATAGGATGTATTATATAAAGGAATATATGTTGGTTTTATCCATAATATAGGGATAAAATGTCTGGATAAAAGAGGGGAGGAGGTTCCCTTTTAAAAGTGAGGGGAGGGGTAGTCTTAGAATTACATTAATTATTAAATTATTATAAATTAATTTCCTTGGAAAAGTGGATCCTTATTAAATTATTGAAAATATATTTTTTATATTATATAAAATATTATTATGAAATAAAATTTTGACAATTTTGGATGATTTTTTCATACATAATATTTTTTTACCCCTCCCCACATTAACCATACTGATGATTACAAATATCATTTTCATTACCCTTCAATGATCAAAAAAATTACTAGAAAAGGTTAGGTGACACATAAATAAACCATGTTAAATATTATAAGTTGTATCCCCATCTCATATATGAAGATAATATTATTATAAATTTTGAATTATTTAAAAAATAGTGCATAACATAAAAAAAATTGATGTCATTTTTTGAACTATTCATTTAATTTCACTTAAAAATTAAAAATATAACTATTTATTTTAAATAATTTTTTTTTACAACCACGCTATTTTATATAAATAAATATACATAATTCATGTAACCCTTTACCTTTACCAAAAAAATGTTTATATTGTTTTAAAAATCAATTACTGGATTTTTCTAATACTTGCAAAGGAATTTTGTAATGGTGGCATAATATTTTATGTTAAATATAACATCAATAAAAGTAAAAAATAAACTATGATATAAAATATAATTTTATTATTCTAAATAAAATCATTCATATTCATTAACGTCATAGTTTTACCCTTATATAAACATATAATATAAATTTAAAAGCAATAGAGTGATGTTTTTTATTTTTCTTTACTAAAAATAATATATAAGTCTTATTCAAATAAATATAATAAAAAATATCATAAAATTTATTATTATATGTGGATGGACAAGAAAACTAATTAAATAATGTAAATATATTTTTTTTCTTATTTTTAGTTCTTATCATATTATTTTTCACCCAAATAGCTTTTTTTATCCAAACTAATGTAACACATATTTATCATAGTTAATATAATAGTGAAAAAATTAAAAGTGATCTATTTTCCAAATATAATAATCCTAATAAAAATAATCAATTTATTTTAGGAATGTATTTTCTATTAGTGGATGAAATAATTTTTAATATAAATGTGTCACACGCAACGAGAAACAATTATTAAAATAAATGTGTTCTTAATACCAAAAAAATAACTTATAAAAAATAATGATTAATTAATATTACTATGTAACTAATATAATTATTTATAAATAAATTATACAATTTTTAATTTTAATAGTTAGTATTGTTGTAATATAGAATCTCAATGAAAATAAATGGAGGTTTTATGAATATTTTTATCTTTACTATTCATTGAAAAATAATTACTTTTGAAAATATCACAAAATATCACACTAAAATAATTTTTTTATGAAAATTTAAAAATATTATATCCTTATTATTATAATTTATTTGTAACATGTGAGAAATTAAATACTACGCTATCCCAAAATATCAGTAAAAACTATTTTTTATAAAAATATATTTTTTGTAGAATAATAGAGCATTACTAAAAATTTATTGATTATTTAATAAGAATTTATCAATTAGTTTTTATTTAGTAGGTTAATTTATTTATATATTTCATTCCCTTTTTATTTTAGATAGGTTATAATGTTTTTATTTTTATTAAATTCTATTATTGGTCATTTAAGCTAAGTGTTTTGTGTCATGTATGTTATCGAAAATAGTATTGTTTTAAAATAAAATGATATTATAGATCCTTAAGGATTAGTATATAAAGACTAACATACCGATTATCAATTTTTACATTATTAGAATATTATAAAACATTAAAAGGGGAAGAATATCTTATGAATAAAAGGTGTTGAAAAATTTTTCCTCCATAATTCATGATAAAGGGAAAGTAATTTGAAGACAGACAACATATAACATGGAAAAGGAGTAAAAAATAAGTAGATAATATACATAATCCATGTTTCACCGTCATGGGTATATGCATGAAAATTTTACATTCCATTGAAACTGAGTATAAAAAATAACTTTGGTTTATAAAAATTAATACTGTAATTATAAAATTATGAAAAAAATAGCTAATATTTCATGACTTGATAAAAAAATTTTATACTTCTTATTTTAAAAAATCAGTCCGTTATTTTTGTGGATGAAAAATAATCACATACATCATTTGGTGACGAAAATAAATTCCCACTCATCATATTGTGAGAAACAATGTCTAAGATTACAAACTATAGATCATGATATATAAATAGTTAACAAATTAATTAGAGGGTGATATAAGACCCAAACATTCATTATATATACATATGATTTCTACCTAAAACAAAAGAATTCATCTTATTATAGATAAATAATAATAATATGTTGGGTTATACAACATTTCGAAATGGTAACACATAAAAAACATGATCATTTGACACCAAAAAAATCTCCCAATATCATTATATAACAGTAGTACATATAGGATGATTTATGAATGATGAATATTTTGTATAATAATCCAATAAATATTTATTAAAAATAAGAAAAGGTATTTTTTTTTTAAAACTATTTCATAATTTCATTTCAAAAAGTCAATATTTTCAAGAAACATTAAATGAATTTGTTTTAGAAAATAAAAATAAATCATATTAAATCATTACATTAAAATTTTCAAATAAATATAACTTTATAAGAAATTAAAACATAATTTAGAAGGTAAAATATAAGTGATGAATATAATACATTATTAATTAGAATACAATTGAATAGTTTGAAATTGAATTATAAAAGCCTAAGACATTGAACAGATATTAGAAAATTTCTTTTTTTAAAACAATAAGTCTAGATAAAATGATCCTTAGTGATAAAAAAATTATAATCCACTAGGTTAGGGATAACAATTTTGGGATATAAAAAACATGGATATAGAAGACAAATCTATTTAAAAAATAAGAATTATTCTAAACAAAAATGTATTATAAAAAAATAATATAATCTTAATGGAAGTATAATTTTATATGAAACATAATTTACATTTGAAAGAAGGTGGAAATATATAATAACATCAATATTTATTATAATAGACGAATCCTAAGAGATATATGTTATAGATAAGTTATTATTAGACATGAAAATATTTGAGTGATGAAAAAACCTAATAATTTGAAATGATTTTAATTGAAAACCTTCTTAAATATATATATATTTAAATATATATTAAATTATGATGATTAAATGTATTTTTAGGATATAAACCCTCAATTAGACTACATATCCACCACTTATTATATTTATTTTATAAAAATATTCTCAAAGAGAATTTTTTTGTGAAAACCCATAGAGATTTAGTTATTTTTAAATCTACATTTATTGGAATAATGAAAACTTATAGTTTTTTAAATCCAATGAATTAAAGCATGGACTATACACAAATATATTCCCGGGAAATATATAATCCATAAAAATATTAAAATCGTTAATTACATTAAAACATTTCTCAATTAAGAGAAACTGAGACGAAAAATCCTTACCGTGTTACTAATTTATTCTATTCACCAAAATATCATTATATATTTAAATTAATTTGGAAAATTTATTATAATATTATATTTATTTATTATATAGTTTTCCATTCTACATTGGTTACTTGAGGTATTTTGGTCTAATTATCTGTAACTCATTATGTATGATGACTATGGAAGAAATTTAAATAAAATAGATTCATATTATCCATAATATTAATTGTGTTTCTAATAAGTTTATTATATATTTAATTTATTTTTAAAGACATTCATGGTGTGGGTAACTATAAATGAAACTAATTACACCTCGATGTGGTAAGATCCACATAAGCACAATTAATATTTCAATTTCTAAATGAATTAGAGGGAAATAATGAATATGATAATTCTTTTTTGAATCATAGATATATTTTATGTATCATATTAATTCAACTATCCCATCTTTGAAGTCAAATATTAGAGGTGGTTATAAAAAATGAACAACAACTCTTCATGGAGGTAGTGGTCCACACGTACACACCATCGATGTAATTTTATTCATAGAGGATGAAAAAAATGAAATATTTTTTTATAAATTAATATAATGTTATTTTAGTATACTTATAATAGAATAAAAATTTCATACATTGATATTACATGTTTTTAAGTGTATATTCATTAATTTACACAAACTCATACCTGGAGGCCAAAATATTTTAGTGCCTTTGGAATCTTGGAACATAATCTTCTTGTTTGGGGAAATACCATAAATTTTTTTAAAGAAGACATTACCCTTTAGTAATAAAACATAAAAACCATTCTTCCAAACTAGTGTATAAGAAATATAATAAAGGTGTGAGATAACATGCTCAGTAAGGGTTAATATGAATGATATTAAGAAAAATTTATTATAAGGATATAATAATATGATCATAACATTTTAAAATCTTACCATAAATATAATATATCATAATATATGGTAATGTAATAAATCATGGTAGTTCATGATAAAAAAACAATAAGGGAACATGATAAGGAGAAAATGAAATTAGAAAAAATTGAATTGTGTAAAACATATAAGAATATTAAAAAAAATTCATTAGTATTAAAGAATGTTTTTCAAGAATATCAATGTGGAATGAATTCACTCCCCAAACCATCATAGCAGTTAAGGTTAACTGGCAATATATTTATGATGGAAAAATTCTCTTACCGAATCATGTTGACTCGGTGTTTCGGTTCTTTCTATCTCATGAGATGAAAATCATTACCCAATGAATAAGATAGTGACACAGGTCCCAACTATAATATAATTAAAACCATACATATGTGTGGCCCATGGACATAACTCATTCATCCTACAAAAACCCATGAAATAAATTGGGTTTCATAAACTTTTGTCAAAATAAAACCCATGAAATAAAAAATGGTTTCCTAAGTATCATTCCCCCATTAACACAAACAAAATATATAAATAATAGGAAAAATATCCTAGAAACATAACCCTAGTAAATTGTAAGTTACATAAAATAATGTAATCATAGATATAAAATGGGGTTGAAAGATCATTTAAAATAATTATTCTAGAAAATATCCTTTCCATTTTATGAAATAATTAATTGTTTTAAAAAAATCTAAGAAATTATAAAATAAATCATTATCCTTATAAATAAAATTGTAAAAATGAAAAACATTCCCCATAAATTTAAAGTTCCATTAATGTGGCAAGATCCAATACTTTTGTATAGGTCAAAAAATACTCCTTATGTAATTTATTTTTCTGGAAAGTCAAAATTATCTTTATTTAACAATCAAAAACAAATATTCGTTTCAAATTGTGATGTGAAAGTCAAACATGAATAAAAATAACATTAAATATTCATATTAGAATAGTAAAAACCCTTCTGGAAATATTTTTAGAAATCATTGAAATGGGAGGGAACGAATCCCCAATTGATAATTAAAACAAAACAATCCCTAATATTGATGAGATTGTGAAATAAACCCTTAAACATATCATATATTTTATGTAATAATTAATCAAATTAATCAACTATGTGTACTCAGTATAAGTACACATAAAATAAGTGGAAATACAATATAAGAAAATAAAATAAAATTTAACAAATGACTGTATAATGTTGTAACAAATGAAATTTTAGTTTAACCTATTGAATGGAAATTGGGTTAATAGTTACCTTACCTCAAGTCTTAAATTTCATTATTCACATTGAAACATCATCTTTTTAGAAAGATATCATTTATATCTCATCTAAATGAATATAGAAATGTAATTTTGAGAATATTAACACCTCTATAACGATTCTAGGGATGATTATTAGAGAAATTTGAATAATTTGGTAAAGATATAAAGAACAATGTTAAGTAAATAAGTGATGGAGGAGGTTCCCCTTTATAATTTAGGTGAGTGGTACTTTAGGAATTTATAAAAATATTAATTTATAACACATACATTTTCTATTTAAATACTACCAAATCACCTTGGGTTTGTTGATAATATAAGAAAGGATGTAATATCATAAACCAATATAATTTAGACATTGTTTCGTACAATTTTTATCCTTATAATTTTGAATAACTCTTAGTTAATATATTTTAATTTTTATTATGGTAAAAAATTATTCAATACAGAATGTTTGTATGTTTTAAATATAATGTTTAAATTGGACCATAAATTACCAATTTAATACGTTTTTACCATAAATTACACTATTTTTGATTACCTAATGATTTTATTATTTTTAAATAATTTTAAAAAATGTTACATTAATAAAATATCAATAGAGTTAATTTTGACACTATTAATTTCATTGATATTATGACAGTAAATACAACAACATATCTTTAAATAAATATTTAAATATACACATAATATGTCATAAACATTTAAAAAATTTATTAATAAGAAAAATTAATAAAGATTATATTTATTTTAATATTTAAAATATAATTTATTTGAGATTTAATATTAATTGAATAATTACAGAATCATCCTATTATAAGTATTTAATGTATTTTTTCATATCTAAAAATAAAAAATAAAATACCATGATTTAGATACATCTATTACGTTTTATAATACTTTTTTTAGTCAAAAATATCTTTTATGTGAACCCATATTAAAAAATTTATAATAATTATACAATTAATCTGTCATATTTGACTTTTTATTAAATAAAACATTATAAACATCATAATCACATACAAGTGTCCCCAAAAGTCAAAAATAAATTTGTATCCTAAAAATTATTTTATTAAGATAAAAATGGAAACATATATACATTTATAACCTACTTTTGTCCCCATATTGAAATATAAGATATATTTAACAAAAAGAAAGTTTTATTTTGTGAATTTATTAACTTAAATAATATATAAATCATATTCATGGAATATTTCCCATTAAACAGTTCAATTTCGATCCATGGGTTTCAATGGTATAATACAATTAATCCAATGAGAAATAAGATAAAAAAATCATGGCATTATTAGTTATTTTTAATCCAGATTAACCTATTTTGCCCTTTACCGAGGTAATAAATATTACCATAGTTACTAATCATATTGAATAAAAATTATAGTGACATATTTACTAAATTTTGACCCAATGATTCCAAACATGGTATAGCTATATGAAATTTTAAAACCAAAAAGTTATATAATTTAAATTAAATTAAAACTAACAATATGCAACAAAAAATAGTTTTTTTCAAAAATTACACTTTTAAATATAAAATGTTTTTTATAAACTCAAGTATAATTTTTTTTTTCAAAAACAACAATTGTATTATTTTAAATTAATATGATATATTTAAAACTAAACTACAACATATTTTTCACTATGTGAATGTTGAATTAATATTTATAATTTTTACTTTTTCTTTATTTAGTTTTGGAAATCACGAACACATTTATTAAACACATTTTTACTAACTTTTTATATTCCATGTATTTTATTACGTTTTCATAAAATGAATTATTTTATATCTAATGATGAAATAACTCTAATATTAAATGAATATAAACTTCTATTACTCATTCAAATCCACCAGATAGATAGTGAATCTGATACATCGAATAAAATGTTTTCCTAACAGGTGGATAGACTTATTACTTATCTATTATAATGAAAAAAATAATTATGATCATAGAAACATAGTAGAGAATAATCACACAGAACTTTGTTCAGTTTATCATACTGAAAATTATTAGTATAGTTAATTAAAATACTCAATGATAATAGTTTTAGTATATATATTTGTTTCTATTAGATATAATACAAAATAGCATTGTAAGGGTTCCAAACTAAATGATTTTAGGAAATTTAATGATTTTATATCAAGAACAAGATCTAGATCATTATAATCTATCAAATTGAGATCTATCTGAGTCCATTTCATCCAACTCTCAAATATGACTACTGTATGGTTTTCCTAAAAATTGGAGTTCATTTAAATATTTGGGAGCTCATTCTTTTTCAACTTAAGACATCTAGGGATTAATCTATATGAAAATATTGTTTCAATGATTTGTAATATTTTATAGTATTTAAGTTCAAATTAATTGTTGTGAGATTTTTAAATTCATTATAAAAATAATTTTTCTATTCACTATCTGATTGTGGTACTAATTGAGGGAATCCAGGTCCTGGAAGACAGATATTGATCATCATATCAGGGGATTTATTATGAAAGAAATACATATCTGAATCTAATCCTCATAACAAGGGATTTCAGTGATAAGAATATAGATCTATACTAATCTATCATATCAATGGAATTTATTTAATGGAAATGAATTCCATTTATAGTAGGTATAAAATGGTGGATATCTTTATTAAAGGTTTCTAACTACCATATATCTTATGTTTAAATTTAAAATTCATTTATAAAGATTTTAATTCATTATATCTACACTATTCTTTATTGTTTATTTTTATACAGTTTTTAAATTCTATTGATCATGTGTATTAGAATGTTTGTTTAATCTATAACTTTCTAACATTAGTTTTACAAGATGGATTCTACTACCAATAAATAACTCTAATATAATCTAACATTTTTGAGTTTGGATTTTATCAGAATAATAATCAAAAAGTTATCAAGTCTTGTCTTTTTGACATAAGAGGAATTTTGTTTTGAATTATTCAATTTTTTAATCTTAAAATTAACCTTGTTCTATCCATCATAATCTATTATGATCCATCAATTTTTAACATAGAAGGTTTTAATGAATACTAGATGTCACTTTACTTTCATTATAAAAAACTGGTTTATTAAGTTTTTTATAAACTACTTGTTTTGAAAGTATTTTAAATAATTTGTATTTTTATAAAATAGTTTTTATTTTTTATATTATATTAGTGCTAATATTTGGAACCCTTGAAAATATGAATCCCATCAGACCACCTATCTTTTATTATTATGATTATGAATAAAATAGATATGATATGAAAACTTATGTTATAAAATATGGCGTCGATAACATTGTTATATCAAATGGAGATTATAATATTCTTAATAAGCAAGTTATTATCTTTACTAACATTGAAAAATAATAATATAACTAAATTATACTGAAAGGAAAACACTTTTATGTTCCATAACATGGAATAAATATAGGTAAATATCTTTTTTGTGAAAATTCTTAATATAATTTGAAAAAATTTAGAAATTATTCAATTTGGAACTTTTAAAGTTACTGAGACATTAAGAGCTATGATTAGAGTAGATTATCTAGTCATTGATATCTTAGCTGGAGAAATGAATAGAAATAATGCATCAAACATTCATGAATATTGTGAATATTAAATATTATTTTAGAGAGAAAGATCTAAAATATGGAATCATGGATAAAATGTTTATATAAATCATTCTTAATGAATGAGAATCCAAAATTAAATTTGTGGATGATTCAAGGAGGATTAAAAATATAACTCTTGAAGATATTATTGGAAAACTCATTGAATACGAAGTTATATTGAAAATAGATATTGATAATATAAAATAGAAGAATTGTGTACTTTTTATAATAAAATACAATCTTCATTCATATGATTATTCTTCTGAAACTTTTTGTGAAATCATCAAATATGAAGAATTTAGTTATTGAATCATATTCTTGTTCTTTAGAACTATATGGAAATGATTTATAAAATCTTTCTAGAAGGATAAATAAATTAATGGGAAATAAATACATTTTGTATAGATTTATGAATAGTCATAAGGGTAAGAATAAAAAAATGAATCTTCCAATGTTATATGATATGAATGTAAGAATAGAGTATATATTCAATCAAATTTTCTTAAACTCAAAAAATAAATAAAAAAATATTAATTGATATAGGAATACAATAAAGTATTCCAAGAATAATAATAAGAGAATTTTGGAATCATCTGACACATGGAGTTTTAGTAGTGGTGATAGTTTCTCAAATAATTCTTTAAATAATGGATGTTCTAGATATATGAATATTTGTTTGTTTTCTGAAATAACAAAGTTGAATAGTTTATTTTTAAAAAATTTATAAATTGACGAATCCCTTACCGTCATTAAATTAATTTTAATTTTATCGATAGTCATAATGATTAAAATTAAACATCTTTGGATTCATAATATTCATCGTCTAAATAGGATTATACTCTACCAACTAATGATGTTGTATCTAGGTTTTCGAAACTTCTTGAAAATAAAATAAGTAATGTTTGTAAAATAATTGATAATTACCAAGAATAACATATAAATGAAACCTTAATAATGACTAATCTTACTACTAAGATTCCAAATCATTTTAAATAACCTGAGAAATCTATTTTCTAATAACTAAATCATTCTTAAGATCTTAATAATTCCATTTCTGAGAAAAATAGGTCACAAAATGATTTTTTGAATCTTAATTCGAAAACATCTACTACAGTGGATGCAAATACAGTTATTAAACTAAAATATGAAATATCTAGATTGAAAAAAATTATCTAATATTACTTCAAGTTAGGAAAAAATTGATAATATTTTTAAAAAATTATACCACAGACTAATATTTCCATAATCGGTCTTACTAACCAAAAACCGATTTTTAGTGAAAACAATTTTTTTGAAAAAGTTCCCCATTATTCAAAAAAAGTAAAAATGGCGGAAACTAAAAAAAATTATATATAAATAGAGTTCAGTATTTAGTTTTTCATAAAGCATATTTTCAAAACAAATTGTATTTTCTAAACATAGAAATGTTGGATGAATGTGGTTACCAAAGAATTAATTTTCTATTAATACTAGACCTAAGAACGTTCAAAGTCCAAAAATATATAATATTTCTTTGAAAAAGATAGAAAGTATCAAAAAAAACTATACACAGAGAGTGGTTTATTCAACCATATAACTGGAGATAGTGATTTATCTAATAATATTATAAATATGGAATGTTAAAATCTAAAATTGGGAGATAATTATTTTGGAGAGGTTATCAATATTGGTAATATTTTTCTTTTGGAAAAATATTGAATTTCAAATGTTTTATATTTTGGAGTACTTGAGAACAAAATTATAAGCATAATTTTATTAGGGGATGAAGATTACCTTGTGAACATCATGAATGATATATTTACTGCTCATATTTCAAAAGATGAATTAATTCATTCTTATAATTTTCATAAGAATGTTTACACATTAAATAGATAAGAATGTAATATCCAATAATTACTATATATTAGTTCAATGGAAGATAAATCTTGGTTAAATTGTAGAAAGTTATAGCACTGTAACCCTATGACTATATCTATGTTGACAAGGAAGGGACCTGTTCAGGATTTGTGAGAACAAATGTTTGATTCTTAATATGATATATATCCTTGTCAATTTTTTAATAAACATAATCCATGTTTTAAATCTATTAGTGAAGTATAAAATTTTGATACTTTAAATTTATTGCACATGAACTTATTTGTTCATATAAAAACTAAAAGTATTAGTGTAAAATAATACGTATGTGTTTTAGTTGATTATTGCACTATATTTTCATGATTTAATTTTCTAAAATTAAATTTAATTCCTTTAGTTATATAAAAACTCTATTCATCAGTTACAAGTCAAAAATATATATCTATGAAAAATATTAATAGTGAACAGAGTGGAGAATTTATAAAATATTATTTTCAAAAAAAATTAATAAAAAAGATAAAAACATAACTTTTTAGCACCTAGAACTCAATATAAAAAGAGTGTAGTTGAATGAATTAATGTTTTTATTTGAGAGATTACTCAAATCATTGTTAGTGAATAATTAGTTGAAAAACATTTTTGGGATAAATTAGTTAGTCCTACCTATTATACTACAAATATATTTCTAATTTGGCCTTTTATTAAAAAAACACATTATGATGTGTCAATAGGATGAAAACAAAATATTTATTTCTCTAATGATTTTGGATGAAATGTAATCATCTTGAATATTAAATACAATTTACATAAAATTTCCCCAATGTCTGATGAAGGAATTGTTTAGGTTATTTCACTACTAGTATGTCGAATAATGTTTTAAATAAAAAAATAAGTACTGTTGAGGAATCAATACATTTTAAATTTGGTGAAATCAAACCCTTTATTTTTAATCAACCTCAATGTACATCTTTGAATGTTATTTCTAAAACAGATTATCAAACTATGTTGTAAAATAATTCACATAGGAAAAACATATTAATATGTTTAGGAAGTTTTCCCTTAATAATAATTTTATCCTTTTATTGATGAAAAGTGTATTTAAAATCCATGAAATGAGTTGTTTTATGGAATCATCCTAGTGATAATATCATTACTGATGTAGATAAACTAGTTAGGATAGGAGTTATTTTTGAAATGAAATTGAACACCCATATTTCTTTTAAAAATTCAAATCAAGGAATCCTAATAATACATTGGGTGAAAATTATTGGATAAAATTAGTAAAATATGAACTCAATGAGTATTAAATAAACCAAGTCTAGACTTTAGTTAAATAAGGAAAATATATATCTTTTATTGGAGTAAAATGGGTCTTTTATAATAAATTTAATAAAAGTGGTAAAATAGTTAAAAATAGTGAAATTATTATTTCTAAGGGTTTTAATCAACTAGATAGAATAGTATATGGAGTAACATATACTCTAGTATCAAGATGTGAATATATTTTTATACTTCTGGAATATGATACATTACTAAATTTGAAACTATTTTCAATGTATGTGAAGTGTTCTTTCCCTAATAGATATTTTCTAGATAAAGTTTATGTAGAACAAGCACCTAGTTATGAGAATAAAAGGCATCTAGAACATTTTTATAAACATACCCATTCACATTATGGACTTAAATTATGCCATATTTATTGGTATGATAGGTTAATTTGATTTTGTTACTAGAAAATTATTTTAAGGGTCCTACAGATCAAAATATTTTTATAAAATAAGTTAATAAAAATATTGTGAATTTAAAAATATATTATAAAACCACTATATTTATTTTAACTTGAAAATATTTAACAGATTCCTTTTTAGATATTATAAAATATGAGTTTGTAATGAGTATAGTGGTTCAGTTATCAAAATTTATAGGTTTTCAAATCTTGTAAAAACAATATAGAGACCCAAATTATTATTACTCAATTATTTTATAATTTTAATGTTAAAAAATAAAAAAGTGTTAAAAAATAAGGATCCAATTGATTAGTATCTTTGTAAAATTTGGACCATACCTAACTTTTACAAAATAAAACATAAACATTTATTTAATTCCTTCTTCTCATGTATCTTATTGGCCTTCACATTCTCCATAGTAGAAGAACTCACCTTAGGATGTACATCAATAAAAAGGGGGTATAAAATCCCACTAATATGATAGATATTAAAATGAACCAATATAAGAGGATTGAGAATAATCATCACTATAAGATCATAATAATGATATAAAACATTAGATAAAGGTATGAAATGTGGAAATATATAAAAATGAAACATCATTTCTTAGTGGTGAAATACAACACATTGGTTTGAACAAATCTATCATCATTTTTACTCATATTTCCCTTTTTTAGAGATAAATTATATTACCCATTTCATTATATAACTACATAATTCCCAGGACAACCATCAAATCATAAAATTTACATGCACTATATTTTTTTGGGTGCATCGGTCACACCATAAGAAATATATAATCATGGATGCCTCACAGAACATATATCAATATTAGATATAAAATGACACATGGAAAGGAATATGGTTTATTTATTAAAACATATGTTATGTAATAATCATTGTGGTTACCAAAAGAAATATGTAATAACATAATTCATATAAGAATCATCAATCACAAGTGAAGAAGAAACAATCTCAATGGAAGTGAATGTTTTATTTTTAGAAAGAATATTTCCTTTAGAAAACATTTTTTATTACATGAACTCAAGTATAAGACATGTATAACGTATTAAATTGATGGGAAGAATAAATAAATTAAATTTAAAGATCAATCACATTCTAAAAAAATTAGAAAGAGGGAAACCCCAAGAAAATGGAGCTGGGTTCGAAAATCATCTTACCATATGTCTGAAAGATTTATTCATTTTAATATCCTTGATAATAAAATTAAATAATTTAATTAACAAATAAAGAACTTTTTATACATTAATTTTATTATTTATTGTTTTATTAACTTCATTTATGGGATTTTAATTGAGTTATAGAGTCAAATTTCATCATTTGGAAGTGGTCATTTTTTGGTTTTCCTGATCGGTATGCTTGTACATGATTACAAAAGTTTATATAGAATGTGTATAATTCTACAGAATTAAAATATATGTTATTAATTAAAATCTAAAGGTTTAAATGGTTATATATATATATATATAATTTATTAAGTGGTATGAGGATGAATCATTAATTAAATGGTTTGTGATAATCATTTAGTTTTTGTGGCAATTTTTTGAACATCACAGACTGGTTTTGTTCTATTATTTATTATTATGTATATAAGTTAATTATAGAACTATAGGGTCCGGAAAAATCCACAAAGGATTGGGAAAATGTGGAGAATACTCAAGGATGGCGAAGGATGAACCAGTCCGTGAACCGGTCTAATGTAACGGCGCATGGCCGATTCCACGAAGCGTCACTCCTCCACAGACCGACGTCGTTCACAAAACTAAGGTGGAGACACTCCGCGGTCGCGAGGCAGGATAGGCGCTAACCTAGTTCACTATTCTAGACCACCCCAGCCGTGAGACGCATCAGCCGGCCCGAACCGCCTCCACTGTCGTTCTTGAAATGGAGGCGGAGCCCTCCGCAGCTGCGAAGCACTCCTTGAGTTTGGTTCGCGGAGGAGGATTGTTTAATGCACCATGAGTTTTGGATTGACCAAGTCATCTGTAAGCCAGGATTTCGGTCATGGGCCTCTGCAAAAGGTGTCGCATGACCCCATTAAGTCTCTTTTCCTCCCTCTATAAAAGGAGACTGAGGGAGGATGAGTGAAAATAATTAGGATAGGATTCAGAGGAGATTGATCAGATTCGGGTCGAAGGATTTCGAAGGAAGGAGCATAAGATTTCGCAAAGAGAGAAGTTCCAATTCGCGAACCAGAGCAAATATGAAGTTGGAAACGAATTAATATGGAACTGAAAATTCATAACTTGGTGAACCGCGAACCATGTCCCCTCCATGGATGCACTCCCCGCGGACCAGGGAATATATGCCTCTTTTCCGATCCGTCGCACCGCATATCACCCTCCTACGCGAACGAAGCCCCGACCGACGAGCCTCCGGTTGGCACCGCCCTTGGCCGCCGCTGCCTGCATGAAACCCTACGTGAACCACCCTAGTTCTCATATCGAACCCAAATCCGCAAACAACCTTGATTTGCAGGATGCCTATTATTCCGTGGACCCTCTTAGTTCACGGATGGACTCTCAGTCTGTGGACCCTCCTGGTTTATGGATGGCCTCTCAGTCCGTGGACCACCCTGGCTTGAAGACGGCTTCTACAGCCTCGTAGCACCTCCATATGTGAAGGGAGCCACCCCTCATACACCCGTGTGGCCTACCAAAACCTTCGAAGTTCCCATTCCCCAAGCCAGACCAAATCCTTCCAATTCCAGTCCGGCCTGATCCTTCACAACCTTTTAATTGGCCCATTCATAGGCCCTAAGTCGAGTCATCCACTAGAGCCACTGAACCCATGTGATGTAACCCTCAGGTGCATCAGTGCACCATTTTGAGTTCACATACCCATGGTAAATAGGGGTGAAGGGGTTTCCCAGACCCTTGAGCAGATTCCTGAAGCATTCCTGGGTTCACATTCCCACAGTAATGTGGAGTCTGAGCTCAGGATCCCCCTTTCTGACACTCTACTTATTGGGGCTGGGGTACTTCTTCCTTCTTCGGAGGGTAGTAAAATACCCATCAGAAGGAAGCCCCCATGCACCTCGGTACTTCCCCGAGGAACAAGAGAGGTGACAGGCACAGGAGCACCCCTTTCCCTCTCCCGTTGTGCTTTGTCGCCATGGGCATCCATCTCGAAGTAAGCCTTGACATTATGGGCCTCCCTCATGCGTAAGCCCCACTCCACTTATCACGGACGCACCTTTCGTGATGTGATCGTTTGGTCTCTACAACCTCTTATTTCTTACACCGGGCATGACTCATGTGGTCTTAGAGTAAGCATCGACCATGAAATCCTCTTATGGGCCTCCTTAGAGTGTAATCCTCAATCCATCGCTCTGGGATGCCTCAGAGTGTAAGTCCCAAGCCAATGCGAACTATATGGATTTTGATCCCTATCTCCTAGGCAGGGTACGTAGGAAGCCTCCCTAAGGTTCAATCCCATCATCCACACCTTGGGCCTCCTCAGAGTGTAAGCTCCAATCCATCACTCTGGGCTGCCTTAGAGCGTAAGTCCCAAGCCAATGGAACTACGAGGACTTTGATTCCCTACCACAGGGATACATAGGAAGCCTCCATGTGGTTCAAGCCTGATCACCAATGGACCCCCAGATCCACCTTCACATCGGTTCTCCGGCGCTCCTGTTCGAACTACATGGACTTTGATCCCTCTTTCCAAGGAAGGGTACGTAGGAAGCCTCCATGAGGTTCAAGCCCAACAACCGGTCGATCCGACTGTCTTCAAATCAGTTCACCGCGCCACTCTGAGTACCGCCTCAGTGAGTCCCAACTCCTCGGGGTCATTAATCCAATGAGGGATGGTAAACCTTGGGAATAAATGATTCTGAACCCCTGCATTCAGCTGACCATTTCCAACCAAGATAAATCCGTGGATACTATGCCTGGGTATAAACCAAATATTCACGAACATATGAATACATCTTAAATTTATAAGAGAGCCCCAGAACAGGCAATAATTCCCCTAAAAATGGTGTGATGAGCCCGACTTTCCATCCTATCAACCAATGTGAGTTCTTAAGCATCGCTGGCCAAACCATCCCGTGAACGCCTGCCTTTGGAAAGCAGGTCCACGTGTCATCGGATACAGAACTTTTGGGCGTTTCAAGACCGAACCGAAACAAAAATGGTGAACTCGACGTGAATGTTTAACCAAGCATGATGGATTTAACCTAATCCCACCTTATGCCCCCTTTTACTCACAAGGAGGGCCAAGCAAGGTCATTAATTATGCATGGGATCATGAGATACTACTTTGATGGGTTTTTAGTTTGTATTTGTTAAAATTTTTTATAGGTACTATACAGAACTACCTTCGATCCAACATAATCACAAAGGAACTCACAAGTTTATGCTTCCAACAACATAAGGACTGGACTTCCTCACCTATGGAGGACCCTGTCACCCACCCAGCGTCTTCAACGCTGGGTCTCGGACGCGCTGATCTGAGAGTACCACGTGAACGATACTCTCCCAACATTGCAGGCGCCCATGCATGCCCTCCAATCTGCCAGAACTCGCCGGTCACCTACCCAGTACTTGCCGCAAAGGCAGATCTAGATAGCCCCAGTTGTTGTCTTCAACCGTTTCAGGAGTCTATCCCTGAAACGGGACAATGCGTACCTCCCTTAGCTTAGGGAGGCAGATGAGGTCGACGTTGAGGACTTCATCCCCACTGAACAGGGGTTCCGCTCCAAGGCCCCTGCCGGAAGACTTCACCGTGGTCACGCCGCGACTCAACACCCTCACGCTCATGAGGATGTAGCCCCGAGGATTCAGGCCCACGCTCTCCGAGCTCCGGCCCCTCGGACCACCCGACGAGGGCAGCAAACATACAATCAGGGACCGGTCATCACCCTGGTCCCTGAGGAGGAGCTCTACTACCCAGCCACGGAGACATACCACAAACTGGCACCTACACCTATTCTCTCCTCCCGAGCCCTCCATCCATACATGGTGGCATCATACGAGCCATCGCGCATCCCCGCTGATCTCCATCAGGCTCGTCGCTCACGCAGGACGACACTTACCCGGAAGGCACCTCTCCCTGCCTGGGGTCGTGAAGCCCACCAGCTTGACATGTTGGCGACCCGAAGCCTGTAGGAACAGCTCCTAGAAAATGATTCTAATGCCCTCCATCCTAACATGGTGGCGATCAGCAAAGCTAGCCACCCAGATGTGGCGGCAATTAATAGGCGGGCACGTCTCCCCGCCAACAAAGGCCACCGACATGATATGGTGGGAAACCAAAAAATGCAAGGCCAGCTCTCTGTGGATGCAAGTAAAGTCCTCCACCCTGATGTGGTGGAAAACGGATAGATAAATCGGTGTATCCCGGTACAGGGGTAGATTCGTTCACCTGTCACGACATAGGATAACTGTCAGTAACCACTGACAACTGGAAGACCGGAGTAGGATATTCCTACTCCGATACCAGAATGGGCCTTTATACTCGTTCCAGCCAAAGATGTCTCTCTACATATCCTGGAAATTATGGAGGAGTAGGTATCGATCACAGATCATATCTTACAGACTTTCCAGAATATAATTGCATCAGCGGAAACTGCAAGGATTTGGGCCCGTGAGCCCATCTCCCCAATTGAGGCGACTCATCTAGGAGACGAGATAGTAGCCTCATAGCATATATGTATCCCTTCTCCCACCCAGAAGGGTCTCCGGCCATATTCCACAATGCAAGGGCATCCAGATCAAGCAGCTTCACTCATTCCAAATGGGGGACACCCGTCCATCATGGTGGATGCTCCAGAGCAGGCATATATCACTACTAAAAGTCAAGATGTTCATTGGTATATCCTGACCACAACACGAGACCCAATTAGATAGGTACCCAAAGGTGAATTCCATTATCAATAGTATACGGTCCCGGCTACCCACAAGAAAGCGCGCCGAACGTTCCAAAGGCTTCTGGAAAATAAAGACCGGGTTCATGACTCCGCTATGCTGGAAGTTGGGGTTCCCAATACCGTTAAGCGCATATAGAAAGCTCCAAACCCGGCCCACACATCACCATATTATGGGAGTGGCAGTAGCAGTTGCGAAGGTCCTCCCGACAATGTTGCTACCAGCAGCTCTGAAGGTCCTCCCTAGAGCACCCGCGGGGGCCTCCCCCACAAGCATATAATGATCAATCACGAGAGCTCCTCTTCTGATGTGACTCATGGAAACCCTCAACGTGACCAGAAGATCAAACAGCAAAAAGGTCCTCCACTTGCTGCGGTCCACCCTGAAGGTCCTCCCCGGGGTATACACTACAATCACTCTCCATGCAGTGCGACCACATATTATGATAGTAGTCCTCGCTATCATAGTCGCAACTACAGAGGCCCTCCCCGCAGTGACGTCTCATCACAACAAGAAGGCCCTCCCCTTGTTTTGGCTTTCCCTGAAGGTCCTCCTCAGGGGTTACAATGCAACAACGCTCTGCGCAACCAGGCATCAGATCACGGTGGTATTCCTCTCCACCCTGATAATGGAGGTCCTCCCCGTAGATACATCAAGCTACAAGAAGGACCTCCCCTCGTTGCGGTACATTCTGGAAGCCCTCCCCATGATGCATCCCGCATATATTCTCCCTGCGGTAACGGTAATGGTAGTCCTCACCATTGTCGCACATGTGATGGTAGTCCTCACCACCACGGCTACCATTGAGAAGGTCCTCCCCGTATTGGACCCAAGCAACAAAAAGGTCCTCCCCTTGTCGCAGTGTGTCCTGAAGGTCCTCCCCAGGATGCACATCGAACGTCAAGCCATGATGGTCATCCTCACCGTGATGAAAGTTGTTGTGAAGGTCCTCCTCCTGCCAAATCAAGCACAGAAAAGCCATCGTATGTCGAGGCACTCAAAAGGATAGGATCAAGCATGTCAGATTCCCAGTTAGTTGCCGACGACATCCTTCTTCAATCGGGAGACGTTCCGGGGCCGCATTCATCCTCTAAACCGCCTCAGAATCGCCCACATAATGATTCAATACCTGTCGGCCCCACTGCCTCTGACCACACTATCAGTGAGCACCTTAGTTGGGCCGACTAAGTAGATGAGTCACTAGCATAGGAGTATGCCGATATGCTGCACATGAGGAAACGACTGGTCAGGGATGATATACCAGTTATGTTTTGGCCCACACCCCCTCTCAATTCGACATACCCAGAGAGTTGTCGGAAGAATGCGTGAATGATATCCGCCATAATATATGGACAACCCTCTGCCGACTGATATCAAGATTCCTACCCTATGATGGGTATGTAAACCACGTCAAGACGATGGGAGACCTCCTGCGTCACATCGACCTGGAATCCATTCCTTTGGCGCGACAATAACAACTCGAGAGGCGTAAAAGAAACATGGAGATAGCCTACCTTCGTGCGCTGCACCAGCTGCACCGCCTCATCAGTGACGCCCCGACAGGAGTCCATATCAGGGGACGAGGAGAACATAGAGCTCTGCATTTCACTCCACTCCCCGCCCAGAAGAACTTGTTTGGCATGGTGTCTTGCAACGTCATCATGTGAGGACGACAATCGACTGGTCTCTCTATTTCGAAAAGGCAACCAAAAGAATACAACAAGCCTCTTGCCTAATAGAGTCCAATCAGTAATCCTTTCCTGCCTCCCTAGAAGGGATTTATTCACAGAAGAACTCGGAACCAAACCCAGTTCAACCCTGAATGGGGGCACGCAAGATCAGGCAGGTAGCAATAGCAGTTGCCACTGCCACAATTCTAGGTCAACCCCATCTTGCAGGGTTGGGTGAATTTTTAACAACAAATTCCCCCGTAAGACCAATAAAAATGGGAAGAGACTCGATGTCCAAGGAATGGAGACAACCCCAGCCCTCAGGGCTGGGGGCATTATTACCCCCTCAACAACAACCTCCCCCACGAGAGTCAGTATTCTCTCATCTAGGGAGGACATTTAGAAGAGTAGGTTCCCATCCTATCCCGTCATTTGAATCATCATCCCCTCCAAGAGGAAGGCGCACCGTAAGGTCGCATCAAAGAACTCTCCGCGTCACCCTTCATCATGAAGTCTGAAGGCAATCACAGGTCATGAAAGGGAAGGCCAGCAGAAGATGCGGGAGATCATCTTCCCATTTGGAAGATGACATCCTCTCCGCCTCGTGATATGCATCTATCAACGTCATAGAGGTTAACCCCACAGGTGACACCAGAGATACTACAAATCAGGAGGGATCAGGAGATGATAGTTCCGGTCAGGCTGTGACTCACAACGAACCACTAGGTGTGCACACCCAGAACCATAGGGTTGCCCTATATATGGTCTTCCTTCCATCCAACCCTCCTTGACCTGCCCGACGAGATTCCAATAAGGATAATAATAAAGGACCGATTACCCTTAACCCGCATCCTTCTCTCGACAAAGATGAGCCACTCACGCTCGAAGAAAGATTCGCTTGACAAGAAGAGGATATGAAAGAATTTAGGCGACTTAACACCGAGCTACTCCATAGGAACCGCCTTATTGAAAGTGCATCCCAGGAGGAGCCACATCATGTGCTCCCATTAAGTTCACCGCGAAGACTAAGGTTTTCCCCAGAAAATGAAACACGGTCAGGGCTCCCGTCCAACGAGGCGCACGACCCGTACAACTACCTAAACATAGATTTGGATGAATAATTCCCTCCACATAGGAAGAAACCGAAGCGAGTACATCTGAACCCTCCGAAGGTTCCACAAACGGCACACACACCAGTGGTGCCGACCAATCCGGATCCTTAGGCAATGCCTCGAGCTATGTCTGCCCAGGACCGAGCCCAGCAGGATGTAAACCAGGGTCTCACCAACACCATCGAGGCACTAACAGCTCGATTGGAAGCGATGGAAGGTCGACGTGCTTCGATACAGCCAGAGCGGAAACCCTACCTAGATTGGGTGACCAAAACACCACCTCCACCCGATTTTGGGAGCCCTGTATTCCTTATTTTTAATGGGTCAGGCGATCCGAAAAAACATTTGATGCACTACGTGTCTTATTGTGACCTTATGATGGGGACTCTGGAATAAAAAGAACCAGTAAAACTTAGATGCTTCATACGGACCTTGAAAGGATCTGCCTTCGTCTGGTATACAAGTCTGCCAGCCCAGTCAATAAAGAGCTGGGAAGACCTTCGGTAGCAGTTCATGTTCCACTTCAGCTCAACGTTGCCTAAAACAACGTTCAGCGACCTCATTAACTGCAAGCAGAGGGAGAACGAGAGGGTCTCATATTTCATTGCCAGGTGGAAAGGTCTGAACTATTCCCTAAATAGGCCAATGCCTCAATATGAGATGCTATCCATATGCATCAATAATCTCTGAGATGATATGCGAACACCGCTCATACCAGTGTAGTGCACCACCAGCTTCCGCCATCTCTCAGCCATTGCCTAGAGAATTGAGGACTCCCTGTAGTGGACTAATTCAAATTCCCGAATAGCCTCGCAGGCTCCTATGAAAAGAGCCCCTAGAGCTGAAGCATCCACTGTCACACTCAAGCTGGCCCCTATGCCCGCTCCACCGATCAGGCCTCCACCAAATCGTCAAGGGCCTCCTGTATATCAGCGGCCGCCTCCGCCTAAACAGGACTATCAGAGAGGACCGAAGCGGAACCAGTTTGAGGAATGAAGACAAAAATTATACTCATTCTGAGATGATCAATTCCGCGGATACTACATTGCCGCCATGAATTGAAACTTTCTCTGCCTCCTGGAGCCAAGAAAAATAGAAGAAGTCAGCTGCGATGACAGGCCAGATTACTACCCCTACCATCGAATGTTGGGGCACAATATCCGAGAATGCTTCATCTTCAAAGACCTCCTGTAGAGGATGGTAGACTCTGGACAGGTCAAGATGGGACCACCCCCAGCACAAGTGGCATGTATCTCTACCACCAACTCCGACAAAGAGGAGGGGTGGCAGAAAGTCACCCGCAAGCAGGGGTAGAAATTCAATGACTGGATGACTTGGAAGACTATCAACCGAGCCCAGGGCATAATCTGGGCTTAGCTACGGCAACCAGTGTTGCCACCAACAGCCCCTGACGCCGCACAGCTGATAGCATCGGCCTCACAATCCTCTACGAGCCGGTCATCCAGGCGTAATAAAGGAAGGAAGAAACAATCGCAAGAGGATCAGCCCACAATGGGGCCAATGTTAGTCCCAACCCTGGCAGATTATATACCCCCGAATTTGGCGCCACGAGCACCGACCCACCAAACGAAACCATCAGGGAAAACTAACCAGGTTGACCTATCAGAGGATGAAAATCCAATCTTTGGTTCTATTAACGTCATCCATCTCATGGAATTGTCCCCTGATGAAGTGTACGGTTATGAACCTGAGTTACCTGCACGAGGATCCGGGAGGAGGAATCACAGAGGCATGGGATACCAGGGGAGGTACAATCGCGTCCAAAACCAACCCTACAGTTGTACCCCGGCCCAAACTATTAATATCACGGAAACCCATGGGAGATCCCTTCAACAGACTCAGCAGTAGAAAGAAAATCCCTCCACATCCACAAGCGGCCACCCTAGCCCCGTTATTCTGCGATACCCATTAGTAGAGGAGCAAGTGTCTGGCCGCCAAGTGCGCACAAACAGACCAGCCGGGCCAAGTCCTTAACATGTAGAAACACCATCGATATCTGACCCTACGTCTGGTCCCTCCTCGTCAAAAGCTCCATCACCCAAAGCACCCACTAAGACTCTCCCGCCAATGGAGAAGCATTGGCCGCTAGAGCAGAAATATGACATCCTTAAGCAGCTGGCATCGATACCAGCCAAGATATCAATCCTTGATTCCCAAAGTCTGTCAGAAGACCTCAGGGAGGCGCTTATAGAAGCTTTGATCAGCCCCCAAGAGTTTCAAGCCAAGGTAGCTGCCACCGAGATTTACCTGACGGAGACTGACCCGGCTGAATGCAATGCGGTCATTTCCTTCACCAATCGGGATGAAGATTCCATCACGCAAGGACACATCAGACCACTATATGTGTCTGGCACACTGAATGGTATTGAGATCCAGAAAGTCTTTATAGAAAATGGCTCTAGAGTTAACCTCCTTCCCCTATGGACACTCTGTAATTTGTCCTATAGTAAGGATGATATAATACCCTTGTCCACAACTCTGTTGGGTTACGACAATAGAAAGTAGAAACCAATGCGAAAAATTAAGCTAAAGACCCACTTTGGTGACCTGGTGGCCTAAATGGAATTCCTGGTGGTCCGGCAGAGCACAACATTCAATGCCCTGCTGGGAAGGCCGTGGATCCATAAGCACATGGTCGTTCCATCATCCTACCACCAGTGTATCAAGTATTGCATCAACGGACAAATTGAAACATTGCATGCCAACAAGGCCCCTTTCGAGCTCCCTGAGTCACATTAAATTGACACCGGGTTCTATGAGAAAAAGAAAAAAGAAGCCTTTGGTCGATGGTGTCAATTGGATCCCCGCTCCAAATGGCGTGGAAATGGTTTCTGATGACCCCCTCAGGCAGCTTGGTAGATATTATGTCCTTCCCATCAGCCATGTTGAAAGTAAGAGTTCAATTCTAGACACGCACTCGGATGTCCTCATGACTTCAGTCATAAAGGTTGAGCGTGACAATGTGGGAACGTCCACTGACCCTCAATCTGGGGACAAAAACTCGAGTAAGGACGCCCACGACACCTCGCCTCCGGACTCCCAAGAGCCCATTTCAGGAGCTCTCTCCTCGTCGGATCAAGAAGATAAGGATTTGGGAGAAGAAAAGGGGGAAGATCTCAGAGATGCACCTCCTGCATTTGAGGAAGGTATCCCCACCACTGTGGACGAACTCAGGGAAATAAACCTGGGTACTGAGGAAGATCTGACGCTCACTCTCATTAGAGAATCCATGTCTCCCGAAGAGCACGAGGTATATACCGCCTTCTTAAGGAAACATCGAGATGTGTTTGCCTGGAATTACATGTAAATTCCAGGACTCGATTCTGAAGTGACAACACACCACCTAGGTCTGCCAGAAGACCACCGAGGCTATAAATAGGCCTCTAGAAGGACACATCCCTCACATGCCGCCAAAATAAAGGCTGAAGTCGATAATATCATTAAAGAAGGCTTCATTCGGGAGGTTCAGTACCCCCACCTGGTTGGCTAACATCGTCCATGTCAAGAAAAAGAACGGGAAAATCCAGGTCTACATTGACTTTAGAGATCTCAATCGGCATTTCCCAAAAGATGACTTCCCGGTCCCAGTCACCGAGTTATTAATCGATGCAACGGCCGGGTATGAGTCTCTCTCCTTCATAGATTAATATTCCGGGTATAACCAAATCAGGATGACCCGAGAAGACAAAGAATCCACTGCGTTCAGGGCCCCTCAAAGGGTATTTTGTTACAGGTTCATGCCCTTTGGTCTCAAGAACGCTGGCACCACATATCAGTGTGTCATGCATCGGATCTTTAAACCGTTCCTGTGGAAATTTGTTGAATGTTATGTGGATGACCTGGTGGTCAAGTCCAGACAGTGATCGAATCACCTGTCAGAACTTGGGACCGTCTTCAACAAACTCTGATAGCATAGCTTGAAGATGAACCCCTTGAAGTGCACCTTCAGGGTTACCTTAGGGAAATTCCTTGTCTTCATCGTATGCCATCGTGGCATCGAAGTTGACCCTGAGAAGACAAAGGATATCCTTGGCCTGCCACCTCCCTGCAACCTCAATGAGTTGAGAGAATTCCAAGGGAACCTATCCTACATCAAGCAATTCATAGCCAACCTGGAAGAAAAATGCTTTCCCTTCACCAGGTTAATGAATAAGGGAGTCACGTACCAATGGACAGATGACTGCCAAGAGGCGTTTGACAGCCAAAAGAGGAACCTCTTAATCCCACTAGTTCTCATGCCCCCCGATTGAAGGAAGACCTCTCCACTTATACGTGATGGCCCTAGAGCGGTCACTGGGAGCCTTCCTCGCACAAAAGAACAACACCCGTAGTGAAAACAGTCTCTATTACCTCTGCCAAACAATGATCGATGATGAGACTCGATACTCAAACATTGAGAAGAGCTGTTTAGCCTTGTTCTTCGAGGTTTAAAAGTTGCGACAATATTTGTAGCATCATGAAGTCCATTTGGTCTCGCGTAATAACCCGCTCAAGTACATCCTCATCCACCCAATGCTAACCGGGTGCCTATCTCGATGGGCAGTCATCCTGCAATAGTTTGACATCTGGTTTGTGCCTTAGAAGGCCATTAAGGGACTGGCATTAGTAGACTTTTTGGCAGAGCATCCCTCAGTGGGGACCACTGCACCAGGCTCCGAGCTACCTGATGAAGACATCTTCTCGGTTTGAAAGGAGTTCCCAGTGTGGGAAATGTACTTTGACGACGCATCTCAAAGCCCAACCGAGAGGAGGATGGAGGATCCCAGATTCAACAAAGTGGGTTTGGGAATAATACTCGTGTCCCCGAAAAAGGAAGTATTTCCATACTCCTTCCTCCTGTCAGTGGGATGTGAAAACAATGAAGTGGAATATCAAGCTCTCATTGCAGGACTGGAGCTTGCACTCCAGGCACAAGTACAACACCATAAGGTAAATGGTGACTCGGAGCTGGTCATCAAGCAAGTCAAGGGAGACTATGCTATTAAAAAAGAGGAGTTGATCCCCCTGTTTGACCATGTCTGAGGGTTAATGGAAAAATTATCCACAGAACCAATGTTGACCTATATTCCCCAGTCACAGAAAGCTCAGGCTGATGCATTGGCCAACACGGCCACAGCCCTGGCTGACCCAGACCAGGATGAAACATTCATCAGTATTGCTCACCGCCGAATGGTCTTGCCATATGTTCAGACCAAGACAGAGGAAATCCATGAAGTCAGTCTTGTTTCTGAGCTATATGCTCCCACCACCGATTGGATGACCCCCATTGAAAACTACCTTCAACGGGGAGAACTTCCATTAGATAGGGCTGAACAATAGAAAATACGGAGAAGGGGAATCAACTCTGTCTTATATAGTGGCGCGGGTCCGCAAGAGGTCCTCTACAAACGAGGCCTCGACAGAGTTCTCATCAGATGCATTGATGGAGAAGAAACAGCTGCCATAATGAATGATGTACATGGCGGAGCGTGTGGAGAACATAAACCGGGGGACCAAGCTTTCCCATCAGGTTTGGAGGCTCGGGTACTATTGGCCCACAGTGGCACGAGATTGAGAGAGCTTTACCACGAAATTCCACTCATGCTAGATTCATGCGAACTTCATACACAAACCCCTAGAGTTACTTCATTAAGCCATGTACTCCTGGCCATTTTCCATCTGGGGGATGGATGTCGTGGGACCATATCCTCCCGCCACGGCAAAATAGCTGAAGTATATCCTCACAGAAACCGACTTCTTTTCCAAATGGGCAGAAGCCATACCCCTCAAGGAAGTCAGGGCAAGGAATATTGTCAGCTTTGTGAAGACCAAAATCATCACTAGATTTGGTGTCCCTCATAACATACCGATGGACAATGACACCAACTTATGCTCTGTGGAATTAGAGAAACTATGCCACGAGTATGGTATCAAGGATAACCACTCATCCCGCTAACATGCGGCAACCAACGGATAGATAGAGGCTTTCAACAAGACCTTGTACAACATTCTCCAGAAAATGGTGGACAAAGACAAGAAGTCATGGCCAGATAAACTCCTCCATGCATTGTGGGATTATCTAACTACATTCTGCACGTCTACTCAGGCTACTCTGTACTCGTTAGTTTATAGAACAGAAGTGGTCATGCCCATTGAACTCCAACTTCCCTCACTCAGGGTTTCCATTTGTGATCAATTATCCAATGATGAGCAATCAGAAAAGCGGCTAGGTGAATTGGAACAGCTAAACAAGAAGCGGTTGCACACTTTGCACAATCTGGAGGTCTACCAGAACCAGATTGCATGAGCCTTCAATAAAAAGATCTGTATCCGGTCTTTCGTGGAAGGAGAATTGGTATTGGTCCTCCAGACCCCAATGATACCCGGAAGGAAACCTCCAAAGCTAGAGCCCAAATGGGAGGGACCATACATTGTACACAAGGTCTACTCCAACGGAGCATATACCCTGATCTCCATGAATGGAAAAGTCACCATGGCTCCTACCAATGTGATATTCCTAAATAAGTATTTCACATAGAAACCTAAAGTAGCCTCGTCCTCACTGCACGACGTTAAACTGCATGCAGTCCATCCTCACTGCACGATGTTAAACTGCATGGAGTCCATCCTCACCACATGACTTTAAATTGCATGGAGTCTATCCTCACCACATGATGTTAAACTGCATGGAGTTCTTCCTTACTGCATGATGTTAAACTGCATGGAATCTGTATGGTTCCCCGTCCTCACCGCATGACGTCAAACTGCAAGGAGTTCGTCCTTACCGCATGACGTTAAACTACATGGAATCTTTATGGCTCCCTATACTCACCGTATGACGTTAAACTGCATGGAGTTCATCCTTACCGCACGACGTTAAACTCCACGGAATCTAATAATTCCCCTCGTCCTAACCACATGACGTTAAACTATATGGATTTCATCCTTACCACATGACGTTAAACTACACGGACAATAACGGATAATAAGAGTTAAGAATTATCCATCCCACCTTGTATGGACCAGACCTACACTGGGTGTACTCCTCATCCTCACCCCATGACCTTAAACAGCATGGATTTTAGAGAACTATGTACAGATTGATTCCTGCCCTTGCAGGATACGTAGAGACTCCAGGGTTCCCCATTCTGGCCCAGCCACCTCCAAATAAAAGTTAAAAATGCCTTCTGCCCCCATGTACGGACTAGACATGCACGAGGTGTATACCTCTTCCTCACTGCATGACGTTAAACTGCACAGACAAGATGTTTTAAAAATTCCCTCCCCCCCCCCCCCCCCCGTGTATGGATCAGACCTGCACGGGGTGTATTCATCGTCTTTACCACATGACATTAAACTGCACGTACAAGAGGTTAAAAATTCCCCCCCCCCCCCTCGTGTATGGACCGGACCTACGCTGGGTGTATTGCCTTTTAGATAACAACGTACAGCTTGATTCCTACCTTCGCAGGATATGTAGAGACGCCAAGATCCTGTCCTGGCCCAACCACCTCCCAAATGAAATAAAATAAAAGTTAAGGAATGTCCCCTTCCCCAATGTACGGACCAGCCCTACACGGGGTGTACTTTCTCAAGATAACTACGTATGGCTTTATTCCTACCCTCTCAGGATTCGTAGTGACACCAGGGTTCCCAATCCTAGCCCAGCCCCCCGAATAAAAGATAAAAATTCCCTTTCCCCCGTGTACGGAGCAAACTGGCACGGGGTGTACTCTTTGTCCTTGCTGCACGATGTAAAACTGCATGGATAGCAAGATTTAAAAATTCCCCCTTTCCCCTGTGTATGGACCAGACCTGCATGAGGTGTATTTATCATCCTCACTACACGACGTTAAACTGCACGGACCGCGTCCTCACCGCATGACGTTAAACTGCATGGGGTTCGTCGCGAACCACCTAAGATATATGGGGAAACAAGGTGGAAATACTCCTTGCGCATTTGGATTCATCATCTCCATACATCAGACTCCACGACCCGGACAATTATAGATTTTTATAACCGTTCATAGCCATCTGAATTGGAAATTCATCAACCCGTGGACACCTTTGTACAACTATTCATACCGTTCCCTCAGCGACTCTACATATTGATAGCATTTGGCCCGTCTACTAAAGGTAAGATTCTCATAGGCGACACTCTTCCCAGCTCCGTATGCTTACCGGCCTCAGAGCCCCCATACCATACCTCCTGATCCAGAAGTTTATGGAACAGTGGTTTACAAGTTCGTCCCCTTTTCACATCCAAAATCGCCAGGGTACCCCTACCTGGTTAGCCTATGTTTCCACCCGTGGTTCACATGACGACCTTTATCTATGAACATCAAGCCAGGACTAGGCTATTGTGACTCAACAGAAAATTGATGTTAAGATGTTTCTTGTATGCTCAGACACCATTATCCCCACATGCCGAACTCTGTACTATGAGCAATCTCGGATTCTCATAATCATTCAGGGCCATCGGAAGTGGAAAGTTATCGACCCGGGGACATCTTTGTAGGGCTATGCATACCATTCCCTCAGCGGCTCTGCATAATGATAGCCCCTGGATCATCCATCAAAGGAAATATTTCCTTGGGCGGTACTCTTCCTAGCTCCATACACTTACTGTCCTCAGAGCCCCCACACTACACCTCCAAATCCGGGAAAACTCAAAGTTGCAGTTTACGACCTTCATCACCCGCCTTGTTCCAAGTATATCAGAGCATGTTGACCCAGTTATTATTCGAGTGACAGTAGAAATAGTCACCCAATGGTTTGAGCTCTATGACCGCTAAACTAGGAGTACCTCATACTTACCGCATGACGTTAAACTACATGGAGTGAAGTTGCACCCCTGCATGAAAAATAAATCAGCTCAGGGAGCTCTCTAAGGTTTAACAACAACCAGAGAAGAATATCCCTAACATGCCC
The DNA here is from genome assembly GCA_963277665.1 of Viscum album. Lineage (NCBI taxonomy): Eukaryota > Viridiplantae > Streptophyta > Magnoliopsida > Santalales > Viscaceae > Viscum > Viscum album. The sequence goes on from OY728150.1 coordinate 649,392,187, forward strand.
AGATATTTCCTTACCTGATGACAGACTTTGTGGCCAGGATAATTGTGGATCTTCACAACCATTCATGCCCATCGGAAGTGTAAATTCATCGACCTGGAGACGCCTTTTCATGACTATGCATTCCATGCCCTCAGCGGCTCTACATATTGATATCCCCTGGCCCGTCTACCAAAGGCAAGATTTCCCCGGGCGATACTCTTCCTAGATTCGTACGCTTATCAGCCTCAAAGACTCCATGACATCTCTCCTGATCCAAGAATCCCTGGATCCATGATTTACACTATCAACCCCCCTCCACGTCTTGGACATGCCAGGATACTAGGGCCCAGTTACATTCTAATCAAGAGCAGCCCTTTTAACTACGTCCTTGCCGCATGACGTCAAAAGGAACGGAGCACATCTTGGCCGCCTGACGTAAGGCTGCAAAGACCAAGCATTAAACATCTAGGGGAATGCGACCAACAACAAGTAGTTTCACTGGTTTAATAATTCTCCTCATCCTTACCGCAAGAATTTAAATTGCACGGTCAATCGTCCTTGCCACAGAACGTTCAAATGCACGGCTTTGGAAAAGTAAAGAAAAATTCCCCCCATCCTCGCTGCATGACGTTAAACTGCACAGTATACTCTAATAATGTTCTTCGTCTTTACCGCATGATGCTAAACTACACTGTAAAATCCATCACGGGTTCAGTGAGGAACGGAGGATTTTCTCTGTCCTTCAGTGCACGGGTCAGACCTGCACAAGACACTGTCTCACACTCGTGTGAGAAGGGATTACTTCACCCATTCTCGGGAAGTTTAGTCTAGATGTTTCCCCCGTATCCAGGCACCCTCTCATCATAAACCATACTTTGTACTCAGAAAAAGCTGAACTCTCAAAATCCACCCCTGGTGGTCCCAAATCTCAACTTCCCTGAAGTTTCTTGGCTATTGGGGGAATACAATCATTGACCTAAGGACACCTTTGCATGACTATGCATACCATGCCCTCAGTGGCTCTGCATATTGATCGCTCCTGGACCGTCTACCAAAGGCAGGACTTACTTAGGCAATGCTTCTCTTCATACGCCTCTTGGCCTCTGAGCCCCAATGTCTATCATGGGATTCGGAAACCCTCTGAGCAATAGTTTACCAACCTCTTTCACAACCCTTCCTAAATATGGTGGAACATCTCTGACAAGATTACAGAAGACCATGAGAAGTTCCATTCTAGATGATGTCCCAACTGCATGACTTTAAATTGCGCCAATCCCCAACCGTCCTTTATGCTAGATAAATGCGTAGGACAGGACCCCTGATTCCACACTCCTAATTGATAAAGATGTTCTCAAAACCTTTCAGACGTCACATATGTTTTCCAATACACCCCCGGTGGTTTTCATAATTTTCTAACTCACCCATGGTGGTTTCCATAATCCAAAATTTCATGAAGTCCTATGGCCATAAAAAGTGGACGGTCATTGACTATGCATACCATTCCCTCAGCAGCTCTGCATATTGATCGCCCCTCGCCTGTCTACCAAAGCCAATATTTCCTTAGGCGATGCTCCTCCTACATCTGTACACTAACGAGGTTCCCATGCCTTGAGTCATTCCCTTCATGTTGTTAAAATTCAAACGTGTTACCCCCGCGTGCGTCTGAAGAGTATTGAGATATATTTTAATTAGCTAAACCCCATTGAGTCCCTTGCCCCACTATACTTGGTCAAAGTTGTTCGACCTCAAACATTAGTAATGATATTATTGATGGCAGGCCTTTAAACCACTCAAGAAAAGAGGCACAAAGCCTGTTAGGCTGAAAACCCGAAAATGGCAACCTAAGAAAAAGTCGGGCCATACCCGCTGGGTCCACACTAAATGGGCCAAGGAAAAATTAGGGCATTAAAAGAAAAGAAAAAAAGTTTGTAGGTTTTTTCTACAAAACCCTAGAAATAGTCAGACTATGCTCACTGGATTCCACGGTCTAGGAAAAAGTTAGATCTTGTTTTCCTAAGTTATGATTAATTCCAATTTAGTGAGTGGTTATTTATGCAACAATTGTTCTAGTAACAACCAAATTTTATGGCGACAAGAGATTGATAGAAATTGCATTCTGTTTGAACAAAAGGGGGAGGACGTCCACAAGATGGGGTCTATCCCTCACAAAAAAAGGGGTAAGTAAAACAGAGAGTACAAGAATGGATCTGATAGTTATAAAGTATTCTGACTCCCTCTCTCTACCAAATCAACAAACGAACGATGAAGGTTGTTGCAAGACTGCTCCAGCACAGCCTTCTCCTTGGCTTCAACCTCAGCCACCGAACGAGTATGCTCCACTGTTTCTTAGATATTGTTGATCACTTTTCTTGTGGATTCAAGATGACCAGTCATAACTGATAAATGATCCCTCAGCATCACTGCATGTTCTTCACATTCATGCAACTCTGAGGATAGGATAGCCTCCTGATCTCGAGAGATCACCTCTTGTGCTCTCAGATGATGGAGTTGTATCATGGCTTCCTCCAGGGCTCGGGTCCCGCAATGAGTGGCAGCGAAGTGAGCAAGTTTGCGTTCACTAGTGGCAACTTCCTCATGGGCCATGAAAACTTGGAAACCAAGAGAATGGAATTGCCGATAGTCAAAGCCACTGGACCCCAAACCCAGGAAGAGCTGTTGAAGATCTTTGGTTTTAGTTTCCATCTCATATAGAGGAGTTTCGGCAACGATCTTGAAAATCTGGGGCCAGGCCCACCTGCGCACTGCTCGGTGGTCTGCCATGACACAAGGATCTTTGGTATCCTCACCGGATAGCATGGAAACGAAGTCTGGCATTGCAACCAGCGCTAACATGTGCTCCCTAGAAGTTGGTCCTGAAGCTGGAAAGTCTGGAGCCTCTAACCCAGGTTCAGGCTTGGGGATAAAGTTGCTAAGCCCGGTATCGACTGGAAAAACTTCTGGGATTGCCTCGCTGGGACCTGAAACCACAGGGTCGTCCTCATCCACATCCTAGAAGGATGAACCCAACTGAACTACGGCCATCGAAGGGCTGTGAGAGGAAAATCCACTGAGTCGTTTTGATCGATAAGCTATCAGTCGATCCTCCCTTATAGCTGATGAGGAAGGTGCGATGTACGCAACAGCCGTAGTACCTCCTGATTTGGGAACCTGCCAGACAGCCTTCCCTAGGATCCTATCGGGATAGTGTTTTACCCAAGTTTTTTCATACTCCAAGGAAAGGCCGCAAGCCGCCCCCATGACAGGTAGTGAAAGGCTTGTGTCAAATCCCTATCGCGTTAGCATCAGCCACCATTGATGAAGTATGGCCGGGTGCAGTCCTTGATCCAGAGGAGGGGAAGGGAATCTTGGACTTGCATGCACCCAAACTGGCGAGAAAAATGATATGGGACATACATCTTGCAAAGAGAAACCATGTCGATCCGCGCAGACAGAAATCCATCCCGTAGAGAGATCATGTAAGAATGCCCCTCCATGATCCCCCGGTAGTTTTCAACTATGACGCCAGAAGGGGTGGGGCAAGGAGTGAAAGAAAACTGGGAGAAGTCACTCAGAAGCTCAAGGACTTCACCAAAGCTAAGGGGATTCAAGCAAACTCCAGCTATATCCATCATCGTAGTCCGAAAAGTAGGAAGCGGGATGGTCGTGTTGTGACGATACTCATAATAGAAAAAATGATCTTCTACCCAGCCGTACAAAAATTGAAATGGCCCACTCATACGGAAGGGTGACCCACCCTTCTGCATGTGACTCAGCAGTTCATAAATACGAGCCAATGTGGGAACGGACAAATTCACCTGGTAGTCCTCTTCTATCTCAACTGCCATCATCAGGGTGCATGCCCTGATGCCAGGATTGATATCCCGAGAAGGGAGTAGCCACCCGCTCAGAAACATAGCAAACAAACCCACCAGCCAGAGCATAGGCGTCACACCGGGGTGCACCTCGTAACCCAATGAAAGGTAGTCACCCGCCTCCAGAACTGCCCAGTAGGAACCTAGGGTGGTTTGTGACTGTTGAGAAGGATGATTCCTGGGGCACTTGATCTTTAGCACAGGACCAGTGGTGTTCATAAATAGCCCTATCCAGGTGATATATGGAATAAGAGAGTGGGAACACAAGTCCTGACCCAGTCATTGATCCGCCATAACCAGCAGATCCTTCACCAACGAAGGTACTTGTTCGACGTCATCCCACGCACTGGGAATGGGCAGGAACTCATCATACATCTCACCAATAATCGAAAGCCCCCCCAATTGATAGATGTCCCACAGACTAATACCAACTTCACCATGTGAAAGGTGGAAAGTATTAGTGCTTGAACACCAATGACTGAGCAGGTCAGGAAGGATCAGGGATGGTGGTTAAACAACAAACTGGGAGGCCCATACTGTAGAGTACAAATTTGCTGCTTCCAGCGACTCAGGAGATTCCCGGCAATGATGATGAACCTAGAAGGCCAAGTCCCTGTTGTTTGATAAAATCCCACCAGACCAAAGATCCCACTTTGGAATCCACCCCGCATCGGGATCCACTAGAGCAAGGTTGATTATGGAGGGGTAACTCTTGTGGATGGCTTATTGAGATAGGTCTTGTGTGTATTGATCACTTTGGGTCCAGATAGAGCCTCTCAAAATGAAAGCTTCTTTTGGATCAGAATCAGAGGTTATCTCCCCCAATGGGGTAAGTCTCACCTGAACGCACTTTGGTAGCACTTCTAGGAAAGGAGATGGAAGACCCGAGAAATTAGGGGGGATAGGGATGGCATCCTGAAGACCGAAGCCGTAAATCGGAAGCCGATTTGATAATGGATAACTCAAGAGCTCAAGAGAGAGAAATTCCTTCAAGACACCATCGTCAGGAATGATGGACCGACCAAGGTCCTCTTTGAGGTTCTCCGCTCTACGAATCATAGCTAAACGTCTCCCTAAACCAATTAGGAGAATCCTAGAAGTGGGCCTAGTTGCAAGACGAGGAGGAACCATATTTATCTTCTCCTTGCTCCATGGAAATAATGCTGATAGTTAGTCCAAAAATAATAAAACTTGGACAAAATACCAATTATTTTCAAAGGATTCCATCCAAGCCTCATAATGAAATCTACAAGGTGGCCTCATAAGGTGGTTCGCGATGACTATATCCCGTGAACCAGCTCTATGTGGAATGTGTCCGTGAAACCCTGTCTCATGGAGTATTGGCCAGAAAACCGTGAACCAGGTTGCTCCACCGAATTTCAATCCCAAATTTAAGTGTTTGAGTTCAGAAAACTTATGAATTTTTAAAGTTCAAAATATTTTAGTCTGTGGAGCATCGAAACTACAGAGCACCAAAACCACAAAGAGAGTTCCTACACAGCTTGTCGCGACTTACTTTTTAATTTATTGAAAGTGTTAGTTCGCAGCTGGGATGTTGGTCCGCCGATGAAGAACGACGCGAATGAGAAATGGTTCATGGAAGTAGTAGCCAGTTCTCAGATGAAGCGTCTTGCGAAGGAACAAGCACACAGATGAAAAAATGCAAAAAACTCTGGTTTCGCAAAGAATCCGGTAAAGGAAAAAATAAGGGCCCCCCGTATTTATAGGCGTGGTCCCCTACCGGGTCCACTTCCCTACCACAACCCATCCAAGTTTCAGGACCACTCTGCATCAGAATAGCCTCATCTTCATTCTAATCGGACCCCATTCTGATGGGGGCATTTATAGGGTCCTAAAAAATCCACAAATGATTGGGAAAATGTGGAGAATACTCAAGGATGGCGAAGGACGAACTGGTCTAATGTAACAGCGCACGGCCGGTTCCGCGAAGCATCCCTCCTCCATGGACCGATGTCATTCGCAAAACTGAGGTGGAGACCATCCGCGGACATGAGGCAGGACAGGCTCTAACTCGGTTCAACATTCCGGACCGCCCCAGCCGCGAGCCACATCATCCGGCCCGAACCGCCTCCGCTGTTGTTCGCAAAATGGAGGTGGAGCCCTCCGCGGCTGAGAAGCACTCCCCGAGTTTGGTTCGCGGAGGAGGAGTGTTTAATGCCACATGAGTTTTGTATTGACCAAGTCATATGTAAGCCAGGATTTCTGTCATGGGCCTCCACAAAATGTGCTGCATGACCCCAATAGATCCCTTTTGGTCCCTCTATAAAAAGAGACCAAGGGAGGAGGAGAGAAAAGAAGGAGGATATGATTCAGAGGAGATTGATCAGATTTAGGTGGAAGGATTTCGAAGGAAGGAGCTTAGGATTTCGCAAAGAGAGAAGTTCCAATTCGTGAAACAGAGCAGGTATGAAGTTGGAAATGAATTAATAAGTAACTGAAAACGCATAACGTGGTGAACCATGAACCAAAAATAACATAAAAACCATGGCCCCTATGCGGATGCACTCCCCGTGGACCAGGGACATTATGCCTCTTTTCCGATCTGTTGCACCGCGTAGCACCCTTCTACGCAGGCGAAGCCCCGACCGATGAGCCTCTGGTCGGCGCCGCCGTTGGCTGTCGCTTCCTGCATGGAACTCTCCGCGAACCACCCTGGTTCACGGATCGAACCTGAAGCCGCGAACCACCTTGGTTTGCAGGATGTCCATCAGTCTGCAGACCCTCTTGGTTCACGAACGGCCTCTCAGTCCGCGGACCCTCCTGGTTTGCGGATGGCCTCTCAGTCCGTGGACCACCCTGGCTCACGGATAGCTTCTCCAGCTGCGTAGCACCTCCCTACACGAAGGGTGCCACTCCTCATACACCCGTGTGGCCTGCCAAAACCTTCGGAGTTCCCATTCCCCGAGCCAGACCAAATCCTTCCAATTCCAGTCCGGCCTGATCCTTCGCAACCGCCTCATTGGCCCATTCATCGGCCTTAAGTCGAGGCCTCCACCGGAGCCACTGGACTCGTGTGATGTAACCCTCAAGCACATCAGTGCACCGTTTTGAGTTCACATACCCATGGTAAACAGAGGCGAAGGGGTTTCCCCAACCCTTGAGTAGATTCCCGAAGCATTCCTGGGTTCACATTCCCACGGTAATGTGGAGTCTGAGCTCGGGAGTCCCCTTTCTGACCCTCCACTTTTTGGGGTTGGGGTACTTCTCCTTTCTTTAGAGGGTAGTAAAATACCCATCAGAAGGAATCCCCCATGCACATCGGTACTTCCCCGGGGAACAAGAGATGTGACGTGCATATGAGCACCCCTTTCCCTCTCCCTCTGCACTTTGTCGCCATGGGCGTCCATCTCAGAGTAAGCCCCGAATTTATGGCCCGCCCTCATGCATAAGCCCCACTCCACTTATCCCGGACGCACCTTTTGTGACGTGATCATCTGGTCCCTACCGCCTTTTATTTCTCACACCGAGCATGACTCATGTGGGCTTAGAGTATGCATCAACCATGACATCCTCTTATGGGCCTCCTCAGAGTGTAATCCCCAATCCATCACTCTGGGCTGCCTCAGAGCGTAAGTCCCAAGCCAATGAGAACTACATGGACTTTGATCCTTGTCTCCTGGACAGGGTACGTAGGAAGCCTCCCTAAGGTTCAAGCCCATCATCCAAACCTTGGGCCTCCTCAAAGTGTAAGCCCCAATCCATCGCTCTGGTCTGCCTCAGAGCGTAAGTCCCAAGCCAATGCGAACTACGAGGACTTTGATTCCCTACCATGGGGATATGTAGGAAGCCTCCATGAGGTTCAAGCCCGATCACCAGCGGACCCCCGGGTCCACCTTCACATCGGTTATCTAGCGCTCCCGTTCGAACTACGTGGACTTTGATCCCTGTTTCCTAGGCTGGGTATGTAACGCGCGAGACTTTTATGAGAAATATTTTGTTTTTATCAAAGGAATCTTTCACTACACACAACACTAGCTTGGATTGCTTTATACACAACCGCGGCCTTCCTCAATAGCTTGCGTCGTACGCAATACCGAGTTTCACTAAACAACGATACGCTATTAAAATATTATTAAAACTAGCCATTATGAATAGTAATAACCACTTTTTGAAATTTTATAAATTTTATTTTTCAAAATGGACTTCATTTTTGTATTCGGAATATCGAAATTAGCCTAGGGTGAAATTTTGGTATTTTTCTGAAAACTTTCAATTTTTGATGAATAGTGAAACCACTAAGTGGTAGTTAAAAAAACTGAATTTTTCATAAAACATAATTTTACCGCTTCTATGAGTCGAATTTTGAAAATACAAGAGACACAGTTAATATCAAGTACTAAAATGTGGTTCAATGAGATGAAAATAATTTTTGGTGAATAGTAACTTTTTACTTTTTTTACCACGGTTAAAAGTAAATAGGGTAATTAAGGGTAAAAGTGTTATTATTATTACCCTAACACATGTCCTAATTATATTAGATAAGTGTAATTCGACCAAAAACAACATTAGGAATACAATATGACCATTTAGGCCCACTTGGATTAGATTAGGACATTTATTATTAATTTATTTAAAGAAGGGTTAAAATAGTTAAAATCAAAGTTTAATAAGTAAATCATTTTTAATATGGGGTTATACATAAGATAAATTCGACTATAAATATTAATTAGAAAGATAAAAAACTTTCCTACATAATGGTATTTTATTTGTAATTTTTAAACATTATATAATTTAATTTATTTATGACACAACGATGATGCAGTAATTATCTTATTAATGAAATATTGACATAATTGATGTTATAAATACCCAAATAAATGTAATTTGAGACTTTTTATGAATTACACTAAATTTATAGGTTAATATTACATTGTAGTATTGATTTAATTAACTTTGTTCTAACTAATCATTCTGTTATGATTTTTACAAAAATCAATTACTAAATAGTGTCAAAATTGACATAAAATAGTTTTTAAAGAAAATATTATATTATTAATTATTATTTTATTCCTAAAAATCTAAGGTTAGGCCAAATGACTTAGATAAGGTTATATATATTAATAATAAACAACTTTGGGTTATTTTGTCTTGATATAGTAATTTTATTAACCTTATAGTGTAAGAAAACATGAAGACACGGTAAAAGTTAAATTATCTAACTTAAAGTTAAATCTAAATGATAAGGTTAAAATTGATACCTTAACTTGTCTAAATTCTATTGGATGAGATTATTTCGACCCATACCCACCTTATCTTCGAAATATATCAATTTGGAGATATTAAAAACCGAATTTGACTTTATAATAAAATAATATTTTTAGTTATTCCAAAGGTGCCCCTCTCCTCCCTTATAAAAGGGCACCTCCTCCCTCTCTTCCTCACACCACTTTGAGCCTTCAAGATCGGCCAACCCCTGACAATTTCTTCTCTCCACTTCCCTAGAGACATCCTATATGTCTTGGTCTTCTTCAAAGACCAATTTTAGTGCCCTAAAAGGAGGTCTCAAAGAAGCGCTTCAAAGAAGAGGTAATGTCTGTTACCGATTCTTTCATCTTTATTTCTTCTTCCACTTCTTCTTCTTTAGTTTTTTCATTATGAAGTAATAACATCAGTATCACTAAAATACTTATATTTTATTATAAGTATTAAACAACCCTATTTCACCATATATCTATCCTACGGAAAACGAAATCACCGCGCGTGCGTACGTATGGAATACCGTCTCCACGCTGTGGTGTAATCTATTTTCCACCACCACCTTACTTTGATGGGTATAATGGTGTAAATAATGACTATATATTATTATTTTAAAGTTATATTGATTCTGAAATATTATATATACACTCCAATACAATTCCACGATCATGGGAACGATATCATCGCTCGTGCATGCGTACGGAATACCATCTCCACGATGTGATGTGACTCGTTCTACATGATCTTCATTGCATAATGATTATATAAATGGATTTAATGAATTAATATGATATATATTACACTAATACCATTCTTTAAATGAGTTATCTATAACCTAAAAAGAATAATAAGAATTTATTCGACAAAACACGCATAAGAACAAAAAGTAATAAACACCTGAATAACAAGTAGCAATGAAATATTACTAATAATAAGCTAATAATATGACCATATATTATATCATAAAAATAATTATGATTATAGAATAAGTAAATAACATTATTTAAATCATTATATAGGAGGTTCGGACACTTACAAAGCAAATTGGACCTAAGGTAAGGGAAATATCACAATCTCATTTTATCCGAGATTGTTTATACTTTGGTATTTACTCGGGTGTATTTTATCATCCACATCCATGTTTCCTCAATATGTAATATTTACATCCTTCTAAAATATTTTATATCAAATTTTACCCTTTGGTTAGTTTTTAGTAAAAGATATGAAAAGAATCTTTTGTCGTTTTTCGTACGAGGTACTTTTTGACTTTTCCGAAAAAAGTATGAGAAGAATGTTTTCTTTTAACTTATACGGCATGAATGGATTTTTAAAACATTATTTATATGAAGCTTCCTTTACAAGTTTTCAAGTTTATTTTTAATCAACTTCTTTTAGTTTAGAATTGTATGACATGTTAAGAAAGGAAAAGTGTTTTTGAAGTAGAAAGGATATTTTCTTCAAGAATGGAGTTCAAGTGTTTTATCAAAATTATTTTCCATATAAGATAATAAAGAGTTCTGTTTCTATCCCTATTATTACATTGATTTGATTATGTTTTGATGTAATTATTTGTATGAATATCTTTATCTTATATTAATTGTTTTATGATGTCATGATGTTTAAGAATCCCATTTTTATTACATGGGTTATGCTATGATGAATGGTTTATGATTTTGTGGCACACATAATAATGGTATCATTATGAGATGGGTGGGACCTATATCTCCCTCCAATGCATTGGGTAAAGATTTTATATCTCATGAGAAAGACATGGATGGAACGGCAGGTTAAACCAGTTCAGTGAAACAGGACTGAAACGAGGAGTGAACTCGGTTCAGAAATGGAATTTGTCCACTAAGATAGTCTTGTCCATGAGTCTTGACTAATAATAAATGATTCTCTATGATTATGTGTGTATGAAACAAAGTTTCATGTTTTACGTTATGATTATTGGGATTACATTTCACTACTATGATTTATCCCATGTTATGAAATTATGATTTCTTTTGCAGGTTAAGATTTCCAAAAGTTATGTTCTTATGAATATGATGTGATTGATATTTTTTTTGTTTACCCTTACTGAGCATTTGAGCTCACCCTTTTGTATGTGTTCTTTCCCCAGGTCAGGAAGATGGTTATTAAGTAAGATATGCCAAAAGGGACTATAGATATGATGAAATAAATGGGAGACAGTGTAGACACTTTATGAACCAGTTGTTTATGTTTCCTAGTTTCTAAAGACACTATACCTATACGGTCCTTTCCTGGTTTTGTTATATGTTGTAATAAGTGTGCTTCAATTTTGAAGAAATAACAATGTATGTAAAGTATGGATCGTTATAGTTGGTATCAGAGGAAAGGTATAGTCAGCCTTTGGAAACAAGGATGTGAAAGCCTTAGTAAGAACCCTAAGGAAAAGTCTAAGCATAGAACACAATCTTAGTGTTTTAGAAATGTCTATGAATAACCTAGGATAAGACCTTAAGTGTGAAATTTTATTCTTGATTATGTGGTTTTCCTATAATAATTAGTGTTGCTCACACTATTCTTCTTGGTTTTAGTCAATGGATGGAACCCGAAGGAACCGTGTTAATGTGGAATGCGACGGGCAATGCAATGAGTGTCCCCCTAAGCAACCAAACGTTATGGGAGCTGGAATGAAAAATCTTGTAGCCATGCTCACGCAACTTTCTCAAGATATGAATCATGCAGGACTTCCAAACGAGCAAAGGAAGGAGCAACATTCTGTTGAATCCTTCATGAGGCAGTGTCCGCCTTCATTCAGCAGGTCTACTGATCCATTAGTTGCTAAACAATGGATTAGTACTACTGAAAAGATATTTTCAATTCTTCAATGTTCTGAACATGATAAAGTCATCCTAGCAGTGTATCTTTTGGAAGGAGATGTTGATCAATGGTGGAATCTTATTAAGAATAAGAGGTAAAGGGATGAAATTGATTCCATGGAATGGTACGAGTTCATGAACTTATTTTTCAATAAGTACTTCCCTCGTATTCTCCGAACAAGGATGGGGAAAGAGTTTCTTGAACTGAAGAAAAATGATGACGAATCTGTTGGTACCTATGAAGTAAATTTTACAATACTTGCAAGGTACGCTTCTGGTATTATTATCCAACCTGAGAGTAAGATCGATCGATTCTTTAGTGGCTTAAAACCAAGTCTTCGAAGGGCGTTAGCCATAAGGGACTTCAATAGCTACAAGGAAATTGTTCAATGTGCTCTCAAAGTCGATATGGAGATTAGAGTAACACATCAGTCATATGGGTTTGATAAAATGAGGAAAATAGAGTTCAAAGGACAATCTAAAGAGCACACTGAAAAGAAGATGAGCTTCCCCTTATGCTCAAAGTATGGAAAGAAACATGGAGGGATTTTTCTTAAAGGGAAAAGTAAATGTTTCAAATGTTGAAAGGAAGGTCATCGGGCATTTGAATGCCGCAATGATGGGAAGAAGATGTCTAATGATGCAAACAAAGGAAGGGACACACAGAATAAACCTACTACACTTCAATGTTTCATGTGCAAGGAGATGGGTCAGTATGCCAATAAATGCCATAATCCATGGGTTGTTGATGATGATCGAAATCAACAAAATCTTAAGGCTAAAGAAAAAGGAAAGTCACATGAAATTTCTATCAGCGATGTGGAGTACGATAATGATGTGGTGAAAGGTACACTTACCATCCACTCTAAAGTAGAAAATGTTTTATTTGATTCTGGATCCACTCACTCTTTTATTTCTGAAGATTTTTCTAAGGGTATCACCGTATTACCTCAACAATTAGATGTTGAGTTATCTGTGACAACACCTAATGGCACAACAGTCACATCAAAAGTTTATAATTCTTCCCCAACTGTAGTTTGTGGGAAAGTGCTTCCTGCAAATCTTGTGATCCTTCCTATAGTGGAATTTGATGTGATTCTTGGCATTTATTGGCTTTCTTTATATGGAGCTCATATCAATTTCCAAAGAAGGGAAGTCACATTTCATATTCCAGATCAATCTATGATTGTCTATCGATGCAAGGATGAACATAACCTTCCAGGGGAAATTTCTTCCATCTTATGGGTCTTGATTCCACTAAATGAGGGTTCTTTATCTCAAATGGTTGGTGAGAAACTCACGATTAATAATATTCCCATTGTATGGTAGTTTGATGATGTCTTTCCGAAGGAATTGTCGGGTCTTCCACCAAATCGTGAAGTTGAGTTTTCAATATAACTCGTACCGGGTTCTTTTCCTATTTCAAAGACACCTTATAGAATGGCCACAATTGAGTTTCAGGAATTGAAGAAGCAACTCCAAGATAATCTTGATAAGGGATTCATATGCCCTAGTGCATCACCTTGGGGAGCACCTGTTCTGTTTGTTAAGAAGAAAGATGGATCAATGACACTCTGCATTGATTATCGAGAACTTAACAAGATCACTATCAAGAACAAATATCCTCTCCCACGCATTGATGGCTTATTTGACCAACTACGCAAAGCTCAATACTTTTCCAAGATTGATCTTCGTTCAGGGTATCATCAATTAAGGGTCAAAAGGGAGGATATACCAAAGACGGCTTTCCGTACAAGGTATGGACACTATGAATTTCTAGTGATGTCATTTGGTCTTACTAATGCCCCTGCTATCTTCATGGATCTGATGAATAGAGTCTTTAGAGACTATCTTGATCAGTTTGTGGTAGTCTTTATAGACGATATTCTGGTATATTCAAAGAGCAAGGAAGAACATGAAGATCACTTTAGAATTATATTGAAGACCCTGAGAAAGGATAATCTTTATGCCAAATTTACCAAGTGTGAATTTTGGATTCAAAAAGTTTAATTTTTGGGTCACATAATCTCAAAAGAGGGGATATCTGTGGATCCAGCAAAAACAGAGGTTATCGAAAGATGGTCGAGATCAGCAACAGTAACTGAGATCCGAAGTTTTCTTGGTTTGGCTGGATATTACTGTCGTTTTATGAAATATTTTTCACGATTATCTAATCCACTCACCAGGTTGACTCGAAAAGGAGTTAAGTTCATGTGGACGGACGAATGTGAAGAGAATTTCAAGGAGTTGAAAAGAAGGTTATCTAGTGCATCTGTTCTCACACTGCCTTGTAGTGGAGAAAGGTTTGTGATCTATATTGATGCATCCAAGAAGGGGTTGGGGTGTGTTCTTATGAAAAATGATATGGTGATAGCTTATGCCTCACGACAGTTGAAAATACATGAACAAAATTACCCAACACATGATTTGGAGTTAGCTGCGGTAATCTTTGCATTAAAGATTTGGAGGCATTATCTTTATGGAGAAAGGTGTGACATTTATACTGATCATAAAAGTTTAAAGTATATTTTCACACAAAAGGAGCTGAATATGCGCCAAAGAAGATGGTTAGAGCTGATTAAGGATTACGACTGCTCAATTCATTACCACACTGGGAAAGAAAACAAGGTGGAAGATGCATTAAGTCGACAAGACCATTCCAGTTTATCCATGATGAGGATCACAAAAGATCCAATATTTATGGATTTACAATGGATAGATCTTGGAATTATAATGGAAAGGGAAAAATCGTATCTTTGTCAAATGAATGTTCAACCATCTATACATGTGAAGATTAAAGAGGTACAGAAATAAGATATAGAGTTACAAAAGAAGGTGAGAAATATTCCTGAATTCAACCTTGATTGTGATGGGATAATAAAGTTCAGGAATCGGGTTTGTGTTCCTCCCATCCCCGAATTAAAGGAGCTGCTGGATGAGGCTCATAGTTCTTCATTATCTATTCCTCTTGGAAGCACGAAGATGTATAGGGACCTGAAAGAGTACTTCTGGTGGGATGGCATGAAAAGAGATGTTGCTGAATATGTCTCTCGATGCTTGGTTTGTCAGCAAGTTAAAGCTGAGAGACAGATGTCTAAGGGGATGTTACAACCATTACCCATACCCGAATGGAAATGGGAAAACATCACTATGGACTTTGTCATAGGACTTCCTAAAACATCCAAAGGCAATAATGCTATCTGGGTCATAGTTGATCATCTTACAAATTCTGCACACTTCATTTCTATTAGAGATGATTTCTCTCTGGATCAGCTTGCCAGGATATATGTAAAGGAAGTGGTAAGATTGCATGGAGTACCACTTTCTATTATATCTGATCGGGATCCGAGATTTACCTCGAAGTTCTGGTGAAGTCTTCAGCATACTCTGGATACAGAGTTGAGTTTCATCACTGCTTATCATCCTCAGATAGACGGTCAGTCTGAGAGAACAATACAAACTCTAGAAGATATGTTGAGAGCTTTCTCTATGGATTTCAAAGGTGTTTGGGATCAACACCTACCTTTAGTGGAATTCTCTTATAATAATAGCTTTCACTCCAGTATTCAGATGGCTCCTTATGAATCTCTCTATGGAAAGAAATACAGGACTCCAACTTGTTGGGATGAAGTTGGGGAAAGAAAGCTATTAGGACCTGATCTTGTTGATGAGATGGCAGAAAAGGTCCGATATATTCAACAACACATAAGAGCAGCTCATAGTCGACAGAAAAGTTATGTCGACAACCGAAGAAAAGATTTAGAGTTTGAAGTGGGTGATAAAGTGTTCTTACGAATATCTCCCTGGAAGAGGGTCATGAGATTTGGAAAGAAGGGGAAGTTGAGCCCTAGATATATCGGTCCTTTCGAAATACTGGATCGTGTTGGGAAGGTAGCTTACCGATTGGAACTTCCACCGAATCTCTCTCAAGTACACGATGTGTTCCATGTATCTCTCCTGAGAAAGTACATACCTGATCCTTCACATGTACTCAGCTCAGAAGTTGTACCGCTGGAGCAAGATCTTTCTTATGAAGAACAGCCGATAGAGATTCTGGATCGTAGCGAAAAAGTCCTACGAAACAAGACCACTCGATTGGTGAAAGTTTTATGGAGGAACCACCAATTAGAAGAGGCTACATGGGAGCTTGAGGATATGATGAGGGGGAGGTATCATCATCTTTTTGTTACAAAGTGATGAATTTCAAGGGAAAATTTCATTTTAAGGGGGGTAGAATGTAACGCCTGAGACTTTTATGAGAAATATTTTGTTTTTATCAAAGAAATCTTTCACTACACACAAAACTAGCTTGGCTTGCTTTACACGCAACTGCGGCCTTCCTCAATAGCTTGCGTCGTACGCAATACCGAGTTTCACTAAACAACGATATGCTATTAAAATATTGTTAAAACTAGCTGTTATGAATAGTAATAACCACTTTTTGAAATTTTATAATTTTTTTTTTCAAAATGGACTTCATTTTTAGATTCAGAATATCGAAATTAGCATAGGGTGAAATTTTGAAAACTTTCAATTTTTGATGAATAGTGAAACCACTAAGTGGTAGTTAAAAAAACTGAATTTTTCATAAAACTTAATTTTACCACTTCTGTGAGTGCAATTTTGAAAATCCGAGAGACGCGGTTAATATCAAGGACTAAAATTCGGTTCAATGAGATGAAAATAATTTTTTGTGAATAGTAACTTTTTACTTTTTTTTACCACGGTTAAAAGTAAATAGGGTAATTAAGGGTAAAAGTGTTATTATTATTACCCTAACACATGTCCTAATTCTATTGTATAAGTGTAATTCGACCAAAAACAACCTTAGGAATAAAATATAACCATTTTGGCCCACTTGGATTAGATTAGGACATTTATTATTAATTTATTTAAAGAAGGGTTAAAATAGTTAAAACCAAAGTTTAATAAGCAAATCATTTTTAATATGGGGTTATACATAAGATAAATTCGACTATAAATATTCATTAGAAATCTAAAAAACTTTCCTACATAATGTTATTTTATTTGTAATATTTAAACCTTAAATAATTTAATTTATTTATGACACAACGATGATGCAGTAATTATCTTATTAATGAAATATTTACATAATTGACGTTATAAATACCCAAATAAATGTAATTTGAGGCTTTTTATGAATTAAACTAATTTTATAGGTTAATATGACATGTTAGTATTGATTTAATTAACTTTTTTGGAACTAATCATTCTGTTATGATTTTCACAAAAATCAATTACTAAATAGTGTCAAAACTGACATAAAATATTTTTTAAAACAAATATTATATTATTAATTGTTATTTTATTCCTATAAATCTAAGGTTCGGCCAAATGACTTATATAAGGTTATATATATTAATAATAAACAACTTGGGGTTCGTTTGTCTTGATATAGTAACTTTATTAACCTTATAGTGTAAGAAAACAAGAAGACACGGTAAAAGTTAAGTTATCTAACTTAAAGTTAAATCTAAATGATAAGGTTAAAATTGATACCTAAAATTGTCTAAATTCTATTTTATGAGAGGATTTAGACCCATACCCACCTTATCTTCGAAATATATCAATTTGGAGCTATTAAAAACCGAATTTGACTTTATAATAAAATAATATTTTTAGTTATTCCAAAGGTGCCCCTCTCCTCCCTTATAAAAGGGCACCTCCTCCCTCTCTTCCTCACACCACTTTGAGCCTTCAAGCTTGGCCAACCCCTGAAAATTTCTTCTCTCCACTTCCCTAGAGACATCCTATAGGTCCTGGTCTTTTTCAAAGACCAATTTTAGTGCCCTAAAGGCAGGTCTCAAAGAAGCGCATCAAAGAATAGGTAATGTCCGTTACCGATTCTTTCATCTTTATTTCTTCTTCCACTTATTCTTCTTTAGTTGTTTCATTATGAATTAATAACATCAGTATCACTCATATACGGATATGTTATTATAAGTATGAAACAACCCTATTTCACCATCTATCCATCCTACGGAAAACAAAATCACCGCGCGTGCGTACGTACGGAATACCGTCTCCACGCCGTGGTGTAATCTATTTTACACCACCACCTAACTTGGATGGGTATAATGGTGTAAATAATGACTATATATGATTATTGTAAAGTTATATTGATTCTGAAATAGTATATATACACTCCAATACAATTCCATGATCATGGGAACGATATCATTGCTCGTGCGTACGTACGGAATACCGTCTCCACGATGTGATGCGACTCGTTCTACATGATCTTCACTGCATAAAGATTATATAAATGAATTGAATGAATGAATATGATATATATTACACTAATACCATTATGTAAATGAGGTATCTATAACCTAAAAATAATAATAAGAATTTATTCGACAAAACACGCATAAGAACAAAAAGTAATAAACACCCGAATAACAAGTAGCAATGAAATATTACTAATAATAAGCTAAGAATATGACCATATATGATATCATAAAAATAATTATGATTCTAGAATAAGTCAATAACATTATTTAAATCATTATACATGAGTTTTGGACACTTACGAAGCAAATTGGACCTATGGTAAGGGAAATATCACAATCTCATTTTCTCCGAGATTGTTTATAATTTGGTATTTACTGGGGTGTATTTTATCATCCACATCCATGTTTCCTCAATATGTAATATTTATATCCTTCTATAGTATTTTATATCCAATTTTACCCTTCAGTGAGTTTTTAGTAAAAGATATGAAATGAATCTTTTGTCGTTTTTCGTACGAGGTACTTTTTGACTTTTCTGACAAAAGTACGAGAAGAATGTTTTCTTTTAACTTATACGGCATGAATGGATTTTTAAAACATTATTTCCATGAAGCTTCCTTTACAAGTTTTCAAGTTTATTTTTAATCAAATTCTTTTAGTTTAGAATTGTATGACATGTTAAGAAAGGAAAAGTGTTTTTGAAGTAGAAAGGATATTTTTCTCAAGAATGGAGTTCAAGTGTTTTATCAAAATGATTTTCCATCTAAGATAATAAAGGGTTCTGTTTCTATCCCTATTATTACATTGATTTTATTATGTTGTGATGGAATTAGTTTTATGAATTCCTTTATCTTATATTAATTGTTTTTTGATGTCACGATGTTTAAGAATCCTGTTTTTATTACATAGGTTATGCTATGATGTATGGTTTATGATTTTGTGGCACACATAAGAATGGTATCATTATGAGATGGGTGGTACCTATATATCCCTCCAATGCATTGGGTAAAGATTTTATATTTCATGAGATAGACATGGCTGGAACGGTAGGTTAAACCGGTTTATTGAAACAGGATTAAAACGAGGAGTGAACTCGGTTCAGAAATGGTCTTTGTCCACTAAGATAGTCTTGGCCATGAGTCTTGACTAATAAGAAATGATTCTCTATGATTATGTGTGTATGACACAAAGTTTCTTGTTTTAAGTTATGATTATTGGGATTACATTTCACTACTATGATTTATCCCATGTTATGAAATTATGATTTCTTTTGCATGTTAAGATTTCCAAAAGTTATGTTCTTATGAATATGATGTGATTGATATTTCTTTTGTTTACCCTTACTGAGCATTTGAGCTCACCCTTTTGTATGTTTTCTTTCCCCAGGTCAGGAAGAAGGTTATTAAGTAAGATATGCCAAAAGGGACTATAGATATGATGAAATAAATGGGAGACAGTGTAGACGCTTTATGAACCAGTTGTTTATGTTTCCCAGTTTCTAAAGACACTATACCTATACGGTCCTTTCCTGGTTTTGTTATATGTTGTAATAAGTGTGCTTCAATTTTGAAGTAATAATAGTGTATGTAAAGTATGGTTCGTTATAGGGTACGTAGGAAGCCTCTATGAGGTTCAAGCCCAACAACCGGTCGATCTGACTATCTTCACATCGGTTCACCGCGCCACTCCGAGTACCGCCTCAATGAGTCCTGACTCCTCAGGGTCATTAATCCAATGAGGTATGGTAAACCATAGGCATAAATGATTACGAACCCCTACGTTCAGCTGACCATTTCCAACCAGGATAAATTTGTGGATACTATGCTTGGGTATAAACCAAAGATTCACGAACATATGAATACATCTTAAATCTATAAGAGAGTCTCTGAACATACAATAATTCCCCCCAAATGGGTGTGATGAGCCTGACTTTCCATCCTCTCAGCCAATGTGAGTTATTAAGCATCACTGTCCAAACCATCCAGTGAACGCCTACCTTTGGAAAGGAGGTCCGCATGTCATCGAATACGGAACCGTTGGGCATTTCTAGACTGAACCGAAACAAGAAAATAAAAATATTTTCTAAATATATTTTCAAGTATACAACAACCAATATAGTGTTTTTATGAATAGACATGAAGGATTTAATGGAAAATTAAAATGCATCACCCATGATGTCAGTAAATAGACATATCACAGGCGATGATTTCATTTTTAGAATAAAAGAGAGAGATAATAGAGTTTGATGATGGATATTAAATTAAGATGATATAATTAAAGTCTTTAAAATATAATTTATTTATCATTAACATTTATCAAGAGGTGGTGAGAAAATAATAAGATATGAAAAATAAATTAAAATTAATTAAAAGAAAAAAGAAATAGGATTTTACCTCTTGAATGTCTCCTAATTGAGAACCTCCTTAGGTAAAAGGGTTTGGTATATTTTGGAAACCATTGTATCATAGACATGGGGGAGGGTATTTTTCATAGTAATGGGTAAAAATTGTACATGGATAATGTCTTCGAAGTTGTGGGGAAAATAAGTAGTGAGGGGTGGTCTTTATAGGAGAGGAGAGGGGTGTTTTCTCATTACATTATTCATTAGTTTATTATTTAGGTTCAAGACTATGAATAGTTTGATAATTATCAAATAAAAAATATAAATAATTATTGGGATTTCTAGACTATTGTGCTTATATCAACAATGACTCGAGGAATAGTGTATTTAACTTACAATGTATATATAGTAAATTATCGCATTCCACTATTCACAAAAAATTCATGAATTTTAGAAAAATTACAAAAAATAAACCTATCCATTTTTAGATGTGTATAATAAGAAAATGATATCCATTTTATGAATATAATTTTATATATATGATAACTTTCATTTTTAATTAAAATCAACATTTACTCAAACAATACAAATTTTAAAATTAGAAATTATTTTTTAACACATTGAAAAAAACTTTAACCTATCATATAATTAACATATAGTAATAAGAAAACAAAATATAATTTTTTGACTTTATTTTATGAAAATATATTTTCTTTTAAATTTTTTTATTATTCATAAAAATATAAATAATTATTTGTTTTTAATAAAATGACCAACCTTAAATTATTTTTTCTTAAATTAAATTTGATATACAATGATACATTTGTATCATATTATAATTTAAAATATTACCAAATTATATTTATACATTCATAGATTATGTTAATATTATATTAGCCAATTTACTATTCTTAATGGCCACATTAATATTCCAAAGGTTGGTTTAATATTCCATTGGTACATGTTACTTGACATATAAAAATACTTCTTATTCCATTCATTCATCCTTTATAAAGTTTTTATTATGTTCTCAAAGTGAATTTATATGGTTCATACTATAAGAAATGATATTATGAAAGGGATTTCTATTGGGAAAATTTTTGGGTCATTATATTCTTCCCCCCTTATGAAATTTCACTGGAAAAATTTTGTTTAACATAATATGGTGAAAAAAAGTGATGGTTCTTCTCCTTCATGACATCCTCAAGTTTCCATGTTTTTTATCCATACTAATTGTTCCAATATATTCGTTTTAAATGGTTAGTAGAATTGTTTCAATGAAATTTATCTTTATCACCATAGACCTTCAATATATTCTCCTCATAAGATATGTCATTTTCCAACAGTACTATAACAATCGTGCTTTTATTTCAAACATAAACAAAATTTATTACATGAAATTTCACTTAATACAATATAGAAGATTGAGGGGTCTACTATATTTGGGGATTAGGATCACTACATAACAACTTAAAACATTAAATACAACATCTTTATTGAAAACGTTTTTTGCATGACCACAATATTTCTTTGTACTTAACATTGCATGGGATAAACTGAGGACATACATAAGAAAGGGGTGATCTATAAAGCCCAGTAAGGGAATCAGTATGGAATAACATGAGGAATAAAATACATGTTAGTCAACTTAAATACCAATGGATAACAAGATAAACATGAACATAGATGCATGATAAAGAATAATAATCATAACATGGAGATGTGGCGACAACATTTTAGAGAATATTAGCATGAGCCAAGGCTTATTGCACATGGAGAATTAGTAAGCCCTCATTGCACATGAAGAATGAGTAAACCCTCATTTCACATGAATTAGCATGATTCAACACTCATTTCACATGATGTATCATGATACTATACTTTACCAAATGCATTAGTGTGCTATTAGGTCGCACCCTTCTTAAACATTTCATTTCATACATAAGTGTGCCACATGATCATACAACATGGATTCATAAAACATCATAGATTATTAAACTATTAAGGAATGTAGAAATCATACATGAAAATATTCAATCAATATGTAAATGTTCATAAAGGTTAATACCTTTTATAGGTAAATGGTAATGGTATTCCCTACACAATGATAATGGCTTGGAAAATTGCAGTGCAATTTCGGCAGCATAACGACTTGACATAAGACTTCATAAAAATGGTCGATGAGAGAAAAATGGGTGAATCATAATATTTAAATGAAATGGATAGTATGGGGAGTCATATATATACATTTTTTAACATAGATAATGTTTTTTAGATTCATAATACAAAATAATTACTTGAATGCAAATGAGGAGAGATAAATTCCTTACGGAATTTTGGCATAGTAACAAGTATACATAGAAGGAATTGATGATAAATAAAAGAGTCTATCATTATTTAAACATATATATGATAGTATATGGGTGGTTAGAAATAATACCCTGACATTTATAATTAAAAATAAAAGGGCATAACTGTAAGGGTTGGTGTCCTAAGAACCAACTGTTTTGTACTTTGATTACATGAATGTTCACTTATTATTTATTGTTCATTGTTCTGCATGACTATAATATAATAATGTCCTTGAATATTTGTTGCATTAATAAGGTCATGTCTGATCCCCGTTATGATGAGAACCTTAAAATGCTATATCAACATTCTTAAATAATTTTCTATGATTGGATGACATACTATGAAAGGACACATAGTATATAGACCGTCATGTGTGAGTACTCGTAAGAAGACGAGACTCTCTCTCTCATGGAGTTCGCACTTGGTAATCTCCAAGATGGGAGATTATGAGAACAGACCCACCAATAGCAATTCCTCATGTCTTGGTGTCATTGTACATTGCTATCTACGAGCATGTGTAATGGTCCTTAGACTGGAAGATTATCATTAACTCATGTCATGACTCACGCACTTAGATTTACTGATGAAAACCGCCACGTAGACAGTTGGAGGGAAATATGGTATGTTGGGTGCATCACGAGGGACATGTTGTTAATGTATAAGTCGAGGAAGGATTTGTCCCTTCCATTTATGGAAGTTGATATCCCGGCCCTTTGATTGAAATAGAACTGTCGCATTAAATTCCATGGCCATGGTGTAAACGACGAGTTTATTTCAGGTAGTCAAAGAATGAAGGATCAAACATATAGGTTTATGTCACTTCCATGAAACCTTATTGATGAGATATCGAGACAAAGGGATTAAATTACACAGTAAGCGTTCGTATGTGGTGATACGTCAATGCGGCATCAACTTCTTTCTCTTGGGTGCCTTGACCCGTTGCTAGACAGTAATCTTGGACTTTAGGCAAGCCCGCCTAATGCCAATGAGAAAGAGGCCTAGAGGGTCACACACTAAGTGTATTGAAGTATCTCAAGTAGAATAAAGATTATTCCCATATGTGGTTTAATAATTATTCAAGGAATCCTAAATCATTTTAATGTTGGAGGAAGAATAAAATGAAAACAATTACACACCGTGTATTAATTATTACATGCCGTGTAGTTTTTATTTTGAAAAGGAAATGAATAAATGAAAACAAGATATACATGCCGTGTACATTTAATGTACAAGCCGTGTAGTTTTCAATGAAAAATAATTACACGCCGTGTATTTATTATTACACGCCGTGTAGTTTTTTCAGTCGGGATTTTGAGGATATAATATTGTTTTAAATGATATTTATTATAATTAGTGTGGACGCATGTCAAGGAATTAATTATTCGACATGGGAGATTTAAATAAGAGTCAATGAAATAAATAAAATGCATAATGCATTTATTTATTGTCATAACTCTAAAACCTCAAACCTGATTATAAATATCCTCACAACCCCAACTATTTTCCAACACACAACACCTCTGGAGAATTCTATCAAGGCCAAAAGAACCTCTTACTCCAAGAACGCTCTCAAGAACGAGAGAGATCCTCTTCCATCGGATCAAGACGATCTAAGGCGGACAACGCAAGAAAAGTTTTCTCCACGCTAGCACTTGGAGACTCCTTTTGCGACGTCCTGAGATACGAGGTACACGTGTGGATCACCGCTAGAGGAAGTCTACACTTGGCTTCTGCGACGCAATGACGAATCACATCGGAACGTGATAAAGAACATCAACGAAGAAAGAACACCCAAAATTATTTCTTTTAAATTAATTAAAATAATTATAATAAACTTGTAACGATCCTTGTTTGTGGTTCCAGGACAAACCTTCTTCTTTGTCTTTTTCTGTGATTCGATCCGTGGATACTGGTGTTTATCATCGTATTGATCCCATATTGATCATTGCTAATGACAAAAACCCAAGTGGGTACATCCACCCACGTGCTTCCACTGCGCCCGAAACCTTCAAATGGTATCATAAGAGGTTACAAAGTTGATTATAATTATTTAATTTTTGTTTATAATTTACGCATTTATATTTGATTGAATTTGAAATATATCGTCCTATTAATCTGAATAAACGATATCTATTCTTCCTCCTTCATTTCTCGATTCATATCATAGAAAAGACCTTTTAATTTTAAGTTTTGATTAAAATAAAAATGAGGAACTCATCTGGAGGAGCCTCTCTTTCTCTCTGTACAACACGGGATTACACGGCGTGTAATTAAAACTACATGTCATGTACTTAGGTTCAATGAACCAGCACTGGTCTGCCAAACCACGCCGTGTGAATTGAATATGCCTAAGTATTAATCACTCCATGTTGACCAGAATTGAACGGCGCGTGGAAACCGGAATACATGGCATGAATGTTGGAGCAACACGCCATGTAGTCCATTCCGGCCCAGGTGAAACCGTGTATAAGGATAAGCTGTGTACCGCATACACGGGATTGCCAGTCCGATTACCATATAACAAGGAAGTACACATCGTGTATGATTTATCTACATGTCGTATACTCCAAAATTTCCAAAGTACAGAAAAAAACGCCAAATCCCACAGCGTGTACTTTGGATAAAAGGTGAAAAGAAATACACGTCGTGTAAATATAAACTACATGTCGTGTACTTTCCAGAAAATTCACCAGGTCTCCTCCAAAAGTATAAAGAGTTTTACAAGGAATATGGATGAAAAGAATCTCAAGGAAATTCAGAAAGGAATGTAAGATAAATAATTGATTAATTATATGATCATAATTAATTGAATTCGAGTGCGACTTATCTTAAATGAAAGAACGGTTAAAATAATTTGAATTCTAAATATGCGTAAATGTCATTGCATGCTATGAATGATCATGACCTAGACCAAAGACCCTTTTTATGTGTATGGTTTCATTTAAATTTATATAATTTAAATTTGTTGTCCTACGAGCGTTCTTCCAATTAAATGTAGGGCCTGTGTTCCCATGGTTTCTTTAATGTAAACCCATGTAATGAAGGATCTCCCAAGACAGAGGATCCGGTTCAAATCCCAAAGCTGAGGCGAAACTGACGCAAGTAGATACAAAGGTGGACAAGTGGGAGCTGCAAAACACGAACCATCAGGTTCAAGGTGTTTTATCTAGGTCATGGTTAGCTTATCAAAAAACCGCTAGATAAGCTAACCAATAGAAGCTCATGATCATGTCATCTTATTTTATTTCTATCTAAATTGCATTGTTTATTTATTATGTATGTGTTGTCGCGATCACATAGTTAATAAAATGAACAAGCATGCAAAGATGGAATAAAATAAAAATCGGACTATGCATAAACATTATCGGAACACGGTTAATCACTTAATCAAGCATCACTTAATATTAATAAGTATGTGATAATGCAAAACTAAGCATAAAGGATTAAAATCCCTCAATACCATATTAAGTCAGACTTAGCCTTCTGTTACCTGATTAAGGGAAAGACTCAATAAAACTATGTGTTTGACCAACCCTTGTTAGGACACATACTTTTATAAAGTAATCTCTTATGAAAGGTTTTGGGTTGACTTAACCATATTACATCAAGAGGAGTAGCCCTTGCTAGACTTGATGTAATATTAGAGGCAAGAGTTGAGGAAATCCAAGTTAGGATTTCAGGATTGGGGAGTCCACTCAACAGATCATGGAACTGTAAGCTCACTGTTGGCAAAGACCTGCCTACCTAAATACCTTCAAATAGCTTCAACAACCCTTGTTGGGGTTATGCGAAGGGGAATATGGATCCTTGCCACTAGAATGTCAAAGTAACTGGAAATTCCGAGTTAAATAGTGAGCACCATTGGGACTTGATAAAATAGTGGGAGAATTAATAAATTCATTTATTATTTCTCATAAAATGTAATCAAGAAAGTACTAATAAATCTGCTCTTTTAAATTGTAGAATCAAGATCACAAACTCATCAACCACATTTTCTCTGTGATCAATACTAGAAAAAGACAATATCATCACCGGAAGTAACTTTCAGGAATGTTTTAGGCACCTTCAGGTCATCCTATGCTATGAACGAAAGTATTATGTGCTGGATTCCTCACTTCCTGATCCTCCTGCCCAACGGGAAAGTGATGAAGATTTCCTAGTCTATGATCAACATTTGAGCGATGAACTCAAAGTTTAATGTTTGATGCTATCATCAATTTCAAGTGAGCTCATGAAGTCTCATGAGGACATGGATGCCTATAGCATGCTCGAGAACCTCTGTGGTCTATACCAGGAGAGATCAAGACAGGAAAGGTTTGAGATCTCCAAGGCTCTATTCTAGAGAAATCTTGGAGAGGGTGCCCCATTTGGGCCTCATGTAGTCAATCTCATTGGCTACATTTAGTGCTTGGAGGTCCTAGGGTTTAAACTCCCCGAAGAACTGGACACCGATCTCATTCTTGCATCACTCCCCCAGAGCTTCTCGAACTTTGTTGTTAATTTCAGCATTAACAACATTGAGAAGTCTCTATCTGATCTCCTTATCCTTATTCGCCAAGTAGATAATGACATGAAGCGTGAAAAGCCTTTTGTCCTTATGGTAAATAAAAAGAAAGGGAAGATGAAGAGCTTTAAGCCCAAAGCTTCTTCAGGGCCTTCCAAGAAAAGGAAGATCAAAGTGGAGGTAAACGAATAGGGTGGTGTTTGTTTCACATGTGGCAAGAAGGGCCACTGGAAGAAAAACTACACCCAGCCAAGGAAGAAAGGGGAAGCTTCAGGTTCATTTGTTATCGAATGCAATCTATCTATTTCTACTAATTGGGTACTAGATACTGATTGTGGTGCTCATATTTGTATCCAAATACAGGAACCAAGTAGATTCAGAAAGATTGACCGAGGTGAGGGGGATCTACGAGCATCCAATGGATCCAGACTCGCTGTTATAGCTGTCGGAGACTACCACCTCACATTCCCTACTGGGATGATCTTGGTGTTAAATGGTTGTTATTATGTGCCTTCTGTTATTAAAAAAATTATTTTAGTATCCAGATTAGATACTGATGGATTCATATTCAAGTTTGGAAATGAATGTTGCTACTTTTATAAATATAGCATTTGTTTTGGTAGGGTACATTTATATAATGGCCTTTATGTGTTAGACTACACAAACCAAGTAATGGAAATCGATGACAAAGTAAATTAACATGACTCATACCACACCCAACTTTGGCATCACCGGCTAGGTCATGTTAATGAGAAACGTTTGACAAAATTACATCAAGATGGGTATTTAGATTCTTTCGAACTAAAATAATTTGGTGTATGTCATGCGTGTCTACAAGGCAAAATGACCAAAGTCCCATTTAGTGGGAAAGGTGAAAGGGCTAAAGAGCCTCTAGAATTAGTTCACACAAATGTGTGTGGACCATTTCCAGTTGAATTAATGGGTGGGTTCTCATACTTCATAACTTTTACTGATGATTTTAGTAGATATGGATATATCTACTTAATGAGGTATAAGTCAGATTCGTTTCATCGGTTCAAAGAATACAAGAATAAAGTTGACAACCAGATTGGTAAGAAGATTAAAAAACTCCACTCAGACAGAGGAGGAGAATATCTTAATTAGGACTTCATTGATTTCTTATGGGAGTTTGGGATTCTATCTCAACTCACTCCTCCTTACACACCACAGTGGAATGGTGTAAGAGAAAGGAGGAACTGCACCCTATTGGACATGGTGAGATCAATGATGAGTCATGTGAGTCTTCCATTATCCTTTTGGGGATATGCATTACAAACAGCAGCACACATACTAAACCAAGTACCAACTAAATCGATAAATGGTAGTCCATACGATTTATGGAGTGGACGCAAAGCCATGTTATCGAATTTACATGTGTGGGGTAGAGAAACTTTTTTTAAGGCCTCTTCAGGTAACAAAGTTTCACCCCAAGGCACAAAGTGTATCTTTATAGGATATACCAAGGAAACAAGGGGATATTACCTATACAACCCCTCAGAAAAAAAGGTTATAGTGGCAAGACACGCCATATTCCTTGAGAGGGAGCACATCTCCAAAAGAGATAGTGGGAGCGAGATAGACTTCGATGAAGTCGAGGCTCAAGATACACAGGAGTTGGTACAAGAACAGATTCCACAAAGCCCCGTGGAAGAACAATATATTCTAGAGACATAATAACTGCATAGGAGCACGAGAGAGGTGAGAGAACCAGAACGATATGGTTTTCTTGTCACTGAGGATGGTGACTCATTATTGGTTGACAATGATGATCATCTTACCTATAAGGAAGCAGTTAAAGGCATAGACTTTTCCAAGTGGCAAGAAACCATGAATTCTGAAATGGATTCCATGTACCAAAACCAAGTCTGGATTTTGGTAGATCCCCCAGTTGATGTAAAACCTATTGGTAATAAATGGGTATTCAAGAAGAAACTAGACATAGAGGGGCAAGTAATCACCTATAAGGCACGACTGGTTGAAAAAGGTTTTAGACAACGTCAAGGAATTGACTATGATAAAACCTTTTCACCAGTTTTGATGTGTAAATCCATCAGAATCCTATTGTCCATTACCGCTTACCATAACTATGAAATTTGGAAAATGGATGTCAAAACAGCTTTCCTTAATGGGAACCTCCAGGAAGATGTCTAAATGACACAACCTGAAGGGTTTGTGACTCCAAAGGATGCCAACAAGGTATGCAAGTTGCAGAAATCCATTTATGGATTAAATCAAGCATCAAGGTCATGGAACATTCATTTTGATGAAGCTGTAACAGAATTTGGCTTTGTTAAGAACGAATGTGAGCCTTGTGTCTACAAGAGGTTTAGTGGAAGTGCAGTCGTTTTCCTAATAGTATATGTTGATGACATATTACTAATTGGAAACGAAGTACCTGTATTACAGTCAGTTAAGGCATGGTTGCATAAATGCATCTCCATGAAGGACTTGGGCGAGGTAGCATATATTCTTGGGATCAAGATCCATCGTGATAGATCCAAGAGAATGATGGGCCTAAGTCAAAGTACATACATTGACAAGATACTGAAGATATTCAGTATTGAACAATCCAAGAGGGGATTGTTGATAGTGTCACATGGCATTTATCTCTCCAAGAAAATGTGTCCCCAGACACATGAGTAAATAAAGATAATGGCAAGTATCCCTTACGCATCCACAATTGGGTCAGTCATGTATGCTATGCTATGTAAAAGGCTAGATGTTTCTTACCCAATAAGTATGGTAGGCAGATATCAAGCTGATCCAAGAGACCGCCATTGGATGGTAGTCAAGACTATCCTTAAGTATCTGAGGCGTACTAAGGATATGTTCTTGGTTTATGGAGGAGATGAGGAACTAGTCATTAGAGGACATGTAGATGCTAGTTTACAGACTGATCAAGATGACATGAAGTGGCAGACTGGATACATCTTCAGTTTAAATGGAGGTGCAGTGAGCTGGAAGATCTCAAAGCAAAGTGTGGTGGCAGATTCTACAGCGGATTCCGAGTATATTGCAGCTTCTGAGGTAGCTAAAGAAGCAGTATGGATACGAAGCTTCTTCCCAGAGCTAGATGTAGTACCAAGTAGTAAAGATCCTATCACACTCTATTGTGATAATACTACAGTGGTGGCACTTGAAAAAGAGCCAAGTTCACATCAGTGGACAAAGCACATACTTCGGAAGTATCATCTATTGAGGGATTTTTCTTAGAGAGGTGAAGTTGTAGTGAGCAGTATTTCCATGGAAGACAACGTGGCGGACCCCTTGACTAAAGCCTTGACTCAGTAGAAACATGATCATCATGGGAGGTCTAGTGGACTAAAAGTCGTAGGCAGTTGGCTCTAGTCCAAGTGGGAGTTTGTAAGGGTTGGTTTCCTGAGAACCAACTATTTTTTACTTTGATTACATGAATGTTCACTTATTATATATTGTTCATTGTTCTGCATGACTATAATATAATAATGTCCTGGAATATTTGTTGCATTAATAAGGTCATGGTAGATCCCCACTATGATGAGAACCTTGAAATGCTATAATAATATTCTTAAATAATGTTCTACGGTTGTATGACATACTATGATAGGACACATAGTATATAGACCGTCATATGCGAGTACTCGAAAGAAGACGAGACTCTCTCTCATAGAGTTTGCACTTGGAAATCTCCAAGATGGGAGATTATGATAACAGACCCGCCAATAGCAATTCTGCATGCCTTGGTGTCATAGGACATTGCTATCTACGAGTGTGTGTAATGGTCCTTAGACTGGAAGATTATCATTAACTCATGTCATGACTCGCGCACTTAGATTTACTGATGAAAACTGTTATGCAGACAGTTGGCGGGAAGTAGGGTACATTGGGTGTGTCATGAGTGACATGTTGTTAATGGATAAGTCGAGGAAGGATTTGTCCCTTCCATTTATGGAAGTTGATATCTCAACCCTTTGATTGAAATAGAACTGTCGCATTAAATTCCATGGCCATGGTGTAAATGACGAGTTTATTTCAGGTATTCAAAGAACGAAGGATCAAGCATATAGGTTTTTGAAACTGACATGAAACCTGGTTGATTAGATATCGAGACAAAGGGATTAAATTACATAGTAAGAATTCGTATGTGGTGATACGTCAATGTGGCACCAACTTCTTTCTCTTGGGTGCCTTGACCCGTTGCTAGATATTAATTTTGGACTTTAGGCAAGCCTGCCTAATATCAACGAGAAAGTGGCCTAGAGGGTCACACACTAAGTGAATTCATGTATCTCATGTAGAATAAAGATTATTCCTCTATGTGGTTTAATAATTATTCAAGGAAGCCTAAATCATTTTGATGTTGGAGGAAGAATAAAATGAAAACAAGTACACACCTTGTATTAATTATTACACGCCATGTAGTTTTTATTTTGAAAAGGAAATGAATAAATGAAAACAAGATATACACGCCGTGTATATTTAATGTACACGCCATGTAGTTTTCAATGAAAAACAGGTACACGCCATGTATTTATTATTACACGTTTTGTAGTTTTTCCAGTTGATATTTTGAGGATATAATATTTTTTTAAATGATATTTATTATAACCAGTGTGGGCATATGTCAAGGAATTAATTATTCTACATGGGGGTTTTAAATAAGAGTCAATCAAATAAATAAAATGCATAATGCTTTTATTTATTATCATAACTCTACAACCTCAAACCTGATTAAAAATATCCTCACAACCCCAACTATTTTCCAGCACACAACACCTCTGTAGAATTCTATCAAGGCTGAAAGAACCTCTTCCTCCAAGAATGATCTCAACACTGAGATAGATCATCTTCCATCGGATCAAGACGATCTAAAGCGGACAACGCAAGCAAAAGTTTCTCCACGCCAGCACCTGGAGACTCCTTTAGCGACGTTCCGAGATACGAGGTACATGTGTGGATCACCGCTAAAGGAAGTCTACACTTGGCTTCTGCGACGCAATGATAAATCACATCGGAATGTGATTAAGAACATCAACAAAGAAAGAACGCCCAAAAGTTATTTCTTTTCAATTGATTAAATTAATTATAATCAACTTGTAACGATCCTTGTTTGTTGTTCCGGGACAAACCTTATTCTTTGTCTTTTTCTGTGATTCGATCTGTGGATACTGGAATTTATCGTCATATTGATCCCAGATTGATCATTGATAATGACAAAAATCCAAGTGGGCACATCCACCCATGCACTTCCGCTGCGCCCGGAACCTTCAATAACAATATTAAGAAACTTGGATAAAATGAGAATAGAATGAATCCCTTACATAGAAGTGTGATTACAAAGGCTTGGGAGGGTCTTGAGAGAGGCTTCTTGAGCACTTAGGGGAGCTTGGGAAGATTCTAGAGAAAGGTGGGAAAGGGTTGGTCGAGCTCCAAAGTCTTTTAGTGAAGAGGAAGAGGGATATTTTGTGGTTTTATATAGGAAAGGAGAGGGAGTTCTTAATTATTTAGGTTTGTGTCATGACACATTTAACTAATCCAAACCACAAACAAACACAAGGTTTATTCCCATGGGTTTTCCTAAATGAGAGTGTAAAACAATATTTTATAAGGCCAATGGCAAAAAAATGTAAAATAATATAGTTGCTTATGTGGAGGTGAGTCACACTCTCAATGAAATCAATTTAAAATGCTAAAATGTTTTATAAGTTTTGGAGGGTCCGATATGGCTTTGTAAAAAACAAAAACAAACCTAAAATTAAATTATTTTAATGTTAAAACATATATTGGTAGAAAAAAAATTTATAGTATTTTATTACATTACAATTGGGTCATTATGAAGTTATAAAACGCATTATATATTTAAATAGTATTTAATTTTTAACCAAAAATTTGATTATCTCTGAAAAATATGAAAATTTCACCATTGGAAAATTTTGATGTCTGGATTCCAAAAATAATATTAATTTTATACAAATAATTCTCTATATATTTGAATTTTTTCTTTTAAAATAATAACAGACACATATCGAAAATTCATGGGTTTTTATAAAAGCCACATTTAATCCTTAATTAAAATTACAATTGTATTCATAAAAATTATATGATAATTTATACTTAAAAAAAGTAATAAAATTTTATAAAAATATTATTTAATTCAAAAATCCAAGAATTTATCAAAATAGATTTCTAATTTGAATATTAACTATAAATATTATGTGTGCTTTTTAAAAAAACTATTTACAAAGTAACAACAATAATTAATTTATATTATTTATTATATACCAAAATAATGCACATAATCATAGTGCTAAGGTCTTGTTACATAACCCCTTATAACACCTACATAATATTGAAGGGTAAGGTGTGTGATGGTGACAGACTCTTTGGGTGGCTTGGATAACATCACTTTGTTGGTAATCTCTATTAACATCCACTACTCTTGTAGGTGGTTACGTTCGAGCA
Organism: Viscum album; assembly: GCA_963277665.1. Taxonomy (NCBI): domain Eukaryota; kingdom Viridiplantae; phylum Streptophyta; class Magnoliopsida; order Santalales; family Viscaceae; genus Viscum; species Viscum album. Next base: position 649,426,014 of record OY728150.1, read on the forward strand.
TAACATGTTGAATCTCGGCTTGGGATTGGTCAAGAGAGAATCCCAATGATACCTCCTCTACAAGCTCCGAAAAATGGGCTTCGTATGGGTAAAGTCTACTAGATGAGGTCATCGTTTCCTTTTTCTGAGTAAATTGGATTTGTTAGAGCCCTATAGTTATACTAATCAAGTGATCATTGTTCAACAGCTATATTAGAAACAATCATAATTTTTAACGGTAATTTTAAATCCAAAAACATAAAACCAATAAATATAATAAAATACATAATCATTTTACCTAATAATACATTTAATTTGATCAAGAAGAATTTTCATTCCTAAAAGTTTGGGTCGTTACAATCTTCCCCCTTAAGAAATTTTTCCCTTAAAATTTAATTTCCCACACTAAAATAGATGTGGGTAACTCTTCTTCATCAATTCCTCATATTCCGACATTTCTTCATCAAACGTGTAGTTCCTACAAAACACCTTGACAAGGGGAATTGTATTATTTTATAAAAAAAATTCTCTACAATCTAAGATATTCAATGGTTGCTCCTCGTAAGAAATATCATCCTCTAATTGTACCACCTCTGAAAAGAGTACATGTGAAGGGTCTAGTATGTACTTCCTGAAGAGGGATACATGAAAGACATCATGTAATTTGGCCATGGTAGGTGGAAGTGCGAGTCGATAGACCAAAACCCTGACATGATCAAGAATCTCGAAGGGGCTGATGTACCTAGGACATAACTTCCCATTATTTCCAAACCACATGACCTTCTTCTAAAGAGATACGCTTAGAAATACCATGTCCTCAAATTTGAATTCAAGGTCTCATAGATGGTAATCTCAATAACTCTTATATCGACTTTAGGCTTCCTTGATATGCTACTGAATGGTTTTTTCCTTCTCCACCATTTATTCGACCATTTCAGTTCCTAGTAGCTTACGCTCATCGACTTCATCCCAACACGCTAGTGTTCTGTACTTTTTCCCATAAAGGTCTTCATATGGAGCCATTCAGATGCTTGAGTAGGAACTATTTTTTAGGAGAATTCAAACAGTGGAAGATGATGGACCCATTCACCTTTGAAGTCCATAGAACAAGATCTTAACATATCTTCCAATGACATAATAGTTCACTCAGATTGACCATCAGTTTGAGGAAGATAGGTCGTACAAAATTTCAGTTCTATGCTTAGAGCATGTTGGAGACATTTACATAACATCAAGGTGAATCTAGGATAATTATCGGATACAATAGATAGTGGTAATCCATGTAACCTTACCACTACTTTGATGTAAATGCAAGAAATTTGATCCAATGAGAAGTTCTCTCAAATCACGATAAAGTGAGATTTCTTCATAGGACAATCCACAATGACCCATATTGCATTATTTCTGCTGAATGTCCTTGGAAGTCTAGTGAAAATGTCCATTTTAATGTTGTCCCAAATCCATGTTGGAATGGGTAGTGGTTTCATCGTCCCCTTATATTTATTCCTCTCAACCTTCACCTATTTACACACCAGGAACTTTGATGTATATTCTCCAATCCCCCTTTTCATATTGTCCAACAAAAAGTTTTCTCAGAGATCTTGATATATCTTTTTGCTCCCTAGCTGAATAGAGAAGGTTGATCTATGTGAATCATTCAGAAGCTCCTTCTTTACCTCTGGATTATATGGTACACATAATCATGAACCAAATCTCACAATTCCATCCTTGTGAACCATGATCTCTAAGGATTTCCAATTTTTGATAGCTTCCACCCTTTTCATAATTTTTGCAGCCTTTCTTTGATCATCCATTAACAATTCAAAAAGAGATAGTTGATCAATCACTTGTGAAAGGATTGATTATATTCCCTTCATTATGATTCTCATTTTCATCTTCATCAAATCAAAGAAGATTATATCTTTCTCAATTATCATCAATGACAGAATCATTGGATCTTTTTAACTTGGAGCATTTTCCACCTTATTCCCTTTCAGTGGGTGGTAATGGATTGAGCAGTCATAATCATTTATCAGATCTAACCATATTCGTTAGCGCATATTCAACTCTTTTTGTGTGAATATATACTTAAGGATATTGTGATCCCTGTATATTTCACACTTCTCCCCAAAGAGGTAATGCTGCCAAATTTTTATATAGAAGATCACCACTGCCAACTATAAATGTTGTGTTGGATAATTATTCTCATGAAAATTAAATTTCCAAGAAGCATATGAAATGAATATTTCATGGCATCAACACACAACCTAGGCCTTTCTTTGAAGCATCACTGAATACTACAAAAAGTATTCCATTTTTGGGTAATGTGAGCACGGGTGCAGTGATAAGACTTTTTTTCAACTCCTTGAAGCATTCTTCGCATTCATCACTTCAAGAAAGCTTTACTCCCTTACGAGTTATCTTGGTAAGAGGGTTGGACAATCGTGATAAATTTCTCACAAATCAATGATAATATCTAGATAACCCCAAGAAGTTACAGATATCTATTACCTATGTTGGCATTAGCCATTCTTGTATTGCACCTGTCTTTGATGGATCCTTATATATTCCATTTCTTTGATGATATGGCCAAATAATGAGACCTCCTTCAACTAGAACTCACAGTTGTTGTACTTTTCATAGAGCTTCTACTTTATCAAGGTCCCTAGTACAGTTCATAGATGCTCCTCATGATCCCCCATGATTTTTGAGTATATTATAATATCATTATTGAAGTCTACCAAAAATTTGTCAATGTAATCTCTAAAGACTCAATTTATCAAGTCCATGAAGATTGTTAGATAATTAGTGAGTCTTAAAGGCATCACTATGAATTCATAGTGCCTGTATCTTGTACGAAAAGCAGTCTTGGGGATATCTTCCTTCTTGACCCTTACTTAATAATATCCCGACTGAAAATCCTTTTTGTCGAATTATTATGCTCCAAGTAGCTAATAAAACAAGTCATCAATTAGTGGGAGAGGATACTTATTATTTATCGTGATTTTGTTAAGCTTGCAATAATTGATGCAAAGGCGCATTGACCCATCCTTCTTCTTGACAAAGAGGATTGGTGCACCCCATAGTGAAGCACTTGGGTATATAAACCCTTTATATAGATTATCATGTAGTTGTTTATTCTGCTCCTCAAGATCCAAAATATCCATTCTATGCGGAGTCTTGGATATTGGAAATTCCCCCAATATAACATCAATTGAGAATTCAATATCACTTCTAGGAGGAAGGACAGAAAATTCCTCGGAAAATGATTCAGCAAATTCCCTCAAAATAGGCATGTCTTCCAGGATGGTTTCCTCCTTCAAATCAATCATTTGAGGGAGATACATGTGCTCATAGGGTAGTAATATCAACACTTGAGATGATGGTTTTAAAGAAGATTCATCTTCCTCCTTGCACATGTGTAGAAACTGCGTTCGATTCTCTATATGAAGTGTGATTTCCCTCTCATGGCAATTTATGATGGCTCTATATAGGGAAATCCAATCCATTCCAAGAATTTCATCAAATTCCACAATAGGGAGTATGATGAGGTTATTTAGGAATTTTAATCCATCAATTACGACAGGGGATGAGTCATATTCATGGGATGCAATTATTTCCCCATTTTTTGTACTCACCGACATCCTTACTTACATGATTTTTGGTAGTGTTGGGATTGTTCTACTAATATTTTAGGATACAAAAAAAATGTGTAGAACCAGAATCAAAAAGTACATTATCTATTCTTAAATGAATAACTTGATTACCTGTCACCACTTCATCGTCGGGGTTCACTTCGGTGGTTGTGATGAAAAAATCTCACCCTTGTTTCTATGGAGGTTGTTGGTTGCCTCCAAAAACCCATGGATTAGGGTAATGATTATAAAGATTCCCAATTTCTTTGCAGTTTAAGCAATGAACAATGCATTTATAGTCAAACGGAGTGTTCCTATCCTCTATCACAGCTGGGAATTTTTCGTACCGGCAGTTAATAGCTTGGTTTCATGCTATTCCACACCTAAAGCATTTCCTCTTCCCCTTCAAGAAAATTATGGTGTGCTTCTTTCCGCACCTTGGGAAAGTGGGTTGTTGGATCTTCATAGCACTATTGGATTTATCAATCAGACTACTAGAATTAAAGTCCACCTTATGCTTCATAACCCCACAATACCCCTGTGATTCGTTGATCTATATTTTGACCTTGAGGGAATAGCGGGCAATATCCTCATAGCTATCAAAGTCACGGATCACCAAGGATTTCTACAAACTAGGTTTTAGCCCACCAAAGAGGTGGTCAACCTTGAATTCAGGGGTAATGAAAATAATGGAGGAATATTATGAAAGCTTTGTGAAGTTTTCCCCGTATGCTCTGATGGATTTGTCATTTTTTTCCTTGAGGGAAATAAAGTCCCCTTCCATTTTAATCTGGAGTGTTTAAGGAAAATAATTTTTGAAAAACATTTTCCAGAAATCCTCCCATTCCAATGCCTCTATCTCCTCCTTAGGCTTTATATTTTAGATCAATGTCCACTATTGATTAGCTTCACCCTCCATATGATAACCAGCCAAAAAACCTTCTCTTTTTCAGAACATTGAATTATGGATAAGATCTTTTCAGTAGAGTTGATCCGTTGTTTGGCGATTGAAGGATCAGATTATCCATTAAAATTAGTAGGCCTTTGTCTACTAAAACTTTTGATAGCGACTTGTTCTTTATTAGGGGGGTTGAACATTCATCTTGACCCATGTTTCTATTCAAATCTTGAGTTAACTGAGAGTGTATCATGACAAAGTTCGTGATTCCTGCTCCCATTGAATTGGGCATCTCATTAGAACAGTCAGCGCATTGATCTTCGCATCGGTTGTTAGCCTGAGTCCTCCTATTACCGACCATTTTCTAGAGTAAAAGGAAATTTAGGGGTAACAAATAAGGGTAATCCAAGGGAAAAAATGACTTATAAATAACATTTATTTCATTAACTTCTGAATCTATAGTCTTCAATCTATGTTATCCATAATTTACATTCTAGCATACATTCATAGGGATAATTTTTTTATATCCATTAATAATGGTTCATACTAAGCTTGTGAATTTACCAAAGCATATCCCCCAAGAGTTTCATATCCAAGAGTACAGAAAGGCCTGTTGTTGGGTACTAGGATACCCAGGGTAAGACCCGAAACTCCTTGTTGTAGTTTTCACTCCTAGCAACGTCTATGCTAGAGATGCCTCTACATGCTCTTAAATAGACAGGGATGTATTTTCTTTATAAACTACTTAATAAATACTCATAAAAACTTAGGGATGTATTTATTATACTTAGTTTTAACCCAAAGTCTTTCACTAGGGTTTTCTAATCAAAATCCCAATAATAACTAAACCTATCCTCTGATACCAACTATAACAACCACGCTTTTATTTCACACTTAAGCATAATTTATTATGTGATATTTCACTTAATACAACATAGAAGATCAAGAGTTCTAGTGTCTTTGGGGCTTAGAATCATTACATAACAACTTAAAACATGAAATACATTATCATTATTGAAAACTTCCTTTACATGACCACAACATTCCTTCATACTTAACATTGCATGGGATAACCTGAGGACAAACATAAAAAAGGGGTGATCTATAAATACCAGTAAGAGTATAAAAATGGAATAACATGAGGAATACAATAAATGTTAGAAAATAGTAATATCAATGGAGCACATGATAAACATGAACATAAAGGTATGATAAAGTAAGATAATCATAACATGGAGATGTGGCAACAATATTTAACATGATATTAGCATGAGCTAAGGCTCATTGCACATAGAGCATGAGTAAAACCTCATTGCACATGAAGCATGAGTAAACCCACATTGCACTTAAATTATAATGAGTGAACACTCATTGAACATGACGTATCATGATACTATACTTTACCCAATGTATTGAAGCGCTATTAGGGAACACCCTTCTTAAACATTTCATTTCATGTGTAAGTGTGCCACAATATCATACAACATGGATTCATAAAACATCATAATTTATTACAAGATTATGGAATGTTGATTAATTCATGAAACTATTGCATAAATATGTAAATATAAATAAAGGGGAATAACCTTGATAGATAAATGGGCATGACATTCACTACATAATGATTTTGGCTTGGAAAATTGTAGTGAAATTTTTGTAGCATAACGGTGTGACATAAGACTTCATAAAAATGGTGGATGAGAGATAAATGGGTGTCTCATCATATGTTCATGAAATATACAGTAAGGTTATTCATATAGATACATGTCCCAACATATATAATTGAATTTATATTCATAATACAAAACAATTTCTTGAATGTAAATGAGAAGAGAAAAATTCCTTACGGAATTTTGGCATGGTAACAGGTATACATGGAATGAAACGATGAGAGAGAAAGGGGTCTCTCATAATTCAAACATAAAGAGGAAAATATATGGGTGGGGTGAAATCATACCCCAAAATTTATAATTTAAAATCAAAGGTAATAACAATATTAAGAAACATGGATTAAATGAGAAAGGAAGGAATCCCTTACTTGTATGTGGGATTCAAAAGGCTTGGGAGGGACTTCAGAGAGACTTCTTGAAAGCTTAGTTAACCTTGGGAGGATTCTAAAGAGAGTAAGGAAGGGGTTGGTCAAGATTCAAAGGATTTTATTGAAAATTAAGTTAGAGCTTCGGTGGGATTATATAGGAAAGTAGATGGAATTGTTTATTATTATGGTTTGGGTACCACACGTTAAACTAATCCAAAACCCAAACCAGACCATGGTTTTTGCCCATGGTTTTTTCCAAAGGATCAAGTAAAACAATATACTATAAGGCCAATGGAAGAAATTATTATAATAATATGGTTTCCTTTGTGGAGGTGAGTCACACTCTCAAGGAATTCAATTTTAAAGGCTAAATAAGTCTTGGAGGGTCACTAAGGTTTTGTAAAATAAATAAAACTAAACGAAAATCACATTATTTTAATTTTAAAACATATATTGACCGAAAATAATGTTTATAGTATTTTATCACATCACTATTCGGTCATTAAGATGTCATAAAACACATTATATATTTAAATTTTATTTAATTTTTACCAAAACATTTGATTGTCTCAAAAAATATGAAAAATTCACTGTTGGAAAATTTCGATGTCCTCATTCCAAAAATAATATTAATTTTATCAAAATAATTTTCAATGTATATGAATTTTCACTTTTGAAATAAAATTCCTCATTTACCGACAATTCATGGGTTTTGAAAAAAACAACTTTCAAACCTTAATAAAAATTACAATTATATTCATAAAAATTATACGATCATTTACACATAATAAAATGTAATATTTTTTTATTAAAATATTATTTAATTCAAAAATCCATTAATTTATCAAAATATATTTCTTTGTTGAATATTAACAAATAATATTATTTATTCTTTAAAAAAACTATTTAAAATGTAACAAAAATAATGAATGTATATTCTTTATTATATACAAAAAAAATGCACATAACTGCAGTGATATTGTCTTGTTACATAACCCCTTATAACACCCATATAAGACCGAAGGGTAAGGTGTGCGGTGGTGACATAATCTTGGGGTGGCTCGAATTACATTGCTCGGGTGGTAATCTCTATCAACTTTCACTTCTCCCATAAGCGGTTCTGTTCGAGCATAACATGTTGAAGCTCAGCTTGGGCTTGGTCAAAAGCGAAGCCCAATGACACAACCTCCTTTCTGAGCTCCAACAAATGGGATTCGTGCTGGAAAATTCTATTGGATGAGGCCATCACTTCCATTATATAAGTAAATTTGATTTATTAGATCCCTATATTTATACTAATCTTGTGATCACTATTCAAAGGTTTTATTAGAAACGGTCACAATTCTTAACGGTATTTTAAAATCAAAAAACATAAAACCAAGGAAGAAAATGTGTTATATGATCATTTTACATTATAATACATTTAATTAAATAAAGAGGAATTTTCATTAATGAATGTTTGGTTCCTTACATGTACCACCTTTTCATTTAGAAAAAGTGAGGGATCTGGTATATACATCTATGAGAGGGATACATGGAATAAATCATGTACTTGAGACATTGAAGGAAGAACTTCCAGTCAATAGGCTAGAGCTTTAACATGGTTAAGGATCTCGAATGGGGCCAGTGTACCTGGGACTCAACGTTCCTTTTCATTACAAATATCATGATCCTATTTCATTGAGAGATGAAGAGGAAAAGAATGTATCAATACATAAACTATAGGTACTGTCGATGATTGTATTTATATCTCTTCTGTCGACATTGGGATTCTGTGATATGATGATGAATTCTTTTTATTTCTCCACCATTTCAGGTCATAGCTACTTTCATTCAAAGACTACATTAAATCACTCTATTGTTCTACATATTTTCCCAAAAATGGATTAATATGGAGGCATTTGAATTCTTTAGTAGAAACTATTGTTGTAAGATAACTCGGCCAGAGGAATAAGATGGTCCCATCCTCCTTTTAAGTCCATAGAACATGCCCAAAAAATGCCTTTATATGTCTAAAGAGACTATTTAGATTAGCCATCACATTAAGAATTATTATTCATACTAATGTTTAGCTCAGTATTTATCAAATTTTGGAGACTTTTCTAGAACATGGAGTTGAATCTTAGATATCAATTGGATACAATCGATAGTGGTACTCAATGCAGTCTTACCACCTATTTATTCAATATTCATGTAATTAGATCCACTATTATTTCCTCTATAATTGTGATAAAGATATCTATCTTTGATATATGATCCACAAAAACCAATATATCATTGTTTCATCTGTACGTCGTCAGAATTCTAGTCAAAAAGTCCATGGTGAAGTTTTCCCATTTTCGTGTTGGTATCTATAATGGTTTCATCCTCCCCATATAATTTTTTATTTCATCCTTCACATATTGACTTACCAGGAATAATGATGTATATTCAGCTATCTTCTTCTTCATATTGCCCCACCAATAGTTCTCCTGGATATCTCGATACAACTTTATTCTCCCTAGGTGAAGAAATAATGATGATCTATGTGTTTAATTTAGGGTTGCATCCTCCTCATATAATTTTTTATTTCATCCTTCAGTTATTGACCTAACATAAACCATGATGTATATTCAATTATCCCTTTCTTCATATTGTCCCACCAATTGATCTCTCAGATATCTTGACACATCTTTATGCTCCCAAGGTGAATAGAGAAGGTTGATCTATGTGTGTTATTTATAATATTAATCTTTATATTTGGATCCAATGGTACACATATTTGTATCCCAAATCTTATAATTCCTTCCTTATCAATTTTAAACTCTAATGATTCCCCATTTTTTATAAATTCCACCTTCTTCTTAATTTTTACATAATTCTTGTTGGGAATACATTATTTTTTCCATGACGGATTATTGAGAAATAATTTCACAAAGGATTGGTAATATTCCTTCCTTAAATATTCACATGTCTATCATCTTCCAATCAAAGAATAATGGATCCTTCACAATTTTCAATATTGATAATTTTTCAGGCTCCTTTCTACGTAGAGAATCTACCACTTTATTTCCTTTTCCATGATGGTTGTACATTGAGCAATAAAAATACTTGATGATATCAAAATATATTACCAGGCACATATTAAGTTCATTCTATACAAAAATAAATTTTAGGATCATATTATGAATATATATTCCACACTTCTCTCTATAGAGATAATCCCATAATATTTTTTACACAAATATCTCATCTACTATATCTTTATTATGTGTGGGATAATTGTTCTCATGAATTTTCAACTACATTAAGGCATAGGCAATAACATTATCTTTTTCGCATTAGAATACAACTTAATCCCTACTTTGAAGCATCATTGTATACCACAAAGAGTTACCAACTTATCAAAAGTGTGAGTAGAGGCACAATGATAATCCCTTTTTTAACTCTTTGAATCAAGCTTCACATTCACTTGTATAGAAAAAAAAATTATCCCTTCTGAATCATCTTGATTAAAAAGTTTGAAAATCATGATAAGTTCATCAAAAATCACCAGTTATAACTAGTTATACTATGGAAATAATAGATCTCCATTACCTATGATATCTTGGGCCACACTTTGATTGTATTTGTCTTATAAGGGTCTATTTATATTCTTTTTTGGGTGATAAAATTCCTCAATAATGACACTTACTCCATCAAGATCACACATTTATTGTTCATGGATTAATGTTTCACATTTTTGATGTGTTTATCATAGTATTCAAATACTCTTCATGTTCCTCCTTGATCATAGAGTACATTAGAATACAATCAATAAATACTACCACATGTTTTTCAAGGTAATCTTTAAAGAATCTATTCATTAATCCCATGAATATTACTATAGGATTTGTGTATCAGAAATGAATCACTATGAAATTATAGTTTATATACCTCATTTGAGAGTAATACTTAGAAATATCTTCCTTCCACATCTTTAATTGGTGATGTCCAGACCAAAGGTCCACCATTGAGAAATAACTTTCAACATGCAGTTGATCGAACAAATCATATATATATGGAAGGGGATACTTTTTATTTATCATAGTTTTTTTGATATCACATTAATAAATGTAGAGTAACATTGATCAATCATTCTTCTTGATTAAGAGGAATGGAGCACACCATGGGGAAGCACTCAGTCATATAAAAACCTTGTCCATATTCTCTAGAAACTGTTTCTTTATTTCCTCCAAATCAAAAGTGGTCATTCTGTATGGTGTCCCTGATATTAGAAGGGATCCCATAATAAGTTCAATTAGAAACTCAACCTATTGATCAAGAGGAATAATATTAAATTATTCAAGGAACACATCAGTGTATTCCATCACAGTGTAAATTCCTTTAAGAAAGATTCTCCCAATTTTCTCAATCATTTGAACTTGATATTCTTTCTCATAAGGTGATAATATCCACAAATGAGATTATAGATCTTAAAAGATTCATAATATTATTAATACTTGTATATAATTGATTATTATTCTTAATGTGATCAGTGGTCTCCATTTCGAGATATTTTATGTTGTATATATATAAATATATCAAATCTATGCCCAAAATAACACCAAAATATACTAAGGAATTAAGAAAAGATTTTTTGGGAGGTTCAACACACAATCCTTAACAAGGAGGATTTATATAAATTGGATGCAAAAATTTCCCCATTTTATGTTCTATGAGATAACTCAACCTCCACATTTTGAGTTTTTGTTTGAATAGTTCTACAAAACATCTATGAAATGAATGAATGTATAGAACCAGAATGAAAAAGTACATTCTATATTCTTGAATGAATAACTAATGTACATGTCACCACATCATTATTAGTTTTGACCTTAGTATTAGTGATGTTATAATCCTTCCCTTTCTCTTTAGGCTTTTCTGGTTGATGAATTTGATTAACCTTGAGGACTTGGGGTTTAGTGCACTATCATTCACAATTACATTTATCCATGCATTTGAAGAATTTATCTATGGGTGTTGCTATCATTTAGGCCATCACATTGTATTTCTTCTTCTGGTCTCTTCGATATTCATGATCTTGGTGGGCTTCTCTCTCCCACTTATAGCATTTACCCATCCCTTTGAGGTAGTTCCCTGATGATTCTTCACACATTTTTTGACATTTGGGTCATTGATATATCTTTCCCCCTTTCTCATTATATCACCCATCTTGAAGCTCCATACTTTACTTCATAACACCATATCCATGGGACTATTGTCTAAATTAAATATCCAGTTTGAGATAACATCAAATTAAATTCTCATAACTCCCAAATTCTGAAATTTATAGGGCCATTAGATGGTGTAGTTTTAAACAACTAAACAATCTATCTAATTTTTATTCAATGTTAATAAAAACAATTGAAGCATACCCTGAATATGTGAGAAATTTACATCGAAGGCCATGACACATTCACCTTACCTTTTCATCATCTCTATGAATTATCTCTTCATATTTTTATGAAGAGATCAGGGGAAATACTTGTTAAAAAATTATCATATTATCTTTCCACTTCATCTATTCAATTTTGACATTTGGCATGGTGTTTTTAATCAATGACCACCATTGTTCATCCTCTATATCAAGACTAAAAACATCCAAATTCACATAAACAATATTAAAACACTAATGTATAGAAAATATATTTTCCATTCAGTTGAAACACTGTTCCAAAACAAGTGGATCAGAAGATCAACGAAATTTCGGTGGTCATTTCCTCATAAAAGACATGATATCTAGTTTATCCCTCATAGGTGAAAGAGGATGTTCAACATTATTCAGTTTATTGTTCATTTCTTGAGACAACTAGGTAAGAATCACAATGAAATTTTTAAATCAACCCTAAATCATTGGGGTTTTCATTCGATCGATCACTGAATTTTCCCTCACATGGTTTGTTAGACTGGTTTCATATAGTTCCCAACCTTTTCTAAGATAGAAAAGGATATTAAAAAATAATGGAAAAATTCATGCATAAAAAATTTAATCATTTTTGAAATTAACTCTAATGTAATATATTATTGGATCCTTAATGTTCACTTTACTATTCCAAATAACATATTACTATTACATTGGTAAAGGTTCATTAACTTCAATAAATACCACTTATTCCATTCATTATTTATTTATAAGGTTTTCATTGTGTTCTTGTTGTCATTAAATTTTGTTTATATAATATAAAATATTTACAATAAAGTAATATCCATTGAAAAAAATGTTGGGTCATTACAAATCAGAAGAAACTTTTACATCTCTACATGAGTATATAAATTTTTTATATAAGAAATTGAGGTATAACAACACTAAAAGTATTAGTACTCAAATCTATAACTCAACTAAATTAGTTCGTGAAAAATATGGGAAACCAGTTAATTAATATACTTTTAGATGTATGATTAGAAGATTAACATACATAACATCTTGTTGTTAAAAAAAATTTTATGGTTATGTTATTAAATGAAGATAATACAAAAATTTACCATCGCAATATTTTTAAATTAATTTATCGTTATCTATAGAGAACTATGGATTTATGTTTTATTTATTATTGTGGAAATTATTTTGAAGAAAATAAAATTTGGATGTGGATTTTGGTGGATTTTTAGTGGATAAAAAAAGTGCATAAAAACCAAGAGGTGATTTAACTGTATGGTAATGTATTAAATAACACTCATTATCATTTTACACTAATGAAGACGAATATGTGTCAGCTATAATTTTGTGTGCTCAAGAGTTTTGGATTCATCCCACACTCAAAGGATATATAATGAGTTTTACTAAAACTCAAATTTTGTGTGACAAAAAAGGTGAAATTTCAAAAATTTAAAACACCGAACACGAATCATGTACTAAAAACATAAACATAGTACAAAATTTTCTTTGGGATAAATCACTAAAAGGATATATAAATTTACAATTAATTTTAACAAAACTAAATATTGGGATAATATTACTAAACCACTTTGTTAGGATAGATATGAATTCCTGAAATAAAATCTTGTAATAATCAATATCAAGTGATTAGTGATATATAATTATTTTTTACTAATATTCTTAAATTAATGAGCTTCCTCTCAAAGAGGGTGTACATATGATTTTTTAGTTTTCCAAAAACATTGAGTTTCTAGAAAACATTCATTTTTAATAAAATATTTTTATTATCTAAAAATTATCAAAACATTCAAAAAAATTAATAATTATTACCTTATCAAAATAAAATTTATTTTTAAAACATTCAATATTAGAAATTTTTTAAAACTCCCTTGAACCAAAATATGTTATATACATTTTTTGAGGTGAAATATAATCAAATATAAAATTGTTAAAAAAAATTAAAAAATTGACATTGTTAAAAACTAAATAATAATTAGTTTCTATATAAAAAACTAAGAATAATCAGTTCCTCATAACTTTAGAGCTTATCTACCCAAAAATGTATTATTAATTTAGGTTTGGAACCTATTCATTATTTTAGTATCTAAATGTTTTTGAGCATTTTGTTTTAGTTTAAAAAAAATTAAAACATAAAAAAATTAATCAATTTATTACATACACTTCTAAATGTTTTTTTAAAGATGATTAACATGTTATTATTAAAATAATTCATCAAATAATTCTTGATTTTAGAATTAAAAAGAGTATAAATATGAGTTGTTGAATGTTTTCTAGAAGTTTAACCATTGCTACTCCCAACTATATAATGTTGATTCACCATGAGTCGCACATTAGTAATTAGAAGTTTGAACCATTACTCCTTCCACTCCTTTTATTGTGTACTTCATAGTTTTATATTCATACAACTATCAGTACATGTCTCGGTTAGATGAACAGAGTAGATGATTTTTTAAAGAGGGAAGTGTCTATACAAAGGATTACTAATAGTGTATGGTATGATATGTATGATTCTTCTCTATCAAATATTATTCCATTTCATGGTTGGGATAAAGTTTCCATAGAAAAACCACATAATGATTTCTAACTTAATTACTATAAAATAAAAAGATAATTTTATTCTTCATAACATTTCCCACAAATAAAGAATATGAAGGAATGTTTTTCAACCTTTTGATTAGGAATTCAAGTTTACTTATCAACAAGTATCAGATATTATGTTTATATCTCTTGATAGACAAGAATTCCTTCCTTCCCATAAATTACCTATCAATGTTAGATGTTTCATGATGTCAATGGTATAATAACCCTTGTTAACATTTTCTAATAAATTTAGAAATATTTATCATCTTTTAGCATATACATAAGTCATCAAATTATGGAACCAAGGGTATATCTTATAGAGAAATAGTGACACATATACTCTAAATGTTTTTGAATGTTTTCTAGATTATCTGATGAATTGTAGGAAAATAAAACTTTTTGAATTTGTTTTTATTATAGTGGAATCAATTAATATGCCCTTGATAAATTTGATGATTTTTTTCCTTTCTCCAAATTTTATTTTTTAACTACATGGAGTTAATCAATATTAAGAATCTCACTTCTACAATAAGGGAATGTATTCTATTCATTGATGAAGAAAATATCTTGATAATGAAATTTTTTTAATATTCCATGCTTAAATTGATTTATAATGTGGAAAGAACTCTATCTTATATTGGTCCAACTAAAGAAAAGTAAATTATGAAAGGGAAAGTAGTTGAGAAATGAAATATAATGGATGAACTATCTCATACTAAAATTATTAATATGGTGAAGATAATGATAGATGATTTGGTCAATAAACTTAGGGATAATAAGGCCATGTAGAAACCTGGGGATCCATAATTTGGTATTCATATTGCTTGAATATAACACCCTAAGATTTTATATACATTTCATTAATGAAATTTTTTTTATTGGAATCTTTCATTTCAATAAGTTATATATTCCTTTCACATGGAAAAGACATGTCCTATGCTACCCTCAACACAGACTTGGTGTGCATTGCATGCAACACTATTTTTCTATGAAACATCATATTATTTCTATAATTATTTAAACATCATAATTATAACCTATCCATTAAAAATAGTAATATGAATAGAAATAATTACTTTTAAAATATTATTTATAATGGTTCCAAATAAATTAAAAAAAATGATAATGAAATATATAATTTTTGGTAAAGTCTTTATATGATTAAAAATATTGTATTCATAAAGAAAATTATTTTCATATGTTTCTGTGAACAATAATAAAATTAATATTATACACTAAAAGAAAAAAAATTAGATAAAAAAATTAATTTCTAAATTTATTATGTTAAGATTAGATGATATTTTTTTTGGATTTTTCCAAGAAATGTTATTCTTGGGTAAATAGTAAAAATTACTCAAATTTAGTTATAAACAACCTATTCACTTAAATACCGATTAATGTTAAATTATATTTTGAATCCGACTTTTAAGTCACAATAGAAAAATTACACATAAAATAATCCAATTTAGGTCAATGGATTCATTTTTATATTAACATTAGATATAAAAACTTATTATACTTTTGATCATTTTTACTTTAAAATCTTTCTTTCTCTCCACATCAATGGGACTATTGTTAAACATGATTTCTCCAGCTCTATAATTTTAATTTTTTATAATAATAAAAAAAAATTGCAGCCCGTATAATAGTTTTGGTCTAAATATATCAATATAATTTTTGACCAAAAATGTTCATGAAATGGATTAAAATTAATTATAGTTATTAAGGTAAAATTAAGACTAATAAGGAAATAAAACTTAATATTTGGGGCTTCAATGACCAAGAATCATATCCAAATGGCATTACATACTAATAAATCAACCATACCCCCTCTTGGATCGAATTATTTGGGTTATTTTATTATTATTAAATGGAAGTTACCAATATAAAATGTTATGTATGGAAAAAAGTCAAAATGGAATTTTCATTCCAACAAACATTTATAAAACGTTGAGATGTGTGAAAAAAATAATATTTTATGCTATACATATCATTATTAAACATAAATGGTTAATTTTTATCATAATAATTTATCATTAATTTTTAGAGATGATTTAGTTATTTAAAATGCTTAAGAAATAGCAATGAAGTGATTATTTAAAGAATAATTAACTAAAATAAAATATATTATAAATATTACAATTGAAGTAAATTTATTAAAATATTTTATATAATCATTTTTTCGATGAATATATCATGTAAAACATCTTTAAACTGAATATATTATAATTAAAATGTTATTTTTTTGATATTTTGAAATTAAAATTAAATAAATATTGTCAAAATTGACATTAATGTTATTTTAAAATAAATGATATTTTATTAAACGATTAAAAGTTACTAAAAATATTATAATATACTAAGTGAATTTTTAGGGTTAATAAATATTTAATATTTTTTATTAATAGATCAATTTATCATTTATAATTAACATATTGACCCATTGAATGTAAATACATTTTTAGCTCAGTTTGGGTTTAAGCTGTGTTTTTGTACGTCACATGTGTTTGTTTTAGAAATAATTTCCCAAACACATGATATTTTTTATTTTAAAAATTAGGTATCTTGTTTATAATTTAGTCGATATATATTTTCCTCAAAAATATCTCTTTAATTTACCAATATGGATAAACAACATAGGTTAGAAAACTATTATCCTTAATAAAAACCAAAAGGATAAAATTGGGGAATTATAGAAGTTACAGAACAAAATTATTAAAATTATTATATTTTTAATGTGGTTTAGATATTTATTGATAATTATTCCCAATTAATACAATAGTTTTTGAAATTTTTATGCTCATTAGGAATGTTATACCTCTCATTAATGAATACCTTTGGACATTTACCAAAGTGTCACTCCCCTTGCACTATAAAAAGTCACATAGTCTCTCACTTCCTTACACATCTCAAACCACATAGGTTCTAACAATATCAACCTAATATGCTTCAAAAAAAAATCCAAAATCCTCCTTGAATCCTAAAATTTGGAAAAAAATAATTCCATGGAATACATTTAGTGCAAACTAATAGGATTTACCCAATTATGAGGTAACCCCTTCCCTCAAGATCTATTCTTTTATTTCCATTATCCACTACCTAAAGTATAATTTTTAAATGATTTTATAAAAACAAAAGTATCCTTAATATACTATTATGTTTTTATTATAATTTTTAGACCTATAATTTTAAGCACTTCCATCTAATTTTGGTCAATCATATAGTTTATATGTATGACGAACTACCTCATCACGAAACGATGATTGTACATTTTTTTATCCTCCTCTCAGGGTGGACTTTATAATGGAAAATATATTTATATATTATGTATATTATATTTATAATTTCGTTATGTTTTTATAATTTTTTATTTGTAACAAACCCTTATTCATTCTATATTGTTTAAATATGATAATTTCATTTGAAAAAAGTGTGGACTACTGCCCCCTCAAAGTGATGAGATTCATTCACACACTACATTGAGATTATTAAGGATATTTTTAGTGAAACTATATAATAGTTTTGACATAATATATCTATTTTAATGATTTTATAATCATATATAAATATGCATATATTCCATTTTCATTTTTTTCTTTGAATACATCAATAAAACAAAACAAAATTAATGTTTGTGTACGGCCTACCATCTCCATGAACGGTGTATTCTATTTACTAATTGTATATTCTATAGATTATTATAATAAAAACATATTGAATATACATTATATTTATATCATGTTTTAAATTTAGTAAATCATGATATAATTATAAGAACCAAAGATATAACAAATAATGTCACTAGGGAAAAATAAAGAAAATATTACCCAAGGTGTAACCTTAACATTAAAATTTTAACATATGGGTAATGTAATGTAATAATAAAAAATTATAATATATTATATATAATAATATATCTCTGTGAAACATTTATAATAAACATAAATTTATTATACAAGAGGTTTGAAAGATTATAATGAGTGTCAAGGCACGTGGTAGGGGAATTCGTCACATTTTTTATATTTGTGAGATACAATACATGTTCACAAAAATATTGTTTTGAGAGGTGTATATTCTAACCATGAATTTATTATATGATACTTATAATTATATATATATATATATATATATATGCATAACAATTTAATGTACCTGTTTTTCATGGGTTTTATGTTTCCAAATTTATCAAATTGGAAATGTAGTTTTGTCTCAATTTTCCTTATTTGAGACATGGGCCATGTTATACGACCATCTTTTTCTATGAGGTTTATATAATACATTTTACATGTTATATCATCAATATCCATAATTTAATTATATTTTAAACTTCATGAAATGTAATTATTTTCATTATATTATGATTTAAAATTACCATAGTGGTAATGTTTATTGCAACAATCTCATCATCTATCAAGATTTTTTATGATTATACTTCAATTGATGAAATATTATGATCCTTATCTAAAGAAATATCGTTAATTTTATTACACAATGGATATAAATTTTATATCTACATAATGGTACAATTTTCCCACTCTTTTTTAATGAAGATAATTAAGAAAGTGTTTTTAGGAAAATATGACATTATTTCTCCTTTTGATCGGAAATCAATTTTGCATCAAAACTATTATCTCTAAAAAAAATTTAAGAATTATTCATATGTTTTTATTTTATTTTCATTGAAACATTGTTCACGACTTTATTATATGTTTTCAAATTAATTTAATGAAAAAAAAGTTAAATTTATTCGATCTAATTCTATAAGTTTTCAGGGAAAAAGGTTTTCAAAATGTTTTTATGATCATTTTATAATATTTCAAGTGAATAGGTTTGGAAAATTATTTCAAGCCATAATTATATGTTATAAATTTATAATCAAATAAAATGGTTTTATAAAGGTTTTGTGTTTTTAAATCTATTTTCAAAGAATAAATCATATTTCCATCAAAAAATGTTTTCAAAATATATATCCAAATAATTTTTCATCTAAGATGACATCCATTGATGTTAATCATGCAATTCTAGGAAATTATCCTAAGGTTTCATTCATATTTTTTCTTGAATGGTTTATGTTTGGATATAATAATGCTTATGACACCCATTTCTATCTAATGGGTTATATGTTTTTCATACCCTCTTTTTTTCATGGTTTATTATTTGGTTAAATAGCATTAAAACCTATCTATTTTCAATAGGTTTTGATTTCATTAATTTTTAATGAATTATATTTAATTTAATGGTTTATTATTTGATGTTTATTAAAATTTTCTATTTTTATGGGTCCTCACATGATCCATGTTTTACTATCATGTGGTACCTATATGTCTGATTTTTTTTTGTGAGTGGTGGGACCAATATCTTATTCCAATGCATTGAATAATGAATAATTATATAAGAGATAAATGGGTACATGTGTTATAGAAAATTTCTTAAAACAATAAGGTACATGGGTTTTATCCTAATCCATAAAAAATTGGTAACATGGGTAGTATCCAAAGCCCCAAAATAAATAGGTTCATATGTTGTTTCCCAAGACTAAAAATAAGTAGGTGGATGGTAGTAGCCTAGACCTGAATGTAAGAGGGTTCTAAAGTTGTATCTCAGTCCCAAAAATAAAAGTGTACACTGGTTTCTAGACCAATCCCAATGTAGTTACATGGGTTATATCCCAAGACTAACACTATTTGATGTCCTTCCTAAGTAACCATGTTAAAGGGTTTTCTAAGATTATGTGTATGAAAAAATAGCATGTATTATTCCTATGTTATTATTTAATGTATTATGTTATTTATTTACATATGATTAATATCTTATAGACATACAATATTTATTTCATTTTTCATGTTTTTGGTCATTGATATGAAGGGTATGATCTTATAATGTTATGATCACATTCTCATAACCATATGGTCATGTTTATTATTACATGTCTCCCATGTTTACCCTTACTGACCATATGATATCACTATATATGATGTTTCATTCCCCATATAATGTAAATATGTATTATGTATGGTGTTTATAAAAAGTATATGTTTCATGAAGAACCTAGTGGGAGATAATGTATCTTGTTAATGTTTTAGTGTTTATGTTTCCGTGTTTTCAAATACACTAGACAAATTAATTTATTTCTGCATATATTTATAAAATTTATAAAGTATTATAAAAAAGTTATGAAATGTTAATGTATGCAATGACTAGATATTTATAGTTTGTATCATAGGTGAATGATTAGTTATCATTTCTAATATAGGATGAGAAAATATTACTAAGATCCTTTGGGATATTTATATAGATATATATAGGGATTTCACTAAGGATGCATCTAAGGATGATATAATGTTTAAGAGAGTGTTCTAGAATTTTGGTAATGAATAGAGTGAGTGGTTTCCTATAAATAGATCCATTTTTTGATACTAAAAGTTTATGTCACTCTAGAATAGATGTACCTTGGGGAAAAAACTATGATAAATATGTTTGAGGTCTGACTTGGGGTAATATAGTACATGAAAATATTCAATGATGCACAACTTGTTTGACACTCCCAGGGGATATTCATTCATAATTAAAAAGCTCTTCACTAACCATTATAAAGTATTTTAACATAATATGTCTCTGAATAAACTAATATAAACCTAAGGTTTCATATATTAGTGAAGTAGGATACATGATTTAGGCACCCAATAAGTAATTTTCCTTATAATATGGTACACCATTATGATAATTTTTTCTCACACTATGGATTCTTGTTTTCTTCAATAGAGAGAGATATAAGGAACATATATAACATTTAATGATTTATATTTTGAATGTATGGATATTATGAAAATTTATTTCACAAGTAGAAATATCAAAAAGAGAATTAGGATGGTGTTATGAGTATTGGTTATACTTTTGAAGATATAGAGCCTAAAAATGATGGGTGAAAGTTTTGTGATGTTCTTCTAGTATTTTTACATTAAAAAACAATAATTATTAGATTGAGGTTGAGGAACCTTACAATATGATTCATATTTTCATATTGTAGGAAATATGTATTAGAGAACAAAAAAGTGTGAGGTCATTCTGAATTCATAAAAGTATAATATTTCACAAAAATTCAACAACTCTACAAAAATTGATCTAGAAAACAAATAGTTTATCCTAGTACCTTAAATTCCGATTAATCAAATAATACCATAGATTATCACAAATTTATGGCTTTGTGATTCTTCACATTCTCCGTAGCATGTTCCCCATCACTCACCTTCCGAACATGATAGTTAGATTTATCATCTGTGTCAATGTTTTCCCTTACCACTTATGTTCTTCTATGTGGAAATCAATTTATGTGTTACTTTGTGATAACATTATGATTACAACTTTTATTAATGTAATTTTTGGTATTTATTTTTATGATGTGGGTTTCTATTAAAGTAACTTTCAAGTGTTAAACCTTTTATAACCTAGAGTAATTTCTAGAAAGAAATTCATTTTAAGAGGGGTAGAATGTAATAACTCATGTTTTTATGGATTTTTTTAATGAATTAATATTAATTGATGTATATAATTACAATAATTCAAATATTAATTACACATGGAACTGACATGCATTGCGCTACACTCAACACTGACTTGGTGTGTGCTACAAGCAACACTGAGTTTCTATGAAACATCATGTTATTGCTATAATTATTTAAATGAGATAATTATAACTAGGTGTTAAACTTAGCAATATGAATAGTAATAACTAATTATAAAATATTATTGAGAATGGTTTCATATAAATAAAAATTATTTATAATTAAATATATAATTTTAGGTAGTGTTTTTAAATGATTAAAATTACTATTTTTTTAAGAAAGTGTTTTTTATTCCTTCTATAATCAATAATATAATTAATTTTAGACACTAATATAAATTTAATTTTATAAAATAAAATTCAATTTTGATTTCATTGTGTCAAAATTCTATTAGGTTGAATTTTTTAGATTTTTCAGAGAATTTTTATTTTTTGGAGAATAGTAAAAAATACAACAATTTAGATAAAAACATACTTTTTATTTAAATCATGATTAATATTAAATTATAATTTAAATTGTATTTTAAATTAAAAATAGATTAATTATACATATATTAATACAATTTATCCCAATAGAATCATTTTTATAATAAAAATAGATATAAAAATTTATCAAACATTTGAACATTCTTACTTTCAAAACCAATTTTTCCACCACTTCTCTGAGATTAGCATTATACTTAATTTTCTCACTTATATGATTTTAATTTCTAAAAAAATACCTAAACATTTTCAATCATTGTCATTTTTTTGGTCTAATTAGATCAACATAATTATTTACCAAAATGATTAGTGAATGTGATTAAAGTTAATTATGATGATTAAGGTAAAATTACACCAAATAAGGGAATGAAAATTAATATTAAAGTCCATAATGACCTAGAAACTTGTAAAAAGGGTACTTTTATTCAAATAATTATTCCATATTGTCACGAACCAGACTGAGTCAACCCTTAACCAGTCACACGGTCCAACCTGCAACAAGTCCCGAGAGTTGTTCCTGATCCTCCCGGGATGGCGACAACCACCTAGGTCATCAATAGATTACACAAGGAAACGATTTCTCCCATATATAAACAATCAAACAAATAGAGTACTTAAATGAACAGCCCAAAATACATTTATATAAAAACTAAACTGAACATTATTTGTTCATGAAACTGAAATTACAACTAAACCAACAATGCAACTAACCAAACCTAATAACCAAATAACTTCATGTGACCCTGCTGGTCACTCTCCAACCTAATGATCACATGTCTCCCAAGGTGATTGAATTCAAGATGAAACCTGCACAGGGGCTAAAAATAGAAGAAGACTATATGTGTGAGTATTAAAACTCATTATGTTATCCCGATATTATTTTCCCAATGCACGTCCTTTAAAATAGAAAAAACGTCAATTTCTAGTTTTAAATACAAATATAAAAGAATTATTTCTAAATGAGGTCCCATGCAATAAAAAAATTACTATACAAAAACTTTCATGTTTTATAAACAAGATTGCTAGTAACAACTTTCAAATAGGTGCGACATCAAAACGAAAATACTTTTCAAGAGGACTGACTTAAATAATTTACACTTTTAAATAAATCACACACTAATGAATTCATCAACCAAACACACCATATGCTGATGGTGAGTGCAAAATATCCAATGAAAACAACTCATGGGAACACCTTTAGGCACAAGTAAGTTTTGATCCTCAGGTACATGTTATCTCGGTGAAAGTAACCATAATAAATATCCTTTCTCATTCACTGGATCCACTAGTAGGGAGCATACCCATAAAAAATTTGTCCCTTAACATCATCATCATCATAGTTTATTTAGTTTTTTCATCATCAAACTTTCTACGAGAAATAGGTGCCAAACCCCACAGGATCACTAGCATACCGGTACACATCCACCCACCTATATACTCGAGATTCCCTTTAGTGCTCAATCAAGTTACACCTATTATCAAATACACTTTTCACATTAAAATTCCATTACCAAACCATAAACATGAAAAAAACCTGCCAACATGCTTCACATTTCTTTTACGTATCAATAAACCACTAAAAAGTTTCGTAAAACAATTTCAAATAGTATAATTAGTCCTTGCACATAAAATCCATTCAAAAATGCACTTTTAAAGCCAGAAACCCATCAATAACATAAAAAAACATATTTGGAAGCCCCAAAACCAATTAATAAATCACTTTCATGGATCATAAAATGGCCCCAACAGATAGAACATTAATTAATGATTGAAAAAAAATTTACAAAAAAAAATGCCAAATGGGACTTTAAGCCTTTCTCAAAACTAACATTTCACCAAGGTATGAATTTAAATTTTATTAAGTAGTTTTATACACACCATTTACAGCAGAAAACCACATTCTTAAATCCATTAAAACACTCAAGTTACATATTCAAAACACAAACATTTTCATAAGGATGTGAAACAGGCTATTTTCCAACAACTCAGGCTAAAACCCATTTGTTTGTAAAACGAAATAAAAATTGGAAATCCATATAAGGTCCCAAAAATACCATTTATTATTCTTCTAATAAATTTATAAATGCAAACAAATAATTTTTAAATCACACATCACTCATAAAATCTAACTAGGCCATTTATCGAAGACATGACATGCCCATTTTAAACAAAAAAAAATTATTTTAAGATCATGAAAAGGAATAAAACACCTATTTCATGCCATATTTTATTATAGCTACTGTAAAATGTTCTAAATACCATAAACTAGGTTTTAAACCTCACATAATAGTTGCAAAAGCTAGTGAAACATTTAAATAAACACTTGGTGTGGACTTTTACATCAAGACAACTCAACCTTTCACAAAACAAGGCTTAAACAACCATTTTCAGACCATGAAAATTATCCAAAGGATGAAAAAAAATAATAAAAATATATATTAGATGTGAAAAATAATAAAATTATGAAACATAAATTATAAAGGAATGTTCAAGGGATATCCTACCTCAAATCTTTGGCGTAATGGAAACACACAACCAATATCACCATACGAGGGTTTATAAACTCTACAACTATGAATAATAGCCACAAATGAACAAAACCCCCAAAAAGAATAATGGTATAATAGAACCCTTGGTCTAACATGACTAGGTGAGAATAGAAAACCAAGAAATAATGAATGTAGGAGGAAGAGATAGAAGAAAGGAGAAGGAATCTCACCTTACCACCTAGAAAACTCTTCGTCTTTAATTAGATCTGCACTCATAGAGAAAAGGGAATGGCTTGGAACATCTTAGAGAGGCTCAAATCTTCATGAATAACCATTAAAAGAATATTTGTGAGAAAAATTGTATGAAATGAATGATTTATTGATGAAACAATTTACCTTGTCAATTCTGGACGTTTTGAGGAAACCTGAGAATGTTTTCTAAAATATTCAATTCAAATGATCTCCAAAGAGGTACCCTAGATAATAGGTGTAATTATAGGTATTTGGGAATTCAATGGGAGGTGGAATCACCAAAAAATAATAAAACATGAAAATGATATAAAAGAAACAAATTATATTTTTAAAACTGGAAATGGGCCAACGGGCTGGCCCAATACCTTTATAAGTAACCCAAATTCACCTTGCTTTTTAATTATTAACGAGTCCAAAAGGATATGTAGGATTCAATATTTCAGGTGAGGAAATATGGGAAGTGGAATGAGTCAAAAATGTAAAAAAACAAATGAGTTATAAAATAAAAAAATGTGTTTATAAATCTAGAAATGGGCTCACGATTTGGACCAAATCATGAAGTAACCAGCATTTCTATAAAAACTCTCAAAAAAGAATTGAGGCACCCAAAGATGGAATATTATATATAAATGAAACTTAAAAAGTCCTCATTTATCTCACCCAAGTCCCAGGAAAAGGATCATAACTTCTAATGAACCGGTTCAAAACAATGACATGAAAAACCAAATGTGACAATTCTCCCCACCATTAAAGCTTTCCACCCTCGGAAAGACATAGCACATTCTAGCTGATTGATCAACACCTAATGATTCTTTATCAATATGGTCCAGCCTCCTAATCCAATGACACACCATAAACTATTAATTGAACTTAATCCTCTATCCTAAACCAAAACACCAACTCTCAACCAATTCCTGAGAATCAACCGAAAGATCGAGTCACTACCTCCACAACCAAACCAAGAACCCAGTTGTTGGGCCTTCTACCAATGAACCCAACAATCTCCCAAATAAAAGATAACTCATGAAAACCAAATATTCTAGTGGATTATGGGATAGACTCCCCACCATTAAGAAACAACTAGCACTAGATAAGTTCTTTGGAGGAAAAATCAACGAGACCCTTGGTTGGACTCCCCACCATTAGAACCCAACTTCCAAAGAACAAACAAGAATTCAACATGAGCTAGAATCGGTACTAACTCACAAAATCCCACAAAAACTCTCCTGAAACTACCTACCAACCCATGTTGAGAGGAATACAACCTGAACATTTAAGCCACCCATTCTCGAATAGTGGCATAAAGAATTGGGCTAAAACTCTCTACACTGATCCAAACCCCCACCAATTAGGGTGTGGAGGGTAGGGTACCCAATCATTGTACCATTGAAACAAAAAAAGAAACAAAGTAACAACCTCACTAAAATGGTAGAGGTATGATTTTAGCAATACTACCCACAATCCTAGTACTCCTGACTATGCGTCATATTCACTCTAAAACCTATGGATGGAACTCTAATGGATGAAGAATCTCTTGACTCATAGTCCGGATTTGATAATCCCAACTTGTACTCCATCCATAAGTTCCACATAGTACCGCATAACACCCCAGGAATAAGCAATAGATCAAGAGACAACATGAAACTTTGTTCCTCAACAACACATTTTTATCCAAACAAAAACATGGAGACACACAACACTATTTTATCTCACTCTGAATGAGGATCAGAATGAACAAGGCACACAAAAACACCCACTCAACATCACCAATCACAACTACTACAACCGAGAGAATCACAATAAAGGGAAGACACTTCAAATCGAGCCCAAATAGGTCTCTATTTCAACAAACGGTCCGAGGTATTATTCTTAGAGGTGGATTTAACATTTGAAACAAATATTTAGGTTGATCAACTGCAAATCATGCCAATAGAGAACCATTTGTGGCCACATCACAACATCCAACACATCTTTAGAAACCCACTAAACATTACCCGAAAACGGATCCACCAACAAGATCCCATCTCAAGATGCAACAAGGGTATGACTTCTTGATTATAAAGAAGCATACCGAATAGAAAAAACATCTAAGACATAGGATAAACCATTCACATAACAGTAGGTTCATAACAAACATCACTATTTTTTATATCAAAACACTTTTCAAAAAAAATAAACTAACATGGTGGATATTCACATTCACCAATGGTGTTTCATCAAGTCTCACTCACATGAACATTTACGTGCCACCCTGGGCACTCAAATACCATTCCATAATGGCCATTAATCCATATATCCACAAAACCTTTCATGTGAGGAACCATGAAATCACTGATTAAAAAAACATCAACATTACAAAAATAATCGTATACCTTCCAAAGGCACATTAACCACCAAATCCAAAACTATTTTCAGATTTCACAAGAGAAGCCACACTTCATCAAGAACCATTTGATAAAAAACAATCCATTTAATTTAATAAAACATCCAAAAACAACCATTATATTCCAAATATCCATTTTCTATTTTAAAAAAATATTTAGCAAGGTCTATTTTCATAATCTGACAACCACAAAGGCCGAAATTTATTTCCTTAAAAATTCTACCCTCTCAAAACAAAATTTCCAAAACCATTTCATTATATTCAAACACTTTTCAACAGGCCAAAAACCCCATTTGAAATAGAGTTTCAGAATTACTTTGAAATGATTCACACATTCAAAACCTTTTATTTAAACAAACCAAAAATTTGGATTAGTGAAAATCTAATATTGTTAAATCATTTCCACTTTCTCCCAAAAAATTTTTATAAAAACACAAACTTCCAAAACCATTCTTATATTTAATTTTTGAAAACCCCTTTTCCCTATTTCAAAATCCAATCCTTCCTTTAAAACCAATTTCCATAACTAACACATAAGTATTTTCAAAACAAAAATACAAAATTCAAGAAAGGTCTAAGAAACCCACAAAAGGGAACTGGTCTCAGTATGTGACTTGACCATATAGTTAGCGGCCATATGTCAAACCCAAAACCAACACAAAGAGACTTATTAGGACCATGCCCTAGCAAAACATGGATTTCTAGGACCTTTGAGCTCACGAAGGCCATTAGTCAGACTCCCCGTTTCATATCCCTATAGTAAACAATAAATAAGAACAAAAGAAACTAATAAAACCGGACATCTCGTGGAAACTCGAGGATCATAACGAGCAAGAGTTCGCAACGCACTTCTTGGGAAGGAGACAAACACTAAGGGAATCAATAGAGTACACAAGGGAATGATTTCTCTCATATATAAATAATCAAACAAACAGTAGAATGAAATGGATAGCCCAAAATACATTTATATAAAAACTAAACTGAACATTATTTTTTCAAGAAACTAAAAGTACAAAAAAACCAATAACTAAACTGACCAAACCTGATATACAACTAACTCCATTTGAACCTGCTAGTAACTCTACATCATAATAATCACACATCTACTAAGGCAATCAAACTCAAGATGAAACTTGTACAAGGGCTGAAAATAGAAGGAGACTATAGGTGTGAGTATTAAAACTCAGTAGGTTAGACTAATATTATATTCCCAATGCACATCCTTTAAAATAAAAGAATCATCAATGTCATGTTTTAAATACAAATATAAAGGTATGTTTTCCAAATGAGTTCACATTATATAAAAAAATTACCATACAAAACTTTCATGTTTTATAAACAATAATTCCTGTAACAATTTTCAAATAGGTGCAACTTCAACATGAAAATAGTTTTTAGGAGTGCTGCTTTAAATAATTTACAATTTTAAATAAATCACACAAACATATAAATTAATCAACCAAACACATTGTATGCCGATGATGAGTACAAAATAGCCAATGACCACAACTCACGGGAACACCCCTAGGCACTAGTTAGTTGTGAGCCTTAGGTACCTCGTATCTCGGTGAAAGTAACCATAATAAATAATTGTTTTCGTGCACACAAGACACTTATAGGGAGAATTCACATAACCTATTTATACTCCAACATCATTATCATTATATTTTAGTTAGTTTTTTCATCGTCAAAATTTCTACTTGAAACAGGGGATAAACCCCACATGATCACTAGCATACTAGTACACTTCCTCCCACCTAAATACATGGGATTCCCTATAGTGCTCAATAAAGTTTCAAATATTATCAAACACACTTTTCATATAAAAATTCTATTACATAACAATAAACACACAAACATCCCTCAAACATGCTCCACAATTCTTTCACAAATCAACAAACCACAAAAAAGTTTCGTAAAACAATTTCAAGTAATATAACGAGTCTTGCACATAAAATCTATTCAAAAATGCTCTTTTTAGGCCAGAAACCCATAAATAACATAAAGAATCAGATTTTTATTCCCCAAAACAAATTAATAAATCACTTTCACTGACTATAAAAAAACCCCAAAAGATGAAACATGAAATACATATGGAAACCATGTTTATAAAAAAAATTCCAAACGAGCCTTTAATCCTTTATCAAAACTAACATTTGACCAAGGTGTACATTTAAATTTTATTAAGTAGATGTATACACAGAATTTACAGCCGAAAATCAAATTCTTAAATCCCCTAAAACACTCAGGTTACACATTCAAAACACAATCATTTTCATAAGGATGTGAAACATGCCATTTTCCAACAACTCGGTCCAAAACATGTTGTAAACCAAAACCCATTTGTTTGTAAAACAAAATCCAAACTGGAAAGACATAAAAGGACCCAAAAATACCATTTATCATTATTAAAATTCATTTATAAGTCCAAAAAAATTATTTTTTAAATCACACATCACACATAAAATCCAACTGGGCAATTTACCGAACACACAACATGCCCTTTTTAAACAAAAAAAAAATTATTTTAAGAACTTGATAAGAAATAATACACCAATTTAATTCCAAATTTTATTAGAGATACTATATCATGTTAAAAATACCATAAAATAGGTTTTGAACCTCACAAAAAATTTGTGAAATATAGCAGAATATTCAAACAGACACATGGTGTGCACTTTTATCACAAAACAACTCTACTTTTCACAAAGCAAGACTTAAACAACCATTTTTTACACCAAGAAATTTATCCAAAGGATGAAAAACAATAATAAACATATATATCATATGTTAAAAATAATAAAATGACTAAACATAAATTATAAAGGCATGTTCAAGGGATATCCTGCCTCAAATCCTTAATGTAATGGAAACGCACACCCAATATCACCATCTGAGGGATTATAAACCCTAAACCTATAACGACCAGCCCCAAATGAACAAAACCCCCATAAAAATCACATTATAATATAATCCTAGGCCTAACATGACTAGAGAGAATAGAAAATCAAAAAATAAAGTAAGGAGGAGGAAGAGGTAGGAGAAAGGAGAAGGAATCTCGACTTGACACCTAGAAAACTCTTTGTCTTCCATTAGATATGCACCCATAAAGAAAAGGGAATGTCTTAAATATTCATAGAGAGGATCCTAAGGTCTGGAAGATCCAATTATAGAATATTTTTGGGATGAATAGTATGAAATTAATGATTTGTGGATGAAATAATTTACCTTCTCAATTCGAGACTTTTTTAGGAAACCTAAGAACTTTCACCCTAATATATGATTCAAATGAGCTCCAAAGTGGTAAACATGATAATGGGGGTGAGGATAGGAATTTTGGATTATGGGAGGTGTAATCACAGAAAAATATTAAAAATTTTAAATGATATAAAAGAAACAAATTATATTTTTAAAAATGGCAATGGACCCACGGGCTGGCCCAATACCTAATTAAGTACCCCAAATTCTCCATGATTATTAATTATTAATGGGTATAAAAGAATATGTAGGCTAGAATATGTCAGGGGAATAAAAATAGGAAGTGGAATGAGTCAAAAATGATAAAAAAAATGAATGAGTTATAAAAGAAACAAAATGTGTTTATAAATCTGGAAATTGGCTCACAGTTTGGCCCAAATCATGAAGTAACCACCCTTTCTACAAAAACTCCAAAAAAATAATCGAGGCACCCAAAGATGGAAGATTATATATATATGAAACTTCAAAACTCAATATTAATCTCACCCAAGACCTAAGAAAAGGATCAGGATTTCCAATTAACCGGATCAAACAAAGAAATGAAAAACTGGGTGTGATGGATATAACCTCTTGGATTTAATTTTATGGGTTATTTTAATGCTATTAAATGAAAGTTTCATATATAAATAATTTGTGTAAGGAAAAATAAAAAAGGGAACTTTCCTTAATGTTTTCATTTATTAAACATTAATATATATAAAAAATCATAATTTAGGTTATAAATATACTTTACAAATATGAATGGTTTATTTTTATCGTAATATACTATAATTAATATTTAGATATGATTTAGTTATTTAAAATTAATAATAAATGCCAATGTAGTTATTATATAGTTAATAATTAAATGAAATAAATGAAAAAGATAAATATTAACACTGAAGTAAATTGATTGAATTACTATATTTAATTATTTTTTAGATGAATATATCATGTTAAATAGATGAAAAATGAATATATTTGAATAAAAATATATTTTTTATATTATCAAATTAAAATTATATAAATAATTTCAAAATTGATATTAATGTTATTTTACAATAAATAATATTTTACTAAATGATTTTAAATTAACAAAAATAATATATTCTTCCAAGTCACATTTATGTGTCAATGAATATTAAATATGTTATATTAACGTACCAATTTATCTTTTATAATATACATATAGAATAATAGATTTTAAAAACATTTTGAGGACAATATGTGTGTAAGAAGTGTTTTCGCGAGTCACATGTGTTTTTTTAATAAATCATTTCCGAAACAAATGAGATTTTTATTTTTTAAATTAGATATAATATTTATAATTATGATTATATATATTTTCAATATAAATATCACTTTAATTTAATCATATTTTTAAACTATATAGGTTATAAAACCAATGTCCTTAATAAAAACTAAAATGATAAAATTGGGGAAACCTAGAAATTATGGAATTGAATTATTAAAATGCAAGTATTTTTGTGTGGTGAGGATTTTTGAACACAATTATTAACCTATAATACATTAGTTTTCCATTTTTTGGTTACATTCGGTAAGGTATACCTCCCATTAATGAATATATTTTGGTATTTACAAGAGTGACACTCCCCTTCGACTATAAAAAGAAAAACAGTCTCCTAATTCCTTTGACATATCAACCCACAATTTTCTGACAATATATTCCAAATAAAAACACATAACCCCTTAATTAATGCTTTAATCCCTCATTTGTATAGAAATACTTCCATGGAATCTCATTGGTGAAAAGAAAAAGAGTTTACCCAATTATGAGGAAACACCCTCCCTCAGGCTCATTTCTTTTATTTACATTATCCACTATATAAAATATTCATGTTACAAGATTATATAACAATAAAATTATCCTAAAAATAATATAATGTTTTAATGATACTTTTTATTCCTAAACATACACATGCTTCCATCTAATGGGTAATGAACATACTATTTACTTATACTGCGAAATATTGTCTCACTAAACGATGATTATTCATTTTTCCTATACTGACTCTCATGATGAAAATTATTGTAGAAACAATATTTATATATTTTATTTATAATTAATTTATTATTTTGTCTTTTTTATTTATAACATAACATTTTTATTTATATCTTCCCTAAATATGATAATTGTTTTGACCAACTGTGGACTACTGCATCCTCAAAATGATGTGATTCATTCACACACTACATGGGATGTATTCAGGATATTTTTAGTGAAACTATATGATATATAAAAAATAATAAGAAACTATAATGATATTATATTCATATATACATATACATATATTTTGTTTAAATTATTTATTTGAATACGTCAATAAAACGGAAGCAGAGTTCATGGGTAAGTACGACATACCGTCTCCATGAACTATGTATTCAATTTCATAATTATATATTCCATAGATTGTTATAGTAAAAATATAATGAATATAAATTATATTTAAGACATGGGTTTATTTTTATTAATCATGATATTATTATAATTACCAATGATATAACAAATTATGACCCATGCAAAAAAAAAGAGGATATTACCCGAACCCTAAACATAACATGAAATTGTCAATGAGGAGGTAGTATAAAGTCAAAATCAAATAATATATTGTATTAGATATAAGTATTTTTTATATAAAAGATGTATAGTAAGTTAAATTTATTATACAATAGTATTGAACAAGTACGATGAGAGTTAAGTTGCATGGTAATGGAATTTAATCTCACATTTTATATTTGTGAGATACATGCTAATTTCACCACACTTTTAATTTATTGGTGTATATACTATCCATGAAAGTATTTTATGATCTTTATGAATAAATTTATTTATATCTAAATATCCACTTTATTTACTTTCTTTCATGGGGTTTATGTTGAAAATGCTAACAAATTGGTTTATTAGTTTTGTCTTCATTTTCTTTCTTTAAAACACATAACATATTATACACCCATATTTTCCTATTATCTATATACACTTTTATACAAGTTGTATCATTAATATTTTTAATTTTATGATATTTTATGCTTCATTTAATTTTTTTCCATTTAATTATGATTTAGATTTACCATAGTTGTAAATGTTTATTTCTAAAATCTCATTGTTTATCAAGATTATTTATGATTATGCTTCCATTGATGAAATATTATGATCCATATCTCATTAACATTCATTAATTTTATAATCCTATATTTATTCATTTTATATGCATGTAATGGAACCATTTTTCTATTATTATATACTAAAAATAATTAATTAAATTTTTTTTGTGAAAATCAGACATTACTTCTCATTTTGGTCGGAAATCTATGTTCCTTCAAAACCATGATTTCTAAAAATCTATTCAAGTATTCCTCATAATATTTCAATGTATTTTCTTTGAAAATATTTTAAAAAGGTTTTCAATATTTCTTTATATGTTTCTAATGTGATTTCAATGAAAATTTTATCGAAATGTTTTCATGCTTGTTTTATAAGTTTTCAAGTAAAATCTGTTTTCAAAATGTTTTGATGATTATTTTATAAGTTTGAAATTGAAATGGTTTTTAAAATGATATCAATATATAAGTCTATGTTTTAAATAAATTTTAAAATAATATCGTTTTTTAAATTTTTTATGTTATAAAAAAGTATTTTCAAGTAATAAAGGATATTTTCTTCAATAAATGTTTTCAAAATATCTATCCAAGTTATTTTAAATGAAGATAACATCCATTAAGTTACTCATTACCTTATATGATATTATCCCAAGGTTCCATTCATATTATTTATTAAATGGTTTATGTTTTTATGCAATGATGCTTATGAAAAAACTTTCTATTCCACAGGTAATATTCTTTTAGAACGCACTTCTTTTCATGGGTTATGCATTGATGAAAAGATTATGAAACCTATATATTTAACATAGGTTATGATGTGATGAAATGTTAATGTCACCCATTACATTTCATGGTTTGTATTTTATGTTTATAAAATCAATATATTTTTATGGGTCATGATATGTTGTAGGTATTATTATCCTGTGGAACATGAATGTATGAATTCATTTTGTTTCTGGGGGGACCTATATCTCCCTCTAATTAATTGGGTAATAATAAATGATATACAATATAAAAGGGTATATGGGTTGTATCCCAGGATTTAAAAAATAAGCTAGATAGGTTTTATCCCATGCCCGAAAAGAAGAAGGTGCATGGGTTTTAACCCAAGCCTGAAAATATACATGTGGTCAAGTTGTTTCCCATGATTGAAAGTAAGAGTGTATAAATGAAATTAGCCTAATATCTAAAATAATAGGGTATGGGGGTTTTATCCCATGTATGAATCTGTTACAAGGGTCATAGCCCAAGCCTAACACGTTTTAAAGGTCTTGGTAGTTATCCTTGACAGAGTATTGTCAATGTTTATGTGTATTCCACAACTATATGTTTTGTTCTTATATAACTATTTCAAGTATTATGTTCTTTATTTTCTTATGATTAATGTCCTAGGAACTACCAAGATCTATTCTATAATTTTTTTTATAATCTTTGATATGTAGGGTATGGACTTATAATGTCATGATCATGTTCTCATACCCCTATGCTCAATTTTATGCTTAGATATATCCTTTTTTACCCTTACTGAGAATTTTATCTCTACCCTTTTTATGTTTCATACCCTATGTTATGAAGAGATGTGTTATGCATAATCTGTCTAAGAAGGTTCCTAGTCATGTACAACCTAGTTTGAGAAAATATTTCATTATAATGTACTAGTGTTTATGTTTCCATGTTCCTAGAAGCACTTGAATAATTATGTAATCTATGAATATATTTATATAATGTTTAAATTATTTTGTAAATGTTATGTAAGGTTAATATTTTCAAATACTGGGTTTTTATATAGAACCTTATCCTTGAAAATTATAATTGAAGATGAACTTAAATATGTTGAGAAAAAAAGAAATAAGGGAACTGATTTTTTGAAGTAAAAATAGTTGAAATTATCATGAATGATGTTGAAATGGATTCTGAGAATATAGTTTTAAATGTTCCTAAATTATCAGTGATACAAACAACTATTATAAAAAAAGACTTCCTCAAACTGATCCAAAAATTCCCAATGTTAGTTTGAAGAAAATAAAAACATCATTTTTTTCTTTATTAAGTAAAAATAGTGGGGGATATTTGTAATGGCAATGTGGTTGCAAAAAAATGGGCCCCATTAATGGATCAGAAGGATTTTAAAATTTAAAAAAATATAGAAAAGAAAATTAGTAATGTTTTTCTTATAACATTGTTGTAGTTATATAAATAAATCACGGATGATGAAGAGGAAGATAATGAATAGGGTAAGAAGAAGAGGCATATGATGAATCTTAATAAGAAAGATAAAAAA
This sequence comes from Viscum album, assembly GCA_963277665.1. Lineage (NCBI taxonomy): Eukaryota > Viridiplantae > Streptophyta > Magnoliopsida > Santalales > Viscaceae > Viscum > Viscum album. Next base: position 649,462,369 of record OY728150.1, read on the forward strand.
CATCATCATCTTGGACACCTATACCTTCTCAAAATAGATATGGATAGGAAATTAGAATATTCTAAAGAATTAAAACCATCTTCAAAATAAGAAGAAAATTTTTCAGCAAAACAAGAGGAATAATATCAAAGATAACAAAGAAGTGTATGAAAATTTTGAATATGATAAGTATATAGATATTATGAATGTTTTAGAGAATGAAAAACCAAAAGTGATAAATAAGAGATATATTCAACCTATTAAACCAAAATATCCTTAGAAACTATCCCACTAAATAGACTCTGAAGGAATAGTTTTTCAAAAGGATATGATTATTTTCCTTAAACCATGAAATGTTCATGTGATTAAATCCTTTGTGTTTAAAATATAGAGGTAAGAAGAAAATTTATTCTGAATATTATAACTGAGAATTTGGAATCACTATAATTTTTTACACAATTAGTTATTCATATTGATGTTAACTTGAAATATTTCAATGAAATGACCATTGTATAAAAAAAATCATTCAATATGATTGCAAATTTCTAAAATCTTATTAATAATGATCTTAATGAATATGGTGTTCAATTATTGAAGTAAAGAAACACTCAATTGATTTGGAGAAATCCTTTTATATGTTATCAATAGATATCTTAGACAATGTCAAGTATGTAAAAGATTTTAGAGACATAGATTAGGATCACGATGAAGAAGTTAATGTTTTTAAATACAATTTTAATACCTTGGATGTATAAAAAAATGTATACGAACATGTGAATATGATTTGTCTCTTATTAAGGAATAAAATAAGAAGATATATGAGGTGGTTGAAATACTAAAGGATGAGGTTCAAAAGATGTTCGTTATAAAAGAAACTACTATGAAGATTTAGGTATACAGAATATAAGATCAGACGGATAATGATGATGATAACAAGATGAAGGTGATCATAAAAAGATGTTAAATAAAGAATGAACCTTTTCATCTGAACTCTTAACGTAATATTTATACCACATTTTTCAATGGATATTAAATATGAATGATATTTTTATCAAAATACCTAGTTCCAAATGTCTTACAATATTATTTGGAGGTATTTTATTTATTTTATATCAAATATAAATAATTAATACACATATAATTGTTTCACTAGTTATTTATTTTATAACTTTTTGAAAACTATGTTCCTTCCTTGTATTTTTTCTAAATCACAATGATAGAGAAGTTTATAAATCTAAATGGTGCTGTTTGAATATAAAATATTTTATAGAATTTCTTAGAGATCAGTTTAAGAGGGATAGTTATAAAATGTGGATAAATATATGTGAAATAATTTTAGAGAGGTAAGGTCTAAATAAATATTACTTATCATTGAATCACAAAGTTGTCATAAACTCAGGGGGGTCATATATAATGTATATCTTCAATATTCATAAAATTACAAAGGAATATAATTTTTTCAAGGTAATTAATTTTTATTTTATGTATTGTGATTTTTTATTTCCAAAAAAATGATAGATTTTGAGTTGAAAGTTATACATTCATCATTTCTATTCATTAATTTTTAAAATCACAAACACTCTCAGGAAAAAAAATTACAAACTTTTTATATTCCATGTGTATTATTATGCTCTTTTTAAAAACTATCATTTATAAATAATGAATACCTAATTAAAATATAAATTGAATATAAATTTTTATAACTCAATCTAATCCATAAAACTAATGGCGCATCTGATACATTGGATCAACTACAATCCAAACTAGTGGGTATACTTGTGACTTATCCCTTAGATTGGAAGAATATAGGACCATCAGACTACCGTTGGTACTGATCTATTAGACTTTCATTTTCTCTGTTTAACATAATAAAAACTTTTAGTATAGTTAATCATACTATAAAAAGTTTATAATCATATTATATATATTTGTTTCTGTGAGAATAAATTGAAATAAAATTGTAATGGTGCTAAACTGAATGACATCAGACAATGTAATGGTTATCTTTCAAGATCAATATCCAAGATCATTATGAGATGTCCAAGTGCATGATATCCAAGGCTGTTTCAACCAACTATAATATATAAACACTGGAAGGTTATTCAATTAATAGTAGATCATTTGAAGATATAGAATATGGAGTTTCTTCAAATAGATTTTTCATAAAGATTTTATTTCATGAATAATTCATTTCGATGTTTTGTAATCTTTAAGAGAGTTTATATTATAAGGAATTAGTTGGACTGTTGTAAATTCATTACAAAAATATTCTTCAGATTCAATGTATGATCGTGGTAATGTTTGAGGAATTCCATGTGTAGGAAGGAGGTGAATCTGATTCATCAGATCGAGGAAATATAGGGATTGCAAGATAGTTATGGATCATCATATTAAGGCCATTCTTGTGAAAGAAGGATAAATATAAATATTATCATCATATCAATGGATTTTGGGGAAAGGAAGACAGAGGAGTAACAATCTCTCGGGTTGGGGGAATTCTTAGTAAGGAATGAAAAATCATTTATATAGGTATAAAATTTTGGTTGTAATTTTTCGGAATTTATGAATATGATAACTATTATCGTTAAAGTTTGAATCCTTTTATAAAGCATCTAAGTCATTGCTAATATTATAAGCATTTGTATTTATTATTTATATAAGTTTTAATTTTAGTTGTGCATTATTATTAGAAATTTTGTTTCATACATATTTTTTATCATTAGTTTTATTAAAATGATTATGATTCTAATAAATAACAGTAATATATTTAGACATTTTCATGTTTGTATTTTCTCACTGTGATAATTAGATAATAACTATGTCTGGTCTTCCACCCAAAAAAGGAACTTTTTTTACATTTAAAATTGTTATTAAACTAAAAATTACCCCCACATTTTGTATACATAATAAAATCTTATGATCCAATAGTAAAAAAATTAAAATAAAATATAATTTACTATAAAAATTAGTTTTATGCAATATTCATCAAAAAATGAAACTTCTCAAAAAGATACCAAGTATTCAACCTAAGATTATTTCAAATTTGTTTTTTATTTTTTAAAATAAATTTTTAATGGTGTTAGAATTAATTTTAATTTATCTATGCCAATAATTATTAAACCAAATTTTCAGAAAAATATTTTATTTTGATAAAATTTCTTTTTTATTTAAATGAATATAATTTTATATTAAAAAATAGATAACTAAAAAACATGTTAAAATGATATATTTTGAAAAGCGTGTTATTCATATTCATTTATTCCAATACAATGTATATGTGATAAATATCATAAGAAATAATAATTTAAATAGTGTAATGTAGTTTATTAAAACTCAGTCTTGCATTTAATGTAAGTTATTGAAGGAACTCGTTCTTTTGTGCACCACATGCCAAACTCATTATTTCATTTAGAACACTCTTTACAGGTTTCTATGTATAAAGAAATCATTATTTAAGGTCATGAATTTTAATTTTTTCGAAAAAAATCAGGGTGTTACATTCCACCCCACTCAAAATAAATTTTTCCATCGAAATTCAACTTTCTCATCAATGTTTTAATAGATGAAAGTAACATTCATTGAAATACACATAGTAAAAATTAATACTAAAACATCCTTTACAAAATGAATGTTTAAACATAATGGTAAACCTATGTACCTCATAACTGGGTTTACACATACTATAACATGGGTGGAAATTGAAAACATGGATATGGAATAGATAAATAACACAAAAATACTGATGGAGAGTGATAAAGAAAATTGATCACAAGATATTTGGTGATATAGATAATGTTTACAATCACAAAAAACAAAAAAAAATATAATGACCTAAGGGACAATTTGATTCATCATAAATGAAGTTCCAAAGGTCTCATTGTTGTTATAAGATATTTTTCCAAAATTTGAATAGTTTCCCTAAGAAGATATATTTACATGATTACAAGAACAATATCATCCATTGGATGTGTCTTGATCAATTTTTAATTCATATCTTACACCAATAAATGAAGGTTAATTTTAAGTGTCTAAATCATTAACTCCTCATAAGGTCTATAAATATAATGATAATTCATTCTTTCTATCTTTATGTATCATCGCAAAAAAATGGTTAAAACATGATATCCAATATGTGTAAATAAACATATAGTAATTAATTAATCTCTAAAACCTCATTCAAAACTCAACATAATCCTTTTCAAAAATCATTAACATTTTGACCCTTCCAAATGATGAAAATACAATATTTTTGAAATAATGTCACTAAATTTCTCAATATCAGGTTAACATTAATCCCCCATATATCATAAAGTCCCTCTTGATTGTCACATATCAAACATGTGAATAAATATATCACAAATTATATTATAACATGTAAATAACATTAATTAGTACAAATCATTATTGAACACATGTATTATTCCTCTTTATGTATTCATATTATTAGATATATTTCTTAAATCCATAAATATTGTAAACTCCAAGCATGATAGAATAAACCACTATTCCAACAAGTCATTAATAATTTCCAAGGTAATAAGTACTATAAAATTTACATTATACAAATCAATCATATCTTTATTCCAAATTTACAATCACAAAATCAGAAACATATTAATGGTTACCTTTCCAATAACCATGTTTTTTTATAAATATCAACTTTCCATTATTTCACATTTTTAGTCTATCTGCATCATTCTACATATCAATTCATATCCTAAATGAAAATAATATATTGGGAACTATATATATATTTACTGATATGAAGAACATAATCATAGAATTATAATATCTAAATACTTCATTCAACCCACATCCATCCCAAATAATTAAATATGACCTATCGTATCACTTCTTTGTGTTCATATGTTATATGTAGTCTCCTCATCACCAACAATATAACAATTACTAACACCACCACACTCATTTTCATCATGATATTTTACCTTAGGAAACTATTATTCATAATTCTAATACTTTACTTACATAATGTATTCAATAGTAAATGATATCTTTAGGAGACCAATATTAGCATCCATTTTGTTAACTGAGAATTCCATTTTTCATTTTAAGTTATTTTTTGTCCTTATTTTCCATATTACAAACCTCTTCATGTTCCTTTAAGACATTCACATTGGTGTATCTTCTAATATTCGTGACACATATAAAACTAAATCTTTTTCCTCTATGGTTTCCAATACCCAAACACTTAGAAAATTATTATTTCTCTTCATTAGTGATTTGGATAGTTGATTAAGTACACATCGTTAATCAAATTACTTGAAAACGGATTTCTTATTATCACAATATAGTTTACTCAAGTTTTTTTCCAATTTTTCTTCTCATAAAAAATATTTACATCACATTCAACATTAACTAAGATCTTTATGGTTTCCACCATTGACTAAAAGAAAAATATATTGCTTTAGAAACAAATATCATATGAGAAAATGACACAATCAAGAGAAAATTGTAACGCCCCGACCCCAGTTACCCAGAGTCGGTGCATTATTATATAACATTGGCATGATCACAAAAGATCATGTCTCAAAAGACCGATTAGTTTAGTAGCCTTAGAAACACTAGATAGATTCATAAAGTTTACATTACGTCATAAAATGAAAACTACAACAACATACTCCCCTTAGTCCACACTCATATCCCCTCATACTATCCCTGTAGGTCATTCATAAAATACTTCTTCACATCCTGGGAAAAATAAAACATAGAAAGGGGTGAGCTCAGATGCCCGGTAAGGATAACAATATAGTAGAAACTTTCATAAATTAGCATAAACATTTAAGGAAATGTATAACTAAAACAAAAGCCTTTTAAACTTGAACTTCAGCATAATATGGCAGAAATAAAATGAAATAATGTCATTTACTTATTCACATGGATATTCTAATAATTTAATAATCACATGCAATATCAATAACCACTTTCATAATGATAGAATGCATAATTTCGGACTATCATAACCACATAGCCAAGGCCTCATGCCAAGACTACAAATAAGATTTTGTCAAGGCCTCATGTCAAGACACTAGTTTGTCTCATGAGACCTACTGATGCATTGAGGAGCTATAGCGGGCTCCACCCATCACTTATTAAGTCCAATTCATTCCTCATATGAATAGGTTTAAACATAACATAAACATTTGTATTAAAACTAGTATATGAAATGAAAATATTTTCTCCATAATCCATGAATGGTATAGAAATAACACATCCACAGTCAAACATATCACAAAACCTTCAATACAATATTGAAGTTTTGTATCATAATAAATCAACTTCAAATAAGCTTAAAATCTATCAAAGGATGTTGACATAGATTAAATAAAAACTATTTGAGAGAAATATCTCTTTTTTAAAATCATTTAAAAGTCACACATTTATAAAGGAAGTAATTTAAAAGAGATTTTTGAATCAAAGTGTCTCATACCACTTTGAAACTTTTGAAAAGAAATATCATTTCAAAAAATTCATGTCCATATAAATAAATCCTTAAAATCATTCTGAAAACATGGAAATTAATTAAAAATATTTAGAAAGATAAATCTTTAAAACATTTAAAATTCTGATCTTGATAAAGAGTACCTTTCACAAATTCTTAAAATATTCATTTTAAAATCATTTAAAGGTCACATAATTATAAAATAAAACATTTAATTTCAATATATTCTTGTAATATTGTAAGGGAAGCTTCTACAATTTTATAACAGTGGAAAATAGCCGCACCTGCCGTATAAGTTAAAAAAAGACATTCTTACCTTAATTCTGTCAAAAAGGTTAAAGAGGACCTTGTTTAGAAAATGAAAGAAATATTCCTTTATAAACTTCTTATAAAAAGTCATAAAATGGTATAAATTACTTTAACCCATATTCTTTAAAATAGTAAGAATTTTTTGAAATACATTTTTAAGAAACAAGGATGTGGATGATAAAGAGGTCCTAATAGATAATTACGTATAAACAACCTCAGATAATGAAGAGATTGTGAAATAAACCCTTACCTTGTAATTTTCCTTAGTTGAGGGTAGTTTAACCTCCTTTATAATGGTGAAATAATTGTTATTAAATTATACAAGAATCATATACATTAATATGATATCATATATGATCTTTTAAAATTGCTTTGTTAATAATGTCTTAGGATTATCGTCGTTTCGGGTGTTAACTTACTCGTTTTCTTTTATATGTTTTGTTACATAAGTCGTGTTTGTTATGGATAGGTTGTATCTTATTAATATAGAGAATTATATCAAGTCCTTAAACATTATTTTTAATCATAAAATGAGAATTATACTTTCATAGATACGATGGGGAATGAATCTCATCGCATTCGTGGAGACGGTAGTCCGTACAAACGCACGAACGACAATATCATTATTTTGATATTAAAATAATATATAATTGGATGTTATATCATATATAAATAATCCTAATCAAGTTATATTTATTGTTTACATCAATTACACATCACTATCATACCCATCCAAATAATAATGTTTTGAATAACAATTACACCACGACGTGGAGACGATAAGCCGTGCGTAGGCACGTATATTGACATGTCATTCAAAGGATTGATAGAATAATGAATATGGCTCTATCATATTTATAATGAGATAATGGTATATAGAATATACTGAAGTTATTATTTTAGAAACTAAATAACAAATAAAGAATAAGTTGAAGAAGAAACGAACTTGAAAAAGGGTGGTGAAAACATTACCTCTTCTTCGGGTTCTTCCTTTTGATTTGATCAAAATGGCTCTTTATGATTGCTTTATGATCAAACTAAGTCCTCTAGGTTGAATTTATGGAAGTTTATATAGTATTTGGTAAGGGTTTGGTCGAACCAAAAGGCTTTTAAGCTGTGAAGAATTGGTTAGAAGTTGTGTTCTTTTATAAGGGGAGGAGGGGCTCTTTAGAAAAAACATAAAAGTATTAATTTATAATAAATTAATATTCGGTTTATAATGGCACAAAATTGTATTATTAAAATTATAAGGTGGGCATGGGTCTAAATCTATTCAACCAATATATTTTAGATAGGTTTGGGTTATTATATTAACCTTATCGTTTAGTTTTAACTCTTAGTTAATTAGTTTGACATTTACCATGTCACTTTATATTTTTATATAATATAGTTAATAAACTTAATATATACATTTAAGAGACCCCCAAGTGGTGAATTAATGATAATCCTATCATGATATAAGTCCTTTGGCCTAACCTTAGATTTTTAGAAATTGAATATCAATTAATAATATAATATTTGTTTTAAAAACTCATTTATGTCAATTTTGACACTATTCAATAATTGATTTTTGTTAAATCATAAAGACATTATTAATTCGAAATAAATTTATTTAATAAATCAAAACATGTCATAGAAACCAATGAAATTCTTTAATGTCATCAAAACTTTCAAATTATATTTATTTTAACATTTACAATACCAATTCTTTGATTCTTTCATTAATAAGGAAAATACTGCATCATTATTGTGTCATAAATAAATTTAATTATTCAATGTATAAAAATTATAAATAAAATTAAATTATGTAGGATATATTTTTAGATTTTTAATTAATATAAATAGTCGAAACGATAACATATATAACCCTATGTAAAAATTTTTTTACTAAAAGATATATGCTTATGTCATTTTTGTATTTACTTTATCTTAATTAATATAAAGTGTCCTTATCACCTACAAGTGGCTCCATGGGGTCTCAAAATCGACCCAAATATGTCCATAGTCAGATACGTATCAACCAATAGGGTTAGGACATGTTTTAGGATAAATTAATATTATTATAATATTATTTTTTACCCTTATTTACCGGATTTACCCTTTAACCATGGTAAATAAAATATTTACTGAAAATTATTCAAAATTTATAAAAATAAAAGTTACCTATTTACATAATTTGGATCTCCTAATTCCAAATATGGAATCCATATTTCTAAATTCAAAACACAGAAGTGGCAGAAATTAATTTAAAATTAATTCTCGTTATTAAAACAAAAAGCGTGTTTTTAAGAGATAATAACTATCAAAAGATTGACAGTTGTTTATGTCCGGTTTAAATGTGAAATTATGTTCAATAATGAACATTATATTAAATGGTAAAAATATATTCTAAATATACTTTAAAACTACTCAAATTCATAATTTATCACTATTAATTATTTTTATTAAAAAGTTGTTTTTAATTAAAATTTATCAATTTTCACTATTCATCAAAATAGAAAATTTATCTGAAAAGTACCAAAATTTTACCCAAGGATAATTTAGATATTAAGAATCCAAAAATGATTCCATTTTGGGAGATAAAATTTATAAAATTTCAAAAATTAGGTATTACTATTCATAACGGCTACTTTGATTGGTTGCGGTGTGTTAGAATCTCGAAGTTGTGTACAATGCAAGCTATTGCATTATTCAAAGGGAAACGTACCATGGAGGATTGGGGTGTTACATTCTCCCCTCCTTCAATAAATTGCATCCTCACAATTTAAAAATGTTCTTCGAAAATAAAAGGTTGAAAATAGAAAATACCTTTGTGGAAAACCCATATCGAAAATAGGGTTAACAAAAATATAACTTTAAAAGAAAGAAAGTGAAGTAAAAAAGGTCACCTGAGGTAGCCCAAACTAGTATTCTATGAAAACATGGATATAGAGGAGAAAAAACCGTGAAGTTATGATGGAGAGTTGTAGAAAATAGGATTGGGAGAAAGTTAACTTTAAGAAAATCACAAACTTGTGATTGGTTCAACGGTCTTTGATTCCCCAGTAGGAAAAGTTAACTGACAACGTTTTTGTTTTATGTTACCTTTCATAAAGTTGAGGAATTTATTTATGAGATTTACCAAGAATGTAAGGAAATATACTTACTTGTCATGTAGATTTTCATTCTTTAATAAATTTTTACCACAAACCCATTTTCACTCCAAAAGGTAATAGAAATCAAAAATATTCTACTTATCCAAACCGTATCTGGTTCCAAAAATAATTTATAATCATATATCAGAACTTTTAAAAAAATAAAACTACATTATACACTCCAGGGACTTCACGTAGTCTAGTGGTAGGTGATAAATCCCAATTACACTATGTTTGTGGGTTCGATTCTCGCGATTATGTCCGACGTGACGGGTTGTCACACGGTTTGCGTGTTGTCCTTTTTATAAATAACCAAAAATAACTTTAACAATAGTATCCTATGTAAAATATAATCCATTCAAACCTTTATACTTGGCCAAAATACTTCTGTAAACCCTCAGTCCAAAATTTATATGAAAGGTAAACATATTGTAAATCCTTTTTACCCCATAATAGCATGTGAATACCTTCATCATGTATTCTTTTAAAACACTGAAACATCCTGAATTACCATAAAACCTTATTGATTACATTCATGCTCCCTCATTCCTTATAGAATATTTTATATACCTTATCCATCTGAAAATGTTGTAAACTCCAACAATTATGGAATATAGAAATCTTTAATCAGTTTCAAGGTAGTCAAGAATATCTAATATAATTTACCCAAATCAACAATATATTATTCCAAAATTAGTACATCAATATTTAGATCATATTAAGGTTTATCTTTCCTTTAAACATGTAATTTCCAAAAAGTTTAACTTTCTATAGAGTCACTTTTCTTAGTACCATAAAATTTCAAATCCTCAATGAAATAGTACAGCAGTACAATCCTTATTTATTTCCAGTACATCATTGATACAACACTTCAATAAAATAATTCCAATATAACAACATAAGAACACTAGTCATTCCTCTTCATCTATGGTAGTATCATAACATGATTATTATCCAATAGCATTATTTGCAGCATAGTCTGATGACTGGGACATTAGTTCGCGTAGTGTCCAAACTCCTTACAAATGAAGCATTGTACATTTGAAACCTTTTTCTTAGCCTTGAAATCATGTACTTGGTGTCCTTTTTCTCCACACTTATAACAAACTCCTATTCCATTCATGCAAGTTCCAGGGTGTTTCTTCCCACAGTTATCACATATGGAAAAATTATTCTTTTCCCTCTTCCCTTTATCCATCTTTCTCTCTTCCATCCTTTTATTCTCTTGCTTCCCTTCAAATACATAGGACACAAAGAATCCTTTACTTATATTTTTAACACATGATATTATTTCTTCATATTTTGAGAATAAATGGGAGAAAAATTCTCTTCTAAATATTGTCTTAATACCATGAAAGATATGATCCTTCTTACTCTTTGGATCATACGTATTGTTGGAGTTCACATTCCTTCTACTAGGTGCCATTTCTATACAATGACATACACTAGGTCAGTTTATGAATTGCAATGAATAATTTCTAGTTTGTAAAATACCTAACGTAGAATAAACAGTTTATGGATATAATCCATAATAAAAAAAAATTCTTTGAGGAATTATATACTCCTAAACCCTTCATAATGGTTTGTAAAGAAAATGAGAATTATCCAAAGCATATCCCCTAGGAGTGTCGTAACCAAGAGTGCAGCAAGGCCCATTGTCGTGCACTAGTTCCCATTTGAGTCTAGCTCAAAGCAGTGTTTTCGCATTTTACCCCTAGGTACATCTGTGCCAGAGCTACCTCTACCTTCTCGTATCCAGACAGGGATTTATTTCTAGGAAAACTCACAAAATCTCTACAATACCAAAATTCTAGGATGTTCTTCTATACTAATCCTCAAAGTCTATCTTAGGTCTATGTGCTCTAATCAGAGTTTATCTTAGTATAGCTTCCAAGCTTTGTACTAAACGTCCTCTGATACCAACTGTAACGCCCCGACCCTAGTTACCCAGAGTGGGTGCATTATTACATAACATTGTCATGATCAAAAAAGATCAATTATTGAGAGTCCGATTAGTTTAGTAGCCTTGGAAACACTAGATACATTAATAAAGTTTACATTACAACATAAAATGAAAACTACAACAACATAGTCTCTATAGTCCACACTCATATCCCCTCATACTATCCCTGCAGGTCATTCATAAAATACTTCTTCATATCTTGGGAAAAATAAAACATAGAAAGGGGTGAGCTCAAATGACCAGTAAGGATAACAATATTGCAGAAACTTTCATAAATAAGAATAAACATTTAAGGAAATGTATAACTAAAACAAAAGCCTTTTAAACTTGAACTTCAGTATAATATGGAAGAAATAAAATGAAATAATTCCATTTACTTATTCACATATAGTCATATGAAATATCAATAACCACTTTCATAATGATGGAATGCATATTGCCAGACTATCATAACCATGTAGCCAAGACCTCATGCTAAGACTAAAATTAAGATTTTGTCAAGGCCTTGTGCAAAGACACTAGTTTGTCTCATGAGACCTATCGATGCATCGATGAGCAATAGCGGGCTCCACTCGTCACTTATTAAGTCCAATGTATTCCTCTTATGAACAGGTTTAAACATAACATAAATATTCATATTAAAACTAGTATACGAAATGTAAATACTTTCTCTATAATCCATGAATGGTATAAAAATAAAACATCCATGGTCAAACATATCACAAAACCTTCAATACGCACGATAAATGCTTTTTATTATTATTATTTGAAGAAGAACAGAAAAACAAAGAACCTCCATTCAAGTAGGTCTAAAGTGGTGGAGTCCAAGGGAGTCTCCTTTCACCATATTAAAGCACTCAAGGGGAAATATCTCTTTTTTTAAATCATTTAAAAGTCACACATTTATAAAGGAAGTAATTTAAAAGAGATTTTTTAATCAAAGTGTCTCATACCACTTTGAAACTTTTTAAAAGAAATATCATTTCAAAACATTCATGTCCATATAAATAAATCCTTAAAATCATTCTGAAAACATGGACATTAATTAAAAATATTTATAAAGATAAATCTTTAAAACTTTTAAAATTCTAATCTTGATAAAGAGTACCTTTCACAAATTCTTAAAATATTCATTTTGAAATCATTTAAAGGTCAAATAATTATAAAATAATACATTTAATTTCAAAATATTCTTATAATCTTGTAAGGGAAGCTTCGACAATTGTATAATGGTAGAAAATAGCCACACCCGCCGTATAAGTTAAAAAAAGACATTCTTACCTTAATTCTGTCGAAAAGGTTAAAAAGGACCTTGTTTGGAAAATGACAGAAAGATTCCTTTATAAACTTCTTATAAAAATTCAAAAAATGGTATAAATGACTTTAACCAATATTCTGTAAAATATTAAAAATGTTTTGAAATACATTTTTAAGAAACATGGATGTGGATGATAAAGAGGTCCTAGTAGATAATTACGTATAAACAACCTCAGATAATGAAGAGATTGTGAAATAAACCCTTACCTTGTAATTTTACATGGTTGAGGGTAGGTTAACCTCCTGTATAATGGTGAAATAATTGTTATTAAATTATACAATAATTATATACATTAATATTATATCACATAGTATCTTTTAACATTGCTTTGTTAATAATGTCTTAGTATTATCGTCGTTTCGGGTGTTAACTTACTCGTTTTCTTTTATATGTTTTGTTACATAAGTCATGTTTGTTATGGATAGGTTATATCTTATTCATATATAGAATTATATAAAGTCCTTAAACATTATTTTTAATCATCAAATGAGAATTAGACTTTCATGGATACGATGGGGAATGAATCTCATCGTGTTCGTGGAGACAGTAGTCTGTACGTATGCACGAGAGACAATATCATTATTTTGATATTAAAATAATATATAATTGGATATTATATTATATATACAGAATCATTATCAAGTGATATTTATTATTTACATCAATTACACATCATTATCATACCCATCCAAATAATAATGTTTTGAATAACAATTACACCACGACGTGGAGACGATAAGCCGTACGTATGCACGTATGGTGACATGTCATTCAAAGGATGGATAGAATACTGAATATGGATGTACCATATTTATAATAACATCAAAGTATATATAAGATACTGGAGTTATTAGTTTAGAAAGTAAATAACAAGGAAATAAGAAGTTGAAGAAGAAAGGAACTTGAAAAAGGGTGGAGAAAACATTACCTCTTCTTCGGGTTCTTCCTTTTGATTTGATCAAAATGACTCCTTAGGTTGGATTTATGGTCAAACTATGGCCTCTAGGTTAAATTTAGGGAAGCTACAAGAGTATTTGTTCATGTGATGACCGAAACAAAAGGCTGTAAAGGTGTGAAGAATTGGTTAGAAGTTGTGTCCTTTTATTAGGGGGAGGAGGGGCTCTTTAGGAAAAACTTAAACTATTAATTTAAAATAAATTCATGTTTGGTTTCTAATGGATCCAAAGTGGATTATTAAAATTCTATGGTTTGGATGGGTCTAAATCCCTTCAAAAAATAAATTTTATATAGGTTTGGGTAATTATATTTACCTTATCTTTTAGTTTTAACTCTTAGTTAATTAGTTTTACATTTACCATATCACTTTATATTTTTATATTATATAGTTAATAAACTTACTATATGCATACAATCGACCCCCAAGTGGTCCATTAATGATACACCTATCATGATATAAGTCCTTTGTCCGAACCTTATATTTTTAGGAATATAATATCAATTAATAATATAATATTTGTTTTAAAAATTCATTTATGTCAATTTTGACACTATTCAATAATTGATTTTTGTTAAAGTCATAAAAACTTTATTAATTCAAAAATAATTCATTTAATAAATACTAAAATTTCATATTAACCAATAAAATTTGTGTATGTCATAAAAACTTTCAAATTATATTTATTTTAACATTTATAATACCAATTGTTTGATTCTTTCATTAATAAGGAAAATAAGGCATCATTATTGTGTCATAAATAAATTTAATTATTCAATGTATAAAAATTATAAATAAAATACCATTATTTATTAAATATTTTTATCTTTTTAATGAATATTTATAGTTTAAAAGATAACATATATAACCCTATGTAAAAAAATCTAAAAGATATATGCTTATGTCATTTTTGTATTTACTTTAATTTAATTAATATAAAGTGTCCTTATCACCTACAAGTGGTTCCATGGGGTCCCAAAATCGACCCAAAGATACCCATGGTCAGACATGTATCAACCAATAGGGTTAGTACATGTTTTAGGGTAAATTAATATTATTATAATATTATTTTTTACCCTTATTTACCGGATTTACCTTTTAACCATGGTAAATAAAATATTTACCGAAATAATTATTCAAAATGTCTAAAAATAAAAGTTACCTATTTACACAATTTGGACCTCCTAATTCCAAATATGGAATTTATATTTCTTAATTCAAAACACATAAGTGGCATAAATTTATTTAAAATTAATTCCCATTGTTAAAACAAAAAAGCGTGTTTTTAAGAGATAATAACTATCAAAAGATTGACAGTTGTTTGTGTCTGGTTTGAATTTGAAATTATGTACAATGACCAACATTATTTTAATGGAAAACATATAATCTAAATATACTTTAAAACCACTCAAATACATAATTTATCACAATTAATTATTTTGATTAAAAAAATTGTTTTTAATTAAAATTTAGTAATTTTCACTATTCATCAAAACATAAAAGTTATCCAAAAAGTACCAAAATTTTACCCTAGGCTAATTTAGATATTCAAAATCTAGAAATGAAGTCCATTTTGAGAGCTTAAATTTATAAAACTTCAAAAAGTGGGTATTACTATTCATAACAACTACTTTGATTGGTCGCGGTGTGTTAGAATATCAAAGTTGCGTACAATGCAAGCTATTGCATTATTCAAAGTTAAATATACCGTGGAAGCTTGGGGTATTACAAAAATAAACTATATTAATTTTAATTAATGACACTTTATTTAATCTATAACAAATTAGGGTTATATTGGGTTATTCATAGTCATCTTATCTTATAATCCTTCTTGATGGCTCGTAAAGTGTTTTTTAAATTACAAAAAATATTTACTAGAGTATCAATCCATGTATGTAGAAATTAAAATTGTCATTCACAAGTTAATGATCATGTCTTTTTCAATATGGATCTTTCATGTTTGTTACACCTTGGTATATCTATACCATAGTCACTTAAATGTTTAGTATCCTTATAGGGATGTGTTTCTAGATACCACTCACTCTCTCTTGTACCAAAATTCTAGGATATTTTCTAGTAATATTAATCATCCATAGAATTATCCAAAGACTCGCCCCAAGACATATGCATATAAATTTATCTAGGTACTTCACTAAAAGTTTTTTCATCCTAGTTTCTAAAGGTTGACTAAGAATTTCCTCTAATACCAACAATAATAGCCCAGTATTTTCATTAGTGGATATTACATATTTTTTAGTTGAATATTAATTAAGTTTCAAAAATATATTCATAAGGGCCATAATAGTTTAGTTCCCTTGGATACATGGAACACAACAATCTAGTATGATGAAATATCATCAATGTTTTGCAAAATTATATTCCTCTTTAGTACACCTACGTAAAAATAATTCTTTATAACTTGGGGATAGGAAACATAAGAAATGGGTGAGCTCATATTATCAGTAAGGGTAGAAAATGGAGATACCCGGAAAAACATTATCAATCATGTATAAAATATGAACCTAATATTTGAATATCATACCCTTCGTAAAATGTTTCATAATATTTAGTTATTGAAAAAAATCATAGAAATTAATATAACATAAATCATAAAAGAAAATGATCCATGGGAAAATAACATCGGCATAAAACATGGAATTATGGAAAGCACATACACAATGAAAAATCATTTCTTTAGTAGTCAAAGAACATTGTCAAGAAAATCATAGTGTAACAAGTTCACTACCAAAACCATCATAATATTCATGGTTCACTCTAATAACAATAAAGATGGAAAATTTCCCTTACTAAACTGAGTTAACTCCCTATTCAATTTGTTTCTATCAAATGAGATGTAAATAATCACTCAATGCATTTAAGGGAGATATAGGTCCCACCAATCATATAATAAAAATCATACATATATGTGCCACATAAACATAAATAATTCATCATATCATATCCCATGAAAATAAATGTGTTTCAATCACATTTTCATGACATTATCCATTAATAATAAATGAATTTCATAAATATCATTTCATCATTTACACAAACCATCCATATGAAGAATATGTATTTTATCCTCGATACATAACCCAAATAGAATGTAAGTAACATAAAATAATGATATCTTATATGGAAAAGTGTTTCGTAAGATTATTTTAAAAAGCCCTTTTGTAAAATATCATTTTTATTTTTAAAAATCACTATTTGTTTTAAAATGTCTTGAAAATATAAAGGGAAAAAAATTTATTTGAAATTAAATGTTTGAACATATAACGAATTCTTAAAGGAATTATGGCACCTTGAATGATGGAAAATCATATCATGATTTCTAAAAAACATTACATATGTATATTTTTTGTCGAAAAACTCATATAGAGAATTGTTTATATGTTGAAAAAAATATTCTTTTCAAACCAATAATTAAATGTAAACATGGGTAAAAATGAATTATAATATTCATAGGTGAAATTAAAAAAATCTAATTTGTTTTTTATAAAACATTGACATGGGAAAGAATTAATCACCAATTTATACTTAAATCTAAACAATCTTAAATATTTATGATATTGTGAAATAATCCACTACAAATATCATATCACTAAAGTGATAATTAATCAATTGAATCAATTATGTTTATTGACTATAAATTGATATAAAACAATTGGAAACACAATATAAGATAATGAAAAATTATTTTACATGTAATCGTTGAATGAAATAATGGAAAAAATAATAGTTTAACCTAATGAATATAAATTGAGTTAACAATTACCTTAATTAAAGTATTTAATTTAATTTTTCATTTTAAAACCTCATCTTCTTAAAAACAACTTGTTTAGATCTCTTCTAAAGGGCCATGGGATTGTTATTTTAAAAATATCATCTAATCTATAATGTGTCTACTGAAGAATAGAAGAAAAATTAGTTTGTCATGGTATATCTAAATAATGAAAGTGAAGTGACAATGTGAGGGAGGAGTTTCCATTTTATAATTAATGTGAGTTCACTTTTGAAATTTCATAAAATTTTAATTAATAATAAATTCATTTTCTATCCACATACTATCAAATTTCCATGTATATGAAGATAATATAATATAAGGTTTTAATCTCATAAAAATAGTATTTAGGAAATATTTTGCATTCTTTTTACCATTAATATATTCATTAATTGTTATTTAACAAAAATAAATTTTAAATATGGTAAACAATATATCAATATTAAAAGGTTTTAATTTTTACTTATAGTGAGTCAATTGTACTGTAGATTTCCAATTCATGATATGTTTTACCATAAATTATCCGTGTTTTTCATGTTTATTGTCATATAAATGAAATATTTTAAAGTTATTTTTCATTTAATTTCCATTAATGCAATGTTTTGGGGGTTTCCAAAGGTTTTATGGTGGAATAGGTGAGTTATCATGAATTGGGCCAAACCGTGAGCCCAATTCCTGATTTTAAAATAAATTTTTTTTCTTTTATAACTTTTCATTTTTTAATATTTTTCACTCATTCAAAATCCTAAATTTCCTTCCCTAATATATTAACACCACCAAGTCAATATGAGGCCTTTATAAATCCATAACCAATGTTTATTGCTGTTTTTATTTAAGGGTTTGGGCCTACCCGAAAGCCCATTTCCAGTTTTAAAATTAAATTTTGTTTGTTTTATAACTTATTCACTTTTTGTGAGTTTTTGGTGATTCTAAGTCTCACCCAAGACCATTAAACCCAGACATGCATCTAAACTCTCTCCCCCTCTTTGGAGCTCTGGTTCATCTCTAATTGGTGCATAACTCCATAGGGTTCCTCAAATCGTCCACATTTTAAGAGGTAAATTATTTCATTCATAACTCTCTCAATTATTAATATTTTTCCTCCATTCGAGTTCCTAAATGTACTAATGATTCTTTTTCAAACAAAACCTGAATTGTGGCTATTTTAAATTTCAGAAAATATTGTTTTTGAGTGATTACTTCAAGATACTTCAAGTAAGTTAGTCCATTTCTTTCCTCTTTCAAATTGCTTAGGGTTTCATTTGTTTTTATTAGGGTTCATACCCTCTTCCTTGAAGTACCAAATGACTAGGGGGTAGGGTTTTGAATCTAAGATTTAAACTTGGGTTTTATTTTCCAATTATTATGGTTTTAGGTTTGATCTAGGTCCCTCTTGGTGCGGCGGTGGTGTGATTTGCTTTTCGCACAAAGGATTCAAGGTTTTAGCTAATTTGGTAGGTGATTCCATATTTATGCAATATATGTGAATTGAATTTATGTTTTTATTAAATATTCACGTTAATTTAATTTTATGGTTGATACAAAAAATAGTTTAAGTGGTTTTTGTAATGCAAATGAATTGTTAATGCCAATTTTAGGTGAAATTGGGGGTTTTCATGGAAGTCTCTTGTTGGTTCTTTTGGGGATGCCCTATCACTGATTATTTTATTTTATTGGTATTTACTAGGGATGAAAATACTATTTTTAATGTTTATCCCTTTTTTTGTTTCTGTGAATGTTTGTTTTAATGGTGTCGTAGAACTTGTGAACTTTAAGTGTCATGTTTGTTTAAAAATGGAAGTTTTACAAAGATTACATTTCATGGTTAACATGGGGCTTCCATAAAAATTTATTTGTTGGTTCAATTGAAATTTATAAGGCTGAATTTTTTTATGGTAACTTATAGGTGTGAATATAGTGTGAAAAGTGGGGTTTTCATGGAGTGTTGGGTGAAAAATAATGCGGGTTTTTGAGAAATTGTTTTATGGAAAATCAAAGTGTTTTGTCGTGTGTTGTAAATGGTATAAAGTGTGTATAGCTACTATATTGTTCGTAAGTGAAAATTATTGGTATTTTTATATGAAAATGGATGCATGTGGAATTCTTAATTTGTTTTCGCACAAAGGGGGAAGCCCGGGTACCTAGGTGGGGCAGATTTGTACTAGTACGGCTAGTGGACCGGATGGGTTTTGTCCCTATTTCCCTTAGCATTGGGATAATGACAGCTCTAAATAAACTATGTGGATGATGATTGGGGACCACTAGGTTATGGGTATGTTCCCTACTAGTGGCTCGTGCATGAGAACATATTTTTCTATGGTTACTTTACACCGAGGTACGATGTACATAGGGCCCGAGACAACCTAGTGCCTATGGGTATTCCCGACTTTTTTGCTCATTGGATTTGTGGTATTTACCCATATACTAGGGTGTGTTTGGAAGTAAATTTCAGTAGATAACATTTTTATTTTAATTTTTTAACATTCTGAAATTCTCGGATTGAAAACTGTTTTCAATTGAATGTTGCATTTATTGGAATTTTAACAATGTTTCACCTTGTGTATTAAAATTGCTTGTTTTGTTCACATTGTATTGCATGCTCTTTAGAATCATCTAGTGGTGTCCTATTGGGATTAGGATCACACCCTAATTACACCCCTTTGGTGTAAGTAGACCTTATTTTTCTTGACTCAGGTAAAGGGATGGCTAAGGGTGATAGCAGTTCAGGGTGTTAGTCCCCATCTCTGGGGCAGAGTTGTGGAGACGGCATGCGGGTGATGACCCCCTTGTCATGTGGAGTCCTTGGGGATGTATTTCTGTTGTCATTATTTGTATTTGGATCACTTTTAGTGTCTTTAACCAAATTTATTCAGATCTGGTTTTGTTAAGGATTTTTTAGCATGAAAATTTCAGATTCTTATTATTGATTGTTTTTTTATGTTTTATGCTTTCATACTCGGGTAAATCGTTCCCAAACCAGATTTTTTGATACCCGGGTACTTGTGCTAGCCCGTGGGGATAGGGAACGCCCTTCGGGCCTTGTCACAGGTTGGGTTTGGTGTTGGTATTGGTCCTGACCAGATTTGGTTCATGACATTTATTAATTAAATTATTTTTAAATAATTTAATTATATTTTATTTTCATAAAATATAATTAATGTCAATTTTGAAACAATTCATTATATTGAAATTATAAAAAACAAAGAAACATGATATATTTGAACCAAATATTTCAATTTTCCCCTAATTCACCATAATCATATTTAAAATTCGTGGTAACCTTATTTAACTCAAATTATATTTATTTTAATATTTTAAATATCATTTATTTTATATTTTCAATAATGAAATAATTAATGCATGATAGTTCCGTAATTTTTAGGGTACTTAATTATTACCTAAAAATTAAAAATTAAATATCATGATTTTGATAATAGTTTTATATTTCAAAATCATATTTATAGTTGAACATAACTTCTACATGATCTTATATTAAAAATGTTATATTATTTGAAACCTTAATGTGATATCATTTACTTTTTAATATATAATATATTATTGACATCATAATCACATCTAACAACCCCACAAAAGTCATAAATAAATTTATATCATGAAAAAACAATTCTAAAATAAAAATCAATATTTATACTTTTCCATAACCTACTTATTTCCTGTTGTGGACTCATAAGAGATATTTTTGAAAAAGATAGTGACATTTTGTGAGTTTATATTATTTAAATAATATGTCTATTATTTTCATGGAATGGTGTATTTTAAATAATTTAATTTAGAACTATATGTGTTATGGTTCAAATTAAATTTTTAAAATAATATATAGGATGAAAACGAATTTCATTATCACTTATTTTTAATCAAGATTCACTAGTTTTACCCTTTATTAAGGTAATAAATTTTACCACAGTTACATTTAATATTAACAAACAATAAAAGTTAAATATTTACTAAATTTTGACCCACTTATTACAAACATGGTATGAATTATCCAAAATTCATAACACATATGTTACATATTTTAATTTGCAATGAAAATCAGAAAAACGCAATGAAAAACTACTTTTTCAAAAAATGCCCTTTATAAATACATAATGTTTTTATAATAAATTATAGATTTAAATATATTTTATAACTATAACTAGATTATTTTAAATCATAATGAAAATTTTAAAAAAATGAAAAACAAAATTTCACCATGTAAAAGAATTAAAAGAAAATATATTTTTTAAATACTAATTTTTCTATATTAATCCAAAAATGAAACATATTAGAAATATACAAAAAAATCACCCTCAGTTACATTAAAAAATGTTGATTACTTTTTCAAATAAATTTTTCTAAAGAATTAAAATAAATTTTAAATTATGGGCGCCACGCATGATTAAGAATTTTTTTAGGAAAATACATCTATTTTAAAAAATATTTCATTTTATTATAAATGATTATTATTTTATTTTTAATAAATAGTTATCTACTAAAAATTTCAAAACTATATAATTTCATAAGTAGGTTTATATTATTATAACCTTCCCTTCCAATGACTATGAAATAACTATTATATTATGTAATATTATTAATACAATATTATAGTTTAGTATTAAATGGCATTGTGTTTAACACAAGTAATCAAATAAACTCATTGTTTTTCAAACCATAGTAAATACTAAATGTTTATTATACTACAAGCTTAACTAGTTGTTTTGTATGAACCATTGCTGACATGGTGTACAATACAACACAATCCATTAATAAATTTTAATTTATTTTTCTTAAAAAAAATAGGTGTTACAATTATAATGATATAGATTTTAGTGTGTTAATGATATTAACTAATATTATAAGAGGGGTGTAATAGAAAGTTATAAGTCAATTCAACACATAGGTTGGAAGCATGAGTTTTATCTTATAAAACTCCACGGTGTTAATGGACTTAAGCTAAATAATTTTTATACAACCATATTCATGTAGGAGATTGTTCAAGGAGAAAATATTTTAAGGGTATATATAATATATTTTAATGATATATTTGTCTTTATGTTGTGTAAGTGTTCCCTTTTTAGAAGAAAAAATAAGGTTATTTTTTTAAATAAAAAATAAATTTCAATAATTCTATTTTACTATTAATGGGTCATGTAAAAAAAGTTAAAAATAGGGAATTGGGGGAGTATCGATCAACATAGTAATCAAAAAATCCCTCTAAAAAAATGTTTTTAATTTTTTTATCCTTTTCCGCTTACTAAAATATTTTTTTTCAATCTTTTCTTTTTACTAGAATAATATATTTTTTACATTACTGAAAAAATTAATGAGAATAATTTAAATTGATCATATTACCAAATTTTATAAATTTAATTTCATATTTGAAATTAATTTTATCATATACATTTAATAAATAAATAGAAACATTATTTTAAAATCAACACACACATAATCCTATAAATAAGTTTTCTTAATAAACATTTTTATTTATAAATATTATTTATAATGTAAAATTATCAAGACTATAAATTTCCATTTAAAATATTGATTTATTATAAAAAAAATATGAGGATTTAAAAGGAATAAAAAAAACATAAAATTACATGATTCAATGAAAAAACTAAAAACTATTTTTTTCATTAATGTGTAATTTTAATTTCGTTCAAAAAATAAGGGATTTATGTTCTAGATGTTCATAGAATGTTTTTAAATTAATAATGTTATTACCTAAATAAATATTTTATGACATAATTTTTTTTATTTTTCTAGTTCTGTCTTACATAAATGTGAAATCACAACAAACAAGTTATTTATATAAAATCAAATTTTTCTACAAAAAAATCAGGTGTTTTAGAAGAAACTAATCACTTGATAATAATAAAACATTGATATGGGGGATTTAAAAATGAATTTTATTTTTCTGAATTTATAAGATATAAATTTTTATTTTCTTTTAAAAAAATATAATATAATGAAAATGCTATTCATAACCCTTTTTAATAATAACTCATATTAATTATTTATCTTCCAATGGAGATAACTTTTAATGATTTCACAAAACAGATTTGATTATATCTTTACATATCATTTTATTTTAATATGTTTTGGTTTTTTATGTTGGTTTTTTAATGTAATTAAATTTACAAAACATATTAATAATTTAATTAAAAATATAATCTAAAATTCTATTGTGTTATTGTATCGATTTTCATCCGATAAAATCGTTAGGATTCTCATCTATCCATATTCTCTATCATATCTTATGACATGTTATGTTTTTTAAACTATATATTTTTAAATTATCTATAAAATTTTATAATTTATAAAACATCATGAATCATTTTCTTAATCAATTTACCATGGTGTATTCTCCCTTATGGAGAAATTTAAAAAAATTTCATTTAAAAACCCAAAACTAAGTTGACCCAAAAGAACATGTGTATAATTTAAAATAATTTCTTTACTTGAACATTATATCTTATAAATACTAACAATATACCATAACCCAAAGCATTAGTGTATTTAAATATTATCTATATAAAATATATTTTCAACTAATTACTTCAATATTTCCCAAAAATATCTAAACAATACTTTCTTCTATATAAAATCCAACATAACCTTTCCTTGGGAAATGGGAAAAAATGATGGTTTGAGCTCAGATATTCACTAAGGAAAATTTTACTAATTATTCATAATGGGTTCTAGTATAATGGAATGAGTTAACTTGATTATTAGTGAAATATCTAATTAAAATGAACATGGGTCCATAATAGTAATCCACAAATCATGATATATGGACATATAATATCAAATTCACAAAAATATAAGACATAATAAGAGTATTGAAACATTATATAACAAACATGAGTCACTAAGAATATTCATATGCATATCATATAAACTTGTGTAATTTCATGGATATATAGCATAATAAGTACACATGGATCCTACATAATCTCAAGGAATCATCGCATTATGATAATATAAAATAAGGAGACACACTATGTTACTATAAAATATAATAAGGTTCACCCTTTACGTACTGAAAAAATCAAGGTATATCCATACTCCATTTTCAAAAGAGATATACAAAATTAAACAATTCATTAGAGGGTCATATAGGATCCCAACAAATAGAATACACACATATGTGTGCTATATGAAATAAATTAGTCACTATATCATAAGAAACTAATATAATGAATATGGGTTTCCTACAAACTCTAAATTAAATCACAATAAATAAAAGCAATCATTTTATTAAATCTACCATTTAATCTATCCAAGTGAAGTGGTTATGAAAAATGAAATACTTCATTTATTGGGATGGTAGTTTGAACATTTTCACAAATTCCATTTTAATTTTATATTAGAAGTATGAGGAGTATAAATGGGTAGTTAAATAATGATATTTAAATTTAAATATAATAATAGAACATATCTCATTAAATTATTATGGATATAGATGATTTTGAGGATATGGAAGAAGAAAGAAAATATGAAATCACTAGGATGACATATTTACCTCCTCCTTGTACATCCTCCTTTGGGTCTCTCCTAAGTAATTATTATGATGGACTTTAGGTAAATTAAAAACCTTTTGAACATTTATAATTGTTTTGGAAATTTATTTTTTAATACATTGGTTCAGATAATGTGCTTAATGAGTGTGTAGTGGTTATGGGGTGAAGGGATCCTTTTATAATTTAGCAGAGTGGAACCCATGTAAATAAAAATAAAAATAATATAATATAATTAATTTTCATGCAAAAATGGAAAAAGTATTCCCAATGTAAAATATAAGGTGATAAATTTTTAAAATATGCTCATTTTAATAATTTTTGACGCATTTTATTGATAATTAATTCCTTATTTCTTATGTTTCTCCTATTTTAGTTATTTTAACTACTATTATGGTCACAAACATTTACCAATGTAACTTAAATATGTGTCTAATAATTAAGACGAACATAATAAATACAATTTTTAGAATAATTCTTCAAATAAAATACATTTTAATGAATTCAATTTATGATGGTGGTACACATTAACTTAAATGTAATGACATCGGATCATGTTGAGTGGGAGTGTTATTTGATTCCTACTCCTACTTCATGATGACATCGAAACATATTCCAGTACATCCCTTGTCGACAAGGGAGGGACCTTTGTCATCATCCAAGGGTGTAGAGTCATATTTTCCACACTATTACAACCCTAATATTCTTCCTATGTTTCCTCTTTTCTCTTTGTTCCCTAAGGTTCTACACTTGTATAATGGTTTCCCTAATCTCCTGATTTTTAACATTGTGTTTAATGAGGCTTTGAATCCCCACAACATGACCTTAATCACTCAATTTTTTTAGAGAAGACCTTCAGTAGACTTGTTTGGCTATTTTTTTCAGTTCATATGATTTGAAGGATATAGAAATCATGGGTTAGCTTGAAAGCAAGAACATCATGATTCACATTGCATCGGAGGAGGATCTGATCACATATTGTTCTACTGCTCCGTGCGGCTACAAATGGGCATGTTTCTTTTTATTCATATGGATGTTCGATATCCATAAAAATTATGACTCTCTTTTCTTCTCGATTTGGGTCAAGCTTCCATGTCTTCCATTACCATATCAGAACCTATCAATTATTAGAATGTTTGGGAGCCTAGTGGGAAGTTAATTTCTTTATAATAGTCAAACTAACTCTATTTTTCATTCTGTTTACTCACTTATCATCATAAAAATAGTTGCTTCCAGATTGCCTCAGGATTACATTGAGATTACAGTAGGTGATGATTTTTATTAGAGACAACAAATTGTTTATCAATCATGGGTTAATCATTATTATGTTTGTTTGATAATGGGTCTCATGTTGGTGGGATATAGGTATTTACAGCTGGATATACAACATGGTATGGGAAATATGGGCAGAAAAAAGGTTCTTATGTCCAACATGATGGATGTATATTCTGGTCAGGGACCGATGGGTGTAAAAAATGTGGCCAAAGTTATATCGAATGAGCCTTGTGGATAAAATACCTTGTTGACTAATATCTTTAATCGGAAAAGGAAGGATATGGGGGGACCACAGTATTCTATGGATGGTTCTTTGGAGCACATAGGTTTAGAAGTGGTTAGGTATATTGGATCTTTGGTCTCCCCACCTCTGGAGGTCTCTTAGGGTGGCAGTATACATAACCCTAAATTGGAGTCTTATGTGGTAGATGATAGTGGTCATAAGGCTCCAGTGGGTGCTTCATATACATATATGGTGTCCATAGGGAGTTTATTTGGATTTAGAGGCTAGGTTGAGGCCTTTAAATAACCTAGGGAGGTGGAAACCATTGAGATGGGAAATCACTTTGATCAATTTCCTTACAAGGATCTAGTTTATGAGTTCAAGGAAGAGAAAATCAGGCCCTCTATGAATGAGTATGAGTCCAATACTGAATTTTGTAGATATGTTGTAGGATATACATAGGATTGTGGTCTTAGTGATAAGATTCTGAGACTTTTGAGAAGTAGTAGCATGTGGGGAATTTTTAAAGAGGGAATGTATTATTATTATTTTTCCACTACCAATGGAGACCATATCAGCAAAGATATAGAACGAAATGTAGGTTTAAAGCGATACTCAACTCTACCTTAAGTCATCTTGCCAACAGAGGAATCCAGGTGATGTGATTTATAAATCAATGTAATTGCTTATTTTTTTAGAATAATAAGTGACTGAACATGTGTTATCCCTTAATGATACATAAGAAGAAGCCTCTAAGATGATGGGGCAGTCATTGAAGGTGAATCCCAATGAAGAGCAGTATTCATGGATCGACAAGAAAGACATGATATTGGTTGAGGGAATCAATAATGGGAAGATCATCCATGATGATTATATCATGTCCTAAAAAAATATAATATTTTAGTTTATAGATCTTCTACTAGATGAAATAAACACTCATGTACACAATATCACCTTGATATTTTTTAGGCAGGTTAAATATGTTAGGTTTAAATGATCCTTAAATGGTTAGGTCATTTATTTTTATGCCTGCACTCATGGTTTCCCAACTTTTCCATAAAAGTGTTCGAATAATAAAAAGTTAATTTTCAGTCAGTCCACATCAATATAATTATTCATTAATTAATAAACACAATATTTTTATGATTCACTAAAATTTTTACTTTTCCAAAAGTTTTCAAAACAAATTCACCTTAAAATAGTTATAATATGATGAATCTTATAATGAATTATATATTATCAAATTCATTATTTAAAGTTTAAATAATTTTTTTATTATTAAAAAACATTTTGTGTTGGAATAATTTCCCAAATATTATTCTTAAGTGTAAATTGATTCCAAAAATCATTTAATATGAAAATATCAATTTATTAAAATAATAATTACATATTAATATCATCATAACTCATACATAAATAATATTTAAGCTCAAATTTTATGATATAAGGATAATATAATTTTTGTTAGTATTCTAGGGTGGTTTTTCAGCAATCATGGATCTCATTGTAATTTCTAGGACATTCAACTTCTCCAGAAACTGATTTCACTCAAGTCATACTTTATGATGGTCTGTATGGAATTGTTCCATGTAAAATCCTAGAGATTTTATATCCTTTCAAAGAAAAAAATTATATATATATGATTTTTTCTTACTACTTCACTCCATTGAATTTCATTTTTATATA
Source organism: Viscum album (assembly GCA_963277665.1). Taxonomy (NCBI): domain Eukaryota; kingdom Viridiplantae; phylum Streptophyta; class Magnoliopsida; order Santalales; family Viscaceae; genus Viscum; species Viscum album. Next base: position 649,490,978 of record OY728150.1, read on the forward strand.
AATCTCATCTTTCTGTTATTTCTATTTATACCTTCTAATTCAATAACTATAATATAATTTTCCTAATTAAATAATTTATTGATATCATTTTGTTTTTTAAGTTTTATGTTTTATAAGAAATAAAAAATTGATCACAAAAAATTTATTTAAAAAGAATAATATATTGAAATCTCATGTGGTTACATCTAACTTGAGTGAAATAATTTATACCACAAACTTTCTTTAAAAAGATGAAAATATGTGTTGATACGTTTTCTTATTACATACTTTGGTTATCACATCTCTTCCTCAAACATATGATTTATCCATTATACATTTTCCTGGTGACTAGTATTATTCCATAACACTTTTTCTATTCAATCTAGGATCTTCACTCGTTTCTCCTCATATGAGTGATCAAGATCAAATAATATAACTTAATATTCTAGTATATGAAAAGGATCTTGTATGTTCATCATAAAAAGTGATACATGAAAAATATTTTGTACCTATGAGAGGTGTGTTGAATGTTTTCTTTGATAAACTATGGCCCTACCTTGTTTACGAATATCAAAGGGGACAATGTTTCTTAGTCTCACCTACCCCTTCATACCAAATATTTTAAATCAAATCTAATGAGATATATATAAAAATACATTATATCCCACTACAATCTAAAAATATGTTTCAGGATGATCATCAAAGCTTTTATTTCTTCCCTTTGTAATTTTCATGCGCCCAAATGGTTTAAACAGTATATGGAATTTCCTTCACAAGATTATATCATATAATCCTCCTCTCCCTAACTTCATCCAAGCAAGATAGATTCCTTTACTATTTACCATATAATGATTCGTATAGATCTATTTTAATACAATAATATAAACTATTTTTCTATGATCCCTCTACCAAGATGAGATGTTTATCCAAATATCCTTTCAAATACATTGATTACGATCACAACATATCCTCTAATGTATGAATGGACCTTTTAGATTGACCTTCTAATTGAGGGTGGTAGGTATTGTAGAAACTAAAATTTACCTCCATTAGTTTTTAGATACTTTTACATATCCTAGAGGTAAACCATGTATCTCTTATAGATAAAATATAATTCTTTATTCATGAATACTTACCACTTCCTTATATATATCTTTTCAAATTTCTACGAAAAAATATTATTTAATAGAAATAATATTAACTGGCATTACAATGCGATTAACTAAAACTGAAATGTAATTATGTAGATTTGTTGTTCTAGAGAGTAATAAGATTAAATCCACGGTTTTTTTTACCATTTTCATATATGTATGCTAAATATTTCATCATCTCCTTTGATTAAGTTCATTCAACCTTAGTGTACTAGAAATTTATGAATGGAAAATTTTACTCTAAAATTTCCATTTTCTTGTCATTCCCTCATAATTTTTTGATTCAATCATTATAAATCTATGTGATTCCCATATAAGTAAAAAATAACGAGCTATATAAATCACCAAATAACGCCCCTTTAGTTCTAGTGTTGATTAGACACATATTATTTCATGAAAACATATAATTCTATATTTATCACTTTTGAACTCCAAAATACTATATATATATATGTGTGTGTGTGTAGCTATGTATTTTTACTCTAAGTCTCCTTGATCTTCTCATGGATGGATGGATGTGAATTCATTTATGTAATATAGAATTTCTCCCCTTTCCATGTGACATAATGATTTATCATATTAAAAGTCATGAATATTGGGTCTCTTTCCATCCTCATCATGAATAATATACCATGATATTTTATATGTAGAGAATCAGTCTCCTTATTTTCCCTCCCCATATGATAACATATTAACCATTATTAGTATTTCATCAACTCCAACCATCTACTTTGCTGCATGTTCATCTTTATTTTTTTTGAGTACATATTTAAGGATCTAGTGATCTATAGGTATATGACTTTTTTACCACTACTGTAATTTCATTAAATTATCTATGAAAATATAACTATCAATATCTCTAAGTTATTTATCATATAATTATTCTCATAATATTCTATTTTACATGAGGAATATGAAATAACTCTATCATTTTATATGTGGATGCCTTCTAATACTATATTCAAATAATTGATATATGTAACAAATAATTCCCCACTATAGGGTATTATTTGTATATGTGATGTGACCATCCACCTCTATAGTTATTTGAAACACTCATCACATTCCTTTGTCTAAAGGAAATTCACTTCCTTCCAAGTTAATTTGTATAATATATATGATAGAAAATATGTATCTCTCACAAAAAATATATAATTTCAAATAATCATATGAAAACATGACATCTTTACTATATAGATCTTTTTAATACATTGTTCGATAAATTTGGTCATTAAAGGGTATGTAGATACTCCCATCTAATTTCATGACTCTAGATTGATAATTTATACAACAAGAATTCATGATTCACAAATTTGTAAATCTATTTATCCATTGTCATGTTCATTAAAATTTTCATAAAATTGTATCCATTAATATTATTTACATTGAAATATTTGAAAATACTATCTACAAATCATAACAAAAATTGATCAGGGTAATATCTAAGGACAATGTCTTTCTTATCCATAAAGATTTTAAATGAGTTTGTTTGTATAAATGGAAACACTACAAATCATACTGATTATAACCCATATGGAGGGATACCATGTAAATATCCACCCTTTAAAACCTTATTATATATTATATAGATCAAATTTAAATCATTGAGAATCAACATGCTTCTCTGGGTTTAATTATTATTCTATCAATAATTGGAAGAGGAAATTTGTTCTTGATCATGATTTTTTTATCACATTTACCAGTAAAAAGATTAATTGATAAATATATTTTTTTAAGATTACTATTTTAGACCACCATGAAGAATCGGGGGAAATTAAACTCTTAAGAAAATTTATTAATGAATTTATTTATTTATTCCAAATATTTAATTTCCATTTTGTAATGACACATTTATATTAGTTAATATTGGTTTTAGTTTAATAAAAAATTCAACAACACATTTCTGTGGATGACCTATAAATTCATCATGAAACATATCGAAATTTTATTAGGAAATGGGAATTCCATGAATGTTGACTTATTCATGAACCATTCAAGTACAAAATCACCTGATACTGGGTATCATGACCCATATTTAGTGTTCTCTTGTAATGATATTTCATAACAACAGGTTTTTTATATTTCATATTTTAGACGGTTAGGGATAGAAAATGATAATTATATATCCTAAAAATTGATAGGATAATCATGTAGAGAATGTAACTCATTCCCAGTATCACATTGAATTAAACTAGATGTTGGGGAACTAGATATTATGTATGTATTTCATGAAAATAAAATATTAAATATAATTAAAAAATTTATGTAATCAAGGAATCATCATTTTATTTTAATGATTATTCTCAATCCTTGGAATGAGTAGATAGTTCAACATTCTAAGAAAAAAAATCTTCTGAGTGAATGTTATGAACTGTAATAAAATGGTGCATTTATATATTTTGACTAAATAATGTGCGTATATTTATAAGGAAACTTTTTTATATAACATGCATGACCTTTTTATTTCCTTTATATTCTATAATTTTTTTCTTATAGGAGTTCCTAGTGGGGTCATAAAGGATACAATGGTGTATCTGGATTGTATGGAGCACAGAGCCTGACCTTTTGGAGGTGGAAGTTGGGTCTCATGGTTACTAAAAACTATTTATCCTAGGAATGATAGTTTGATTTAACAATATGGTTCATTTCAAATCATGTGGAACATATATTTCCCTTACCATGTAGTTGAGGTCGTATGACAATATAGAAGCTCTAAAAATTTTAAGAGAGGAAAAATGCATCAAAAGTGAATGGTTTTTCAATCCTTGTGCCATGAAATTTCTAGGGTGGATTTGAGACTATGAAGGGCCCACATTAGGTGAAAAAATTTCATACCATGTAGAATAAACATGTGATTTTATATTTAGATGGTAAATTGCTCTTTTCTATTTTTCTCTTATAACACCCAACCTATTTTAACTTCTCTTCCAGAAGACATATGTCCTCCCATTTGAGAGATTCATCCTAACTAACTCTACTAATTGATATAAATTCTCCATATGGAATATGAATCACTCATTTTTTGTCTAGTCATATGCATTCTATTGAGTTATCTATTAATCATATACATTAAGATGTTTCATTATTCAATACATTATTAGAACCTTGATAGGGTTCCCACATAGCACCATGATATGGTTGGAGGTCTCTAACCCCATATCAAACCACTTGTGAAGTTTCCTTACATGTATTACACATGAGATACCACCTATTTGGGTCTTTTTGTGAGCTCACCATCATAGTGGGAGCCTTAATGAATTAAATGTGTAGTTGAGGGAGGTTTATTCCTCATTTTCCAATTGAATACATGTTATCAAAATGACTACATGGACTAAATAGAAAACGTGGAATGAGTTAGATAATCTCTTGGATTATAAATGATTAATGAAATTGTTATGACCACATTTTATACCATAGAAATTTATACTCCATAGATCCATATTACATAAGATTCTCTATAAATTTATAATGCATGGATCCTGATTAGTTTGAAAGAAAATGAAATTTCTAATACACTAATAAATATTTCTTGGAATGCTGACATGCTCTATGATCAACCTTATTAGTATCCACCAAATTATTTATCAAGTTTTCTATAGATATTATCCCTAGACTCAGGTATGATGATATGGTCATTTAATACCTTGGATAAGGACCATTGTTTTTGACACTAGATTACATGGAAGAGAACATAAATGTCCTTTATAAATCTTTACTAATAACCCATTTTTTGGTGATTAATAACAATTTTTATAATAGACAGAATTACTCATATTTTACCAGGATTTATAGTTATCCACTATATACTTTTTCTTATTTAAATTGACCCTTATTGTATTAAAAATATAACTCTTTGTTAATCATTTTTATTATTGTTAAATATTTCACACTAATCAGCTTATATAAAAAAACATGACTTGTTATTGAAATAGTTGGTTGTGGCCTAATAAATTTTATCTTAGACTTTATTCAGGCCATTGTAGGGTACCTGGACAGACTTCATTGAGGTTGGTAGAAACCAAGAGAGGAGCATAATTTATGATGCTTTATTAATTATTCTTATAATTATGGGAGTACATTACCAACCAATGCTTGTGATGCTGTCATGATATATTTATTTTGGTATGTTTTTAATTTTTACATGTGTTGTAAGGGATTCATGTCATTACTTAATTCCTAACTTTTTATATACACACAAGACATTTTAATTATATTGTATATGATATTTCCCTTGTATTTTTTACCAATTTTGACATATGTATGTCTATCTTCTATTAATTATTTATATTATGCATATTTTATTTATTCACAAGAGGCACCATTTTTTGACTCTTATCATGAAGGTATAGTTTCTCCATGGTATTACCTTATACCCTCACTATATGTCGGAATCCTCTTAATATAGGGAGGCATGATTGAATCCTTGTGACTCACCAGCTCAGGGCACCGTTTAGTGGCTCCTTGGTCAGGTTGTTACAAATTGGTATCAAAGCACATTATTTTCTTTCCTATGTATTTTGAGATAATATAAAATATTTATTGAAAAAATTATAAAGTAGTTATATGTTGTTCCTAGTATAGATATCTCATATTCGATGTAGTTACCAATTTTCCTATAATGACGAGCTGTTGTTCTATATTTGGCCTATTTTAGTGGAATTTATTCCAATATTTGGTGATGCACACAATATGTGAAGTTATTATTTCTATTATTGAGTAATTTAATTTTATACATGGCCCAATATATAAGGATATCATGGATATTGCATCTTTTTAGGAACCTGACATGATTCACATTCCATGCATATTTTATTCCATGCATATGACGTGTCATTCACATTCCAGGCCATATAGGAAAAATTTATTGATTGCATGAAATTTATTATGTGTGCCTTTTTTGTATAATTTTTATGAATTATTATTCTTATTCGGGATAGAGAATCATAATTTTTACTTAATTTTTATTCTTTAACCTAATAGTGGTTCCTTGTATAGGCTATAGTGGAATCCTTAAGTATTCAATTATGGATGGTTGAGTCATGGATCATTAGTCCCATGGGATGGTACATGTTATGGTTGGGATTAAATTGACAAAACACTTCAATTTATAAGGATTATGGGTTCTTATAAATTTCAAAATATAATCTACATAATTTGACCATTTCATGTACATTTTATTAAAAATATGAATTTAAATTATTTTGAATTTTTAAATTGAATGGTATCCATTAAATAGAGTTTTTATTTGCAACTCAATGGGTATTTTCTATATAAATTGAACTTAATAATATATATATATCGGTACTTTGAAGATAAAAAGAGTTATTGACCTAGACCTAACATTAGTAGTGGGTAGTAGGTACTCTTTTTAGTTTTCTTAACAATAGTTCATGTTACCTTGTCATGGAATTTAGATTCGGCAAAGGGTTGATGATTTTTTATAGGAATACTTATACATATCATGTTTGTATATTAGTGTTAAATTCATTATCGAATTATTTTCACAGCTATGGTATTGGTATTTTTAGTTATATTTCCCCATGATGGCCTCTAGTCATATTTTTGGAGGGTGGTGATGATCTTGCTCTAGAGGTGGAGGACCCTCACCCACTAGTAAAAATTTCAGTAGTTCCACCTTCGGTACACATTTTTTCTTACTATGGGTACTTATTTGTAGTTTCAAGATGGCTTTCGGTGCTTTATGCTAAACGTTTAGGTAAAACTATTGACTAAATTTTATATTGGAGAGCTATTGTGTGTCATCTGGAAATATCATCCAACCTAATTTTTTTAGGGTAGGTAGTCCCTGGGATATTGATATGTGGCTTGAGACTATCTTGAAAATATTCAATCACATGGGGACTCCTCTAGAGAGCATATTAAATCTCATGAAGTACATTATTTAGGGATCTTCTAAGCACTTGTGGGATGTTCGAAACATAGATGATAGGCTTTGAGGTATGGGTTGGAGAGATTTCCAATCTAGATTTTATGACTACTTATTTTTTGACTCTGAGAGAAAAATGGTTTAGTGAGTTTATGAATCTTGGGTAGGGTGTAATGTCTACTTTTGAGTATTCAACTCAGTTTATAAATCTATATAACTTTGTGCCTATGTATCTTATTGGTGAGCTATCTAGGGTACGACACTTTGAAGAATGTATAAATAATTTCATTCAATCATAAGTGAACATGTTTTAGTTGACTACTTTAAATAAGATAATTAATGAGTAACTTATAAATAAATATAATTTTTGTGAATCTAGGAGTATAGATTAGGGCAGTTCATCTTCCCGACCCAGTGTTTCAGGGATAGCTTGTAGGAAGGGTCATTTTGATACTTCTCATTCAGAAATTACAAGCCAGAGTGGGAATAATGATAGTTTTTTCATATTCTACCATTGTGGTATGTGGGGTACCATGAGGATCTATTGTTATAGAGATTGAGTCAAGTATTGGGGTTGTGATAGGATTGGATATCAAAAATGGTTTTGTAGGACCTTTTTTCTAGTAGTCAGTGAGAGGTGGTGAATAATGACTCTAAGTTTAGGAGAAAGATTAACATCTACACGTCAATATAAGATTTGAATTTCATTCAGTAATTCTGGTCGAGGATGTGGTAATGGTCGGGGGATCGATACAACATTAACACTTTGATAGAAGGGTGATCCACTTATGGTTTGTTAGGATCTTTCATAGGGGAATGAATTAGGCATGATATATTTAGTATTTCATATTCTTGAGGATCAAAGAGACTATAAATATACAGTGAGGGGTACAATATTAGTAGCTTAAAATATATTATCTTCCCATTTGGATAAAGTCTCTCCACATTATTTCATATATGTACATGTTGTGGGGGTCCTTGGGTTGGATATGCAATTTTCTGATGGTGTATGAAATTCGATACACCATTTGGGATTTAATCAGTGATTTAAACCATTTAATAGAATTTCCCATTGAGATATATGGGTATATATTTTTATAGAAAATATTTGTTCTCGATTTTATTTCCTTTTATATCATAGTTATAATGGATTGTTTGGTTCCCTAGCATGCCATTGTGAATTTCTAGCATCATAGGGTATCCTTCTCATTAACAATGTGTGGGAGTTATATCCACTTGTGTGAGTGGGGTGTACAAAATTGTAGAGCTACACCATGTCATTATGGGAAATGTGGTGTGATATCCCATATTAATTTTCTTTATCTGGATGATTGGGGAAGAATATAGTCAAAACTCCCATTTATAGTGCATCGATTGAGGGATGTCTTCATGGAAGAATTTTATGGTTTACCTCTTGAGTATGAGGTAGAGTTACCTTTAAGATGGGTCTAGGAGCTTCACTACTATCCATGCCTCCTTAAAATATTTCCATTAGCGAGCAGCATGATCTCAATATATATCTAGAGGAGTTATAGTTAAATGGATTACTATGAACCAGTACATCTCCATGAGGTTCACCAATCACTTTCTCCAAGAAGTAGGTTGGCACAAAGTGGGGATTACTTAAAATTTTACAAGATTAATGTTAATAATTGGTATCCTTTAACTTGTATCGATAGCCTCTTCGACCATCTCCAAGGATCTCGGGTTAAAAAAACAAATTGATGATAGGTTATCACTTGGAATGTGTAAGGACATTCTATATACTATAAAAAATTATTAGATGTAACTAAGACCCTTATGGGTAACTCATTATGTCTTTCGGTCCCAAAAATGAGCCATCATTTTTAATGGCCTTGATGAATCTGGTATTCCACATGTATATGGACTCTTATATTTTGGTTTTTTCCAATGAAATAGTACTGTATTCTAAAACTCAACATGATCATTCCAAAAACCATTTAAAAAATTGAATATACTAGGATATCATATGTTGTAATCCATGATCAAAAAGTGTCAGTTCTATATAGATAAATTTTACTTACTGGGTCACGTCAACTTAAAGACAATAGTATATATGGACTCAATGAATATGAGGGTTTTTGTTTCATGGTAGTAGCCCTAGAATTTATTTGATATATGGAGTTTCATAAGATTGGCCAATTATTATAGGAACTTTATCTCATACTTTTAACCTACTAGGGGATTATATAAGAAGGGGTGATATTTTTAGGGTATGAAATTTTTGTAAAGGATTTTTACATTCTTATGGGAAGGTTGACTTTAGCAACAATCATGATTCAGATATATCCTGGAATAAGTTATAGTGTTTACTGAGATTTATTAATCATCGATCTGGGAGCTATACAGATGTAGGAGGATAGTTTCATGGTGTATAGATCTCACCAATTGAGACTTCATGAGCTGATTTACCCAATACATGATCTTTAGTTGGATGTAGTGCTTCAAACCATTCATTGTTGGATACCCTATTTGCTAGGAGAGCATTTTTTGTTGACTCAAGTATATATTTATATAGTGTGACTTGAACCATTGACCGAAATGGTGGGTTGAGTATCCCTATTCATTTTATTTTCAGATATCCTTTATGTATGGTATAGATAATGAAATAGAATATTCTCTAACCTGTAAGACTCAACATAGGATGTTTATGAGGATAGTAATGAACAGAAATTGATGGCCTTACTCACTAAGATGCACTAGGAAGTTTATTATATTCATGGGAAAAAATTGTCTCTTCTTTGGTGGTGAATTCCAATCTTCTGTATATGGTGATGATGAGACAAATGTCCAATTTTAAGGGCTTAGTCAAAAGGGACAGTACAGAATGTGAGAACTCGCCTAATGGTCAATAGTTTGGGTGGATGAAATTCTACATATGCATGGGAAAGTTTGGGTTCTAGTATAAACCTAAGATGATATTATATGGTAATATCAAGCGCCATTTTATTAGTACATCCTATCATTACCAAGATGTTTTATGACTTACACCATCAATACTAGAAGTTGGGGAAGAAACATGAAATAGGAGGTGAGGTCATTAGGTTCTCCACCTACTAGAAGGTTAAGGTAGAACACTAGTTACTAGATAGGATCATATAGTCCAAACCAATTCATGAGTGGAAATGGTATGATGTTATGATTGATCACATGATTGGGTTTCTATTGTCACCCCATGGTAGTGCTATTTTGTAGCTTGTTGTGTATAAGAAGATGAATATAATCAATATACTACTGATTAGGGAATCTTTCCCAGAAGATTATCTTGGAAAAAATTATATCCATGATATTGTATTCCATCATGTGGTTCCTCATATTATTGTATCAGATAGGTATTCCCATAATGAATCTCAGTTTAGGAATAGATTATAGACGGAATTAGGTACACAATGGTATTTGATAATGGAATACCACCTTCAAAACAACGGATATTCATAGAGAATAATATAGGTTCTTGAGGAAATAATTAGAGAATGGGTCCTCAATTTTGAGTGTTCTTAATAAAGGATAACCCTAAGATTAATTATACTACAAATATGTCTATTATAATTCTATATAGATAGAACCCTATAATGATTTTTTATATTAGTCTATGATGATCACCTATGTGGTGGTTAAGGATATGAGAGGGAGTGTTGCTCATACTATGTCCCATAAATGACAATTTGGAACATGTCTATTTGATCAGAGATCAGATGGATAATGCATAGTCTAGATAGAAATCATATTTCTATCACTATCGATGACCTCTATAATTCGAGGTCGGAGATCATGTACTTTTATGTAACTCACAAATGTTTTGGAACAGATGGATTCATAGGTAGGGTAATCATTATTCGAATATGTTGGGCCTCTCATGGATTTGGAGAGAATCATGTCGGAATTCGATTAGTTATAGTCACCACATATGTACAGAGAAAAACATGAATTCTTCAATGTATCTCATCTCTATCATTTTCAATCATAATTTTCCAATACTCTTCTTCCAAATGTGATTAAGTTATAGGTAAATGTTTCAATCAAAGAGAACCTTATATGTATCGTCAATCAGAATAAAAATATCTCTGAGAAAGTTATGTTCCTCTATTTTGGGTGATATTGAATCATGGCCATGTTACATGTTATTAAAATAATTAAATGGATTAAATGGAATGTATAAAAATATTTGGAAGAACTTATGGATTCTAAATGATGAATGAAATGGTTTTGATTACATTGGATTCCATATAAATTTCTACTCTATGGATCCTGGTTACGATGGATTCAATGGAAATTTTGACACCAAGGATCCTAATTACATATAATGTACAAGAATGTTATACTATATGGATTTTGATTTATTACACTTCAATTAACATGCGCCTTAGGCTTCCCTCAATTCCTTACCATGTTTTCTATATATATGCTTCATGAACCCAAGATGGTTTCCTCAGTTATTTTATATCTTGGATCCAACCCATTGGCTATGAAACTGGATTACACATTATTGGACATATATATTGTTTATTATGCTTCATAGACAACCCTTTTCATGGGTCCATGATTATAGCAATTGAAATGGACATAGTAACTCTTTTTTAATCAAGAATTAAGGTTATATCATATTTATGGTTTCTTGTTTATAGTGAGCCTTATTTGATGGATAGAATCACTACTAATTATTAATTTATATAATAGTTATATATTGAAAACTTGTTAATATGTATATATACATAATGGTATTTTTACTGACACTATTTTTTGTGCTCAACTGAGTGTTTTCTCACACCATGTTTGGGCCGTCGTTGGGTACCCAAACAAACATCATGGATTTAGGTAGAGACTAGGGAAAGTGAACCCTTTATGATGCTTTATTGATAATTATTAGGAGTATGGGAATAAAGGACTGAGCTATGCTCATTATTCTCTACAGATATATTCATTTTTTTATTTTCATACATTCGATACATGTATTGTACTGGATTCCTTCCATTATTTATTTCCCGCCTTAATTATAGACCAATTTTGTATTCATCATTTTTTATATGATTTTACCTGGTCTTTTTTTACTACTACTTTCATCTGGATGTCTATATAATATTAATAATTTATATTTTGGTTTTTATTATTTATTTAGTTGTGATACCACTATGTGACTCTGATCATGATGGTACAGTCTCCCAAAGGTATTACTTTAGACCCTAACTGTTAGTCGGAATCCTCTAGCATACAGGGAGGTAGGCATAAGACCATGTGACGTACCAAATCAGTGCACCGTTTAGTTGATCCCATGTTGAGACATTACAATATTTATCTACATCATTATCATTGTATAATTTAGCGGGAGTTATTTTATGGGCCCTTCCTCATTCCTTGCTTCAATGAGGTTTTTAATTACAACTTCCCTTATCATAAATTTAGTAAGAAACTTATTTTCATAATTCCCATAATCCATTCCTTTGAATCATTGATTTTTGGGTGGTGAAATTTCAAGGACCTTATATTCTTTAATTTTTTTTGGATAAACTCTTTTACCACAACAATCAATCATAATATTTATTGGTGACTATCTTATAAATAAAACACATCCTTTTTTCTATCAAGAAATTTTCATAGGTGATTCTTTAGATATATTTGAAAAGTAAAAGATTAGAATTTATTTCCCCCATGATATTTTTATTCATATATTCCATTATATTCATTTAAAATTTTCCTAGCTCCATGATAATGACAGTCCTGAGTTTCCATTTCAACCTTATGTTCTCATGAAAAACAATCTTTTTAACCACAAAAGTATCATATATATATTTCCATCGTAAGACATTATATTATGCCACTACAAAATTGTTTTATCTTTTTCATGGAGAAAATGATAAAACATGAGGTCTACCTCTTTAGTGTGAGAAAAATATCCTCATAATTTCTATTCGATGCATCATCCTTTTGTTTTAGCTAATGTAATTATCACTCTATTTTCATGTGAAACAATTAAGGGAAAATATTTTATCATGAATACTTTATTCAACTCCTGCCATCCCATATAGATATTATTTATTTTTTATTGTATTATTTTTTAGGATCATCTATTTATCTACCTCTCCATCAAAATGAAATACATTTTGAGAAACCATCTAATGGTATGATCACTAATAAACACAGAATATTTTTTGAAATTCATTAATCTATTCCCTAAAAATTAATGGCTTAGTTGTTCCAATAAAATAGGGTATAGGTTGTTTCACAATATAAAAAATATCATTTTATCATCCCTTAGTTTATTTTGAAGCCTAACATTGTTAACATTGTTATTTATAGAATGATAAATAAGGGAGAAAATTTCCATGATGTTTTTCACCCCATATTCTATCCATTTCATTTCTCATTAGGAAAATTATAAAATTATCCATCAAACACATTGTTAAATTGGATCCTCTTAGATCCATACAGTAAAAAAGATGGAATGAAAGTGATGATAACACTTATTAATTGATAATTGGGAGATTATAAGCCTGAATGGCCCGAAGACCTTCATTTTTATTGATTTTTGATAACCCCCCTTTCATGGGATGAGGGGGAACCCTTACAAGGCCCGTAGGCTCTGAGATTACATGTCCCGTAGGCTTAGGAGATTACATGACATGTAACACCCCAAGCTTCCACGGTATGCTCTCTTTAAATAATACAATATCTTGTGTTGTACGTAACTTCGAGTTCTAACACACCACAACCAATCAAACTAGCCGTTATGAATAGTAATAACCACTTTTTAAAATATTATAAATTTTATCTTTCAAAATGGACTTTATTTTTGGATTCGGAATATCAAAATTATCTTAGGGTGAATTTTTGGAATATTTCTGAAAACTATCAATTTTTGAGGAATAGTGAAAACACTAAGTTATAGTTTAAAACCGAATTTTAATTTAAATAATAATTTATTTCATTCAAATTTATTTTAGGTAAAAATTGGTACATATTACCTATATAATTTCAATACAATTCTTTGGAGTAAGTTTAAAATAATTTTAGATATATAAAAATTTTATTGAACTTTTTACCGTCTTTTACCCACCTTTTATGAATATTTACAAATTTACATAAAACTTAATTTTACAGCTTTTGTGAGTTGAATTTCAAAAATCCGAGAGACAAGGTTGATATGAGTAAGTAAAATGTGGTTCAATAAGATGAAAATAATTTTTGGTGAATAGTAACTTTTTACTTTTATTTCCCACGGTTAAAAGTAAATAGGGTAATTAAGGGTAAAAATGATATTATTATTACCCTAAAACAAGTCCTAATTTGATTGGATAAGTATAATTTGACCAAAAACAACCTTAGAAATAAAATATGAACCTTTTTGTTCCACTTGGATTAGATTAGGACATTTATTATTATTTAATTCAAAGAAGAGTTAAAAGAGTTAAAATCAATGTTTAATAACTAAAACATTTTAACATTGGGCTACACATAAGATAAATTCGACTATAAATATTCATTATAAATATAAAAATATTTCTTATATAATGGTATTTTATTTTTATTTTTTAGACATTAAATAATTTAATTTATTTATGACACAGTGATGATGCAGTAATTACCTAATTAATGAAATATTAAAATAATTGATATTATAAATTTACAAATAAATGTAATTTGAGACTTTTTATGAATTAAACAAATTTTCTACGTTAATATGACATATTAGGGTTGGTTAGATGAATTGTGTTTGAATTAATAATGTTATTATGAATTTAGCAAAAACAAAATACCAAATAGTTTCAAAATTGACGTAAAAGATTTTTTAAAAAAAATATTAGATCATTAATTGATATTATATTCTTAAAATTCTAAAGTTCTGAAAAAAGACTTATTTAATGATATTTGTATCATTAATTAACCACTTGGGGTTCTCTTGGAAGTATATAGTATGTTTTTTAAACATATAATATAAAAATAAAAAAGAGACATGGTAAATGTCAAACTATTTAACTAAGAGTTAAATGTAAATGATAAGGTTAATATAGTGACCCAAACCTATCTAAAACCTATTGGTTGAGTTTTGTTCGACCCATACCCACCTTATCCTTTAAATAATCCATTTTTTAGCCATAAGAAACTGAAAATTATTTTAATATAAAATAATATTTATATCTTTTCCTAAGGTGCCCCTCACCCCTCTTATAAAATGGCACTCCCCCTTCACTCTAATTCACACATTTAAATCCATTTGGCTCAGCCAAACACTACCCAAATACCCTCTCAACTGTCCTTCCTTCATCCTAGAGGTCTTTATTTAGTCAAAAAGTCAACCTATGGAGCCCTTTGGATCAAATCAAAAGGAAGAATCCGAAGAAGAGGTAAATATTTCATCACCTCTTTCAAGTTCCTTTCTTATTATACTTCCTATTTTTTTGTTGTTTCCATTATAAAATATTAAATCTAGTATATTATATATATTGTGATATTATTATAAATATGGTACAACCATATTCATTATTCTATCCATCCTTTGAATGACTTGTCACCATACATGTGTATGTATGGCTTACCGTCTCCACGTTGTGCTGTAATTGTTATTCACTACATTATTATTTGGATAGGTATAATAATGATGTGAAATTGATGTAAATAATAAATATAACATGATAATTATTTTATATATATGATTTTCTATCCAATTAAATATTATTTTAATATCAAAAGAATGATATTTTCGCTCGTGCGTACGTACGGATTACCGTCTCCACAAACGCGATGAGATTCATTTCCCATCGTATCCATTCAAGAATAATTGTTATTTGATGATTAAAAATAACATTTAAAGACTTGATAACATTTTGGATATGAATAAGATACATCCCATCCATAAACAATATGACCCACATAACAAATAATATAAAGGAAAACGAATCTGATAACACACAAAACGATGATAATACTAAGATATTATTAACAAAGCATTATTAAAAGATCATATATGATATCATATTAATGTATATAATTTTTTTATAATTTAATAACAATTATTTATCCATTATAAATGAGGTTAACCTACCCTCAACCAAGTAAAATTACAAGGTAAGTGTTAATTCTACAATCTCATCATTATCGGAGGTTGTTTATACGTAATTATCTACTGGGACCTCATTATCATCCACATTTCTTAAAATGCATTTAGAAAAAAAATTAATATTTAATAGACAATGGGTTAAATTAATTTATACCCTTATTTGACATTATATTTTCTGAAAGTAATCTTTCTATCATTTTTCAAACAAGGTACTTTATGACCTTTTCGACAAAATTAAGGTATGAATGTTTTTTTAACTTATATGAAAGGTGCAGCTATTTTCCGCCATTATAACATCGCTGAAGCTTCCCTTACAAGATTATAATAATATTTTCAAAATAAATTTTTTCTTTATAATTATGTGACACTTAAATGATTTCAAAATAGAAAGAGATATTTCTCTAAAAAAAATTTGATTTCATCTATGTCAACATCCTTTGATGGATTTTAAGTTTTTTTGAAGTTGATTTATGATGATACAAAACTTCCATATCGTATTGAAGGTTTTGTGATATGTTTAACTATGGATGTGCTATTTTTATACCATTCATTTTTTATGGTTATAGTATTGATATTTCATATTCTAATTTTAATATGAATGTTAATGTTATATTTAAACCTTTTCATATGAGGAATGTATTGGACTTAGTATGTGATGGTTGGAGCCCGCTATAGCTCCTCGATGCATCGGTAGGTCTCATTAGACAACTAGACGTTGAATTGACTGAGGCCTTTCCCAATTTGATATATATTTTTGGCCGAGGCCTTAATAAATTTAGAAATCTTGGCCGAGGCCATGAAAAAATGTTTCAGAATGTCCGGCATTATACATTCTTTCATTATGAAAATAATATTGATGGTTCATGTGGCCATTCGACTAGTAGAATACCAATGAATATGTTTTATTATGTCATTATTTAGTCAGATCATATTCCTTCCATAAAATTATTCATGTTTATTATTGGTAAAGGCATGTGGTTTCAATTATTCACCATGCTGAATATTTATGTTATCTTCCACTGTATTGCTTTCCCTTACTGAGTGTTTGAGCTCACCCCTTTATTATGGTTTATTTTCCCATGATATGAAAAAGTTAGTTATTAGTGACTTGCAGACATAATCAAGGAGGCTTGGATGTTTCTAATGGAATAAATTCATGTGGTATTTCTTTTCAAGTTGTAAAGTTGAACTTATATATGAATCTTGTTTCCAATAATACTAAACTGATCGGTCTTTTGAGACACGATTTCCTTATAATCATGCCAATGTTATGTAATAATGCACTGACTCTGGGTAACTAGGGTCGGGGTGTTACAGTTTATATCAGAGGATGTTTAGTACAAACCTTGAAAACTAGATTTAGATAAACTCTTATTAGAGCACATAGCCCTAATATATACTCTGAGGATTAGTATAGAAGAACTTCGTAGAATTTTGGTATTGTAAATATTTTGTGAGTTATCCAAGAAATATATCCTTTTCTGGATATGAGCTAGTAGAGGCATATTTGGCAGAGTTGTACCTAGGGGTAAAACCCAAAAACACTTCTTTGAGATAGACTCGAATGGGAACTATTGCATGACAACGGGTCTTGCTTCACTCTTGGTTACGACACTCCTGGGGGATATGCTTAGGATAATTCTAATTTTCATTACAAACCATTATGAAGGTTTTATGAGTATATACTTCCTCAAAGAAAACATTTTTATGATTATGGATTATATCTATAAACTATTTAATTTATGTTAAGTGTTTTACAAGTTTGGATTTATGTATTGCGATTCATAAACTAATGTAGTGTATGCCATTGTTTAAAAATGGAACCAAGTGGAAGGAATGAAAACTATATCAATGTACTCACTCCATGTAGGGATTTCCCCCCTACTCTAGAAAATTATAGTGGAGATGGTGATACAACTGGTGCTGATCAACTAATCACCATACTGGGACAACTTAGATAGGTTATGAATAATAACCTTACCTGTATGGAGCACAACAGTTTTCAAAGATTGACCTTCGATCTGGATATCATCAGTTGTGTACGAAGAAGGAAGACATTCATAAAATAGTATTTTGAACAAGGTATGAGCGTTACAAGTTTACAGTAATGCCTTTTGGATTGACTAATGCACCCTCTGTCTTCATGGATCTAATGAATAGAGTTTTTGATGAATATCTTGATGACTTTGTAGTGGTATTTGTTGATGATATATTAGTATAATCCAAAATATACAAAGATCATGAAAATCACATGCATATTATTATAAAGACTCTTAAAATACATGAATTATATGGGAAGTTTAGCTAGTGTGAATTCTGGTTTCAGGAGATTTCTTTTATTGGCCATATTGTCTCTAAGGATGGAATCTCGGTTGATCCTTCTAAGACAATATCAATCCAATAATGTCCATCACTGATGAGTATAAGTGAGGTACGCAATTTTATTGGTTTAGAAAGTTATTATCAGCGTTTCGTCCAGAATTTTTCTCGATTGGCTAACCCATTAACCAAGCTCACACGTAAAGGGGTTAAATTGGTTTGGAAAAAATAGTGTGAAGAATTTTTTGAAGAACTAAATAGAATATTATTCAATGATCCTATATTGAATATACCATCAGGGAATGATGGGTTTGTTATTTATAGTTTTGCATCAAAGAAAGGACTTGGTTGCGTCATTATGCAGAATGATAGGGTTATTTCCTATGAATCACGATAGCTGAAAATTCATTAGAAAAAATATCCTACTCATGATCTTGAGTTAGCAGCTGTAATCTTTACTTTGAAGATATGGAGACATTATCTCTATGGTTACAAATATGAGATATATACTAATCACAAGAGTTTGAAGTATATTTTCTCACAGAAAGAACTCAACGTGAGGAAAAGATGATGGCTTGAACTACTCAAGGATTATGATTTCAAGATACACTACCACCCGGGGAAGGCCAATAAAGTGGAAGATGCTTTGAGCAGAAAAGATCATAGAGTTTTGAACAATATGAGAGTTGAAAGGGATCCTATTTTCATGGATCTAATAAATATGGATATAGTAATAAACATGGAAGGTGAAACATCAATGATTTTTCAAATTGTTTCCAAACCATCTTTACTAGAAAGGAAAAGAAGTTCTCAGGATGATGATGAGGAGTTTCAAAAGAAGATTAAAGCTGTGAATAACGGGAGATTGAGTGACTTCATATATGATGATGGAAATTTGAAATTTGGGAAGAGACCTTGTGTATCCAATATAACTGATCAAAAAAGTGAATTCTTGGATGATTCTCATAGCTCCAATATCTCTATACACCCTGGGAGCACCAAAATGTATAGGGATTTGAAGGAAAAATTTTGGTGGGACAACATGAAGAGGGATATCGCTGATTATGACTCAAGATATATGGTTTGTCAACAAGTGAAAGCTAGAATGCAATAGCCTGGATGAGTTATGCAACCTCTTCCCATACCTCAGTGGAAATGGGATAGTATTACGATGGACTTTGTCATGGGACTACCAAAGACTCCTAGAAGGAATGATGCAATATGGGTCATTGTTGATCGTCTTACCAAGTAAGCACATTTTCTTTCTATAAGAGAAGATTTACCACTTGAACGTTTAGTAAGATTGTATATTAATGGAGTTTTAAGACTTAATGCAGTACCCCAATAGATTGTTTCTAATCGTGATCCCCATTTTACATTAAGATTATGGAAAAGTCTTTATAAATCCCTGGATACTGAACTTTGTTTGAGCACTTCTTACTACCCTAAAACTGATAGACAATCAGAATAGACTATTTAAACCATAGAATACATATAGAGATCTTGCTCACTTGACTTTCAAGGTATATGGGATCAAAATTTACCTCTGTAGAATTTTCCTAAAATAATATCTTCCATTCAAGTATTCAGATGGGACCATATGAAGCGTTATATGGAAAGAGATGTCGCACACCAACCTGTTTGGATGATGTTGGTGAAAAAAAACCTGTAGGCCCAGAACTTGTGGAAGAAATGATGGAAAAGTTGAAGGTAATCCAAACCCACATCAAAGCAGCTCAAATTAGGCAGAAGAGTTATGTTGATAACTAAAGGAATGATTTGGAATTTCAGGTATGAGACCATGTTTTCTTGAAGGTATCTCCATCGAAGGGTGTTATGCGTTTTAGTAAGAAGGGAAAATTAAGTCGTATGTATATCAGACCTTTCAAAATTCTAGAAAGAATTCGGGTTGTATCTTACAGGTTGGCAATGTCGCCTAGTCTCTCTAAAGTTCACGATGTGTTCCACATATCACTCGTGAGGAAATACATGCCTGACCCAACGCATGTACTCACTTATGAGGAATTAGAGCTAGAACCCGATCTGTCTTATTGCGAAGATCCTATCAAGGTTCTTGATACAAGAGAACAAGTGTGGAAAAACCAGACTACTCATCTGGTAAAAGTTCTATGGAGAAACCATAAGATAGAAGAGCCAACATGGGAACCCAAGTAACTTTTGATGAAGAACCACCTGAGTCTTTTTTCATAGTAATAATCTAGAAATTTCATGGTCGAAATTATTTGAATGATAGGAGAATGTAACACCCCATAATTCTACGGTACGCTTCTCTTTGAATAATACAATAGAGTTTGTTGTATGCAATTTCGAGTTCTAACACACCACAACCAATCCAACTAGCCGTTATGAATAGTAATACCCACTTTTTGAAATTTTATAAATTTTAACTTTCAAAATGGACTTCATTTTTGGATTTGTAATATCAAAATTATATTAGGGTGATTTTTTGGTATTTTTCTGAAAACTTTCAATTTTTTATGAATAATGAAAAACACTAAGTTATAGATTAAAATCGAATTTTTATTTAAATAATTATTTATTCCATTAAAATTAATTTTAGGTCAAAATAGATACATAATACCTATATAAATTCAATACAATTCCTTAGAGTCAGTTTATAATAATTTTAGATATATAAAACTTTTATTAAACTTTTTACCGTCTTTTACCCACCTCCTAAGAGTATTTGCATATTTACATAAAACTAAATTTTACAGCTTCTGTGAGTTGAATTTCAATAATCCAAGAAAAATGGTTGATATCATTATGTAAAATGTGGTTCAATAAGATGAAAATTATTTTTGATGAATAGTAATTTTTTTACTTTTATTTTCCACGGTTAAAAGTAAATAGGGTAATTAAGGGTAAAAATGATATTATTATTACCATAACACATGCCATAATTCTATTGGATAAGTATAATTCAACCAAAAACAACCTTATTAATAAAATATTAACCTCTTTGGTCCACTTGGATTAGATTAGGACATTTATTATTATTTAATTCAAAGAAGAGTTGAAAGAGTTAAAATCAAAGTTTAATAACTAAAACATCTTAATATAGGGTTACACATAAGATAAATTAGACTATTAATATTCATTATAAATATAAAACAATTTCCTACATAATGGTATTTTATTTATATCTTTTCGACATTAAATAATTTAATTTATCTATAACACAATGATGATGCAGTAATTACCTAATTAATGAAATATTAAAATAATTGATATTATAAATATACAAATAAATATAATTTTAGACTTTTTATGAATTAAACTAATTTCTTAGGTTAATAAGACATATTATGGTTGGTTAGATGATTTTTTTTAAAGTAATAATGATGTTATGAATTTATCAAAAACAAAATACCAAATAGTGTCAAAATTGATATAAAAGAGTTTTTAAAACAAATATTATATTATTAATTGATATTATATTCCTAAAAACATAAGGGTTGGAAAAAAGACTTATATAATTATAGGTGTATCATTAATTAACCACTTGGGGTTCTCTTTCAAGTATATAGTAAGTTTATTAACAATATGATATAAAAATACCAAGAGACATGGTAAATGTCAAACTATTTAACTAAGAGTTAAATATAAAATATAAGGTTAATATAGTGCCCCAAACCTATATAAACCTATTTGTTGAGTTATTTTCAACCCATACCCAAATTAGAATTTAAATAATCCATTTTTGATCTATTAGAAACTAAAATGATTTTCTTATAAAATAATATTTATAGCTTTTCCTAAGGTGCCTCTCACCCCTCTTATAAAAGGGAACTCCACTTTCTCTCTAATTCACAACTTCAAAGGAATTTGGCTTAGCCAAACCCTACCCAAATACCCTCTCAACGGTCCTCCCTTCATACTAGAGGCCTTCCTTTAGTAAGAAAGCCAACCTAAGAAGCCCTTTTGATCAAATCAAAAGGAAGAACCTGAAGAAGAGGTAAATATTTCACCACCTCTTTCAATTTCCTTTCTTCTTCCACTTACTCCAGTATCTTCTATATAATGTGATGTTATTATAAATATGGTACAACTATATTCATTATTCTATCCATCCTATGAATTACATATCACCATACGTGCATACGTATGGCTTACTGTCTCCACGTCGTGGTGTAATTGTTATTCAATACATTATTATTTGGATGGGTATAATAATGATGTGTAATTGATGTAAATAATAAATATAACATGATAATGATTCTGTATATATGATATATCATCCAATTATATATTATTTTAATATCAAAATAATGATATTTTCGCTCATACGTACGTACGTATTACCGTCTCTACGAACGCGATGAGATTCTTTCTCCATCGTATCAATTCAAGACTAACTTTTATTTGATGATTAAAAATAATGTTTAAAGACTTGATATCATTGTGGTTATGAATAAGATACATCCCATCAATTACAAATATGACTCACATAACAAAGAATATAAAGGAAAAAGAATCCTTTAACACCCGAAACGACGAAAATACTAAGATATTATTAACAAAGAAATATTAAAAGATCATATATGATATCATATTAATTTATATGATTCTTGTATAATTTAATAAAAATTATTTCACCATTATATAGGAGGTTAACTTAACCTAGACCAACGGAAAGTACAAGGTAATGGTTAATTCTAAAATCTCTTCATTATCTGAGGTTGTTTATACGTAATTATCTACTGGGACCTTTTCATCATCCAGATCAATGTTTCTTAAAATATATTTCAAAAACAATTTTACTGTTAACTATACAATGGGTTAAGGGCATTTATACCCTTATTTGACCATATATGTTCTGAAAGAAATTTTTCAGTCATTTTCCAAAAAGGGACTTTATGACCGTTTTGACAAAATTAAGGTAAGAATTTTTTTTTAACTTATACAGCGGGTGCGGTTATTTTCCACCATTATAACATCATTGAAGATTACCTTACAAGATTATAAGAATATTTTCAAAATAAATATTTTCTTTATCATTATGTGACTCTTAAATGATTTCAAAATAGAATGAGATATTTCTCTAAAAAAGGTTTTGATTTCATCTATGTCAACATCCTTTGAAGGATTTAAAGTTTATTTGAACTTCATTTATTATGATACAAAACTTACATATTGTATTGAAGGTTTTGTGATATTTTTGGATATGGATGTGCTATTTTTATACCATTCATGGTTTATGGTTAAAGTATTGACATTTCATATGCTAGTTTTAATAAGAATGTTTATGTCATATTTCAACCTTTTCATATGAGGAATGTATTGGACTTAGTAAGTGATGGGTGGAGCCTGGTATAGCTCCTAGATGAATCAGTATGTCTCATGAGAAAACAAGATGTGGAATTGGTCGAGGCATTTCCCAATTTGATATATGGTTTTGGCTAAGGCCTTAATCATTTTAAGACGTCTTGGACATGGCCTTAACAAAATGTTTCAGAATGACCGGTATTATACATTCCCTCATTATGAAAATAATATTGATGCTTCATGTGGTCATTCAACAAGTATAATACCCAAGATTATGTTTTATTATGACATTATTTACTTATCTTATATTCCTTCCATAAAATTATTCATGTTTATTATTGGTAAAGGCATGTGGTTTCAATTATTCATTGTAGAGACCCAAATCTTGACGTACATAGACATTACATTACTTTGGAAAACTATCTAATGCATAAAAAAAGAAGACACCAAAGGACCGTAATAGTTTAGTGTCTTTAGAAACTTGGAACATAATCTTCTAATCATGGTGAAAGATCTTCAACATCTCCCATAAAGATCTTCCCCTTTTATTTTCTTACCTGAAACCTTTATTTATATCCTAGGGAAAAGAAAACATAAAAAGGGTGAGCTCAAATGCTCAGTAAGGGTAAACATAGAGAACATAAAACAATCCATAAACATTTGAATACAAAAACTTGAACATAAAATCTAAACATCAAAATCTTGAGCAAATAAAAAAATCTTGGAAGTATGTAAGGAATATATCATAATGGAAAATCAATACTGATAAAATAGCCTGGGAAGAAAACATGTAATTGTGGAAAACCATTAAGCACTTGATATGATTTCCATAGTAGCCAAGGAATTGCTTCAAAGACCATCTTAGTGGACAAAATACATTACTGAACCGAGTTCACTCCTTGTTTAAGTCCTGTATTACTGAACCAAATTAACTTTTCATTCCATCCATGTCTATCTCATGAGATATAAATATTTACCCAATTCATTGTATGGAGATATAGTTCCCACCCATCTCATAATGAAATCATTCTTCCTTGTGCCAAAAAATAAAAATACATCATTCATAATAACCCAACGAATAAAATAAGTTTCATAAACATCATCCCATCATCACATAATCAATATAAAAGAAATTGATATCATTTCATCATAAGAAAAATCAAACCATGTAAATAATAGATACATTATTCTTGAAACAAAATCATACTAAATAATGTCATCTTAGATGGAAAATAGTTTTGACAAAACACTTGAAATGAATTCTTGAGGAAAATATCCTTTCTTCTTCAAAACCATTTTCTTTTCACAAAATGTCATGCAATTTTAAAAGAAAATGATTTTGGTGAAAATAATCATGAAATCTTGTAGAGTATGATTCATGAAAATAAGGTGTTATAAAATCGTAAAAATTTGTTCATGCCGTATAATTTAAAAAACAAAAGATTCTTCTCGTACTTTTGTCGGAAAAGTCAAAAAGTACCTCGTATGGTAAACAAAATAAAGATTCCTTACATACCATGTAGTCAAAGTCAAAAATGGGTAAAAATGAATTTAAACATACATGAAACCATTTTTTAAAAACATGTACATGGATGATAAATATAACCCCAGTAAATACTCACAATTAAACAATCTCGGATAAAAACGAGATTGGAAAAGTTATCCCTTACCTTAGGTCTGATATGCTTCGTACGTATTCGAAAATCATGTATAATGATTTAAATATTTTCATTTACTTATTACAGAATCATATTCATTGTTATTATATCATATATGGTTCACTTATGACTTTATATTACCTGTTCTTTTGTAAGTTCCATGTTAAAGCAGCGTTTTGGGTAAAATCATTTTATTTATCGTAGGTGTTTGGACTTGTTCTTGATATTATTATTACTTATATATTGATTTACTTACTTACAGAATTTAAATCATGATTTATATATCATATATATATTCAGTATATATATATATATAATAGATATATAAATGAAATGAAATACACCGTTCATGGAGACGGTAGGTCGTACGTACGCATGAACGCTGTTTTATTTTCCTTATTGACTTGAATGGAAGTAAGTAGATGAAATATATATATACATAAATCAACTAGCTTTATCATGTCATATATTTCATTAATATTCATTATATATGCTTTATAATCATTCTTGAATGGTTAACATGGAGAATGAATCTCATCGCGTCGTGGAGACGGTAATCTGTACGTACGCATGAGCGATGATATCGTTCCCATAATTATTGAATTGAATTGGAGTGGATGATATAATATCACAGAATGAGTATGATGTTATAATAACTATATATAGTTATTCTTTACACCATTATAACCATCCAAGTAAGGTGGGGGTGGAAAAACAGATTGCATCACTGCGTGGAGACGGTATTCCGTACGTATGCACGCGTGGTGATTTCATTTTCCATATGATGGATAGAAGGTGAAATGGGGTTCTTTCATATTTATAATAACATATCATTATATTAGTGATACTGATGTTATTACTTTATAATGAAACAACTAAAGTAGAATAAGTTTAAGAAGAAGGAAAACTTGAAAGAATCGGTAGAAGAGATTGCCTCTTCTTCGACACACCTCTTTTAAACTTCTTCTTAGGGCACTAGAGTTGGTTTTTCGAGAAGAACAGAACCTCTATGATATAACTAGAGAGGTTGAGAAGAGGAATTTTCAGTGGTTGGCCGAGCTTCAAGGCTCAAAAGTGTGTGAAGAGAAGAGGGAAGGGGTGCCCTTTTTATAAGGGAGGAGAGGGGCACCTTAGAAAAAACTTAAAATATTATTTTATAATAAAGTCATACTCAGTTTTCAATAGCTCCAAATTGATTTATTTTGAAGCCAAGGTGGGGATGGATCGAAATCCTCTCAACCAATATGTTTTATACAAGTTTAGGTTACTATTTTAACATTATCATTTAGATTTAACTCTAAGTTAAATAATTAAACTTTTACCGTGCCTTTTTGTTTTCTTACACTATATGGTTAATAAACCTCCTATAACAAGCCAAACGAACCCCAAGTGGTTCATTATTAATATAAATAACCTTATCTAAGTCATTTTTCCGAACCTTATATTTTTAGTAATAGAATAACAATTAATAATATAATATTTGTTTAAAAACTCTTTTATGTCAATTTTGACACTATTTGGTACTTGATTTTTGTGAAAATCATAACAGCATGATTAGTTCAAAAAAAAGTTAATTAAATCAATACTTCCATGTCATAATAACCTATAAAGTTAGTTTCATTCATAAAAAGTCTCAAATTACATTTATTTGGATATTTATAACATCAATTATGTTAATATTTCATTAATAAGGTAGTAACTGCATCATCATTGTTTCATAAATAATTTAAATTATTTAATGTCTAAAAATTATAAATAAAATACCATTATGTAATAAATATTTTTATATTTCTAATTAATATTTATAGTTGAATTTATCTTTTTTATAACCTTATATTAAAAATGTTTTAGTTATTAAACATTTATTTTAACCATTTTAACTCTTCTTTAAATAAAATAATAATAAATGTCCTAATCTAATCCAAGTGGACCTAAAGTGTAATATTTTATTCCTACGGTTGTTTTTGGTCGAATTACACTTATCTAATAGAATTAGGACATGTGTTAGGGTAATAGTAATATCATTTTTACCCTTAATTACCCTATTTACATTTAACCGTGGTAAATAAAAGTAAAAAAGTTACTATTCACCAAAAATTATTT
This sequence comes from Viscum album, assembly GCA_963277665.1. Taxonomy (NCBI): domain Eukaryota; kingdom Viridiplantae; phylum Streptophyta; class Magnoliopsida; order Santalales; family Viscaceae; genus Viscum; species Viscum album. The sequence goes on from OY728150.1 coordinate 649,518,437, forward strand.
TTATCTTATTGAACTGCATTTTACTCCTTGATATTAACCGTGTCTCTCAGATTTTCGAAATTCCACTCACAAAAGTGGTAAAATTAAGTTTTATGTAAATTTTCAAATTCTCTTAGGAGGTGGGTAAAAGACGGTGAAAAGTTTAATAAAATTTTTATATATCTAAAATTATTATAAAATGACTCCAATGAATTACATTGAACTAATATAGGTATTATGTATCAATTTTGACCGAAAATAAATTTAAATAAAATAAATAATTATAAAAAGTCGGTTTTTAAATAGTAACCCAGTGTTTTCACTATTCATCAAAAATTGAAAGTTTTCAGAAAAATGCCAAAAATTCACCCTAATCTAATTTCGATATTCTGAATCCAAAAATGAAGTCCATTTTGAAAGAAAAAATTTATAAAATTTTAAAAAGTGGGTATTACTATTCATAACGGCTAGTTTATATAACATATCGTTGTTTAGTGAAACTCGGTATTGCATACAACACACTCTATCATGGAAGGCCGTGATTGCGTGTAGTGCAAGCCAAGTCAGGGATGCGTGTAGTCAAGCTCCTTTTGGTGTAGCGTACAACACAAGACATCAATGAAATTAAAAATAATATTTTTCATAAAATCTGGGGCTGTTACATTCTACCCCCCTTAAAATTAATTTCTCCCTCGAAATTCGTCGGGGTTATAAATGGTTTACTACTCGAATGTTTCTTTAATAGAAACCCAAGTCGTAAAAAGGAATACCAAAACTTATCTTTAAAAACTAAATTATGAAACATAACGGTTACCCAAATTAACTAATCACTGGGTTTCCACATAGGACAACATAGGTAAAAATATGGATATGGAAGAGAAATATAACCATCATTTTCTGATGGAGAGTGGTAAAGAACATGGCTTTGAAAAAGAAAAAAATCACAAAGCCATAAATTTGTTATGATCTAAGGTACCATTTGATTCATCATGTAGCGACTCAGGTTTTTGGTCCTCTCAGACTTTGGAATATTTCTAGGAATTATTTCAGAGCTAGGCGCGAAGACGGCGTGCGATTCCAAGGCCCGGTGTGCCCAGAATTAATTTTATAAAAATATTAAGTATTTTTATACTATGCACATGGCGGGGGTGTGGTATCTCCTAAACGGTAGCTCAGAAAGGAAATCTGAAGGCACGGTTGTGTCTAGAACGTGCCGTTTACCCTTGGCGGGGTGTAAACTTTGCGAGCGCGGGCCTGTGGTGAGAAACACCACCAGGGGCGTTTTCGTAAATAAGTAGCGAAGTTAGTGTGTGAGCGTCGGCTCACATAACTTCTGAACGGAGTCTTGGATGGAAAATCTAAGTCCGTCGTTGCGTTCAGAACAGCGCGTTTACCTTAGGGGTGACCTTACTCTTGTTCGCATCGGGCATCGGGGCCGAGGCGGGTTTGGCGCCGGCGGGCGACTGATATAAATATCAGCACCCCCCCCCCCCCCCCTTATCGTTACTCTCGACATTCTTCGTCGTTCTTCACCGCCGCTCCGCCGAATCGAGCAAACAAAGCGCCCACGAGCTTGGAATTCGACGGTGGACGTTCTAGGAGCGCGCAGCGGAAGCTCTGGAGCGCGGATCTAAGGCAGAACGTCGGCGTTTCGCCCGCGAGGTAGGCGGTTTGAGTTTTACAATCCCAGATCCCATTTTTGTGTTGTTTTCCTTCAAATTTTCTTATGGTTTGTATGGTTCGGGTCCCGAACTTTCCAAAACTTGTTTCGGATCTGAATTTGGAGCACCGGGGTGCTCCCGGTGGCTTCCGGAGGTTTTCCGGCGAAAACCCGGTTTTCCGACGACGGTGGGCGGCGGCCATGGCGGAATCCGGCAACGGCGCGGCAGCGGTTTCCGGTGGCGGCGGCGGCGGCGCGGCGGAATCCGGCGGCGGCGCGGTGCTTTCCGACGAGGCTGGCGGTGGTCCGGCGAGGATTTTCCGGGGGTTCTTTAAACCCCCGTAACTCGCAAACCGTAACTTCGATTTGCAAGCCATTTGTGGCAACGCGCTCCTTGCGTCGAGACAGACCTTTTGAACTCACTTTTAGTGTTTAAGGGTTCGGGATCGTGGCCCGGGAGTTAGAAACGTTGTATAAAATAATATTATTTTATTATTTTACGACTTCGGGCCATTGTAACTTCTACCTGGAGCGTCTGATTGACGTGCCGTCAGTGGCATTGAGACCCTGATGGTACGACGGACTTTTTGAGATGGTTTCCGAGTGTTGGAACTGAGAATGGGGTGCGGAACCCACGAGGCCGGGTTTTGGCATTTGTGGAGAAACGCAGTTTTTTCACCAGGAGTCTGATTTTTGCGGATGAATAGTTGATCCTGTGTGTTTTTCCGAGAGGATCGCAATGGTGTGATCCGTTCGATGAGTTTCGGAATCCAGGCGTGGGCCCCACCCAAACTGACATTCGGTGAATAGTACCTTTTTTCACCGGGTGTCCGTTTTGGACGAGCGAGTAGTCGATTCCGCTTGTTTTTCCGAGGGGATCGTCGTGGTATGGTCCGCTCGATGGGTTTCGAGATCATTGTGTGGGCCCCGCACGGGCTAGCTATGGTGAATAGTGCCTTTTTCACCGGTGCTCCGTTTCGGGCGAGTAAACAGCCTATCCTGTGTGTTTTTCCGCGTGGAACGCGATGGTGGCCTCGGTTTTGGCCTAAGAGGTGCAAAGTGTGTCGTTGTGGCAGGTCGCTCGGGTTAGCAACGTTTGGACCAGTAGTGGTTGAGGGTTCACCCTTGGTTCGTTCCTACGAGGGTTCGCGCGGCATCACAACCTTCGTAGGGGTTTGTGATCCTCTTGATGGGATGTTTTAACTGTTAGATTTGTGGAATCCCCTCGGTGGGCTCGGAGCAGATCCTCTAGCATCTTTACCCTGGATTGGGTTCTTGGTATCGATGTGACCGCTTATTCACGGGCGGCGATCCCCAATCTAGCAGGTTAACCCCATAGGGTTTGTGGCATCATCGGAAATATGATCCCCTACGCAGTGGGTCTTGCCCAGTAGGGTTGTGGCATCTTCGGGTATATGATCCCCTACTCAGCATGAAGTTTATAGTATGGTTGTGGTATCGTTGGTTATATGATCCCCTACTCAGCGCTTGGTGTCAGTAGGGTTGCGGTATCGTTGGTTATGCGATCCCCTACTCAGCGCGTGGTTTCGGTAGGGTTGCGGCATCGTCGGTTCGATCCCCTACATCGCGAGTTGTACCAGATAGGGTTCTGGTATCGTCATGACCATCTTTATATGGATGATGATCCTCTATCTGAGTGTGGAGCTTCTGTCGAGCACTAGATCGGGTTGTGGTATCCCCCAGCGGATCCTGGGTGTGATCCCCTATCTGTGAGAACTACGTATGCCAGATCGGGTTGTGGTATCCCCCAGCGGACCCTGGGAGTGATCCCCTATCTGTGATCTACGTATACCAGAGTGGGTCTTGGTATCCCCTAGTGGACCCTAGCGGTGATCCCCTTTCCGAGGAGTTTGGTGGTTATGTTGTTTCAGTGATGTTTCCTCAGTGATGTTATCCGATGAGTGTGGTCTCTCGGGTGAGCGTCTGAGATGTTTGTTTGGGACCCGATGGAGTGTATCTCTCGGATGAGTGTCATCCGGTATGACAGTGTTCGTGTGGTGTACTCTCCTGGTTGGGGGCAGTTGCTGGTGATGAGGTTGGTACCTCTTGTGGCTTTGTGGCGCGAGCTGTGTATATCTGGTTTTTTCAAGGTGTATGTATGGGCATACACCTGAGCTGAGCTGAGCTGACTAGTTGCGTTTAGCTGAGGATGGTCACGAGATGGAGTTTCTCTCTCATCTGGGTTCCCTCTGGCTAGGTTGAGCGGACTGTTGCCTTCAGTTGCTCCGTTGGGTTTTGGGTTTTTGGGGTGCCTACTGAGTATGTTTATACTCACCCCTGCACGGGCTTTTCCCGCACATGTTTGTGTCTTGTGCAGACCACAGGCCTTTTGACGGAGTCCCAGGAGGACCCAGAGCAGGCGAAACTTAGTGAGCGAGTTGACCAGGGTGTCTACCGGAGCTGTGCCGAGGGAGATTTCTGGTGGGTGTTTGTGGAAGCATTCCCCTTCTTCAGAGCAGGTTGGACGCGCTTTGTAGTTTTCTTTGGTGGGCCCTGTTTTTTCCTTTGTACTTTTGCTATTGCACTCTGGTTTAAGATAGATTTTATGCATGCATTTACTTTTCAGTTTCTATATCTCTGCAATGTTTCATGGAGGTGTTTGTGGGTGCGTGTGTATAGGTACCTTAGGCTAATGCCTCTCATGTGTGTGATAGCCTACTCGGTGTTGGTCGCCAGCCCCTGGCCTATTGGAGGCGGGCTTGGGGAGTCGCGGCTCGAGCCCCGTTGGGTCAAGTCGTGACAGAGTGGTATCAGAGGAGGTTCTACCTTTGGGATCTCAGAGCGTAGCTGGTCTAGCTGTGAGCTTGGTTCGGGTTGCATAGCGGTAGTGTTAGGATGTTTTGAGTTCGGCTTTCAGGCCAGAGACTCCAGTGTTGGTGCGGCGGCCGACGTATCCATACACCCGGACTCTGATAACTTGCCTTTCGACTCGGGACATTCGTACACTGGTCGCGGGGACATAATGGTACATGCATCATATAGGACTGGGTTTTTGGGTTTTCCTTGTCCTTCTTGAGTCAGCTCTCCAGATATACTTTTTGACGGTGGTGTGTCTTGAATGTATTTCAGGATGCCTCCACAATGACAGCCAGCGAGGGTTTCGCATCAGGATTGTGCTGACGACCCGCCCCGTGTAGAGGCTGTGGAGCAGGGCACAGGTTATGAGGTTGCACCTCCAGGTGGTCTGCCGGTTGAGCCACCACCTGTCGAGCAGCTGATTGTGCCGGCGGTGCAGGACGAGGTTGCGCGCAGGCTAAGTGCGCTACACGAGTTCCAGAGGCAGTGACCTCTGAGGTTCTGGGGTGATCCAGACCCCCAGGAAGCTGATGACTAGCTTGAGGCAGTCACCCGGGTATTCCGCCTATTGAGGACACCTCTAGATCAGATGGTTGTCCTAGCGGTGAGCCTTCTGCATGGTTCTGTCGGGCGATGGTGGAGTTTGGTGACGCAGTCCCATGACAAGGAGACGCTCACGTGGGCAGAGTTTGAGTGGCTCTTCAGGGAGGAGTTCTATCCGATGACGCTAAGGTCAGTGTAGATCCAGGAGCTTCTACAGCTTCGATAGGAAAGCATGACTGTGTCGGAGTACTCAGCGAGGTTTACAGACCTGTCACGCTACTCCCTTGATATGGTTCGAGACCCGTTCTTTAGGGATCGAACCTTCGAGCAGGGCTTACGCAGGTACATCCGAGCAGGTGTGGTTTCCTTGTGCCTGCCCACCTATGCTGGAGTGCTGGAGAGAGCGTTGGTGGTGGAGAGTTTTCTGGATGAGCAGATTCCCCCTGTTAGTTCTGGGCACTCAAGAGCTGAGACTTCATCAGTCGGATTGGCATCTGGTAGCCGATGACAGACTCAGGGGTCAGGACGTGGTCGACGTTTCAAGAGGCGACCCCAGGATGGAGGATCTGAGCCTCAGGGCTCACATGGCTCGCAGGCCAGTTTTGGTCAACCGCAGGAGAGGTGGTGTTACATTTGCGATGGTCGGGGAAATATTGCTAGAGATTGTTCGACCCGACGTGCTGCTGAGAGGGAGCCGGTCGATGGACCGCCTTGGCAGAGGCAGCGTCTCGAGCAAGGAGGTCCGTAGGGCGGTGGACGTGGCGGTGGAGCTGGTGCAGCGAGAGGCGGTGGTAGGCAGTACCAGTTTCCACCACCCTTACCCCCAGGTGGTCCACGCCAAACTCAGGGAGCTGGTGGCCGAGAGTGAGGACAGTTTCATGCCCTGGAGGTAGTCGACCAAGAGGCACCGCGGATGGATAGAGGTATGCCTTGTGTCTTTTCTACTTACTGAAGTAGCTTTTCAGACACTGTTTAGCGGTACTCTTTCCTTTTGTTGCTTGCTTGAGTTTTGTTCAGGGCGTTGGTAGGACCCTGTGTGGGAGTTGTTCCGCATGCTTCGAATGCGTGAGGTAGATGGATCCTTCCCCCACTGAGACGCATTTTTGTGACGCGATTAAAACCATGCGGGCGAGTCAGTTCCGCCCAAAGCAGATAATATTGAGGTGTGGTGGATGAGTCCCTCTGAATTATGCGTTCGGGCATGGGTGTTGGTTGGTGAGCTCGCTGGTGTGTGAGACCCAGTTGAGAGTCCAATCGCTTTCCTTGTACTTAGGGCTTTTCGGGGACAAAAATTTCTAAGGGAGGGAGGATGTAGCGACTTGGTTTTTTGGTCCTATCATACTTTGGAATATTTCTAGGAATCATTCCAGAGCTAGGCACGAAGACGGCGTGCGATTCCGAGGCCCGGTGTGCCCAGAATTAATTTTATAAAAATATTAAGTATTTTTATACTATGCACATGGAGGGGGTGTGATATCTCCTAAACGGTAGCTCAGAATGGAAATCTGAAGGCACGGTTGCGTCCGGAACGTGCCGTTTACCCTAGGTGGGGGGTAAACATTGCGGGCGCGGGCCTGCGGTGAGAAACACCACCAGGGGAGTTTTCGTAAATAAGTAGCAAAGTTAGTGTGCAAGCGTCGGCTCACATAACTTTTGAACGGAGTCTCGGATGGAAAATCTGAGTCCGCTGTTGCGTTCAGAACAGCGCATTTACCTTAGGGGTGACCTTACTCTTGTTCGCATCGGGCGTCGGGTCCGAGGCGGGTTTGGCGCCGGCGGCCGGCTGATATAAATATCAGCGCCCCCCCCCCCCCCCCCCATCGTTCCTCTCGACGTTCTTCGCCTTTCTTCGCTTCCGCTCCACCGAATCGAGCAAACGAAGCGCCCACGAGCTCGGAATTCGACGGCGGACGTTCCAGGAGCGCGCAGCGGAAGCTCTGGAGCGCGGATCTAAGGCAGAACGTCGGCGTTTCGCCCGCGAGGTAGGCGGTTTGAGTTTTACAATCTCGGATACCATTTTTGTGTTGTTTTATTTCAAATTTTTGTAATGGTTGTATAGTTCGGGTCCTGATCTTTCCAAAACATGTTTCGGATCTGAATTTGATGCACCGGGGTGCTCCCGGTGGCTACCGGAAGTTTTCCGGTGAAAACCCGGTTTTCCGGCGACTACGGGCGGTGGCCATGGCGGAATCTGGCGACGGCGCGGCGGCGCGGTGGCGGTTTCCGGTGGCGGCGGCGGCGGCGTGGCGGAATCCGACGGCGGCACGGTGGTTTCCGGCGAGGCTGGCGGTGGTCCGGTCAGGATTTTCTGGGGGTTCTCTATACCCCCGTAACTCACAAACCGTAACTCCGATTTGCGAGCCGTTTGCGGCGACTCGCTGCTTGCGTCAAGACGGACCTTTTGAACTCACTTTGAGATTTTAAGGGTTCGGGATCATGGCCCGGGAGTTAGAAACGTCGTATAAAATAATATTATTTTATTATTTTACGACTTCGGGCCGTTGTAACTTCTACCAGGAGCGTCCGATTGACGTGCCGTCAGTGGCGTTGAGACGTTGATGGTACGACAGACATTTTGATATGGTTTCCGGGTGTTGGAACTGAGAACGGGGAGCGGGCCCCATGAGGCCGGGTTTTGGCGTTTGCGGAGAAACGAAGTTTTTACACCAGGAGTCCGATTTTGGCGGATGAATAGTCGATCCTGTGTGTTTTTCCGAGAGGATCGCAATGGTCTGATCCGTTCGATGAGTTTCGGAATCCAGGCATGGGCCCCACCCAAGATGGAATTCGGTGAATAATACCTTTTTTCACCGGGTGTCCGTTTTGGACGAGCGAGTAGTCGATTCCGCTTGTTTTTCTGAGGGGATCGTTGTGGTATGGTCCGCTCGATGGGTTTCGAGATCATTGTGTGGGCCCCGCACGGGCTAGCTACAGTGAATAGTGCCTTTTTCACCGGTGCTCCGTTTCGGGCGAGTAAATAGCCTATCCTGCGTGTTTTTCCGCGTGGAACGCGATGGTGGCCTCGGTTTTGGCCTAGGAGGTGCACAGTGTGGCGTTGTGGCGGGTCGCTCGGGTTAGTGACGTTTGGACCAGCAGTGGTTGAGGGTTCTCCCTTGGTTCGTTCCTACGAGGGTTCGCGCGACATCATAACCTTCGTAGGGGTTTTTGATCCTCTCAATGGGATGTTTTAACTGTTAGAGTTGTGGCATCCCCCCGGTGGGCCCGGAGAGGATCCTCTAGCATCTTTACCCTGGATCGGGTTCTTGGTATCGCTGTGACCGCTTATTCACAGGCGGCGATCCCCTATCTAACAGGTTAACCCCATAGGGTTTGTGGCATCATCAGGAATATGATCCCCTACGTGGTGGGTCTTGCCCAGTAGGGTTGTGGCATCTTCGGGTATACGATCCCCTACTCAGTATGAAGATTACAGTAGGGTTGTAGTATCGTTGGTTATACGATCCCCTACTCAATGCTTGGTGTCGGTAGGGTTGCGGTATCTTTGGTTATGCGATCCCCTACTCAGCGCGTGGTTTCGGTAGGGTTGCAGCATCGTCGGTTCGATCTCCTACATCGCGAGTTGTACCAGATAGGGTTCCGTTATCGTCGTAACCATCTTTATATGGACGATGATCCTCTATCTGAGTGTGAAGCTTCTGTCGAGTGCCAGATCGGGTTGTGGTATCCCCCAGCGGGTCCTGGGTGTGATCCCCTATCTGTGAGAACAACGTATGCCAGATCGGGTCGTGGTATCCCCCAGCGGACCTTGGGAGTGATCCCCTATCTGTGAGCTATGTATACCGGAGTGGGTCTTGGTATCCCCTAGCACACCCTAGTGGTGATCCCCTATCGGAGGTGTTTGGTGGTTATGTTGTTTCAGTGATGTTTCCTCAGTGATGTTATCCTACGAGTGTGGTCTCTCAGGTGAGCGTCTGAGATGTTTGTTTGGGACCCGATGGAGTGTATCTCTCGGATGAGTGTCATCTGGTATGACAGTGTTCGTGTGGTGTACTCTCCTAGTTGGGGGAAGTTGCTGGTGATGAGGTCGGTGCCTCTTGTGGCTTTGTGGCGCGAGCTGTGTATATATGGTTTATTCAAGGTGTATGTATGGGCACACACCTGAGCTGAGTTGAGCTGACTAGTTGTGTTTAGCTGAGGATGGTCACGTGATGGAGTTTCTCTCTCATCTGGGTTCCCTCTGGCTGGGTTGAGCGGACTGTTGCCTTCAGTTTCTCCCTTAGGTTTTGGGTTTTTGGGGTGCCTACTGAGTATGTTTATACTCACCCCTGCACGGGCTTTGCCCGCACATGTTTGTGTCTTGTGCAGACCACAGGCCTTTTGACGGAGTCCCAGGAGGACCCGGAGCAGGCGGAGCTTAGTGAGCGAGTTGACCGGGGTGTCTACAGGAGCTGTGCCGAGGGAGCTTTCCGGCGGGTGTTTGTGGCAGCATTCCCCTTCTTCAGAACAGGTTGGATGCGCTTTGTAGTTTTCTTTGGTGGGCCCTGTTTTGCCCTTTGTACTTTTGTTGTTGCACTCTGGTTTGGGATAGATTGTATGCATGCATTTACTTTTCAGTTTCTATATCTCTGCATTGTTTCATGGAGGTGTTTGTGGGTGCGTGTGTACAGGTACATTAGGCTAATCCCTCCCATGTGTGTGATAGCCTACTTGGCGCTGGTCGCCAGCCCCTGGCCTATTGGAGGTGGGCTTGGGGAGTCGCGGCTCGAGCCCCGTTGGGTCGGGTCGTGACACATCGGGTATATGGGCACTAGGACAACATTTTTTGTTTTCAAGATCATTTCCTTAAAGTTTAAGAATTTGAATTAGAAGAAATACTTACTTCATTTCGGTATAATCTCACTGTTTTTGTGCCTTAAACAATTTCCACTTCATCTCTTAAAGAAATGAAGTTGAATTTGTCTTTCGCAAAGTTTTAGCAGATCATGCGATAGAATGATAGGTCATTCCATCCGTCTCAAACATAAGTTAGTAAAAGTTATATACATAAGTCCATCTATGGTGAGATTAATCAAATATGGTTCCAAAATGGACTTATAATTCATATAACATCCTACATAATAAAATAAAACTAGTTTCTACTAACGAGGGACTTCCTGTAGGCTAGTGGTAGGTGATAAAGGCATGTCACACTTCGGTTGTCGGTTCGATTCCTGCAACCTTGTCCGACGCGAGGAGTTGTCGTCCGTCCTGCAGGTTGTCCTTTTTCTAAAACTACATTATTATAACATCCCATCAATAATATCAAAATAATTTCTATCCTTAAACAATACTAACTTATGTCCAAAATAATCCATTCTAATCTTTAGGATTATCTAAAATACTTCTGTCCGATTACTAGAAATTTCATCTACCAAGCACGTGAATTACTTCATTTGTCCCCCAAATATCATAAGATATATCTTGTTGTTGGTCACATTACAAACATGTGAATACCTTAATCATGTATTCTCTTGAAACATAAATTACCATAGAACCTTAGTAAAAACATGAATGCTATCAAAAGTTAACTTTTTCAACATACCAAAATCCCAAAAATTCTATATACTCAAACCATGATATCATATTGTCCTTACATTATTCATGAGGTCAATAATACTATCAAACATCTCATTATCTCTTTATCCCTTCATTATGCGCATATCATCACTTTTCATGGTTACTGGTACCATATAATTATTGAAAACCAATACATAGATCTTCCAAAATTCCACGATACCATAAATGAGATTCCATGATACTATTTTGAAATCCCATTACATAAACACTTAATCATTCCAAAACATCATTGTCATACTCAACATCACAAATAGTGATCGCATGTGAATTCCCTTTATCCTTTTCCTTAAGAGGTTGCTCACGTTGATCATCATTAACCCTTAGATTAGGGCATTGATTAGCAAAATGCCCCATTTCCTTTCACTTGAAGCATTGAAGTGTTGGTGGAGCGTTCTCTATAGTCTTTTCTCTATTCACGTCATTCGAAACCTTTTTTCCATTACTTTGGCACTCATCTACTTGATGACCTTCTTTTCTAAACTTTAAACATTTTCTAGTACCATTTATACAATCTCCACCATGCTTCTTTCCACACATTGAGCATAAAGAAACATTCACCTTCTTTTCACCATTGTTCTGAGGTTTTTCCTTGAACTCCATCTTTTGTTTCTTGTCAAAACCATGAGATGGATATGTTACACCAACTTCAAGTTCTACCTTGATAGCACAACGTACAATTTCTTCATAGCTACTAAATTCTCTTATAGCTAATGCCCTTCGAAGACTTGGTTTTAAGCCACTGAAAAATCAATCAACTTTACTTTCAGGTTGGATGCTAAAACCAGATGCATATATTGCAAATCTCGTAAAATTCACTTCGTATATACCAACAGAGTCATCATCCTTCTTCTTAAGCTCAAGGAACTCCTTTTCCATCTTTGTTCGAAGAATACGAGGGAAGTACTTACTGAAAAATAAGTTCTTGAACTCGTCCCATTCCATGGATTCAATTTCATCTTGGGGCCTTGTATTCTTAGTTAGAGTCTACCACTGGTCTGCTTCACCTTCTAAACTGTAAACAGCTCTAATTACTTTATCATTTTCTGAACAGAGAATTATGGAAAATATCTTTTAAATGGTACTGATCCATTATTCAGCAACAAGTGGATCAGAAGACCCATTGAAAGAAGGTGGACATTGCCTCATGAAGGACTCAATAGAATATTATTCCCTTCTCTGATCATTTGGAAATCTAGAATAATTCATAGCTTGTGTAAGTATAGAAATAAGATTTTTCACTCCATATCCCATCACATTCGGTTGTTCAGGAGGACAATCATTGCATTGTCCATTACATTGATCAACATGGTTCCTTAGGGTTCCATCCATCAACTAAAACCCAAACAGAATAGTGTGAGAGGAAAAAATCATGCTAGAGAAAACAACATAATAAAGGGGGAGTAAATTCAATATATAACATCTTAGGGTTAATTCTAAGATTTTAACCGTAATTCTAGGACTGTAACCTATACTTATACTTATCCTTATAGACATCCCTAGATATACCTTAGAAATATCTCTAGGGATATCACTAAAGTTTTCACATCCTAGTTTCCAAAGGTTAACTAAACCTTTCCTCTAATACCAACTATAGAGACCCAAATCTTGGTGTACATAGACATTACATTACTTTTGTGGAATATCTAATACATAACAAAAACAGACACTAAAGGACCGTAATAGTTTAGTGTCTTTGGAAACTTGGAACATAATCTTCTAATCATGGTGAAATATCTTCAACATCTCCCATAAATATCTTCCCCTTTTGTTTTCTTACCAAAAACCTTTCTTTATATCCTGGGAAAAGAAAACATAAAAAGGGTGAGCTCAAATGCTCAGTAAGGGTAAACATAGAGAACATAAAACAATCCATAAACATTTGAATGCAAAAACTTGAACATAAAATCTAAACATCAAAATCTTGAGCAAAGACATAAATCTTGTAAGTACGTAATGCATATGTCATAATGGAACATCAATCCTGATAAAATAGCCTGTAAGAAAACATGTAATTGTGGCAAACCATTAAGCACTTGATATGATTTCAATAGTATCCAAGGCATTGCTTCCAAGACCATCTTAGTGGACAAAGTACATTACTGAACCGAGTTCACTCCTCGTTCCAGTCCCGTATTACTGAACCGGATTAACTTGACATTCCAGCCATGTCTATCTCATGAGATATAAATCTTTACCCAATGCATTTGAGGTAGATATAGGTCCCACCCATCTCATAATGAAATCAGTCTTACTTTTGACACAAAATAAACATACATCATTCATAATAACCCAAGAAATAAAATGGGTTTCATAAACATCATCCCATCATCACATAATCCATATAAAAGAAATGGATATCATTTAATCATACGAAAAATCAAACCATGTAAATAATAGAGACATTATTCTTGAAACAAAATCATAATAAAAAATATCATCTTAGATGGAAAATAGTTTTGACAGAACACTTGAAATGAATTCTTGAGCAAAATATCCTTTCTTCTTCAAAACCATTTTGTTTTCACAAAATGACATGCAATTTTAAAAGAAAAGTATTTTGTTCAAAATAATCATGAAATCGTGTACAGTATGATTCATGAAAATAAGGCATTATAAAATCGTAAAAATTCGTTCATGCCGTATAAGTTAAAAAAACAAAACATTCTTCTCGTACTTTTGACGGAAAAGTCAAAAAGTATCTCGTATGGTAAACAAAAGAAAGATTCCTTACATACCATGTAGTCAAAGTCAAAAATGGGTAAAAATGACTTTAAACATACATGAAACCTTTTTTTAAAAACTTGGACATGGATGATAAATATAACTCCAGTAAATACTTACAATTAAACAATCTCAGATAAAAACGAGATTGGAAAAGTTATCCCTTACCTTAGGTCTGATATGCTTCGTACGTATCTAAACCTCCTGTATAATAATTTAAATAATGTCATTGACTTATTACAGAATCATATTCACTATTATGATATCATATATGGTTCACTTATGACTTTATATTATCCGTTCTTTTGTAAGTTCCATGTTAAAGTAGTGTTTTGGTTAAAATTGTTTTATTTGTCGTATGTGTTTGGACTTGTTGTTCTTGATATTATTATTACTTATATCTTGATTTACTTACTTCCATAATGTAAATCATGATTTATATATCATATATATATTCAGTATATATATATATATAATAGATATATAAATGAAATGAAATACACTGTTCATGGAGACAGTAGGTCATACGTACGCATGAACGCTATTTTCCTTCCCTTATTGACTTGAATGGAAGTAAGTAGATGACACATATATATATATAAATATAGTAGCTTTATCATGTCATATATTTCATTAATATTCATTATATATACTTTATAATCATTCTTGAATGGTTAACATGGAGAATGAATCTCATCACGTTGTGGAGACGGTAATCCGTACGTACGCATGAGCGATGATATCATTCCCATAATTATTAAATTGAATTGGAGTGGATGATATAATATAAAATAATCAGTATGATTTTATAATAACTATATATAGTTATTCTTTACACCATTATACCCATCCAAGTAAGGAGGTGATGGAAAAACAGATTACACCATGGCGTGGAGACGGTATTTCGTACGTACGCACGCGCGGTGATTTCATTTTTCATAGGATGGATAGAAGGTGAAATGGGTTTGTTTAATATTTATAATAACACATCAGTATATTAGTTATACTGATGTTATTACTTTATAATGAAACAACTAAAGAAGAATAAGTTGAAGAAGAAAGAAAACTCGAAAGAATCGGTATAAGAGATTACCTCTTCTTCGACGCACCTCTTTTAAACTTCTTCTTAGGGCACTAGAGTTGGTCTTTTGAGAAGACCAGAACCTCTATGATATAACTAGAGAGGTTGAGAAGAGTAATTTTCAGGGTTTAGTCGAGCTTCAAGGCTTAAAAGGGTGTGAAGAGTAGAGTGAAGTGGTGCCCTTTTTATAAGGGAGGAGAGGGGCACCTTAGGAAAAACTTGAAATATTATTTTATAATAAAGTCATATTTGGTTTTTAATAGCTCCAAATTAATTTATTTCGAAGATAAGGTGGGTATGGGTTGAAATAATTTCAACCAATAGGTTTTAGGCAAGTTTAGGTTAATATTTTAACCTTATCATTTAGATTTAACTCTAAGTTAAATAATTTAACTTTAACCGTGTCTTTTTGTTTTCTTACACTATATGGTTAATAAACTTACTATAACAAGCCAAAAGAATCCCAAGTGGTTCGTTATTAATATATATTACCTTATCTAATTCATTTGGCTGATCATTAGATTTTTAGGAATATAATAACAATTAATAATATAATATTTTTAAAAAAAACTATTTTATGTCAATTTTGCCACTATTTTGTACTTGATTTTTGTGAAAATTATAACAGCATGATTAGTTAAAAAAAAGTTAATTAAATAAATACTAACATGTCATATTAACCTAGAAAATTATTTTAATTCATAAAAAGTCTCAAATTACATTAATTTGGGTATTTATAACATCAATTATGTTAATATTTCATTAATATGGTAATTACTACATCATCATTATGTCATAAATAAATGAAACTATTTAATGTCTAAAAATTATAAATAAAATACTGTTATGTAGGAAATATTTTTATATTTATAATAAAAAATTATATTTGAATTTATCTTATGTATAACCCTATATTAAAAAAAATTTACTTATTAAACTTTGATTATAACCATTTTAACTCTTCTTGAAATAAAATAATAATAAATGTCCTATTCTAATCCAAGTGGACCTAAAGAGTAATATTTTATTCCTAAGGTTGTTTTTAGTCGAATTACATTTATCCAATAGAGTTAGGACATGTGTTATGGTAATAGTAATATCATTTTTACCCATAATTACTCTATTTACTTTTAACCGTGGTAAATAAAAGTAAAAAGTTACTATTCACCAAAAATTATTTTTATCTTATTGAACCATATTTTACTCATTGATAGTAACTGTGTCTCTCTGATTTTTTAAATTCCACACACAGAAGTGGTAAAATTAAGTTTTATGTAAATTTTCAAATTCTCCTAGGTGGTGAGTAAAAGACGGTGAAAAGTTCAATAAAATTTTTATATATCTAAAATTATTATAAAATGACTCCAATAAATTACATTGAACTTATATAGGTATTATGTATCAATTTTAACCTAAAATAAATTTAAATAAAATAAATAATTATAAAAATTCGGTTTTTAAATAGTAACCGAGTGTTTTCACTATTCATCAAAAATTTAATGTTTTCATAAAAATACCAAAAATTCACCCTAAGATAATTTCAATATTCTGAATCCAAAAATGAAGTCCATTTCGAAAGAAAAAATTTATAAAATTTGAAAAAGTGGGTATTACTATTCATAACGGCTAGTTTATATAACATATCATTGTTTAGTGAAACTCGGTATTGCGTACAACACACGCTATCATGGAAGGTCACGATTGCCTGTAATGAAAGCCAAGTAATGGATGCATGTAGTGCAAGCTCCTTTTGGTGTATCATACAACACAAGACATCAATGAAATTAAAAATAATATTTTTCATAAAATCTAGGGGTGTTACATTCACCATTCTTAATATTTATGTTATCTTCTTTTGTATTTCTTACCCTTACTAAGCATTTGAGCTCACCCATTTCTTATGTTTTATTTTCCTAGGATATGAAAAAGTTAGTTATGAGTTAATTTCAGGCATAATCTATGAGGATTGGATGTTTCTAATAAAATAAATTCGTTTTGTATTTCTTTTCAAGTTGTAAAGTTGAACTTATGTATAAATCTTATTTCTAATCATACTAAACTGATCGGTCTTTCAAGACATGATTTCCTTGTGATCATGCCAATGTTATGTAATAATGCAACGACTCTGGGTAACTAGGATCGGGGAGTTACAAGACCCGAAGGTTTTAAGAAATTCAACCAGACTATCTACATGGAACTACCCCTCCCCAGCATCTGCATCATGATAGTATCTTTCCACCTTCGCATGTATTTCTATATAGGCTTCCCGTTCAAGTACAGGATAGTCCTGATGGCATAGTCATACCCTCTCATTCTGAAAAATCCATTTGGATCTGCTCTGGTGAGTGCACCTGATCTAAATCCTCTTATGGGGTTGGTCCTTTTTTGTAGTCTATCTGGGGAAACTGCATGTGGCCCGAAGGCCTAGAGGTGACCCAAAAGCCTTAAAGTTGGTCTGAAATCCCTACTTACTCGAAGGCCTGGGTGGCCTGAAATCCTTATGGACTCCAATCCCAAACTGGTGGCCCAGTGTAGATAGTTCTAGCTGCTACAGTACTGAATAGTACCTACTACAGTAACTGCTACAGTGCCTGCAATAGTACCCGCACGGTGTACAGCTCTACTACAATACCTGTACAGTGTACATTTCTGCTACAGTAATGCTGAATTACTGCTATAGTTCTGCTATAGTTTTGCTACAGTGCTATGAAATATGCCTCTACCTGGTGTTGAACATGGGTCTTGTGGATACACTTAAGGATACCTCACCAACTGGGCTGAGGCTCATGTGCTTATAAGCAATAACTCACAAGAGATGATATTGGGAGAAATATCCAACTAATTTGCATGTGGAAAAATAAGAGTATTCAATATTTCATAATGTAATTACATGAAATATAAAATGAAAAAGATATTCCATGGTATAAATTGTTGAAATGTGATATAATATGCATGTTCTATAGAGCATGTTTATTGGAATATAACATAAAAAAATTTATGTTGGGGAATAATAAAATAACAATAAAACATGGACTAAATATAAGAATATAGAATCATCACATTGTGAGCACATTCCAGATGGTACATCCTTTATATTTTTAGTATATTCTAGAATAATCACCCATTTTGTTTTGAAAATTTATTAGAATGTTCATACTTC
Source organism: Viscum album (assembly GCA_963277665.1). Classification (NCBI taxonomy): domain Eukaryota; kingdom Viridiplantae; phylum Streptophyta; class Magnoliopsida; order Santalales; family Viscaceae; genus Viscum; species Viscum album. Next base: position 649,535,975 of record OY728150.1, read on the forward strand.
ATTATCTCATGATGTATAAAACATTAAGAAATGTATTCCAGGGTGAAATAAGATCTTTCCCATGAACATCCATACATATATGTTCTTTATGAATTATTTCATTCACCATATCATAAGTGAAAATTTTTAATAATGTAATGACTTGACTCATTGGGATCCTCCTAGCAAGTGGAAGGCTAAGCTATCACAACCTTATGCCTTCCACAAATAATCCATGGTATGGTGACAATATCTGATAAATTATAAATGAATGGAAGGTATTTTTTCTAATATACCTATATACATGCACCCAACCATATCAATGAAATGTGTAGGGGAATAATAATAAAATAATGTAACAACTAGAGTAAACCACACATGTGATACCTATAAGGAACACAATAGTGTAAAATAGAATAAACCAAACTATAAAGGGTAAAAAAATAAACACCCATCCATAAATAAAGTCCCAACCAGAAAATAACTTCTATAAAAGAAAAAATGAGAGTGCCCAGATCTTGTTCTCCAAGTTTGACCATTATATGTGTAATATGATCTCATGTATTACAAATCTCCACTGATGTTATATCTTATCTCTCTATCATGTTCATAAGAAACAACACATATGGGGATATCCCATGTCAGTGTGATTATATAAATAACCAGTAGGACACCCCGAAAACCATAAATTGAGTAATAAAAAGATATAATAATGGTAATCTCTACCCAATAAAGGCACATCGATTTGAAACTATTACAAAAACCATAAACATGAAGATAATTAAAAAAATAATCCCAAATTATAGTGAAAGGGGATATAATATCCACGTCCTAGCAAAGAACAATGAGCATTCCAGTAGCTACAGGGTCCTACTTATAATTCCATATATCATTCACAACAGAATAAGAATATTTTTAAGGGGACCACTCCTCTTCAGTATAAAAAATATATGAGGGATAATGGTTTCTTAATCATGCATCCCATGTATCCTCAATGAATTTTACAATACAAAACACACCTCACCACTATACTCCACTAATGAGCATCATTATCTCCTTTCAGGCATCTTACGTAACCTCAGATGATTTTTTTGGGAGGAACTAAAAATCACCACTATAATCCACAATTGAGGGGGAATAATATCCAATATCATACTCAATCTATAGTATGATAAGTGTTTTAATCTCAAAATATATTGGACCCTAACCCTATTTCATTAGGGGTTCAACTCTGTTGGTAGAGGACCCACGCCTTAGTGCATTAGGGGGTGAAACTCAATTCATAGGGGTCCCTCTCCCTCACATGATAGGGGTTCCACTGACTAATTAGGGATTTAGGACACATACCATGGTGTGATAGGGGGTACCACTCAAATCATGGATGATATTATCCCTTTCATGATAGGGGTGCCACCCATTTGGTATAGATAGAGGACCCATGCCTTAGTGCGGTAGAGGGATTCCACTCCATATATCGATTTATTTACTAAAACTAATGTGACATGTGGATTCCACCAAATATTTAGATAGAGTCCATAATAAATGGTGAAATAGGTATTTTCCACTAAGTATATTGATAGAAGAACTATTCTTTATTACCTTATGGGGTGCCACTTAAAGGGTAAAGGACCCATGCCCTAGTTTCATAGGGGGATACCACTCATCTCGTGTAAGTAGTATGGGGGACCCAAAACCCTATATGAAGGGAGGGATTCCATCAATGGCCTCTCTCTAGGGGTCCTTCCAGATCATCAAAACCATCATGAAATTCCTCATTGAGAATTATTATCGGAACATTCCATGTCATATCTAAAAATTCAGTATGAAGGAAACTATCACATTAAACATAGAAAACTACTCAGGATACTCTACTTTCTGGATAGAATCTACATCCATAAAAAAGAGACACATAAGGTGGTAGTTATTGGGAATAGAACACAACATGTACCAAGAATCACACAACATGTGACCTCACCTAGCATTTTATCCATGTAACCATTAGTATATGGATTTCCTATCCATGATGTACTACACAGAATGTAAGTGTACTAAATGGATGTTTTCAACCACCCTTTACAACCCATTTGCTTCTAGTAATTCCCATATCTGTCATCCCATGACCATAGATTGGCCATGTACTTGGATATTACTAGGATCAGGCCAGTGCTCATGTACTCATAGAGTACAATGAGTGACCTACTATACAGGGTCCTAGGAAATGTGCATATGACCCAGGACATAGACAATTGGGGATGGTGACATGGCCTATGGGCCCTATCACAAGGTTTGAGATACATATAACTATATGAAACCCTATTATTACAATTATGGGGGCTACTTGGTATATGTTCTTCAAACTAGATCCATTGAAGTTGGATTTTCCATATAAACCTAGGTTTCTTCATGAAGATTTCATATTATACTTTTCCACCACTAATTCCACCTTATTGACCACTTGAAAGCTTCCTCATTCTAAGTTTATGTCACCAACTATCAATTTCTCAAACTCTAGTGTATGGAATAAGGAATTTGACCACTCTTACAATGTCCATATCACTGCCTTATGAGTCCCCTATATCCTTTCATCACCATTTCATATCTCGTATCCAAGGAGGTCTCACTCCCATACCACAACATCTCCAAATCCATCTAAAAAACACCATCCCAATCTTCATTTTCCAATCAATAAAGAATATGGGGGTTTAATCACACTCAAATCCAAGACAAATAATTTTAATGGTGACCCTATGGGACAATAGAAAAAAATAAAAATAAGGATTTATATAAATGAACAAGAATGAAGAAAAATAAACCATTATAGGACAATTATTAGACATAAATTATACCTTATGACATCTAGGGGTGAAAATTTCATAACTTATATAATTAAATAAAAAATGTAATTTAATATTATTTAGCTTGAGTGAATGGTAAAAAAATCAATGATCAAAAAATGATTAGTAATTAGTGTTTTATATTGTAATAAAAAGGGTTGAAATCACCAATTAATGTGTACCACCTTGGATATGGATCTATCTTTTGTGAATAATGTGTTCTCCAATGATGATGAAGACCAATTGAATTGGCTGCCTCTCAATCCACCATGATTTGATCATTATTTGTCATTTGATCTCATTCCTCTAATGAAGGACATCAAAGGGTCCTCTAAAATCACATAGTATTACGCAACTAGAATAGGTTAATTTCTATAACTACCTATTTAAATAGGAAATTATGTTTTTGGGTATTAAATGAATTAATTGTATTAATTAATTAATTAATCCCCTTACTGTACTTTATAGAAGTTTCCTTAACTGAACATCTGGAACCATCCAAATTATGATCGCACCTAGGGTATACAAAATGTTATAGATTCAATGGTGGCCTATAATTTCCATTCCAAGTTCCTAAAAACTTTTAAAAATTAAACTATGTTCACACATGAAGTAAAAATTTTAATATTATTAAAATTTAAATTTTAGGCACTTTGAGCCTTAGAATCTCACACCCTCTCTACTCCAGACTCTAAAAATATTTCCAGAAATATTATAATGTCTAACACAAAAACACTAAGTCTCTAAAATCTTCCGACTATCAAGTATATTCATCCCAAAAAAGAAAAGTAATTTGGTCAAATGAGGCTAATGAGATCCCAATTGGGTTTCCTATGCCTAAAAAATCTCTATAGAGATCATGTTCTACGGAAAACATGTGTCCAAGAGAACCAATTCCCATTAAGGGTCTCCTATGGACAGTTCTCAAATATCACTAGTTACCTTGCAAATGAAAATCCACTCTCTATTTCTAACTCATATAGGAAATCATTATGAAATGAGTTAGGAACATGTGTACTCATCTATGAAATGTGAATAACTCTATGAATCTAGTATAATTAAATTTTTAGGTTCATGTTATACACCCCCTTAAATACCTGATTTTTTGTCTAGAAAATGGGTTGGCATTCATTTAATGGAGCCTCCCATCCTGGAAAATCCCCATGGTCCTCAGTGACATGACAAATCTATAAAAAAATCTCTTCATCGTACTTCATTGTCCATCATTATCAGTCCTCTAGGTACTCTTGGATTTTATGATGAGTCCTCATCATCCCATAGATGATTTAAACCTTTATAACCCCTAACTAGCACCAAATCTAGGCTCATATGCACTATACCCCTTTGTCTCTAACCAGTATAGTGGTGACCCATCAAGTCTCCCATATGTGGCCTTAGAAGAGTTTACACCAGTGGTGGAGTGGTAACTATCATGATTCACAAACTCCGCTGATTATGGGTGATCCTCCAAACTGTATCCCAGAGACAACATGAAAAATCGATGCATGTTGAGAAAAAACATTTCCACCAAACCTGACCACCATTATGGGGTAAAAACTAGATTGTAAGTCCAACTGTAACACCCCGATCCATGTAACCCAGAGTTGGTGCATTATTACATAACATTGGCATGATCACAAAATATCAAGTATCAATAGATCGATTAGTTTAGTAGCCTTGGAAGTACTAGATACATACACAAGTTTTACATTAAATCATGAAATGAAACAACAAGAAAGTTTTTTCCCCTTTGAACACACTTATATCACTCATCCAATCCCTGTAGATCAACCATAATACACTTCTTCACATCCTGGGAAAAATAAAACATAGAAAGGGGTGAGATCAGATGCTCAGTAAGGATAACAATATAGCGGAAACTTTCATAAATAATTATAAACATTTAAGGAAATGTGTAAGACTAAAACATAACCCTTTTAAACTTAAACTTAAACATAATATGGAAAATATAAATCAAATAATTCCATTTAATTATTCACATGGATATTCTACAAGTTGAATAATCACATGCAATATCAATATCCAATTTCATAATGATGGGATTCATAATTTCGGACATCAAAATCACATAGTCAAGGCCTTTTCCCAAGACTACAAATAAGATTTTTTCAAGGCCTTGTTCCAAGACACTAGTTTGTCTCATTAGACCTACCGATGCATCAAGGAGTTATAGTAAGCTCCACCCATTACTTACGAAGTCTAATTCATTCCTCATATGAAAATGTTGAAACATTACATAATCATTCGTATTAAAACTAGCATAATAAATGTTAATATATTAACCATAAACCATGAATGGTACAAAAACAACACATCCACAATCAAACATATCACAAAACTTTTAATTCAATATAGAATATTTTATCATAATTAATCATCTTCAAACAAGTGTAAAATCCATCAAAGGATGTTGACATAGATGAAATCAAAACTATTTGAGAGAAATACCTATTTATATTTTGAAATCATTTAAAAGTCACGTACTTATAAAAGAACACATTTATTTTGGAAACATTCTTATATTGTTGTAAGGGAAACTACAAAGGTGTTATAATAGCGGAAAATAGTAACACCATCCATATAAGTTAAAAAACATTTTTACCTTAATTCGTCGAAAAGGTCATAAAGTACCTTGTTTGGAAAGCGATGGAATGATTCCTTTCAAACCATTTTATAAAAGTCAAACGAGGGTATAAATGAATTTAAACCATAGTCTTGTAAATAGTAAAAATGTTTTGAAATACATTTTTAAGAAACATGGATGTGGATGATAAAGAGGTCCATGTAGATACATACGTATAAACAACCTCGGATAATGAAGAGATTATATAATTAACCCTTACCTTATAATTTTCCTTGATCAAGGGTACATTAAACTCATGTATAATATTTAAATAATTGTTGTTAAATTATACAAGAACCACATAAATAAATATGATATCATATATTATCTTCTATTATTGATTTGTTGATAATACTTTAGTAGTATCATTTTTTCAGGGGTTAACTGATTCATTTTACTTTATATACTTGGTTACATAAGCCATGTTTGTTATGGATAATATGTATTTGATTCATATACAGAATTATATTAAGTTATTAAACATTATTTTTAACCATATAATGAAAATTATTCTTTAATGATCATAATGGAGAGTGAATCGCATCGTGTTCGTGGAGATGGTAATCCGTACATACGCACGAGTGGAAATATCATTCTATTAATCATGAAATCGTATGTAATTGGATGGTATATCATATATAAAGAATAATTAATAGGTTATATTTATTTTTTACATCAGTTATACTCATTATTATACCCATCCAAATAATGAATTGTTTGAATAACAAACTACACCATGACGTGGAGACAGTAAGTCGTACGTACGCACGTATGGTGACTTGTCATTCATAAGATGGATAGAATAATGGATATAGTTGTACCATATTTATAATAACATAGAAGTATGTATAAGGTATTGGAGTTATTATTTTGGTATAGAAACAATAAAGAAAGAGGAAATGGAAGAAGAAAATAATTTTAAAAGAGGTGGTGAAATTATTACCTCTCCGTCGGGTGTTTCCTTTTGAGTTGATCAAAAGGGATCCTTAGTCTAGATTTTTGAACAAATTAATGCCTATAGGTTGAATTTAGGGTATTTAGGATTATATTTTAGCAGGGTTTGGCCGATCCAAATGGCTTTGGAAATGTGATTTTGAGAGAAGGGGAAGTACCCTTTTATAAGATAGGTGAGGGTTACTTTAGGAATAGCTTAAAATATTATTTTATTATACCATAATATTCGGTTTATAATGGCTCAAAATGATTTCTTTCATGACTATGGTGAGGATGGGTCGAAAACCTCTCAAAATATAGGTTTTAAATAGGTTTAGGTCACCATATTAACCTCATCTTTCAGATTTAACTATTGGTTAAGTAGTTTTACATTTACCATATCTCCTTGTATCTTTATATTATATGGTTAATGAACTTACTATAAAATTTAAAGAGAACTCCAAGTGGTTATTTAATGACATATATATTATTATATAAGTTCATCGGCTGAACTGTATATTTTTAGGACTATTATATCATTTAATAATATAGTATTTGTTTTAAAAACTCATTAATGTCAATTTTGACACTATTTAATATTTTATTTTTTTAAAGTCCTAAAAACATGATTACTTCAAAAGAAATTCATTTAATCAACCCTAACATGTAATATTAACCTATAATATTAGTGGAATTCATCAAAAGACTCATATTACATTTATTTGGATATTTATGATATCAATTGTTTTAATCGTTCAGTAGTAAGGTTATTACTGCATCATCATTGTGTAATAAATTAATTTAAATATTTAATTTCTAAAAATTATAAATAAAATAAAATTATGTAGGAAATAATTTTATCTTTCTAATGAATATTTATAGTCCAATTTTTCCTATGTGTAACCATATATTAAAAATGGTTTAGTTATTAAACATTGAATTTAACACTTTTAAATCATCTTTTAATAAAATAATAATAAATGTACTAACGTAATACAAGTGGACCAAAATGATAATGTTTTATTCCTAAGGTTGTTTTTGGTCTAAATACACTTATCCAATATAATTAGGACATGTGTTAGGGTAATAATAATATCATTTTTACCTTTAATTACCCTATTTACTTTTAACTGCGGTAAATAAAAGTCAAAAGTTACTATTCACCAAAAATTATTTTCATCTTATTGAACAAAATTTTGATACTGATTTCTACCATGTCTCTTGGATTTTTTAAATTCAATTCACAGAAGCGGTAAAATTATGTTTTAAGAAAATTTGCAAATGCACCTAGAAGGTGGGTAAAAGACGGTAAAAAGTTCAATAAAATTTTATATATCTAATATTATTATAAAATGAATCCAATGAATTAAATTGAAAATATATTGGTAATATTTATCTATTTTTACCTAATATAATTTTAAATAAAATAACTAATTATTTAAATAAAAATTTGATTTTAAACAATAACACTGTGTTTTTCACTATTCATCAAAAATTGAATGTTTTCAAAAAAATACCAAAAATTCACCCTAAGATAATTTTGATATTCTAAATTTAAAAATGAAGTAAATTTTGAAAAATAAAATTTATAAAATTTCAAAAAGTGCGTATTACTATTCATAATGGCTAGATTGATTGGTCTTGGTGTGATAAAACTCAAAGTTGCGTACAACGCAAGCTATTGCATTATTGAAAGGGAAAGGTATCATGGAAACTTGGGGTGTTACATTCTCCCTTCCTTCAAATAATTTTTTTCCAAAGAATTTCTAGAATATTAATACATAAAAATATCCAGGTGGTTCATTATCATAAGTTCCTCGAGTTCTCACATTGCCTCTTCCATCTTATGGTTTTTCTATAGAACTTTTACCAGACGAGTCATCCAGTTTCTCCACACTTGTTCTCTGGTATCTAGAATTCAGATAGGCTCCTCTAAAAAAGATATGTCGGGTTCAGGTTCTATTTCATCATAGGTGAGTACATGCGTTGGGTCAGGCATGTATTTTCTCAATAGTGATACGTGGGACACATCATGAACTATGGAGACACTTGGAAACATTTCCAAACAGTAAGCTAGATCCCCAATTCATTCTAGAATTTCGAAAGGTCTGATGTACTTGGGACATAATTTACCCTTCTTACCAAATTGTATAACTCCCTTCCATGGAGATACCTTCAATAAAACATGATCTCCTACTTGAAATTCCAAATCCTTATTTTGGTTATCAGCGTAGCTATTTTGCGTACTTTGAGCTACTTTGATGTGGGTTTGGATAACCTTCGCCTTTTCCATTGTTTCCTCAACAAGTTTTGGGCCTATGAGTTTTATTTCACTAACATCAACCCAACAAGTTGGTGTGTGGCATCTCTTTCTATATAACTCTTCATATGGTTCCATCTAAATATGTGAATGGGAGCAATTGTTATTGGAAAATTATAGCAGAGGTAAATACTGATCCCACATACCTTGAAAATCAAGTGATCAAGATCTCATCATGTCTTCTAAGGTTTTAATAGTACATTATGATTGTCTATTAGTTTTAGGGTGGTAGGAAATGCTCAAACTAAGTTCAGTATCCAAGGACTACTAAAGACTTTTCGAGAATCTTGATGTAAAATGGGGATCACGATCAGAAACAATCGATTTGGGTACTCCATGAAGTCTTACAACTTCATTAATATATAGTCTTTCTAAATGTTCAATTGGTAAATCTTCTCTTATAGCTATAAAATATACTAACATGGTAAGACAATCATCAATGATCAAAATTTCACCATTCCTTATAGGAGTCTTTGGTAGTCCCAAGAAAAAGTCCAACGTAATATGATCCCATTTCCACTCAGGTATGGTAAGAGGTTTCATGACTCCTCTAGGATATTGTCTTCCAGCTTTCACTTGTTGAAAAACCATACATCTTGCACATAATTAGTAATCTATCTCTTCAGGTTATCCTACAAAAAAAAAATCTTCAAATCTCTATTCATCTTACTGCTACCAAAGTGTATAGAGAAATTGGAGCAATGAACATCATCCAATAATTCCATTTTTAGATCAGGTATGTCAGGAAAACAAAGTCTCTTCCAAAATTTCAAAATCCCATATTCCTATACGAAGTTGGTAAATCTACCATCATTCACAACTTTATTTTTCTTTTTAAACTCTTAATCATTAGTCTGAGAACTATTTATCCTTTCTAGTAAAGATGGTTTGACAACCATTTGAAAAGGTATTGATGTTTCACATTCCATGGTTATTCCCATATCCATCTTTACTAGATACATGATAATAGGATCCCTTTAAACTCTCATCTTGTTCAAAACTCCATGATCATTTTTTCTCAAAGCATCTGCTACAATATTTGCCTTCCCCTAGTTGTAGTGTATAGTGCAATCATAATCCTTCAGTAGTTAGAGTCATCTCCTTTTCCACATGTTGAGTTCTTTTGTGAGAAAATATACTTCAAACACTTGTGATCAATATATATCTCACATTTTTCACCATAGAGAATGTGTATCCATATCTTCAAAGAAACGATTATAGCTACTAACTCAAGATCATGAGTGGGATAGATTTGTTCCTGAATTTTTAGCTGTCATGATGCATATGCAATAACTCTATCATTCTTTATAAGGACACAACCATGTCCTTTCATTGAAGCATCACTGTAAATAACAAACCAATCATTCCCTAATTGTATAGTCAATATAAGATCATTGACTAATCATCTCTTCAGTTCTTCAAAAAATTCTTCACACTCTTTTTTCCAAACAAATTTAAGCCTTGTACATGTGATATTGGTTAATGGGTTATCCAATCGGGATAAATAATGGACAAAGCACCGATAATAACCTACTAAACCAATAAAACTAAGTACCCTAGTTATACTTGTTGGTGTTGGCCATTCTTGGACTACCTTGGTCTTTGAAGGATCAACAAAGACTCCATCCATAGAGACAATATGGACCAAATGGCCCGAAGGCCTTCATTTTTTATTGATTTTTGATAACCCCCCTTTCAATGGGTGAGGGGAACCCTTACAAGGCCCGTAGGCTTAGAGATTATAAGGCCCGTAGGATTAGGATATTACATAACTCAAAGGTCTTAGAGAATTCAACCAGACTATTTACAAGGAACTGCCCCTCCCCAACATCTATGTCATGATAGTAGCTCTCCTCCTTTTCATGGTCATCTGGCTAGGCTTCCTGTGCAAGCACAGGATGGTACCGATGGAATAACCATACCCTCTCATTCTGACAATCCATTTGGTTCTCATCTGGTGAGTGCACCTGCTCTGAATCCTCTTCTAGGGCTACTTCTTTTTTGTAGTGTGTCTGGGGCAATTGCATGTGGCCCGAAGGCCATGAGGTGGCCCGAGGGCCTTAAAGGTGTCCCGAAATCCCTACTGACCTGAAGGCTTGGGTGGCCTGAAAGCCTTAAGGACTCCAAGCCCAAACCGGTGGCCTAAGGTGAATAGTTCCAACTACTACAGTACCTAACATTAACTGCTACAGTAACTGCTACAGTACCTGCTACAGTCCCCACACAGTGTACATATCTGCTACAGTACCTGTACAATGTACAGACCTGCTACAGTACCGCACAGTGTACAGTGCTGCTATTGTGTCTGCTATAGTTCTTCTATAGTGCCCGGAAATATTCCTCTACCTGGTTTTGAACCAGGGTCATGTGGATGCACTTAAGGATACCTTACCCACTAGGATGAGGCTCATGTGCATAGAAAAAATATGGACAAGAAAAGAAATCTCCTAAAACCAAAATTCATACTTTCTAAACATCCCATATAATTTATTTCTTTTGTAGGGTTTTCAGAATAGTTCGCAAGTGATTTTCATGACCTTCACAGCTTTTTGAGAAAACCAAGTTACCATCAATAAATACCACTACAAATTCATCATGATATTCATTGAAAATTATATTCATTAGATTTATGAAAACAGAGGGTGCATTAGTCAGTCCAAAAGTCATTACTCTAAACTCGTAATGCCCATACCTTGTTCGAATTGTTGTTTCTTGAATGTATTCCTTCCTCACACACAACTGATGAAATCTAGATCGAAGTTCATTCTTTGAAAAATATTGAGCTCCATGAATTTGGTCGAAGAAAGCATCAATGTGAGGTTGGGGATACTTGTTCTTCATTATTATAGCATTGATCCCCATAAAGTAAATGCACAACCTCATAGATCCATCTTTCTTCTTAACAAAAAGAATAGGGGCTCCCCATGGAGAAACACTAGGGTGAATAAATACCTTATTACTAAATTCCTCTAGTTGTTCATTTAGTTCCACTAATTTCTAAAGTGGTTATTCTATAAGGGGTCTTCAATATGGCCTTGAACCAAGAATTAAATCAATAGAAAACTCAATTTCTCATTCTGGAGGATACCAATGTAAATCCTTTGGAAACACATCAACATATTCTTGAACAATAGGTACGTCCTCTATTTGAACAATACTTTCTTTAATCATAGTTATTTCATTATCTTCCTCCCCATTAATTGAATTTAGTATAGCTAGTGGGGGTGGATCTAGATAAGAATTAGGTGGTGACATTTCTTCTCTAATGATAAGGTACTTCTTATCATCAATGAAAATTGTAAGATCCTTATTCTAATAATAAATATCAACATCAAGGTCCAAAATCCAATCCGTTCTGAGGATTATATCAAATTAAATCATGGGTATGACGATGAGATCAGTAGATAGGGAACATTTATATACCCTAATGAGAACTGATTCACAAAACATTGTTGAAATGACACTTCCCTTATGAGTTTTGACTGACAACTCCCTTGTTAAATAAAATTATAAATATCTAATTTTCATCGAAAACTGGGAAGATATGAAACAATGAGATGATCTAGAATCAAATAAAGCATTGGTTAAACTTTATAAAACCATTAAATTACCAACCACCACGTCTTTTGGAGCTTTAACCTCAGAATTAATTATCGCAAAAGGTTGGCCTTGATCCCTTGTCCTTTTTCGAGGTAAGTTTCCTTGGAGCTTAGGACATTCATTTACATAATTCCCTTTTTCTCTAAAATTTTAGCATTCATCATCGACAGCCTCTTTCTTTCCCTTGCAATCACGATCTTGGTGGCCTTTTTCACCACACTTGTAACAGACTCTCATTCCCTTCAGTAAAGTACCAGGGTGTTTATTCCCACATTTACTATAGGATGGATATTCAAATTTTCCCTTATTCCCCTTATTTCCATTTCTAGAGTGGTCATCATATCTCTTCTTCTCTTTCTTTGCTTTAAAGTCATAAGACTTAGAGAATTCATTTTATTTCTTGATAGCACATGAGACAATATCTTTGTATGATGAGATAGATTGTGAGACTAATGCTCAATGGAGAAATGGTTTTAACCCATAAACGAATCGATCAATCTTACTACTTGGGTTATGTATATAATTTGTTGCATGCATTGCTAACCTTTTAAATTTCGCCTCATACATTGTGACATTCTCATCCTACTTTTTACACAGACTCGGAAATTGTCTTTCTATACCCGCTCGATGGTCACGAGGAAAGTATTTTTCTATGAAAATATCTTTAAACTTCCTCCATTATATATTTGATACTCCATCATCCACCTTTCTGTTTTGAATTAATGCCCACCATTGATCTGCATCTCCCATGAGGCGATAAACTTCCATGAAAACTTTTTCCCTTTCTCTACTCCCTAAAGCATGAAATATTTTCTCTAAGGAACTTATCCATTGCTCAGCTACAAATGAATTTTTAGTCTCATTTAATGTTGGTGGTTGTTTCCTCATGAAGCAGTCTAACATTGATCCTCCGCGTTGTGGATCAGGGTGATCCATACAGGTAAGGTTATTATTAATAACCTGAGTGAGTTGTCCCAGAATGGTGATAAGATGATCGACACCAGTTGCATCACGAGCTCCACTATAATTATTTGGAGTTGGAGGGAAATACCTACATGGATTATGTGTATTGATACAGTTTTTATTTCTTCCACAGGGTTCCATTTCTAAACAATGTAATACACTAGAATAGTTTATGAATCACAATACATAATTCCAAAATTGTAAAATACTTAACATAAATAGAACTATTTATGGATAAAATCCATGATCATAAAAAAAATTTCTTTGAGGAGGTATATACTCATAAATCCTTCATAATTTTTTGCAAAGAAAATGTAGATTGTCCTAAGCATATCCCCTGAGAGTGTCGTAATGAAGAATGCAGCAAGACCCATTGTCATGAACCAGGATACACCAAGTCAATCTCGAAACTTCTTGTTGGAGTTTTCACTCCCAGGTACATTTGTGCCAGAGCCGCCTCAACCTTCTTGTATCCAGACTGAGATGTATTTCTTGGAAAACTCACAAAATCTCTACATAACCAAAATTCTAGGAAATTATTCTATACTAATCCTCAAATTTTATCTTAGGGTAATGTTCTCTAATCAGAGTTTTCCAAAATCTAGCTTCCAAGGTTTTTACTAAACATCCACTGATAGCAATAGTAACACCCTGACCCTAGTTACCCAATGTTTGTTCATTATTACAAAACATTGGCCTGATCATAAAAGATCATGTCTCAAAACAACGATTAGTTTAGTATAATTGGAAGTACTAGATGCATAAATAAGTTTTAAATTACATCATGCAATAAAACAAAAAAACATTCTGTCCCATTTGAACACACTTATATCCCTTATCCTATCCCTACAGGTCAACTATAAAATACTTCTTCACATCCTTGGACAAATAAAACATAGAAAGGGGTGAGATCATATGCTCAGTAAGGATAACAATATAGCCGAAACTTTCATAAATAACCATAAACATTTAAGGTAATGTATAAGTCTAAAACATAATACTTTTAAAATTAATATTCTGAATAATATAGAAAATATAAATCAAATAATTCCATTTACTTATTCACATGGATATTATATTATTTGAATAATCACATGCAATATCAATAACCAATTTTATAATGATGGAATTCATAATGTTGGACATCATAACCACATAGTCAAGTCCTTGTACTAAGACTACAAATAAGATTTTGTCAAGGCCTTATCCCAAAATATTAGTTTGTCTTATGAGACCTACCGATGCATGAAGGAGATATATCATGCTCCACCCATCACTTATTAAGTCCAATTCATTCCTCATATGAAAAGTTTGAAACATAACATAAACATTCGTATTAAAACTAGAATATGAAATGTCAATAAATTAACCATAAACCATAAATGGTATAAAAACAACACTTACATAGTCAAACATATCACAAAAACATTAATAAAATATAGAATATTTTACCGTAATAAATCAACTTCAAACAATTGTAAAATCCATCAAAAGATGTTGACATAGATGAAATCAAAACTATTTTAGAGAAATATCTTTTTCTATTTTGAAATCATTTAAAAGGTTTTTAATTATAAAAGAAAACCTTTATTTTTGAAACATTCATATAAGATTTTAAGGTAAATTTTGAAGGTGTTATAATGGAGGAAAATAGCTGCACCCACCGTATAAGTTAAAAAAAATTTACCTTAATTCATTGAAAAGGTCATAAAATACCTTGTTTGGAATGTAATGAGAATATTCCTTTCAAAATATTTTATAAAAAGTAAACAGAGGGTATAAATGACTTTAACTCATAGTCTTGTAAATATTAAAAATGTTTTGAAATATATTTTTAAGAAACACAGATGTGGATGATAAATATGTCCCAGTAGATACTTACGTATAAACTACCTCGGATAATAAAGAGATTGTAGAATTAACCCTTAAATGTACTTTCCTTTATTAAGGGTACGTTAACCTCCTGTATAATATTTAAATAATTGCTTTTAAATTATACAAGAACCACATATGTAAATATGATATCATATATGATCCTCTAATATTGATTTGTTAATAATATTTCAGTAGTATCATTGTTTCGGGTGTTAACTGATTCATTTTCACATAAATGCTTGGTTATGTAAGACATGTTTGTTATGGATAAGATGAATTTAATTCAGATACAGAATGATATAAAGTTATTAAACATTATTTTTAATCATATAATGAAAATTATTCTTGAATGATCACGATGATGAATGAACCTCATCGCGTTCATGGAGACGGTAATCCGTACTTAAACATGAGCGACAATATCCTTCTATTGATGGTGAAATCGTATGTAATTGGATGTTATATCATATATACAGAATAATTAACATGCTATATTTATTATTTATGTCAATTAAACTCATTATTATACCCATCCAAAAAATGATGTGTTTGAATAACAAACTACACCACGACGTGGAGACTGTAAGCCGTACGTACGCACGTACGGTGACTTGTCATTCATAGGATGGATAGAATATTGAATATGGTTGTAAAATATTAATAATAACATCACATTATGCATTATGTACTAGATTTATTATTTTTTTATGGAAATAAAAAATAAAGAGAAAATGGAAGATAAAAAGAACTTTGAAAGAGGTGGTGAAATTATTACCTCTTTTTCGGGTGTTTCCTTTTGAGTTGATCAAAAGGGATCTTTAGGTTAGATTTATGGTCAAATTAAGGCCCATAGATAGAATCATGGGTAGTTGGGAGGATATTTTAGAAGTGTTTGGCTGAGCCAAATGGCTTTGGAGGTGTGATTTTGAGAGAAGGGGAGGAACCCTTTTATAAGAGAGGTGAGGGTAACTTTTGGAAAATATTAAAATATTATTGTATTATAAAATAATATTGGGTTTATAATGGCTCCAAAATGAGTTATTTCTAGGATGAGGTGGGTATGGGTCGCAAACCTCTCAACTAATAGGTTTTAGACAGGTTTAGGTCACCATATTAACCTTATCTTGTAGATTTAACTCTTGGTAAAATAGTTTCACATTTTCCATGTCTCCTTGTATCTTTGTATTATATGATTAATAAACTTACTATAAAATGCCAATAGAACCAGAAGGGGTTCATTTATGACATATATATTATTATATATGTCGTTTGGCTGAAACTTTGATTTTTAGGACAATTATATCATTTAATAATATAGTATTTGTTTTAAAAACTCATTTATGTCAATTTTGACACAATTTAGTATTTGAATTTTGTTAAAGTCCTGGCAACTTGATAACTTCTAAATAAATTTATTTAATAATCCCTAACATGTCATGCTAACCCATAAATTCGTAGAATTCATAAAAAGTATCAAATTACATTTATTTGGATATTTATAATATCAATTATTTTAATCGTTCATTAATTAGGTAATTACTGCAACATCATTGTGTCATAAATAAATTAAATTATTTAATGTCTAAAAATTATAAATAAAATACCATTATATAGGAAATCATTTTATCTTCCCAATTAATATTTATAGTCAGATTTATCTTATGTGTAATTCTATATTAAAATTGGTTTATTTATTAAACTTTTAATTTAACACTTTTAATTCTTCATTAAATAAAATAATAATAAATGTCCTAATATAATCCAAGTTCACCAAAAGGATCATATTTTATTCCAAAGGTTTTTTTTCTAAATACACTAATACAATATAATTAGGACATGTGTTAGGGTAATAATAATATCATTTTTACCTTTAATTACACTATTTACTTTTAATTGTGGTAAATAAAAGTCAAAAGTAACTATTCACCAAAAATTATTTTCATCTTATTGAACCACATTTTACTTACTGATGTCAACCATTTCTCTCATATTTTTGAAATTAAATTCATAGAAGAGGTAAAATGACGTTTTATGCAAACTTAAAAATGCGCCTAGAAGGTGGGTAAAAGACGGTAAAAAGTTCAATAAAAATTTTATATATCTAATATTACTGTAAAAAGACTCCAATGAATTACATTGAACATATATAGGTATTATGTATCTAATTTTACCTAATATAAATTTAAATAAAATATATAATTATTTAAATAAAAAAGTCGATTTTAAACAATAACGTAGTGTTCTTCACTATTCTCCAAAATTTGAAAGTTTTCAGAAAAATACCAAAAATTAACCCTAAGTTAATTTCGATATTATGAATTCAAAAATGAAGTCCATTTTGAAAAATAAAATTTATAAAATTTAAAAAAGTGGTATTACTATTCATAACGGCTAGTTTGATAGGTTTTGGTGTGTTAAAACTCTATGTTGCATACAATGCAAGCTATTGCATTATTCAAAGGGAAATTTACCATGGAAGCTTGGGGTGTTACACCAACCGAGTCCGAAATATCTCTATCTCCCTCCCCATTATCATGATTTGATGTGAGCATCAGGTTGAAAATGATCACAATTGGACCTCCATGAGTACGGACTACCTCCTTTGTGAATATGCATAAAAACCCATTACTATTCTCTTCTATCAACTGGTTGGGATGTGAACTGACTTGGTAATACAGTTTAAAATTACCCATATAGTGTAATGGCCTCTCACATGTCATGTAATCCCCTATCTCAAAAATTATAAATATATCATACAATTTCATCATTCATTTTCTAACCTCATTCAATAAATAGAAAAGGGATATATTAATAACATAAAATTAATAACAGGTTAATATATACTTAGCCACCAACCCAATGAAAATGGTTTTTGGTACAAACACACCTCTCCCTGGTGTAACATTTAGGTAATAAAGTATAATAATCATATTCTCTAACAAAATTATTGGTATCATAATCCATTCTTGAAGAAGGGTTATGTGCTATCTACATTAATAAAATCCAACAGGATCATGCCTAATTGATATCTAGTCCTAAAAGA
Source organism: Viscum album (assembly GCA_963277665.1). Taxonomy (NCBI): domain Eukaryota; kingdom Viridiplantae; phylum Streptophyta; class Magnoliopsida; order Santalales; family Viscaceae; genus Viscum; species Viscum album. The sequence continues at coordinate 649,554,166 of OY728150.1, forward strand.
GTATGTAGTCTATATCACCATGATAAGACTACCTAACGAACTGTCTAAGCAGTGTTGTGACAACCATAAACTATAGGTTCACTCCACTACCCTCGTACTCAACTAAAAAATATAAATATGTGGACTGCTCTATCACTATTCTCAACAACAATAGACAGAAAATGTGTCTTTGAGAATCTTCCTCCATGTCCACACCATAGGGTGGTTCTATATAAAACACTAACTCATCATTTTTTATATTCACTATCACTCCCATGTCTGAGAAGACATATTATAGGATGTGTACCTCTAAAATATGTGACTATATCTATGAGATAATCTAAGGATGACGGCACTCTCATATCAAGTCACAATTTTTCAACAAGTGTATTTCTTGATTTACCTTTGACACAGAGTACACATGGTTTTCATCATAGATAAATATCAAAAACAGTTCCATGAAGGGTTTCGGATCTAGTTAATGAGTCTTAGAAACGTTTAGGGGTGTTCAACTTGAAAAAATGTAACACCAATAACTCAAATAATATGTAGTGCCTCTAAGAATCCATGCTTAGTACATCCACCTCTGGAACCATGAGCTTGAGATAAATCACTTCAAGTTAAATCTATGAGGTTCATTTTGTTATATTTGGTGCCCTAAAACCAACATCAATGTAATTTATGATAACATGTATTCATTGTCTTGAATATTAATAAAATACATATTACAACATGATTGTTCTTATTTTTGACATAGTATATTATAATGTACTAAGACTAGCGACCACACTGAAAGGTCATAGAATTTCCCCACTATGATGAGAACCCAGATGTGATTCAATGGTATTTTTGAATATTTTTTCCATAGCTTGATGATATCATTTTAGGGACATAAATGATATAGACAATTCGGGGGGGGGAACTCATATGACTTTGGGGAACCTTCTCATGGTGTACGCCCATTGTAATATCCAGTAGGAGGTTATGATAATGACACCCACCAGTAGGAAAGCCCATTTATAGGTGTCATTAGATGTTTCTATCTGTGGAAATCTATATTGGTCCTTCAAATTTACTATTATTATTAATGAGTTTTATGACTCATGAATTTAGATGTATTAACGAAAACCATTAAGAAAAATGTTTGTAGGAAAGTGGGATATGTTGGGTGGGTCACGAGTAATATTGAATTAATGAATAATTCAAGAAATGATTTTTTTCCTTTTATTTATTAATGGAAGTAGATATCTCATTCCCTTTGATAGATATTATATTGCCTAAAAAAATAATTTTCCACTGTTTTCTAATGTAATGTTCATTTTCTGTAATGTCAATGAAATAGAAATTGTGCACATAGGTTGATGGCACTAGCATGCATCCTTATTGATTAGAGATATTAAGACAAATTGACTATTTTACATAGTAAGTGTATCTATGAGGAAGCAAGTTGTTGTGGTATTAAATTATTTCTCTTTGGGTTCCTTGACATGTTTCTAGATTCTAACCTGTATATTAAGATGCTTCACATAATTCCTATTATAAATAGGACTATAGGGTCACCCACAAAGTGTGTCTATAATTATAGTAAAATACTATATTATTATATATTATTTAACATGTTGAATAAATATTATTCTTGTATGCGGTTTAATAATTATTAATGTATACTTGATAACATATAGATATTTATTTTCTGTTTAGGGAATATAATATTTCTTTATTGGAGAATAATGCAGTGAAATTTTTTTAATAGATAAATAGGTATTATTTAAGGCCCAATACATATTGTAGAGGAATATAAGACTGAGTTTAATGGTGTGGTGAGAAATAATAAATATTGAATATTATTTAATTAAATAATATTTAATTATAATTCACATGTTAATCCCATCTCTAGAAATGATATTATTGTTATTATTTGACATGGTGTTTTTCTTGGATTAAATAATTAATTAAGATCACTACTGAAATTAGTTTTTTTTAACATAAGAAATATAAAAACACAATTAAGTTATTTTCTCAATAGAGCCAATTCATTTGTATTGGTTGTGCACAACAGATTTGGAGAATCCTATCATGCATAGAGATATCCCTTCTATAAGAATTCTCCAAAGAACAGAGAGAAATCCTTCCCCAACAGATCAATGATAATTCTATGTAATAGATTCTTGAAGCGATCAAAGGCATATGATGCAAGCTTAATGATATTCTATACCTGCACCCAGATATTCCTTTAGTGACATCTAGAGATTCATGGAACAATCTTGGATCACTTATAGAGGAAATATACATTTTTTTCTATAACACAGCGAGAGGTAACCGTAGAGATTTCAATGGATTCATCAATGAAGAATTAATTCCTTAATCGTAATAAATTATTTGATTTAATTAATTATGAATACCATTTCATGACCCTCTATCTGGTTCTGGTGTAATTATCCATTTTCTATTTGTTATATTCAATTACATGGATATTGGCCTTCATCATCGTATAGATCTCAGATTGGTCATCAATTATGGAAGAAACCAATGTTAGGCTCTTCCCATCACACACTTCTATAGAACACAGAACCTACTAGTAGTATCCAAGAGATCTTATAATTATTTATATTTATTTAATGATCTTTAGTGATTTACACATTTATAATTTTAACTTTCAATGCAATTTTAACTGTTCTATTAATCCAAATTTCAAGATCTACTTCATCCTCTTTAATTTCTAGTAGATCTAATTTAGATGAATAATTTTGTGATTAATATAAAATCAAGGAACTCATTTAGAGGTGTCAATGTTTCTTTCTAGAATAAATGGACTACACACTATGTAAGTGGAGTTACATGTAGAGTACTATTGTTCAATGCATCAGAATTCATTTGAAATTTAATCCAAGAATATGTATTAATTACACGCTTTAATTTAAATACGTTTTGACCATAACATAATGGAATATGGTTAATTGGATTACACATTGTGTATCCCATGTACACAGTGTGTGTCCATTGAGTCAAATAATGTATTTGTATTTTAATACATGTCCTAACTGATTGGTCATCATGTAATTTTAATATCACATGGTGTGTATCCCATTGGTCACACCTTGTACTCTAGCTTCTGATGTATAATTCACACATCGTGTCCCTGGTCATGTACCTCGGATAGATGGTGAGAGATGTACACACATCGTAAATCAGATTCCCATGACATGTACTTATAACAAGTTATCATGATTTAGAAAAATTATTCTACTTTGTAAACCATGATACATGTACTTTCTTTTGGTCATAAATATAGGACAAACCACATGATAGGTTTTAATACAAATAAATATTTAATTTTTTAATTAGTATCTTCATAATTTTTAGATCAAAATATCATTTACACGTGGTATTACAAGATGTTACTCTAAATGAATTTAATAATAAAATGTTATCAAAAAATCATGTAATTCATGTAATCATCCATGAAGTAGAAATTGGGAAAGTATGTGATAATTCATTTTTTCATTATACCACAAGAGTAAAACAGTATATGAGTATAATAAATGTTGGGTAGAATTAGATGGGTATTCATTGTGTTTCCTCCATGGTATATTTATCTAAATCAATATTTTTAAATAAATTTATTTTATTTGTTTAAAATTATAGAGGATGAGAATATCAATGAAATTTTTTATGTTAATTAAGATAAAAACAATTGAATGAATAATGATAATAATTAATTTATTCACGCATGTTTTATCATAAATAAGAGAAATCAATAATTGAATGCAAGTTTTATTAAATGTGTAATTTGTTTCATGCATGGGGATGATCAAGATCTAGACCATATTTTTTTATGTGATTCTATTAGTTTAATTTATTATTAAATTAAATTATTTTCTTGTGTGTTTTCTCTCCATTTATTATGTTGGGAAAGTGTTCATATGGTTTCTTTTATGTAAACCCATTTTCTCCTCACCTTCTTGTGAGTAAAAGTAATATATAATGGATGGAACTACCAAGCTAGTGGAAACTGTTTAGGTTTATAGTCGATGCGAATCTAATCCAAAGAGATACATAGGTGGACAAGTGGAAATCTACAAACATGAACATTAATTGGTTCAGGTTATTTTTTTCCTATGTCAATTGTTAGTTTATCAACTACTAGATAGACTGACCATTAGTATAAGCTAATGATCATACCCATTATTATTATACTTATATCAGTTTTATTGTTATTTAATTATGGATATTTTTTTATAATCACATAAATTAATGAAATTGATGAGCATGAAAGATATAACTAAAAATTAGTTTTCTTATGCGTAAATACTATCTATGACATGGTTAATCACTTATATAAATACACTTAATAAAAAAAAATCACGTGATAAAGATAATAATTTCAAAATTATACATAAAAGTATAAAATATATAAATTATATATATACTGTCTGTATATTCATACATTCATTCGTTTAAAATTTAACCATAGTTCAATATTCCTTACCAACCCAAGTTGAGGTTCTTTGAATTGTTGGAAAATTTTAATATGTCGTTATTGATTGAGTTAACTTTGTCCACATTAAGGTTTGACTTCCAAATAAGGACATGGTGTAAATAATATTAAAAGGTTGAGGAAATCTAATTTAGGATTTCATTATTGGGGATTCCTCTTAGTTGATCAAAGAACTGTGAGTTAATGTAGTTGGAATTTAAAATCACTACCTAAAACATTTCATGTTTCTTGGACAACCTATGTTGTGGTAATGGGAAGGAAAATACGGATCCTTTCAACTTGAATATCCAAGAAATAGTATATTTTAAATCCAATTGTGAGGGATATTGGTTTTCTATATAATAGTGGGAGTCTACTAAATATAATATTTATGTAGTTTTCAAAATTTTATCAGATAAAGTATTAAAATTATTCTTATCTTATTTTGTAGGAATAGAAATAAAATAACATCAAACATATTATTGTGTTCCATACATTATAATGATAAACTTCTCATAGGAACAAAATTTTTATGAATGGAAAAGGTGACTACATTTCATCTATCGCCATGAAAGGAGAATGTATGTTCTGGAAGAACATTTTCCATTTGTGCATCATAATGAGGCATGTGATGAAGAATTATTACATTATAAGAAACATCTAGATGATGCTATAGATTTTAAGTTAATCATGTTATCATCCATGTACAATTTTCTTTTTAAGCAACCTAAGGATATGGATGCCTATAGAATAATGTCTCACCTTTGATATCTCTATAAAGAGAAGGTGAGGCAGGAGAGGTTTAAGATCTCCAATTCTTTGTTTATCACTAATCTTGGAGAGTCTGCGCTATCTGGGCCACATGCAGTCAATCTTATTAACTACATTGAATGACTGGACATCTTAGGGATTAAATTACCATATTATTTGTATACAAATCTCATATATTAATCACTACCTAGGAACTTCTCTATATTTATTTTTAATTATAATATGAGAAATAATGAGAGGATTATTTCATAACATCTTACGTTGATTCACCAAGTGGATAAAGACATGGGGCAGGACAAAGCCATTGTTTGTATGGTTAACAAGAAAAAATAAGAACAAGAAAACATCCCCATGACTTATAAAAATTGTAATTCTTTCAAGACTTATCCTTCCAAGAACAAGAACATCTAAATGAATTTCAAGGAAAAGGATACAATATGTTTTTCACGTGGAAGGTTAGGCCAATGGAAGAGTTGCATCCAAAAGAAAGGGGAAGCTAATGGTGTTTTAGTTATTGAGTTTAATCTCTAAATATCTACAGATTGGTTGTTAGATATATCTTACAAAGATAACATTTATATCCAAATGCAGGTACCATGTAGATTCTATAATATTTTAAGAGGAGAGGAGGATTTGAGAGCCTCTAATTGTGAAATTATGGATGATCTAATCATTGGAGCCTAACTCCAATCATTTCCAACATGATTTTTTTGTTTAAATATTTTTATTTGTACATATAGTTACCAAAAACATAATTTATATATCCTTTCTATATTCATATGTGATTATTTTCTATTTGGGAAATAAATTGTGTTTCTTTTATAAGGACAATATATGTTATGCTATGATGCATTTAAATAAATTTCATTATATATTAAATTATGAAATCCAAGTTTTTTAAATTGATAACGAATCATGTTCAGATGACTCATACAATATCCAACATTGGAATCACTGTCTTGGTCATGTATATGAGACTAGTTTGAAAAATCTCTATAAAGATGTCTATTAATACTCTTATGATCTAAAACCAGTTGAAAGATTCCATTCTTGTTTAAAAGGTAAAATTAAAAAATATCTAATTTGTGGACAAGGTGAAAGGGCCACAAAGTATCTAGTATTGTTATACAATGAAGTGTGTCAACCCCTTCTAATAGAAGCTTTATGGGGATATTCCTACTTCATAACTTTTGCTGATGACTTGAGTAGATATGGCTATATATACTTGTTGAGTCATAACTACAAGTCTTTGAGAAATTAAAATAATTAAAGAATAAATTACAGAATCAACATGGTATGAATATAAAGAATCTTCAATCGGATCAAGGTGTTGAATATCTTAACCAATAATTCATTGAATTTTTATAGGATTTTGTGATTCTATCTCAACTCACTCCACCATGTACACCATAGTGTAATGGTGGTATTGAAAGAAGAAAATATACCTTGTTAAACATAGTAAGGTAGATGATGGGTCATGCAGATCAGCGATTATCCATTTGGGGATATGTATAAAAACTATAGCATAAACATTAAACAGAGTTCCAAATAAATTAGAAAATGCAATTACCATTGATCTATAGAGTGGAAAAAATCCATTTTGTCACATACGTGTGAATGGGGTTGAGGGGAATTTGTTAATTGCTTCTTCGAAAAAAAACATGCACCATAAGGAATGAAGTGTGTCTGTATATAGTATCCTATGAAAACAAGGGGATACTTCCTATAAAACCCCTTAGACAAGAATGTGATTTTCTACAGAAAATCCATCATTCTTGAGAGGGATAAATTCCAAAAAATTTATAGTGGGATCAAGATTGACTTTGAAGAATTTGATGCTCATGATACACAAGAGTTGGAATAGGAACATATTCTATAGGTTCATATGGAAGAAGTAGTTCTTGAAACACATTTACATGGTAGGAGCATAAGAGATGTAAGAGAACTAGAGATATGTGGTTTTATAGTCACTAAATATTGTGAGTCATTATTGGTTGACAATAATGGCACTATATCCTACAAGGAAGTAGTATAATGCATAGAATATGATAAATTTAAAGAATCCATGAGTTCTGAAATGGATTCCATGTATCAAAAAAATTAGGTTCTAGTCGATGTGCCATTAGACATAAATCCTATTGGATGAAGATGTGTATTCAAGGGGAAACTATACATTTATGGTAATATAAATACCTATAAATAATGGCTAGTGTATAAATGATTTAAACAACATCCAAAAATTTACTATAATGAAACCTTTTCTCCTGTTTCTATATTTAAATACATCAGACTTCTACTTTTTATAATAGTATACCATGACTTTGATACTTGGGAGAGGGAGGTTAAAACTGAATTCATTAATGGTAAAATTTTTGAAGATATAAATATGATAAATATATATGGTTTTGTGACTCCAGGTGATACTAAAAGAAATTTGAATGTTTCAAAAAACCATTTATGGGTTGTAGCTAGCATCTAGGCCATGGAAAATTAGATTTTATGAAGCCATAAAATAATTTGGTTTAATTAAAAATTAAAATGAGTTGTGTGATTAGAATAGGTTTAGTGGAAATGTGGTTTTCATCCTAGTAGTATATGTTGATGAAATATTACTTATTGGAAATGACATACCAGTATTATAGTCTATTAAGGACTAGTTAAAAAAGTGTTTCTTAACGAAGGACATAGCTGAAGAAGCCTATATTATAGGGATAAAGATAACTCATGATATATCCAAGAGGCTTATTGGACTATGTGAACATATATATGTTTACCAGATATTATGTAGATTTAGTATTGAAGAATCCAAGAGGGGTTTTGATCTAGTATTTCATGGTATACATCATTCTATGAAAATGTGTTCTAAGACACAATTAGGGAAAGAGAGAACGAGAAATATATCATATGATTTAGTGATATGATAAATATGGTATTCCATGTTATGTACAAGACTTGATGATTTGTATGGACTGAGCATGGAAGGAAGGTATCAGGAAAATCCAATAGAATAACATTGGAATGCTATTAAGGATACCTTTAAGTATTTAAGATGAACTAAGTTTATGTTCCTAGTGTATGGAGGAGACGAGGAGTTGGTCATTAGGGATTATACTGAAGTTGGTTTTTAGATAGATCATAATGATTTGATGTCCCAATAAAGTTATATTTTCTGTATTAGTAGAGTATTTGTGAGCCGGTTGTGTTCAATACACCCAATTTTCACTTATTCTGTAGTGGAGTATGTGTATCTATCCACTTTTGATGAAGAAAATGAAGCAATTTGGATTTGGATCTTTTTCCTAGAGAAAGATGTGGTACCTAGTAGTAATGTCCCTATCACATTCTATTATGATCATACAAAACTAGTGCCTCTTATAAAAGAGCCAAGGACACCCCAATGGAAAAAGAAAATACTCTTCAAGTATCACCTCATGAGGGATTTCTATCATAGGGATGAAGTTACAGTAAGTATAGTACCCATTGAATAGAATGTGGAGTACCCCATAACTATAGTTCTATCTCAATGGAAGCATGAGTATCATTGAGATCTAGCAAACTAAAGTTTGTAATTAATTCGATCTAGTGTAAGTGGGAATTTGTTGGAGTTGGTAACTTAGAACCAAATTCTGTGTACTTTATGATAACTTTTATTCATGGTTTTGAATATTAATAAACTACTTATTACATCATTATTGTTCATCTGTATAAAATAGTTTGTGATAATGTCTAAAGTGTAGCTATCACACTAAAATGTATAGAAATACCCCATTATCATGAGAACCCATAAGTGCTACAACCCCATTGTTGAGTATATGTTCTATAGAAAGATGATAACATTTGAGGGATTCAAATGATATAGGCTACTAGGGGTGGACTCTTTTAGGACATTGAGGCACCTTCTCATGGTTTAATCCCATGGTAATTTCAAGTATGTTATTATGATAATGAGACCCACCAGAAGGAAATCCACATTTATATGTTTCATTGGATGTTCCTTTCTACAAATGTGTGTGTTGGTCCTTAGAATTTAAAATTATTATTAATAATTATTATGAGTGTTACACTTATATGCATTGACAAAAAAAATGATGACAAATGTTTATATTGATGTAGGATATGTTGGGTGCATTGTGATTAATATATTATTAATGAATAATGTGAGAAAGGATTTTCCACTTTTGTTTATTAACATAAGTTGATATCATAGGCCCTTTGATTGAAATGATATATTCTAACTAAATCTATGTCCATGGTGTTCTAAAGAAAATTTAATTTTCCGAAAATTCAAATAAAGTGAAATCAAGCACATTATTTAATGGCGCTAGCATGAAACCTTCTTGATTAGAGAGATTTAGATAAAGGGATTATATTACAAAATAAGAGTTTGTGTGAGGTAACATGTCATTATGGATTAACATTTTCTCTATGAGGGTCTGGGTGTGTTTCTAGATGCTAACCTTGGACATTAGGATTCTTCACCTACTGTCACTAAGAAGGAGGCCTAGAGGGTAACAAATTAAGTGTGTCCTAAATCTCAATTAAATAATAAAATTTTATTTATTATTTAGAATTTTAAATAAATATTATTCCCATACGTTGATTAATAATTAATTTTTTATTATTGATATCATAAAAATATTATTTTCTATTTAGATAATATAATTTTTAATTATTAATTAGAGGCTAATGCATTTATATTTATTTAATAAATAAATAGATATTATTCAAGTCCTGATAAATATTATGGAGGAATAGAAGACCGAGTTTAATAGACCAGTGGTAAATAATAAATATTCAATATTATTTAATTAAATACCATTTAATTTTAATTTTCATGTTACACACAGTTAATTAAATGATAATAATTATATTATTATTTGACGTGGGGTTTTTCTAGGATTAAATAAATAATTAATATAACTTAATAAATTATTTTATTTTAACCCTAGCAGTATAAATACCCAATTATGAAATTTTATCATTATAGACAATTCATTTGTCTTGGTTGTGAATAATGGATTTGGTTAATCATACAAATCCTAGAGATAACTCTTCTACAAGAATGCTCCCAAGAACGAAGAGTAGTCCTACTTCACTGAATCAAGGAGAATGCTTTGGAAGCAGTTCATTAATTGATCAAAGATGGAAGATATAAGCATACAGATTTATAGTTCTAGAACTCATAGATTCATTTGGCAACATCTGTAGATTTATAGAACACATGTAAATCGCCACTAGAGGAAATATACACTTTTTTACTATTAAATGATGGTGGACCACATATTTGACATCTGTTTCATCAATAAATAAATAATTCCATAATGAAAATTGATTATTTAATTAAATAAATTACAAATCACATGTGATGATCCTATCTCTAGTTCTAATCTAATTATCCATTGTCTATTTCATTGATTCAATTTTGTTGATAATAAAATAAATCCTCATATAGATCATGGGTTGATCATCAATTATGTAAAAACTAAATGTTAGGAACCACATATTGCACACTTACACTATGCCCAGAACCTGTACATTTCACCTCCATATATAGGTTGAAGAGGCCATCGATTCTCCATGGTGGATACTCCACCAAGATAGTCACCAAGATCTTGGGAAACCAAACCACAATAGTAATAAATTTATTATTATCCTCTTAGGTTAAAAACAAAGGGCTATCTTGGAAAACACACAAGGTTATACAACCCCCTTTATATGTAGAATCCTCCAACAACACCTCCAACTCTAATACGTAAATGGGTTTAGATGATAATCAAGAACATATATCAAGTCATCCATCATGCATGTCAATAAAGAAAACAAACTCTTTATGGGAAGGTAAACCTAACATGTTCTCCTTATCGACACCCTCATACTCCTCCCCCATTATAGGAAACTGAAATCAACTAGTAGATTATACTCCAAGGGACATACTAGAGAAAATATAATGAGATATATGTCTCCCCTTATACATGATCTCATCCTCCACTTCATGGGGATTACTACTTATAATAAGAGTAAAAATCCATACCACAAGTTGGGAACATTGAAACCCTTGTTGGTAATAGTTACATGAACAAAGATGACATGAAACCAATCCATATTAAGTGAAACATCATATGGTATCAACATCACAAGTATGATCCCTTGATTTTACCAGTATTCCCCTCATTGATTTATGTGTTAACCTATTTTCTTTGGGATTCCTTTCCATTAAACCTTCTTGTTTGAGTTTGGTTCAAATACTGAGAGCATTTATTTTGGAAAATGACCTAATTTTTTGGTCTGTATGTTTTTTTTTTTAATTAATGGAGTCTCAGTATAAATGTGTCAAATGTGATTATAAGGTTTTCAAATGAGATGGGATTTATTTGGAGGTGGTTAAGGAAATATTTTAGAATAGTGGATAATATATATATATATATATAAGAACTTTTCACACCATCTAATTAAATTACACACCATGTAACTACCATTAGGACAATTCCATGAAAGGAGTATAGTTCCTTAACTGGTTCATGGTTTAAACTGGTTACACTCTATGAATTCACATTAAACGATGTTTAATGTTAAAGTATAGGTTTATTCACCTAAGGTGACAAAATTTTTATATAAATATTAAATAGAAAATAAATTATGTGAATGGGGTTTCATGTCTTGTGTTTCACATGATTATAGTATTTATAAAGAGGGATTTTACCAATGGTTTGATTGTGCCCTGGTTTATGGTAATGGTTGGCATGGTTTTCCTACATTATTAGAGACATTCCAACATGGTTCTGAAAAATTTTGTTTATGTGTTGTATTAATTGATTAGTTAATTCACATATTTATCGCTCGACATCATGAAATTATTATCAGATTGGATTGTTTAAACATAGTGTTTTTTACCTGGTGGGTTTTACTCAAACACTATTTGGGAAGCCACAAAGTACCTGAGTAGATTACATGGATATAGTTTTAAACAATGGAATGGGACTCTGTTGCTAATTGTTTCTTACAGGATGGGATGGTGTAGTGATATAGGGTCAACATGGTTTCCCCAACTAGGGTCCTTTGATTTTATTTTTGATATAAGGTTATTTTATTTGTATTTTCTTTCTTTTGACATTAGATTCATATCAACATTCCCTTAAATAATCCATTATTATTCATTTATTGATCCCTTTATTTACCAGTTTTATGTTTCAATGATTCCACTATTTTTTCTTAACTATGGTATTTATTATTATTTTTTATTCTAATATATATTAACTTTAATATATGGGGGTATAGTCTCCCCACTATATTACTCAAACCCTCAATACTACTCAGATGGATCTGACTTATGTAGAGGAATACACGAGGTCCTCTAGTCAACCTGATTTGTCCATGTCATAATGTTCTGAATCAGAGGATATTTCAAAATCATATCAGAGGAGTAGGTTTTTCATTTTTTTCATTAGTATTTTGGAAAGGTATTATAGATACTAGTTCATTTTAGGACATGTTAAGGAGCTTGTTATTGGGAGTAGCTAAATCTTGCATGGGGTAATATTAGAGTACCTAGGGATAATAATGGTGATTATTTTGTTTTCTTTTTATTGCTCATGTTACTTCACCCATGTTGATTCACATGTTGTGTTATATTTTTGTTTCAATATGACATTGTTTATTAAAATTTGAACTCATGGAATGGAATGAAAATAGATGAGTATGAATGCATCCTGATAGGGACATAGGGATATATCCTAACATTCATTGTTCATGATAGGGATATATTTATTACATTCGATATAATTACCTATATGAAATGTGAAATCATATACCAAATATGTTTGAAAAGTGGAAATGAAATAACATATATTTCAAGCTAAAAAACTAGTAAGCCATATTTTGAGAGACTATGACAAAATTGTTCTCTATTGTCACCTATTGAGGTTTACCATGTTTTTAGATTGTTCTTTAAGTTGTGTGATTGTATTATCGAGAAAAATCAACCATATCATCTTTGGTTTGAGTATTAAGGGAGTGGATCTCGACACACTTCTAACACATCAGAGTAATATATCCTGAGATTTTTAGGATCATATGGATGATAAAAATCATTAATGATTTATGGGGATCATGTGATCCATAGAAGTGGGACTCTTTGTACTATGACTTAAATGAATGAGTTGAAAATAAAGTACTAGCTACAACATCAACCATTTTTAAAAGGGAGGAAGGCCACAAAAAACTATGTTCATGATTGATTACTTCATATGATCTTAAAAAATATCTATATACCAACCTGTAGGAGGGTGAATATTGCTCCATACATGTTTTGTGGACCTTTTAAGTGTTGGTGATATATTATGAATCATGTTGTGAAGAAAGATGACTTATTAATGAAGGGCCATAAGGATATGTTTCTGAGTCACTTTTATTAAGTTACAATGAGGTATAAGAAACATTGAGTGTTGATTGAGCAGGAACAAGAAGTCTTGTCACTAATGGACTACACTCATTTCCTCATGCACCTACAGTTCTTTTCCCCATCATATGAATCTGATGAGATATCTATGGTGAGTCATTTTAAATATGTGATATTAGGTCACAAGTGATGTCTTTCTATTTTAACACTTCATATATGTGATGAAGGAGACTCTCATCCTGGAAGGAAAAAGGGAAAAATGTAATGCCCCGACCCCAATTACCCAGAGTCAGTGCATTATTACCCAACATTGGCATGATCACAAGGGATCAAATCTCAAAAGACCGATCAGTTTAGTATCCTTGGAATTACTAGATACATCCATACATATTACATTACATTATAATATGAAAAACTACAACAAAATTATCTTTATTGACCACATGTATATCCCTTAGACTATCTCTTAGATTATCCCTCATAATATACTTCTTCATATCCTGGGAAAAATAAAACATATAAAGGGTTGAGCTCCGATGCTCAGTAAGGATAACAATATAAGGGAAATTTTCATAAATAAGCATAAAATTTAAGGAAATGTATAAGACTAAATCATATTATTTTTAGACATAAACTTTTTCATAATATTTTCAATATAAATCAAATAATTCCATTTACTTATTCACATGGATATTCTACTAGTCGAATAATCAAATGAAATATCAATAGCCAATTTCATAATGATGGAATTCATAATGCTAGAATTCATAACTACATAGTCCAAGCCTTGTTCCAAGACACTATTTTGTCTCATGAGACCCACCGATGCATCAATGAGCTATAGCAGACTCCACCCATCACTTACTAAGTCCAATTCATTCCTCATATGAAAAGGTTTAAACATAACATTAACATTCGTATTAAAACTAGCGTACGAAATGTCAATAATTTATCTATAAACCATGAATGGTGTAAAAATAACACATCTACAGTCAAACATATCCAAAATAATTTAGTTTTGTATCATAATAAATAAACTTCAAACAAGCTAACAATCCATAAAAGGATGTTGACATAGATGAAATCAAAACATCTTAGAGAAATATCTCTTTATATTTTGAAAATATTTAAAAGTCATATAATTATAAAAGAAAACATTTATTTTGAATATATTATTTATGATTGTATGGGAATCTTCGACGATGTTATAATGGAGGAAGATAGCTGCAACCGTTGTATAAGTTAAAAAAGTCATTCTTACCTAAATTTTGTCGAAAATGTCAAAAAGTACCTTGTTTGGAAAATGAAAAAAATATTCCTTTCAAAACATATATCTTTAAATAAGGGTATAAATTACTTTAAACCACAGTCTAGTAAATAGTAATAATATTTTTGAATTAAATTTTTAAGAAAACATGGATGTGGCTGATAAAGAGGTATCACTATATACTAATGTATTAACAACCTTAGATAAGTAAAGAGATTGTAGAATTAACACTTACCTTGTACATTTCATTAGTCAATGGTATTTTAACCTATTTTATAATAGTTAAAACATTGTTATTAAATTATACAAGAACTATATACATAAATATGATATCATATATGATCCTTTAATATTGATTTGTTAATAATATTTCAGTAGTATCATCGTTTCAGGTGTTTACTGATTAGTTTTCCTTTATATGATTGGTTATGTAATCCATATTTATTATTGATAGGATGTATTTTATTCAAATACAGAATGATATTTTGTATATAATTTTTTTTAATCATAAAATGGAAATTATTTTTGAATGATTACGATTGGGAATGAATCTCATCGCGTTTGTGGAGACTGTAATCTGTACGTACGCACGAGCAAAAATATCATTATATTGATGGTGAAATCATTTATAATTGGATGGTATATCATATATAAAGAATCATTAACATGTTTTATTTATTATTTACATCATTTATACTCATTATTAAACCCATCAAAAATAATGAACAGTTTGAATAACAAACTACACCACAATGTGAAGACGGTAAGCCGTACGTACGCATGTATGGTGACTTTGTCATTTATAGGATGGATAGCATAACGAATATGGTTGTACCATATTTATAATAACATCACAGTATGTATAAGGTACTGGAGTTATTATTTTGGTATGGAATCAAAGAAAGAGGAAGTGGAAGAAGAAAATAACATGAAAGAGGGTGGTGAAATTATTACCTCTTCTTCAGGTGTTTTCTTTTGATTTGATCAAAAGGGATCCTTAGGGTGGATTTATTATCAAATTAAAAACACTAGGTTGATTTGAGGGAAGTTGGGAGAATATTTGGGTAGGGTTTTTCTAAGTCAAATGGATTTGGAGGTTTGAAATTAAGATAAGGGGAAATAATCTTTTATAAGAGAGGTGAGGGTCACTTCAGGAAAAGCTTGAAATATTATTTTATAATAAACTAATTTTCTATTTATAATGGCTAAAAAATGATTTATTTCGAGGATAAGGTTGGTATGGGTCGAAATATTTTCAACCAATTGGTTTTAGATAGGTTTAGGTCACCATATTAACCATATATTTTAGATTTAACTCGTAGTTAAATAGTTTGACATTTACCATGTCCCTTTGTATTTTTATATTAGATGGTTAATAAACATACTATAAATTGTCAAAATAACCCCAAGTGGTACATTATTAATATATATAACCTGATATAAGTCTTTTGGCCTAACCTTATATTTTTAATTATATTATATCAATTAATAATAGATTATTTGTTTTAAAAACTCAATTATGTCAATTTTGACACTATTTAGTATTTGAATTTTTTGAAAGCCATAGAAACATTATCACCTAAAAAAAAATTTATTTAATTAATAATAACATGTAAAATTAACCTATAAAATTATTTTAATTCATTATACGTCTCAATTTAAATTTATTTGGATATTTATAATATCAATTATTTTAATATTTCATTAATAAGGTAATTATTTCATAATCATTATGTCATAAATAAACTAAATTATTTAATGTCTAAAATTTATAAATAAACTAAAATTATGTAGAAAATATTTTTATCTTTTTAATGAATATTTAAATATGAATTTATCTTATTTATAACCCTATCTTAGAAGTGGTTTAGTTATTAAACATTGAATTTAACACTTTTAACTCTTCTTTAAATAAAATAATAATAAATGTCCTAATCTAATCCAAGTGGACCAAAGTGGGTCATATTTTATTCCTAAGAGTTTTTTTGGTTGAATTACCCTTATCCAATGGATTTTTTACATGTGTTAGGGTAATTATAATATCATTTGTACAATTATTTACCCTATTTACTTTTAACTGTGGTAAATAAAAGTCAAAAATTACTATTCACCAAAAATTATTTGCATCTTATTAAACCACATATTTACTTACTAATTTCAACCGTTTCTCTCAGATTTTTGAAATTCAACTTACAAAAGCGGTAAAATTATGTTTTATGCAAATTTGTATATGCTCCTAGAAGGTTGGTAAAAGACGGTAAAAAGTTCAATAAAATTTTGTATATCTAAACTTATTATAAAATGAGTCCAATGAATTGCATTGATTATATATAGGTATTATGTATCTATTTTGACCTAAAATAAATTAAAATAAAATAACTAATTATTTAAACAAAAAGTCGTTTTTAAATAATAATGTTGTGTTTTTCACTATTCATCAAAAATTGAAAGTTCTTAGAAAAATTACAAAAATTCACCCTAAGCTAATTTTGATATTCTGAATCCAAAAATGAATTACATTTTGAAAATTAATATTTATGAAATTTCTGAAAGTGGGTATTACTACTCATAAAATCTAGTTTCCTTGGTCGTGGTGTGTTAAAACTCCAAGTTGCGTACAACGAAAAATACTGCATTATTCAAAGGGAAACGTATCATGGAATCTTGGGTTGTTACATTCTCCCCTCCTTAAAATAATTTCATCCTTGAAATTTCTAGAATATTACTACATAAAATGATTTGGGTGGTTCTTCATCATAAGTTCCTCGAGTTCCCACGTTGCATCTTCTATCTTATGGTTTCTCCATAGAACTTTTACCAGACAAGTCATCTGGTTTCTCACCACCTGTACTCTAGTATCAAGAATTTGACAGGCTCTTCACAATTAGTCAACTTAGGTTCCAGTTCAATGTTTTCATAGGTGAGTACAGGTTTTGGTTCAGGCATGTATTTTCTCAACAGTGATACGTGGAACACATCATGAACTTTTTAGAGACTTAGATGCATTTCCAAACGATAAACTACAACTCAAGTTGATTCTATAATTTCGAAAGGTCTGATGTACCTTGGACTCAATTTACCCTTCTTACTGATATGTATAACACCCTTCCATGGAGATACCTTCAAGAAAACATGGTATCTTACTTGAAATTGCAAATCTTTCCTTTGGTTATCGACATAGCTCATTTGCCTACTTTGGTCTGCTTTGATGTGGGTTTGGATAACCTTAACCTTTTCTATTGTTTCCTCAACAAGTTCTGATCCTACGAGTTATCTTTCACCAACATCATACCAACAAGTTGGTGGGTGACATCTCTTTCTGTATAACGTTTCATATGGTTTCATCTGAATACCTGAATTGAAGCTATTATTATAGGAAAATTCTACCAGAGGTAAGTATTGATCCCACATACCTTGAAAGTCAAGTGAGCAAGAACTCAACATGTATTCTTATGTTTGAATAGTCCGTTATGATTGTCCATTGGATTGAGGGTGGTAAGCAGTGCTCTAACTATGTTTAGTATCTAGGGACTTCTGAAGACTTTTCGAGAATATTGATGTAAAATGAGGATCACGATTAGAAACAATTGATAGGGGTACTCCAGGAAGTCGTACAACTTCATTAACATGTATTCTTTCCATACGTTCAAATGGTAAATCTTCTCTTATAACAATAAAATGTACTAACATGGTAAGACGATCAACAATAAATCATATTGCCACATTCATTCTAAGAGTCTTTGGTAGCCCCATGACAAAGTCCATCGTAATATTATCCCATTTCCACTCAAGTATGAGAATAGGTTACATGACTTCTCTAGGTTGTTACCTTCAAGCTTTCACATGTTGAAAAATCATACATCTTGACATAAAATCAGCAATCTCCATCTTCATGTTGTCCCAAAAAAATGTTCCTTCGAATCACTATACATATTGGTGCTCCCAAGGTGTATAGAGAAATTGGAGCTACGAGCATCATCCAACAATTCCCTTTTTAGATTAGGTATGTTTGGAACACAACATCTCTTACCAAATTTAAAAATTCCATCTTTATATATGAAGTCACTCAATCTATCATCATTCACAGCTTTAATCATCTTTTGAAACTACTCATCATCAGTCTGAGAAATCATTATCCTTTCTAGTAAATATTTTTTGGAAACCATTTGAAAAAGTATTGATGTTTCACCTTCCATGGTTATTTCCATATCCATATTTACTAGATCCTTGAAAATATTATCCCTTTCAACTCTCATCTTATTCAAAACTCCATGATCCTTTCTACACAAAGCTTCTTACACCTTATTTTTCATCCCTGGGTGGTATTTTATAGTGAAATCATAATCCATGAGTAGTTAAATCCATCGTCTTTGCCTCATGTTGAGTTCTTTCTATGAGAAAATATACTTCAATCTCCTATGATCAGTATAAATCTCAAATTTTTCACCATAAAGATAGTGTCTCTATATTTTTAGAGCAAAGATTAAAGATTCTAACTCAATATCATGAGTAGGATAGTTTTTATCATGAATTTTTAGTTGTTGTGATGCATAGACAATAACTCTATCATTCTGCATGAGGACATAACCAAGTCTTTTCTTTGAAGCAGCACTATAAATAAAAAACCCATCGTTCCCTAATGGTAGAGTCAAGATAGGTGCATTGACTAATATTCTATTACATTATTCAAAACATTCTTCATACTCTTTTGAGCAAACAAATTTAACCCCTTTATGTGTGAGCTTGGTTAATGGGTTAGCCAAACGGGCAAAATTATGGATGAAACATCGATGATAACCTACTAAACCAATAACTCTACGTACCTCAGTTATACTCATCAGTGCTGGCCATTCTTGTATTGCCTTGTCCTTTAAAGGATCAACATATATTCCATCCTTAAATACAATATGTCCAAGTAAAGAAATCTCTTGAATCCAGAATTCACACCTGTTAAACTTCCCATATAATTCATTTCTTCTAAATATTTTCATAATAGTGCGGAAGTGATTTTCATGATCTTCATAGCTTTTTTATTATACCAAGATATTATCAATAAATACCACTACAATGTACTTAAGATGTTCCTTGAAAAATCTATTCATTATATCCAAGAATACTGATGGTGCATTAGTCAATCCAAAAGGCGTTACTTTAAACTCGTAATGCCCGTACCCAGTTCGAAATACTGTTTTTAGAATGTCTTCCTTCTTCACACATAGTTGATGATATCCAGGTCGAATGTCAATCTTTGGAAAATATTGAGCTCCATGAAGTTGGTCGAATAAATCATCAATGAGTGGTAGGGGATACTTGTTATTTATTGTTATAGCATTGATATCCCTGTAGTAAATGCAAAACCTCATAGATCTATCTTTCTTCTTAAGAAAAAGGACATGGGATCTCCATGGAGTAACACTAGGGTGAATAAATAAATTGTTACTCAATTCCTCTTGTTGTTTCTTTAGTTCCACTAATTTCACAGTGGCCATTCTATAAGGGGTCTTCGATATGGGCCTTGAACCAGGAATTAAATCTTTGGAAAACTCAATTTATCCTTCTTGAGGATGTCCAGGTAAATCCTATAGAGAAACATAAACATATTCTTTCACAATAGGTACGTCCTCTATTCAGACATTCTTTTCCTCACCCATAGTTATTTCATTCTCTTCTTCCCCAATAATTGAATATAGTAGAGCTATTTTGGGTGGATCTAGATAAGAATTAGGTGGTGACGTTTCTACTCTAAAGATAAGGAACTTCTTATCATCATCGAAAACTGTAACCTCATTCTTCTTACAATAAATTTTCACATCATGGTCCAAAATCCAATCCATTCAAAGGATTATTTCAAATTCAATCATGGGTATGATGATGAGATCAACATCAAAAGAATATGTATATGCCCTAATGGGAACTAATTCGCAAAACATTATTCTGATGATACTTATATTAGGTGTTTTGACTGACCACTCCCTTATTAAGTCAAATTAAAAATATCTAATTTCATATAAAACTGGGAAGATATGAAACAATGTGATAATCCAGAATCAAATAAATCATTGTCTAAACATGATGAAACCATTAAATTACCTGCCACTACATCTTTCAGAGCTTCAACCCCAACATTAGTGATCGTATAAGCTTTTCCTTTCTCCCTTGGATTTCTCTAAGGTAAGTTACCTTGGATAATAGGACATTCATTTTAATAATGCCCCCTTTCTCTACAATTGTAGAATTCAACATTGACAGCCTCTTTGTTCCCCTTGAAATCACAATCTTGGTGGCCTTTTTCACCACACTTCTAATAGACTCTCATTCTCTTCAGGCATGTATCAGGGTGTCTCTTCCCACATTTACCATAGGATGGATATTCATCTTTTCCCTTCTTCCCCTAATTTCCATTTCTAGAGTGTTCAGCTGATCTCTTTTTCTCTTGCATTTCTTTAAAGTCGTAAGACATAAAGAATTCATTTTTTGTTTTGATAGCACATGAGACAATATCTTCGTACAATGAGAAGGATTGTAACACTATTGCTCGACAAAGAAATGGTTTTAACCCATCAAAGAATCGATCAATCTTACTCATTGGGTTTCGTATAAAATCTTCTGCATGTCTTGCTAACCTTGTAAAGTAATCCTCATACTTTGTGACATTCTCATCCTCCTTTTTCCATAGACTCAGAAATTGTCTTTCTATACCAGCTGTATAGTCACAAGGAAAGTATTTTTCTAATAAAATATCTGTAAACTACCTCCATTCCATGTTCTATATTTCTTAATCTTCCTTTTTGTTTTGGATTAATGACCACCATTGATCTGCATCTCCCGTGAGACGATAAACTGCCATGACTACTTTTTCCCTTTCTCTACACCCCAAAGCATGAAATATTTTCTCTATGGAATTTATCCATTGCTCAGATACTAATGGATTTGTACTCCCATTGAATGTTGGTGGTTGTTGCCTCATGAAGCGGTCTATCATTGATCATTCACATTATGGATTATGGTGCTCCATACAGGTAAGGTTATTATTCATAACCTGATTGAGTTGTCCCAGTATGGTGATAAGCTGATCAACACCAGTTGCATCACCAGCTCCACTATAATTATCTTGATTAAGAGGTAAATCCATATATTGATTACGTGTGTTGATACGGTTTCCATTCCTTACACTAGGTGTGATTTCTAAACAAAGTCATACATTAAATTAGTTTATGAATCGCAATACATAATTCCAAACTTTTTAAACACTTAACATAAATTGAACGGTTTATGGATATAATCCATAATCATAAAAATGTTTTCTTTGAGAAGGTATATACTCATTAATTATTCATAATGGTTTGTAAGTAAAATGTGAATTATCTTAAGCATATCCCCTCGGAGTGTCGTAACCAAGAGTGCAGCAAGTCCCGTTATCGTGCACCAATTCCCATTCGAGTCTAGCTCAGAGTGGTGTTTTTGGGTTTTGCCCCTAGGTACATCTATGCCAGAACCACCTCTACCTGGTCATATCTAGACAAGGATTTATTTATTTGAAAGCTCAAAAAATCTCTACATTACCAAAATTCTAGGAAGTTCTTCTATACGAATCATCAAAGTCTATCTTAGGGTAATGTTATATAATCAGAGTTTTTGTAAATCTAGCTTCCAAGGTTTGTACTAAACTTCCTCTGATACCAACTGTAATTCCCTGACCCTAGTTACCCAGAGTGGGTGCATTATTACATAACATTGGCATGATCACAAGGGATCAAATCCTGAAAGACCAATCAATTTAGTAGTTGTGGAAGTACTAGATACACTCCTAACTTTTATATTACATTATAAAATGAAAAAAACAACATTATATCTATTGAACACATTCATATTCCTTAGACTATCCCTTAGACTGTCCATCCAGGTTAGTTATAATATACTTCTTCACATCCTTGGAAAAATAAAACATAGAAAGGGGTGAGCTCAGATGCTTAGTAAGGATAACAATATAGCGGAAATTTTCATAAATAAGCATAAACATTTAATGCATTGTATTAAACTAAGTCATAAGCCTTTTAAACATAAAATTATGCATAATATGACTAATATAAATCCAATAATTCCATTTACATATTCACATGTATATTCTACTAGTTGAATAATCATATGCAATATCAATAGCTAATTTCATAATGATGGAATGCCTAATGCCAGACTTCCTAACCACATAGTCAAGGCCTTGTGCCAAGACTACAAAAAACAATTTGTCAAGGCCTTGTGCCAAGACACTAGTTTATCTCATGATACCTGCCGATTCATCGAGGAGCTATAGCGGGCTCCACCTATCACTTACTAAGTCCAATGCATTCCTCATATGAAATGGTTTAAACATAACATAAACTTTTTTATTAAAACTAGCATATGAAATGTCAATACTTTATCCATAAACAATGATTGGTGTAAAAATGAAACATCTACAGTCAAACATATCATAAAAACTTTAATACAATATTGAAGTTTTGTATCATAATAAATCAACTTCAAACAAGCTTAAAATAAATCAAAGGATGTTGACATAGATAAAATCAAAACTTTTTAGATAAATATCTCTTTATATGATGAAAACATTTAAAAAACATATAATTATTAATAAAAGAATTTATTTTTATAATATTATTATAATCTTCTATTGGGAAGCATCGATGATTTTATAATGGCAGAAAATAGCTGCACCCTCTGTATAAGTTAAAAAAAGACATGCTTACCTTAATTTTGTTAAAAAGGTCATAAAGTACCTTGTTTGGAAAACGACTGAAAGATTCATTTCAAAACATATATGGTCAAATATGGGTATAAATAACTTTAACCCATATTCTAGTAAATATTAAAAATGTTTCTAATTACATTTTTAAGAAAACACGGATGTGGATGATAAAGAGGTCCTAGTAGATACTTATGTATTAACAACCTCAGATAAGTAAAGAGATTGTAGAATTAGCACTTACCTTGTACATTAACTTAGTCGATTGTATGTTAACCACATGTATAATAGTTAAAACATTGTAATTAAAATATAAATGAACTATATACATAAATATGATATCATATATGATCCTCTAATATTGCTTTGTTAATAATATTTCAGTAGTATCATCATTTCATGGGTTAACTGATTCATTTTCCTTTATATTCTTGGTTACGTAAGACATGTTTGTTATGGATAGGATTTATTTGATTCACATACATAATGATTTTATGTTCAAAAAATTATTTTTAATCATAAAATCAAAATTATTCTTGAATGATTATGATGGCGAATGAATCTCATCATGTTCGTGGAGACGGTAATCCGTACGTACGCACAAGCAATAATATCATTATATTGATGGTAAAATCATATGTAATAGGATGTTATATCATATATAAAGAATAATTAACATGTTATATTTCTTATTTACATCAGTTATAATCATTATTATACCCATCCAAAATAATTAAGTGTTTGAATAACAAACTACCCCACGACATGGAGACGGTAAGCCGTACGTACTCACGTATGGTGAGTTTTTAATTTATTGGATGGATTGAATAACAAATATGGTTGTACCATATTTATAGTAATATCATAGTATGTAGAAGGTACTGGAGTTATTATTTTGGTATGGAATCAAATAAACATGAAGTGGGAGAAGAAAAGAACATGAAAGAGGGTGGTGAAATTATTACCTCTTCTTAAGGTGTTTCCATTTCAGTTGATCAAAAGGACTCCTTAGGTTGGATTTATGATCAAAGTACAGAATCTAGGTTGATTTTAGGGGATTTTTGAGGAATTTTTTTCAGGGATTGTCTGATCCAAATGTATTTCGAGATGTAAAATTAAGGGAAGGGGAAGTACCCTTTTATAAGAGAGGTGTGGGTCACTTTAAAAAAAGCTTGAAATATTATTTTATAATAAAATAATTTTCAGTTTCTAATAACCCCAAAATGATTTATTTCAAGGATAAGGTGGGTATGGGTCAAAAATATCTCAACCAATTGGTTTTATACTGGTTTAGGTCACCATATTAACCTTATCATTTTTATTTAACTCATAGTTAAATAGTTTGACATTTACCATGTCTCTTTGTATTTTTATATTATATGTTTAATAAACTTAGTATAAACTACCAATTGAACCCCAAGTGGTTCATTATTAATATATATAACCTTATCTAAGTTTTATGGCCAAACATTAGATTTTTAAGAAAATTAAATCAATTAATAATTTTGTATTTCTTTTAAAACACTATTATGTCAATTGTGACACTATTTAGTATTTGATTTTTTTGAAAGCCATAAAAACTTTATCACTTAGAATAAAATTTATTTAATCAATCATAAAATTTTATATTAACCTAAAAAATTAATGGAATTAATCATATTTCTCAATTTACATTTATTTGGATATTTATAATATCAATTATTTTAATATATCATTAATAAGGTAATTACCGCATCATCATTATGTCATAAATAAATCAAATTATTTAATGTATAAAATTTAAAAATAAAATAAAATTATGTGGGAAATATTTTTTTATTTCTAATGAATATTTATAGTCTAATTTATCTTATTCATAACCCTATATTATAAATGTTTTAGTTATTAAACTTTGAATTTAACACTTTTAACTCTTCATTAAATAAAATAATAATAAATGTCCTAATCTAATCCATGTAGACCAAAAGGGATCATATTTTATTTAAAAGGTTTTTTTGTCCAAATAACACTTATTCAATATAATTAGGACATTTTTTAGGGTAATTATAATATCATTTTTACCCTTAATTACCCTATTCACTTTTAATCGTGGTAAATAAATGTCAAAAGTTACAATTCACCAAAAATAATTTTCATCTTATTGAACCACATTTTACTTACTGATTTAAATTATGTCTCTCGGATTTTTGAAACTTAACTCACATAAGTGGAAAAATTACGTTTTATGCAAATTTGTAAATGCTCATATAATGTGGGTATAACACGGTAAAAAGTTCAATAAAATATTGTATATCTAAACTTATTATAAAATGAATCCAATGAATTAAATTGAACATATGTAGGTATCATGTATCTATTTTGACTTAAAATAAATTAATATAAATTAAATAAGTAATTAAATAAAAATTATATCTTCAAGAATAACGCAGTGTTTTTCACTATTCATCAAAAAATTGAATGTTATCTGAAAAATACCAAAAAATCACCCTAAGCTAATTTCGATGTTCTGAATCCAAAAATAAAGTCCATTTTGATAACTAAAATTTATAAAATTTCAAAAATTGGGTATTACTATTCATAATGGCTAGTTTCATTAGTCGTGGTGTGTTAAAACTCCAAGTTGCATACCATACAAGCTAGTGAATTATTCCAAGAGAAACGTGACAGAGAAGCTTGGGGTGTTACAATAGAGTCCATGAGATATTGGAAAAAAATTTATCAGGGTAAACTGTGATCACTTATTCTAGTGTAAAGAAGAACTACTATGCTAGTTATTTTCAAGGCGATAATGTGACGATAAATCATGGTAGTGGAAAACCATATCATGATCGAATTTTTTATATTTATGTTAGTTTGGAAAGATGGTCTACAAGAGGCTTCAATGTCTATGTCGTTCATTAGAGTGTCATACTTGTGGTTGACCGGTCATCATAATATGTTTTTAGGAACATCTCCCACTAAAGCAGTAGTGTTGAATTAGGAAAAGTACCAAAGACTAGGAATGACTCATCTAATCCTCATTAGGAAGGTAGGTAGAGTTCCATTAGACATTTTGGAAGTGGCAGAGGATGGGTTACCCTAGTGGATGTGTGGATGTACTAGGAAGAGGGAATTTCTCATGGGAGTCATACTATAGCCCAGGGAAAAGGGACGTGTTTGATACATGTTATGTAGACTACTCTAGCTATTGTAGTTTCATGATCATCTACCATAGGAGGTACGATTAATGCATCATATACCCATTATTTATTTTTTTATTAATTATTAAGTGTCACATTCCATTTTATCTAATCTTTTTTAACATGGTTTAGTCTTGCGCATGGAAATATTGAATGTTTTTTTGACAATCAACACACCATTGGGAGCTTAGTAAGGGAATATGAAATAATTTAATGCATGTTCTCTAGAAATTGGTGGTTATTATTTCTTTTCAGGGCCATTCATGCAATAAATTATTGGATTAATTTTGATTAGTGTTACATATTGGATAGTTATGTACTTATATCATGTTGAATGTTATCATATGAGAGTTTTAATTCTTTCTCTAAAAGGAGATAACTATTCTCAGAAATATTAGTGGTAACATCAGTTTGGTCATGCATACCCAATTCCATGCATATTGGATTTTCTCATGGATTAGATTATATGTATTTCTATATATGATGGTTTAATGTATATGAATACCATTCCACTATTGGTAGACCATTTTTTGGATTTTATTTGAGATTAGTTGTATGTCTTAACCCAAGATTGAGAGGTAGATTTCATGATCAATTTAGTTTTGGGAGAAGATCCAATTTCATTCCCTCGTTATAAAATTGAATCTGTAGAGATTCAAGATTTTAATGTTTAGTTGGAAGATCGTTAATATAAAGGATTCAAACATTATAATCCATCTCCATGGGTTTTCTAGTTCTTTTATCTAATAATTTCAAGGGTACCTTGCACATATTTTTATATTATGAGATATTAAACTAGACATAATCAAGCACTGGTATCTTCTTCTAAACATTGATGATATCTTCAATCAGTTGTGAGGTGTTGTGATTTTCTCCCTGATAAATTTGAGATCAAGATACCATTATTTTTGGGTAAGAACTTTAGACATACCTCAGACATATTTTGGGATCAGCCTTGGCATGCAGGAGTTCATAGTAATGTTTTTTGGTTTTCCAAAACACATTGGAGGTATTCATGGACTTGATGAATTAGATATTTCATCCTTTTATGGCCTAATTTGTCGAAGATTTTTTATGAATACTTAATAGTGTACTCCCAGTAAAAATGATATGATTCCCAATATATTGATCTCAACTTGAGTACATTCAGAGAGAATCGGAATTACTCTAAGATAACCAATTTCATTTTCCGGATTCATTAAGTGTACTTCTTGAGCCATGTCATCTTAGATATAGTAGTGTTAGTGGAACCAGAAAATGTTTTATCCAAGGTATCTTGGTAGTACCCTAAGAATTTATTCTAGATTATGAGTTTCATAGATTTATAAGGTTAATATCAGTGATTCATCTACAACATATTATTTCATAAAGTAATAATTTCTAGGTTGTCCAAGAAAGGTGTGAAATTTGTTTGGTTAGATTCTTGTGAGAGATATTTTCACAACATGAATGGCTATATGGCTTCATCACATATATTCACATTACCTATATCAGTTAAATAATATACCATGTATTTTACCACATCTAAAATTTTATTTATTTAATTTATGATAAAGGATAATCGAGTGGTGCATATAGGTCCAGATATCTAAGACCTCATGAGGGAAAATAGCATACACATGATCTATAGTTAGGTGTGTTTGGGCATGCTCTAAGATGCTTGAGACAATTGAAGGACCCTAGACCACCCAAATAGGGGGGTGAAACAGGGTGTCAAATTTTTCTCTTTTTTACTGGATCTTGTTGCCACATTGGTAGGAACTTATTTAACCATGTATGATGGATATGTGTAGTAATTAAAACATCCACATGCATAAGGACTACCCTACAATTTTACTTGGTTCGCTGCTAAGGGATACGTCCAAAGATCATACTCAGAAAGGTTTTTGGTTGTACCAAATTCCAATAATCTTCACTAGCTGTGGATTACAAATGTTTGGGAATAGTCACTCTATCCTAGGAACACTTCCATTAAAAATGTTTAGGGGTAGCACAATGCATCCCTCAGATCACTTCTGCTCACTTCCCCTTGCTCGCGGTGCAGGAAGAATCTTCACTCAATTTAACGACATGAAGGTCGCTTCAACAGATTGGCATGAAAAGCCTTTGTCTCTATTCATCACGAGACACTGCATGAATCGATGTCCTGACTTGATTCTCTTTAATATTAAAGTTTCTCCTTTAGTGAAATTACTGAATACACTAGAATTTCTTCTATTTTTTAACGAAATTCAAAAACTCCCTTTATGATGTATTCATTTCTACGTAATACCCCTGATTATATAGACTGTCTCTGATCTGCATATGAAGCCTGCTTTACATTCCACACATGGTATGTGTACCACACCTATTCTTGTGTACCACCACTACTCGGCGTACTGCACTTACTCCGCGTACCTCCCCTACTTGGTGTACCTCCCCTGATCGGTGTACCGCTCCTTCTCTGCGTACAACCTCTACTCCGCCTAATGCATATGCTCCGTGTACCGCACCAAATCTACATACCTCACCTGATCCATTTACTGTGCCTGCTCCGCATACTGCCTCTACTCCTCCTACAGCCTTTGCTTCTCATACCGTGCCTGCTCTGCAAACCGTACCTGCTCCACCTAACGCACCTGATACACATACCATGGCTACTCTGCATACTACCTCTACTTCGCGCACATCACCTGCTCCACGTATCACACCTTCCCCATGCAACACCCCTTCTTCACACATAGTATCTCTATGTACCACCTCTGTGTACCACCTTTGCGTACTGCTTTTTCATAGCACCTTCACATAAAGCCTTTGCATACTGCCTCTACCTTCCAGAGATTTCTTCATTAAATTCTATGAATTATATCATCCCATGCATACCACATTTTCCTACACAAAATAACTTTTGTGGACTATTCTTCCAATTTCATGAACAAATTTTCATTTCACATACTACTTAATCCTAAGTAGAATCTCTTCTTCGTACCACTTTCGGACTTACACGAGTTCTTCCATAGCAATGATATTTTCTTATCGAATTCGCTCTCTCTCAATAATAGGATTAGCACTCCTTATATAGGAAAATAACACCTCCAATTTTGCTAATCCATTTTACCCAAATTTTTAATGTGGGAAAGACTGCACCGTATATTGAACTCCATCTGCATACTGCAAGCCTCAACCGCGTACCTCTCCTGTTTTGTGAACTGCAAAAATCCTTCCAACCTTCATCACTCACGTACCACATGCCATCACAGTGTACCGTCGCTGCGAACCATTTTTTGCTTCAACCTTCAGCACTCCATGCACCGCCTTCCTTCGTCATTTGTCATTGATGTAAACTATTTTTGGTTCCACGACCTGTTCTGTGAACCATTCCTCCTTCACCACATATCGTCCTGTGAACCATTTTTGGCAATATTCTGCGTACTGCACGCCTTCAGTGCTTACCATCATTGCAGACCATTTTTGGTTTTGCGCACCACTCTGCATACCATTTCCGCTACTAGGTATGCGGGCGTGAACCATTCCTGGAACATGGTACATGGTCCACATTCCGAGGTATACAGTTTTCTTCCTTTGTTGATTTCCTTAGTCGTTCTGCATCTCGTTCACTCCTATGCAGAAATCATTAAATATCTACTTCGGCAAGAACACCCATGTTAATTCACTATCATCTTTCTTCTTCAAAAGTCAGTGGCTTTCATCACAAACTCCTTCCACAACATCCCAATCTTCTAGTAACCTCGTTCTTTCTAGTAAACATTGAATATGAGTGGAATGATCTTCTCACCTTTTCATGATCATTCTTAAATCTTAAAATCTCCACATGATCCCTCATGAAAATAATTCATGCCTCTTCAAATAAGCTCTTTCATGGTCTATTTGAACAGTGAGATGTTGCATGATCACTTTATAATATGAATCCCTTCATCTCCTTCTTTATTTTGATCTTCATTTAAAACTTTTGAAAACAAATACAACCTTATATACAATGTGGTCCCAAAAATCTCCAACTTTTTATTTTTTTGGAAATGCCGTAAAGTCCTCAAATGAATTTGTTAATATCAAAATGAGAATCCTCTCTCCCTACTTTTTATTTTTCTTTGTCTCTCACTTTTCGAACATTCATTTCACTTTCAGCCCCCCTTATTGAAAAGAAATACAAATTTCACGTGAAAATGGTGTCAATCAATAATTAATCAATGTTCCATCAATCATTTCACTCTAAGTATACTTGATCAATTCTCAGTGTAGAAAATAGTAGAATTTCATTTAGAAAACAATGATGTCCATTATTTAGTGATCATGCTACCACATGAACCGAGAACTCGTGTAATTTTTATTCAATATTTTTCCACTTTAATTCCAAGCTAAATAAATTGAATGTGATAGGGAATAGTCAACCTAAAACTCCTAGACTCACTTTAATAAACAGATCAAAAACATTCAAGTGAAATTGGAAGGATATGTGGATTTCTGGCACTTCCTTTCTTCTTATGTTATGGATTAATTCAGTTACCCCCCTTTTTTAAATGATCTTCATTATGAGTAACCAAATATGAGGGATTTAGAAATTATATACCTTTCCCAATGACATGTTCTTCAATAAATTTCTAGATTAATTGAATATAAAACCAACTGATGTTGACTTTGATTGAAATAATAATTATGGCTGCTTTATCATTTGTCTCCCCCTTAAGGGAAACACTCCTCTTAATCTTCATCCAGAGTGAACCTTCAACATTTTAATCATTTAATATCAATTGGATAATCATAAAAAGATGGAAACTTCTTTATCTTAGCTACCAAGAGTTGACAACATTCACTACTTCTCATGCCCCCCCTCCTAAGGGAATGCTTCTCCTTCAATTAATTGTATAATCAACACAAATACAATAAAAAATGATTAGGAGAATAATGTGGTTCCTCCTTGCTTCTTCAATGTGAGAAGTATGGATGAGATGGTTTTCTCAACCAAGATTATCCATTTGCTCCAGTCTTCATGCTCTCACATCTAAACATCTTTTCTAATTTGTGATGATGTTTCCTGGGTCTCTTTACATTCTCTTATACTTTGTGTGGAGATATGTTCTTCTTAATATCCATCATGAATGATATATTCTTACTCTTTTTAAGGACTAATTCTTTCTCTAGTATTATGGTTAGGAAAACTTTTTCAATGTGACCAGATATCACACATCTCTAAAAAAGGACCTATTTAACATGTGTTTTTATTTTTGTTTTCAGTCTCTCGTGCACTTTATCTTCATCATGTCAAAGTTTTCCTTTTTCTTCATCACCAGAATTGTCCTTTTAATCTTTAAGTTTCTTCATTCTTCTCAAATATTCAGTCCAGATGACCAATATGTCATTCGGAATTGTTGCGGCTAGTTTGGATCTTCTACTAAGGTTCATCTTAGTGTCATACTAATTAGATGCTCTTTTGGATGAATTTCCCTTCAATTTCATGGATCTAATATCTAGGTTCTTCTCAGATTCCCTTATTGAGATCTTCTTGGGAAAATTTTTGTTTTTTAATATTCTTCTGATTTCTTCCCAAGGTAGTTATTTCATACTTTTCTAACATCATAGGTTTTCTCTTCTTATCAATGATGAATGCATGTTGATATGGACATGTACATACCTTGTGAACACTGTTGTTGTACACATCATAGATGTAATCAATCATTCCAAATATATTTGTGGTAAACAGATGCTTCTGGATCTGCGAACATTTCTTATTCATCTCTGACATTCTCCCCCATGAAGTAGGTATCATTTGTTCTTTTAAATTATGAGTATTGTACCAAAAGTATAATTCATATTTCCCAAATCTATTTCAACACAAAAACTGACCCAAAAATCTTGATTTATTCAAATTATGTTGGTGTACCTTCTTCTTGAATTTTTATGCTCTTTGTGGAGAATCAACTTTCTCATTCTTTTTTCTATTCGCCTCAGACATGGTGATAGGTAACTTTTTACCTTTCCTCATACAAACATGTTTTGAATTTCTCTTCTATCCTACATAGATTATGGAAACATATTTAGAATCACGATTACAAGATGGTTTGGATGGTAACTTATTCTTCTCAGCTACTTGTGATAGATCAATGAGTTAAGCCAAGATCTTCTTATCACATGTTAGAGATATTTCATATTTAGACACCTTCAGTGAGCATGGAGTTCCAGCTACGACTATTTTATTATTTTGTGAAGTGTCAATATGTTCCTTCTCAAGATTGATCAACTGATCATCCAATTCACGACATTTTCTATTGGGGATGACCATCTGATCATTAATCAGAGTCATCTTATCTTCACAATCCTTCTTCTTTCAAAGAACTTATCCCTCATGCAACATCGTTTTATTATGAATAAAAGAGTCATGTTCCTTGATCTTCTTGGATATCCCTTCCAATTGTAGACCCTTATCATCCATGTAATTTTTCAATTTCCCTTCAAGAACAAGGATCTTTTCTTCAAGAGCCTTTTTGATTCTCTCTCTATTTTATCTACTTCTTTGAACCATCTTGATGTATTTATTTCATGTTTCCTCTTTATTTATTCAAAGGATTCAATTTTTCTAGAGAGATTATAACATTCTAATACTTTCTTTACTAATCCTTCCTCCATATTATCAGATTCTCTTCCCAGTTTGGTGATCTAAACCTGCATACAATGAAATATTCTACAAATATCATCCACTCTTTATTCTAGAATATTATGTAGGTAAGTTTTTTAATTTCTCCTAATCACTTGAAAATGATATAGAAGTGTCACCCTTTCCTATTATAGGAACCAGATCAACCTGCTCTTTAATTTCTGAGAAGGATTTTTATAAATTTTTGGAAGGGAATAGAGAACCAAAATCATCATCTTCTTTAGGAATGAGGGACTTCTTAAACTGTCTCTTCTATTTATTTTTCATATTTGTCATTGTCTTGCTGGATGTAGACTTATGCTCAAAGATGACTGAATATTCATCAAGACTGCACTTCATTATTGAACTTTGGAAAGAAAATCAAATCTTCTTCTAAATGGATTTAATGAAGAGTATCCAATATACATAAACCTTTTTCCTCTGATACCAATTCAAGGACCCTAGACCACCATAATATGGGGGTGAATCAGGGTGTTAGATTTTTCTCTTATTTACTGGATCTTATTCCCATATTGGGAGGAACTTATTTAACCCTATATGATGGATATGCAAAGTAATTAAAACATCCACATGCAGAAGTACAACACCACAATTTTACTTGATTCACTACTAAGGGGTAAGTCCAAAGAGCATATGCCGATAGGTTGTCGGTCATACCAAATTCCACTACTCTTCACTAGCTGTGGATTACAAAACTTCGTGCATAGTAACTCTATCCTAAGAACACTTCCTTTACAAAGGTCTATAGATAGCGCATTGTGTCCCTCCGATCACATCCGCTGACTCCCCCTTACTCACTACACTGGAAGAATATTCAATTAGTATAATGATTTGAAGGTCACTTCAACAAACATGAAAGAAAAGTCTTTGTCTCTTTTTTGCACGAGACACTGCTTGCATAAAAGTCCCGACATGATGTTATTTTATATTAAATTTTACCCTTTATTGCAATTACATAATTCACTAGAACGTATTCCCTTTTTATTCATGAAAATCAAAATCTCCCTTTATGATGTATTTGTTTCTACGAACTACCCCTCATTTTGTGGAATGTCTCTAATATGTGCCCCACACCTAGTCTGCATAAAACACTTGGTCTGTATACTATACTTATTCTTGAAAACCACCCCTACTTAGCATACCGCACCTACTTTGTGTTCCACCACTGAACGGTGTACCTACCCTGCTCGGCGTACCGCGCCTACTCTACATACCACTATTGCTCTACCTAACGCCTCTACTCCATCTACCATGCCAGCTCTGCGTACCACACCTAATCCGCGTAGTGAGCCTGCTACGTGTACTGCCTCTACTCAGCCTACCACCTCTACTTTGCGGACCACTCCTGCTCTGCGTACCGCACCTGCTCTGCGCACCGCACCTGATTCGCATACTGTGGATACTCCACATACTTCCTCTGCTCTGCGCACCACACCTTATCCACATATCACACCTTCTCCACACACCACACCAGCTTCTCACACCGTGCCTCTGTGTACGGCCTCTGCATACCGCATTTGCATAACTCCTTCGCGTACCACCTTTGCATAAATCCTTCTCGTACCGCCTCTACCTTCCATGGACTTATTCTTTAAATTCTGGGAATTATATCATCTCTTACATACCACATTTTCTTAAGAAAAATGGATTCTGTGGATTATTCAATCCAATTTTGCGAACCGTTTTTCCTTTCATGTACCACTTCATCATAAGCAGAATCTCTTCTGTGTACCACTTTTGGACTTATCCTAGTTCTTCCACAATGATGATATTTTCTTATCGAATTCTACCTCTCTCAAAACTGGGATTAGAACTCATTATATAGATAAATAACTCCACAAAATTCACTAATCCATTTTACCCAAATTTTCATTTTGGGACAAACTGCACCTCATATTAAACTCCATCTATGTAAAGTATGCCTCAACCACATACCGCTACAATTTCATGAAATACAGCAATCCTTCCAACATTCAGCACTCTGCGTACCGCATGCCTTAACTATGTACCATTGCTACAAAACATTTTTTGTTTCAACTTTCAGTACTCTGCATACTGGCTGCCTTCACCGCGTACCATTACTGAGAACTATTTTTGGTTCTACGACCCGTTCCACGAATCATTCTGCCTTTACCACATACCATCTGGCAAACCATTTTCATCAAAGTTCTTCATACCCCTCGCCTTCACCGTATACCATCATTGCGAACCATTTTTGGTTCTGCGCACCGCTCCGCATACCGTTTCCACTTCGAGGTACACGGTCGTGAACCATTCCCAAAACATGGTATGCAGTCCATGCTCTGAGGTACACAGTT
This sequence comes from Viscum album, assembly GCA_963277665.1. Classification (NCBI taxonomy): domain Eukaryota; kingdom Viridiplantae; phylum Streptophyta; class Magnoliopsida; order Santalales; family Viscaceae; genus Viscum; species Viscum album. The sequence goes on from OY728150.1 coordinate 649,589,941, forward strand.
TGCTTCCTTTGCAGATTTCCTTCACTGTTCCATATCTCATTCACTCCAACGTAGAAATCTATAAATATCTTCTTTGAAAAGAACACCCATGCTAAATCATGATCATATTTCTTCTTCAATAGTCAATAGATTTCTTCACAAAATCTTTCCACAATATCCCTATCTTCTAGAAATCTCAGTCTTTCAAGTCAACACTAAATATGATTGGCATCATCTTCTCATATTTGTATGATTATTTATAAATATTCAAATCTTCACATGATCCCTCATGCAATAATTCATGTCTCTTCAAATAAACTCTTTCATTGTCTCTTTGAACAGTGAGATATTGCATGGTCACTTTATAACATGAACCCCTTCATCTCCTTCTTCAATTTGATCTTTATTGACAACTGTAAAAAATAAATACAACCTTGTATAAAACGTTATCCCATCAACATAATCATATAGGTGAGAGGTTTGTGGTGTATATGAACCATATGAGGCTCTTGTAAATATTTTCATAGGGAGACCATAATATTTGGTAGAAGTCCTTCATTGAGTATCTGTAGTATTTCAAATTTGAGTTCAATTATACACCATTAAAGGGGAATATTTTTTTCAGTACCTTGAGAAAGAAGATGAAAACATCAGTACTGTGAGAATCATTTTATGTGTGGATGATAATGGAACTCTTTTTAGAAATTAATATATATGTCTAGGAGTCTCAGAGATGAGTATCTTTGACTTGACATCTATCATAACTGTGCATTAGGACCAGATCAAGATAGAGGAGATTTATAATTATTAGGGATTATTTCTAAAATAAAAATTATATGGTGGGAATAAACAATTAGAATGGTATCTGGTTATGTCAATTAAATTCTTTTCCATGGTTTAGTATGGATTCAGCAGGCTTTCTCAAATTGTTTATTAGAGAGTTTCATGCTTCTGAAAGGGCGGTACATCTTGGATTGATTATGATGTATCGTGATCTACATAGATGGTAATGGATTTCAGGAATGATGAAAAATGTAGTCAGCTTTATGAAGATAAGTTTCACCTATTAGTAAGTGAAGATCAATCATCAAGGGAATTTTGGTTTGTTATAAACTCTTCCCATTCTGAAGCTTAAATAGGAGGAAATCGATATGGATTTTTTGATTGGAATTCCATGGATAACCAGTATGAATGATATTTTATGGGTGATCAAAGATTTATAGATGAAGGTTCCATTATTCCTTCATTAAAGGGAGTACATCACCAATGATGGTCTGGGTAGTCTCTAGGTTTGTGATATACTGTAGTATCTTGATGTTTCAAGGAGTATTATTAATGATAAAGATCCTCACTTCAAATTGTAGTTCTGGATGGTTCTTAAGAAATATTTGGGAACACAAGTCCTTTAGAGTATGTCTTATATTCCTTAGACTAATGGAAAATCCAGGCATATTAGTCATCTTCTTGAGGGTATGTAATAATATTGTGGTGTGGGTTTTTATGGTGTGTGGGAGTAGTATAACGCACTCATGTAGTTTTCACATAATAAAAACATTTATAAATTGACCCAAATGGACAATTTGAGGTTTTATATAAAAGGTAATGTCATTCACCTCTTTTCTTTCTAGAGATTGGTGAGTCATTTCTTGTTGGGCCTAGTCTCATGCAGGATACATTTGAGTAGTTTCAGCTAATCTGAAGTTGGATGGTGACCATATAGAGTATAAAAAAATATTACCCTGAGAATTGGTGATGACCACTATAGTTTGAGTTTGGTCATCATTATTTCTTTTTGGTGACTCCTAGGTTGGTAAAATTACATATTTGGTAACATGGAAAGTTATCACCAAGATTTTTTGGGTCATTTGAGATAGTGGAAAGGGTCGGTCCTAGGGAATAATGATTAGAGATTATGTAGGTATAGAATTCCATGCATGATGTGTTTCACATTTCTAATCTGTAAATATATTATCCCAACCATTATCATGTGGTAGACATATAGAGATTCAATATATATATATATATATATATATATTTATTTATTTATGTTTTTAGGAGCATCCAAAATGAATTGTGGACTATAGTGAGAGATATTTGGGTCAGGATAAAACCTATTGTTCGATTGAAGTGGTGGTGTGGGAATGTTAAGCAGGATACCTAGGATATGGAATCTTATATGCAATCACAATGGCCAGGATATTTTCACAATGACACGATATTGATTCATGTATAAAATTGATGGTTTTATTTAACATGTTTGGGAGGTTATAGGATCCCATATCTTTGCAGTCATCTCTCCCTTTGAATTTTTTATTAAGCCTCATTTGGTTGGGTTTCCATGTACTTAATCCTTGTTGGATGAGTCTCATTCGATGATGGAGAGAATTTTTTATGGAAAATAACATAAATTTCATGAATGGATGTTTTTTTTAATTAGTGGAGTCTAGGTTTAAATGTTTTAAATTGGATTAAAAGGGTTTCCCATGAGTTTGTAAGGATTTGTAGGTGGTTATGTTCCAATTTAATATGATATGATAAAATATATTTTTAAGCAACTTACACATAGTCTAAATGCATTACACACCATATAACTACCGGAGGGAAGATCCCATGAAATGTGTACGGTTTGTGAATGAGTTCATCGAGTGAACTGGTTACATGTAGTAAATCTAAAATATATGATGTGTAATGTTCAGGCATTATTTAATTCAGCTGATGTGACACTTAATTCATCATAACACATAAATAGAAAATAAATGATCTGAAAGTGGTTTACACTCTATGTATTTCTCAGTCTAGGTAGTTTTAAAGCTACAATTTTTATGTTTAAATTCATTCAATATTATGAATTCCTTTCGTCTCAGAACTATGGTAATTTTTAGTGATTTTGGATCCTTTTACTCTATTTTTGAATTCCAAATTACTCAAATTATAAGTGTTAATATATTATTTTTAGTTTTACCCTATATTATATTTATCTTATTCATTGTGTTGTAAACCATTTAAACACATTTTTTGGGTTTTAATCTTGATATGGTGTGATCAATGTTCTTTATTGTGGTCTTCCTCTCATCTTATCTTGATGGTGATTCTGGTTGCAAGCATTTCCCAATCACAAGATTATGGTTGTCTCTAAACATAACACTATGGTATGTTTAATTGTTGACTACGTGCAATACTGAAATTGTGTCTCCATGATATGTGCGCTAATTAATTGAATGATTAATGATGATTATTCATGGAATTGATTATTTCTTGGATCCCTTTTGATTCAATTATATTTCAGACCAAGCTCATGGATACCCATTGGGTGAGTGAACACTTGAATAAAATTAAACTGGATAATGTTTTAAGGTGTGTTTAAAATTACATGACATTTTAGTTGCTTTCAGGATTTAGAATCACTTCTGTATTAGATTATGTTATATTGAAATGAATTTTGATAATTGATATATATATAATAATGTGCAGCTGAATGACAAATGGTAATTTTCATAATTCACCATTGATGATTATGGTGTGACATTGGGATATCCTTGTAGTAATGAAATGATGAGTTTGATGTTGTAATACTTATATATAGCACTCTTCCTAGTGATGTTGGAGTCCTCATATATAGGTATATACCCGATGATTTTAAAATGATTATATAATGGTATTAGATATGTTTAAAGAAAAAATAATTATATATAGGGCTTTTCCTAGGGGTTGAAACTCTTTTGTAGTGGTACTAGCCCAGTTGATTCTGAAATTATTATTATATATAAGGAATTTCTCAGAGGATGAAATTCTTATACATAGTTATTTTCTGAATGTTTCTATTCTTCTATAGTTTAGGGTTTTGGTTGGCATGGTTTTTCTATATACTCAGACATATTCAGGTATAATGTTGAAGCATATTGATTTATGTATTATATTAATTGATTAATTAATTCACATATTTTATTGCATTATTTCATTCCCATCTTATCAAAATGGTTTGTTTAGAAACTGTGGTGTTATCTCATTGAGTTTTATTCACTCTTAATTTGGGACACTTTTGGTAACTATGTAGTTCACATGGATGTTGGTTTGGAAAATGTAAATAGACCTTATTGTTGATTGTTTCTTGGTAGATGGGATGGAGTTTGGAGTCAGTGCCCACATGGGGTTATAGACAGGGGTCATTGAGTTTATTTATGTCAGATAGTTCATTTTTTATTTTCTTTCGGTTGGAATTACATACACATCATCATGTCAATACATGGTTTATTATTAATGGTTTATTTATACCTCTTTATTTCCTAGTAGTATGTTTCATTATTTCCACAGTTTTTCAATAATATGATATTTATTATTATTATTTATTATGATATATTGTATCTTTGATCTAGTGGGTATTTTCTCCTTGCTATATTCATCACACCCCCACATCTTGTCAGCAACCTCTAGCTCATGAGGATGCATTCATGAGGTCCTTTAACCAAACATATTTGGCCACATGAGAGGGTGCCAGATTTTTTTATATTACACCACTAAAAAAAGATTCCATGTGGGTCTCCCTCTCTCTATATATCCTCTAATGTTAGGTCACACTAAGGATAAGTATGAATGACTAATTATTCTCTCATCTAAAGACTTGTAAAAAGGGGGCTAAAAAAAATTCCACTGGTATCACTATGAATCGAACATTGTTTATGCTCTGGGAAAGGTAGCTCCTGACTCAATTATAAATTTATAGCTAGGTTAGTGAAGAAACATGTTGTTACTAAATCATGCTAAGGACACCATGCTAAAAGACATTTGTTCTCGATGTTTATCTTTTCCCTTGACTGCTTGTTCACCGTAAACATGATATTATCTTGTTCCCTAGCACACCAACCTACCTTGTACACAAAAGTGAGATGAACACATCCACCACAACTAGATACTATATTATTTGGGACAAAACTTTCTCACCCACATGTTTTTGGATCACATCAGATTAATTAATCTCAGTTGGGGAAGAATTACCCATCTAATAATGTCTAAATCCATTCAAAAAATCCTCAACATATGGCTCTATAAACACTCGGCATCTCCCCAGTGAAGTATCACTTCCATGATTGCCAATAATAGGGGTCATATAAAAGAAGGAAATTCAAATTGTAGTCTCATAAAAGTAATATACCTCTGATAAGTTGGGTATGGGTCACCAAGAATCATAGGTGGTCTCTCTTTATAGCCAATGATGCACATCTAGCATTGGTCAAATTCCTATCAGTACATCTGGAGAAAATGATACTCAAGAAGAATAATGGTTTCAATTATAATATTATGATTGGTCAGGGGTGAAAATGTTTGAAAACCCAGACCACCATCTTGAGCTAAACATCTACTTCTTTTGGGTTTGGATTGTATCAAAACCACTCCAATTTCAGTAGATAGAACCCCCATAATGTACTAAGCTATTGTGTACTATCATCTTTTCATGAAGGATCCATCAACTACTCAACATCTATATGATCATCCACATGTACCACATGAGGAGGGTATGTGCTCTTCCCAATAGGTGGTATCAATTCCCAATGCCCTCCTGAAGCTGACAACTCATGAAATGTTCAATGAACTGCGAAATATTCATTCAATTGTTCATCATCATTACACTGTCTTGAAATTATAGATGGTTGTCATCATCTATACATCATGAAATTTTTAAAGATGTTTCATGGTGAAGGATTATATCTAGGGAGATGACCCAATAAGGATAGTTAACTAGCTCAATAATATGTTTTGAAGGTACTAATATTTACATGAAATGGATTTATAGGTATGACATGCTGAAAAGAAGGTTTTTAGAGTCCTATCATATGGATTTGATGTCTTCCACACAAACATTTAGTTCCTAGACCTGAGATATACAGATGAAATAATCTGAAACTATTTTCCAAAGTCTCAATCAATTATCATAATTTGAAAACTCCAAACATCATCACAAGAATGAATATATATAATACCACTCTATAATGACCCATACCACTAATTATCACTTGTCTTGTAGATGGCTAGGCCATCCCAACCCCTATCCCTCCTCCAATAAATAGTTATAGGGAAACACACGTTGAGAAGGTACAAATAAAAAGGGAGGAATTTTATTAATTTACATTTACACATGAACCCAACCAACTAAATTAAATGTATAGATGAATAATAATAATAATAAGTGACATCTAGACTAAATCATACATCAAATTCCTATTGAGAAAACAATAGAGTATTTTCGAACAAAGAAAACTATAAAGGTGAAAAAATTCATGCCCGGTCCCAAATAATTCCCCAACATGAAAACAACTGGATAAAAAAATCCAAAAGTTCTTTGCTACTACTCTCATTTTATGAAAACCATATGCATTTGGTACCCCCATGTATCACTATGATTTTTCACTGTATTTCATTCATACTTTTTAGGGTATTTTATTGTATTTATTTATGTAACCAAATAATGAGTCTTTAAAAAATTAGTGTGAATTGACTTTTTTATGTTTTATATAATGAAATGACGAATCTATGAAAAAGTAGTGAAAACGGGTGAAATTATGAGATACAAGAAACTTCACACTTCGATCAAATTGATCTGGTGCAAAAATGGATTTATGAATATGGAGAAAGAAGGAAACTGGAAAAGGACCAATTTCATTATGCGTTACACAATTACACATTGTGTCTTCATCTGGAGAAGCTAAACCCTATGGAAAAGTCATTATACGATTTCATGTTGTGAAATAGCATTACATGTCATGTTATAACATTACATGATGTGAATTTTTTTTTGGATAGTTTTTTGAGAATATTATGCAAATATTAATGAAGCCTGGAGAACAAAGTATTACAGGTTTTTTGACCTAGACACACATCATGATGAAAACGGTGAGAAGAAAAATAAATGAAATGTGGTGAGGGTGTTGATGGTTTTTACAATAATAATAATTCCAAGTCCACTAAAAATCGACATTCTGGGACAAGAGGAGGCCATGTGACACCAAAGGATGGCTTCTGGATGACAGATTGATGATCTGGAGCCCTACATCGCCACAGTTCTTCGTCATCGTTCTATGCCACCAATCATTTTTTGGTACCCATGCTGCTCATTCCCATCATGCATAGAATAAGAAATTGGATCAATTTGTGATAGGTGGTTTGATTGTAGGGGGAGAGCTACTTAGAGATGACTTAGTCTTATTATTCCTGTTTTGGATTGCTGTAACTCATCTTATCATTTATATATGTCCTTATTTTTCAATTTCAAGACCATTGATTTTGAAATTAGTAGTTAAATTTTAATTTCATCAATTTATTAATATAATATGTGTGTGACCATTACGTAAAATTGGATTGTTATGTTTAAATATGGTTTTTGGTCACCTATTTCTATGATTTCACCCATTAGATGACCATTCCAATGGTGAGATAATTGGATTAGGATGGCATACCAAGACCAATAATCCCTTCTAACCCAATTATTACCCTAGACCTGAATGAATCCATTTTCAATCGAATCCCTAGCCTACAAACCTACAAAAATGAACCTTTAATGACTCTATCATGATTTAAAACCCAATCCTTCATGATGAAATATTTATCTTTCTCCAAACAAACAAAAAATTATAATCTTAGTTTTATTAATTAGTTAAGAACATAAAATCTATCCTTATGGGTTTGATACTCAGACAAACCATGTACTACCTTTTTAGTTAGTGTGTTTGAGTTTAATAAATTATTAATTTTTTTTATCCCCATAACAATTAATGGTTCCCTGCAGACTAGTAATAATCCACTGATGTCCTAGCTGGAATTTTTTTCATTTTCATAAGACATAAATAGTTCTAGAAAACCCCATATAGTGGTGAGTATATACATATAAATTATGACTACCTAAAATCAAAAAGGTAGAAATAGAAATATGTAAAATTGATCATTTCATTGAAATAAATTCATATCAATTAGAAAAAGATACATTAAACATTGAATACTATATATTCTAAAAAAGAATCTCAAATGAGTGTGAAAGGGGATCTTCATCTCTGCAGCCCATCTAATTAAGATGAATTCACAAGTAGTTATAAGGGTATAACTATGATGTCCTTTATCATGTTAAATTGAATAAGAATCCCTATGGGGACCGAATTATCATCTATGCACTCTAAAACTAAGGGGTTGCAATCTCCCAACCATGAATCATGAATATCCTTTCCATGATATGAGTGGAGTATTCGAAGATCACCACTTTACTCCAAATACAAGGTGTGGGGGGTCTCCATTCATGAATAATACTTGAGCACATAAGATTATGTGTAGGGGACCTAAATGTCACTAATAAACTCTATATATGAGGGAGAATAATATCTTACAGATGACCCATGACTTAGTATGATAAGGGGGTTCCACTCAAAAGATAGAGGACTCACACCCTGGTATATCTGGGGGTCCCACTTAGTGGTTAGAGGTCACTAGATATAGGGAATAAAGGGGGTGACACTCAAAGTATGGAGGACCCACACCCTAAAAATATAGTGGGTACCACTCAGTAGGTACAAATAGGTAATTGACACCCATGTGTGGTAGGGGTTGTAACTCAAATAATGGAGGACATATTCCCTCACATGATATTGGAGTTACATTATGTAGACATAGATAGTTAAATTAATCCCTAGTGTGATAGGGTGATGCAAGTTATTATATAGATAGAGGAACCAAACTGTGGTGAAATAAGGGGATTCCTCTCAGTGGATAGATAGAGGACCCACTCCCGGGTGTGATAATGGGAAGGCACTAAATTGATAGATGAAGGAATCACAACTGGGTGAAATAGAGGGATGCCACTTGGTAGATATATATAGGACCCAAAAAACATGTACTTTATGGGGATTCCACTCAACCAGTGTAAAGATTGTAGGGGACTCACAATCTATTTAAATATGGGGGATTCCATCACTGGACACTCTTATATGATTTTTCCAAGTCACTACCATCATAATGCATTGCCTGATTACGAATAATGCATGTACCATTCCGCATTTTATCTCCAAAGACACTATAAATGACAAAATAATTTTTTTTTAATGAATTATTATGATAGGATACTCACAGGATGATATATATATATATATAAGATATAATTATTTTAGATATCACTAGGGAAATTGAAATGTATATTCCATGGGGCACACAATTTGTGAGATCACCTAGCCTCTTGGTCATTCCCACATCATCACACTGCTTTCATTCCCATGTAGAACTACATAGCACCTAACTATACTATACAGCATGCAGCAACAACCCATGGACATACCTTGTTCTCATATTAGTACATAGGTTCATCAAGTTGTTCCCATGTACCTGGTCATGTAACTGGCCATGCTCTTATACCAGAGTCATCTTTTGTACTCCTAGAGTACAAGGAATGACCACTCGCATGGAATCATGGCATGTACAGCAAGAACCCAACATAACAACTTAGGTATAGTCACACAACATGTGGTCCTGAACACATGGCATGTTATCTATAAGTTTTTACAAAAACCTAGTGATATAGCCAGAGGGTTTATAGACCAGGTGTTCATCAAAATACACATCATGTAGTTTGATTTTATATAGAATCTATTGTTTCATCACACATATTATACATTTGAAATTTCCTCCCTTAATTATATCCATAGACCACTAAAACAATTCCCACTTTTATGTTCATATAACCTTATATTTATTTCTTAGACTTTTATTGTCGGAAATATGAATCCAACCACTTGCACGATGTCTATAGCACTTCCCAATGCATCTGTTATCACCTTCAATCACTGCTCCAGATCTTAGACCCATGAAGGTCTCACCCGTATCTCAACTTGTTTTCTAATTCATATAAAATTCAATATCCCATTCATCATTTAATAATACACCCTGAATTTGGGGGTTCTATCATGCTCGAATCCAACCCGAAAATGTTAAACCATGACCCCATGGGCCAAAACTGAAGAATGCTAAAAAAATGTGGGGATAACAGAATAATAATGAAGTAAAATAAACTGCTTTTCAATATTTCTTTCCCACAATTTTAACACAAGATATCCATGGGTGAAACATGGAATACTAGATAAAATAGGATCAACATTCTATTTAATATAACTAGGCTCATGAGAAGGGTAGATATATCATAGATCAAAAGCAAAATAATTATCTAGGATAAATATTTTAATTAAAGGTGTTAAAATAAAATATTGAGTAGTTATACCTCAATTATAGATAGATAATTGGTTAAGAATGTATTTTATAGTGATGAAGAAGACTAGTTACATTCACTCACCCTTGATCCACCTCATTATAATAATTATACTTCATCCGATATCGATCCACTAATGATGAACATTAGTGGATCCTACAAAATCTCATATTATTATAGGAATAACCCTATATAATTGAAATAATGGCTATTTAAAGATAAACAGTGTTTTTTGGATAATAAATGAATTAATTAAAATAATTTATTATAAAATCTACTTAACGTACCCACCAATGGTTGTCTCATACAAAAGATTGATCTTTTCCATAAATAGTTCATTCCTAGGTGAAAAACATGGATCAAGATTCATACATTGTCTAAGATTTCCCATTTGATGTATTGAAAAATGGTAGAAAAAATATTATGTGTTTGGGTGGCATTAAATATTTAATATTTTAAAAATATCTAATCTAGGGTCATTATGTATCAGAATCTCATGTCATCTCAATACTAGGCTCACAAAATATTCCTAGAAATATTTAAATGTATTATATAGTAAAAATGAATCACTAAAAATAAAATGATCATTTTTTAATTTCAAAATGTTATCATATAAAATGAATTAAAAATTTTGATTCACTGTTATAAAAAATTCAGTCATCCAAAATGAATTTTTCATAAAGTAATTTATTCAGTGATTCTTAATGCATAACTTCATAATTGATAGATCATATCCAAATGAAGAGTAAAATGGATGTTTAACTCACAAATTGAGTTTATCTAAAACATTTCTTAACAATTTCATAGAAGTGAAATCTTGTAGACAACCCCAAATGTCACATTCCATGATTCAGCATGAAAATATTTTTTAAAAAATAATTTAGATTGAAATCTATGTAATGTAACCTTGAATAGAAATAAGTATTATATTAACAAATGATTAGTGGAATATAAAATATATAATCATGAATGGAAAATCCATTTTAATATATTATCATAAATACCATTATTGAAACCCAAATCATTTAAATAGTAATAAATGATCCATTTTAAATGTGTTGAATATCATAATAAATAATTCAAATATATATTGCAATATAATAATGGAGAACATTTTTAGGATGAATGGATATAGATATCGAATTGGACCAACTTATTAGATTGGATTAGAATTATTTATTAAAATGATATAATTTTATATAAATGGAATTCATAATAGAATTATTTTTAAATAAAAAATTAATTTTTACTATAGTGAAAATATTATTTTCCATTTAATAAAATCATAATGTGGATGTACCTAAATATTTAAGTTATAAGTTCACGAGGAAACATTATCACTCATAAATAGGTTATTTTGATATCAAGAACCCTTTCATTTACTCTTAGAATCAATTAATGACCTATAGCATCCTAAATTATAATAATTAGAATTTGAATAACTTATTTTCAAACCATATTCAGTAATATTACAATATTATTATTTGATTGCACTCATTATTTATACCTTAATTAGAAAAATAATGTTTACATTAATCATCAGATATTAGTAATTTTGGTTGTTTCACCCATGTTTAATAATGGTGATGTAAAACCCCATTATTTGATAGAATGATCATCATTCCTAAATTAGATATTATTTTCAAGTATTTTAGATTGTATTTTTTATACATACCCATGTTTACTTTATTGAAATTTTGTTCATGGTTCTAAATAATGAGATATGTGATAGTCATGTTTCTGGTAATTTACTGATATCAACTCATTTAAATTTCAATGATAATTGGTTCATTATTTATCCATTCAAAATCATATTGATAATTTATATTAATCCTTAGTTTCATATATATTTATTGATTATGTTATTTTTACAAACCATGTGGTGAGGTGATGAAGAATTAAATACATCAATTCATGAAGTGGTAGTCCTCACATACTCAAGGGTGATGTTTTCATTTTCCCCTAAATGGACAAGGAGTAGAAAAGGTTTTTTCTTACAACGTAATAAAATTTTAGTATACTAATATTACTTATTTAATTATATTAGAGTGATTATATAATATTTAGAAGAGGTATAAGAGTAAATAAAAATTTAAATTACAAGGTTGACATTAATACCTTTTCCGTGGATATCCTCCTTTGTATCTCTCCATATTCTATCTTAATATGATAATTTGAAGAGAATATAAAAATTAGGAACTATATAATTGTATTAGAAAATAATTTAGGTAGTTATTAGTTTATTCAAGTAAATTAATATGTGAACGTATGTGAGGGGTTTAAGGGAACTATATATAATAGAGGACAGTGATACCCTTGTAAATACATTCATCTTTAAATTAAAATTAAGTCATTTTCATGGAAATATGGAACCTAATAATTTCAATATTTAATATGTGGTGTGTTATGATCTAAATAAACTCAAATTTTTTTTTTGTAGTTTTGTAATAGATAATTTTGTCCTTATCTCTTAGGTTAATCTCCATTCCTAAAACTTTTTATTTCAATTATGTTAACAATATATTACAATGGTGAATTATTTTTATGTCCAAAAATATGTTGAAAATACTTCCTAATACTGATTATTATAATTAATGTTATGAAATAAATTTTAATGAATTTAATTTATAAATATGATAAAAATAAAACAAATTCAATTAAATATTGTTAAATAAAGACATTATTTTTACTATTCAATATAAAAATAATCTACAGATGAAAATTACAAGAAATTAAAATTATGATAATTTTTTTATTACAGATTTAAAAATGAATCACATTTTATAAAATTAAAAATTCAAATATTGTAATAATAAATATTTTTATAAGCATTTATAATTGGGAAGATCAACATCTAAAAGTATATTTTTATGCATAAAATGAGTCAATAAATGAAATATTGTGAAAATATAAATTTATAAGTTTAATAATCATATTTTTATATCATACTAACTCCTACATAAAATATATTTAATGAAATTTGAATAAGATATATGGTTAATGTAAATATTTCACGTAGTCACTGGTGCATATTCAACAAGCATAGTTTTCATAGTGATTTCCATGATCTTGAACTTCCCGTATAGTTGATTTCACACAAGCCATACAATTTGATCTAGAAATTATACTTGGTACTGGTAAACTACTGTTGAATATACCTCCTTCTAAACCCATACAATCGAACATCATAAAGAAGTATTGTACGTATTTAAACCATTACATCCCCTTTTTATATAACATTCATAATATAGTTATTCATATTTATACCTTCAAATTCAATGACTACATTATAATGATAATATTTAATAATTTAATTAACAATTCATGTTTTTTACATTGTATTTACATGAAAAACAATCCTTTGATCCCACCAATCTTATTTTAATGGTATTATATACTAAAATTTTGGGATATAATAATTCTAAAACAAATTATTTACTCTAATTTATTCCGAAATAAGAGTTATTATATTTCAAATTTATCCCTATATACAAAACCTATTATTTTACCAAAGGATATTACGTATCATATAAAATTTATTACTCATCTCTAAGATTATTCAGCCTTTACCTTATTTTTTTATTTTGAAAGATTTTACATATTCTTAAAAAAATATCACATATCACTGTGAGTGTTCCAAGACATTTTTCATTTTCAAATCCGCTAAAAATATATTATTTATACCAACATATCATAGTGATTACTCCTTGAAATAATATTTTTAACCTATCCCAAAAATATAATGTATATAGGGAGAATAAACATGAAATTTTAATTTTTTTTTACCATCAATCATTGTATCATGGATATTCTCATGTCATGGATTCCTCAAACAATATAATAGAGTTTTGAAATATAGTGATCCTATATTTGAATATATAATTTTTTAGACAATCAATCATGCCATCATGGTTATCCTCATTTCATGGATTATTTTAATAAAATAATAGTGGTTTTTAATAACATGTACACCTTCATAGATACAATTTATAGAACTCTATAATTTTAAAAAAAATTAAAAAAAAATTATTTCTTGAAATATGCATCACTTATTTAGAAATGAATTTTAGAACCATAAACTACTATAATAACTTATTGATTGTAATATTATATTATACAAGAATATCTTCTTACATATTGATTCATCATAACTTCTTTAACACTATAACATTTATATAAATAGACCTTCAACTATAATAACATGTGAAATATTTAATTCCTCTTCATATCAAAAAATATTTCTATTTCTAAAATAATTATTTCTTTTCTAACATAAAAAAATAATTACCAGTATTTTTTATAACAAATAATTCCCTAATAACCCCTAAGTGAAAAAAATATTGTATAAAAACTACCATTTAAGAAATCATGATGTTTGGATCTGTTAAAAGCATTACCATGAATCTAATATTTATTAAACCACGAAATAACAATAATATACTATATAATATAAATGATACTCTCTTATCCCCTTAAAGAAAACGTTTCATAAATTTTACATGTAGATTTATGATGCTTTTCTCTCCCACTAGTGATATAAAATCCATGTATAATATTCCAAAAAAGTAAGAATCATATAATATTTATAAAACTATTACCATGAATGGTCTTATATATTCCACTTTTATTTCATTCTTCTTTTGTTTTCTTGATTTGGAATACAAAATATTCAATCCATTAACACAAATTATAATGTTACTAACCACTTGTTAGTATGTGGAATCCTAAAGCACTTTTTGATGTCACTTTACATATATAATATAACTAATTTCATAGAAGTATCTTCCATTTCATTTTTAGAGCATGAGAAAATCATTAAGCGATCTTCTAAACCTTATAATCATAGTCTGTGAATAAAATTATGAGATTCTATGATCACCTATTAATATAAACTTCTTTAATTATATAATTTATAACTCTATCTAAAATACTTTATCCCAATGATAGATTTTACTATAAGGATCAAGAGACTCCTTCAATTGTGGTTTTTTCTCATGTATTTTCAATGTGTTTACTTACCTCATAAGAGTAATATATCAACAAAACTTTTAAGCATGTAAAGTAAAAAAAGATGCAGGAAACAAGATATTATGTACACAACACTGATATTTTCAATTTTAATCACCGAATTCTAATATATACAAGTAGTTATAATGGTAATCTTCTAATAAGGAATGACAATTATGATCTTAGTAAAATTTAGAAAAAATATAGAGTGAATAAACTAGGATTCACATAATTATTGAGGTATATAGTATTTATTCTTCAAAAATAATCTCTCAACAATAATTTAATACATATTTTTAAAATTTATTTCACCATTCATCCACTGAGTATATTTTATTAGTTGATGGAGATACAAAATTATGGATATTTATATCAAATATCCCACATAAATTATCAGCATCATCATCAAATATGGGATTAGTATTTTTCATTATAAGAACTCACTTAGTGTATTTTTTTATATTGTATGAATAATCAAATGATACGCCTTGTTAGACCACTCTTTATATCAAAACAAAGATGTTATGAGAAGTATTTTTTGGTCTTCTATTTAATTATTTCTTATTCTAACTATAAGGCATTATTATAATTAATAATACATTTTATTGATAGTAAACAATTAATTGTTCATTTATATCACTTTTTGATCACTCATATGGTTCATTTTGTATTAATACACTTTCAATATCATATTCAACATGATAACACTTACACTAATCCAAACTAAATTTGAATGCTAGATCATGTAAAAATATCACATTCAACTTTTTGGAAAATAACCTCTTAGATTATATATCTACAAAAAAAAATCAAAACATCAAAAAAAATTGCATTATTTAATTATATTGGGAGATGGAAATATCAATGTTCCATAATTTAATGGTGATATTGAGTCACTATGGATCTCCGTTTTTCAATATAAATAAAATTAGAATATATTTTTAGATATTAAATATTGTTTATGGATTCTTGATTTTATTCCCAATTTTGATGGCCAAAGTAAGAACTATTTTCTTCCACATCTACAGTCATTAATATGGATATCATTACATATCACTGTTTAGACTTTCTTTTTTCTAAAATTTTATCTCCCTCGTTTTTCCATATAACACTCACGGAGTTTTATATATGAATTCCTATAAATAAATAATGTTTCAGTAGATTTCTCCCCATAAAACAATGAAAAAAATGAAATGTTTATATATTTATATAGAAATATAAATATTATGTATGATCATTAAAACCAAGTAATGTAATAAGTGAGAAATAAATAGAGTATCAACTTTACGAAATATATGTATACTGAAAATAAAGGATATAATTAATATGAATATAATTCTATTAGATTATTTAAAATTGCTAATAAGATCGATTATTATTTAAGAAAATTGGTTTCTAAACAATTGACATTTTATTTGACTATCATTTATATTTCATGAAACATATGATTAATGATGATAAATTATGTTTGATATTAATAATTTCTTAACACAAATTTTTTGGTCAATGATATGAAATTATAATAATTCTAAATATTTGAAACATACAATTTCTAATAAGGATGGTCTATCATTGTATTTTAATATTTTGTTCAAACATGAAATTTTTAAAATATATATATATTTTTTAATTTACATAATGAACATAATTTGTTTATTAATGAAGATATTATTTTCTTAATAATATTTTTGGGTATTTCAAAAAATAAAGGTTTTATGAGGGATAATTTTAATATTAAAGATTCTTATATATAAAACTATTACTTGATAAATTTTAGGTTTATAATAAGTATGTACAAATTCATTAACTACAACAATGTTATTTAATAAAAAAAATTACATAGGTTAAAGATTAATTACTATGGTAAATATAAAATGATTATTTTTAATTAATTTATTTTATTTTAGTTATATAATTTTTTTAAAATAAACTTTATTAATAAAATATAAAATAAAATAGTGATATTATTTTTAAACACATAAAAAATATATATATTCTCATTCAGTTGAAAATCAATAGTAAATTAGAATAAATGATACATACTATATAAAAATATATATTTCTACAAATAATGCTTTTCAAGTATTTTATGTGATACTTTCAAAGATAATTTTATCATATATAAAAATTTAATTATTTAAAATGGATCCCAAATCATTATTCAAAATGATTATATTTTTTAGAATTGGTCATTATATTTTTTTTCATAATAAAATAATAATCATGGTTATTTTTAAATAGTGATTAAAAATGGTATACTAGTTAAATGAGGAACCTCAAATTTTTAATTATTAAAAGGTCTCATGCACATTATAGAATGAATTGTTAAGTATTAATGTATTATCAACAAGTATCATACACCATTTTTAAACCTAACTCACCTAAATCTCATGCAATTCCATTCTGATTTCTTAACAACATTCCTTTCCTAAAACAATTACCCCTATTTTTAACAGAAAAAAAGAACTTAATTCGTCCCCCTTTAACCATACCTATAGTTTTGAAATCCTTTTAAAATATTATAAACATACTTTTTATATATCCCACTATAAGTTTTCAATACCCTATCCTCGCCAATGGTCCTCATGTCCATTATTTCGAAAGGATATATCAAGAGAACATCTAGATTTTTAATGTAAGTATTACATACCCATTAATTTTATTCATTATCATTAAAATGCACCCACCTCAAAAAAACATACTAATATTATTTACATAATTAAATTATTATAAAAAATATATATGGAAATTTTATTGTATTAATGGTATAACTTTTAACTATTCTCCTCAAATTTGATTAATAAATGAAAATATTACTCATGCGAGTTTGCTTACTTCTACCTATATGAATGACGCAATTCATTTTTTACAACCACACAACAAGATGATTATATAGTTGGGTTTGGTGAAAAAAAAATATTTATTTATTTTGAGGTTTATAATATTTAAATTTATGTTATTCTTTATATGATAAATATTATAAATAAGTAATCATTTTAACATTTACAATCATAAAAAACACACAAAATGTGAAAAATAATTTTTTTCATAATACATAATATTTTCATATTAATTATTTAATCTTTTAATTAGTTAGAATTATAATATATAATAATAACAAATAGTAAATAATGTCACTGCGATTCTTATAAAAAAAAATATTACAACTAAACCACCTCATAATCATCGATTAATCATTGTAGGGTCATGTTTGTGTCTATTTGAAAACATTATTGAACAATACTAGCACATGATCCTCAACCCAGTTGGTGAGATATCGGTAAGTGTATCCACAAGACCCAGATTTAAAACCATGCAGAGGAATATTTCCAAGGGTACTGTAGTAGGTACTATAGCAGGCAATGTGTGGGTACTGTTGTAGTTATTGTAGCTTCTACTGTAGAAGGTATTATTCTTTACTATAGCAGCTAGAACTATTCACCTTGGGCCACCGGTTTTGGCTTGGAGTCCTTCAGCCCTTCAGGACACCCAAGAATTTAGGTTAGTTGGTCTTTCTGGCCACCTTTAAGGCCTTCGGCCCACCTCAAGGACTTTGGACCACATGTAGTTTCACTAGACAAACTCTACAAAAGAGGATCCCCATAGGAGGATTCATAGCAGGCACACTCCCCAGATCTGAACCAATGGATTTGGAAGAATGGGAGGGTATGGATATTCCATCGGGACCATCCTGTTCTTGCACGAGAAGCTTAGCCAGATGGCCAAGCGAAGGTGGAGAGATACCATCACAATGCAGATACAGGGGAGGGGTAGTTCCTTATAGTAATAGTTTGGTTGAATTATCTAAGACCCTCGGGTCATGTAATGTCTCTTAAGCCTATGGGCAATGTAATCACCAAGCCTACAGGCCTTGTAAGGATTCCCCCTCATCCCTTTAAAGGGGGTTATCATAAAGTCAATAAAAATGATGTCCATCGGGCCATTTAGGCTTGAAAAATGGTAGTAATTTATATCATGGATGAATATGAGAACCTATTAAATGGTATAATATAAATAAATATGAAAATAATTTTTTTTCTTGTAAGGTTTGGTCAAAATTTAACCCATTAATTATAAAAATATGCATCATTCATTATCAATCACTGAAACATGATCATCTCCAATTCGAACCTCATGGATCATAAAGAAAACAACCATGAAATCAAATTAAATAATTATATAAAAAATTTGTAACATGTACTATAATATCTTAAATGTCCTAATATTTATTTAAATTTGATAAATAATAGATACCAATTCCTCTTTTATAAAACTTTTCTAAGGCTATTACTATTACTTAGCCCTTAGAATACACAATAGGTAAAAAATAACTTATATATATATATATGTTTGTGTTTGTGTGTGAAGAATAATGTTTAATGTATATTATAAATTGTTATAGTAATTAATATGGTTCTTCAGTATGAATTTATTTATTTTTATTGAATTAATCATGATTTTTTTTGTATATATAGAATGAATTATAAATGAGGTGATGGTTTTTAACACAAATTTCCCCCTTTGAGACTTGTTTGTTATTATGAATATAATTTAATTTATGTGGTTTATATACTACCTATTCTGTATATATTATCACTTATTATATTTTAGTCATGGAATTGGATTATAAATTACATTCCATCAATTTCATTGGGATTTATTAAAATGTAACTCATGTAACAATTGTTTTATTTTTCTCACTTATTATTCTTTGAGAAATGACATATTTCACAAACCAACCCAGGTCAACCCAAATAGTCACCTGATCTATCTTAAAACAATGTCTGAGAGGAATTCATGATCTTTGCAGGTTGGAAAATTATGTCAATAATCGATCATTACTCAATATGGAATGATTTATCCCATGTAGAAACTAATATAAAACTAATAATAGGGTAAATAACTCTAACAATGGTAGTTTAAAAGAGTAACAAACAACTATAGATATCTCTATATTTCTTCAAGGGTTCTTACCAACCACAAAACAATGTTTGTTATTAAGAGACCCAAATATAATTTACTTCTAAATATAAAATTATAATGTGGTTTTGAGCACAATGATGATTATTTGGAATTCCAAAATGGAAACCACTCCCTATGATTTACTTTTAAATAGAAATAAATTTCAATGTAGTTCGGAAAAAAAATTAAAATAAGTTCTTTAAATCCTTTCAAAAAAAATCTATTAACCTCGCACATAAAAAAATCATTTCTATTTTTATTTTAAAATTGATTACATTGAGTTAAAGACTTCCCACCCCACTATTTAAATGAAGATACCTATAAAATGGCATTATTTTTAAGAGGAAATAAAAAATGTGGAAATAATTTTATTAAGGTAACCACAAAATGGTGAAATTAAAGTAGATGTAAAAAGGTTTAATGATAATATATGAGGTATTTGAGAAGGTTATATAAAAAAAAAATTAATAAGTCTCTATTATAATTCTACACCAACATTCAAACTACACTAGAACATAGAGTCGCCCTCACTGGTTCATCATAAATGCATATCCCACAAGAAGATAATTTATCTATCTCATACCCACTAGTCATAGCATAATATTATACTAGTATAGTATTTGTACTTATACCTCACTCCAAACTACCCATGGATTCCCATGACGTACAAATAGAGATTATTCTTATCAAACTATCATATATATAATTAACATATATTTTGTATCAAACCCTACCATTCATTTTATCCCTCGGAACTCCCTTTTATGATCAACACCTTTCATCTTTCTATGATATTCAAACAATCCACAAGACCCATTAACTGTATTATATCACACATCCCACACATGAAATATATGTATAGGTTCCCCAAAAAACATTCCTTTATTAAAATGGGTTTTTATTTTCATATAAAAATATCAATATGCCGACAAGGCCTCATAATTTTGGAAGGAAAAAAATAGACATTTTGGAAACCTATTTTTTCCAAATATTTCATTTTTCAAACCCAATAACATATGATATTTAATATATATTTATATAACCTCCCCTAGTCCCAATGTACATATCCCCATCATGATGGGTGAATATTCTCATAGTGGGTACCCATATATATGTGTATATTTATATGATAATAATTCACATATTGTAGATTAACATACTTTAAATATCATTAAGGGTTTTTAAAAAACCAATACATTTCATTATGTATTTATAAAAAACAGAACTAAAGGAACAATTATCCTTGGATGGTCCCAAATGATATGGTAAAAAAAATTATAAAAACCAATAAATCACCTAGGCCTGTTGATATTTCACATATATCTTGAAAATACTTTTAGATAAGAGAAACCCATGATCGAAGCACATAAAAAAGAAGGGTAAAAAGAAAGAAACCAATTCCCTGAATCTGGACTATTTTCAGTCATATCTTTACATCATAATATAATGAAAACATATATTAAAAAAATCATGAAATTATAGATTTCAAAAAAAAGGCCCAATCATAGGGTAACCTCTATTAAATGGTGTGAAATTCACTTCCATGAACAAACATCACATGAATGGACCATAAATAGACCCTCATGAACCCTAGTGACCATGAATCATAAGAAACACCCAAATTAGTTTTGGGTTTACATTGGTCACATTCACCATGATATAGAAAAATAATTCAAAAGAAATAGAGAGAAAGAAATAAGACTATCTCATAGAAGTCCAACATGATATTAGCACATAAAGATTCAGAGAGGAAATATTTCAAAAATGGAGAGACATGGGGGATCTGAGAAACCCAACTAGGAGTCCCTCCATGGAATTGATCATGAGGGTGTGGGTGAGAGTTAAAATTATGAACCCCTAGTAATAAAAATCATTAAGTAAAAAATTATGATTTTAAAAAATATAACCCCCTAGAAACATTGTACGGTTAGTGAAACAATGTGCCAATTGTGGGACATCTCATGGAATCTAGAGTAGTGTTTAGGGGAATTTCACAATTTTTTGAAGACCATGGGGTCCATTATTGAAAAATATTTATATTTTTTTACACTATTAGAGCATTGTTTGGTCACAAAATTATTTATCTATTTTATAGGGTATACACATCCAAAAACACCAAATTTCAAATACGAACCACCTAGAATAAGATTGAAATAAATAAAACTCAAAAATAAACCAAATAATAAAGTGGTGTAAGATTGGGGTGTGATAGTTCTCCCCAACATGAAATTATCTTCCCCAAAAAGTCTAATGATATTTGGTTGATCAATAAAAAATAATCAATTACTCAAGATGAGTACCCAAAACATAAACACCAAAGAACATACCCTTACTTCTATTTCCAAACATAAAAATATTAAACTGATTTTTTGGATAAAGTAATCATCCTAAAAATAGTGAACACCATAACTCTTAACATTAAAATAAATTATGAAATTCCTTGTTGCCTATTTCGGATCTATATGAGCATCTATCACATGACCCATGGTTAATTCTATCCAATCCACTAAGATAGGGGTTTGGAAGGTTGGAGAATAATAATTACCCCATTTAGAAGGATTATAGAATAGATTCACCACATGATACTTCAATAGAGTCCCCCATACATACTAGGAGTATGTTCTAATACAGATTTCCCATGATGGAATAACTAACTAATACTAATTGGAACCAATGTTATAAAGAACAAACCACATAATGAAAAATATAACCATTTAAATACAAAATAGTTATAATTTTCATATAATAAATTTTATTGATCACAGATTTCATAGAGTTTCCACAAAATCAACCTCCATTCTCAAAAAATGTTAAACCATGGAACACACAACAACAAAAATGTGACACATTTCCAATAAGAAAATATTTAAATAGATATTACCTCAGTACTATGTTACCCAAACTGAGTATGAATGTTCTTTGAGGGAATGGATCATGTTCCACTTATATTCTGAGGAACACACCTATAAAATTTCTTTACGTTCCCTATGTGAACACACTTATTATACATCATTGGTATTTATTTACATTATGGTTTCTCTTACCCTGTCCATCTATAGTCATGGAACCAATAATTTTCTTGAAAATAAATTAGGGAGAAGAAAAATATTGGCCTTTTTACACCACGTCCTGAATATCCAAACCTAAATTTCATTATTTTTACATTACTGGATCCACCTACAATAATATCTTGGATAGGTGAGACATCTACCACCTCTGGGTCTCCATACAAGCAAGCTTTGGAATGAAAATCCTACAACACCAAATAATTATATGTGTGAGTTTGAGTGAATACACTTCTAGAAAAATATTGGATTAAGGTCCCCTTCGAATGAATTTAGGTTTCCAGGCATAATCTTAGGCTAGATATAGGTGATACGACCCCAAATTATGGAAACTATTAGAATAATCCAACAATATTGAGTTAAATTCCTTAAGACAGTATAATACCATAACCTTTGGCATCTCTTCAGCTTTAGAAATGTACTTTAGGATAATGAAATCATTTAAGAAACCCCGCAAGTGGTCTTTTTATGGATATATACGAATAACAATATTCACCAATTTACAAATCATTCCTTTTATAATGATGTCATAAAACATGAGTTTAAGAGGATCAAGAAGCTCATGATGAATGAAAATTTACTAAATGATTCCTAATGATTTTTTGATATTCTTATCTCTAAAATCTCAAAAAACAATTAAGAGGATTTGACTCTGAAAACATATTGGAAAACCCCCCAATACTAAGTCACTTTCTGAGAACTATTATGATCCATGTACATAATATATGAACCAAAATACAATTACTAGACTTTATTAGCCAAAATTCACAATGTTTGATGATCTACCTAAGTATCGGATTTTTATTTCTCAATGAATAGTGTGGGTGTTCACTAAAAATAGAAATCATGAGGCCAAATAAAAATGTGACAAAAATTGAAATCCTAAATCCAAAATACTAATAAAAAATTCAACTTGGAGCATTATTTTAAATAAAATATCAATACAATTTATCATGAAAATATAGATAAAACATCCTAATAATCAAAATAAAACATCAAAAATTACTCATTCATAAAAAATAAAAAACCAATTTTGAATAACACTTTTGATAATAAGATTAAACATACAAAATAGCATGTTCTATAGTGGTATTATAAAAAAAATAAAACATATATATACACACCGATACTCACTTACATGAATAGACATTTTTCTTGAGAATCACATTCTTACCATACACATATATATATTGACCTTCATAGAGAATACAGAAGGTTGAATAAAAAAAGGGTAAAATTTCAAATCATTTAAAAAATTAACCAAACCATTTTAAGAACACCTAATTTCATTCAAAAACATTTATTAATATGTACCATGAATGAAATGACAAAATTATTGATGTTCCTTTTGAATTAAGCTGATCCCATGACATGGTAATCCTTTTTTCTTTATCCACACTATAGGGAAGTATCTACAAAAGATCGATATCACTAGCCATTGCAAGACAATAAGACTACCTCGATTACACCGAGCACATAAATGTGATTTCCATGAATCATTCACATGAATATGTCACATGAATGAAAATAAATTTTATACAACATCATTTAATGATAATTGGATCACACTATATAATATTGTAAACTTACTGAGTGATCATGTGGTATCACATGAAGGCATGATGATACTCACTATGTCATCCTAAGATCTTCACTGAGGTATTGTATGATCAACGAAGTGATCTTGTGAGTAATTCATGTATATTACATTATATATCTAGTACTGCATAGAGAAGATGAGGATCAGGATAGTAATAGACTCCTGATATATTTTGGGATGTTGAATTAGTCTACACAAGATATGAAAAATAGAGATCGGTAGTGCCAATATGCCTATATAAATAGATATAGAGTTGAGTGTTTTGGTTTCTACAATACAGGGATAATGATAGAGATTTAGTTCTTGTATCCATAATAGAGAAACTATATAATTACTTTATGTGATGGTAGTGTATTCCTGTATGATCCAATCACATTAAGGATATTTCTATAAGACATCTCATATCAAAAAGGTATATTAGATAGAATCCATGGATAAAAACCCTTATCTCATGAATTTAGAACATGAGAGATATTAAGTCTTGTGATGTGATAGAAAAAAATGAATACATCACCTTCAATCTTGTTAAGGAATTGGAAGAACAACCATTGTTCATTCCTAGATGATTGAGGAAGTGTCACAATGTTGGGGACACACCAACGTGATTACTCCTTGAATATGTGTCAGAAGTTTGTTTGATGGATAACCATTTTCATAATCCCTCCTTGATCATGTGAATGATTAAGTACAGAAGTGAATTTATAATAAGACATCCAATATACATCCATATTTCAGAAAGACATTTGATAAATATCCATGGACAACCACTGACTTGTGAAAAATAAATCCACATGAAATACAGTTCTTGTGAAGTAGTCTATAAAAAACATTGTCTTATGACGATCTAACCCATGAGACATCTTGATATGGTGAGGATCGTTAGGAAAACCTGCAGACACAACATCTCTCATAGAAAATTATATTATGAAGAACATGTTTGTTTATGCAAAGAAATATTGAAATCCACACTTGTCTAATTAAAAACTAGTAAAGGTATCACATATCATTGGTTATATTAGGCACTTCTCATGATGTAGTGAAGATTAGAATAAGAAAATTATTTAATGAATCTATTGAAATACATTTTATAGACACATTAATAATATCATTAGAGGTTAGGATACCCAAAACCTAATTAAATATAACATAAAAAATTAATGATTAAGATTCATCGAAATGCATTATTGTTGTTATCATAATTTTATAGTAATTAATGGTTGAATATCAGAATATATTATATCCAAGATGATATTATTTAACGATTTAAGAAGATAGACTATGTTGACATTGTGAACGATCCTTCTTGTATATAAAAATTCTTGAAGAACATTGTGTGCATCTCCTACACACATTTAACTGAGGATATGAATCTATTTATAGTTAATAAAAGACCAAGAAGTTTTTGTGTAGTGGTAACTGATCATTATAAGTGTTCATAATTTATTGATAATGATGAAAATACATAACCTGTATTGGTTGATGGTAATTGAAGAGTGCATGGGTAAGTGTGATCCAATAATATCGTGGAGTAATTTTAATAGAATAACCCAAACTAGATCTATCCTTGAAGAAATGAGGATGTCATAATTTAGACCTAGAGAATTAGTTATCTTCTCTGATTTCAGAGCATATGTATTCAATGTTGGTTCTAGAGTAGGCTAGTGGAAATTCTAGTAATACTATGGTATAAAATATAAAGAACCTCCTTTGTGGAATCAATATAGATACAATGCGAATCATTATTGACCATTTTAATAAATGAAATATTTATATAGTTGATATTAAATATTAGGGGGAGGTAAGAAACATGAATGAATTGGGGATCTTTATAGAAACTTGTAAATATTGTGTGCCACTCATTTTTTAAACATTACCGCACATGAGGAAAATTTGAGAGACAATATTGTGAGGATTGGTAATATTAACATGTTCAAGTTGTTTTCATTGAAAAGAATAAAAAATCCCAATAACAAAACCATTGATTCACCTCTTCCATATCATTGGTCAATTCGGCCTAGTGTACTACAAGTGGTATCAATGTGTAGGTCACCTCTAAAGTTCAAAAAGAGTGTTTGTGAAATTTGGATTCCAGGATATGAGTGAGAAACCTCAAATAGAGAAAAATATTTATTTCCTAATAATTATAATATAGAAATTCATTCCAAGACAAAGAATAATAGAACAAAGATACATGTGAGAAATCTAATAATGAAACATAGAATATAGACATATATACTTCTCATTAAGGATAATCATAATGGTATATGTTGTAGTTTTTATTTTTTTAATATTCTTATAATGAATCCTACTAAATATATGATGATTATGAAACACTTATTAATATACTCCTTCAATTAAAATAACATCTCAATAATATCCCCAAATAAGTTGGAAAGTATATTATTGATGGATTTATGGTAATTTGGAAGGGAAAATTATATCTAGAAGAAGAATAAAATACAATGTAAGGATCGTTAGCTATAATATTTTGGATATCAAACACTCTCACACAACTTGTTAAATCATGGGAATAAAAAAATTATATTTTCAATGAAATAAATGAGAAAATATGGAATAATTTCAATGAATTGTTTGTGAGACTAAATTCTTTGAGCTTGTATTTGTAAAATATTTTCATTTATATTTAAAATTTAAAAAAAATATAATTGTAAAAATTTTCAATTAGAGGGTAGATATAATAAGGGAAATGATATTGAAAATTATTTACAAGAATCAAGAAACATGAATGAAGTGAAAATGAAGGAGTTGAAGGATGATTTTGAATTAAATTTAATATTAGTTGAGGA
The DNA here is from genome assembly GCA_963277665.1 of Viscum album. Taxonomy (NCBI): domain Eukaryota; kingdom Viridiplantae; phylum Streptophyta; class Magnoliopsida; order Santalales; family Viscaceae; genus Viscum; species Viscum album. Next base: position 649,617,592 of record OY728150.1, read on the forward strand.
TGATAAGAACACCCTCTACATGAAGTGTTTAATGTTGGATGTGATACTAAAAAATTAGGAATGACCACAAGCTACAAATTCCCAAATAATTTAATAAATAGATACTCTCACACATTTTTTTATTGAGAATCATGAATATATAAAAAAAATTAGATCATCCTCTAATAAAATGAAATCATCATCTAAGAAAAAGGTACCCAGTTTCCTAGAAACTATTTCATGTAAAAATGATGCCTCAAGTACTGGTACAGGTTTCAAACTAACATATGGGAAATTATAGATAGTGAAAAATGATGTTAAATCGTCCACATCAAGAGAGGATAGGAAAATAACCATGAATAATTTTTTGGTTAGATTTATACCAATGTATGGTGATATTAGTCAAACCTTGCAAGGAAAAAAATTTACGAAAAACAAAAAATTATACCTTAAAAGAAAAGAAAATATTTCAATAGCTATTGTTGGTGTTTCTGGAAGTTTGGGAATGAAGTAGTGAAATGTTGGAATAACATGAAATTCATGAAAATAAAATAAGGCTTGTAATTAGGGGGATAAAATCTGATGAAAAAGGAAAACCTCCATCAGAGAATATAAATTCATAGAAAATGAATCCCTCTACAAAGAATGGATTTGAATGCTTTGAGAATTTCATTTAATTCCTCAATAGATGTGGTCATTGTTATGATGTGTTATATTATATACCTATCATTCACAAATAAATACTATTAATCAAACTTTCCATAAGAAGAACAATTATAGAACCTAACCTATATCAAAGGGAGAAATAAATGATTTAATAAAATCACTTCCCATGGGAAATAGGATTAGAGGGTAAGAAATGCTGGTGTAAATTGGTTTTTAAGATCTGAAAAAAAACAATAATACTATTAAAACATAATGTAAAAAGAAGAACAATGATATAACCTACCCTATATCATTTGGGGGGAATGAATAAAAAAAATCACGTCACCCTATGAAAACAAACCCCCAATTTGATATTTAACAACAAAAATATGTATCTAGATAGAATATATATCATGGTGAATGATCTAGGTTATATGGTTGTTACTGGTCCTATGAAACATATAGGAACGAATCCTATTGTTTCTTGTATAAAATATTAATTCCAAAAAAATATACTTGGTTCATGGGGGGTTCATGATGAATAGATTAAAATAGATTCTTATATAAATAATTATGTGACATGAAAATCATCGATGATTACAATTCAAAATATATAATATATATTAAAAGAAGTTGTTGGAAGATGATAAAAAAAGGATAAAAAGTTGAGAAATGTGGTACATTATTTTCTAGATATATTCCCTATGCTATGAAAGTAAATATAATAGAATGGAAAAATAGTATAAATCCACCTAAAAATTATAAAAAGATATATAATGTTAAGAAAGAGTGCTTATTAGTCTATAGAAATCAATTTAAATTTCCTAAACAACTGGAGGAAGATGAAAAAAATTCTAAAACTAAAATAATGAAACTATCTATATTAATTAAGGTGGAAAAAGTTATTCCCAAAAGAGATGGTGACTTATATGCATGGTGTGCAAAAACTAACATGGACCAAAAAATTATATAGAGATTCCCTTTAATCAGTTGGAGATGTTTAAAATTAAAATTAAATTATCTAAGACCTCACATACTCTGATGGCTATAATTGAGAAGGAGACATCGCATAATGGAAAGACTAGGATTGGGAGAAAATAATATCCAAGGATTAGAGACATATCTCATCATGAATGGTACTCAATCTAAATAAGAAGTTCCTTTCTTATTCCTATATATATATATATATATATCCTTTTGTATGAATATGAAATGAATTGAAAGAGATGGATGCATGCCTTAAGGGGGGAATTAATGAGATGATTCTCTTAAATATTCACTACATAGTGAATGCAAAGATTTTAAATATCTTTATATAATTGGATTTAGAAGTATTCGAATCAATCATAAATACCTTATTCTTAATTTTATTTATCATGTTAATTAAGGGGGAATTAACGATTGATTTGAAGATAATACAAATGAAGAAGTATATATTTTTAACATGAAATTTATAATGTGTTTGTTGAGGTATGTATAGTATTACAATTACATTGTTAAATATGTTTGTTTCTAATCCCTTTAATGTTAATTTAGAATATCAAATTATGATTTCACATGAATGGTGTTTATGGATTTCATAACCCTGATTTGTTTTCTATCTCTTAATTTCTACACCAGTTAATACCACATAGATTTCGAGTTGTTTAACTAAATTCTCTTTACTATGAAAACCATGTGAGATCATTCCTCTCTTAAAAGTGATCCTGAAATTCTTATAAGGGTGATGGAATTTATTTTTAGAATAAAGATAAGTTTAGAAAACACCATTTTACCTTTACATATTAATTTTCAACAAGGGGTGAAAAGTAAGCACAACATATTGACTTATGATAAGTGATGACATTGAAAAAAATAAAAAGGTGGTATTTTTTATCTTAGATTTAATTTATTGTAAATAAGTCAATATTTGTTGGTGTATTAAGTGTGTATGACTAGATAATTTATATGGGTTAATATTATTTGATGTAACACTTGTAAAATTCTCCATGATGATCTCTGATGATTACTGAACTGATATTCAATGATTAAACACTTGTACTAAGAAGTTTTCACATTTTTTAAAACAAGTTAATCCTATACCAAAATTATTTCCATGAAGAAGAAATAAATAATCCCATTCTTTGTTTTTAATGCAAGAGGATTTGAAGAGGAAGAAACAAGAAAACTATAATTTCATATATATATTTGAATTAAGATAAGTTTAGAAGATAATGGGGGTTAGTTGGTTCTTTTTAATGATATCTTTGTAACTAATTTGAATCTTAGTTTATTATAAGTAATTTTTAATGGTGAGCTTATATAAAAAGTGTCCAACCAATATGGGAGCCATGACCTGCTCAAATTTTGAGCACATGGGGGGTCCTAGATAGTCAACCATGGTCTCGAAAATCCATCCTAGGCCAAGCTAGTAGGTTTTATATAAAATATCAACATTTTTATGTAAATTAATATAGATCATTATCATGTACAATTTTTCCTTTTTCTGGATTATATCTTGTTTTCATTTTATCAAGGGTTATTTTTTGGTTAAATTTGCACGTATTTGGAGGGGTTTTTGGGGATTTTGTGGTTGGTGCATGGTTTTCCAAAACTGTGATCCCTACCACCACAAAAATTACAACCCCAAACAGGGAGGAAATTCACAGTTGGGAAATGGATTTTTCAAACCATGTTCTCTCTTAGGGGTAACTATGCACCCCCATAGGAGTGGTGCACGGTTTGGAAAACTGTATGCCCCTTCCCTTGAAACCGTGTGCACAATATTTAATCCACAAAAAAAATATATTTAAAATTATAAAACCCCACATCCATCACCCTAAATTGACCCAAATCATCACAATATTTCTCTCATATTTCCAATCTATCTAATACATTACAATGCCTGTTGAACGCTGTTTCTAGTGAATTTATAATCCGTTCAGATATCTACACCAATTTCTAGTATGTGATCTCTTTGTGATTGTTTTCCTATAATCTCCTTTATTTTTCTCATCCATTGGAATGATAATTTCCCTCATCTGTTGATGGATTAGTTCTAGGATAAGTTAAATCAAACTCTTTTTTATCTGGATTCTAGGATTGGGTTCCAGATCTTGTTCTTCATCAGGTTCTTGATCATTCCACTTCAATTTCGGGATTTCTATTAGTAAGAATCCATAAATGATATTAAGGTAGGTATTCTAAATAAAAATTACTACTTTAATAATATTATTACATGTATGTAATTTTTAAATTGAAATTTTCATTATTAGAAAATTGTTTCCAATATATAATTTATTAAACCAAAATTTCATGTGATAATGAATTGGTTTGAAATGGGGAAATTGAAATTGGTTGACTCGTGATAATAAAATTGATGGGATATTGGGTTTATGTACATGTTTAATTAAATGATATTGTGTAATTAGTCAATTTTTGAGTTATAGTATTAATTGATAATGGAAATAATGTGATGATTGACCTAACCGTAATGTGTAAATGGGTTATTTGATTAAATGTTTACAGATGGTTTAATGATGACTTCTTAATATTTTTCCTTGGTATTGAAATAAAGATATAGGATTTTTATAATAAAATGAATTGGTACATATTAATTTTTTTTAATATAAGCTTAATGATGCATAACCTTGATGGATATAATTTTTTATTTGGGTGATATTGTTATATTTTTTAAATATGTGACGTTAAGGTACGGGACAAAGAGTATGGATCTGAATACCCATATGTGTTAGTGAGTCTAGAAAAGAGTCCAATGCTCCAAATACCCATGTAAAATTGATGTGTGGATGTAACACCTGACTAAATTTCCGTATTTTTCTTTTATAATAAATTTAATTAGGTTTATTTCTTTTAAAAACTCTAAATACTATGTTAGTTATCAATACACACAACACCAAATTTAAACAAAAATTATTTAGTCATGTTTTTCATTATAAATTAAATTATAATACTTTTTAGAGAATTTAATTACTATATTTATATTTTATATATCCAATAAAATATTTTTACCTCCATCAAGTATATTTAATTATACATAAGATAACAGTTAAAACATTTTTAAATTTAAACACCTATATTTATTATAAATGTAGTTGTACCGCATTTTGATGGAAAACCTAATTTAAATATATATTTTTTAACTTTTAAAAATTTTAATATTAAAAAAATAAAGTTATTTTTTAATTATAAACATAAAAAATAATTTAGGGTGATTTTTGGGTATTTTTCTGAGAAGTATCATTTTTTATTGAATAGTTAAAATACTGAATTTTAATTCCAAACTAATTTTCTTCTATTTTATTAATGAGGATAAATTATATTTTTTATTTGTTTTAAAGTTAAATTAGATAAATTATAAATCTATTAATCCAGTTAATTCCATTTTAATTATCTTCACATTGAAATATGATATAATCTCTTACCAAACATTTAAAAGAATTTATTTTAAAAAGTCTCTTTATTATCGCGTCTTTGGGATTATGTATAAAATAATTTATGACACTTATGTGATTGGAAATTGTAAAAATATATTCCATAATTTCAATAAAAATACTTTATAATTTCTAATATGATAATATTTGTTTTGACCTAAATTATCAGTATAAGTGATTAAAATTAATTATAGCGATTTGGGGGAAAATTAAAAAAGGGACTAAACCTTAAACATAGAAGTCAAAATGAGATAGAAAAATTAAAAAACCATTAGATGAAAATATTTAAACCTTATAATCCCCTATATTTAATATTTTATATTATTGTAGCCACTACTCATTGGAAAAACATGGGTGGAATTTCCTTTTTAAAATTTATAAGAATGCCACTCCTCCCCCACTATAAAAAGGCACTCCCCACCCATTTATTCACACATCTAAATAACTATTTATCTAAAGAAATAATCTCATATAATCTCTAATTAAACCTCAAAAAAACATAGATTCATCACTTTTGGAATAAATCTAACCAAGTATGTGTTTTCATTTAAAAAAAATGAGTTGCCTGCAAAAGAGGTAACATCCTTTCAGAAGGTCATTTGTTTTATTTTCGTTCTTCCCCCTTAAACTCTTCTTATTACATGATTTTATAATACCATAATTATCATAAATATACTGATATTTTTATAATATAATTATATTACCTAAAAACACACTCAATTCCATCTAATGGGTAATGAACTTTCCATTCGTCTGTATGACGGACTACCGCCTCACGAAAAGACGATTGTTTCTCTTTCCTTTAACAACTCTCATGGTTTGAGATATAATTAAAATACTATTTTCACATGTTATATATTATATTTATAATTTATGTATGATTTTTTAATTCAATTATAGAACTTATATTTATGCACTCCATTTTTTGGGAATTTGATAAAATCATTTGTGAAAATGTGGACTACCACCTCTTCAAAGCGATTGATTCATTAAAGCTATACATTGAATGTATTAGAGATGGTTTTAAATAAAAATATACTAAATATATAACATAATTATGATAATTTATATATAATTTTCATATATATATATATATCATTTACCATTAAAAACTTTAACATGACAAGGAGACAGAAGTAGCGTTCATGCGTACGTATGGATTACAGTCTTTATGAAAGATACATTTCATTTCTTATCTCCAAATATTATGGATTATTATAAGTACATATATAGTGTGTGTGTGTGTGTGTGTGATATTTAAATTATTTTATATATTCTATAAATGAAAAAATAATGATTTAATTAATAAGAACAATAATTATCAAGTCAAAACATACTCGAAAAGTAGTCAATTAACCCCTGAAATTGTGAAAATGATGAAAACTTTTAAACAAACACGTAATATTAAATCATAAAAAGATAACATATGATATAATAAAATTTTTAATTGATCTATTATATGTTATTAACATGCTTAAATCAATTATATAGGAGGTTAAAGTATGTTCACCCAAAACGAAATGCAACGTAAAGGATTTTCATCTCAATTTTTACATCCATGTGATAAATGTCATATTCACCACTTAATTCATTTTTTTGTGTATGTAATACCATTATATATATATTATATATTATTAATCATATTAAATTCATGGTATTTAATGTTTTTCATTAAATTATCTCATCTAAAGATTTTTTATTGGAAAATTACCAAGTGTTAAAAGTTATCTTTATAATATCACATTAATTTGTTATTTTTAACCTTATCTTGAAACAATAACTTACATTGGTTAACTTACCATTGGAAATAAATTTTATTTTAGATATCCATACTTTTATTTGAAGGTTGTAACTATTTCTTGAACCATAAACAATTTTTACATATGGTGTGTAATTGAAAGTTATTTGATTATCTGGGGTAATAGTGATAAATATGTATTGTTTTAAATTAAAAATATTTTCTAATACATATTATTTATTAAATATATAGATTAATAGATATGATTAATTATTTGGATATGTAGTTGTGGGTGGGGAACAGACATTATATAGGACCTTGATGCATCGACATGTTCTAATGAGACAAATCAGTTGGCTAAGTTAAATTGGTTTCTACCTATACTATTAAACATTCTTGAGAGAATACATGAAATTATAGGTTTTAATTTAACTAACACATGGCATAAAAAAATTAATAATTTCATTCATTTTTATTTAGTAATTTATTCTATTATATTTTCACTTTGAAAAAAATCTATGGCTACATTTAATTCTCAGTTTATTGTTTGAATGACATGTGTTTTCAGTATCATACCTTACTCTATAGATTATGTATTATCTAGTTATTTATAAGGAATTTATACATAGTTATTTACCATTACATGTTGAATATTTTCCATTGATTCATATTTTATTCTATTATACTTAGCCGTAGTGATCATTTGAGATCACCATTATTTTTTTCTTTTAAAAGGTTATGTAGAGGTATCCATTGAATGAGTTTCAGGGATGTAGTTTATTAGTCTTTGATATGTATTATGTTTTATCTTTTCCCAATATAATATAATTATCATATATCTAATCTAGTTTCCAAAGTAGTTAAAATTTTCTATCCCTTGGTATTTGAATCTTGTCTTTCTGCCGATATAATAAGGTAAGCCATTGGGTATGTGGTTTTGGGGTCAGGTAATTAAATTTGGTATCAAAGTAAGTTTAGTAGAAACCTTAATAAAAGATTTAAAAACATATGTTATAGAACATTACCCCAAGAGATACATTTAGGACAAGTATATAATAGGATCCTAGAATTTTATTGTGGAATAAATTAAGTGGGTATTCATAGAAAAAAATCCATTTCTGGATACTACAAGGGATAATGGTTTTGGCACAGATATACCCAGGTGTCATGTTTTTCAACATGAAGGAGCCCAATATTTTCTAAAGATTGATCTTAGTTCTGTTTTTCACCAATTTTAATTAATAAAAGAATAAATTCTGAAGACACCTTTACAAATACAGTATAGTTATTATGAGTGTACAATTATACCATTTAGATCTACTAATGAACCCTCTATTTTTATTTACTTAATGAAAAAAGTATATAAGGAATATCTCAATGATTTTTTTATTCATTGATGATATTATGGTGTATTCAAAAACCACTGAGGACTGTGATAATCACATGTAGATAATTCTTAAGACTCTAAGAAGGGAATAGTTTTATGTTGAATTTGATAATTGTGACATTTGGTTTGAAGAATATTGTTTTCATGGACATATTTTCTCCAAGGATGGAAAATATGTTGATTGCACAAAGAGAAAGGTATTTATAAAATGTCCTACAACAATAAACCTAACTATGTCACACAATTTTAATGATTTTTTATGTAACTATCAGCCAATCATTCAGAAATATTCATGAATATCTAACTATTGAACTAATATTTCGCATAAATTTGTTATGTTTTTTGAAAAAAAGAATGTGATGAATTCTCTGATGAAATAAATAAAATATTATTCAATTATCTAATTTTTTACTATACCATCTGAGAGTGATGGGTTTGTCATATATAGTGATGAATTGAAGAAGGGACTTAGTTTTACCAAAATTAAAAGTGATAAATTTATTGAATATGCACCAAGGAAATTTAAGAATCATGAATAGAATTATACAACCCATGATCTTGAGTCAGCATCTGTAATTTTCTATTTAAAATTATGGAGACATTATCTAAATGGTGAAAGATGTGAGATATACATGGATCCTAAAATTATGAAATATATTTGATCATAGAAGGGCCTCAATATAAGACAAATGTAATGGATCAAGATACTCAAGGATTATGATTTCTCAATACATTACAATCTATAGAAATCAAATGAGGTAGTGGATGCATTCAGTAGGATGGATCATGGATTTCTATCCCAAATAAGGATTGAGAAGGAAAATATGTTCATGGATATTGTAAAGATATATATGAGAATTTATAAGAAATGAGAGACATCAATAATTATTCAATTGATTAAAAACACATATTTTTAGATAAGAAAAATTATTCTCAACCTGATGATGAGAACATTAACTAGAAAATTAATGTTCTGAGTGATGGAAAATTACAGGACATGGTTTGTGAAGACATTGTTATAAAGTTTTAGAATAGACTTTGTGTTCCATCTATACCTGAGCTAAAAAAGGAATTGTTTGATGATTCTCATAGCTCAAATCTCTCTATACACCATGATATAACAATTATTTATAGGGGATTGAATGAAAAATTTTTGTGGGATTACATGAAATGGGAAATTATAGATTATGTGTCTAGATGTTTGGTTTTTCTACTAGTGTATTCTATAAGGGAACATCCTAACCAAATCATGTAACCTATTATTATTCATTTGTGTAAATGAGATGAAGTTACTATAGTATTATTTATGGTACTACCAAAGACTCCTAGGATGAATGATGTTATATGGGTTATATTTGATCGCCTAACCAAATCATCACATTTCCTTTCTAAAAGAGAAGATGTTACTCTTGAGGACCTTGTAAGGATCTATATTAATGAAGTTGTAAAACATCATGAAACACCTCTATCAATTTATTATTATCGATATCCCCACATTACATTGAAATTATGGATAATTATTTATAAGTCTCTCGATATTGTTCATCATTTGAGCACTTCCTACCATCCCCAAACTAATTTTTACTCTGAAAGAATGATTTAAATAATGGAAGAAATGTTGAGGTAATGCTCACATGACTTTCAAGGTATGTGGGATAATTACTTAATTTTTTTAAATTTTTCTTATAATAATAGATTTCAATCATGTATTTAAATGTCATCGTATGATGAAAAATTAGGAAAGAGCTGTCACACTCAAACTTGATGAGATAAAGTTAGTAAGAGGAAAAATGTAGGCCCAAAATCCATTGAAGTGAACATAGTAATATTAAATTCTATTCATGATCATATTAAAGTACCATAAAGTTGGAAATAGGGTAATACTAATAATCATAGGAAATCTTTTGAGTTACAAGTGGGAGATCTTGTTTTTAGGAAATTATCACTATGGAAGGGTGTTGTAATGTTTGATAAGAAAGGGAAACTGAGTCCCAGTTACATCATACCCCTTATATTCTTGAAGGATTTAAATTTTTTACTTATTATTTAGAAATTTTACCAAATCACTCAAAGATACGTGATGTTTTCCATATCTTTGTGCAACATAAGTACAGGTCATACCCAACACATGTGCTCATCACTAATGAATTATAGTTGGAACCCAACCTTTGAAACTATGAAAAACCAATCCGTATAATTGATACCAAAGAGAAAGTGTTAAAGAATCAGATGGCTCTTCTAGGAAAGGTACTCTAGAGAAATCAAAAAATTAAATAAGTAACATGTAAACCAAAGAATTCTATAATGGAGAACTACACCCATCTTTTTAGAAGGTAATACCCCTAAAATTTTTATGATGAAGTTTTTTTAGGAAGGAATACTTTATCACCCCAATACATTAATATATTTTAATTTTTGAATAAATTTAATATTATCGATATCTTGGAAAACACACAATACTGAGTTAGTTCTCTGTGCACGCAACACCTGATTTAAAAAAACACTATTTCGTTAGGTTTTTCATAATAAATTAAATTTTAAAAAATTTAAGGGATTTTTTATAGTAAATTTAAATCATATATATCCAATAATATATTTTTACATTCATATAATATATTTTTTATGAATATGATAATAATAAACCCAATTTTATACATTGAAACCAATATTTTATAAATGGAGTTTTACCATATTTTGATGTAGTAACTATTATGAATCTAAATTTTGAAACATGAGAAATTTTATATTGAAAAATAAACATCATTTTTTAAATTCAAACATAAAAATTATATTTGGGCAAACTTTTTGTATTTTTATGTGAATTTTCTTTTTTTCCCTGAATAGTGAAAAATAATGGATTTTAATTCCAAACTATTTCTTCATAAAATATAATTATAAAGATAATGTATGTTATTGATAGGATTTAAATTTCAGTTAGATAAATTATAGTTCAATTAGAACAATTTTATTTTTTGTAATCAATTTCACTTAGAAATTTTATATAAAAACATAACAAATGTTTTATCACTTTTATATTAAAACCCCAATTTTTTGTCCCTTCTACAAGATTACGTTTAAATTACTTACAGATAATTTTTTGATTTGAATTTTGAAAAATTTATTAAATATTTTGAATAAGTAAAATTTATAATTTATTATATTGTAAATATTTTATTTGACCAAAAAATTAGTAAAAGTAATTAATATAAATTACAATGATTAAGAGAAAAATTAGCTTAACAGAGGACTAAACCAAAATATTAAAATCCAAAATGACATTAGAACTTTCTAATATTGTAGTTTATATAATTTGTTTTACTGTAAACCCCATTTAATATAATTTGGATAGTTAATGGATCCACTTTTCATCGAAAATACGTGGTTGTAATTCCCTTATCAAAAAACTCAATAGTGTCACTCTCATCCATTATAATTAGATAAACAAAACTATTAATTATTCACAACCCTCAAGAACATTGGCTAGCCTAAAATCTACTCAAATTATCTCCTAACATAACTTAACTCATCTTATAATCCTCACCTTGGTTATAAATCCAACAACCTATTTTTTTAGGATTAAATTAAAATGAGTTTATCAAAAAGGAGGTAACATCCATCCACAAACTCTTTTAATTTATTCTAATTATCCACCCTACAACTCTTATAATTCCATGATTACATAATAACATAAGTATACTAAATATACTAATATGTGTTTATTATATGGTTTTCACCTACACTTACTCACACTTTCATCTAATGGGTAACGAACTTATCATTCGTATATATAGCGGACTATCGCCTTGCGAAACGATGATTTTTTGTTCATTTTTTACCACCTATTATTTTGGGAATTATGATGGAAATACTATTGTTATATGTTTTATTTGACATTTATAAATATTTTATGCTCATTAATTGTTTTTTAACACATACCTTTTTTCACTCTATTTTGTGGGAATACGATGACATTGTTTGTGGAGTGTGGAAAACCTCATCCTCAAAGTGATGTGATTCGTTAACGTGAAACATGGAAGGTATTAGGGATGGTTTAAAGTAAACATATATGACATATATAAATTAAAAATTATAATTTAATTATTATATATATATATTATTTAATTTTAATCCTTTTAATACGATAATGAAATAGATGTAGTGTTCATGCATACGTAAGACCTACCATCTCTCTGAACAATACATGTCATTATGTATCTCAAAATATTATGGATTATAGTAAATAAATATATAAAGGATATATATAATATTAAAATTATGGTTTAAATTTTATATATTGTTAAATCATAATCTATTTAATAATAACAATAATCAACAAGTCAAAACATACTCGAAAAACTAGGTAATTAACACCTGATATAATGAATATAATGAAAGATTGTTAACAAACATGAAATAAGAAATTATAAGAATATAATATATGATTTTATAAAAATTATATTATGGTTTTTTTATATGTTTTTAAAATTATTTATATCATTATAAAATAGGATAAGGTATTTTAAAAAAAACTGTATAGTAAGATATTTTGAAGTCCCTTTTTACGTTTGTGAGATAAATGTCATATTCAACAAATAATTATTTTTTGAGAAGTATATGATGATCATTTTGATATATTATGTCAAGATTCATTTTCAATTCCTATTATTTAATGTTTTTATCAAATTATCAAAAACAAAGATTTGTCACTTGAAAATTTACAAGTGGTAGAAGTTATATTTACAATCAAGATTGCTTTTGTGATTGTTAACATTATCTCCAAAAAATCACTTACCAATGAACATTTTCCAATGTTAATTAATTTTATTTTAGATATTGATAATATTTTCTGATGGGTAAAATTAGTTTATTATCTATATACCATTTCTACATACAGTTTTAGCTTTAAAATTGTTTGATTATCTGGTAAAACATTGAAAAATCCATATTCTTTGTTCAATACATATATTTGATAAGTAATTTTGATTATTAAATAAATATATTACTTGATATGAACTATTATTTGGGAATTCCATGAAAATTTACTCATAAACTTTATATAGACCCTCAATGCATTGATAGGTTCTTATGAGTCAAATCAGTTGTCCTAATTACATAGGTTTCTACCAGTATTATTAAATTTGTTGGGGCATAAATCTTGAAATTATAGGTCTTCATGTACATGATACATGACTTCCAATAATTATTCATTTCCTTTATTTGGATTTAGTATTTAATTTCCATGATATTTTCACTATGATAATATCTATAGAAGAATTTCATTCTCATTCTATTGATTGAATGGAATGCGTTTTCAATTTCTTACCTTTACATATTGATTATCCCTTATCCAGTTATTTATAAGGAATGGGTTCATAGTCATTTACCATGTCATGTTTAATATTTCTCATCAATTCATTAGGATATCCCCTATACATACTGATATAGATCATTTGAGATCACCCTTATTTTTGTTTCATTTTCCATAGCTATGAAGTGGAATCCATTGAATGAGTTTTAGGGATTCATTATATTTGTATTTTTATCTATTTTATTTTATTTTCTATTTACCAATGCAATATGGGGATCATGTATGTAATATGGTCTTCCAAAATGGCTAATGTTTCTGGTCCCCTAGGATTTTAATCTTATATCAATGAAAATGTAATAAATTATGGTACTGGCTTTGGGATTCAAGGTTTGGGACATTATAGTGGGATATATACAAAGGCACAAAATACACATATGTCCTAGTAAGTTTGGGACATTGATTTAGGCTCCAAATACCCATGGGACATTGAGGTGTGAGATAGGGACTAAGGCTCCTAATACCTATATTTTCTATTGAGCATTCTACAGGGAATGAGCCTATAAATACACATGTTACATTAAGGTGTGGGACCAGGACAAAGCCTCCAAATACCCATGAGGTGTTAAAAATGATGCTATACACCCATGAGATTAGAACATGACTATTTCTCCAAATTTATGTGATATTAATTTAATTAAAATGATAAATGATAATCATAGTATTGTGTAATGTTATGTCCTTTAGGTATAGTTCAAACTCTGACATGGGAAAAATTATGTATTAATATGATGTGTTTCATTTTCAACCCGGAGAATTTATGTTGTTAATTAATAAATAATCAAATGTGATAACTTTTTACATTAAAAATTATAATTTTTTCATTATAAAACTTTGTAGACTTTTATTTACTGGGTATTGTTTTAGATTTAATTGGTGGGGGGATTACTAATTTTTACTCACACCCTACCCAGGCAATCTGACTAATACCCGAATAGACTTCATGTTTTCTAGACATGACAAGGGGAAAATCCCTAGGTTAGATTACTGAGTTGTGATGGAGAATAAATAAGGGAATGAGACTTGGTATTGGTACCCAATTGGGGATTGTTTTAGTGTATTTTTATGGGTTTTCATTTAGACACTTAAAACATACATGGAAATAAATATCTACTATTTATTTATGGATATAATTTTCATATTTGGTTTATCTTGTGATACTAGTTTTGTCTGGTTATAGTATTTGTTTGTTTTTTGTTTACTGTTCATAAGTTATTGCATTGTTAATTGTATTTATATTATAGTTTTATAAAGATGTTATAGTCTCCCCATGTAGAAAAATTATACCCTCACTTTAATTTGGAATCCTCTAGAATATGAGGAGGTGATATTTAGTTTATGTGACCGACCGACTTCTAGAGCCAATATGTGGAACACAGGTTGGGGCATTACAAAGTGGTATCAATATATAGTTTTATTTTCTTTTTATTTTATGATATTACATAGGAAAGGTATATAGGATACTTGGAGGAGTGGGTGTTGGTCATGTTCATATTCATTAGAGTATATAACCCATATATGAGGGAAAACCCAAATAACTAGTGTGGGATTATTGTTATTGGTGTATTCTGTTAGAGTTGAATGTTATCTTATCTCAGGTGATGCTCTTGTTGCGTGGTGTGATTTCATTTCTGAAATATTTAGAGATTTCACCTGGGGTATGGCATGTCATGAGAGTGAATTACACATGCTTCATTATAGGCAGTCAATAATAATAGTTACATAAATCATTTTTATGAACTCATATAAAAGTTATTGTAAGTGGTTGAAATTGAAATTTTTTTTCTTTCCTGTGAAATTGATCTAAAAAAGTTTCCAAATATGGAATTGAATATTATAAAATGATGAAAAAATTGGAAAATGGGATTCAAATGTGATACTTGAGTTTTGAATGTGTGTTTACCCTTTGTTAACGATGTCCAAGATGTAGAATTGTTAAAGGTAGTGATATTGCCTCTATTTTGACAATGTGGTCAAAAAATGGGGATGACATGTTATGTCTTTATGTTAATACCTCTTAATAGATATTTTATTTCTATGTTATATGTCATAAGACATGTATTTGGAATTTTAGATATATTCCTCTATTTGACACTTGTTGATAGGATGACAGTATGACATATATGGAAATGATTCTACAATAGTGGAACATGAGGTAATGATAGTGTCAGTGATGTACTTGGAGAGAGGTTCTTTGAGAACATTTCATGCTTCATGAGGATTATATAGAGAGACACATAGTGGGTTGTGAAGAGTATTTTTGACCAGACATGAGAGTTTTAGTTGCATCACACTCTCAATTTCACCATATAGGGTGAAGATGAGTTAGATGAGTTCTAGATTGAGTACAAATAGTCTAAACATGGCCAATTAGAGATTCCTAGTGGGAATTGGGTCTAGTTAGAAGATTATATGTTACATGGATTAGTGAAGCAATTATGGGATGTTTAGGCTCAACCTGTGAAGGAAAATGGTATGGTATGGAAGGAATTTTTTGTAGAAGTTAATCAATTACATTTATCTAGAGAAACTAAGGTATGATAGGGTATATGAGTTCATGTGGTAGACCTAGGGGAGTATTTCCATGAGTGAATATGATAGTAACTTTACTAGCTTGAAGTTCTTTTCTCTAATGGTGCTAGGGAATAATAAAACTACATAAAAGTGTTTCGAATGTGGAACTGAGTGTGAGATTATTTTCCAAATTGACATCTTTTAGTTAAATATGTTTTCTGAGGTGGTGGATCAGAATCTCATATCTATGGGGAACATTAAGGAGGGTTTTAGGAGAGGAAAATCAGTTTCTACTGGATGATCCATAGTTAATTATTATGATAGTAGTGTGTGTCTCTATGATAATATCGGCCGAAGAAGTGAAAAAAAGAGTGGTCAGGGGGATGGATAAGTTACTCAGGATCTTACACGTGTGCATTACCACATGTCTAGTAGGCTTATCCACTTTGATACAAACTTTATCTCACCACTCATAGAGTTATAAGAATTAAAAATGATATAACATCTACAAATATTCTTTCGGAACCCATGACCAATGGAAAATGATGCAGTAACTAGGGAAATATAGATTAGTGGAAGTGGATCATCAACACTATGTTAGTATGGCGGTTTGAGTCCTATTATAATAATAAGTAGAGGATGTGTACATGGTGCATCAAGGAAAGAACATCCATATCAGTTGAGTGGTGTATCTCAAGGGACATATACAACATCACAGGGAAGAGTGGGAGGAATGTTACCTTTAGTTCAGGCTACAGTTGTGGATTGTGTGGCTAAAATATCAAAAATTAGGGGTAATATTACTATATCCTCAATTCTTGATAGTTATTTATTTTATTTTTATTCCTATTATTTCATTATATTTGCAAAAAGTTGGAATGGTTTGATCCTGGATGTAGATTTTGGGAGCGGCATAATAAAGACCAATACACCCTTGGGAGTATGGTTAAGTAGTATAGGTTTATGAAGTGGGTGTTATCTGGAGGTTTGGGAGTATCATTTCATTAAAGATCATTACATTATATAAATTCCAGTCTTTTAAATATGGGTATTAACTAGTTAGTTTCATACCGATCCAACATAGATGGTTACTATAATATATTGACTTTTACAAATTTTGAGGGAAATAATTATTCTCATTAAGGAGAGTGGGATATCCATAAGGGCTATCCATTTCCAATTCATCTCTAACAGGGGGACCTCACCACCCAGGTTTGTAGTCTATTTCACAATGATAGGGGTGAAATTGGATGTATTTCCACTGATAGTAGACCAGTTAAATGATGTGTTTTCTGATTATTTCTCAAGGATTCCACCAGATGGAGATTTGGAATGTATGGTTGAACTCAAGTTCGAGATGATCAATTTTATATACCACCATATTTAATGGAACTGACCAAGCTTCAAGATCTTAATACATGATTGGAGTATTTGATGGATATGATGTTTATCTATCGTAGTAAGTCACCATGGGGTACTCTGTTTTTCTTTTAAAATAAGGATGAACGGTGTCAGTGCTTTTGTGTTGAATATCAGAATATAAACCAGATGTTAGTAAAGATATGGTATCCACAACCTTGTATCCATGATCTCTTTGACTGGTTTATAGGAGCTTATGTTTTATCCTTGATCAACGTGAGATCATGGTATCTTCTATTTAGGTTCTATGTAACATCCCGAGTTTTAATGGTCATTTTTTCAAATTAATTAAATTTAATTGATGTCTTGAAATGAAATAATTCAATTATTCTTTTCAAATGACAAAAACTTGGAAATATTTACACTAAACATTAACTTAGTGTATGTTACATGTAACACCGACTTGGCGTACGTTTCACGAAACACCGATGATTCTAAAAAACATCATTTTATTATTATAATTATTTAAATGAGATAATTGTAACATAGTTATTAAGCTTATTAATATGAATAGTAATAAATAATTTTAATGAATGGTTTATAATGTTTTTATATAAATAAAACATATTGATAATGAGATATATAATTTTTGGTAAAGTCTTTATATGTTTAAAAATACTATTTTCTCAAATGAAAATCTTTTAATGTATGTATATGAAAAATAATGATATTAAATTTAAAAAACTTTATAAATTTAATTTTATAAAATATATATCATTATTGAAGTTATATTTTCATAATTATCTTATAGTGAATTTTTGGGATTCTTCTGAGAAAGTAAATTTTGGATGAATATTGAAAAAATAATGAATTTTAATACAAAACTACTTTTCATCTAATTTATTTATAAGGATAATTTATATTATAAATAGATTTAAATATTTTATTAGATAATATTTTTATCAGTTAATCCAATTTATATCCCCAGTACCAATTTAGCTTTAAATTTTTTATAAAAACTTATCCAATCTTTGGATATTTTTACTATAAAAACACACAATTTCATCCCATCAGCAGGCTTAATATTCTATTAATTTCTGAAAATTATATGATTAGAATTTGGAAAAATTGGTTCCATATTTGGAATAAGAATAATATATAATTTAGAATAAGTTTAACATAGTTTTGATAAAAAATTATTAATGAATGTGATTAAAATTAATTATAACAACTGCGATAAAAATTAAGCTTACAAAGTACTAAACCAAAAATTTAAAATTAAAAAAACTAATAAAATTGTCCAAAACCATTTTTATGGACATTATTCAGCCATTGAACTTTATTTTTGTTTAGTTTTTTTTATTTTTTGTTACTTTTTTAGGAAACAATGAGGTTACACCGAACTTGTTTTCATAAAATCTGAACTATGTCATTTCCCTTCCCTATAAAATGCCACTGCCTATCCCAATTCATCACACATCTCAAACCAATTAGGATAAAAAAACATATATGACCAATAAACTTCCCAAAATTATTTAATTAATATAAGAATAACCTCCTTGTGATTAAAGAAATCCATGGTATCCTTTTGGCATAATGCAAACAGAGTTACCGGATTAAGAGGTAATGACTTCTCTCAAGTTCCATTATTTTATTTTGTTTTTAAACCCCCTCCAAACTAATTATTAAATGATTTTATAACAACACCATTATAAATAATATACTTTTATTTAATTAATTTAATGTTTCTACCTGCACATACACATAAATCCATCTAATGGCTAAGAGACTTACTTTTTATGTGTAAGGTGAACTACAGCATCAAAAAATGATGATTTTTTATTTTTTCTTTACCACCTCTCTTGGTTGACATTATGATGGAATATATATATATTTATATATGATATATTGTATTAATTTCTTATTTAATCTTTTGTAATCCTTTTTTAACACATATCATCAAACATTCACATGGTAATAAATAAGGTAATTTTATTTCAAGAAGTGTGGACTACCGCCCCCTCAAAGCGATGAGATTCATTCAAAAACTACATGGAATGTATTAAAGATGGGTTTAGTGAAATTATATGTTATATTTTATGTAATAATGTTAATTTAATATTGATATATATACAAATATATACACATATTTTATTTACCTTCAATCATTCAATATTAGAGTAAAAATAGAAACATCGTTCAAGTGTATGTACATCTTACCGTCACCATGAATATTGTATTATATTTCATAACTCTATTTTAAATAGAAAATTATAACAAAATTATACTGAATATAAATAATATTAATATCATTATGTACATTATGGAAATCATTATATACCTATAAATAAAAAACATAAAACAAATTATGAAACAAGAAAAGAACAAATAAGATATTACCTGAAGTGAAACCTTAACATAGAATTGTTAAAAAGTGGGTAATATAAAGTCATAGTAAAACAATATAAGGTATTAGATGTGATAATATGGTTTTATGATAGATTTATAATTAAATTAAATTTATTATACATAAGTATTGAATGAATACCATGAGATTCTAGACACAATGTACGGGGATTTCATCTCACTGTTTATTTATGGGATATATATTCTTTATTCCCCACCCATTATTTTTTTTGATTGTTGTGTATAGTACCAATGGATTCATTCAATGGTCATTATAAATAAATTTATATTTATTTACATACCATTCTATGATCCTTTTTTGGGTTAATGTTTCAAAATCTACAAATTGATAAGACAGAATTGTCTCTATTTTTTTCATTGAGACACATGTTTTATTATCCACCTACATTCATTTGTGAGGTGTGGACACTACATTTTTAAATGTTATATCATTAATATAATTCTTTTCCTGATATTTTAGGCTTTATTTAATTTCCATTTCTTACATGTAGTGTATGATCCCAAGTTACCAAGTTGTAAGAGTTTATTGAAACAATCCCATCATATATAAAGATTGATTATCGTAATGCTTCCTTTTTTGAAATCATATGTTACATATCTCATAAAAAACTCAAAAGTTTTATTATCATCTATTTATTAAATTAATCACCATGTATTAGTACTATTTACCATGATTTTTTAGTTAAGATAATTAATAAAAAATAACAAAAAACTTACTTTTTTTCTCTCATCGATCAAGAATCTATTTTAATTAAAAAAATGATGTTTTTTAAAATGTTTCCAAATAATCCTTGTTGATAATTTTCAAGGAAGAAATATTTTTAAAAATTGTTTTATCGTTCTCTAAGATTCCATTATATGTTTTCAAAGCTATTTTCAAAGAATAATGGTGTCAAAAAAATTATTATTTAAAAATCATTTTTCAACAAGGAAATGATTTTTTCCTCAAGAAATTTTTTTAAAGATCCATAAAAAAATTTCCATCTATGATAACATCTATTGATGGTAATCATGCTTTCCTAGGGATATTATTCAAGTTTTCCATTAATATTTCTTCTCTGAGTAGATTTTGTTTTCATGGAATGATTTTTAAGAAACTCTTTTCTCTTACACGTTTTATACACTTTCGATACCCACTTCTTTTAGTGGGTTATGTTTATGATGAAATGATTATGAAACATATCGTTTTTTCACAAGTTATGATATGATTACATGTTTATAATACCCTTTTCAATTCATGGGTTTTGATATGATTATTTATGTTTTCATGTCACAGGTATATATTATTCCACTATTCGATGTGTGGGACCTATATCTACCTCTAATGCATTGGTGAAGACTTATATATCATTAGATAGAATTATATAGTTCTAATAATGAACATTAACTACTAAGATTGAAATGGTAGTTAACCATAACAACCTAGATGGTATGAGGAGTGAACTCATGATAATAAGAAGTCCATGGGATTGAACCATGACTAACAAGATGGTATGGGTAGTTAACTCATACTACCAAGAAGGTCTTGGAAGCAAGGTCTTGGCCACTGTGGATATCATATTGTATGCTTATGTGTCTACAACAATTCTATGTTCTATTCATATGTTATGCTTTCGTGGCTTATATTTTTTATTTCCTTATGATTAATTTCATATAAATATAAAATATTTCTTCCATGTTTCATATTTATGATCTTTTAAATGAAGTGTGTGATATTTTGTTTTAATTTTAATTTTCTCATACCCATATACTCATGATTATGCTTACATATATCCCATGCTTACCCTTACTGAGCATCTAAGCTCCCCATTTTTTATGTTACTTCCCCTACTTTATGAATATATGTATTATTTTTTATTTATCTAAAGGTTTCTAGTCAAAAAGGACCTAGTGGGAGATTATTGAGCTCATTTATGTACTGGTTTTTATGTTTCCATGATTCCAAAGGCACTAGACTAGTACAAACTTTGGGTATTTATTTTTATTATGTTTTAAGTATTCTAAAAATGTTATATAATATATATTTATAATAATAATGGGTCTCTATAGTTTGTATCAGAGAAAAGGTTTAGTTATCCCTTTAAAGAGAGGATGGGAAACCATAGTGAGAATCCAAAGGACATGTTTTTGGATAAGTATACATATAAGGAAAAGTCTAGGAAATGTCCTGGAATATTGGTAAAGGATATTGTGAGTGGTTTCCTAGAAATAAAATTATGTCTAGACACTACAGGTGGATGTGTCTTTGGAATAGATGTACCTTGGTGTAATAACTCTGAAAAGATGTTCTGGGCCTAACTCGGGGTAATCTGTTACATGACAATGGGTCTTACTGGACACCTAATTTGACACTCTAGGGGATATGCTTTGGAAATTCACAAAAACATCCTGAACCATCCTGATTGATTTAAATAGAAGTTGGCTACGAATAAAGAAGGATAATCCTAATTGTCATATATTAAAGAATTTTCCATAATTTAGACATCATATAAGTGCTCAATATTATAATTGATTATTACTCTTTTATTTTTGTTTTATTCAATTGATATAACTCAAAGGAACTGCGTTAATGTTGATTATGATGTAAAATAAAATGATTTTTCACTTAAGAAAAACAATTCATTAGGATATGGAATGAATATCCTAGTTGTTATTCTCTCACAGCTTTCTAAATCTATAAATCATGGTGGGATTCCAAATGATAAATGGAGGGAACAACATTTTGTTGAGTCTTTTATTAGGAAACATCCACCTTCATTCATAGAGTCTTTTGACCCACTTATTGTCAAATAATGGATTAGTACTACTGAAAGGATATTCAACATTATCTAGTGTTTGGCGCATGAGAATATAATTCTAGATATTTATCTTTAAGAAGGTGAACCATTGTAGTTGTGTGTTCAAATCCATAATATGAGTCATCAAGATGAGATTGAATCCTTGTATTGGGATGAGTTTAAGAACATATTTTTCAAAAAGTAATTTTTTATATTCTACATAACAAGATGGAGAAAGAGTTCATTGAGTAAAAAAAATGAATGAACAATCTATTGGTACCCCTGGGGATAACTTCAGAATATTTGCAAGGTATGCTTTAGTTATTATCATCCAACCTGAAAGTAAAATTGATAGGTTCTTCAATGACTTCAAGACAAGTCTCAAAATGGCATTGGACATAAGTAACATTACTATATATGAAGAGATTGTGAATTTTGCTATAAATTTTGAAATAGAAGTTTGATTCACTCATCAATCTTGTGTTTTTACAAGAAGATGAAGATGGAGTTTAATGGAAATCTAAAAACAATGAAGAGAAGAATATGATCTTTCTTTTTCGATATATTTGTGGGAACCTATATGGAGGAAATTTTCATAAGCATTATAATAAATGTTTTATTTGTGGAAGGGAATTACATCATGAATTTTATTGCTTATGTGATGGGAATAGGTTTAAAAATAGTGTGAATTGAGAAAACCCAACACAGATTTCACCTCCCACGATTCATTGATACATGTGTGTGATAAATGATAATTATGATAACCAATGGCGAAACCCAAGGGTTGGTGATGATGATCAACATCAGTAACCTCTTAAGCCAATGGTCTAGGGAAAATATCATGAAATTGTTATTTCTAACAAAATGTGTGATAATGATGTGATGGAAGGTAGACTTACCATGCACTCTATAACTTGTAATGTCATATTTGATTATATATCTACCCACTCTTTAATATCTAATTAATTTCATAATGGTGTTAAGAGTAAACCAAAATAATTAGATGTGGAATTAGTAGTGCAAATCTCTAATGGTATGATTATTTCATCCCAAGTCAATGGTTCCTCTCCAGTTTATTTTTGTGGGAATGTACATCTTCAAAATCTCATTATTCATCTATTTGTTGAATTTGACATTATCTTAGGCTTGGATTGGCTTTCCCTACATAAAGAAAACATCAATTTTTTTATTAAGGGATTTATGTTTGATTTTTCAAACACTCTTATGATCATCCATCCATGTGATGTTAATTATGAACTTTATGTAGAGATTACATCCAGGTTATGGGTCATAATTCCCATTTAGAAGTATTGTTTATCTCAAATGGTTGAGGATAAAATCGTCATTGATGAAATGCATATTGTTTAAGAATTTTTTGATGTGTTTAGAGAAGATTTTCCTTGCCTTCCACAAAAATATGTAGTTGAGTTCTCAATAGAACTCATACCTAGTTCCACACCAATTTAAACGACTCCTTATAGAATAGACCCAGTGGAGTTGCAGGAATTGAAGAAGTAACTCCATGAAAACATTGATAGGGTATTCCTTTGGCCAAGTGTGTCACCATGTGGAGCACCATATATTTATGTGAAAAATACATATGGATCAATACGAATATAAATTGATTTTTGGGGGTTAAACCGCATCAAAATTCAGAACATGCATCACCTTCCCCATATTGATGAGTTGTTTGATCAACTACACAGAGATCAATACATTTCCAATATCGACCTTTATTCTAGATATCATCAATTGAGGTTCAATAAGAAGGATATACACAATACAACCTTTCAGAAAAGGTATATAAATAATGAATATATTGTGATGCATCTTGGTCTTAATAATTCACACGCTATCTTTGTGGATTTAATGAATATAATATATAGAGATTACATCCCTCAGTTTATGGTAGTCTTTATATATGATATTTGTATCTATTCAAATTGAAAGGAAGATCATGAAGATAAATTAATAATTTTAATAAAGACCCTAAGGAAGAAGAGCTATATGAAAATTTACAAAGATTTAATTTTTTCTTAAAATGGTTTAATTTTTGGTTGAAATAATCATAAGAGATGGTATATCAGTAGATCCATCAAAGATAAAGGCTATGAAATTCTATCCTAAACCCACCATGGTGACTGAGATCCATGTATTTCTTGGTTTATATATATATTTTAAATTGTTTTTGGAGACTTTCTCATGACTCTCTAATTATTTGACCTAGTTGACTCAGAAGATTGTCAAGTTCCTCTGGATATATAAATGTGAGGAAAATTTCAAGGAACAAAATAGAAGGATACTCAGTGAACCTTTTCTTACATTACCATGTACTGGATAAGGGTTTGTAATATATATCAATGAATCTGTGAAGAGATTGGGATGTTTACTTATGTACAATAACATGGTTATCACTTTTTCCTCATAGTAGTTGATGATTCCAAAGAAAAAGTACCCAACTTGTGATTTCCAGTTAGAAGTGGTATTTTTTTCATTAATGATATTGAGGCATTATCTTTATATTGAAAAGTGTTATAAATTTATAGATCAGGAAATTATGGAATATATATCCATGCATATGGTTTTTTACATGAAATATAGAATATTATTAGAGTTGATAATTTATTATGATTTCTGAATACATTGACAGCCCAGGAAACAAAACAAGTTGGTTGATGCGTTGATTCATAAGGATCATGATAGCTTATTCATGATGAAGATCACAAAATATCCAATATTTATGGATTTGAAAATGATGGATCTAGAAATCCTAAATGAAGAGGAAAATAATTTCTTTCTCAAATGAATGTGTTTTCATCTATCCATATAAATATTAAGGAGGCGGAGAAGGAAGATATAGAGTTGAAAAAAAGGTTAGAAATGATCCTGATGTTAATCTCGATCAAGATGGAATGATAAGGTTCAGGAACCATCTATGTGTTCCTTCAATATAAAATTTGAATAAGTGCTTGTTAAAGGTTACTACATGGGATCTTGAGAATATGATGAAGCATATTTAACCACGTTTTCATTACTCGTGTGATGAATTTTGAGGTAAAACATCATTTTAAGGGGGTATAATGTAACACCCTAAGTTTTTTTGGTTCTTTTATTCAATGAATTAATTTTAGTTGACGTATTTAACTAAAATAAGTCAAATATTCCTTTCACTCAGCACCGAATCCATATATGTTACATGGAAAATCAAATTGTCGTATGTTACACACAACACTGACTTAGCATACATTTCACGCAACACCTTTGTTTCTACGAAACATTATATTATTGTTATAGTTTATTAAATGAGATAATTTTAACCTATCCATTAAACATACCAATATTAATATTATTAAATACTTTTAAAATATGCTTTATAATGGTTTTATATAAATAAAATATATTGATAATAAATGATATAATTTTTTATAAATCCCTTATATGTTTAAAAATATTATTTTCTCGAAGGAACTATTTTTAATGTACTTCTGTGAAAAATAGTAAAATTAATTTTAGACACATTTATAAATCTAATTTGATAAAACAAACTTCATTTTTCAACTTATAATTTTTTTATTATGTTAGGGTTAATTTTCAAAATTATTTTGAGAAACATCATTTTTGGATGAATAATGAAAAATAATGAATTTAAATTCAAAAAATATTTTTTATATTTTTTATTTATAAGGATAAATTATATTATAGATTCATTTACAAGTTTAATTAGATTATATTTTTATCAATTTTTTCAATTTAGGTCCTTTTAACCAATTTCACAATGAAATTGGGTATTTAAATTTACCAAACTTTTGGATGTTTTTTACTTTAAAAACTAGCCTTTTCATCCAATCAATGGGATTTTTTTAACTAATATCTCTCATATATATGATTTGAATTTGGAAAAATATATTCCATATTTTTAATCATAATAATAAATAATTTAAAATAAGGTAAACTAATTTTTTTAAACATCAGGGAATGTGATTAAAAATAATTATAAAGATTACGATAAAAAAAGTTGGCTAAAAAAGTACTAATCCATATATTTAAGACCCAAAATGACTTATAAACTTTTTCAAACCCCAATTTATGGACATTATTCTCACATGAACCTTCCATTATTGATTGTTTAGGAATTATTTTAGGTAAAAACGTGCAAAAACCAATCTTGTTTTCAAAAAATACCAAGTGTCTCTTTTCTCTTCCCTATAAAAGGCCACCTTCTCTCCCTCTTCTTCACACCTATAAAACCACATAGGTTCATCCATGATTTGACAACTCCACTTCCCAAAATCCCTACCTTACTCCTATATTCCTTTTATTATGTATAAATAAGTCAAATAAATCCTCTTGGCACAAACCAAAAGGAATTACCCAACTAAGAGGTATAACGACATCTACCAAACTCCTTTATTTTCTTTTCTTTCTCCACCCCCTCTGTTGTCTTTGTTATATTCCTATATAAAAACACCAATATCATCAATATACTAAAAATTTATTTATTATATGGTTTATACCAACACTTACACACCCCTTCATCTAATGGTTAATGACTAAACTATTTATGTGTGTGGTAAACTATTTCCTCACAAAATTATGATTGTTCATTTTTCCTTACCACCTATCATTGTATAAATTATGATGGAAACTCAATTTATATATGTGATATATTAAATTTATTATGGAAACTTTGCTTATATATGTGATATGAATGGTCTACCAAGAATTCCAATATATGGTTCTATTGGTATAGTTCATGGATAACTATTGTATCATGATCTATGATGATTATATTGTTGGTCTTGTATGAAAATATAGATAGTTGTGTTTGCGAAATGATGATACACCTTTCAATAGGTGAATCCTATCATCAATGACTTGGTGGTTTACTACATCCATTTCCCATTATATAATTGAAGTGGGATGAAATCATAATGGATTTTTTAGTGTATCTCCTAAGGACGCCACAAAAAATTATGTTATTAGTGTGATTGTGGACTATTTGAAAAATATAGCTCATTTTTTCTGATGTGGGAGACATCCTCAGTGGATCAGTTGAGATACATGTACATTCTGGAGATAGCCTATCCCCAAGGAATCCCACACACTATTGTTTCAGATAGTTACACATGTTTTAAATTGTGCTTCTGATAGGGATTACTGAAGGCACAAGGTACATAGGTATTTTTGAAAAAAAAAATTCCACCAACAAGCAGATTGTCAGTCAGATCATACTCCTCAGGTACATTGAGATATGATTCTAGCATGTTTTCATGAATTTGGTGGTTCGTGATAGAAGCACTTATTATTGGTGGATTTCACAAATAACAACATTTATTAGTAAACTATATAGATATAATAATATAATTAACTTAATGGTAGGCTATTCATATCACCACTATGTTTGATGAAGGCTATAGAGTCTGAGCTTTTGGACCGACTCTCATGTAAGAGATTATGAAGCAGTTTTAGCTAATTCAAAAATATATGGCTCTGACACATAGTACAAAGAATTATTATGATGATATATTTTTATGACCCCTTGAGTTTAAAGTGGGTGATCATGTGTTCTCTCAGGTATAACCAAGATAGGGTAACAATAGGATCTGGAGGAAGGGCACATTAGCACCCAGGTTTGTTTGTCTGTTTGATGTTATGGAGATAATCAAGCTGTTGGGATACAAATTATATCATCCACTGAGGTATATTTAAATGCATGATGGTTTTAATGTGTAATATCTTTTGTGGTATCCCCAAAACCCTTCTCATGTGATCAATTTTGATGATGTTGAGATTGAGACTGATGTGTCCTTTAAGTAGCATCAAATATGTGTTTTGGATCGCAGTGAGAAATTGTTATGGGGAAAGGCAATGTCAATAAATCTTATATTGTGGAAACATGGTCATGTTCAATAAAATCATGGGAGAGAGAATAGGATATGAAAGCATAGTGTAATGATATTTTTGACTCATGGTCTTAGAGATTCTTAAGAGTTTAGCTCTAATACAAGTTCTTATAAGGTGGGGTTATAGTAAGATCCAGACCTTTTTCTAGGTATGTCTCAAGATCGTATTCAGGTGTTATTTTTATTTTTTTGAGTATATAAAATTTTTTATTTATCATGGGAGAATTCAAGGTAAATATTTATGTTTCCAAAGGGGTTTTGGGTAGTTCACATTTGGAACACATTTTCCCCAAACCATGCGCCCAACCCCAACATATCTTGAGACAACAAACATAGAGAGATTCCATAGATTGGGAATGTTTTGTCAAACCATGAACCCTCTTTGGAGTAATATCACACCCCAATAAAAGAGTCGCATTGTTAGGGAGAACAGTTTGAAAATTTGTGAGCCCCTACCTAGGAAACCCTACACACTAGATTTAACCCTCCAAAAATGAGATTTAAAATTCTTGAACCCCCAAACCTTCACGTTAGTTCATCCCAACTTGATACTAAACATTTTATATCATTTTTGGAGGATCTAAAATGGGTTACAAGGCCTTGTGATCCCAATTATTGAGAAATTTAAGATTTGATGATAGATCTACACCTATTTCCGATATGTGATCTCTTCTGGATCCGTTTCCTCCCACTCTTCCGCCTTTTTATCATATATTAGAAGAATGATTTTTCTCTATTTGTGAAGGATTATATATAAGTTATGATATATCCAACTAAAAATCACATTGATTCTAGGATTTGGTTCTAGATCCCATTCTTCATTATGTTCTTGACCATTCCACTTCAATTTTGGGATTTCTATTGGAGACCATATGACAATGACCTTGAGGTAGGTTTTATAAATTGAAAATACAATAGTCTTTATTTTGTTATGTTTATTTCATTTTTAAATTTTAATTTCCATGATTGGTAAATTGAATATAAAATTGAATTGATTAAATTAAATCTACTTTTGACAATGAATTGGGCTGAATTTTGGAAATATAAATTTGTTAACTTGTGATAATGAAATTTATTAGGTATTGGGTTTGTGTAATTGGTCAACTAAATTTTATTATGTGATTGGTTAATTGTTGATATATGGTATTAATTTATAATGGAAATAAAGGTATGATTGGCCAAATCTTAAAGGTTTTGTGGGTTATTTGATTAAATGTAGATAAATGGTTTAATGGTGAATTGTTCATATTATTCCCTATGATTGAAATAAAGAATTATATTTTTTGTGATAAAAAAAATGGTAGAACTTAATCCTAATGTTTTATAATAAGGTTAATGATGCATAAGCATTATTGATATGAAATTTTGATTTGTGTGATATTGTGATATTTATGATATATGTAAGGTTAATGAGTGGTATAGGGACTAAGGCTATAAATACCCATTTGTGTTAGTGATTATGGGATAGGGATGGAGGCTCCAATACTAATGTAACATTGAGGTGTGTGATAGGTACTGAGGGTATAAATACACATATGTTTTAGTGAGCGTGGGACAAAGCTGAGGTCCCAACTACCCATGTCACATTAATGTGTGGGATCAGGACAGAGGCTCCAAATACCGATATGTGCTAGTGAGGGTGGAGTAGGGATAAAGGCTCAAAATAACCATGTGATGTTTAGGTGTGGGATAGGGATAGAGAATCCAAATAACCTTAGGGTGTTAGACGTGACGTTCTATTCTTATGATATTGACATTGGACTCTGATTTCAAATGACCATGATATGAATTGAATTGAATGGAATTGATAAATGATAACCATGTAATTTTGATATGTGATATCTATTGGGGATAGTTCAAAATATGGCATATGATAGAGTAGGTGTTGATGCATCAAGCTTCACTATGAACCCATGGAATTCATGTACTTAATTAATTAATAGTTAAATGTGATAATTTTTTGCATTATGCATTGTATGTTTTTATTTATACAACTTCAAACACATTTATTGAATGGATATTATTTTATTTGTAATTGTTTATGGATAACTGAATTGTACTTGCACCCTACTCAGGTTGTCTAGTTGTTACCTTAATATACTTCATGTTTTCAGGATAGAATAAGAGAAGGATTCCTATATTAGATGGATGAGTTTGGATGAGGAATGGATGATGGAACCATATATTGTGCAAGACCCTATTGGTGGTGTTGTCAGTGTCATTATTTTTTTTTCATTTGGACACTAGATACTTACTTGGTGTGACATATCTACTATATATTTATGGATATGGTTATAATTTTTGGTTCATAATGTGATATTAGTTTGTTCTAGTAATTTTATTATTCAATTTTTTATTTTTTATTGGTTATTTCTTATTCATTTCGATTTTTTTCCTACTTTGATAAAGAGGTTACAGTCTCCCCATGTTGAGATATTATAACTTAGCTACTAGTTGGTAGTCTCAGGTGTACGGGGAGGCATGCTTAACTTCATGTGACTCGCTATCTCGAGGTACCCTTGTGTGGTATAGAGACCCTTGCTTAACATTCATGGATATTACATCATTTTGTATGAATATTCATCACACTATAAAATCTCATTCATGGGGACCATAATAGTTTATTGTATTTAAAAAATACTAACAAAGTATTCTAACTTGGTAATATATTTTCAGTGTTTCCCAAAATGATCTTCCCCTTTAGTACTTCTATTAAAAACCCTTCTTCATAAACAAGGGAAAAGAATCATAACAAAAGGTTGAGCTCAGATTCATAATAATGGTGAAAAGGAGAGATAACCATGAGAATAAGGGTATGAGAATTTGATCATAACCTTATGATATCATACCCTGAATACCAAGGATCATAAACACAAATCATCGCATAAATATTGGCAGTTCATAAGATATAAATCACAAGGTAATCAACTACATAGTTCATGAAATCATAAAATTTTAATAAGACGTAGAATTTTAGCACAAACATAAAAATGTAATATTATTCCCTATATGTCACGGTGCATTTACAAAACATATAAGTACTCTTCATGGGGACTACAAAAACTTTACGGTACACACCACCATCCACAATCGTAGTCCTTTCCTTATAAGGGATATTGTTTCCCTATAATTTTATAGTGGAATAGTTTTCCCCATCTTTCCATAGTGGATAATTATTCTATATCTTTACTTAGTGTATCGGGATTACCCATATTCCCATAGTGGATTGAGATGTACCAATTTCTCATTGAGGATCAAGATGCACTTATTTCTCATTATCGATCTGGATGCACCTATTTTGCATTGGCGATCATGCACATCAACTTGTGTCCCATCATGATATCATGATTTATAATCCATTACCCAATTAATTTGAGGGAGATAAACATCCCACCCATCACATAAAAAATCATTCAAAAATGTTCCCCATGATAATAAAACATTCATCATATAATAAACCAAAAAAGGAAATTAGTTTCATAAACATAATTTCATAACCAATTAAATGAAATGGGTATCATAACCATTTCATCATATCATTACCTATGGAAAATTTATAGGTCTCATATTTATTTCATCCAATCATAACTCATTAAAAAAATCAAGTTTCAAAATTATGTAACCCATGGAAGAGAAATGGGAGTTGTAAACATCATGAAATAAATACATAAAGAATTCAACAAAAAATATTATTGGAATTCTTGGATCATATCCATTAAAATAATAATCTTTAAAAATTTATTAAATATTAGAAGGATAAGGAGTTTGTAATATCACATGGAACATTTCTTAAGGAAAATAACCTTTCCATGAAAATCAATTTCATCAAACGATTTCAAAATTTCTTTTCCTATAAAGAATGATTTATAATTTCTATTAAAATATTTATTATGTAAAATATCTATTTCACATTGTTTTTTTAGAATATAAAACTATTTTTAAAACAATTTTCTCTAAAAATACTTTTAAAACATATAATAAAATCATAAAAACATTTTAAAACTAGTATTCCATAAAAATTGCATTGAAAACATGTAACATAATTCTTGAAAACCATTTTAAAGTGTTTAAAACATAAAAATTTCATTAAAATACATTTATTTGAAAATGATCATAAGATATTATTTAAAGAAAATTTGAAATCATTTTTTTGAAAACATTTTTTGTGAATAAAACAGATTCCCAACCGTAGAGATAAATAAATATGTATTTTATTAAAAACAATTTCTTAATTATATTAAGTACGAAAGAGTAGAAAAATCATACCAATACATGGGAATATCACAAATAACCAAATTAGATGAAAATTAATGAGTATTATTGAGTGATTAATAATAATATTTTATCAATGGAAGCATAATCATAAACAATCCTGATAAACAATGAGATTGTTGAAATAAAACATTACGACATTAGAAACATTGACTCATAATCCTCATGAGAAAATAATATTCCATGAAAAATAAAATATGATTAGATAATTATATTTTTGATATATCATTTCAATGTGAATTATATACACCCCATTGAAAAATATAGGTACATAACATGGGATGTATCTCAAAGAATGAAAATTAATACATAATTAATGAACTAATTTGGAATATTTTGAAACATAATCCCCCATAAAGAGAGATAAAAATATGAATATGTAAATAAAAATAAATTTAATTATGTCTCATAGAATATATTAATTGGATTTGTATACACCACTCAAATGATACGAGTGGTAAACAAGACATGTATCTCACAGATATAAAAAGTTCAATGAGAAAACTCTTACCTTCATTCTTGAATTTAACCATACACATTCAAACCTCCAATATAATAAGTATAAGATTACTATAAATATACCAATGAACCATATTATTTTATATCATACCATATATTATTTGATTATTCCCTTATATTACCCTTTTATTTTCCATTCTATTTTTCGATTTAGTTTCGGGTTATAACCACTTTGTTTTTCATTCATGATTGACTTGTTATTCTTTCTCCTTTTAAATAGAACTTGTTTGAATATTTCTAGATTATAAATCATGGTATAAATATCATATATATTCATTATATATTTATTTATAAAAATATGTTAGAGATAGAAATATGAAATGGAATACACCATTCATGGAGACGGTAGGTCGTACATACGTGTGAATGTTGTTTCTGTTTTATTATAATATTAAGAGGAAGAAAGTAAATAATATATATATATTATAAATATAGTATAATTATTATTTTTATATATCATATATCATTACTAAACCCATCCATAATACCATCCATGTAAATTGTGAACAAATTGCATCGCATTGAGGAGGCGGTAGTCCATACATCTACAGATAATGTTATCGTATTTAACCAAAATAAAAATCAAAAAGATATATTTAATGAAATAATTATATAAGATTAAATACATCATAAATATAATTTATATCATTTAAAAACATATTTTCCATCTTAATTTCCAACCATGATAGGTGTTAAATGAAAAATAAACAACATCATTTCAGGAGGGGGTAACTCATCATACAAAAGAAAAGTAAGTTTGTTACCCATTTGATGGAGGTTTGGGTTGGTATAGTAAAAAAATATGAAAAACATATCAGTATATTTAGGATATTTATTTAATTATATAATAATTTAATAATAATATTGTATGCATTGTATAGTTAAAATAAAACAATGTATTTAGGAAGGATGTTACTTCTTCTATGGGTAAATCCTTTTTGATTGCACCAAAGGGATTCCATGGATGAATTTATTCATAAATTTAGGCTTATAATATGAATTTAGGGATATTTTGGGGATATTTGGGTATATATTGGTTGGTTAAAAGGGCTCGAGAGGTTTGGGGTAGCTTTTTTATAGTGGAGGAGGAGTTGAATTCTTGTAAATATAAAAATACAAACAATATTAAGAGTTATCCCAACATAATGTGCCTCCAATAATATTAAAAAATTTAGATAATAGGGGACATGTTATAAATATGTCCATATAATGGCTATTGCAAAATTTTCTAGGATATTATTTCCCTTCATTTTACTGTTTAGTCATTTGTTTAGCTTAGATTTACGTTAATCACTGTAATTAATTTTAATTAATTCTACTAATATTTTTGGTCAAATACTAACTTTATATTATTTTAATATTAATATTATATTGATTAAAAACATTTATCCCTATTTTTTTCAAATTCCAATTATAGAATGAGAAATATGAAATTTAAATCTAATCATGTAGATGTGGCGAGAAGGTGTGTTTTTAATGTCAAAATGTTCAAAAGTTTGATAAGTTTTCATATCAAGATTCAATATAAAAACGATTATAAATATGTACAAAGGATTAATGTATTTATAATTCACTTATTAGGACATTAAAAAAATTTAAAATATAATATATCATTGATAATTATTTAAAAAATGTAGTTTTTAACTAAAATACAGTGTTTTTCACTATTGATCAAAAAATTGAAACTTCTTAGAAAAATACCAAAAATAATAATAAGATAATTTTTAGCTTCCTTTTAACCAAATTAATTATATTTTGAAAAATAAAATTTTTAAATTTTTAAAAAACAATTTTTAAAATAAACATGCCACTAAAAAATTGTAAAATATATTATTGCTTGTAATAAAAGCTAATTGAGTGTTGTGTGTATCAAAATATTATCTTGGTGTAGAGTATAAATAATTCTTAAATTTTTTTATCATACATATTAAAAATAACAAGGTAATTTCTTATAACACAGTATATATTTAGTTTTCCTTGAAAATAAAAATACCAATAGTTTAAATTAATTTGAAATAAATTTCACAAAATCCCAAGGTATTATATTCTACACCCATTAAAATTAATTTCACAATTAAAATTAATTTGGGTTATAAATTTTTAAATACATGAGTGTTAATTTCATAGAAACCCAAATCTATAAAATGAATACAGAAACTTCCTTTAAAACTGAAATTTGGAATCATAACAGTTACCCAAAATAACTCGTAACAAAGTTTCCACACATAACAACATAGGTTGGGATTGAATATTGGGAATATATGATAATCATAAATAACTATAGAGAGTTATTAAAGATCATTGATCTCTATTAAGTGAAAGATCAAATGGAATTTCAAGGGCCTCAAAATCGTGAATCTAGGGTGATTTGTAAGACCATTGGTTAAACAAAAATTAGGTTATTTGGATAACTCTTTTCCAAATAATTTTCATAAAGATGGATAATTTTTCACATGAATATATACATAAATGATTTAATTCCTTTCCATATAAATAATATCAAACTTTTTTGTGCCTTGATCAATTCATACGTCCTCTCATACATAGGTAATGGTTGTTAATTTTTCATTCTGGATGAACTAATATATCCTAAGGTCCATAAATATAATGATAAGTCATTCCATATATATTTAGTTTACATTATAGAAATATGTTTATAATAGGTTATTCAACATGCTTAAATACTCATATGATGAGATAATAATTTACTATCACAAACCTAATATATTGTTTAACTGAAAAATTTAAAAAATGGATAGCCTCATAACCCTTCTAAAAGCTAAAAATTCAAATTATTTGATATAATTTCACTAAAATTCTCAAAATAAGATTAAAATTGATCCACCATATATCATATATTCTTAGTTATTTTTTAAATACTAATCATTTTAATACTTTTATCAGGTATTCTCTTAAAACGTGGTAATAACCGGAATTATCGTAAATCCTTTTGGACAACATGCTTGATTACTTATTCAAAAGATTACTGGATATATTCCCTAAATACTAGAAGTTTTAATAATCATCCATGATAATATAGATCACCTTTTCAAAAAATCAATCATATATTCCATGGTATTCAGTACTATACAACTTTCTTTATCCATGTATATCATCTCTTTATCCATAGTAAAAAAATTATAATATCAGTAGCACATTAAGGATTACTTTCCCATAATAAAAATATCACCCTTCCATTAAAATACTTTTCCATGTATTTATAACTATTAAACATATCATTTTAAATCCTTAATGAAAATATTATACTAAAAATACATATATATTTCCTAATTTTTATAACATAATCTTTTAATTTGAAGATATAAATACATCATTTATCCCACATACTTCCTAAATAATTAAATTTTATTCATCGTCTTATTCCTTCATACCCCTTCCCTAAAATATAAAATATGAATAATTTCATAACCATTATGAAACTCAATTTAATCAGGAATTAGGAAAATACTATTAGAATATAACATACCCTTATTATGACATTTGTGGTCTCATCATCATCATCAGAAAAACCGTTACATGTACCCCCTTATTGGTTCTATTCATAGATTTTAACTTTGGGAATATATTGTATAATTCCCACACATTCCACATATGAAACATTCAATGTTAACCCAGTTCCTTATAGTTCCCACTATTGTCAAATAATAGATAGCATAGTGTGAGAAACGATTACCATAGAAAAAAACCAATATTTATGAAAAATTAATTATAAGATTCTAAAATCATGACACATAAATTTCAATATCTAACACCATATTCTTATTATTAGATACATCTCTATACATATCCTTAGTATTATTTCTGGGGATATCACTAACGTTTTCTTATACTAGTCTCCAAAGGTTGACTAAAATTTTCCATTGAAACCAGATGTAGTGACCCAGACCCAATATGCATAGATATTACAACATTTTAGATGAATAATTAGTACATTAAAAAAGTATATTCTAGAGTATAATATTATATTAGTTTCTCAGAATACATGGATCAAAAGTTTCTAACGTGGTGAATGATCTTTAATTTTTCAACAAATTTCTCCCAATTTATTAGATCTATTTAATATACCATTCTTTATAATTTCGGAAAATAAAAATTTGATAGGGGTGATATCAGATAATAAGTAAGGGTAAAAAATAAGATAACCATAAGCATAATGGAATTAGAATATGGTCATAAAATTATAAGATAATGCACTATATTTCAAGGATCATAAACATGAATTATGGAATAAAGATTATAAGTTCATAAGATATGAATCATAAGGGAATAAAGAGCATAATAAATGAAATCATAACATAGGAATTAGACACTGAATAGTGGTAGACAAATAAACATGTAATATCATTCCCTATAAGTCAAGGATCATTTCCAAAACATAACATAACACTTCAGGGGAACTACACATATTGGGCAAGGCACACTACCCCACCGAATTACATTGCTTTTCTTATAAGGGATTGGGTATCCCCATGTTCCCATAATGGATCTATTTTATCCATCTTCCAAGACTGGATCAAGTTTCCCCTATTCCTATAGTGAATCGGGTTTCCCCATTTCCCATAGTGGATTAAGATGCACAAATTTCCCATTATGGAAAAGGATGAACCTATTTTCAAATGTGGATCAGGATACACTTGTTTCCCATTGTGGATTAATAACATTGAATTGTTTCATATCATTATCTCATGAGATATATTTTCATTACCCAATTCATTGGAGGGGGATATTGGTCCAACCCATAACATAATAAAATCAAACATGTATGTGCAACAGTATAATAAAACACTCATTATATTGTGACCCATAAAAAGATAAAAGGTTCATGGACATCAAAAATTAACTAATTAAATGAAATGGGTATCATAAATTTTTCACCATATCATTTCCTATAGAAAATAGATAGATCTTATAATAATTTTATCTAATCATAACCCATGAAAATAAGTTTGTTTCAATATCATATAACCCGTGGAAGAGAAATGGGAATCATAAACAACATTCTAATAAAAAATAAACCATTAAAGAAAGTACAACAATAGTATTCTTGGATCATATCCCCAATAAATGATAATATATAAAAAATTATGTCACCTTAGATGGAGAATTATTTTTAAATATCACATGTATAATTGGTTAATGAAATTATAATTTCTTTTAGAATATTTTTAATAAAACCATTTCAAAAATCATTTTCATTAAAGAAATATTTATAATATCATTTAAAACATTTATTGAGTAAAAATTCTATTCCTCTTTGAAAAAATGGTTTTTTTAAAATAAATCATTTTGAAAAAATGTTTTCTTCAAAATTACTTTGAAAACATATAAAGAAATCTTGAAAACCTTTTTCTGTGAATATATCATTGAAAACATGTAAGGTATATTTGAAACCCATTTTAAACACTTTAAAAAATGTAAAGGTATGTTTTAAAAAAATTAAACACTTAAAAACATAAAAACTTTCATTAAAATCCTCTTCTATTAAATTTATCTTATGATATCATTTAAATGAATTTTTGAAAACATTTTTAGAAGACATGGTATATGGATAAAATAGATTCTATACTGAAGAGATAAATAAAGTAGTATTTTAATAAAAACACTTTGTTATTTTTCTTATGTTCTGAATATTGTAAAAATGATACAATACATGAATATATAATTAATAATAATAATTGAATGAAATTCATGAATTTTATTGATTGATGGATAATATGATTTCATCAACGGATGCATAATCATAAACAACCCTGATAAACTATGAGATTATAGCAATAAATTATTACCACTTTGGTAAATTTTTCTCATAATACTCATGAGATAATAACATTACATGAATCATAAAACATCATGAAATAATTATATTGATTATATAACATGTAAATGGGTATCATATACACCCAATGGAAAAATATAGGTGCATAACATGGAATGTATTTCAATGAAAGCAATTTAAGACCAATTATTGTATTGATTTGTTTAATTTTGAACAATAAACCCCATGAAAGAGATATCATAAAATGGTTATGTAAATAAAATTAAATATATTAATATTTATCATAAAATTCATTAATGGGAAGTATATACACCACACAAAATAAATTAGTGGTGAACATGGCATATATCTCACTAATATAAAAAGTGAAATGAGAAAACCCATAACTTAGGTGTTTAGTTTCATAATTCATGTTAAAACCTACTTTATAATATCTATATGTTTAATATAAATCTATTAAAGAACCATAATATTATATAACATACCATATATTATTTTATTATGGACTTATATTACCCTTTTATTTTCAATTCAATTTTTTGGTTATGTTTCAGGTAGTAACCGATATGTTTTTCATACATGATTTGACTTGTTATTCTTATTACTTTTATTTAGATCATTATTTAATAATTATGAAAATGTAAAACATGTTATAATTATCATATATTTTTTTTATAAATTTATTTATTATAGTTTATAATTATAAAAAACAAGAAATTGAATACACTGTTCAAGGAGACGGTAGGTCGTACGTATGCATGAACGTTGTTTCCATTTTATTTTCATATTGAATAAAAGAAATTAAATTAAATATATGTGTATATATATATATTAATTATTTTTTAATATATATCATATATTTTATCTAAACCCATACTTAAATAATTCCTTGTAAAGTGTGAAAGAATCACATCACTATGAGGAGGCGGTAGTCCCGAAATCCACAAAATGAGTTATAGTATCTACACAAACTGGATATCATAGAGGTTTGTTTTATGTAATAATTTCAATAGGATAAATTAAAAATATATTTAATATATATAATATATATAATATAGCATCCATCATAATGTTAATCTATGAGAGGTGGTAAAGAAAAAATGAACAACATCGTTTCATCAGCTGGTAGTTTCTTGTACATTAGAATGGTAAGTTCGTAACCAATTTGATAAAAATGTGTGTATGTGTAGGTTAAACCATTAGAATAAAAAAATATTTTATTATATTTTGGAAAATTAGGTTATTAGGTGATAATTTAAAAATAATATTTTAGGAGGTGGATAATTACAATAAAACAAAAGAACTTAATGAATAATATTGCCACTTTTTGGGGTAACTCCTTCTGGTTTTCACCAAAGGGATTCCTTGTATGGTTTTATACCCAATTAGATGATTCATGAACTAATTTAGGGAAGTTTGTATGATATTTGGTCAGATTATAGTTGATCCAAAGGGATTGAGAGCTGTGAATTATTTGGAGGGGTGAGTTCCTTTTTGTAGTGTAGGAGGAGTCACATTATTTTAAATATAAATCGGTAAAAAAATTGAGATCTCTCTCAGACATAATGTACCTAAAATAATATAAAATTTTATATAAAATAGCAAAATGGTCTAAATATTTCCATCTAATGGATTTTTTACATGTTTCTAGGTTATTTTGGACTTTAAGTTTAAGGTTTAGTCTTTTGTTAAGCTTAATATTACCTTAATCACTTTAATTAATCTTAATTACTGTTACTAAACATTCATGTCAAAAAAAAAGTTTATATTATTATACAATAAAGATTTTATTGATAAAAACCATGTATTTACATATTTTAAAATTAAAATCATATAAGTGGAAAAATTAAATTTAAAGATAATCCCAATAAAGTGGGGAGAAATCAAATTTTTAAACTAAAAATGTTCCAATGTTCAATAAGTTTTTATATAAAAATTAAATAAATAAAATATTATAATGGGATAAATTGGATAAATTGATGTTTTATTGATTTATTTTGACCATAAAAAATATAAAATATCATTTTTCATGAATAATTATTTAAATGAAAATGGAGTTTTAACTAAACTACATTACTTTTCACTATACATCAATAAAATGAAACTTCATAGAAAAATAAAAAATATATACTCGGATGATTTTGAAATTATAAATTCAATAATGAAGTTTATTTTGACAAATAAAATTTATATAAGTGTAAAATTTTAGTCTTATGTAGGGGTTCCCTAAGAATGTGGTAAAATTGAGTCTGGTATGTAATGCAAGAAAACTCGGTGTTGCATTTAGAGAATGCATATATTGATGTAGCTGATAATTAAAGATTAAAATGGCTTTACATACATGGAAATAATAATATAGTTCTTTCATATAACACATGTTAAATTCACTATTTCTAAAAATGCAAAATAGAAAGAGTTTAAATTAATTAAAAAACATTCACAAATACTCAGGGTGTTACCTATGGAACATGAGTTGGGATGTTACTTGGAATGGGTCGGTATTGAATCATTCCTACATGAGAATATCTATAAACCCCATGGTGTGGGGTCTCGGGGTGGGTATTGTGTGGATTATTATCTTACTGTGTCGAATTTGATGGCGGGTGTGTGAAGGTGGTATGAGTGGAAAACATCATTGCCAGCTCGAGTAAAAAAAATACTAGAGTTTAGAATTCATGGATATTTTAGGTGGGATATGGTGAAATTAGATATAATTCAACTGCATTAAAAAGTTATTAACATTTCTTTTTTCAATTCAATCTTGATGATCCCAGTCGTCCATTGATTCATGTGAAGCAACTTTTGAACTAATATGATCCTTCATAGTGGTAAGACTTAACTTTAAACCTATTGAGGCAACACATACCCTGGGAGATCAAAGTCATTATCCATTAGAGTATATAGAGGATAACTATATTGTTCCTTAAATAATCATTTTATACCATTAAGTTATCACAAAAATATGTCACATAAAAAAATGAAAAACTCCATAGTATTGTGTAATGTTAAATGGATCACATGATAGATTGGTGAAAACTAACAAATATATAAAGCGATATCAAATGAAGGCATTAGAATAATCACCATGGAATCGGAATATATTTATCTAGGTTTTTTATGATCAATGAAGCAGTCATTAGAATCATTAATGTGGTTCTCAAAATCACTCCAACTCTACATTGAGAAGCTAAGGATCTTAGAATTCATGAGCCCCCAAACTATTTTGGGAAGTTGTATAATCCCACACATTACATGAATTTTATAGATACGTTGTGTCAAGATTCCTATAAAAACTGAGGGAAAGTTGAGTGTTTGGTTTTCTGCAACATTGAGAGAGATAGAGAGAGTTCTTGTGTCCATAATACAACATCCACAAAATTAATTTACATGAAGGAAGTATGTTCCCATGTGATCTAATCACATGAAGTATGTTTC
The DNA here is from genome assembly GCA_963277665.1 of Viscum album. Classification (NCBI taxonomy): domain Eukaryota; kingdom Viridiplantae; phylum Streptophyta; class Magnoliopsida; order Santalales; family Viscaceae; genus Viscum; species Viscum album. The sequence continues at coordinate 649,660,142 of OY728150.1, forward strand.
GATGATATATCTAATCACTCTAATACATTTTATATAGAATCTATATAGAAAATTTATTGTATTTCCACAGGAAATCTTTCAAGACACCAAGTATTGAGAAGTAGTGGAGATGATAGATGTGGAAAACCCCTTCTATATCATGATGGAACCAGAGGAACATTCTTTGATTATAAAAAAATTATTAATATAATATTCCAATGTTGAGAATACATCATCATGAATACTCAATAGATATTCATATCAAATGTGTTTGAGGGAGAACAATTCATTTAATACTTCTATGGACAGGAGAATGAGGTAGTAGAAAATTGAATAAAGGAGGAGACATCCGTGTATTATCCTAGTGTCGTGATGATAGATCAGACATATCCACAGACAACCAGTATCTTACCACAAATAAATATTCATGATACCAGGTATTTTGAATAAATCTATGGACAACCATTATCTTCTATAAGAGTAACATGTGAGATATCATGATATTTCCAGGAGTATGAAATAGAATCACAAAGACAACCTATGTCACATAAATTATATTGAAATGAAAATTTATTTTTATCATAAGACATTTGTAAAATACTCATATGGTTTATGCTATGTCTGTAAACATATCACATAACCTTGATTAGATTGTTTTATTTACAATATATAGTACAGAAAGAGAATGATTGGTTGTATCTCATTAAATACATTTCATTCAAACCTGAATAATATATAGAGAAGTCCAGATATGTAAAACATAATTAAATATAACACAACAAAATAATGTTATAGATTATAAGTAATCCATGAATGAAGTGTTATTAATTTTATATGAAATTTATGTAGAATATAAGATTAGATTATATCTTTGTTTAAATTTTTTTATGATTAAATAAGATATATTGGGATGACATTCTACAATATTCTTGTTGGATGTAAATATTATTGAAGAACATGGTGTGCATCTTTCACGAACCAACCTAGGTCAACCATGATCTGGTCACTTGAGCCATCCAAAAACATGTCTGAATAGGCATGCTTGATCCTCCTGGACTAGTAGCTATTATTGTGTAATCAATTGAGTAATGGAAGTAATGATCCCCCAAGTATTAATATAAGAAAAGGTATATAAAAATTAATATATAATACCCACAATAAAAAAAATTTCAACAAGATCAACAAGACATAAAATAAAAAAAAACTGAACTAAACATAGTGAACAAATAAATCTCTATGTGACCCTAATGGTCAATTGATGAAACCAAAACCACGAATCTCTTTGTGCCGATGAAACCAAGTGTAAAGATGCAATAGAGGATGAAAATAAGAATGAAGTATAGGCGTGAGTATTAATGCTCAATAGGAATGAAAAACTTATCTATTCCCAATGCATCTAATTATGTAAAATATCCATCAATTTATGTTTTGATATAATATTTATAAATTTAGGTCTTCCAAATGCTCATTTCTTGAAAAAAAATCACATTTCATGACCTTTTTCATTTTAAACATGCTTCTTTTACAAGAGAAGGAGGCTCTAACATTTAATGAAATAAATAATGGATGATGTGTTTATTTATAAATGGTAATGGGGTCTAAAAATTCATAAAACAATTTCCATAAAATACTTTAAAAAAAATTAACAACATTTATCAGACAGGCACACGATATAAGAAATCAGGAGAAATGATCACACCATAAGGGAAACAGAAAACACCACACAAACAACAAAACCAGATGACATACCTAATTTATCCACCATATGTAAATAGGTTACAGTGAAGAAATAGAATACCTATGATCTTAGTGGATAGTCTAAAACATACTAAAAATTAATTCATCATGTAAGCATGTCTAACCAAATTCCATCAACTAGCATAAACACTCAATCATACACAACATTTCCTAATTCAGGGACATTCTCCCAAAGTAGGGAAAGGTATATACTAAGTTCCACTAGATGGTGAATAATTCTAATTGAGTGTGAAAAAGGATCTTGGATAATCTGATATCTATTCTTTGTTCACATGACATATGTATTGTGCGGGTTAGATAAACAAATCGACCATATTCAATTCACTATCCTAATCCACTGCATGATCAACACAACCAAGCACCAACCACAAATCACCCCAAAGAATATTCCCTTGAATTAACAACATCAACACATGAGGTATTTCTCATGCTATGGACCTCCCATTTACAATATCATCCAACAAGCAAAGGAGGACATCGCCAAGGAGAGTTTTCAAAATAAGATCATTTTCAAAGTTCCAACCAAGCCTCATGTAATCTTCGAGTGATATATCATTTTCCAAAACTGGTAAAATAAAAATTTATGAATCTAAAACCATTTATAAACCCATTTTAGAAACACAAAACAACATTTAGAATCCAAATTCCATTTATAAAATCCAATCGAGCCTTTCTATACAATAATTTGTAATGTATTTTAGTAAAACACATTCATAAATTTTGATACATGGACTAATTTAATTCATTTCACATCAAAAAACTATTATAAAAATCATAGATATCTAATTAGTATAAAATAAAGGTTAAGAAATAATGTAATAATTGTTTTATGAATTTAAAAGTGAAAAACAAAGGGGAACCTACATCAATCTAATGGTGCTTAAATATTGGAAACCATGCACAACTCCACTAGGGTCTAAGAATGAAACATAATCCAAGAGAAACTATAAGAAAAAAATTAACAATTTTAACAAAATGAAACATAAAACCTATAATATGACTCCTAGGAATAAGAAGATATCAATATAAAATTATTATATAAGGAATAAATGGAAGAGAAGGGGAGAATACCATGATAAATCACCCCAAACCCATGAATAATCCTCTTAAAAATACCATTTAAGAAGAATCGGAGGATTGAAGAAGAAGGGAGATCTCCCCTTGGGTTAAATGAGTAAAATGAGTTAGAGGAGAGGAGATATAGGGTTTAAAATAGATAGGGGGAATTTATTTCACATTTAAAGTGAACTTTGGAATTGTGTGCCATTTGGTCGCATGGGTTGGAAAAATATAAACCAAACTTTCACCCCATGATGGAGACATTGGACACCTACATTATTTGGTTGTAGGGTTTTTAAAACCCTACGCCAAACATGGACATTTGTTCTATCAAAAACTATAGAGCCTCATACACACTTTCCATGTAGTTTGGGATAACTATTCTAAAGTTGTGTTCCCTTTACTAGAGACACCCAAGACCTACATGATTCTCCTCAGAGCCCCGTGATATGGATAAATCATGGAAACAACCATGAAACAGAAACTATTACATTTTAAAATTAACTAAGAAGAGACCCATCCATTGTAGTTCGCATGGTCTCACCTAAAACATGCTCTTAACACATGTAATAGAAGAAAAACTTAATGAAACACAAATTTACAATCTGAAACCTCAAAAACTCAAGAGAGAAGCCAACAAAAAATACAAACTAAAATAAAATAAGTAAATAAAAACTAGGGTGTGACAATTATCCCTAATGTTACACTTTCTTCCCCCCCCCCCCTCTCAAAGCATAAAAATCTCACATTGATCGATCTAAAATGTATGGGTTTACACATCCACATGATATAACTACTCTAACCGAATAACACTTTGAGAATCATCATATACAAATTACATTCCTACCCCAAAAAAACATTACACTTAACCTAGTTGCAGAAGTATGACTAAAAACCTCAAACCCCAGGACAAACACCATATCATAGAAAAATTCTTCAGGTATACACCAAGAGCCCAACATGAGCCAATGGAGAAGGAGAAATCAAGACCAGATAGCCTAGACAATCTGGGGACACTACCTAAATATTCGTCAAAGTAAAAATTATCATATTAGATGATAGAAATTATGTATTACTTAAATTAACATTGGAGTCCATGGAAGACTCCCCTACATTTTAAAAATTCTAAACTAGTGCCCAGCTAACACCACCCATCAACACCGAACCTCCACACTGGAAAAACCACCCACCAACCCCTATGGGAACCAAAGGATCCTGAAGCATGACAAGAAAATCTTTATACTGAGACCACAAAATTTATAATTTCTAGATAGATATTTCTATTAGAATGGATATCTTAGAGGCATACCAATTCCTTTTTCATTCCTCCCAAATGAGAAAACCCTCCAGACACAAATATTATAACAAATGAAATATTTAATTCAAAAGGATAATTTAAAATGTATCTATTTTAGCACCCCACTCCTATGAATTGGTTGGGGTATTCCATAAAGGGGTGAACATGGCTCCACATCACTGCTGGGAAAAAACCTGAAAAAACTATTATAAGTGACCCATGATTCCAGAAGAACAAAAGGTAATTAGATAAATTGGTCATGATTGACTATTGTAACCCTAGATTTCACATTGTTGACACACTAGGATAATATTCCCATAAGATATTAATAAAAGATTAGTATACCTCTTGATTCAATCCCTATCACTTGTTACTCCCTCTTAATTTTTTATCTACTTATTGAAATTTTCCTCAACACTCCTAGATACTAATGGAATCCTGGTTTCCTCAAGAACCCCTGCTAGCACAGCTTCAACTCAAATAGATTTCATTGCTACATCAGAAATAGAGTTTAGAGAAAATTCCAACAACTTCGAGTACTGATATATAATAATCATATTCTCAAAATGTTGAGGCTTTATAAAATCATCATTTGACCACTTTGGAATATAAGTAACTATATCCAAAATAATGACAAAAAAATACTAACATTGATTCAACAACTTGAGGAATGAATAACATCTTCATCACCATCTTCACCTTTACAACCACAGAGAAATACTTCTGGATGACTGAATCCTTAAATAATTCCCAAGATAGGTCTTCCTAAGTCTTGGTCCGAACAACAGACTTCCACCACATTCAACTCGGTCCTTTGAACATAAAGGTCATGAAACTCACCTTTATAGGCTCAGGATACTCAATGAATCCAAATATCTTATAAATTCATCACATCCACAACTCCATTTCCCGATGATCCAGATAACAATATAAGAGAGAAGGGTTCAACTTCTGAAACTTAACGATGATGTACTTAGGTTAATCAACTTGAGGGTATACTAATGTTGAACCACCTATAGCCATAGATCTAATATTAATCAATTTTTTTGATGCAGGTAATCGAATAATATGGAAACCAAAAACCGAATCAAAACTGACTCACTAATAATAAATTTTCAAAAGAAAACACAAAAAAAATGGAAACCAACTCACAAATACCACAAAATGTTTTCCAAAAATCTAACTTTCCACCAAATTGAAATATTTTTTCAAACCCTGCACTCCAATCCATTTTATTTCCCCCAATATTTTCATGTATTATGTCATTAAATACAACCATTTATTCATAAACCACTTCCACAATTTACATAAATACTCACTTTATCAAATATCTTTTTATTAAAAATCCATTTTATAAAAAAAATAAAACAAATCCAAGACATTTCATAAAAAATATTAATACATATTAATCATTTCCAGAAACTAAAATAACATCACATTAATTCTTGTTTTCATAATTTTAAACAATGATTCTACAAAAAATTAAAAAAATATATGGATACCAAAAACAAAATCATTATGGGGTAATAGTTTCAATGAGTGATTTGGCTATATGATTGGAGGCCATATGACAGTTATTCCACCATCACAGTGAGTCTTAAAAACCATATCCCCAACTCTACATGGATTTCCCAGCCTATGAACTCACTGGAAACAACTCTCTGAACTCCCATTTCATTTCCCAAACACAAAACTACCCCAAGAACTAAATAAACTAAACAATACACAATATTCCATGTTAAACCATGGTACATTACACAATGTGTTATCCAGACACCCCCTCATACCGAAACCCCATGTTATGATAGTAAAACACCTTCTACTATGACATCCAAAATAAAAAATATTGATATGTATTCTAGGTACTCTGAAGAAACAATCCTCAATTAAAATTTTATCATGAACCAAATTGGATTGACCACAAAACTGGTCACCACAAACTGCTCACAAAATGGCCAGAGAGGTATTAAAATTTCTTCCAGGGTAGAAAATAGTGTTGGGGAAACAAAATAGTGATGATGGGAATTATTTCACCAACCATAAATATAATAAAATATTGAATAAAAATAGATATATCTGTCTAAAAATAAATATACCAAAAAATATAAAAAATAAACTAAAATAAAACCAAACAAAAATTAGTGAACAAAAATATCTCTATGAGACCCCACTAGTTCCTCACTAAGGCCAAAACCGAACATCTCTCCATAGAAATCAAACCATATAGAAACCTTCACCTAAGGCTAAAACAATAATCATGTATATTCTTGAGTATTAAAACATGGTAGGAATTCCCAAATAATATATTCCCAATTCCTAAATTTAAATAAAATATCCATCAATTATATGTTTTAAATTAAATATATGAATGTAGGTTTTTACACGGTAATTTTATAAAAATTCTAAAGATTCATATCCCTTTTCATTTCAAACATGTGTCTTTTCCATGAAAATGAAGAATTAGAATACAATGAAATCATGTAAGGATGATGAGTTTCTTTATAAAGGAAAATAGGTTGGAAACTTTCATAAATTTTTTCTATAAAATAGATAAAAAATCATTTTACCATCATTATAAAACATGTACACCATTCAATAAAGAAATAGAAATGATCACACGACAAGTGCAGTGAAAAAAACCACACAGAAAACCAAACCAGATGATGCGCCTAAATTATCCACCATAGATAAATAAGTTTTATTGGAAACTTGGAGCTTCAGTGATTGTCTAGAACATACTGAGACATGATTCTTTATATAGTCTCACCTAACATGATTCCATCATCCATCCCAAATTTTTATCCATTACCTACCTATCCTATCTGAGGTTCATAATCCAAAATCAAGGAAAGGTCCATAATAAGGGCCACTATACAAAGTGTAATTCTAAATTACTATATCAAATGTTCTCAGATAATTCAATTGATATTTCAGGTTTTTGTGTAATATCTAAAGTGTGGGAGATCCAAATAAATCAACCATATAAAAATATTAAGTATAAGCCAGTGTATGGGCCACAAAACAAAGAACCACCCCAAAGAATATACATGTTCCTTAAACACATCAAACAATTTTGGGTGTCCCATGTATAGGACCTCCCATTTCCATTATCATCTGATAATATAAGAATTACACCCCAAGGAGTGTTTTCAAAAGAGTATTAATTTCAATCTTCCAACCATCCCTCAAGAAATCATTGATTTATACACCATCTTCAAAAATGGATCAAACACACCATTGTGAAGACAAACCTAATTTTAAATCCATTTTTGGAACCCAAAACACCATTTAGAATCCATATTCCATTTATAAAATCCATCCAATCATTTTACCAAACACTTGTCTGGTTTAATTTAGTAAAACACTTTGATAAACTTAGATACAAGGAGAAATTATATTCATTTAACATTAAAAAATATTCTAAAAATCATATATATCTAATTAGAATCAAATAAAGGTATTAAAGGTGATGCTTCGAAATTTCTTCAATTCAAAAGGTTAAACGCAATGGAATCCATACCTTAAACTCACATTGCATCAACAAAGAAAATCCAAAACAACCCCACAAGGGTCAAATAAGGAAATAGAATCCAAGAGAAACCGCATTACTAGAAAACCCCCAATTTAACCAAATGAAACATGATCCCTATACACAAGTGACTATGGAGGAACAAGAAATCAATATAAAATTATAGGATAAGGAAGAGAAGAAATATAGGGAATGATACCATTAGAATTCACCCAAACCTTGAATAAACCAAATAGAAATACCATATAAGAAGGATGGGATTCTTGAAAAAGAAGGGAGATATCCCCTAGGGTTACACAAGCTTAAAAAAGGGGTAGGATTGGTCATTTGGGGTTAAAATAAGAGTTAAAAGGTCATTTAACATTTTTAGTGAACTAAGTCATTGGACATGGTTTGGTTTCATGGATTGGGAAATTTTTTGCAAACCGTGAACCCCTTAAAAGACACCATGGACACCAAAATGGTTTGGCCACATAGTGTGGAAAACCATGCACCAACCATTAAAACTGGATATGTTAAAGAATAATAAGCCTTAAGAACACTTTCCACATGGTTTTAGATAAAAATTATCAATTAAAGTTCCCTTAAATAGAGACATAAAAGACACACACAGTTTCTCTTGGGAGCCACAAGGTTTAGATAAAAACCTAATATGATCATGTAATTAAAACCATGCAAGTTAAAAATTAACTGGTAAGAGACACAACCTTGGGATGGTGTAGGGTTTCCCCTTAACCATTTAGTTAAACTCTACAATATAAGAAAAATATCACAAAAAATTTCAATCTAAAACTTCCAAAACTCAGGAGGGAATCCAACGAAAAAAACATAAACCAAGATAAAAGAAGTTAATAAAAAATATAGTGCGATATTTTATGTTGAACACATTCTAGTGAGGGAATGATGAAATTAGAAGGAAGTAGACTGAGCTTTCAATGAACTAAAATAATATATAAATACATGTGATCTAAGACAATTTATCAAGACTGATAGACTCAATGAGTTGTTTTTTAAGATACATATAGAGTAGATTGGAAATTATGATTCATAAATCACATGGAGGAAAATGAAAAAATATCATTCTATAGTATATATTTAAAGTAGGAAGTATTCTATTGGATCTAGATCATGATGTATCTTGTTTGATTTAAGAGTAGAAGTATTCTGTATGGATCCATGATAGATATAATGTGACTCTATATCAATAATTTGAATGACTGAAATTAGATTATATTGGTGAACCTGTGTTGGGGGGTAAAAATCCCAACATGGAGTAGGTCTTTGTACCAAACGATGTAAATATTATTTGTTTCTCATTCTATTCATATTATGACACACAAGGTATTTTTTCGATATAATATTGATTTTAATGAGAAAATTAACAATTTTATGTGGTTTAATTGAAAATATATGTAATTTTTAAATAGAAATCAGTTATTCAACTATCCCCTCTCAGCGGTCTATCCAGCCTGGGGAACTAAAATATATAAAAAATAATTTTTATCTTCTCATATGTTTAATCATTAATATTTTAAGTAATTTTAAAAAATTTCTCTATTTAGAAACTAATATTATTGAGAAAAGTATTTTAATAAAATAAGTCCTTATTACCCTTATCGGTTGAATTTATTTTATCCACAAAATATGTATTTTCTAAAAACGCATTAATTAAAATTATTTTATATTCTCCAATGATGTTTAAAATACATTGATAACAATTATTGGATTGTTACCAATTTTTTAATTAAAATATTCCTATTATTTTTTGAACATTGTACTTGTTTACCTTTCTTATAAAAATTTGAATGGGATCTTTGTTTTAATTTACTCTGTATGAATGGATAATTCCTTATATCATGATATCCCATTTATTTGAAGATTCATTTACGTTAAAACTAGTTTCTTTTTAAAGAAATTTTTTCTCCATATTCTAGATATTTTTAGTTTTTAAAATTGAATTTTGAAGTGAAAATGGTATTTTCCTATACAATGTTTCTAATGATATTTTTTTGGCATTTCCTTCATAAATAATAATAATCCATTATTTTATATACGCTCCACTGGTGATATTTTTCAATGATATAATCCATATTATTTATCTAGAAGATCTATGATTAATTGAAATTGGGATGTACACTTTTGATATCATTCTCCATATTACTCTGGATGGTTTATTATTATGTTTCTTAATTGAGGAAATTATTAACAAATCTTATGTTAGTTTTTGAATATGAATGTTTATGTTGATTATGTTTCATCCCTTTTATATGATGATTTCATTAGGCCTTGTAAGTGATGATAGGGGACCACTACAGTCCCTTGATGCATCGTTATGTCACATGAGACAATATAGCATGGGTTTTTGTTTAATTTCTTACCCATTTATAAAATATTTATTGAAACATCAAACTGATGGTATGATTATAATTTTTTTTATTATAAACTCCAAAATTATGAGATTAATTATTAATTTCAATGTGATTATTTAAATAGTTATAATACATATGGATATGTTTGAAGCTCATTTGATTAGTTATATGTAACTATTTGAAAGTCATTTATTTCTACCAAAGTATTTCTAATGACCAAGTTATTGATTAAATGTCATGTGTATTTGTTATATACCATTATATATTTATTATTCTTTATTTATTCACGATAGATTCCAATATACACATACCCTTACTAAGCATCTGAGATCACCTATTTTTTATGTTCCCTTTCACTAAGTTGTATGGAATTTTATTGCGATTAATATCATGGCACACACTAAAGGGAATAATAGTGTTTTCAAATAAATTACCATTTTTTATTTTATGTTTCCAATTGTAATGTGATATTAGGGTATATATCTAGTTTTCCATGACTACTAATCAATTATGACCTTCGAGATGAAATTACTAGAATATAAGTCCAATGTTAAAAGCAATAACCAACTCTAAACTAATATGATTATGGTATTTATAGTTTATATCATATAAATTTTAGATGAAACATTGAAAACATCATTTAGGAAAACATTGAATAGAGAAAATGTCTCTATTAATGAATTTAAGGATAATATTAAGTATAGCATAACATCCAAAAATTATGGTAATGTGGAGATTATGTTATTTCCCTAAAAATAAATCCTTATCTGGATACTACAACTAGATATGGATATAGAAAAGTTTTCCAAGGTGTAATAACTCCAAAAAGGGTGCATTGTGCTTTGAAATAATCTTATCCTAGTTTAATACAACAGAACATGATGGACACCTGGGTTGGAACTCCTTTCAGATATTCCTAGGTCAATTAAAATCTACTTTATGAACCATCAATATAGATTTGAATAGATGATGAAAATAAAAAACCTAGGTTGATAATAAGGTATATTATAATGCATAGAAGGTGTCATGAAAATGAAATAATATAATTTATTATATGGTTTCCCACTATAATTATTATTTCTCACTCAATGTATTTTGGTTTTATTATGTTGATGGAAACTAAAGTAATTGTGTTAATAATGGGTAAGATGGAAAATATGGTGGTTATGATCAACCAAAATGGATAGTTCCAGGATTCAATAATATTAGGATAACACCTAACAAGTTACCATGATATATGATTAATAACTCAGACCATAACAAACACTCAGACTCAACACCCAATAGAAGAATGGAACCCACATGGATCTTGTGTAGTGGAAACCATGGAGGAAAGAAGGGTCAATTAAATCATGTCAGAAATGTGGAAAAATACACTCATGATAATGTATTTATGGATTGGAAAATGATTTATGAATTGAAAATAATAGTACAGTGTTATTAATTTTACACAGAAAAATGAAGTGTATTAGAATAGGAATTAAATTTCATCATTGGGATCCATTTATAGTTTATTGAATTAAATTTGGGGTACCTAGAAATTATTCAAGCTAATTCCTTATTCAAAAAGTTATCTTAAAAACCAAGTAATGAACTATAGTATAATAAACATTCTGTTAAAAGGGATAAAGTATTTATGTATTGGGATTCAAGATTTTTTTGTTGAAATATTTTTAGAAATTTTATTTTGTTTATAAGAATCCTGAAACATCTATTTATTTGGTAAATTTTGGGAATCATATATGTCTTTATCATCAATTAACATAATATTCATGGATACACACATTTATTTTTCAGTTGATTGTCTATCATAAGTTCAAATTCATACACACCCCTTATGAGTTTTTATGTGATGGTCGTTCCTTGGGGATATTTATTATGTTTGAGGTATATGTAACCCTTATATATAATAGGTGTGTTAGTTAGAAAGATATTTTTTTACTAAAGATTTATATTTTGAGTAAATAAGTTTAATATTATTGATATCCTTTAGGGTTAATATGATCATTGATGTTTAGGTAATAATTGTCAATAAATAGTAGTTTATTTTGTAAAAAAATAAGATATATAAAAAACCTTCATGGTTAAAAAGTGATTTGATGGATAATATAATTTTTGAGGTTTCTAATCATATTTTGGGGGAATTATATTAATTATATTAATATAGTTTTAGAAAATGGACAACTTTTGTATCAAGAGACATCCCAACATTTCTGAAAATCATGCAAGGCTTAAAACCAAAACTAAAAATAGATAAAGGTGGAATGCTTACTGCTAGACTATATAATATTCTTTTTAATTGGAAAAAATTTACCAAAATGATTTTATGTATACACATTATGATGAACAATGGTATTTAATGTTGAGGATTACAGATTAATATGTCGTATTGGATAACATGTGCTAACAATTTTTTTGGAAAATATTTAGAGACATAAAAAAAGACATGTCATGATTTTACAAGCCTTTTAACTTATTAATAGTTAATTTTATTGTTTGATCCATATACAAAATCATTTTATATATTCATTTCTTTGAGTAAGAAATAAATTTGAAATTAATTGAATCAGAACCAAAATTGAAAATTATACTTCTAAAATAAATAATTTTCAAATGAGAATATTTTCTAGTGTATTTATATTAGTATTAAAAGAATCACTAAAAATTGAGAAAATGATTTTTAATTAATATAAATTATACATGTAGATTCATTTTTTATGAATCAATTTCCTTTTCAACAAACATATATTTATTTAATTGTCATCAGTGACATTATCTTCAATACTAACATTTTTTTTATCAATGGTCTCTATCAATCATTATAATTATATTAATTTTTCTTTCCTTATGTAAAGACCTGGAATTTTCAAGGAAATTTTTTTCTTAATTCTTTGGAATTTTACAAGTTTGTAGCTTCTGATGACACTTGATTCTGAGGCCCGGTGTGCTCGGAATCAATTTCTGAAGTTTTGTTCGGGTACGTTCAGTAAACGTACGTGCGGGTTTTTCTATCTTTTGAACCGGTGCTCGGAATTGAAATCTGAGGACACCGATAGACTCGCAGCGCCGATATTCGCTTATGGGGACCTTTACCGCAGTTTCTTTTTGTCGTATGAGGTAATTAAAATTTGAGGATTCATTAAGAATAAAATAAAATTGTTGAGTTACAATTTTATTTTATGTGGAAGTTGTTTCCTCCAAAAGGAAGTTGGAGCTGGGGCCCACACCCCACCTAACTTCCCATGGAAGATAACTAAGGGTGGTGGGGCCCATACGAGCTCCTAAATTATCACATCCCCTCAACTCCCCTCAACTCCCTTAAACTCTACCATTAATGAGGTGAATTAATTCAACTTTAATTCAAATCCTTTTGAATTCATCTCTCCACATTTAATCTATGTGTTGTCACTTTTATGAGGGATAACTCTTGGGTTTTGTGCCATAAAAATAATAGAGAGAAAACTCTATTATTTTTTAGGCTTAATTTCTTGGTGGAGAACTAAGTAGGAGAAGAAGAGGAGGGAGAGCTTACCTCCAACGACGAAGAATGTTCTCTCTCAACGAAGAATGACCATCTACTCTTCTCTTCCTCCGCGTCAAGGGAAAAGACGTCGACCGCAGAGACCGTCACCAACAACAATGTTCTTTTTTCTCCGACGTTGATGGAATGATATTCTTCCTACACGATGTTGTCTCCCGTAATGCCCGATTACCACGACGCTCGACTTCCATGGCTCGTCGACGTGCGACGTCAATTATCGAGGTAGGGGGTTGTTTTTTATATTTTCATATGTGTGATTTATACCCTCGAGCATGGGAGTTATTTTGTGATTAATTATTATTTGAACCACTAACGCGGTGGGTATGGACTAACGAACATGCCCGGATCTATATTCGTATCGTTCTTGATGCGCGGATTGACGGGCGATGACGAAACGGGACCGCAACGGCTAATTGAAGCTGTCGTAGTGAAGAGTGGGTCCCGGGAGAGCCGCAGGTGCAAATGGTGGGTGAATCGGACCACCGGAGCGCATCCGGTGGTCCGCAGAAGGTGGATCTGGCGCACCACGCCGGCATGGTGGCGCCGGCGTCCGGCGGCGGAAACGTGCCGCCGGAGCAGACCGTCGCGGCTGAGTCGCGGCGGCGGAAGAAGAACCGGAACGGAAAAGCCGTTCCGGATTTGAGGAGGCATGACATTATTCCACGCTAGCTGGGGAGGTCGTGGTCGGCCACGGGCTGGGCCTCGCCCCGCTGGGCCGGACCCGGACTCGGGTTGGGTCGAACCGGTTCTGGCCGACCCAGGGTGGGTGGGGACGGGTTGGACCGGGCCCAGACCCCCCTTTTTCGGACCAGAATCGTTTAAACGCCCATAACTTGAGATATGGATCTCCGATCGATGAATCGTCAGTTTTGTAGGATTCCTTGGATGAAGAAGGTCGTTTCGGTATATTACACTCAAGGTTTCGGCGAAGTTTGGGTATGGAAGGGTTGGTTCGAACCCGAAACCAACCGGTCCCTTGGAGCGGAAACGCTTATAACTTAAGGAACGGACGTCCGATTGACGTGCCGTCAACTACGTTGGATTTTCTTTTGATGAGATGGTTCTTTTGGCATACTCCACTCGAGTTTTGGACATAGTTGGAGTATGGCTGGGTTGGATTGTACCCGAAATCCAACCGGGCCCCTGGAACGGAAAAGACAATAACTCTCAGACCGGACATTCGTTTGATGAACCGCCAGCCGCATTGGTAATCTCGTTGAGAAACGGTTCATTTGAGTAAATCCCATGGGAGTTCGGGGTACAGTTGAGATACGGTCAGGTTGGTTCGTACACGAAACCAATCGGGCCCCTGGAACAGAAATGCTAATAACTCACATACCGGGAATCTGATTGACGCGTCGTCTGTTGCGTTGAGACCCCTATGACGAGGCGGTCCTTTTAGATACTTCCACGTGAGATTACGTGACACTTTTAGTATCGACTAGAAGCTCGTGGAGAGGATCCTTCTGAAGACGAGCGTACGGAGTACGAAGACCTTGTAGCTGGCTGAGACCTTATGACTGCTTGTCTGATTCGTAATGGATTGACTTGACTAGCCCAGTGGAGAGCACTACTATGTTGGGGTGGCAGACCCATGGAGGAGGAGTGCTACTGTGTTGGGGCGGCAGACCCGCGGTAATCGACAGGAGCAGTACCTCTGTAGGCTATTAGGCGGTGTGCTACTGTGTTGGGGCGGCAGACCCATGGCGGGGATCGCTAATGTGTTGGGGTGACAGACACACGGTACTCGACAGGAGGAGTACCTCAGCAGTATAAGGTTAGTGAGTAGCACCTCGGAGTCACGACAGGGCTACTATGCTCGACAGAGGAGGAGTTCTCCAGCAGCCATGTTTTCGACATCGTGAATGAAAATCCTGGTTTGATCTGAGTCTGTAACCTTTGTGTTTTCATCATGATTGAGATGATTTACTTGATAACTTATGTATATGTATGGGAATATACCTAAGTAAAGGTTATCTATTGATATCTTTCTTTGTGGTTTATCCTTGTTGGATTTTGTGAGACCTTGAGGGTCTCAGGTTCCCTACTGAGTATCGTTATACTCACCCCTACACGGGCTATGCGCGCACCTTGAGATATTTCTTTGTGGTTTATCCTTGTTGGATTTTGTGAGACCTTGAGGGTCTCAGGGTCCCTACTGAGTATCGTTATACTCACCCCTACATGAGCTATTCCCACACCTCCTTGTGTTGGATGCAGACGATGGACAGCGCTGACCAAGGTAGAGTGTACGAGGACTGGACGGTACCCGGAGGTGGACACTCAGTGTGACGGCACACGGAGTGGACCAATAGACGCGGAGTGCTAAGGAGGACATATGTACCTACCCTTCAGGTAGGAACCCAGAGAATGATCTAGGAGCTGATTCACCTTTCATCTGTTGCCTTTTTAATTGTACTTTTCTTTCAGTTGTAGCTGTACCTTTCAGTTGGGCTTGTATTTCCGGCCCCTTTGTACTTTCAGCACACTTGTTATACTAATTTAATTAGTGTTTGCTTCCGCTTGTTCTCTGGTTTTGTGAGTTTACATTTTATAAAGGCAATGCCTTCCCAGTTATAGGGATTTACTCCTTTGGTGCTAGTCGTCAGCCCCTAGCCTATGGAAGGCGGGCTTGGGATAGTTACAACATGGGCTCAAGGGGATGGGTTGTGACAAATTGCTATCAGAGGAGTCGGTTCTATTGTAGAACTTAGGACTATGATATTTCCTTTCTATGAAGCGATATTGTTAAAGGTACCGAGTGTGGTTTTCAGTTCAGGGAGTCCAGTGTTGGTGTGGCGGCCGACGTATCTATACACTAGGACCCTGACTACTGATTTATGACTCAGTGCACGAAAACACTAATTGTGTGTGTGTTTCCAAAAATTTTCTTTAAGTCATCTCAAACTAGGTCAGCTCACCATGTGTAGTCTTTTGACCGTGTTGCATCTATTCAGGATGCCTCCACGCAGACAGCCAGTTAGAGTCCCGAGAGAGTACCCGATGAAAGCCCACCGAGCGATGAGGCTCTGGTGCAGGGCCCTCTTGCTATGATGGCACATTCTGGTGGTGTACCAGCAGCACCACCACCCGTTGGGTAACAGATTCCACCAGTCGTACTAGCGGATGGTGCATGTTGATAGAGCATGTTGCATGAGTTCCAGCAGTAGAGGCCTCTGAGGTTACGAGGCGAGGCAGATTCCCAGGCAGTAGTGGACTGGCTGGAGGCGATTGCTAGAGTTCTACACCTAGTTTAGACACTAGTAGAGAAGATGGTGATCTTAGATACTAGTGTTTCCCAGTGAGTCACCATGAGGTTGGTCCGCATAGTTATGAGGCTTCAGTACGTGGACCGATGCCTGAGATAGTACCTTCGGGTAGTGCGCCAGCTATATAACTACCTATTGGTCAGCAGTTTCAACCGGCGGTACTGGTAGATGACACATGTAGGCTTAGTGCCTTACATGTGTTTCATCATCAGATACCCCTCAGGTTCTGAGGTGAGCCCGACTCACCGGCGGCTAAGGACTAGCTCGAGGATGTGGCTAAGAGTTTTCTAGAGTTTATACATCTTCGGCAGGACGACGTGACGGTATCTGAGAATTCATCGAGGCATACCGATCTTTCCTGGTACTCGATGAATTTGATACGATCAGTGCTTTAGAGCTCGGACCTCTGAGCGAGGTGTGTTTATGGATATCTAAGCCATCACTTTTCCTCTATGCATTCCTACTTATGCTAGGGTTCTAGAGAGAACCTTTGTGGTTGAATGTTCTTTGGATGAATGGATACAGCTAGAGAATGTTACTAGTGGGAAATCAGAGAACTAGCACTAGTATCAGATATTTGGGAATGTAAAATGTTTCAAGAAGAAGAAGTTTTAAGGATAGATGAATCTACAGAGCAGCAGTTGTGGAAGCAGAGCTAGGAGGGCAGCATGTGGTGATGTACTTTTTGACATGTTACAACCACCCGCCTTTGTAGTTCCTACCAGGCTCATGGAGTAGGAGGGAAGGGGAATATAGTAGCTACATGTGGTCAAGGAGGATGACCCAAGGGCTCTAGGAATGATTTTAGGTACGGTCTGTGACTAATACTAGTTGTCGTAACATCAGACATTGATGGGAATCATTCCTTTCCTCCACGAATCTTGTCCCAGACCTAGAGTTTCTAGTTAAGTTGTTGACTTGACCCTCATGTCTGGAGATACCTTTGGGAGGAGACTCAATAATCATGCTTATGTTGACAGTGTGATCTGACCCTTGAGGTGAGAGTTTCGGTAGGAACCTATTGGTGGTAGCGTCGAGGCCTTGCGACATTAGTTTGGGTATGGACTAGGCAACCAAATTTCATACACAGAATGGCTGTATTAGGCAAAAAAAGGTTTTGGTTTACCTAAAATGTTGGGATGGGTTTTCCTTGGTCGGTGAAAAGGAAACATCAGGCAGCACGGGATTGAATCATGCATAAGTGGGTGTAGTCAATCACTTATGATTCGTCCAGACTTAGATTTGTTCCAGACTTCTCCAGAGTTTCTACACAGCTTTTAGCATTGACGAAGAAGGGGAAACCCTTCGTGTGGTCAGAGAGATGCAGGCAGAGCTTTTTAGAAGCAGAGGCAGAGGTTGACTAGTGCACCCATTTTGAGGCTACTGGAGAAGGTGTAGATCATCCAGGAGCGGATGAAGACTGCATAGAGTAGACGGAAAACCTATGCTGATAGGAGACATAGACCATTGGATTTAAAGGATGGCAATCATGTTTTCTTACGGGTCTCACCTCTATGAGGTCTATGGAGATTTGGTTGGGGCAGAAAGTTATCTCCATGATTCTTTGGACCTTACCAGGTCCTCAGCAGAGTAGGAGAGGTGGCTTACCTCCTGGCCCTTCCACTTCAGTTGCACCGGGTTCACGACTTCATCCACGTATCTCAGTGAGGAGATGAGTGCACGACCTATCTGTCATCATCGACCACGGGAAGACATTCACGAAGGTTCCAGTATAGAATGAGGATCGACATGAACAGGTCCTGCGTGGATGGTCGATTCCTCTGGTGCGTGTTCGTTGGAAGCACGAGAACCTCCAATAGAGCACATGTGAGCGGGAGGCTCAAATACATGCTCAGTACTCTCTTTTGTTTCTTTAGTGTGTGTTGTAGCTTTACGGGGATGTAAATCCCTGAGGTGGGAGTAATGTAAAGACCAGGAATTTTCAAGGAAATTTTTATTCTCAATTCTTTGGAATTTTACGATTCTGTAGCTTCTGACGGCACTTAATTCCGAGGCCCGGCGTTCCTGGAATCAATTTCCGAAGTTTTGTTTGGGTACGTTCAGTAAACGTACGTGCGGGTTTTTCTATCTTTTGAACCCGTACTTGGAATTGAAATATAAGGACACTGATAGACTCGCAACGCCGATATTCTCTTATGGGGACCTTTACCGCAGTTGCGTTTTGTCGTATGTGGAAATTAAAATTTGAGGATTCATTAAGAATAAAATAAAATTGTTGAGTTACAATTTTATTTTATGTGGAAGTTGTTTCCTCAAAAAGGAAGTTGGAGGTGGGGCCCACACCCCACCTAACTTCCCATGGGAGATAACTAAGGGTGTTGTGGCCCACACGATCCCCCAACTTATCACCTCCCCTCAACTCCCCTCAACTCCCTTAAACTCCATCATTAATGAGGTGAATTAATTCAACTTTAATTCAAATCCTTTTGAATTCATCTCTCCACATTTAATCTATGTGTTGTCACTTTTATAAGGGATAACTCTTGGGTTTTGTGCCATAAAAATAATATAGACAAAACTCTATTATTTTTTAGGTTTAATTTATTATTGGAGAACTAAGGAGGATAAGAAGAGGAGGGAGATCTTTCCTCCAACGATGAAGAACATTCTCTCTCAACGAAGAACGACCATCTACTCTTCTCTTCCTCCGCGTCAAGGGAGAAGACGCCGACTGCGGAGACCGTCACCAAAGACAACTTTATTTTTCCTTCGATGTTGATGGAACGATATTCGTCCTATGCGACGTTGTCTCCCGCGACGCCTGATTACTGCAATGCTCGACTTCCGCGGCTCGTCGACGTGCGACGTCAATTATCGAGGTAGGGGTTGTTTTGTATATTTTCGTATGTGTGATTTATACCCTCGATTGTTATTTTGTGATTAATTATTATTTAAACCACTAACACGGTGGCTACGGACTAACAAACAAGTCTGGACCCATCGTTGTATCGTTCTTGATGCGCGGATTGACGGGTGATGACGAAACGGGACCGCAACGGCGATTTGAAGCCATCTTAGTAAAGAGAGGGTCCCGGGAGAGACGCAAGTGCAAACTGTGGGTGGATCGGACCACCAGAGCACATCCGGTGGTCCGCTAAAGGCAGCGCCGGTGCACCGCGCTAGCACGACGGCGCCGGCGTCCGGCGGCGGCGGCGCGCTGCTGGAGTAGACCGTCGCGGCTCAACCGCGGCAGTGGAAGAAGAACCGAAATGGCAAAGCCGTTCCAGATTTGAGGAGGCGCGACATTATGTCGTGCCAGCTGGGGAGGCCACACCCCCCGCTCAGTCAGGCGAGCCGAGCCGCATCCGGCTATGTGTCGGGCCGCGCCATTCGGGCCGGGCTGGGTTGCGCCAGTTGTGGGCCGGGCCGCGCCAGCTGGTTTGGACCGTGCCCAGCCGGGTCGGACTCGGGTCGGTTCGACCCGGTTCAGGCCGGCCCAGGGTGGGTTGGGCCGGGTAGGACCGGGCCCAGACCCCCCTTTTTCAGACCAGAATCGCTTAAATGCTCATAACTTGAGCTACGGATCTCTGATCGACGCATCGTCAGTTGTGTAGGATTTCTTTGATCAAGATGGTCATTCCAGTATATTACACTCAAGGTTTCGATGAAGTTTGGGTATGGCCGGGTTGGTTCGAACCCGAAACCAATCGGGCCCTTGGAGCGGAAACACTTATAACTTAAGGACCGAACGTCCGATTGACATGTCGTCAATTTCATTGGATTTTATTTTGATGAGACAGTTCTTTTGGCATACTCCACTCAAGGTTTGGACACAGTTAGAGTATGGCCGGGTTGGATTGTACCTGAAATCCAACCGGACCCCTGGAACAGAAAAGCCAATAACTCTCAGACAGGACGTCCGTTTGACGAACCGTCAGCGGCGTTTGTAATCTTGTTGAGAAATAGTTCCTTTGAGTATACCCCATGGGAGTTTAGGGTATAGTTGAGATATGGTTGGGTTGGTTCATACACGAAACCAACCGGGCCCTTGGAACGGAAATGTTAATAACTCACAGATCGGGCGTCTGATTGACGCGTCGTCTGTTGCGTTGATACCCCTATGATGAGGTGGTCCTTTTAGATACTTCCACGTGAGATTATGTGACACTTGGAGTATCGACCAGTAGCTAGTGGAGTGGATCCTCCCGGAGATGAGTGTACGGAGTACGAAGACCTTGTAGCTGGCTGAGACCTGATGACTGCTTGTCTGATTCATATCGGAGTGACTTGACTAGCTCAATGGGGAGCACTACTGTTTTGGGGTGGCAGACCCATGGCGGAGGAGTGCTACTGTGTTGGGGCGGTAGACCTGCGATACTCGACAGGAGGATTACCTCTGCAGGCTATTAGGGGGTGCGCTACTGTGTTGGGGTGGCAGACCCATGGCGGGGATCGCTACTGTGTTAGAGCGACATACCTGCGGTACTCGACAGGAGGAGTACCTCAGCAGTCTATGGTTAGTGAGTAGCACCTAGGAATCACGACAGGACTACTATGCTCGACAAAGGAGGAGTTCTCCAGCATCCGTGTTTTCGACATCGTGAATGAAAATATGAGTTTGAGCTGAGTCAATAACCTTTGTGTTTTCCTCATGATTGAGATGAGTTACTTGATACCTTAGGTATATGTATGGGCATATACCTAAGTAAATTTTATCTATTGAGATCTTTCTTTTTGGTTTATCCTTGTTGGATTTTGTGAGACCTTGAGGGTCTCGGGGTCCCTACTGAGTATCGTTGTACTCACCCCTGCACGGGATATGCCCGCACCTTGAGATCTTTCTTTGTGGTTTATCCTTGTTGTATTTTTTGAGACCTTGAGGGTCTCAGGGTCCCTACTGAGTATCGTTATACTCACCCCTACATGAGATATGCCCACACCTCGTTGTGTTGGATGCAGACGACGGACAGCACTGACTGAGGTAGAGTGTACGAGGACTGGATGGTTCCCGGAGGTGGACACTCAGCGTGACGGCACACAGATCAGAATGATAGATGCATAGTGCTGAGGAGGACATATGTACCTACCCTTCAGGTAGGAACCTAAAGGACGATCCAGGAGCTGCTTCACCTTTCAGTTGTTGTATTTTCAGTTGTACTTTTCTTTTAGTTAAAGTTGTACCTTTCAGTTGGGCTTGTATTTTCGGCCCCTTTGTACTTTCAGCACACTTGTTATACTGCTTTACTTAGTGTTTACTTCTTCTTGTTCTCTGGTTGTGTGAGTTTACGTTTTATAAAGGCAATGTCTTCCGAGTTATAGGGATTTACGCCTTTGGTGCTAGTCTCCAGCCCCTGGCCTATGGAAGGCGAGCTTGGGGTAGTTACGACACGGGCCCTGGGGGACGGGTCGTGACACATTTCCATATTTAAACTTCATACTAATTTTTTCTTACATTAAATCCTTGTTATGGGTTGTTTTATATTACCTTTATACATCTATTTCTCTACTATTAAGAGGATTTTTTATTAATCCTTTTTATGATGTCAATTTTCAAAAAAGGTTTAACATCTGATGAAAAATTAGAAATATCCAAGTGGAATTTATTTAATTTATTTCATATGTAACAACTATAGATTTTATAATATATTACTTTTTAAATAATTTTTATTTAATAAATATCTTTCATTGTATGAGACACTGAGTTCAAATGAACAAAAATATATTATTAAAATATTATTATTTATTGTTATAGTTATTTCATAACCGTTTGATTTGTGGGTATGAATAGGAATAAATAAATTAAAGAAGTTATATGGAATAAAAATGTATAAATTATAAACATTACTAATCAATTAATTATAAACTAAAATATAAAATAATTCAAAAGAAATTGATATTTTTTATGAAAATTTATAATTTTCTAAAAAGTTGTTTCATCACATTCTTTCTCCCATAAATTAAAATAAATTTTAACCAATTTTTGAAAATTAATTATACTAAATGAGATTAATTTTTTAAACCAAAATTTCAAAATTATCATAGAGTTATGTTTTGGTAATTTTATGAAAAAATAATTTTTTGATGAAGAATAAAAAATACAAATTTGTTTTGACAACTCCCATTTCATTTAAGGAAGTTAAAAAATTAAGAATTATTTTTAAATTATATTAAAAGTAATATTAGTTCAATAATATTATAAATAATCCAATATAAGTAATTTTAATAAATTTAATGTCTATTTTTTAAATAAAAACATTTTATACTGGATAAAACTTTTCCTATGGAATATTATTTTCTAAATGTGGTTACTAGTATAATTATAAATTAAATTATAAAAAAATTATCATTTAAATTATGAAAAATGGTTTATTAATTTGAAATAATAATAACTAAAATTTCATAATATGTTCAACATAATGTTTTTCATAATAATTAGTACGAATAGTAAATATTATTTCGTTTATTTAAGGTTTAAACATGTTTGATGAAGGTTGTGTAAAAATGATAATGGATTTAATGATAAATAAAAATGTCTAATTTATATTTTATAAAATTATTGTTGAACATATCTCAACTATGATCCAATAATGATTTATTTTGGTTCATTTTCCATGTGTAAAATGTGGGTACATTTTATTAGTTTCAAGATTTCCAAGTGTCTCGTCTCCCTATTTAAAAAGGACTCCCCCTCTCCTCTACTCTTCCAACATATAAAACCCGTTTAATTAGAAAATTCACACATTAATACCTTAATTAAATCAATTATCGACATATAGAGACCCATTTTATCAATAAAACCATTCTTTGATGGATTTATATATAATCCTAAATAGGTACTCTGAAAAAGAGGTATAGTTCTAAACCATGCATCTTTATTTTATTTTTTCCTCAAATTCTTTAAAATATTTTTCATATATTCTAAAATAATAACAAAATTATATTAAATATACTTATATATTATTATATAAATTTTATAACCTATATCCATATCATATTCTATCAAATGTGAAAATAAACTATCGATCATGTGGATGGTGGACTACCGCCTCACGAACCATTGTATTTGTTTTTCCAAAACCACCTATCATAGATGGATATAATGATTGATTTGATGTATTTATGTGATATTTATGAAATTTATATAATTATTAAATTATAATATCACATCTTCCTTCAAACCTCTAAATCTATTTGAAAACGATAATGTCACTCATGCATATGTGTCGGCTACCGGCCACACAATGTGATGTAATTAATTTGTCATTTAATTTTTACAAGTAAATTAGTAAGGATTTATTTTATGAACATATATAATTTATTTTATGTAATAATAGTAATGGAAATATTAATTATTTCTTACCTTTCTTATGTTTCATTTCTCAAGGATGCAAGGAAGTATATTTTGAAGGATATGCATGGCTATGATAAAGGGAATAATGGGGCTCTCAATGAACATAATATGGTGTGTTTTATATTTTAAAATATTATATGAGATTTATTTAGGTTTATATTTTTATCATAATAATAAACTCTTCAGTCTTTCAAGATGTGATTAATTCCATCCAGTTCCAATACCATAAAGTAACCACCAAATGTGTGCTACTATAGACAGGGTCTTTAACCTCGGTACTTTTCAAGTTTCTCTCCATATATATATCCAAAAATATCTCAAATTATCTTATTTATATTCTAAAACAAATTAATAATCACTTTA
Source organism: Viscum album (assembly GCA_963277665.1). Taxonomy (NCBI): domain Eukaryota; kingdom Viridiplantae; phylum Streptophyta; class Magnoliopsida; order Santalales; family Viscaceae; genus Viscum; species Viscum album. The sequence continues at coordinate 649,684,618 of OY728150.1, forward strand.
AATATTATTTCATTTATATATTTTATCATTACAAAGTATATTACATATCCTCCCAATGTCTTTCTTGTGTAACTGTAAATGTTCTAAGACATTTCCAAATTAAACTATTTACATAATATATTATATTAAAAAAGTATCACATTAAGAGTCATATAATTTTTTAAATTTCACATATTCCTTTAATATATTACTTATATAGGGATATTCTCTTAGACTTTGATATTTTATAAAAACTTTAGTGACATAATGATTCATGGGATTTTATCAAGGATTTATCTGAAAACTCATCTAATTTATTAAACCTTTTAATTACCATCCAGAATATAGTTTCTAATTTTCTCATCTTTCACATACTCTTATAGAATGATACATCTATATAACACTGTCTCTTTTTTTAATTAATTATAAAACTATCAATATTTTATAACACCAATCAGAATGTCCCCAACTCTTCTTTGATAATTCCTTTTGGAAAATTAATTCCACATTACATTTAGAACATTAGAACTATAAAAACATCACAAATTTATCCAAAATAAAATACAAAATGTTCCACCCTTACTCTAGACCATATGTAGCTCCACTTTTGAGACTTAAATTTACTCTAGTTCCAATAACTCTAACAAAGACACCCAACTCCGTTGAATATAAATCCAAAACAAATAATAACTATGTATGGACAAAAAATAAAACACAAACAACAACTCTCAATTGGGTTCCATTAATGGTATACATAAGATGATATTAAATGTATAAAAAATAAAAAATTTCTGGATAATATAAATATAGTTGAATTTGAATAAACCATTAACAATAACCAAAAATTATAAAACTCTCTCAGCCTTGAGGTCATAAAAGAATAAATTACCAGAATTATAATATCTTGTATATTTTATGAACATTATCACAATGATTTGGTTGGACCAATTTTGGTAATCTCTCAAAAATTTATCATAATTTATTCAACAAATGTGAAAATAAAAATTATCCCAACATATCCACTCTATATTGTTTATAGAATATTGTGTGAATAAACTAAAAAATCTCATTACCCATTTCATTTCATTGATGACATATTATAATTATTTGTTTCAATGAAATATTATTTCTATACTGATGAATATAATGGTTGTTTCAATATAAAAAATATAATTCCCATATCACAAATCAATTATTTTTTGTACATAATTAATACATGGAAATATAATACATAAATTAATATAATAATGAATGATAGTTTAGTAGTTTTTATGTAAACAATTACATATATAAAAATTCTATTTATATTAATAACACATAGAATATGTTATATATATATATATATATATAAATATTCAATATATAATTATTACTTATTAAATTATATCTTATGTAGTATTAGTCTTCATTTCTGAGAAAAATATAGAATAATAAGTAAGGAGTGATCTCAGATGAAATTTAAGGGATATTGTGTCAAAGGTTTTAAACTTAATGTTATCCAAGAGTAAAAATATATTGAGAATGAATAATTAATAATACTGAATTTTACAGTAAATAAAAATGGGTGTGTGATAAATGTCACAACTTCATGGTTTGTTTTCTTGAAAACAACATTACATAAATTTATACTATATTAGGTTTTTTATAGTCAATATATTATTTAATAACACACTACTTGGTCATTTAATATTTATAACCTATCATGATAAGTTATCATTAATATGTAATGTTATTATGGAGTTTCAAATGTTTCACATTGATTACATAAGATTTAAATAATAAATTTGATATAGCTCAAATGTAAATTTTTAGAATGGTATTAGGATGTTATGTGACATAAACTTTATAAAAGGGGTATCTAGAACTCATCCTTGGTTTAACAAGTTTACATAGTGGTCTATATAAATATGTTCATATTATTATGCAGTGTCTATAATTATGGGATGAATGGGTGATTTGATCTCTATGAAACTATTTAGAGAATAGATTTTGTTTATATATTTTCATTATCTCAAATGTTCTAGAAAGACTTGATTTTGAGAGAAATAATTCCTAATATTTTTTTTATTTATAATATTTTTTAATACATTTAGAGGAATGAATTATTTTGTTTTCATAAGGGTCCTCGTTTCAAATTGTGTGGACAAAAGTACATTCGAAATAACTATGGTTAAACAATTTAGAAAAGGATTTGGGTTTATATCCACTATATATATATAATATATTTCCCTTATTAAAACCTATAATTATTAAAAGAGTAACATGTATTTCACAATAATTAAAGATATAATAAATAAAAGAATTTTTCTAGAACTATGACACGTTATTTAAAAAAACAACCAAGGTTTATAATGATATTCATAAACATCATATGTTTTTAAATAAAATAGATTTTGTTTTTGAAAAATATAAAATCACATCATGGTATTTTAAAAAATTTCTTTGTAAAATGTTCTGGATAAAAAAAGAATCATAATCATGTGTTTTCTAAAAAAATTAATTAAAATGTTTTACATTTTCAAGGGAATTAGAATTCTATAATGACACCAAAAAAATGTTAAATTAAATCACATCATGGATCAAGATTATTACTTTTGATACCAATATTTGAAGAATTATATATAAAGAAAAATCATAAAAAATGATTTGGAAATTAATTTCAAATGTGAAAAACTATGTTTTTTAACAAAGAATCATTACATAGTTTAATGTTCTTTTGTTAAAAGAATATTCATTAACTTGTAAAAACCCCTCTTCAATGCCGACCCAAGTTGATTTGGAACATTATAGAAATTATTTTTGTGGATGGGATCTAAGATAAATAATTATTTATAAGGATTATTGATATATAATATATTTTTAAATTTTGAAATAAGGATAAAAAATATTCTACACAATCTTGTTAAATATTAAATGATTATAATATGTAATATTTTTAATTACTATTTTTTGGTATAAATTTATTTAATGTAACCATATTGGTTTATATGTATTTTATCAATGTCTTAAATAGATATTTAGTATATAATATTTATATAATAAGAAACATTAATATATATAATATGAAGTGTCCATATGTTATGGATAATGAAGTGTTTATACATCTAATATAATTGTATATATTAATATAAATATGACCAAATTATTACCATGTAAAGATTAAACATGGTGTGTTATTATATGTTATAAGAATATAAAGTGTTTATATATATATTTCTTTGGATTTCCATAGAGTCGTGTTAAAATTAAGAAGTTTTTGCAATTATTATTTATGAAATGTACATATACCTATCCAATTATTAAATAATTTAAATTTATTTATTTATTCCTAGACTTGTAAACAAAAAAATTGAAATAAAGTGTTTTTATATTGAATGTATGTATTCTATATTTTAAATTGATTTTCCAATATCCCATTGATGTTATCATATTCATATATGGAGTTACATTAAATAATAAAAAATGATTTGGTAACAATAAACCAAGAATATTATTAGTTTTGTGAATAAAATTAATAATAATGGATGACCATGATTAATGCATATCTGGTATTTGTATAGTATTAAAGTTTAGTATATATTAAGTATTTATCTATAAAAAGTGTGAATTGATCTATATGTTCCAGTAGATTTGGAGAATATGATATATTATAAAACTTTGTAGGTTTTATACATATCACATGATGCTTGATCACGAGAAGATTTTGGATTCATGTTATTTTAAATGTTTACATGATAGTTTTTGAAGTACCATACTCATGTGAAACATTTATATTTTTTAAATATTATTAGCATTTATTATAGAGTAAATTATAATAATATTTAGTTTTATATATTTATATAAAATAAAATGGTTAGAATATATTCATTTATATGATGATATAGTATATAGAACAAAATAATTTAAAGCCATCATGCATGTAGTGAATACTTGAGATTAAATGTTATGATGTGAAATAACCCCACAAAATATTAATTCTCTAATTATGCAAATGGAAAACATTTTTCAAGTACTATTTAATCTAAATTGGTATGTCATGCCTATGTTCTATTGTGATGAGTTATATTATGCAAGGAATGAAGAATATTTGTAACCATGAGATGATTAGGCTCATCTATCTATAGTAATAATTGGGAAACACATATTTAATGAAACCCAATAGCAATGATTACAAAAATATAGAGTTAGGAAATTACATTTTATAATCTTCCAAAAGGATTTTTCAACCCAGATATCTAGGATTTGTATAGGATATAATTGACATGAAGATATACATAAATAACTATGGGTTGATAGAGATTTATTCTCAAACACCAATATTATCTGATAAATTAATAATTTTCCACTAATAGATATTATGTATATTAAATAAGAGGTATATTATGTGTATTAAAATTGTATTATAATTTTAGTATAATTAGGATTAATAAAAATCATTATTTAATCTATTAAAAACATGATATTAATGTGTTAAATTTATATATTATATATGAAATGGAATCATTACTAAACGTGTATTTAGGATTATTCATAGGAAAATAAAATGGCTTAATTGATGTTATATCATGGAAATTATAAAAACATGAAAATAATTCTCAAACAGAATTTTTTTTACCTACATTTAACAAAACATCATGAAGAGCTGGATGGTTAAGCAATTTAACAACTATGTCTTGATGTTTATCGAAAGTATAATAAATAATTTTCAAGCTTATCCATTCTCGTGTTTGTTTATATAGGTCATATGTTTCAAAAAAACATGAGAATATGGATGTGTTCAATAATAACGATAACATTAAAAGTATCATTCAAATAAATGCTATATATGAGAGGTATAAGGTTACAAAGGAATGTTTGGATGAATAATAATAAAAGGAACTCAAATATGGACTCATTTACTCAATATAATTTTATATTCAAACACTTTTAGAGTCTATTGTCACTTTAATTGTCCAATAGGACTAAATAATTTATTCTATATTAATTTATTGAAAGGATATTTAAATTTATTAAGATTTATAATATGAATGTGTTTAATGAAAATTTAATTACACTTCCCAATATGTTGAGAATATTTTGGAAACAAATTGTAGGTCCAATTTATATTTAAATGATGATAATATTTAGTGGTAAATATTTAAACCATTAAAAAAATGGTGAAATATTCAATCACATAAATTGAATCACAAAGGATGTGTTATGATTGATGAGAAATATTTTCATTATATCAATCATTCACATTGGAGATTGAATTTTCCACCATATAATGTGGGGAATAAAAAACTATCTATAGAGTTAAAATCCTATATTAATGTTACAAAAATCCACTCATTTTTTTACTTATAATTAATAATGTGAATATTTCAAATATATTTTCATTATATAAAACAATACCAAATAGAAAAGAAAATATTGAAGGTTTCTTGAAGTGTAAATTATAACTATAATGATCCAACCATAGTCAAAATCCACCTGAGTTTTCTATTGGATTAATAATAGTCCCTGAACCATTACATTAATAGTCTATGGGTCGGTGACTTTTACTATTTTTACATCAACCCATATATATGGAATTCATTACTACTTTTAAAGAAAAATCAACATGTCCAAAATAATAGCACCACATACCCTAAAACCCAATACATGAAAATGTATATAGTATTCTTTTCAATCTATACATATTAGTATATAGTGGAAATTCAATCACAAAACCCAACAATCCTATAATTTATCTAGCAAGTTATTGTGGGATACACTACCTTTAGATAGTATCTTGGTTCTATATCAAAGATAACCAGACACCACTACCACCAAACCTATTTATAAAATAAATAAAATATAGCATAATGTAGAGCAGGGCATATAAAATATACATAGTATGATCCTACCTATATTCAAAATACATCAATATTAGCCAAACCATTTTTTCATTTTCTAAGAGCTGGTTTAAGGGTTTCCAGTACCCCAATACAGGCATCCAAACCCCACAGTCCAAACAGCCACAACATTACACTTTCAAATTGAAAATTCACCATTAAAAAAAACGCTGCTCACCACCTCGAGCCACGAACCCACGCCGCGGCCTCGAAGCATGGAGCCCTCGATTCCTGCAACACCTCGAAACTTGGTCAGCCTCGAAACCCACCCGAGACGAATAGAGAATCCTCAAACTAAATCACCGATGAGCTTCACCGGCGTACATCATCAGCGTCACAGAGGGATCAACAACACTCAAGCCGCAGATCATCGTCGTCTCCGAATCGTCCACCACAAGAAAAACCACAAACACAATCTCAAACAACCACCATGCCAGAGAGAATCAAAATCCGTAGATCCAAAATCAAAATCAGGGAAATAAATATGAAAAAAATCAAAAGATCAAAAGCAGAAGCCTTCCACAGCCTTGGATCCATGGATTCCGACCACGCATCACCTTGCAACCATCTTCAAACAACAGAAACGAGAAGCACATCATTGGACCGGAAACCTGTCGACAAACCAGAACCAAAATCTCATCGCCGCCAACTCAAACTCTCAATCATAGATGGTTATCCGCCCACACACACAGTAGAGGGAGAGTAGAAAATCCTCAAACCGCGAAAGTAGGGAACTCGGCCGCTAGGTCAGCACCGTGCCACCAAGAATACCTATCCAGCATATGGGAGTTGATTGAAGAACAGGTCGAGAGCGATGAGAAACGCCGAGACAGTCGAGCCCTTGAAACGCCACCGCAACGGGGGAACCTCCACCGCGATCTCGCCGAGTAATGGGAAGGATGAGCCGAACCGACCCGAGGAGGAAGACGGCGGCGACGGGCAGAAACCCTAGGGAGCGAGTGCCCCTTATGTGAAATGATAAAATAAATTAATACAGTGAAATAAGCATGCCCAAAATCAACCACAAAATATCATCCCTTTCAAACAATTATATTTCATTCCCTATAACAATAACACCAATCTAGAATTTCAAACAAGACTTCCTATTATCCCATAGATAGATATCTCACTAAAAAACATAATATTTGGGGAGTCATACAAATATGGAGACTCTATTATTTATTAGGTGTCTTCTTATAAATACACTTCCAATAAAAAATTAAAACCTTTTCTAAATCACCTATATTAAAAAAATCAAAATAATTATACCTTTATGAACTCTTGATGTTACCATATAACCACTGGTGGGGACTCTTCCCAACATAACTTTTATTATCATCACTACATCACCACATTTTTACTATGCTCCCACAATTGTGATGTTATCCCATAACAGATAGATTAAATTTTTAGGGTTTCCTTCGGAATGGACTCTCCCCAACATAAACTAAGTTAAAAATTGAATATATCAATCCAATAATGTATATAATATTCCATAATTATATAATTAAGCACATATTCATCTTCATTAGTAACAAGAATAAAAAACTGATTCATACCACCATCATCCAATAAATGACCTCATATAACACATCACTAAGAATCATAAATAGTCTCGCACCCACACTATCCACATTATCTCCCACCAGGGAAAATATAGATACAATTGACCTGGAGAATATAATCATATCAAGTGGATTTACAACACTCTAACCTTTATCTACCATTAACTAGATTATGTACAGTTTATTAAAATATCTATAACATTTCCCAAATCATGTGTATAAAATTATTCCAATACCTCATTACAAACCTTTTGGTATTAATAATCCAATACACGCATTGAATTTTCATTTAACACATCCTTCGAAAAATTCAACAATACCATCAAATAAGAGAGATTCTAGAATTCATATAGTTGTATGACACCCATATTGTTTTGGAATGACATTTTTTTAAGTGGTACAAATAGTGTAAAAACTACACCACCTTCGTCCTCACAACTATGAAAAGTACCATCACTCCTTAATGTGACATGGCCTTGTGCCTAAGTAGTACAAAACCATTATAACACACTAGCAATTCATCCCATTTTATCATGAACACTTCTCGAAAATCCAATAAAAACTGGTATATCCCCCATTCTCATTTAGAATGGCCTTTGCCAATGTTCATAAAGTCACAAATCAAGTAAATTATATTATTTTCTATATTAGATAATCATTTTATTCTCTTAATTAAATTCTGGTACTTATCGAATCATTCACATATTATCAGAAACTATTAACTACCACAAAATCCATAAAAATAGACCTATTAATATAATATACAAATTTCATGTATTTTAATTATTCATTATGATCATAAATTTTAAAACTATAAAAAAATTACATATAAGGTTTTTACATATAAAATAAATTATCTCAAAAATTCCCATCTTCAAATTCTTGCCTTTCTAAATTTTCACACTTAATGCACCAATCGTATTTTAGAATCAATTCACATATTATTTTAGTATAATTATTCCATCGATCTCATGTTCATTATTTTTTGTTTTAATTTACATCCATGTCTATTATCATAGATTATTATAAATTTTCATCTAATTATAAATAGAAAAAAACCAATTAAGTTCTTAATTTTTATTAAAAAATTATAATTTTGTGTCACCAATCTTGGTTTCATGATTATAATCAATCCTCAATCCTCTAATGATAATTCATCTATATTTATTTTTTTCATTAAAACCTTCTTCATTATATTTGATAAATTGATTCCATGATATTTATCACCAAGAAAATAGAGAATATACAAGAAAAATGAACTTATTGTAATGAAAAATAAAATCTGCCTGTATCCCATATTTCTACCATCAAAACCATGTCTTCCTTCATTAACCAACCTCGCCTAAATAGAACCTAATTCAGATATGAGACCTAGTGTGACCCATGAATATTTCCATCAATAGGTAATGGGTTGGAATATAGAACCAGGGTTATATCTTATATATAAAAATATATGGAAGTCATTGGTATTTTCAATGAAAGGATGCATGTTAAAAAAATGTTATTATTTTATAACTCAAAAACATAAATGAAAATATTATGTAACGTAAAAGTTATAATTCCCATAAAACGTTATATCAATGAAAATTTCATTGAAGTTACCTTATAGTGATGTTGATTGGATCATGGGTCATGAAACAGTCTTAAGAAAATATTCTTTCACTACTTCCATATATTATAAAGAATCCAATTACATCACATAAATCGTAAAAATTATTAATGATGAAAAATATAATAAATATGATTTTTTTTAATTTTTGACAAATTTAATTCAAAAAAATATTTAAATTTACAAAGAATTCTGTCCACCTTATAAATTTATCAAATTTCACCCAAATTTTAATATTAGGTGATGAATATAATTGTTAACTAAAAATTTGATTCTAAAACTATTTAAAATTCATTTTTAAAATTCATAGACAAAAAGGTCGAAGATAAACAAGAATTATATAAACTTTTAATAAATTAAATTTTATACATCAATAGTACACACCCATTAAAAAATATTCATCCTCAGAATACATAAAACATAACAATAAAGGTTAAATTTTCTTATAGAATTTCTCATCATTAAAATATAAAAATTAAAAAAAGGTTCAATAATAAAACCCCAGAATGAAAAATTATTAAAAAATAAATATATTGTGATCGTATTATTGATTCACTTTCCATGTTGATCTATCTACACTACTAAATTTCTAATGAACTTGCACTAGGGGAATAACTCATTCATGTAAAACATTTTCTTAATTATCCTGAATCTATACTAGATAGTCAAAAAATAATAATATCTTCCTCATAATTAATATCACCCAAATCAATCACATGTGAAGGATAATGATAATATTTTTAATTTTCATACATGTAAGTAACATAATTAATCTTCTCTAATAATAGAGGTAATACAAACAAATTTTTATCCTCCCTAATTCACTATAAAACATCAGAATAAAAAAAATATAGGTAAAATGACTCCTCCTTTACCAATAATTTGATATCCAAACTTACGAGAAACTCATAAAAACCCATGATCTCTAATATTAAACTATAATATAATACTAATTTAGTTTTCATAGCTTTTATATCCACTCTGAGCATCCCACAAGTGAATAAAAAAAATTTCAATACGTGTCATCAAATATAATACCATATCTATCCCAATGATAAGCACCTCACTTTCCACTATCCAATAGGGAATTCATACATATAAAGAATTAAAATGTTTCCAAATGTTCGAAGAATGATAATTGATAATATAATTAAATTACCAGAATTATTATTGGTCTAAAATAATCCTCTAAAATATAAGTTGCACTCCCTAATTATATCCTCCAATGTCTAAATCATCCCCTTAGTTTGATTGTCCATTTTTGTGTTAATTGTGGTTTTAATACACAACTAGGTACCAAAATCATGTTGTATTATCCTCCACATAAATAATTTATACTATGAATTAAAATTAGATATTGTTTTCCTCATAACTCAATGAAGTTTCACCACATATATAAATTAAAACTTCACCAAACTATCAAAAAAACTTAGTTCCATAATTAGTGGTAAATGATTTCACTTTTTTATATCAATCTATAGTAACCCCAATATAATAATTATCTTTCAATGTGTATGGTAATCTTATATATAACTTCATTTAAAAGTCCCCCTCCAAGACCATTATGGCATAAAAAAGTGATATAACGATACATTTTGAACCTAATGATTTTCTATCACTTACTGGAATAAAAAAGAAAAATTATTCAAACATAGAATTTTATTTCTTGATCCATGAACAAAAAATTGTTTCGTTAATTATTGGTAAAGAAATTTTATACCAAAATATACCCTAAAATATAAACTATAAAAATATCTTAGAACCACTTTTCATATATTCTTTGGAAAAAAATTCATATGGAACAACTCCCAATATTCTAAATCCTCCATATAAATATTAATATCATTACCATTAACTATATTCTCTTTTAATATCACTTCTTCTGGGTATCAAATTTAATAATTCCCCCACATTACAACAATGATATGATATGGGATTACCAAATATATTCTATATGAAATGAAAGGATATGAGATAATCATATAGATAATAAATATAATAGAAAATACTATGAATTTAATATAATATAAATTACATAGGAAATATAATATAAATTTGATTTTGGAATTGAATTGAAAATAATAGAGATATATTGGGTGAGAGGGGAATAAAAACCCACCTTGTTTCAATATTTCATGTCTTGGTAACTATCTCTTTAGAAGATTTTAATATCTCAAAATTGGAGAGGGAACTAAAAACTATAGTGTTTGATAATGAACTAAAGATGAAATAAAAAATTTAATTGAGGAGAAAAAAAAATTTAGGTCAATATTCCAATGTTATATTCAAAGGAATTTTTAAGGTATTGTGAGATTTGAAAAGTGTATTTTTATAATATTTGGGTTCTTGAGATGGAATATTTTTTATATTTCTAAAGTGTTATTATTGATAATTGTTATATTATTCAACTATTAAATTATTTATTAACAAAATAAAATTTCTATAATATAGTTTTACATAAAATTAAAAAACATTAGGATGAAAAAAAATATAATTAACTTATATTGTGTTTAACTATTCACCAACCAAGTTTACAATTGTAAGAAATATATTTAATCAACACCCTATCCTAATTTTGATATCCTAATTATAAATTTTAATCAATTTTTATTAGAATAATTCTTTGATAAAGTGACATTTTATTATTAAATAAAACATCTAGGTTATATAAAATCCTATATTTTGAGTGAATGCGGTATTAATTTTTTAATTATTATATATAAACTTTTTTAACATTATAAAAAAATTAATCCTCATTATTAATTTTTTTTAATAATATATAGTTATTATTTCTTTATTTTTAATGATCATGTGATTTTTATTTTAAATAATCAAATAGTGGTTATATAACGATCAAATAACCATTAGATTCTAATGAGAACATTATCCCATTACATTTATAGGAATTTAATTCATTCAATAATTTAAAATAATACACATTTTAGTTATTCAAGTTATTTAAGTTTGTGAAAATCAATATAAATATGAATTTTTCTTCTTGGATCATGGGATATTTAAATTATTACAATTCATATTGAAATTACAAGGGTTATAATAACTCATGGAGATTATTTTATAAGTTCTTATTGGTTGAGGGATATTTTTGTTTCTTTAATGTGAGTTAAATTGGGGTTAATTTTGACCATTTTATTTTTTCCTATTGGTGTAACATCACACTATGATGGTGGAGGTCTCGATGTATCATATTTCAATGTGGATATATTTCAAATTGAAACACCATTTTGTATTCCTTTTATTTTTCATAAGATAAATTTGGTTTATTCCACCAGTTTTCCATATTGTTATTATCTACCATGTGGATACATAATGTTATGTGGAGAAATGAGGCTACACTAGGATGGATTATACATCACCTAGAAATGGTTCAATCTACCAAAACCTAGAGCTTTCATCCCACGATGGTTTTGGTAATCTGTTATGCCATATTCCTTGGGTAGTTTTATCAATAACCCATATGGGTTACATACACATGATTATATTTAGGTATTTCATTCTCTCTACCTTAGGGTAGTCACACAAAAACATAAAAGTACCATGTTGGAACCGACCTGGGCATAGAGGTGTTACATATATGACCCTCATGATAATGCCATGATATTTCCATAATGATATTTTTATAGTTGATAGACAAATAATCTTTTAGTTATCACCATTAAAAATTAGATGGACAGGGTTATGTGGAATTTGATTTTTGGCAACCACCATCACCCTCTCTTCTCTATTTCAATCCTCGTTAGAATGTGATGGTTTTTAGATGATTATATGGAAGATTTAGGGTATATTACTACATATACTATATTATTTGAAAATTCAAATCATCTTTCTCTACATTGGGGATGATATATACTTGGGTTTTTGGTTGATTCCACTAGAGCATGGTGTAATCAGTCAGATATAATGGGTATTTTTCATCACCTAGACATTTGTGGTACTTGGAGGATAAAAAATATTATTTATTAAATTTTCATTATCGTTATGTATCCATATAAATTTATCTTGTTGTTTTTATCTAAATTAGAATTAATTGGTATTTATTGGGTGTCATGTGATATAAATTCTTTCTTAGGCATTCCGAAATCATTCCCTAAGGCATCGTACTTCCATTGCACGAGGATTCATGTATATCGAATTTCTAGGAGAATTCTAAATAGAAATTATTCCTTTTTATTAAATGTATTAATTAAAAATAAAATTTTATAATTTGTTATTATAAATTTTATCAATTAAGAAGGATCTTGGGAGTTGATATATACATATATGATGCTTGTATAGGCTTAAGTTCTGATGGTTGAACATTATTGAAATGGAATAACCCAAAATGGGGTAGGTGGTCCATGAAAATGTCCCTATGGTTTATGAATTTTTTATGTGTACTACATGTGTGGTATATACACTTTTTTATTAAACATTAATTAAATCAATTATATATTATAGTTACTTTATACAGATTGGATGTGTCATGTGAAATGTTATACCCTTGAACACTGGTTTGAGTTATCAATCACTAGTTTATGTGGACTTAACAATAGAATTTTTATTACATATCTAAACCCTATAAGGGTATATATGAGGTCAATTAAATATAGTTTTCTTTTACATTGGTTCACTAAGTCCTCCCCATGTATGCATGAGTGAAAGGTTTGGATTGGTTGGCCTATGAGTAGGCTATATTAGACTATGACATATCTTAGTGCCTTGAAATTAGAAAAGAATCTATATATGTAAAGTGAGTGTTACTCCCCAGATTGTATATCTATATACTTGAGTATGGATACTATGTTAGGTATTGGTTAATAGGTTTGTTCAGAGGACTGTCCTTTATTATATTTGGAGTTCGGATCAATGTTATACAATCAATTATTTTATGTTATGTTTTTATAACATCAATGATGTCAGTGTTTATTACATGACGTGATCATAGTTTCCTTATGAGATGTTAATGTTTATATGTGATGGTATTTGGTCCTAGAGTTGTTAAAAATAGAAAGGTAACCTAATGGTGTCATGTCTGAGGTGTGTTATAGGAGGCCATATGGGGTTACCCAGTCTTATATTGACCTTAGAGAGGATTAGTATAAAAATTATAATATCCTCATATCCATATTTGATCACATTGGTGAGAATATGTGGATCACATTAAAGGGAATCGTAGGAAGTTTGTGTCATGTTTGGGTAAATGGAAATATCTGGTGTTTTACTAATGAGGTTATGTAGAGAGGGTATTCCCACGGGTGTCTAGTTTATCAACTACAAAGGTGGGATGCAACATCGTATAATGATGGCCTAGTTACTTTCCCAATGCAAGATGTGTCCCATTTGGTGAATTTCATATGTATGATATGTGTTTATAGGGCTGGAAATATTCCTCCTGATGATATATTATCCTTGATTTTAGTAATGGTGATATTCCCAATAATGATTACTTGATATAATTATGTAGTGTTAATTTTTCCCCTAATGACTATTTATATGATTTTAGGGAAAAGTTATATTTCCCCCTAATGTGATATGATTCTTGGAATAAATATTATATAAAAAAATGTGTATATATATGTTAATATGATGGAATATAATCCCCCTTTATGAAATTGTACTAGCTAGTTTCAATGTGGGGTCCCATCACTCAAATGATATTGTAATGATTGATTCCAAATTGGGTCACTAACCCATGATGATATTATAATGATTGATTCTTTATTTTGGAACCATCCCCTAATGATATTGGAATGAGGATTCTATTTTTTTTGGCATCATACACCTATTGATATTTCAATGACTAGTATTATAGTGGTAATCCACTCCATAATGAAATTAAAATGATATATTCCATGGTGGGAAATTATCCACTTTATGATGTTACTTTGACTGATTCAAGGGTGGGAAACCAACCCTAGTGATATTTTGATGAATTACCCTAGGGTGGGTATCATCTCCCTTGATTATAATGTAATACACTCATAGACTTCTGGAACTGGTCAAATAAGTTATGGTCAAAATCAGGTATCACAAAAGAACCCAAATATTGATGGGGTTTATTTTGTTATGCTTGATTGTTTATTTGATAATCCTAAGAATATAAGAGTTTTTTAGACTATATATATGGAGTTTATTTTTCAATTCAATTAGGTTTTACATATACACAGCTTATGAGGCAGTAACGCATAAATACTTGACTACCCAAAAAGACATCACAACCATGGGTATATGTTGGGAAGATTCCTTTTATTGGATGATTGATATGGATAGCTTGGACGTAGTCTAGGGATAAGGATTGGGAATGGTAGCAAAGCATATTTATGTGGAATTATTTATTTATTTTATATTTTCATTCAGCTCAACGGGTGATTGATTTTGATGTATTCATGTATAAAATAATTTAATTTTATATGTCATGAATATGTTTATTGATTAAATATAATATAATTATTTATTATGGATATTTTATTGGGTATTTAGACTATTTTTTTACTCTGATTCGAGGCTATATCATCCTTATTATAATGCCTCAGACCCAAAATTAATTTCGTTAGCCTCTAATATATGGGGAGGAAAGACTGAGGTTATGTGTCACTATGACCATAATGGGAGAGTGGTATTCGACTGAGGCCATAAAAAATTATTGTCATGGTTTATCATATTATTTGGTATATAGTTGATAGGGGATAAAAAAATTTCAGAAGTTGTGATGGACCTATTATAGTTGACTTAGGAATACAATTCCTATGGAATTTCTAGGTGAATGATGTTATAATATTTTTGTTTTTGTTTTCAATTATTAAAATCATTGTATTTATTTAATTAGTCAACTGGTTCTCATTTTACTAACTTATATAAAATTTATGATTCAAAAAGATACCACTTATAGAACGTCCACACTAATTAGTACTTCATATAATGTCAAAAATTTCACATTCTTTTTTTAATGTACTCTCCCTATGGATCAGATCACCTCAAAAATATACATGACATCAAAAAAATGTATAATATTAAATTTTATATGGATATAGGAGCATTAAATTATCAAAATTCAAGGATGGTTTTCAATCACTATATACCACTAATATTCGTTTATCAATCAAATTAGAATTTATCTTAGTGTACTAAAAATCCTTTATAGAATCCAACTTTGTTTCCCTCTCTTTATCATCAACATTTTGTTTATGTCTAAATTTAAAATATTTTATTATTTGGTTACTCTTACTAATAAGGATATCTTAACCTTTCACTGGTTATATTTTCTTCTCATAACATACATTCTCTCTAATTTTTCCTTATAACATCCAAATTTTTTATTATTAAACATCCATTAAATAATTTAGTGTGTCGGGTACCATTATTCACCTATAACATAAAAATAAAACAAAACTATGATATATTTAGATAAAAATATAAATATTCATTGTGAATATTAGAATAATTCCATTAAATTAATGGTAATGAATAAGAGTGACCACTTTCTGATATATATATATATATAAGTATACCTTTAATATTAATGAAATTTAATTAGTTTATGAAAAATGACTAATAAAATCATTTACTATTTAGAAATGTATTTTTATAAAAAGAATACTTTTTATGTGATAAGTATTTCTGCTTTATGAAAAATATAATTATTGATGAGAAATTATATATGATATTAAAAATTCGTTAACACCAATTTAGTTATTAAGGGATATTAAATAAAAATAATAATAGTTAATATTTGAAAACATCATTTTATAATAAAAACGAGATCTCATAATATTTTATACTTGTAGTTAAAAACATTTATCAAATTTCTGAAATTTAAATTTAAAAAATTACCATAATTTATTTATTATGAAATACATTATTTTTTTCATTTCAGTTTTTGGGTTTCTATATAAAACTAGTTTTATACACATAAATTTTTAAATTAATTTTCCCTTCAAATATTATTTTTATTTGGTGAAATGTAATTTAAATATTTTTCTCTAGGTGAAAATTATTTTATAATTCTAATATTTTTCATAAAAAATAAAATTTTTATGATAAATATTACTTATCTTGGTAGAAGTAAAATTATTTTTTACATGTAATTTATTTTAAACAGTTTTATAATTTTTATCTGAATAAATTTGATTAATATAATTTCAAATATAACTCTAATATTATTTTGATGATATAAAAAAATATAAAAACACATTAATTTAATAATAAATAAGAAACAAAAATGAAAAAAATCTTAATATAAAAAATTCATTTTTAATGAAAAACTTTTTCCCAACATATTTTGTTAATATGTAAAAGTTAGTTTTCTCAAATATAAATTCAATTTAGTGAAATTGATCCCTATTTCATATCTTTAATGTTGAAATTTTATAATAAGTTACATTTGATATTTTTCCTATTAAAGTAATTACCATGGTTAATTTTTAATCATGATTGATAAAGGTATAATTAGTAAATGAGGTATCTCGAGTTTTTAATAATTAAGAGGTGACACACACCTTCTAGAAATACTTTTTTTGGTATGTAATTCATACCCAAATGTCTCACCTACAACTTAACCACCTAACTCACTTAACTGTGATAGAATTCTATCCTCATTCTTTACCAAACATTCCTTTACAATATATCCATTTTTTAACTTATAAAATTACCTCACATCCTACCACTTCAAACCAAAATTATAGATTTAAATTACCTTGAAAATTACCCAATTTACTACTTCTTGATCCCCTTACACATTGGGATCCCCTATCCTCAACAAACATACTTGTTTCCTTTATTTTCAAAGGATACATATTGATATGATTCAAATTATAAACATTATTATTATTATCATTTTAATCTTATTCATTATCATTTGCATATAAAATAACATCCCCTACCCGGAACTCCTAGATCTTATACTAAAACCATAATCATTAAATTTATATCTCTGATTCCAATAAACATAAACCAATTTTAGCTATATAAAACCTACAATATCAAAAAAATTAATGTATCACTCATATACCTAAGGACCTTTTAGGTTTACAGTTTTATAGAATTAGTAAAAATCCTAAATAATATATCCATGTCTTTAAGTAATCATTTTCCAAATATAAAAATTTATCTAAATGAAACACATTTTATTTTCATGAAAAATATTCATGACTTTCAACATTTGATCATATTTTTTAATACTCATCCTGAATCTCTGTGAAGATTATTTGATAATATTGGATGATCACAAAAATATTAGTAAGGGATAAAATAGAAATAAATATTTTAGTCAATAAAAACACATGAAAATCGATAAATTTTGTTACATTTTCCTCTTTATGATTTGATCCTATAAAATAAATAATTTAAATATATAAAAATATTCTTTCCTCAAAGAAAACCTTTAAAACTCATTGACATTAAATTGAAACCCTTTTTAATATCTTATATAATCATATACATAACTTGTATCAACACAAGTCATAAATAGTTGGATACTAGTTAAACCCATATGAGAAACCTACCTAGATAAATCACTTATTTTTCATTTTATTAATAAGAAACATTACCTAAATCAAGAAGATATATATCGGTATCACCCGCCATTGAATTTGTATTAGGCTGACCCATTGTATAAGTTGTATCGGTAACATATGTCATATGATTTGTATCAAGATCACACATATTCATATATAATGATCAAATTCCATACAATGGGTGAAAATTTTATTTTTTAACCTTTTACACATAATAAACTTGAATGACTATTTTTCACCCATATGAAATACACCTTGTGATATTACAATACCCATTTAATCTTAAACCCATTTTAGAAAATAAAATACCATAAAAAAAGGGAAGTTGGTTTTTACCTTCAGGAAAAAATTGATTATTTTGAAGTTATATAAACAAAAAAAAATAGGGTATAGTTAAAAGTTGTTGACTCTATCTATGTTATAAGAGAACAACACTCGTTACTTTTGAAAATAAATTCAAAATGTTCCCTATAAAATATGTATAATGATTCATTTTGGAATCATTTTAATGAATGTAATAGATACAAATGGAATTTTATAATTAATTTATATATATATAAATAATAATATAAAAAAATTTTAATAAAATTTACAAGGTAAAAATTAGTTTGAAAATAAATCATTAATACATTTTAAGATTATTTTTCAAGTCAATGTGTCCCTAGCCTTAAATACCATCCGGGTCTTGTGTTTGTTAATGCTTGAATAATAAAATTATATTAGTTATTGACTTTCATGAAAACCTTTTTAATCTTCATTCCATTATATTTTTTCTTTTAAATTTATTAACATGTTTTATTTAGTTACATAATCATTTAACTTTACATTAGTCATTTGGTGATGTTTGGTTCATAATTACAAAACCTCTTCTGTAGGATGACCATGGTAAAATGGTTCGTTGTCACATAACATCTAGAATTATAATAATTAAAAAATTATAATTTATATAAATTAAAAATAATTTAGTAACCATCGATTAAATTCATTGAGAAACAAGTCTCATTGTATTTTGGTAGTGGTAATCAACACATACACCAAAAAGATATTATCATTTTAAAATGGAATGAGGTGTAATAAAATAGATAATATATTATCTTCCTAACATGATAATAATTTCATTAATATGATACCCATCCATTAAATCTATATCTATAATCTTCCAAGAGAGGTGATATTGTTTTTTTTAAAGAAAGAGCCCATGGATAATAAAAGAAAACAAAAGTTTACATGAAGCGAAAGGAAGGAATTTTATTACAATCTCTTTCATAGAGGTGAAGAAAATCAGCTGGCAGCGCATCCAGCCAAGTCATGTTCTGGTGGACACCTTTATTGGCAAGGGCATCAGCAACTGCATTTGCTTCCCGGTAGGCATGTGTAGCAATGTAGTCGATCTTCTGGAGCGAATTCAAACAGTTCATCCAGCGCATAGTAAGCGGCCAGGCTAGATGAATGACTCCGTTCCAAATTGCTTGAACAATGGTGGTAGAATCACTTTCAATCCACAGTTTACGCCAACCTCTTTGCAGAGCAAAATCAACAGCATGGATGACTCCAAGCATCTCTGCTTCAATGGAAGAGGCGATCCCACAACCTCCGTAGAAGCAACCATGACAATGGTCATCAGAGTCTCTGTAAATGGCCCCACAACTAGCAGGTCCAGGATTGCCTTTTGAGGCGCCGTCGACATTCACTTTAATCCAACCCGGCATCGGAGGTTGCCAGAAAACTTCAAAGGGTTGCTTGAGCTTCGGGAAAATACCCGGGACACGGATACGTCTAAGGATCTCGAAGTCTCCAATATGATTGCTACAACAATCTTTTTGAATTGATGCAGCTTCATGAATCGCAATGAGAATTCGAGCTTTTCCTGCATTAAGACTGAAAGAGTGATTATTATGGATAAGATCATTTCTTGCATACCAGATTTCATGAAGGAGTTCAGCCACTGCTGCAAGAAAAATGTTTTTGACTTGCCGATAGGCGCCATATTTAGTACATTTCTTCAAAAGTAAACAAATCGGGTCAGATAAGGACCATGAAGAATTAAAAAGATCAAAAATATAGTTCCATAAAGCCGTGGCCATAGCACAAGACAAGAAGAGATGATCAGAATCCTCTCTGTGTTGATTACATAAATGACATTTAGAGCAAAGTTTAATGCCAGAGGCTTGAAGCCGATTTTCAGTGGGCAATCTATTGTGAGCAATACGCCAAATAAGGGTGAACCTGGAGGGTTTAATCCAAGTCTTATTGAAAGTACTCACCCAATTATAATCAGATTCATTGTCAGAAAAATTGTGCATGTAGAAATTTTTTGAATCAAGTATGCCATTGGGAGCAGGTTCCCAAACAAGGAAGTCCCCAGACGTGGAGAAGGTATAATTTTCAATAATTTGAGCAATGTCATTGGGGAGGTCATGCTTATGAAGATGCATAACATCTTTAATAGTGTGGGTGGTGTTTATAGAAGTGTTATTAGGGGGCAGCATGGAAATTAAAGGAGTACCTATCCAGTTGTCACACCAGAAATTAATGTTAGAGTCAACGCTGACCATCCACCTGGAGTTAGCCATAATCTTCTGATAAGAGTTTCTAATAGAGGGCCAGATTGAAGAGTTGATGAAATTAAGATTTCCTTTTAAAAGTTTATTTAAAAATCTATATTTTAAAAAGTCAGTGGCTTTAGAGTTGTTATTAATAAGGCGCCAAGTGAATCTCGCTTGCAGAGCATCGTTGAACAATTTTAAGTTTTTGATGCCAATGCCTCCATTATCAAGAGGTTTACAACATGTCTTCCATGGGATGGTAACAAGTTTCCTTTCAAAGATACTTCCCTTCCAGATGAAATTTTTTATAAAGGTATTGACTTTCTTGAAAGTACCTATGGGCCATTTATAAATCATGAGAGAGTAGACCAGCTTAGAGACAATGGTAGATTTGACAAGACAAATTCTACCAGCCATGGAGAGGGATTTCCCCTTCCAAGTAGAAAGTTGATTAATAATTTGATCCGTGATATTAGAGAAATAAGAGGATTTAGGACGTCCCCAGAAAATCGGGACGCCCAAGTACGTAAAGGGAAAAGAGCCCTCCTTAATTCCAAGATTATTGGTGATAATGGATTTTCTTCTAACATGAAAATTTTTACCGAAGAAAATGTGAGATTTGTTCCAGGAAATAGATTGTCCGGAAAGGTTCTCGTAATGAGAGATAGCTTGTTTAAGACATTGAATATTTCTTTGATCTCCCTTAAGAAACAAAATAATATCATCAGCATAGAGGAGGTGAGTGGGGACAGTAAGGTTTCTACCGGCCTGAATGGGTTTAAGTTTATTTTGATCAACCAGATTATGAATGAGTCTGCTGAAGTAGTCTTCCGCAATAACAAACAGAATGGCCGAGAGGGGATCGCCCTGTCTGACACCTTTAGAGCATTTAAAAAATCCATGAGGGGTGCCATTAATTAATATGGAAATGCTAGCAGATTGAAATAAAATCTTAATTCTCTTGATAAAAGTCTCATGAAAACCAAACTTTTTCAAGACTCTAAAAATAAAGCCCCAATCAATGGTATCAAAGGCTTTTCTAATATCAAGCTTGATGGCCACACAACCCCCCTATTATTTTTATTAAGGGTGTTGGTACATTCTGAGGCGAGACAAATGCAGTCTTGGATGGATCTATTCTTAATGAAACCAAACTGATTCCATGAGACAATTCTGTTGCAAATCGGAGCCAATCTGTTGGCAATGATTTTAGTAATGATCTTGTAAAGGGTATTGATAAGAGCAATTGGTCTAAAATGATGAATTTCAGAAGCATTTTCAACTTTGGGTATTAAGGTGAGGAATTGAGCATTGATACCCCGAGGGAGGGATCTGTGAATGAAAAAAGACCTTATCAGCTTACAAACATCTGAACGAAGAGTGTCCCAGTGATTTTGATAGAAACCATTGTTAAAACCATCCGGTCCAGGAGCACTATCAGGATTTAGACTAAAGACAGTGTCTTTAATTTCATGCTCCAAAGGAATAGCTAAGAGGGAGTCATTGTCATGCTCATCCACCATTAAGGGGATAATATTAGGATCGAGATCAATATTTCTCTCAGGGCCATTGAAAATGTCATTAAAGTAGGAGACAACATGATCCGCGATGGCTTCTTCAGAGTCAATGATCAAATCGTTGTGAATCAGTTTAGTGAGAGGACGGTTGGATTTTCTGGTTCTTTGAAGAGAGTTATAGAATTTAGTATTTCTATCTCCATCAGCTAGCCATTTGGTCCTAAACATTTGCTTCCGGATTTTATCCTTAAAGGTGAGTAAGGTGTTAAGCTTAAGATCTGTGTCGACCTCCAGCTGAGGGTCGAGGTTAAAATCAGAGTTGGAACTACGGATTTGGATTTGATTAAGTTCATCTTCAAGAGAGGTGATGTCAGCATCCATTTGAAGGGTCTTGGTTTTACACCAGCCTTTGAGAGCTTGTTTTAAAATTTTCAATTTGAAAATACAGGCAAAAGGGTCATGAGAATGGCTCATAGAATTCCAAGTATTATCAATCAAGTTGACACAGTCAGGGTCAAGGGACCAAGCATTATTAAATTTAAAAGGGAGGGGAGGTCTGCGATCATTAGAGAGGGAGATGAGTAAAATGGGGTGGTGGTCAGAGTTAAGTCTGGGGAGTGTTATACAAGAGACACTATCCCAGGTGTCCAGGGCCTTCATGTTAACAAAGGCCCTGTCAAGCTTACTGGCAACAGTTTTGTTATAATGCCTTCTATACCAAGTGTATTTCGCCCCAGTGAGGTTAACTTCAGAGAGACTACAGTCATCAATAGCAGATCTAAATTCTCTTGTGGATATAGAAAGATGAGAGGGTCCAATTTTTTCAGTGGGACTAAGAATAGCATTGAAGTCACCGCTAATCACCCACGGATCATGAATAGTGTTAGCCATGTCAAAAAGATCTTTCCAAAGATTTCTTCTCTGTTGATACCTGTTATTAGCATAGACCATCGTGCAAAAGATGTGCTGATCATTCCAAATAAAGTCGCAAGTGAAATGTTGATCAGCAGTTTTGAAGACATTGATGTTTTGAAGGGAGGAGTGATAGAAGATCCACATAGAGTCCATCAAGGGACCATTTTTGCAGGATCCTAAAAAGTTATAATGAAGGGAGCCAAGTCTCATAAAACTAGAATTATAGTTGACCTTGGGTTCTGATATGGCAAAAAGCTGAGGTTTATGATTGTTTAGAAGCCTCCTAAGAGTCAAGAGAGGTGATATTGTAAAAAATAAATACTTCTCTTTGTGAAGGTGGTAATTTACAAACATGAATGAGTGATGTTTGCATTACACATATGATAGAAAAGGAAATAAAAATTTGTTTTAACATAATCAAAAGAAATTTTTATTATATTTGATATTATTATTTCTATAAATACCCTGAATTATATCAATGAGATTTCCATTATTATGTTCATTTCATAGAGTATAAATCACAAAAAAAATTACTTAGAGAACATAATTAAAACATTATAAATGAAGAATTAATGAAATAATATGTATTTCTAGAAGTTAATGATCATATTCCAAGGTAATAGTAACCTGAACTTCAGAATAGTATTGTGACCCTTATGATTATTAAACTGATCAATAGAATAGTAGCCTCACCAATGAAATTATAAATAAAATTTAGGCATCTTATAAATGAATGTATAATACAATTATATCATCATATAAGTGAGTGAATATTTTAATAATTAATAATTCACTATTGGTACTTTTCTAGGTTATAAAAATTTAAAAACAATTTTATAATTAATAAAATAATTTAAAAGAAAATTTTATTTCCATAAAATGTATGATTATATTATTATTTTGTTTTATTATGATTTTAGGATAATTTTATGAGGCCTTACCTAATTTTTTAGATTGTTATGAAATCAGTTATAAATTTGAAGACTTTCTATTTTGTGTAAAAGATGATTTTAACTAAAAATTAATTTTCTCTAATTTAGAAAATTATTTTCATAAAATGGAGAATATTTTTAAATTTTAAATGTCAAAAAATGTAATGTATGATTCTTTTTAATATTTCTTATGGACATGAATTTTTTTTGAATAGT
This sequence comes from Viscum album, assembly GCA_963277665.1. NCBI lineage: Eukaryota > Viridiplantae > Streptophyta > Magnoliopsida > Santalales > Viscaceae > Viscum > Viscum album. Next base: position 649,709,282 of record OY728150.1, read on the forward strand.
AAAATACTGTAATTTACGGAATAAATAAATAATATGTTAAATACACTATTCCTTAAGTTATTGATGATGTCAGAACCATATTTTATAACTTCACTTAATTATTTTATATATTTTAGGATAATTCTCAAACTATTTATAGTTGTTAGCCAAAGTTTTAAACTAATGAATAAAATATTCAAAAAAACACCCCTCCCATCCACTATAAATATCACCCCACACCATCCATTTTCCTTGTACATTACGATCATTGAGACATGTAATATTCCAACCTAATAATATTCCCAAGACCCAACCCCATGTTCGGGAGCTCTTGTTCTCATCAGAAGACCAAAATCATTTCCCAAAGGATGTTCTTAATGAGGAGAAAATCAAGTGGTACAAACATCTTCCTTTTTCTTTTAATTTCCTTTCAAGTTCTTTTCTTTTCATATTCTATCATCCCCTTACCTCATCCAAATTGCATGAAAACTATATTACCTTACATATACTGGATTTGTATCATTCTAATGGAATAATCCATCCTCAATCGCCTTCTCCCCTACCTTTTATTTTAAATATGGAAACATTGTTTGTGAGGTGTTGTTTCATCACCTTCAAAGATGACAAATTTTCATTTTCCTTCAATGTGATAAAGGATATACATTAAAAAATTAATATTTTAAATTTATTGTAAATTTTATATTACAAATATTTTTATGTTCTATAATAAAAATATTCATGTAATACTAAATGATAAAAAACGGGTTCTTTGTGATGTAAACCCGCTTAAATTAATCTAAATGAAGAGAATTGACATGTTATCTAATGATTCATCCTCATATATAAGAAAAAAAATGTATAAAACAAATTACACTTAATTATTTTTATTAATAACATATAATTCCAATTCCGTAGAATTATTACCATTTGACATCAACTGCATTACTTATAAACAAGCAAACCAATGATGAAAACCAATATAATGATTTCTCCTCAACAATCAAACTAAACACTATAACTCATAAATAAATCAATAAATGAACCTAATAAAACTATAATGAGTAAAATAAATTTATATAAGGATCATTATTAATTAATTAATGGATTTATTTTGATTATCCATGACATTAAGGTCAAGTGAAGAACACATTCAGACATAAGGTAAGTGATTCTAACCGAACAATAATTTTTCATTTGGGTTATTCTTCAACTATCTTTACCCCAATGTACTACATCTTTTTTTATTTTTAATTCCTCTATATTCTGTGTATATTTTTCAAACTCATATATCCAGATCATTTAAACTTTCTTTTACAGGTAAAATCAGGTTTTACAAGGTTCCCTTCTCAATTCTTCTGGATAAGAAAACCAGATTAAAGGGAACTTCCCAATTTTTGACCCACTTTCAAGTACCATACATAATATTTTCAAGAATCCGTTATTTTTATTAATTAAATAATTATTCCATGAAATTTCATATATAGTCATTTTTTGTTTTATACAAACATTTATGAAAACCCAAAATGATTTTTTCAAAAGAACTCTTCTTTGAAAATAAAAAAGAAGTATTTCTCAAAATAATTAATCAATAATTTTATTAGATTATTTCATTAATTTCAATATCTCTATTTAATTTTATCCTTTATTGAGATTAAAATATTATTTTTATCATCTACCATATTTTATTAATTTTCTTATGACCATTTTGAATATGGATGTGCTATCTTGATACAATTCACTATATTACTCATAATGGATAGTGATTATGTTTATATATTGGGTAATTTTATTCTCATTTAATATATATATGTTATTTATGTTTAATATAATTAATATTAGTAATGTATTGGAATTATTAAATGATGGATGGGACCACATATATCCCGTCAATGCATCGGTAGGTCTTATGAGGCAAACTCGACTAGGTTTTTACCCATTATATTGGATGAGGTCTTGATGGTGTGCTATGATGTTCGGAATTATGAATTCCCTCATTATAAAATGAGCAATTTATATTCCATGTGATTATTCTAATTTTATAATATCATTGGTCATTTTTTATTATAGAATGATTTAATCACCTTTTATTTAAGACATTTTATGCTCAAGATTATATTTTAACAACATGTGTTATTAGTTATTATCCATGTTTTATTGTTTATGTTTATAATATTTTCCGCTATATTGAATACCCTTACTGAGCATCTGAGGACACCACTTTATTACATTTCATAATTACTAAGGAAGTGAGGATGAATATATTGAAGGCATTGCCAGGATAATCTAGTAGTTTATGGGTGCTTGTAATGAATTTTCTATGTTGTTTTTTCATTCAATATGTAATGTAATATTTATTTATGTTTTATAACATCTAAAACTACTAAACATATCGATCCATTAGGATTTAAATCTTGTGTCTATGCCAATTTTTTAATATAATGCACCAAATATGGGATACTAGGTTTGGGGTCTTTATAGTTAATATCAGATGAAGTTTAATAGAATCCTTGGAAACTAGATTTAGAGAAAATATATTAAGGAAATAACACTATGATAGAATTTTTGGATAATAATATAAGAAGATCCTATAATTTTGGAGAGGTAGAGATTATGTGGATATTTCTAGAAATAAATCCCTATATAGATTCTAAAAGTGGATGTGGTTCTGGAATAGATGTACCTAGGGGTAACTGAAGGTTCCGTGCACAGCAGAAGCATGGGATTGGCGTGTACCCAACTTTGGAAATTTCCAGGTTTGATGATTAATCTGGGATGAATAGGATGATAAACTCTAGTATCCATTGAATTTAATGAACAATAAAATTTAAAGGAGAGAACCCAGAACCGAGAAGAGAGGATATAAATATTTTTTTATAATTAATTCAATTAAATTAAATAATTACCTCTAAGGTGAATATTTCATCATTGATGCATTTGACCATAGGTCTGAGTTGAGGCATCATTTTGATGTAGAATCTAATAAGATGATTCCCCTATAGGTGATCCACACATTCTCCACATATCATTGGACGTCACTGAAGGAGTCTTTGGGTGCTAGCGCGGAAGACCCTTTTGATTGCGATGTTTGCATTTGATCGCCTTGAAAATTGCTTCCAAAGTGTTCTCCAAGATCCAGTGGTGGATGATCTCTCTCGTTCTTAAGAGCATTCTGGGAGAGGGAGAGTTCACTAGGCTCAAGAGCTTTTCCCAAAGGATTGTTTGAACATAACCATTGGTTAGCCCGTGGAATGACCCCTTGAATAATTAAAGAATAATAATATAATTGGTGATTTAATTCACTAGGTAATAACAATTAATTACCACAAGTTCCGTTATTTTTTTTATTTCATTTGAATCCCCATTTCAAATAATAATATCAATTCTATTTTTACCAGAAATGTGCTTAACTTAAAAGTTATATTTAAATATTATTTAACCTAAAAATATTTAATATTTTTTCTCAATGGAACTATAACTTGGTCCACCAATCCTCCTCAATTTTTACTGGGACTTAAATAAGGACTACATATTTATTAAATAAATATAACTTCATTATTCTCCAATAAATAAATATTTTGTCCACAATCTATTCTCTATAATAACTAGGGAAAAAATAAATTTGATCCAGAATACTTTAATAATTATTATACCACAACAGGGAATAATATTTATTCAACTTGTTTAATAATAAATTATTTTTTGAGATAATGGATATACATAGGGTGTGACCCTCTAGGACTCTTTCTTGTTGGAATTATGTGGGCTTTCCTAAAGTCCAATATTATTATCTAGAAATGGTTCAAGACACCCAAGAGAATGAAGTTGATGTCACAAAAACACATCACCTCATAAAAATTCTTACCCTGTAATATAATCTATTTGGGCCGCTTTCTCAAATCAAGTGGGTTTCGAGCAAATTCCATCAACCCATGTGCTTGATTTCTCATTATCTAACATCCCATAATTGAACTTTCCCAGAGAAAATAGTGGTGAGAGATTTAGTTTGGCTATATCATTTTCATCAAAGGGATTGAGATATCTACTTATGTAGAAGTGGAAAATCATTTCTATCACTATTCATTAATGTAGTATTACTCGTGACACACCCAATATATCCTAACTCAATGTAAATATCTGTCAGCATGGTTTTCGTCAATAAAACTATGTGAGTGAGTTATAACATCCATTAATAATAGTATTAATGTATAAGGGCCAATACACAAGTCCATGGTTAGGAAAATCTAATGACACTTATGAATGTGGATTTCCTACTGGCGGGTCTTGTTCTCATAATATCCTTATAAATATTACCAAGGGAACACACCGTGAGGAGGTGCCTCAAAGATTCATGATTCACCACCCCTATTATACTTTATCATTTTTTCCTACAAATTATGTCATTTATCCACATAACTTGTATTCCAGAATAATGTCATGGAACTACTAGGTTCTCATCATAGTAGGGATCCTCTATGACCTTTTAGTGTGACATATATTCTTAGAACATTACCACATACTCTGTCACATAGAATAACAATAACGATGTGATAAGTAGTTTATAAATATTCATCCAATGAATATTGATTTATCATAATGTACAAAGAAGTTTTTTTATTGGGCACTAACTCCAATAGACTCCCACTTTCACTCAAGACAACTACTAAGAACATTCAGTTCACTAGCTCTCACATGATATACATGGTTCTTCTGAGATATGCCTTTAGTCAAGGATTCCACAAATTTTTTTTTCAGTGGACACTCTTATCACTACAACTTTAACCCTTTGATAGAAATCACCCAAGAGGTGATACTTTTGGAGTATGTGCTTTGTTGGTTTATGTGACCTTTGATCCTTTTCTAGAGCCACCATTGTAGTATTATCACAATACAATGTAATGGGATCCTTAATTCTAGGTTTCATATCAAGATCCTGAATTTTTTTTGAATCCAAACGGCTTCCTGGGAAGCATTAAAAGCATATATTTTTTCAGAATCTACTGTATAATCCGCCACAACTAGCTGTTTTGAAATTTTCCAACTCACAACTCCTCTGTTGAGACAGAAAACATATCTGGATTGTGACTTCATATCATTCTAATCTGTCTGAAAATCATTAATCAAGATAACCTCTAATGAATATCTCCTCATTGCCTCCATAATCCAAAAACATATCCTTAGTTCTTCTAAGATACTTAGGTATTGTCTTGACATCAGTCCAATGTTGTTCTTATGGATATTCTTGATATCTTCCTACCATGATCAGTGTACAGGAAACATCAAGTCTGGAACATAACATGAGATTCATGATAGATCATATCAGTGAAGCGTATGGAATCATATTTATCCTATATTTATCATGTTGTGTATGGGGAACATTTTATTGGAAAAATGTAAACCATGTGACACTAGAACAAATCCACTCTTGTATTTTTCTATACTAAATCTTATTAGTATCTTTTCAATGTATGTACCTTAACATAGTCCAAATAGACTCTTGGATCTATCACTAATGATCTTAATTCCTAGAATGTAGACTGCTTCGCCTAAGTCCTTCATAGAGAAGAAATTGTTCAACCAGCCCTTGACTGATTGAAATACATGTATGTTGTTTCCAATAAGCAATATGTTATCAAAATAAACTACTAGGATAATGACCACATTCTCATTAAACCCCTTGTGAACACATGGATCACATTTATTCTTAATGAAACCAAGTTCCCTAATTCATTCATTAAATCTAATGTTCCATGACCTAGATTCTTTCTTTAATCCATAAATGGATCTATGAAACTTGCATAGCCTTTTAGAATCACTTGGTGTCACAAAACCTTTTGGTTGGGTCATAAAGAAATCATCTCGAAGGCTCCCATTATGGAATGTAGTTTTTACATCCATATATGGAATCTCAATGTCATGGAATGATGTTATAGAAATTATGATTCTTATGGATTTAAACATTGAAATTGGAGAAAAGGTTTTATAATAGTCAATTACTTGATGTTGTTTAAAACATTTCTCCAATATCCTTGATTTATAGGTAACAACTTTACCATCCATGTCTATTTTATTCTTGAATACACATTTACACCTAATAGGCTTTACATCAACTATAACATTAAATAGAACCCGTACTTGGTTCTAATACATGTAATCCATCTCATAATTCAAAGATTATAGCCTTATTACAGCTTCTGAGCTCTCTAATACCTTCTTGTAGGATAAAGGTTCATCATTGTCCAACAATAATGAATCACCATCCTCGGTGACCAGGAAACCATATCTCTCTAGTTCCCTTACCTATATTGTACTCCTACGTAGTAATAGTCTTTCAAGAACTACCTCTTCCACAGGGACTAGTGGATCTTGTTCATGTACCAAATCTTATGTATCTTGAGAATCCACTTCATCAAAGTCAATATTTCTCCAAATATCCATTTTTAGGATTTGATCCCTCTCAAGAAAGATGAACTATCGGAAAATAGTCACATTCGAATCTGAGGGGTTGTATAGTTAGTATCCCTTTGCATCCTTTTCATACCCTATAAATATATACTTCATTACACAAGGTTCTAGTTTGTTTCTTGAGAAATACTTAACCAATTATTCACATCCCCACACACGATTATGAAATAGAGTGGGTTTCCTTCTACTCCACAGCTTGAAGGGAATCCCTTTTTCCACCTTAGTTGGTGCTTGGTTTAATGTGTATGTCATAGTATGTAATGCATATCCCCAAAAGGGTAATGGAAGATCTTCATGGATCATCATTGACCTTACCTATCCAACAAGGTACGTTTTATCCTTTCACTAACATCATTACATAGTGGTGTAGAATGTGGATTGAGTTAAGATAGAGTCCCAAACTCCCATAAAAGGTTGATGAACTCTTCATTATGATATTTTACAGCTTGATCTGATCGAAGCTACTTTATCTTCTTACTAAGATGATTTTCTAATTCAGTATTGAAAACCTAGAATTTCTCAAAGGACTCAGACATATAACTCATTAAGTAGGTATATCCATGTCTACTCTTGTCATTAGTAAAAGTAATTATGTAAGAATATCCACCTCCATCTTCTACTAGAAATGGTCTACACACATCAGTGTGTACGAATCCTAAAATATTTTTGGCCCTTTCATCCTACCCCCCAAATGGTTGTTTGATCATTTTATCTTATAAAAAATCATGAAATCTATCATTCAATTTTAGCACGAAAGAGTCTAAATGACCATATTGACAGAGCATTGTTGAGAACTTCTTGTTTACCTGACCTAGGTGGTGATTTCACAACTGGGTGTTGTATGAGTCACATGAACTTGGTTCATTATAAATTTCCAACACTTGGTTATTATAATTTAATACATATGGTTCATTATTTAAATGATCCATATCATTATATATGTTGTCCTTATAAAATCGACAAAATTTATTTCCAAAACATAAAATAAATCCATCGGTATCTAAACACAATACATAAATTATGTTCTTGGAAACACTAGGTAAATAATAACAGCCATGTAAAACCTAAATAATTATTGTCAACAATGTGAGGTGGTATTCACCAATGGTAAGAGTACCCAGCCTCACTCCATTGGTAGGTCACAGATCCACCTCTCCTCAGGGAATTTTTTGGAATATACACTGTTCCTAAATTTCAATACATATGTGAGCACCATAAGTGGTATCTAATAACCAATATGTAGAAATGGAAATATTTCACTTGATAAAAAATGTTCCTTTGGATCCCCCATAACTTTGGGTTTAGTTCCACTTCCAGTGGCTTGACTTTACACATGAAAAGCATACTGCCTCCTTTTACTTGCCCTACCTCTAGATATTATTCTTCTTGTTCAGACGGTGAAGAGAGGATTTAGATTGTTTATAAATATTAATCCATTTTTCTAGTCCTTCTTATTCCTATTCACTCTAAGGACTATAGGGATTTCATGCCCCATTTCCATTTCCACTTAGTGAATAAGAGTAAGAAGCTCTGGTAGAATCTTATAATTATTTCTCATATTATAATTCACAATAAAACTAGAGAAGGTCTTGGTCAGTGATGATAATATGAGATCTGTACACAAATCATCATGGAATTTAATCCATAAGATGTACAGACACTCAATATAACCAATAAACATGACTACATGTGGTCCATATGGCATTGAATCTCCAAGATTAGTAGTGAAAAAAGCGTTGGATATCTCATAACTCTTATGTCTGGTCTTCTCTTGATAGAGATCGCGAAGGGGATACATCATGTTATAAGCATCCATTTCCTCGTGTTTCTTCAAGAGCTCATTGGTCATGGATGGTAGCATGAGGTGCTAAACATATATAGAATCATTCAGATGTTTCTCGTATATAGATATTTTCTCATCACTCTCCGTACTTCTAGGAGGAACTGGTTAAGGCTCTTCCAACACATAAGGTTTCCTCTCGTGGTGAAGGAGAACTCGAATGCACCGTTTCCACTCATGTAAATTAGTATCGGTGAGAAGGTTTTCCTTCTAGAGTATGGATCACTATGATATGTTTGATAACTTTTTTGATATTTTTTCTACAAATAAGATGAATAGGGTTTTAGTACATTATCGTGAAAAAATTAGACAAATAAATAAATTAATATTTATTAGTCTCCAACTATTTTATTGAAACCCAATATCCCTCACCATGGGATTCAGAATATCTTCTTTCTTGGACATTATAGCTTGAATGATCCATATTTCCCTTCTCATTAACCCAACTAGGGTTGGTCAGGAAACATGAATGATTTTAGGTATGAATTATAAAGGAAAACTACATTAACTCACAGCTCCTTGATGTGTTGAGTGGACTTCCCAATCATTAAATACTTAATTTTGGATTTACTCAACCTTTTCCTATCCGTTTTACCAAGTCCTTCTAGGGTAGTCATCCCTTTGTCTAATCAATGATACGTTAAACCAAAAACACAAATTATAATTCTCTGATAACTGAAATCACCCCATCTAGGGTTTGTCAAGAACATTGAACTGTCGTTCGATTCTAAATGAAGTAATAAAAGGTTATACTATATTAATATTTGATTGAGGGGTTTTATCCTTTATGCATAAATTTACACTCATTATCTTTTCACATGCTTGTAAATTTCAAGAGATATATAACTAAGTGATTAACCATGCATAGATAATATTTTCTAAAAATAAATTTTATTTCTAGTTTCATGTTATATGCTTGTTAGTTAATTAATTATGTGATCATGTCAAACTTCCATAATGAATAATAATAAAAATGACAGAAATAAATAAAGAGTATGATAATGAAATTTACTATTGGTTAGTTTATCAAGGGGTTGGTAAATGAACACTGACCTAGGGGAGAAACACATTGAACTGTTTAAGGTTCGTGTTTATAGATTTCTACCTTCCCACCTTTGTATCTCTTTTGATTGGTTTTTCCTCGACTCATAACATGAACCCCTCCACTAGATTAGGAGATCCATACATTACATATGATTTTAACTCACATATAGGTGAGGAGTAAAAGGGGTTTTATATAAAAGAAACCATGGTCATGCAATGCCTACATATTAATAAGGATAAGGCACGTAGGCCAACAATTTTAATTTTATAAAAAAAATAAAAGGGAACTAATCACATACCAAGGTCTTTTTTAGCTCAATATCATCCACATACATGCAAATAATTACATATTTAATAAAACATGCATTCAATTCATTAATCATTTTTATTAAGATAAACTATTCTCCAATCGATTAATCATTATATTTAATTAATAAATCTTTTTTATCTTAATATTTTTTTGAATCTCCTTGAGATTTTCATCCATAACATTGTACATAACTTTTAACATAGAGACAACCTGGTGAATACCCATCCAAAACTACCCATCATATATTATACTTTTATACACTTTATTATTTGTGACATGTTTCATGCACATTGATTAATAATTTGAATACCACTCATACATGTTGTGAAGATCTTTGAGCATTAAAAAAATAGTAATTAAACATTTATATAAATATATATATCAAACACCTATCACATGTTGTGTCCCAACATTATTCCCATAGGAAGGTACATGTATCAAGGGTAATATAACATAATAATACATTTTTAAATCTGTGTAATCGGGAAAAATTACTCGCCATGTAGATCCGACTACATGGAGGGAACCCTCCTCACCGTCCATTCGAAGTAAACACCTGGGGAAACAGAGTGTGAATATACTTCAGAAATATTTAGATTACATAGCGTGCCCAGTGAGACACACTCCGTGTTAACTCTATATTACACGACCACCAGTCTGGTAATCTGTGTATGGAATACACGACTTGACCCTATACTGAAGGGACTGCACCCCATGTCTTGTGGGCCACATGGCATGTAGTCCAGCTAACAGTGTTTCATTATATCCTAGTCAACACATGGTGTAATAATTAACTAAACCATGTGTCATTAATTCAAACTTCTTTAGTAATTTCCAAATTAATCACGATGTACTGAACACAACAACACGGTGTGTGATCCTAATAACACGGCGTGTTTGGAAAATGAAATGGCATGTAACTCTGAATACACGATGTTTACAGTCATGTTACTGGGAAGGAATCATTGTCACCACCTGTTGAGATCCTCAATTTAATTTTAATAATAAAAATATTTTATTCTGTTATATCTGAGAGAAGTGAAGGAGGATGAACAAATCTCGAAATTTAGATTACAAGAATGATTAAACAAGAATTGATAAAATAAATTATTAAAATGTAAACCATAAAATATTTGTTTAAATATTTATAAATAAAAATATGATATCTATGATACCACTTTAAGGTTCTAGGTGCAGTGGAAGCCCAGGATGGGTGTGTAACCAACTTTTTAAATTACCATGATCGATGATTAATCTGGATTCAATAAAATGATAAATTCTAGTATCCATGGAATTGAATCAAAGATAAAAGACAAAAGAGAGAACCTAGAACTGAGAAGAGAGGATCAAAATATTTATTATATAATTAATTTAATTAAATTAAATAATTACCTCCAAGGTGATTCTTCTTACATTGATGTGTTTGACCATGGGTTCGAGGTGCAGCTTCATTAAAATGTAGAATCCAAGGATAGGATTCCTCTAGCGGTGATTGGTTGCACCCAAATTTACCCAAGTTGTATGGTGTAAGAGGTCATTTGTAGTACATCTTGGGTTATCAAATCCACAGGGACCGAAGAAGAAACCTTGAGATACTAAGATTGGATACGAGATTGGCTATAAAGTGGCCAACTATGGTGTTGATTGATTTGAAGAAATAGTGATTTGATTTAAAGAACAAAACAAACAAAATGACTTGAATTAAAACAATTAATTAAGATGAGTTGATCCTAGTTTGTCTCTAGGGCTTGATTGGATGTATTTGTTTTTCTTTGTATTTTAGGTTTATCAGTCCAAGAGGTGTCCATTAAATGAAATAATTCCTCAACATCATTCTCCGATTTAATCCATACACAATTTCAAGTCTAATCACCAATGCACTTAGAGGATCACTTTGATGATCACTCTATGGAATTGGATCGTACTAGCACTCAAAATGTGTCATCGTTAAAGTCAGTGAAGACAAAGAAGAAGATAAATCAAAGAAAAGAACTATTAAAATAAAGAACAAATTTAAGAATTTAAGAACATCAAATAAAATTCAATACACCCCATGTGACACCCTAGGATCAAACCATAAAAGTTTACCCCTTCATTGACGTTATTATATTAATTTAAGTGGGAAGTCGACTTAAAGAAGCAGGATTGATGAAGAAAAACATTAAGAAAAATATACACTCCACCGTTGTGTGAGGAATTCACAAGTATTGGGGTGAATAAATTCACACCTATATTCAACGGTATAAAAGTGTGAATAAAATGAAAATAAATAGTAAATAAGAAGAAAAACATTTATTAAGATAATAAATGTGAAAGAAAAACTTACATGGGAAAAATTGACAATGTGATTACAAAATGAAAGCATAAAATTACAATTGAAAGGAAAATATAAGATGATTATTCCCTTCACCACCAGATCCTTATATAGGCTTATTAGGATCTTTAGGTCCACCCCCCAACAATAAATTCACCTCCCAACAATTAAGAGATTCAAAAGGAGGGTGAAGAATCAAAAGGAAATTAACGTTTCAAAGTTGACCACAAAACCAGCCAGATTCATCCACCGTTTTGATGTGTGAATTTTTAATTGAAGAAGACCGAATCTGGAGGGGTATTAGAATATAAATATTCTCGTACATCTGTCCTATATGATATATAAAACTTTCAGGAAATTTGGCGCTTCTGTTTGGAAGTTATGTTCTAATTGGTGGGACGACTTTATGTGCATTCATGTCGGGCCCACCATTTAAATCTCAACTTCAGATCCCTTTATCATCAAGAAAACTTCAGAATTAGCTCCAGACACAGTTAAATAAAATGGTCCTAATATTTTTATCTTTCTAATTTAAAACTTTGAGCTTAATTGGGCTTGATTTATGGGCCCCACATTTGTTTGATGGGCCTTAGGCCTATTATGATTTTTCCAGAAACTTTCTACATTCAGGCGCAAAAATATCCATCTTCCCTTGAGATTAATCCATTAGACCTAAAATATAAAATGTTCAAAATAAAGTGATGAATTATATACCAAAATATCAAATTAAAATTATAAAAAATGTATTTTTCACAAGAAATTTATTGAGTGGTCCCAAATTGACACTTTAAGCATGAATTGTACAATGATGGGAAATGAAGTTCAATTTCTGAATTGGACTAAAATTGATGTTTATGCACTTTGAAACACATTAATATTATGATATTGAAAATGAATACTATCCACTTTCAGTGACTAATCACACCCCCCAACTTGAGTTTTGCTAGTCCCGAGAAAAATATATTACAAATATGAAATTCGAATCCCCTTTTCCAAAAACATTTTAATACACATTACTCACCGAAAGACCTCATACCAAAAAAAATTATGAAACCCATAAAAATCATTTAAAACAAGCTAGTTCCATAAGCATATCCCAAGACCAAGCTCATTCCTTTGTTCAAATTCATCGTCACATTTCATCCAATTTCAATTAAGCATGATAAAGTGTTGTGCATCACAAAAGATATGGGGACCATTTTATTGTTTAAGGGAAAAAATGGAGAATCAAATTAAACCTTAAGATGAGTATCCAATTTTTTTTTGATTTTTTTTGTTATTTTTTTTATTTTTTTAACCACAATAGATATGAAAAGACTAACTCTGGGAAAGACAACTGTTGAGTCACGATCCCCAAGTGCCAGAATCCACACATATTGTCAATTCCATGCTCTACAATAAAGATATAAAGCCTAACTCTGGGCAAGACAACTATGGAGTCACGATCCCCAAGTGTCGTATGCCACACATTTGGACAAACCATTTCTCTATGTGGTCATTATTTTGTTTCAAAAAAAATTGTGTTTTTTTTAATTCTCAAATTAAACTAAAAGTGACCCTAGAACCCTATGCTATAATGAAAGGGACCCAAGAATTCAAATTTACACCCACGATCCAGTAGACATGCATTGTGTAATTTTTATTAAGAGGATGAAAATATAAACTTTGAAAAATCACATCGGACAACCGCACTTTCCAAAAACTATGCTCATGAACTTAAACTTGCATTAAAATCAGAATCAAGGCATACAAAATTATTTGATATCCAATTTCATAGTTTGCAATGTGTGCTATCATGTTCAAGGTTAATGAAATTTTTCTTTCCATGCATGTTCTTATTAAAAAAATCATTTTTTATTTCATCTCCCCCCAACATTGAATAACACTGTCCAAAGTGTTTAATAAAAACTTATAAGGGGGAATGAGAGAGTTGTTCAAAGAGAAATTTAAAAATGAGAATCATGGAATGAAGTTACCTGGTGGTTGATGATGAAAGTGTGTGCCGCAGTCTCCCTTCAATCCTGGGTTTGAGTCTCAGCGGCTTGGACGGTTGTGACAGGATTTTCCCCACGACCTACGACCTGTTATTTTATTTTTTTTATTTTATTTTTATTTTTTTGAAACTAAATATAGTAAAATTAAAATAAAATAAACTGATGGTACATTGTCTTCTTTTCAATTTTCTGGGTAAGGTATTACTCAGAGATCACGCCACATGACACAGATGAATATAGAGCTCCCCTTTCATACCCATCCTTACTCATAAAAGAATAACATTTCAATAGTATATGGTAATTTATTACATGAAAATAAATAATAATAATAATAAAGATGATTCACAATGATTATAAACATGAAAACCATGGGTTGCCTCCCATGCAGTGATTTTGTTTAACGTCGTTAGCTCGACTTGAACCCCCCCAACTTATCCAATTCCAACTTTCAAAATTTTAATGAACCCATCTTTCTCCAGTTAAACTTGATTAATATTGATTGTTTTTTAGAATATTTTCCTTGTATAAATCCATGTTCTAAAATAAATCTGAAGATACAAGGAATGTCAGAAATGGTTGATCTAGTCTCATTTTTTGTCTTGCCTAAGACTTCAAGGTTAAATCTAACATTATTTCTTTCATGAAAAGAATAAATGACTAAAGTATGGTCATGGGTATCACCTATGATGGAATTCTTGTGTGGGTAAGGAAGGATAATGATTTTGAGTTCTAGTCGATTGCAATTTCCTAATGAAGATTGGAAATTTTAATGAAAGTCAGTTTCTTCTCCAAACAATTTAGAAAGAATTGGTTATGTTTGAAAATATGATTCATTCCCAAAAGTTTCTAGTTGAATTTCAGGAGTGTGTATTGGCTCATTTTTTGTTATTTCTCCCAATTGTTCAGTGATTGGTGTTTTTGAAAAATCATCAATAGAGAAATATTCAGGACTCTCCATCCACAATGTCAAATTTCCCTCTTGTGAATACAAAAAATCAGTTTCCTCTTGATGTAAGCACCCATCAACAATTACATGATTATCTTCAACTATACCAAATCCAATGGTTAGTTCTTAAATAAGTTCATGTGATGTTTGTGGGAGACAAGATTCTTGTATTAGTGATGAGGAAGAGACAACCTGAGTGGGAATGGGTTCCACAACCATTTCAATTCTTTGTAGTTCTACTCTTAAGGATGAAACCTTGGAAGTCATTCTCTCCATTTGCTGACAAATTTTTTAAAGTAATGGTTGTGGATAATTATGATCAAGCAGTTGAGATAAATGGTCTATTCCAAGAGGATAATTAATTTGTTGGAATTCCACAAGAGAAAATTCAGATTGGCCTTGTTGGGATTGAAACTTGTTATAGGTTTGAATGTTTTGTGGAGCATAAGAGTTAAAACATTGTGCCTCAATTTGTTGTTGACTTTCCCACCAATATAAACTAGAATGTTCATTGTACATCACAATTAGTGTGGGGTATTCAATTTAGGGAGAGGTTCCCCATGTTTGGGTTTGTTCAAAATGGCCTTCCATGAGAATGATATTGGGGGTGAGAAAAATATGTGTGTGTCTAAGTTAACTTACTAAGGTCCTCGGCAACGGCGCCAAAATTTGGTTGCACCCAAATTTACCCAAGTTTTATGGTGTAAGTGTTCATTTGTAGTATATCTTGGGTTATTGAATCTACAGGGACCAAAGAAGAAACCTTGAGACACTAAGATTGGATACGAGATTGGCTATGAAGTGGCCAACTATGGTGTTGATTGATTTGAAGAAATAGTGATTTGATTTAAAGAACCAAACAAACAAAATGAATTGAATTAAAAAAATTAATTAAGATGAGTCGATCCTAGGTTGTCTCTAGGGCCTGATTGGATGTATTTGTTTTTCTTTCGATTTCATGTTCATCAGTTCAAGTGGTATCCATTAAATGAAATAATTTCTCAACATCATTCTCTGATTTAATATATAAACAATTTCAAGGATAATAACCAATTCACTTAGAGGATCACTTTGATGATCACTCTATGTAATTGGATCATACTATCACTCAAAATGTGTCGTCGTTAAAGTCGGTGAAGACAAATAAGAAGATAAATCAAAGAAAAGAACTCTTAAAATAAAGAAAAAATTAAAGAATTTAAAAACATAAAATAAATTAAATACACCCCATGAGACTCCCTAGGATTAACCCATAAAATTTTACCCCTTAATTGATGTTATTTCATTAATGTAAGCGGGAATTCGACTTAAAGAAGCGGGATTGACGAAGAAAAACATTAAGAAAAATGTACACTCCACCGTCGTGTGAGGAATTCACAAGTGTTGGTGTGAATAAATTCACAACTAGATTCAACGGTATCAACGTGTGAATAAAATGAAAATAAATAGTAAAGAAGAAGAAAAACTTTTATTAAGATACTAAACGTGAAAGAAAAACTTACATGGGAAAAATTGATGATACAATTACAAAATGAAAGCAGAAAATTACAATTGAAAGGAAAATATAAGATGTTTATTCCCTTCACCACCAGCTCCTTATATAGGCTTATTAGGAGACTTAGGTCCACCCCCCAACAATCAATTCACCCCCAACAATTAAGAGATTCAAAAGGAGGGTAAAGAATCAAAAGGAAATTGACGTTACAAAGTTGACCACAAAACCATCCAGATTTGTCCACCATTTTGACGTGTGACTTTGTAATTGAATAAAGCCGAATCCGGAGGGGTCATAGAAGAAAACTATGCTCCTCAATCTTTCCTCTATAATCTTTAAAAATTTCGGGAAATTTGGATTATCCGTTTGAAAGTTATGGTCGAAATGGCGGGACGACTTTATGTGCATTCATGTTGGGCCCACCATTTAAATCTCAACTTCAGATCCCTTTATCATCATGAAAAATTCAGAATTATCTCCAAACACAGTTAAATAAAATGATCCTAATATTTTTATCTTTCTACTGTAAAACTTTGAGATTCATTGGGATTGGTTTTTAGGCCCCACATTTGTTTGATGGGCCTTAGGCCCATTATGCTTTTTCCAGCAAATTTCTGTATTCAGGCCCAAAAATCTCCATCTTCCCTTGGGATTCATCCATCGGACCTAAAAGATAAAATTTTCCAAATAAATTGATGAATAATATACCAAAATATAAAATTATAATGATGAAAAATGTATTTTTCACAAGCAATTTATTGAGTGGGCCCAAATTGACACTTTAAGAATGAATTGCACAATGATGGGAAATGAAGTTCAATTTTTGAATTGGACTAAAATTGATGTTTATGAACTTTGAAACACATTAATATTAAGATATTTAAAATTAATAATAGCCACTTTCAGTGACTAATCAGTGATCCACATGTGATCCACACTTCTTTGGATGTCACCGAAAGAGTCTCTAGGTGCCAGAGTAGAAGATCCTTTTTCTTATGATATCCTCCATTGACCTCCTTGAGTATCACATCAAATGTGTTCTCCTAAATCTAGTGTGGGAGGATCTCTCTAATTATTGAGAGCGTTCATGGAGAGGTAATAGTTCTCTATGCTCTAGAGATTTTCTACAAGGATGTTATGCACACAATCATTGGTTAGCTGGTGGAATAACCCCTTGGAACATTAGAGAATAATTACATAAAGGGTAATTTAATACACCAGGTAATAATAAATAATTATCACATGTTCTGTTAATTATTTAAGTATTCTATGTAAAACCCCATGTTAAATAATAATATCAATTCTATTATTTCCATAACATGTTCTTAAATTGCATGTTATATTTAAATATTATTTAACCAAATAAAATTTAATATTATTTATCACTGGCCCCTTATCTTGGTCTCTCAATCCTCCTCAATATTTATTGATCCCTAAATAATGATTTTTATTTATTAAATAAATATAAAATCATTATTCCCCAAAAAATAAATATTCCATCTGCGATATATTTGCCTCGAATAAATAGCGATTAAATAAATGTGATGAGGTATACATGAATAATTATTAAAAAAACATGAATAATATTTATTCAACCTGTTAAGTACTAAATTATTTTACTGGGATACTGGCTACACTTAGTATGTGACCCTCTAGTACTCTTTCTCGATGGCTTTAAGCAGGCTTTTCTAAAGTTCAAGATTACTGTCTAGCAACTGGTCAAGGCACCCAAGAGAAATAAGATGATATCGCAACGACATTTTACCTCATACAGACACTTACCATGTAATATAATCCATTTGTCCTGATATCTCCAAACAAGTGGGATGCATGCAAGTGCCATCAACCCATGTTCTCTATTTATCACTCATTAACTTCCTAGAATTGAACTTGCATAGAGAACACCATGGCCACAAATTTAGTTTGGCTATATTATTTCTATCAATGGTCCTGAGATATCTAATTATATAGAAGTGACAAACCCTTTATCTCGTTATTCATTAATGTAGTATTAGTTGTGACACACCCAATATATCCTACCTCACCACAAACATCTATCATCATGATTTTCATCAATATATCTACATGTGTGAGACATAATACCCATTAATAAAAATAATAATGTCTAAGGATCAATACACACATCCAGAGATAGAAACATCCAATGAAAATTATGAATGTGGATTTCCTTCTCATGGGTCTTATTCTAAAAATATTCTACAGGATGTTACCAAGGACGCAGAACAAGAGAAGATTCCTCAAAGTTTCATGAGTCCCCACCCGTGACAGCCTGTATCATTTGTGTCCCTTCAAATTATATCATCCATACATAGAACATATATTCAAGAATTGTGTCACGACACTTCTGAGGTCTCATCATAGTAGGGATTCACTATGAACTTTTAGTGTGATGGTTATTCTTAAGACGTTATCACATAAAATGTCACATATAAGAATAATTGTGATGTAATGAGGAGTTTATTGATATCCATCCCATGTATACTATTTTATGATAAAGTAAAAAAGGTGTTTATTTAAGGGAACCAACTCTAATAGTAACAACTCTGATAAGGTGTCATGGGCCTAACTTAGGGTAAGCTGCTACACAACAATGGGTCTTATTGTGCACCTGGTTTGACACTCCTTGGGGGTATTCTTAGGATAGTTCACATTTTCATTGCATAACATTATGAATAATTGAAAACTAATTATGTCCCCAAGGAAACCATGTTTATTATTATGATTTAATCTATGAATAATATTCCAGTTTATATTATGTGTTTTTCTAGCTTGAGATTATTCATTATGATTCAAAATATAATTTAATTTATTCAATTATTTACTTAACATAATGGATGATATGAAAACCGTATCAACACATGTATCCCATGTAGGAATTTCCCTCCTACAGAAGATAATGATGTTGTTACAAGAGTTTTAAATAGTGTTGAGAAACTTATAACTATACTTATATAGTTGACTCAGGTTATGAATAATAACATTATCTATATAGAGCATCCTGATTCACATCATGTAGGAGAAATGTTATATCAATTTATGAAACAATAGTCTCCATCATTCAATGGGACTACAAACCCATTTGTATATGAGTAGTTGATAAGTTCCTTAGAGAAGATATTTCTCACTTTGGGATGTAATGAAAGGGAGAAATTTATCATGGTAGCTTGTCATATTTTGGGATATGTGGATCAGTGGTGGTCATTAATTAAAAAAGGATGAGGAATAAATATAAAAAATGGAATAGAATTATTTTAATTAAATTTTCAGGGAAAAATATTTCCCTCGTTAATAGGGAGCAAATATAGAGAGGTAATTTTTGAGACTAAGATTGAAAATTGGATGAAAATTTTTCCATGTATGAATCCTAATATATAATGATATAAAGGCATGTAATTTACTATATACATAATACAAGGATAAATATTAATTGATTATTTGATGGTTTAAAACTATTCCTCCTAAGGGCACTAGTCTCCCGAAATTTCTTCTCCTATAAAGATATAGTGTTATGTGCTATCATGGTTGAAAAATATTTCCCTATGTCTTATGAATTTAATGGAAATAAAGAGTTTAATGGTGATTATAAAAACTATGGGAATGAAAATAAGGAATATAGGAAGAAGGGAAGAGTTAAATTTCCATCCTATGATAATTTTCGAAAGATACACCTTGATACCTTCCTGAAGAGTATGGGTGTTTGTTATAATTGTGGAGAAAAAGTCCACCAATCCAGTGATTGTAATGGAATGAAAGAATTAATAATGTTTAAATCTACAACTACATTAATATGGGACATAATTCCAATTATTATCCTAAGAGTAAAGGAAAATTTCCCCAATGAAGATGAAGGAATCAAGTCCTTGCATATGTGGTCACAACTGCTAAGGTATAATTTCCTGATGATGTTGTGGGAGGTACTTTAATCATTTTCTCAAACTTATCCCATTATTTATTTGATTTTTTATCATCATATTCTTTTATTTATTCCCATTCTTCCATGAAAATTAGACGTTTACTATTGATTTAATAAGGGAGTTGTGAGTAAAAACTAATATGGTATTTATCATTACAACAATGATGTGTCATTCTGTCTCCTTTATGACTCATAACATTAGTTTCCAACCTTGTCATCATAATTATATCTAACTTTTATATAATAATAGGTATAGATTGGATTTCAAAAAATGATGCAAAAATCAATTTCAAGAAGAAGTATGTCACAATTTGTAAGGAAAATATAGAATACCTTATCTTTAGAAAAGAAACATCATCATATAGTTGTTATATAGATCCACCTTTAGTAGATATATTAAATGAAATGTTTCAGAATGAATATAAAATATTATCTATGAATCACAAAATTGAATATGTATTTATTGTGGAAGAATATATAGATATATTTCTATAGGATTTTCCTAGAAATCCTCCAGAGTGGGAAGTTAATTTATCTGTCGATTTAATTTTGGGTGCATGACCTATATCAAAGTCTCCTTATTGAATGGACATATTAAAATTAGTAGAGATAAAGAATCAACTTGAGGTATTGAGTGATAAAGGATTCATTCTCCCTAGTGTTTCTCCATGGGGAGACCATGTTCTCTTTATCATGTTTACAGATAGATCCATGAGGCTCTTCATTGACTATATGGAAATCAATGCTATTACGATATAGAATAAGTATCCTTTGCCTTACATTGTCAATTTATTTGATAAAATTCATGGAGATCAATATTTTTCAAATAATAACCTTCTATCTGGATATCATCAATTGCGTGTGAGGAAGGAAGATATTACACATATAGAATTTCAAACTATGTATGGACATTATGTGTTTATAGTAATTCCATTTCAACTGACTAATGCAACCTATGTTTACATGGATATTTTGAATAGTTTTTTCAAGGAATATCTACATGAATTTATTGTGAAATTTATTGAAGATATATTGGTATACTCCAAAATCTATGTATACCACCATAATAATCACATGAATTTTGTTTTGAATTATCTTGGAAGAAATGAATTATATGTGAATTTCAGAACATGTAAATTTCACTCCAATAAATTTCTTTTTCTTTCATATTGTTTCGAAGTTTGGAATCATTGTTGATATTAGGAAGACAAAGTTATTTCAGGAATATCCTACACAAATGAACATAACTGAGCTAAGTAGTTTTGTTGGTCTAGAAGATTACTATCGGTGTTTCATTCATAATTTTTCCTGATTAACTAACCTATTAAACAAGATTACTCGTAAAGGGGTTATGTTTGTATAGACAAAAGAATGTGTATAATGTTATGAATAATTGAATGGGGTTAGTGAATGCCATGATCTAGACTCTACTATAGTTAAATGGTGTATTTTTTATTTATAGTGATGCATCAAAGATAGGACTCAGTTGAGTCCTTATACAGAATAATAAATTTATTTCCTCTACATCAAGTTAGTTAAAAATACTTGAATAGAACTGTCCAAATCATGATCTTTAGTTAACAGCGGTAATATTTTCTCTGAATAAATGTAGTCACTATCACTATATCAAAATATTTGAGATATATACACATCCCAGATCTTGAAATAAATCTTCTCATAGAAAGAACTCTAAATGAGGAAAATTTGTTGTCTCTAACTACTCAAGGATTATGATTTTAAAATACACAACCACCTTGGGAAGGTGAATAAGGTAAAAGATTCATTGAGCAGGATGGATCCTAGAGTTTTAAAAAAATGATGATTGATAAGAATCATCTGTATATAGAACTAGAAAATATGGATATGGGAATTATCATGGAAGGTGAAACATCGTCACTTTTTCAATTGGTTTCCTAATTATATTTATTCAAAAGGATTAATTTTCTCTCTCTAATGATGATAATATTCATAATAAAATTATCATGTTGAATGGTGAGAAGTTGGAAGACATTAGCAATGAATATGGAATTCTGAAATTTGGGAGGGGGATCTGTGTTCTCTAAATACCCGAGCTAAAAATAGTGTTATTGGATGATGCCTATAGTATTAATTACTCTATACACCCTTGTATCACTAATATGTATAGAGATTTGGATGAACATTTATTGTAGGATAACATGAAGAAAAAAATTAATGATTTTGTATCTTGATGTTTAGTTTGTCGCCAAGTGAAGTTATAAAGACATTATTCTAGATGAGTCATGAAACCTCTTCCAATTCCTAAAAGGAAATTTGATAACATAACCATGGATTTGTTAACTAGATTACCAAAATCTCTAAGAATGATTGATGTAATGTGGGTAATTACTGATCAATATACCAAATATTCACATTTCCTTGCTATAGGGGATGAATTTACACTATTCCACATTACATGAATTAATATTAATGTTGTTCTAAGACTTCATGGATCACCTCTCTCAAATGCGTCTATCTTGATCCATGATTTACATCGAAATTCTTAAAAATATATATAAATATATAGATATTAATATTTATTTTAGTACTTCTTATCACCCTCAAACTAATGGGCGGTCCGAAAGGATGCTCCAAACATTATAAGACATGTTGATATCATTCTCACTTGAAATTCAAGATATTTGGGATCAGTATTTACCTTTGGAAGAGCTTTCCTACCAAAATAGTTTCTATTCTAGTAATAAAATAGCACTATATGATGAATTGCATAGAAAGAGATGTTTCACACCAACATGTTCGGATAAATTTTGTGAAATTATGCTAGTAGGCCCATAGCTTATAGAGGAAAAAAAGTTAAAGTCTATTCAAACCCATATCAAAGAAACTAAATATAAGAAAAAGATTTATTCCAAACAATAAAAAATAGATTTTAAATTTCATGGGGGAGATCATGTTTTCTTGAAAGTATCTCTATAGAAGTGTGTTATAATATTTTAGAAGAAATGGAAACTAAGCCCCAAGTCCATTAGTCCTTTTGAAATTCAGGAGAGAGTTGGAGTTGTGGCTTATAATTTGAAATTGACTCCTACCCTTTCTAAAGTACATAATTTTTTCCACATCTCTTTATTAAATAAGTATATTCCAAAACCATCAATTATCCTTGCTTGTGAAGGAATAGAATTGGAACCTAGAATATCTTACTATGAAGAGACTATCCTGATTCTGGACACACAAAAAATGGTGTTGAGGAATCAAATAACTCTGTTGTCAATGGAAATTTCAAAAAATCATGAAATTGTAGAGGCAACGTGGGAGCCTGAGGAACTTATGATGAAGAACTACCAATGTATTTTTATGAGGTGACATTATTGAAATTTCTAGGATGAAATATTTTTTGGAGGGCATACTTTAACAACATAAAATTATATCAATGATATTTCCCTTATTATGCTTATTTGATATAGTATAAATCACATAGAATTATTTAGAAAACATAATAAAAACATTATAAAAGATGAATGAATGAAATAATAGGATTTTTTAGAATTTATGAATCCTATACCAATGGAATAGTAACATGAAATGTTGAATAGAAATGTGAACATTATGAATAGTAACCTAGCCAATAAAATAGTAACCTCGCTAATAAAAGTATAAAAAATATAGGAATATTATAAACGAATATATGATATAATTATATCATAGTATAAGAAAGTGAATATTTTAAAATTTTATAATTAAGTGATGTTTTTTTAGTTATAAATATTTAATTAATTTTATAACTAAAAAAATTTAAAGAAAAATATATTTTCATAAAATGCATGATTAAATTAATATTTTATTGTCTTATTATTTTAGGATAATTTTTGAGACCTTAATTAATTTTTCAGAGTGTTATAAAATCTATTATAAATTTAAAATCTGTGTTTTTTTATTATATGATGATTTTAATTAAAATTTAATTTTATCTTATTTAGAAAATTATTTTCATAAAATGGAGTCCATATTGAATTATACATGTCTAAAAATAGTTATAGAGAATTTTTGTGATTTTTTTAAAAACTTAGTTTTTTGTGATTTATAAAATACAGTAATTTGCGGTATACATACATTATATGATTAATACACTATTACTTAAGCCATGGATGATGTAAGCACCATAATATCAAACATTACTTAAATATTTCAATATATTTAATGATAATTCTCAAATTATTAATAGTCTTGAGGAAAAATAATAAAAAAATGAATAAAATATTTAAAAAACAGCCCACTCCTCCACTTTAAATACCACCCTCACCACCCCTTCCCCTCAGACCTTCCAATCGTTGGGAATTTTCAAATTATTCCCAATATGATTCCCAATACCCTCACACACATCTAGGATCTCCATTTCTCTTTAAATGAACAAAATATTTTCCCTACTGAGGTTCTCAAGGAGGATTAAATGGAGAGGTAAAAACCTCTTTCTTTTTCTTTTAATTTATTTTCATGGTATTTTATTTTCTTATTTTATCATTACCCCCACATCCAAACAACATGAAAAATTAAATACATTACATATACTATAGAATTATTATTATAATTGAATAATCCATCATCAATCCCCTTTCCCCCTCCCTTTTATTTTAAAAATGGAAACTCTATTCATGAGGTGTTGATTAATCACCTTCAAGGATGAAAAATTTTAATTTTACTTCACCATAATAAATGATGTCCAAAAAGTCATTTAAATGGATGATTTTTAAAAAAAAATTATATTAAAACATTTTTTATTTTATGAAAGTAACATATTTACATATTAATAAATGATAAAACAAAACAAGTTCGTTGGGATCTAACACCACTTATATTAATCAAAAAAAATATTTTGAATGATTCATCCTAATATATAGGTAAAACAATATATAATAAAAATAAGACTTCTGGATGTTATTTAATAACATATAATTATAATTCTAAATAATTATACCCATTTTACATGAACTCCATTACTTATAAACAGGAAATCTGATCATGAAAACCCTAAAAATGAATGCACCTAAAAGATAAAATTAAACTCTATAACTCATCATTAAGGCCATAAATTAACCAAATAAGACAATATTGAAACAAATACACGTAGAAATTATTATAAATTAATTATTTAATGGATTTAATTTTATTTTCCTTGAATTTAAGTTCAAGTTCCGAACACATTTGAACATAATGATTGGGATTCTACCAACACCCTAATTTTTTCTTTTGGTTATTCATTCACTATATTTACCCCAATGTACTACTTTTTTATTTTTGTGTAATTCTTCTATATTATGTTTATATTTTTAAAACTCAAATATCTATATCTTTTCATCAATTTTTTATAGGGAATTACATTTTTATAGGGTTACCTTCTAAATTCTTCCCTATAAGAAAACTCAATTAAAGGGAACTTCCTAATTTCATACCCACTTTCATGTACCATCCATAATATATTTTAAGATTCCATTCTTTTTATTAATTCTATAATTATTTCATGAAAATCAATATTTTTTATTTCAGGACTAATATAAAAAATTATGACAAATAAAAATGATTTTTTCAAAAGAAATATTCTTTGTAATGTAAAAGTGGTTTTTCCCACAAGAATTTCATAATAATTTTATTAGAGTGGTTTCATTTATTTTAACACCTATATTGAATTTTGTGATTAATTTAGATTAATATATTATGTTTATCAAGTAACATATTTTATTAAATTATTTATGATTAGTTTGATGGTGGATATTCTATCTTGATATCATTCACCATAATGCTTGGAATGGTTCGTGATTTTGTTTACCGATTAGGGAGAGTCATTTAAATTTCATGTGTATGTGTTGTTTTGGTTTAACCCTGTTCTTATGTGGATTTCATTGGACTTAGTAAGTAATGGGTGGATCCCACTATATCCTCTATATGAATTGTTAGGTGTAATGTCTTGGAAATTCTGTGCAATTGTTTTTAATTATATATAATTATTTGGACACCACACACATTGAAAAAACGTGATTCAGAGGCTCAGTGAGCCCAAAACATAATTTTGAACTTTTTTTTTATTTCACTTAAGTAAACGTGCGAGTGGGATTTCCAAACATTGGAACTGGTTCTTAGATCAAAACTCTAAGGGCATCGTTGAACTCAGAACACCAGGATTTGCCTAGAAAGGACTTAAATTCAATTGATAAGGGCCAAACGAAAAAGTTAAATTTTGGAATTTTGAGAAAATAAAAAAATAACATTAAAAAGTAATTTTATTTTATTTTTTTCTCATTCATTGAGCAGAAGATAGTGATGTTACGGTGCAAAGACGAGGCAGTGACGGGGCACATTAATGGAGATCATTAATGGATCATGAAATCACATCATAACGATGCTTTAATGAAACGTAACAATGACACAGTTTCATAAATGAAATAGTGTAATGATGTGAAATCATAGCGTAACAGAGACATTGTGACATGTTTTCCTTTTATTTTGGTTGATGCATTGGTGGAATGAGAAATTAAACTGCTAGGATTCTCTGATGAACCTCTGACAAACTTCCTCTCCAACGAAGAATGAAAAACACCGATGAATGTCAAACATATTCGACACACCTAGAAAAATAGAGCCGGAAGCAACAAACAATGTCGATGCCTTGAATCCTTGAGGACGTAACTCTGTGGCAATTAATGTTAATAGGTAGGGGTTATTTTATTTAATTTTTTTTCTGTTATTTTATAAAAATGATGAGCATTGGTCAACCCAAGAATAGGTTGATCTAAAAATCATAAATTTATGTGGGAGGGTAACTTTTTTTTTTCAGATTATCATTATCCAGTATTGAAATTATCATCTTTTTGATTGAACAGAAATCCCCAGACCTCCCATATTTTTAATCATCTAATGCAAAGGGCATGGGTCAACACAAAAAAGGCATGAGTACCTCTGTTGTGTGCATTCATTATGGTCGTATCCTCAATGTGGAAGCAAGAGGAGTCTGGGTCCATGGTAGGGATGGAGGTGACTAGGGGGGCCCATAGGCACAATATATTTGAAAACGGTCCACTAGAGTAGCTTTGCTAGCTACAGAAGGGACTGCCGATGTGTCCGTGTTGGGGGTAGCGGTCGGATGGCCACGAAATTGGGATGATGCAGCGCCCGATGGGCGCCACATGGAGGGGTGGCCTTTGTACGGGCCTCCTAGGGAGCTGGCGAACTGTAGTAGTCCAACCACATATGGAGGTTCCCCACGCTTCCATAGGGCAGACAAGAAGCCGGATGCAGCTAGTTGTCACGTCCCAAGATGACCCCACTGGTCTCTCATGCAACCGGTCTTCCGGCTCGTGGGTCATACCCCCAACCACCAGGTCAGATCGATCTCACACTATTAGGCCAGAGCCGCACCAGTGGGCTGGACCCATGCCAGCAGGTTAGACCAGCAGCGTTCGGGCTAGGCTGGACTAGACCGAGATGTTGGGCGACCTGGAGGGCTGGACCCTCATCCAAACTGGTCCCGGTCTAGCGAGGCCCATTAGGCCTGGCCCACTGGCCAAGCCAGACTGGACCGACCCAGACCTAAAATGGGTCAGGTAGAGTCAGTAAAATTTAAATTGGGGTATGTGGGACCCCCCAAGCTGGGTTTTTTTGGTCGGTCCGACCGTGTTGGACCAGGCCCAGACGCAACTGACCCCCTCTTTTATAAAACTCTTGTATCATGTAAACCGCACATCTGATTGATGATCTGTTTGAAAAATTCAGACCCTATCAACAAGGCTTAACTCTTTCCATGAACTGAGGATATATTCATGGAAGTTTCGATGTGATGAATAGCTCAAGGAGTTGTTCTCCCAAGCGCGCAACATAATGAACCCTATGTATGGATGATACCTAAAGACTAAGGATTATCAACTCTATGTGACTCAACGATGGCCTAGTGGGAAGCAGCTCTGTGTGCCCTGGTAGTCCCATTGTGTGGAGTATATCTATGTGACCTAGCAGACCCATGATTCTCAACTGTAGGATTATCTCACTATGGTCGAGGTGGGAAGTGGCTCTGTGTGACCTGACAGGCCCACAGTGGGGAGTGGCTATGTGTGACCTAGAATACTCATAATACACATCAGGTATGAGAACCACAGTGGTCCAAGGTTAGTGGGAAGTGTCTTATGTGTGACCTAGTGGACCCATTGTACTCGATAGAGGATGAGTTCTCCAGCAGCAGAGGAGTTTGATAATGTGACTGATTATTCTTCTATTTCTATCCTAAATGTATACTTGGTGTGAGATGTATTGTTCTACATGCTTTACATTAAGGATTTTTGTGTGGTATTTACTATTTTTTTAGTGTCCCTACTAATTATCACGTTACTCACCCCTACATGAGCTCCGCTCACTCGTGTCATGTCCCGTGCAGGCGATAAGCGTTTCGACAGAGATTTTAGTGGACCAAGACCCAAAGGTGCTCAGGGAGATGGGGCCAACAGATGCTACGATGTTGAAAATGGTGTCCTAGGACTAGGTGGGGCTTAGTATAATAAGTTTTATATGACATTATACTTTGTATTCAAGTATCTACACTACTCTCACGATCAGGTGGGGTTTTCTGCAGATGGTCATCAAAGTTTCCTTTTTTTAATTTTTTGTTTTCAGTTTTTTGTTGGGATTTATTTCTGGCCCACTTGTATTAGTTTTACATGTACTCAGCTCTGTTTTAGTGGTACTTTTTTTCCTTTTCAATTTTTGGGATTGGGTTGGGCATGTGTGTTTGTACATGTACTCAAGAAAATGTCACCCGCTTTCAGGTTGACGCCTTCGGTGCTAGTCGCCAGCTTCTGGCCTTCAAGAGGTGGGCATGGAGTAGTCACAGAACGTGCCCCAGGGGACAGGTTATGCCAAAGTGGTATAATAGGGTGGTTGGTCCTAACACAAATACTGGGAGTTTGTGTTTTTTTGGGAAATAGTGTTAAGTGTTTTAACTCTGACTTCCAAATTTAGGGAGTCTAGTGTTTGTGCGTCGGTCGATGTATTTGTACACCAGGACCTTGAATTATTCTTTTCATATCTACACATGAAAAAACTTATTGCATAAGTGTCTCCTTTTTTTATTCTGAATAAAAGTCATCTTGCAAGGTATAACCTTCTAACTGTGGTACATCTTGATCTATATCATGATGCCTCCACATGGCGACCAGCCAGTATCCTGATAAGAGGCCGTAAGGATAGCCTGCCCAGAGACAAGGCATCCATTCAGGGACCAATTCTAGAGATGACCCCACAGGGTGGTGCACTAGTGCTACCACCACCTGATGGTCAGTGTCTATTACTGGCGGTTCTGGTAGAGGATGCACACACACTTAGTTCCCTTCACAAATTTTAGAGATAGAGACCTCCTAGGTTCATGGGAGAGATAGATCCTCAAGTTTCTAAGGACTGGTTGGAGGTAGTTATGTGGGTCTTCTGATTAGTGAGGACACCACCTAACCAGATGGCAATTTTGGCAGCGATTCTTCAGCTGGGTTTGGTAGGGATATGGTGGAGCTTGAACAACCAGACCCACGATGAGGAAATCCTCACCTGGGAAGACATTGAGCGTCTTTATAAGGAGTATTTTTTTCCTCACAACCTTGTGCTCTGTACATATTCAAGAGCTACTTCAATTACAATAGGGATGCATGATGGTGTTTGAGTACTCAGCGAGTTTCAAGGAGCATTATCTCTACATGATAGATATGGTGTGAGACCTTTTCTTCAGGGCTCGAGACTTTGAGCAGGGACATAGGTGGGAGATAAGGGCCTCAGTGTTGTCTCTTATCATCCCTACCCAGGTAGGAGTGCTGGAGCGAGCCCTTCTAGTAGATAGCTTTTTGGTAGAACAAGAACTGACAGCTAGAGCCTCCAGAAAACCCTAGGATGTAGAGTCTTCAATAGGAAAAAAACAACAGACATGATGGCCCAAGAATGCTAGGTCTTTCTTGGGATGACCCAAGGACTCGAGGTTGGCAGTGCATGGCTCCCAGTCCAGTGGGAGTTAGTTGGGAGCCAAGAATTGATTCGCGTGCAGTGGGAAGGGACACATGGCATGTGACTGCCCCACACATTATTCAGATGAACAACAGATGGTTGAGGGGCTGCCGAGATAGAGGTAGTGGTTTGAGTGAGGAGGTCTGTAGGCTGTCGAACATGACAGGGGAGCTCACCAAAAAGTAGGCAGTGGGCAGTGTTTTGAGGTGTTAATGTCATCACTCCTAGGTGGGCCACCCCAACCTCATGGAGAAAGCAGACAGGGGCGATCACAACATTAGGCAGTGGAGGCCTACGACCATAGCACTCCAGATATGATTTGAGGTATAATTTGTGTCTTCTCCACCCTAGCTGAAATTCTTATAGACACAGGTTCTAGTCACTCATTCCTTTCCATGCCTCTCGTTCCAAGTTCAGGTATTCCGGTGGAGTCATTCGCTTGATCCTTATGGATAGAGACTTTTATGGGAGGGTATTCGATGATTAAACACTAGTGTTGGTAGTGTGAGCTTAAACTGGGAGGATAGAACTTTGGTTGGGATATCGTAGTAGTGGCGTCGAATCCTTACAACGTCATATTGGGTATGGACTGGTTATCCACATTCTATACTCAGATCAATTATTTTAGGCATACAGTGTGGTATGTCTGCAGAGATGGGACCATGTTTTACATCACTAATGAGAAGGAAACCCTTGCAGTGCAAGATGGACTATCTTAGAGGAGGGTACAACCGATCACTCGCTAGTAGGCTAGCCTTACCCTCGGTGCAGTGGTTGAGAGGAGTCCAATTTTTCTGGTAGTGTTGGACAAGTATAATGATGTTTTTCATGAGCATGTTTCGAGACTACCTCCTTGCAGGGAGATAGAATTCTGCATCAACCTATACCCTGGTATGACCCCGATATCCACACCAGCATATTAGATGTCTCCTGTGGAACTTTGTGAGCTGAGGGTACAACTTGAGGACTTATAGAAGACGAGTTTCGTAAGGCCCATCATTTCACCAAGGGCATCCTCGATGATTTTTTTCAAGAAGGAATACAGGAGATTGAGGATGTTCATGGACTTTCAGTGCCTGAACCAGTTGACTGTAAAGAATAAGTATCCACCACTAAGAATCGATGATCTCTTCATCTAGCTGAAGGGGAAAAGTGGTTCTCAAGGATAGACCTCAGATCAGGCTGTCACCAGCTTTTGTTATGGGATCTGAATGTACAAAAGACAGACTTCATGTGCCGGTATAACCACTATGATTTCCTGGTGATTCCTTTCAGCATGACCAATTACACAGTAGTGTTCATGGGACTCCTGAACAATATCTTCTACTCTTACCTCGACCGGTTCATCATGGTCTTCATCGATGACATCTTGGAGCACTCACCGTCAGAGGATGAAGATAATACACACTAGAGGATAGTCTGGGATACACTTTGAGAGCACCAACTTTATGTTAATTTCTCAAAGTATCAGTTCTAGATTTGAGAAGAACAATTTTTGGGACATGTCATCTCAGAGGCTATAGTTGCAGTGGATCTGATGATGACTTAGGCGGTGCTTGCTTGGGATCCATCCAAGAGTGTGATTGAGGTGCGATGCTTCTTGGTGTTGGATGGATACTTTTGGAGGTTCATGACCATATTTTCTAGATTAGTAGAACCCTTATCAGCTTTGACATGGAAGGGAAATCTCTTTTGTGGACGGAGAAATGTCTGTAGAGTTTCCAGGAGCTAAGGCGGAGACTGACTAGTGCCCCCATCTTGAGACTACTAGGGGAGGGAATTGGGTATGTAGTTTACTATGACACATTAGGGAACATACTTGGTTGTGTTCTGATATAGGAGTGGGTAGTGATCACTTACACCTCCTGCTAGTTGAGGCAGCATTAGTAGAACTACACGACCCATGACTTGAAGTTATCAGCAGTGGAATTTTTCTAGAAGATGTGTCGGAACTACTTGATGGTTGAATGAATTACATTTCACTCCAACCATAAGAGTCTCGGATATATCTACTCCCAGAAGGACCTGAACTTGAGATAGAAACAATGGCTAGAGTTCCTCCAAGACTATGACTTAGAGATAGTCTATACTCCTAGAAAGGGGAACGTGGTGGCAGACGCACTCAGCAGGAGGTCCAGTTTACAGCTACTCAGTGATGTGAGAGATCAGTTGACCGCAATGAAAATATCCTTCATGAATTATGGTGGAGTTTCTTACCTTTAGTCAATGACTATTACTCCCCCACTATTACTGAGAGTCATGGAGTCACAACTGGTGGATGTTAACTCTGAGGCCCGACGTGCTCAGTTATCCTCATAATGGACACCTGATGTATTTTCAATAGGTGGGGAGCACGTCATTATTTTCAAAGGTCACACCATAATTCCAGTGACGTTGCGAGAGGAGGTGTTGAGGGAGTTCCATAAATCCCCTTTTTCAGTTCATCCTGGAGTGGAAAAGATTTACAAGGGCCTCCAACATTAGTACTAGTGTCCAGGGATGAAGAAAGCGGTGGTTGAGTTCATTTCTTAATGCCTCACTTGTCAGCAAGTGAAGGCCAAGAATTAGGTTCCAACTGGTTTAGCCTAGACACTCGAGGAACCAGAGTGGAAATGGGATGGTATCTTGATGGAATTTTTGATGGGGTTACAATGTACATCCATGGGAAACAACTCTATCTTGGTGATCGTTGACCAACTCAACAAGTCAGCTCACTTCCTACCCATCTAGGAGAGGGGGCCTGTAGAAGGCTTGGGGAGCCTCTATGTCCATGAGATAGTGTAGATTCACTGGGTTCCTTAGACAATCATCTCAAATCGTGATGCTCACTTTATATCCCAGATATAGAGGGGATTATAGGAGGTGTTCGGGACATATCTATGCTTGAGCACAGATTTTCATCCCCATATAGATGGTCAAACAGAGTAGACCACACAAACAATGGATGACATGTTATGTACTTGCATCCTGTATTTTGGTTGTAGTTGGGGGGACCAACTTCCACTGGTGTATTTTTCATACAAAATCAACTATCACCCCACCACTGTCATGACATCGTTTCAGGCCTTATACGGGCAGCTTTGCAGATCACCCATATACTGGATAGACCCAGGGGAGTCGGCACTCTTGTCTCCAGAGTTGGTACATGAAACCGCCGAGAAGGTACATATCATCCATTAGTTGATGAAGATTGCACAGAGTTGGATTAAGTCTTATGATGACAGGAGATGAAGACCCTTGGAGTTTGATGAGGGTGATCATTTATTCCTTTGGGTCTCACCCTGATGAGGATTACAAAGATTTGGCCCGGGTGGCAAGCTATCTCAGAGGTTAATGGGACCTTTTCAGGTCTTAAGAATAGTTGGAGAGGTTTCATACCACCTAGATCTTCCCCCATGGATGCATCGGGTGCATGATGTTTTCCATGTGTCGCAGTTGGGGAGATACGTGCACGATCCATCACAGGTCATTGACTGGGGAGAGCTGTTAATTGACGATTTTGTGATGATTGCGGAATTCGTTGTGGAGATAGAGGATCGACAGTTGTTGGTCCTATGTTGTCTCTCGATTCCTATGGTGCAAGTTTGGTGGTAGCACATGAATCCCTAGGAGAGTACATGAGAGCAGGAGGCTCAAATTTGTGCTTAGTACCCCTATCTGTTTGATTAGTGTTTTTTCCTTTTGGTGTCGTAAATCCCTAAGGTGGGAAGAATTTAATGTCTCTTAAATTCTGTGTTCTTTTTTTTTAATTATATGGAATTATTATAATAGCACACACATTAATGGTACATGATTATAAGGCCCAATGATCCCAGAACGTAATTTTTAACATTTTTTTAGTTCACTTAATTAAACGTGTAGGCGGGTTTTTCTAACTTTTGAATAGGTGCTTGGATCAAAAATCCAAGGGCATCGTTGAACTCAAGAACACCAGGATTTTTTTAGAATGGACTTAACATCGGCTATCAGGGGTCGAATGGAAAATTTAATTTTCAGACTTTAGGGAAAATAATAAAATGACATTAAAAATTTGTTTGATTTTATTTTCTTTCCTCATCCATTGAGTGGTGGAAAAAAATGCTATGGCACGGTGATGAGGCAGCATTGAGGTGCCATAATGGATCTCATTAATGTCTTGTGAACTCGTAGATTAATGATTCATTTATTACGCTTAACAGCGATGCTATTTCATAAATTAAATAGCGTAACGACACGACGTCGCAGCATAACAGAAAAGATACGACATGTTTTCCTTTTATTTTGGTGGAAACGTTGGTGGAATGAGGAATTAAACAACGAGTATTCTCGAAAGAACCTCCGATGAACATCCTCTCCAATGAAGAATGAAAATCACTAACGAACGTCAAACATCTTTGACGCACCTCGAAGAACGGAGCCAGAAGCGACGAACGACGTTGACATCTTGAAACCTCGAGGACGTAATGTTGCGGCAATGATTGTCAAAGAGGTTGGGGTTATTTTATTTAATCTTATTACCTATTATTTTCTAGAAATGACAAATGTAGATCAACCCATGACTAGGTTGATCTATGAATTTTTTGTTTATGAAGGATGGTACCTTTTTTTGGATTTTTGTTATCCGGGATTGAAATTATCGTTTGTGGATTGAACTAAAATCCCCAAAACTCCCATGTTTTTAAAACTCAAATGAGGAGGGAACATGATGACATGAACAGGGCCCGAGCACCTCTTTCGTGTGCATTCATTGTGGTTGTTTCCTCAATTTGGTGGTAAAAGTAATCTGGGGCCATGGTAGGGATAGTGGCGACCCAGGAGGCCCATAGTCGTAGAAAGATTGGAAAATGGACCCCCATAGCAATTCCGGTGGCCCACAGAAGGGACCACCGACGTGCCGGTGGTAGCAGCTGGTAGCAGCCACGGGCGGAGGATGGCGGCGTGTCCTGGCGGGTGTCGCATGGAGGGGTGGCACGCGTCCTGGCTGTCCGGGTGGCTGGAGAGCCACGAACGTCAGTCCGCAGCTGTAGGAGCCCTGTGCGTCTACGGGGAAAGTGGGATGCCAGACGCGGCTAGCTGCCGTGTCCCGGGAGCACCCCAAAAACCACCCATGTGGACGGTCTTCAAGCTGGCGGGCCACGCCCCCAGCCAACAGGTCGTGCCCCAAGCTAGCGGGTCGCGCCCCCAGCCACCGGGCCGTGGTGGTCTCGCGCCTAGCAGGCCGGACCCACGCTGGTGAGTTGGACCTATACCTAATAGGAAGGACCCACGTCGACAGGGGATAACCATGCCCTTTGGGCCGGTTGGGACTAGACCGGGTCACTGGGTGACCCGACAGGCTGGACCCTCGGCCAAACCGGGCCGGGTCCAATGAGGCCCATTGGGCCTGGCTGGACCAAACCGACCTAGACCAAAATCAGGAAAGGTCAAGTTGGTCAAATTTAAACTGGGGTATGTGGGACCCCCGGGCCGGGTTGGTCAGGGTGGTCTGATCGGGTCGGACCGAGCCCAGACGCAACTGGCGCCCTGTTTACTAAAACTCCAGTATCTTTCAAACCGCTTGTCTGATTGATGGGATGTTTGCGGTGTTGGGACTCTATCGAGAAGGCAGATCTTTTGGCATTCCATGGGGAGGATTTCATGGAATTTGAGATGTGGCTAATGGATTAAGGGGTAGTTCTCCCAAGCGCGGTACGTATGGAACCCTATGGTTGGCTGAGACCTGAGGACTGCTGACTATCGACTCTGTGTGACTTGAAGACGGCCTAGTGGGAAGAAACTCTGTGTGACCTAGAAATCCCATGGTGGGGAGCATCTCTGTGTGACTCGAAAAACCCATGGTACTAGACATGAGGAGTATCCTAGTATGGCCAAAGTGGGAAGCGGCTCTGTGTGACCCAGCAGGCCCACTGTGGAGAGCGGCTCTGTGTGACCTAACATACCCATGATAATCATCTGGGATGAGTACCACAATAGTCCAAGGTTAGCGAGAAGTGGATTCTATGTGACCCGACATGCCCACTGTGCTCGATAGAGGAGAAGTTATCCAGCAGCCGAGGAGTTTGATAATGTGACTGATTATTCTTCAATCACTACCCAAAATGTATACTTGGTGTGAGCGGTCTGGCGCTTCATGATTTACTTTGAGGATTGTTGTGTGGTCTTTCCTTTTTTGTTTTGGGGTCCCTACTGAGTATCATGTTACTCACCCTTGCACGGGTTCCGCCCTCTCGTGTCGGGTCCCATGCAGGCGATCAACGTGTTGACAGAGACGTTGGTGGACTGGGACCCAGAGGTGCTCAGGGATATGGGAGCGACAGATGCTATGACAGTGGACTTGGTAGCCTAGGACCAGGAATGGACCATTAGGATTAGGCGGACATGAAGTTCTTCTTTGGCTTCCAGTAGCTACAAAACAATCATGATTAGGTGGGATTTTTCCCCAGATGGCCATCAGAGTTTTGTTTTTGTACTTTTCTATTTTCAATTCTTTTGTTGGGTTTTCATTTTGACCCACTTGTATTAGTTTTACTTGTACTCAACTATGTTTTAGTGATACTTGCTTCCTTTTCAGTGTGTGGGACTTGGTTGAGCGTGTGGTTGCGTACAGGTACTCATGCAAATGCCTTCTACTTGGAGGTTGATGCCTTCGACGCTAGTCACCAGTCCCTGCCCATTAGGAGTTGGGTTTGGGTTAGTCACAGCACGGGCCCCGGGGGAGGGGTTGTAACATTAGGTCTCATAAGACAAACTAGACTAGGGTTTTACCGATTATGTATGGTGTCTTGGGCAAGGCCTTGATGGTATGTTATGATGTCTGACATTATACACTCCCTCATAATGAAACTAATAATTGATAGTCCATATAATTATTCGACTAGTAGAATAACCATAGATATGTTTTTTATGAAATTATTTAATCATATTTTATTCTTACCATATTATAATAAAAATTATGTTTTAATGACATATGTTTTTAGTTATCCACCATGCCTTATAGTTGATGTTTATGATAGATTCAAATGTATTGCTTACCCTTACAGATCATCTCATCTCACTCCTTTATTATGTTCCATGTTTCCTAATGATGTGAAGATTAATATTATGAATTAATCGCAAGGATAATCATGGAGTTTATGGGTGTTTCTGATGGATTTTATATGTTCTTTTTTCCTTTCAAGATGAAATGTAAAATTCATATATGTTGTATGGATTCCAAAAATACAAAACTGATCAGTCCTTTTGGATTTGAGTCCTGTATATATGATAATTTATTAATATAAGGGATTGACCCAGCGCTACTGGGGTTGTTGTATTAACAATTTCAGCTTGATTAATACTGATTTTAAGGATTTAGAGGAAGAAAGAAACTTGAAATAGATCGGTTAGGAACTGTTTCTTCTCTTTGGATAACCACATTGACATAAACATCATTCTATCAAGGTTTAGTCTTTTGGTACAACCAAGACCAATATGATGTGGTAAGGGATATATTTCAAGTATTTGTTATGAATTGGATGAAATAGAGTGCTCAAAATTTGTGGGAATGGTAGAATATGAGGTTTCCTTTTTTAAGGGAGGGTAGGGGCACTCTTGGAATTAATTATTGTATTCAATTAATATAAATATATTTTCATGGAAAAGTGGAAAAAATGATATATTTCAAATATATGATTTCTATGAGTCTAAATCCTCCCATCCAATAATATTTTTACAATTTCAGATGATATTTTTACCCTTATATCTTTGTTTTAATACCCCATTAACCCTTTTTAGGATAGCCACAATATCCATGTTTTTCACTTTATGGTTCATCAAATTTACTGTAAAAGGATGCGGTACCCCTAAATGGATGGTGTTTGATATTATAAACCATATATCCTTAACTTTTCTAAATTTATGTTTTTATGATGTTTAAATCATTAAATAAAATATAGTAAACCTAATATACCATTATAGTTATATTTGGGACTATTCACATAGTTTGTGTTTAATGTCATCAAGATTGTAATCGAATTACAATATAAACTTTTAAAACAAACATAAAATGTTAAATTTCTCTATAATATTCTTGTTGAAAATATTACTCACCCAAGATATATTTATTTTATTGTTATAAAATCATTTACTTAATTTGTCTACAGTATGAACTAGCACTGTGTCAACATTTCAAAAGCATTTCTGATAATTCATCCATAATAGAAAATTTAAAATATATTTAAATGATAAAAAATATAATAATAATTAAAATAAATATTTATTAATTATCATAAGAACTTTTTAATCATATAAAAATATTAAATATATTTAATCTAAGAGGGTGAAATTTTGTTATTATTCATTGATTAAAATCATACTGAGGTCATTATCAAATAAAAGATGCAAGAAATTTCAAATTTTTTTAAATTTTTCTACCGATGGTTCATTTTTTTATCAAATATATTAAATACAAGTGTTATGGATTTTTTGTTTCCTTATCACATTATTTTTGTAATTAATCACCTGATTTACCCTTACTAAGGTGAAAACAAATTACCATGGTTACAATTAATTATTAAAACAATAGAGTAAAACTATTCACCAAATATAACCCACCTAATACCAATATTTAATCCAATTTTGAGGATTCAATATCCAAAAGTTTCCAAAATCAATTTTATAGTAAATTCATCAAACACAATGAAGAATAGTTTTTAGAAAAATGTTGTTTTAAGACCAAAAATGAACTTCACTGAAAATAAATTATAATGCTCGTTCTAATTTAATTAATAAAATTATATATACTTATAGGTTACTTATGTTACTATAAGGCTAAATACAAGTCATAAGAGTAATTTTCAATAAAAAATGAATGTTTTACAAGAAACTGTTTTGTTTGGTATACACTAAAAATCAATCATTTTTGAAAAGTCCCAAAATTTCAACCTAAGATAATATTAAAAAGATAATCACAAAAAAGATACCATTTTATAAAATAGAATTTCTAAAATTAATGAAATTTACTTTTTTATAAAGTCAAAATAAAGCATATAAATCAATTATTTACTAAAATATATTTTTGAACCATAAAATGGATTCCTTTAAAATTGTGTTCATGTATCTTAAGAACTGATCAATACATTTATATTGAGTATAACTTTTATTTATATATATATATATATATATATATATATGTATATTTCAAAACATTGTTACTCCAATTCATACCCATCATTTCAATGACAATATTGTAACAATCATATATAAATTTATAATATTCCGGGGTACTACTATGATTAGTGTTGCGTTTTGTATACTCTATCAAGCTTAATATTCCTTTAAAATCCTGAGATGTTACGTTCTCCCTAACATTAATAAATTTAATCCACATAATTTTACATCATCTTAGTAATTAAGTGTTTCCATTTTGAAAATTCCATTCTTGAAAACCCGTAACATAAAATGGTTTGGAAAAAATCCTTTTAAAAAGGTAAAAAGTAATAAGAAGTTCTTCTAGAATAACACGTAAGAAGGTTTAAAAGAAAGAGAACATTTGTGGGAACTAAAAATATGTACATGGATGATAAAAGTAACTTAAAAATGATAGAAATTGACCGTAAATATTACCACAATATATTTAATCATAAAAAACCCATAAATCAATAATGAGTTAAGAATACTATAAATTCACATGAAATGATTATCATAAGATAAAATTTTGGTTTCAATATATTTTTCATAGAGTTTTGGAATTCCATTACCGTCTATTCTAAGAACACAGGTAAATATACTTTTTATTTAAATCCATAAATGCAATTTTCCCTTTTGTTGCATGTTTGAATCAATTTCTTATGTTTTATCATCTTTTACTTAAAATGATGAGTATGATTATTTAATGCTTAAAGTAGTGTGATAAACTCTTGATTCACCATGAGGTATATAAAATATTTAAAATATATTTTTTATGTATTTACTAAAACCAGTTAAGATAGTTTCAAAATGGATAAACCCTCATATAAAAAAATAATACAATAATATCCAAATTTTAACAATAACATCAATGGTTGAACATAAATCATTCCCTAAATAAATAACCATATATCTGAATTAATTTTAAAAACCATAACATAAATGAATTTTTTAACATCATATATTTTCCCGAACTATTAAACACACATCCCAAAAATGAAATCTCATTCTTACCAAAAAATTATTGAGGTTAAATTTGATGGTACACCGAAGCGATACTTGTAACTCAACGTAAATAAACATATCCCAAAATAAAATGAATCACCTCCAAATCCAATCACATAAAACATAAAATTGGGTTCCCATGCCTTTATACTTTTGTGGATTCGTTGGTCATGTGTTTCGGGCATGACAAGCCTTCTCTCACCTTCCTTAGGAATTATGTAGATTTGTGGGGGCTCAACCAGCCTTCGGCGATCTCAGTGCTCTATAATGTTTCCTGTTTCATTCATTTATACAATACAGATGATTTTTTGAAGGCATTGTCATGGAAAGAGAGGTGATGCAGATCTTGGCACTTTTCTCCGCCTCATTGGTCGTGGGACGTGCATTTTGGTAAGGATTCGAGCAACCCAGCAGTGTGGGTTTGGCTCCCTAGGCTTCCATTGCCTCTCCATAATCCTTCACTTTTTGAATCTATTGGTAATTCCCTAGGGAATTTTTTATGCTTAATGACGATACCAGGTGTCTCCAGGTTGCGTCGTGCCCTTGTATTTATTTGAAAATGGCTCATGCAGATCCCCACCCTTCTAAGGTTTTGTTGGGAGCAGGTGATGGTTTCTTATGGTTGTAACAGTTATGGTTTTTGGATCTCCCTCGTTTCTTCTTGGATTGTGGCTTTCGAGGAATTCAGTGGTTGTGTGTAGGAAATGTCATTCTCCCTCCAAGAAGGATAAATTGATGGACACTTCTTGTTCTTTTATGCATTCTCTGTGTGCTACTGTCGATGTGCCATTGAACCCTGGGGAGGTGGAAGATTTGGTTTTTCCGGGCTCAGTGATGTTTTCCCCTAGTTCTGGTCTGGTGGGTGGTGATGTGCCCTCTTCCATGGGTGCTTTTCCAATTTTGAAAACAGTGTCTCACGTACCAAGTAATATTTTGGTTTCGGTGCTTGTCTCAATGTCCTTGGTTCATGTTTCCCCAAATGATGTGCCTATCTTATAGTATGTGGATCTTGCCTCTCTTTTGGCAGCCTCTGGTTCAGGTTCTTTGGATCCTGACTCTCAGGATCATGATCTTTTTTATTTTGTTCAGACCCTCTCCCGATCTCTTGTGCCACCGTTTCTGTGCGATCTCCATAACCAATTCGCGAAAAGCACCCCTAGCTGGCCAGAAGACATGGGGAACAACTTTATTCTCAATGGCGTGTTGGCATAGCTCCATTCATCCATGCTGTCAAAAGAGAGAACGATGTTAGTCTATCTTTTTCCAGAGGAGGTGATTCTGAAGCCAAAATCCTCGATGGTTCACTCCTCCAACAGATTCTCAGTGTGGGAGGAACCAGATGTTGCTGAAAAGGGACGATCCACCCCAATTACTAATAAATGTTCCATTTTGATGGTCCGTCCCTCTCCTATCTACGGGCCAACCACTAGATCGATGTCTCGGGTGATGGCGTCTCCAAGTACGATATTGAAAATTGGATCAACTAGAGGGTAGGTAACCCCCTATTTTTTCAAATGATATATTTTATCATATGGAATGCCCAGGGCCAGGGGTATTGTGTTAAGTTTTCTTTCATGAGTTTGTAATCTCGTCATCCTCATGTCTCTATTGTTGTTATCCTGGAACCAAAACAAGTTATAGATCACATCACTTTCTTCGCTGAAAATATGGGCTTCGTCAACAGCATGCATCCAGGCACACACGACCAGAATATATGGTTATTCTTAAAATCATGGATTGTGTTGGATATCGTGGAGGCTTCCTCCCAGTTCATTATAACCATGATTGATGCAGAGGGAAATGATATTCTCTACTCTGTTTATGCTTGTTGTGAGGCATCTGAGAGGAGTTTTTATGGAACAAAATCCATGCGTTTCAGCCAGGTAATCACACTTGGTTCGTTGGATGCGATTTTAACACAATAGTTGACAGCCATGAAAAACAAGGATGAGATGAGACTTAGACTAATTTGACATGGGATATCAGAAAATTTATGGATTCTATGGGACCAGTAGATCTAGGTTTTACAAAAAGCATGTATACCTGGTGTAATAACCACAAAGGCACCATGAGGATTTGCAGTAGACTCAATTGTTGCCTTTCTAACAATCAAGGAATGGACTCTTTTTTTCAGACATCAGTCACACTCCTTACTAGATCAATGTCCAACAATGTTACACTTGTGGTGACAGTACAGGAAGGAGATATGGTACCTAGACACTTTTTCTATTATTCTAATTGGCATTGGATTGATGGATTCCTTCAGACCGTTACAGACTCACAGGAAAGACATAAGCGGCACCAGACCTAGACTGGTCTCATGAATTGGCTTCAGTTGTGGATAATGGATTTACAGGATTGGATTCCTCACAAATGGAATGATGATAGTAGTCTGGAATGATTAAAGAGATATATTGAGGATCTTGAGATTGACCTCCTGGATTCTTAGGATGATACCCGCTTTACATTGATGGTTGAAAAATAAAATGTCCTTGCTAAGAAACTATGGGAAATTTAAAGTTATTGTCGATAATGATCTCGAGAATTGTGGCTCAAAGAGGGGGGGGGGGGACACCTCCTACTTCCAGGCACATCTTAAAGAGAAAAATGGTGAGCATGAAAATTAACCTCAATCTGGAAGATGGCTCTTTTAGTTCGGATGTTCAAGTGGTTGGGAAAAAAGCATTTTATTACTTTGACGATCTTTTGGATGGACCAAATGATTTCAATGAAGAGACTTCAGGTATTCAGGTTGGAGAGCTTGCATTTATGAACTGCATTCAAAGTCTGACAGAAAATAGGGATAATGATATGGTGATGGCGATACCTGAGGAGGAAGAGTTAAATATTACAGTTTTCGGTATGAATAAGGAAAGCGCTCCATGGATAGATGGTTTTATGGGTTCTTTCTTTATTAATGTTTGGGATATTGTTAAAAGTAATGGGATATATGTGGTGTAGGGTTTTTTCAATGGTGGATCACTGATTAAAGCTGCCTATTCCTATAAAGTTATTCTCAATCCTAATGAGAAAGACCAATCTTCTTTGAATCAGTTCATACCTATATGCTTTTGTAACTTTTCTTATAATATTTTATCCACTCTTCTCAACAAGAGACTGTATTGTTATTCCATGAATTAGCACCAAGTAGAAACATGGGTTTGTGAAAGGATTAATTATTCAGGGGGCCATCTGTATCGCCCAAGAAATGATCGATGATTTATATAAAAAGATAGTTGGTTCTGACATCATGTTTAAGGTGGATATGGGCCAGGCCTAAGATAAATTGGAATTCAAATTTATTATTATGGTTATCAAGAAATTTGACTTCCATGACATGGTGTGTGACTTGTGGTTTATATGATATTCTTCCCCATGGATCACATTTTCTCTTATGGATAAGGAATTTAGATTTTTTAAATCAGCACCCCGTGTTAGGCAATGTGATCCTTTATAACCTACCATGTTCATCATGGAATAATAGTTAGTCACAAGGATCATTCGTTAATGCCTTGTGGATGGGAAGGTCCTTCCTCATCATAGTAGGCTTGGGAATTGCATGGACTCACACCTTATGTTTGATGATGATATTTTATTCTTCATTAATTGAAGGGAAAAATCAATATATTGGCTCTCCAATGTAATGTCAACATTTGGAAAGTTGAGTGGTCAAATAATTAACTCATGAAAGTGCAGTGTTTTCCTCTCCAATAATTGCCCCGGAAGATATATATCTTCCATCCAATCCAATATGGGTATACAGTGGTGTCATCTTAATATGGTGTGTCTTGGGGCCCCCATCTCCAATATAAGAGTCAAAAAGGTGCGTTTTATGACATCTATCTGATTACAAGAAGATTTTGAAACTGTAAAAATCGTTTCCTTTCTTTTGGAGGTAGGATCACCCTTATTAACACTGGCCTCACCTCTATTCTGATGAATGTGTTATCCAAAATTAGGCCATAAATGGGGACTATTAGGATCCTTGAAAATGTTTTGACCACCTTCTTATGGGACGAAAATAAAGTTGGTCGATGTCATTGTGCCTCATGGAAACAAATGGACAGACTCGTCGATGAATGGGGTATTGGTTTTCACAATGTGGAGGAGTCCATGAAATCCATGAAGGCAAGGCTAGATTGAGATATTTATAAAGGGAAATCCCTATAGAGAAAATCCATTACTGATATATATGTGGAGGACTATAGGAAGTGGTCTTCAAATTCCAGGAAATTATCAGGTCCTGCAAGGTTTATGTTTAGCCACTTGGAGGCGATGGAAGGA
This sequence comes from Viscum album, assembly GCA_963277665.1. Taxonomy (NCBI): domain Eukaryota; kingdom Viridiplantae; phylum Streptophyta; class Magnoliopsida; order Santalales; family Viscaceae; genus Viscum; species Viscum album. The sequence goes on from OY728150.1 coordinate 649,754,035, forward strand.
ATTATTCACTGGACTGTTGGTTATGCTGATATCAGATTTTGGAATACAAACTGGTCCAAAAATATTTTCCACTCTCCTGGCTTCCCAGCTCCAATCATCTCTTTTAAAGAAGATAGTTTATATCCAGACTTCATTGATGCTATTTCAAATAGGGAAAAAAGTGGTTTTCGATAGTATCATCCTTGTGGAAAATCTGGATTGGTGCAACTTACTGGGATCCTCTTCTCGTAGGTTTTCTTATCGTGATTTTCATGAACCTGATTCACTCTATTAGTTTCATGGATATGTGGTCTTAGAATTTATGGTGTTAGGAGATTCTAGAGAATATGACCTTCTTAGTTCTCTGTATGAGAAACTGTGCTATCCTAACTGATGATAACTTGAAAAGAGGTGGAGAAAACCTAGCCTACTGGTGTTAATGTTGTAGCAAGCCGTAGTAAAAAATGACGAGGCACATGTTTTTTCATGATGAGTGGACCAAAGGAATTTGGAACTACTAAAACTAGTGGTTAAATATAAACCTCATCACTAATCACATGCAGGTTGTGATTGAGAACTGGTTCCAGGGGTAGGGGTACATTGGGACATAGGTCAAGATCTGTCAGATGATATTCTCATCTTCTTGCTGGATACTTTGGGAAGCTAGAAACAAATAAAAGAACGAAGCCAATATTTTTGGTTACCAATTACAGGATTGGGTGAAGCTTCTAGTGATGGATTTGGTGGATTAAATAAAAAAATGCAGGGTATTCTGTGACATTGACAAGATTTCTCCCATGTTTTTTCTTGGGTATCGTTTCTAGCCAACTCAACCAAGGCTTATGCGTTATATGGTTACCTCCCAATATGGGGATGATGTTGAATGTGGATGGGTCCTACTTTGATGGGAGATAAGAGGTGGTGGGTTGGTCTTATAGGGTCGGGGTTCCAGGCTTCTGGGTTTTAGCTCCAACTTTGGTGATGGTAAATCCATTGGTGCGGAGGCTAAAGAATTGGTCATGGGTATTTATTCATTCAAGAATTTCAACATCCACATCACTGAAGTAGAGGCAGATTCCAATATGATGGTAATGTTTCTTCAAAACAAGGGTGTCATTCAATGGGAGCTCGTTTACATGGTAAGGTTTTATTGGAACCTTTCCACCAAAAATATTTCTATCAAGCATACTTGGAGAGAAGAGAAATATGTGGATGATGTGTTGGCTAGAAAAGGAGGACCATGAGAGAGATTGATTACTTGCACCAGCTTGAAATCTCATCCTAAAGATTGCAAACTTATTGTCAAAAAATGACACACATGGTCTCTATTACATTCTCCTTGATGACTTATGTTGTATGTTTTCTTGATTTTAAATAGAACAATAATTTTCTGTCCAAACATACAAAATGACATTTTCGGTTTAGAGTTTTAGAGAATCAGAAAAAAAATATTACATGAAAATATACATGTCACCAAGGGATAATTTTTTAAATATTTATAAATTTAAAAATGAAATTTTATTACCTTTTACGAAAAATAACCATAATATTCATCTTGAATTATTCTTTTTCCCTATATACATTTAATCCATATGAAAAACCAAAAAAATGCATATAATATTTACCTTTTCAATATTATTCTATGAGTGTATAGGATAAACCACATCAACTTGGAATAAACACTTTTTTCTCAGAGAAAAAATTTAACTCATTGCATGAAAATATAAACCCTTTTATAAATCTTATATAATCATATCTACAATTCATGTTAACTCATGTTAGAATTAATTGGATCCTAGTTAAATACATAAGATAAATATCCCCAGTTAACTTCGTCCATATTTCTATTAATTAAAAAAATATATTTACCAGTGCATTGTAGATCTATATTTGTCTTACCCATCATATAAGTTGTATCGGGCTCACCAATCGAATAAGTTTTATTAGTACCAATCATTGTATATAATTTGTATTGGGATCACCTATCATCATCTATAATTCTCAAGTATCAGATCATGAATAAAACATCTTATTGTTACAACTTTTTATCATAATACCCATGAATAATTCTTTTGAACCAATATGTAAAACACTTTCAGATATCAAAATACATTTTCTTTTGAAAAACATATTTTCGAAACTAAAATACATTGAACAAAGGGAATGAGGGTTTGTCAAAGAAGAAATCTTGGAGACTTTTAAAGAAGTCCAAAAATAAAATATTATTTATGGTGGTACTAATATCCCTTGATGTGATATATCATAAAATAAAACATTCTATTTTCAATTTGAAATGAATGAAAAAAAAATTTCACATACTATATATAAAATGATTCCTTTTGAAAACACTAGCGGGAAATTAAAAAAGAAATATAAATGGTATTTTATACTTCATTAATGTGAAAATAAGTAAATTTACTTATTGATTTAATAAAATGGACATTGAAGATAATTATTTTGAAAATAAGCCATTAATTTTTTTAAAAATGTGGTTTTTCATTAAAGTTCCCTTTACCTTACATACCATCTTGTGTCATATATTATTTAACTATTAAATAAAAAATTTATATTAGTAATTCAATTTCATAAAGAAATTTTATCAAGTATACTCATTTATCATTTTCAATTTTATTTCTTTTAACACTTTCTTTTGTTAATTTAATAATGAATTAAGATTACATCAATTTTTTTCGGGGTGTTCAATTCATAATTTCAAAACTGCATCGGTAATATGACCATGGTGAAATAGGTAATTATTCTACATTATTCAAAATTATAATCATGATATTATATATATTAAAAAAATTTGAGCCTTCCTTCAGTGAGATACAAGAGAAATTAAACACATCGATTTATAGATGTGGTAATCCACATGTATTATATTAAGAAATTAGAGGATATATTATATTTTCAGGATGATAATATTGTCTTTACAGTCATATTTATATATTAAATCCTTCGTTATATATATCCATAATTTGTTTAGGGCTAATAACTTCACCTTGGATAACACCATAAGTACTATTGGTATAATTTTTTGGTTAGAACAATACCTATATGATGTGGAAATTGATGTCAAAGAATTTTATGGGTAGTGAGTTTCTAGATTGTATTTCTTACAATGTTCAAGGATACCACTTTTATAAGTGAGGGTAGTGGAATTCTTAGAATTACTTAAAGTACTAAAATAATATAAATTACTTTTCTTGGAAAAGTGTCAACATATTAGTATAATTATAATATATGATAGATATTAGTGAAAATAATAGAGTCTAATAAAAATTGGTCATTTTTATGTTCTTCATTCATCTTTACCTCACTGTTTTAACACTAGTTAACTCATTTGACAGTTACGATAATATGTGTTTTTACACATTCGGGTCCTGGAAAGTTACTATAAAAAAATTCACACCTAAATGGTAAAAATTTGATACGATCAATTATAAACTAGTCAACTATAAATATAATTTTTTTATTAATTTTAATTCACTAAATAAAGTAGTATTTAACATAATGTACCATTGTAGTCATTTTAGGAAATATTCACATAATATGACGTTAATCTCATGAAGACAATAATTGAAATAAAAAAATCACCAAAAATATACCTTTTATGTTATATATATATAAAAATAAAAGGAAACTATAACTAAAAAATATTTCTTGTTGATCTATTAAAATAATTTACATGCTTTTTCTATAGCCTACACAAGCACTATCACAGTGTTGCATAAGATTTTGAGATATTTATTCAGTATCTAAAAAGTAATAATTAATAATCGTGGTAAAACAATTCATTAATATTCCGAATAAACATTAAAAAATTAACATAAAATAATTTTATCCATATGAAAAAAATATTATTATTAAAACAAAATGGGTTGTATATTGTATTTTATTTATTATTTAATATAATATTATGGTCATTGTCAAAGGATAATCGCATGAAATTGAAACTATTTCAAACCATTGATTTTAATGGTTTATAAATAGTTCTACAATAACATTAAATCAAATTGAGGGATATTTTTGGCCCTTGTCACATTAATTATATTCTTATTTCCCTGATTTAACCATCCCGATGTGACAAATATTTAACATGTTTACCATTCATTTCGATCAGAACGACAGTTGACCTATTTTCCAAATTTGATCATACTAATTCCAAATATGAAATAAATTTATCCAAATTCATGTCTATATTGGTATAAAACCATTTTTTTAAATGTGTAAAACTCAAGGAATTTTTTTTTGAGAAATTTGTTTTCTATTCCACAAAACATAATTTATACCAAAACTAGGTATAATTTGGATTCCTATTTAATTAATATAATTATATACTATTAAATGATTATTATGTTTTTAATGACCCATGGTATTATATTATAATCTTTCACTAACTTATAATTTTTTTACATTCATCCAATATATTTTATAGGCATAATATAAGAATAAATCCAATTTTATTCATAAAAGAAATATTTTTCAAAAATGAATTTTTTCTGCAAATTGATGGAACACTTGTTTTAAACATCATATTTTAAATTCTATAAATTATATTTGAAAAATTAAAAGTATTCATTGGAAAGTGAATATCAAAATTTACTTTGTTTTAGTTTTTATTATTTACTGATAAATATAATGTTTTGATAAATATTAAAAAAATATTTCTTTTTAACTGAAAATAGTTTTTTATTATAAATAATTTATAGTGTAATATTATATTTTCTATTGATTTTAATGTATAATTATTTCATTTTTTAATATTTATTCTAATTTAGTTCATTGGAATCAATTTCAAATTGAATTTGGATATAAAAACATTTCAATCTTTTTGACTTTTTGATTTCAAAAACTCATTTTCACGTTCTGTCAACTAGATTTTTTAAATTAATTTTAGAAAATTATGTGAATTGAATTTGGGAAATTGGATTTCATATTTGAATTTTAATTGAAAAATTATTTAAAAATTTCCCTTTTATTTTTGGAAATAATAATAGTATCATTAGTAATTGTTTTATTAACACAGATAAAGGTAAATTAGATAACTAAGGGTAAAAATAATATTATTAATATTATAAATTTAGAATAAATATTATCCTAATTATGTTGGATTAGTGTTTGTATAAAATATTAACATTGGTTCAAAATTATAACCTTTGGATGCCACTATTATGATTGTATGACCTTTACAATTTTATATTCAAAGAAAAGTCAATTTTGCCAAACCATTATTTTTAACAAGCGAAATATATTTAAAATGAGGTTTTATAGGGGTCATATTACACAAAAAATAGTATTTTGAATTCTAAATAGTTTATATTTATCCTATGAAATTATTTTTAATTTTTAGGAAGAATTGTAAAATTAATGGCTTGCATAATGATGTAGCAATTATTGCTTAATTAAGGGAAATATCAAATACATGATATTAAAAATAATAAAAGAAATATAATTTTAGAAAAATAATGTCATCCATGAATATTTAGATTCCATTGACATGTTAGGGATTTTATATAAGTATTGGTTAGATTTTTTCTTATTGTTATAATATTTTAAAAAAGTCAGGTAATGAATAAAGTCGAAATTGACATTATTAAGATTTTTAAAAAAATTATTAAATGATATTAAATTAAAAAAACTCAATTAATTGAAACTAATTATGATATATCTTTAAATTTCATCAACTACTCATTTATTAGTCATTTGAAATTTTATTGTAATTATAGTAACCCTCGATGTGTAAATTACAAGATATTATTATGAGTGTTAAAAGTGTTAAATAAGGGTTAAAGTAAAAAACTATAAGGATTAACAAAATAAGAAAAATTTTGTCTAATTTTCATTAGATTATTGGATTTAGAATAATCGTAATCCTATCTTATAAATAAATCTATTTGGATCCATTTGGAATCGAAAATTAATTTATATTAATTCAGTATTTTGAAAATTTCTAAGAGTGCCCCTCACCTCTCTTATCAAAGAAAACCCCTTATTCTATTTTCTTCACACATAGAACCCTATTTTGATAAGAACTAATATAAAAAAAACCATTCATATTATCTCTCCACATATTTTAGAGGCCTTAAGTTAGGAATAAAACCCTTCTTAGAGGTGTTAAGTTGTTAACTAAATTACGTCGTCTGAAGGAGGGTTATCATGTTTATTTAAGTGTTTCTATTTAATTTCTTCTTCCACTTCCTTAAAATGTTATTCCATAACAGTAAAATAATAACTCCAGTATACTCAATATAATTATATTTTATTATGCTAATATATTCACCGTGATCCATCTCCATTTCCATTAAATGGGGAAATAATTAATCATTCATTCATACGACGGACTACCACCTCGTGAAACGATATAATTCATTTTCCATAATTGCCTCTAAAGAGTGGTTATAAATATTGAATTAATGTCTATATATTATATAAATTAAATATTTCTCATCATTAAAGAATAATATATCAATTATGGTTTTACATTTCTGTGAACATAAAAATGATAACATCGTTCGTGCGAATGTGTGAACTATCACCTCCACGAAGTGATGTGATTCATTTTCACTACAAAATCCCATGAATTATATATATATATTAATATTTAAATTATTAATATTATATTTATGATCTTAAGATCATTCGTTAAAGATAAAATAATAATTACCTTCTATCCATAATGATTATTGAAAAATGGAAACGTTTCTCATGCGTACGTACGACATACCGTCTCCAGGACTATAACGTTGGTCATTTTTCATAACCATATATAAATATTTTGATTTTAAATAATAATGTATTTATAAAAGTGATTATAACATCATTAATATTATTATGGAGGTGATGGACTTTGACCACTTTGTCTATTTATGTCATATCAATTTCATTTTGGACTCATGTACCGAATATTAACAAAATGTCCGACATGAACATAAATAATTAAGTAATTTTTATAGCATGATAATATGCAATATAAATGGAATAATACAATTTAAAAATTTTCTAAAAAACATAAAAAAATTATCCTATGTTTATTGTTTAGGAAGATAAATATTTTACGTGGCCAGACAGACTAATTGTAAGGGACTTTGTCTTAAAAACCTCTTTTAAAGTTATTATTTTATCCATTTTTTAAAATTCCAAAAATAATGTTTTTTAACATATAAGGAATTAATGGAATATCTCAATTTCATGTCTCTATATTGTTTTTATTCTTCATTTAATAGTTTACATTTTTAATTTCAAATAATTTTTTTCCATTTTCCAGTGGTTAGATTTTAAAAAATGACAAATCATTTCAAAGAGAGAAATGTAATATTCTTTTATGAAAGATTTATATATTATTCTTATGTATTAGTTCTTGGAATTTTTTATGAGTAAAGGAGGTTCTGTGATAAATTGTCAGTTTGTGAGCCTGTTATAGGTCTCTAATGCATTGGGTAATGAGATGGAGTTAACCGGTAGGGTTTATCTAAAGAGATTTAAGGAATATACTATGGTGGGATATCTAAATGTTATCATGAAAGTTAATCCCGATGTATCTATGATAGATATAGTAAAATTATTCGTGATATGGAATTTATGCCATAAGTTACCTTTATTATTTATTTTTTCTATAGAGTTTTACGTAAATCTTATAATTTCATGAGGTAAAATGAAGAGATTATGTTTAATGGGTGAAAATGTATATATTTGTGAAAATATTTTAACGGGATAAAAGTATTCATGAATCCAAGGTTTTATTAATTATTTTATGTCACATACTAATCTTTTTGTGCTCATACCAATATTTTAAAAAAAATCACAGGGTATAAGGGTGGGTAAGATATAGGAGGAAGTCAAGATGAATGTTATGAGGATTTTTAATGAAAAACAAAAAAAAATCATTTAAAAGTTTCATATTTTTGAAGAAATGGAAACTATTTTAGTTGTGTCCACTTTGTATGAATGTGTAATGTTATGTATGAATTATGAACTAATTCTCTAAAACTAGAAACAGTAAAAGATCCTTAATGTAAAACAAAATGAATTTCATCAATAAAACTCAAGATTATGAAATTTTTAAGGATGAGGCCTTATAATTGATATCAGAGGATAGTTCAGATAAATTTATTGGTTATCATATTATTAATATAAATTAAATAAATGTTTTTTATTTCATTGTTAAGTTGAAATGGCATAAAATTTTAATATTTCCATGTTATTTTGTCTATGAAATATCTATTCAGAATATTTTTATATATAGTAAACATTGAAGCTATGGTGGGATGGAATCAAGAGGAAAACATACTTCCAAATCTATATCATGTGATGGTCAAAATTATAACATAATAGATTGTTACTATGATGGATTAGTTGAAATAGGCTATAAATATTGGTGGAATCCATGAATGAGATTAGTTGGAACAACCACAGAGAAATATGTCACTAGTGAAACATTTTATGGGGAAATAACCTCCAGTTTTTAGTGTATCCACTAATCCAGTTGTAATTTATGGGTGGATTAAATCCCTATAATGGATTTTCTATGTCAAGGTGTGTTCATAAAATCAAAAGATTAGTCTTTCTATTTACTGACTTGAAGGTGAAGCTAACCATTGGTGGTTGCTGGTTACGAATATCTGGGATAGTGTGGAGATTGATACTTTGGTGTGGGATTAATTCAAAAATATTTTTCTTGATAAATATTTTTATATAGTGGATTGACATAGGATTGAAGAACAATTCATAAAATTGAGGTAATAGGAGGATTCAGTGGCCATATGGATAAAAATTCACTTGAATTGCAAGGTCCACTCCAAATTTAATCTGGGATATAGATAGTAAAGTCAATCATTTTTACTCATGGTTAATGCTAAAATAACGTAGTGCAACAGCTTCTCGTGTATTCATAAGATACAAAAAAACTTTTTTGATGTGTGGAGAAAGTGAAAATAGAGTTTTATAATGACCATTTGTTCTTTAAAACCCAACAAAAAAAATAGGTCAATACAGAATGAGAAAGGGAATAATTAATTAAATAAGCCTGATGGTAAGAAAAGTAAGATTACTATTTGTGAGAATTGTGGTAAAAAACACTAGAGAATACCTTTTTAATTCATTTAAGTGCTTTTGATGCAGTTAAATGGGGCATAAGTAATTTAATTGGAAAGAAAAAGATCGTTGTAATGTGAAGGCAACATCTGATATATACTCAGTAATCTTTTTTAAATGCAATGAGATGTGTCATTATGAGAATTTGTGTCTGAAGGGAATCATGAATAATATGAATTAACCAAACTATAATCAGAAAGGTGGGGTAAAATATTTTTCAGCTACATCAGAAGATGTTTAGACATCAAATTAAGTGGCATTAGGTAATGTTTGGTTTTTTTAGATTATTCTAATGTGTTTTTTGATTCATGGACTAAACATTATTTCATTTCTGAGGAATTTTATAGTAAATTGGAAATTATAACCCCTGAAATGTAACAAGAACTTTTAGTAAAAAAACCTAGGGTAACATTAAGAATAAAAGAAATTATAAGAATCTCCCTGTATTTTTATGTGGAAAGAATTTACCTAAAAACCCTGTTGTTTTCCCTCCCATACAATTTGATGATATTCTTCATATGTATTGACATTTTTTGTAGTATACTATGATAGAACGTAGAGATAAATAAATTTATTTTTAGAAAGACTTTTAGTTTCTGTAAAATAATGAACCAATCCCATTGATAAAATATCAATAATATGAGAAATTGAGAAAAATGTAAATGAATATTATGTTTCAAATATTTTTGAAAATAAAGGAACTATTTAGATTATTTATTTTCCATTGTTAAGTGAGTAACTAGATATTTTTCATGATTTGTCTACTAGTATTATTGATAATCTGGAAGTTGAATTTATGGTTGACTTAGTTCTTTATGCTAATCCAATTTCAAAACCCCCTTATATGGTGAATCAAGTATGTATTTTAGAGTTAAATAATAAATTTAAGGAGTGATTCTTTAAATGTTTTACTCGATGTAGAAATTCACTATGGGGACCCCTATCTTTTTTGTTAAAAGTTTATATGGTTTAATGCGACTTTTCATTGATTATTATAAGGACCTAGACATATTACATAATATTGAATTTATTCAAGAACTCACTTCCTTTCACATTGAGTATCTTTTCATGTTTATAGATCTAGATAATTGGGACATAATAAATTCATAATATTACACATTAATACAGGGTGGATACCATAAAAATAGTAATAATTTATTCCAAATTATAAAACTTTTCAAATAAAACATGTTTTTTTATGAAAGATCTTCATAACATTTAACATGGCTTCCGTTTTTGTCTTACACATCCTTATAACCTGTGAAAATAATTTAAAAACTTGGTATGATCACAAAAATCTCAGTAAGGGATATAATATGAAGTAAAGAATACATTAGTCCATGAATACTTATAAACATATGAAATCATTTTCAAAAAGACATACTTCTCACCCATATATATACATACGTTGTGAAACATGATATTTCCATGATATTTCCACAAAACATAAATAATATAAATAGAACCATGAAGGTATATTGTGGAATTACATACATATTTTTGTAACTATCATGGATACCTTATTATTTTTATCCCTCACAACTACATTACAATGTAACCCTCGTGGCTACCTTATGGTGTAACCATCACCGTTACACATGGAGTAACAATACAGACAACCACAAACTTACTCATACTCAATGTATTTGAGGGATATATAGGTCACAACAATCATCATAAAAAATTCTCATTAACCAGAAAATAATCATACAACATGAATAATTTCATAAAAACATTGCTTTTGAATGTTGTAAAACAGAATTTTCAAAAGAGGATTTTAAAATAAAATCCCCTTATAAATATCATATAATTGAATTAAGTCATAATATATTCATTGGAATATGTTTATACACTATAAATACACATTATTCATCATAATATATAAAAAATTTATCACACACAAAGATTTAATACCACATAAATAATGAAGTAGAATGTTAACCCAAAGAATGAAAACCAGGTTAAGAATTCCCTTACCTTGGGTCTGTCATACTTCAAAATTGTTTAAACCTCTTGTATAATGGTTAAAAGAGTGTTAATAATATATTACAGAAACATTTTCATATTTATAATATCTTATATGATCATTTCATTAGATCATTTCACCCTTAATGTTTTAGTATTTTATTCCTTCTATTGTTTTGGGTGCCTTTTTTAAGTGATTTCCATAGCCAGTTTGTATTTGATTTCATTGTCGAATGGAAATTAAATTAAATAAGTGTAATGAAATGGTATTCATATGTTTCCATAATATATCATGATATGATAAATAATTTTTTATCATATATTATGATGAATCTTTAAATAAAACATTATTGATATTTGTTAAGATCTTTTTGGGCGGTTCCTCAATAATCATGAACTTGTTTCATTATATAATTTAATTTCATGCGTATAAGATGATTCCAGAACATAAAATAGGTTAAAACAAAAACATTATATTCTTATGAAACCATTGAAAGGGTTTTATGATTTGTTTTTAATTATTTAATGGGAATTGAAGACACATCATCCAATATTTTGTTAAATCAACATATTGCGGACGATGTTTTTATTTTTATAATAAGAGGGAGAGGAGAGGAATAAAGATGATGAATTATTTATGTTAACATGATAACATACACAATATATAGGATTGTAGATATTTCATACCACCTATATAAGTGGATGGGAAGAGAGTATTTGAAAAAAAGGAATGGAAAAGGAAACACATGAAAAAAGAAGAGGATTCTTACCCCTTGATCTTTTCTCCTTAAGATCCTCCTTAAGGCCTTTGGTATTGGCCTTTTGGTGAGAACAAAAGGTCTTGGACGTGGGGAAGATCCTTGGTGATGGAATTTGGTAGAACATAAACAATGCTCAAGGTTTGGGAGGTGTGAGAGGAAGAGAGGAATGAGGGTGATATTTATAGTTGAGGAGAGGAAGGATTTTACATTATTTTAATCATTTGTTTAATATTATTACTCAAGACTATGAATATTATTTATTCATGTGAAAAAAATATTAAAGAGAGCATTTAATTTCTAAACATGTGGGCTTACATCAGTTATGAAATCATAAATAGTGTACTTAATTGATAATTTTTATATATGTTATTTTATGGTATTTCATTATTCATCCAATATTCAAGAATTTCAGAAAAATTCCCAAAAATTCACCATAACTATTTTTAAACATGTGGAATTAAAAAATGAACTCCATTATTTGAAAATAATTTTCTTCTTCTTATTAGTTTAATTTTTAAATAAAATAATAATTTATTCAAAAATAACAATTTTATTTCTATAACTCATTTTTTAACACCTTGAAAAATTAATCAACATCTGATTATCTTATAAAATTATGAAAATAAAATAATAATATGATTAACTATTCCTTAGAGTCATTTTACTATTCAAAATGATATGTTACTATTCACATAAAAAAGGAGGTTCTATCAGACTCTAAATAATTTACTGATCACAACCATAGATGACCATTTTTTAAAATTCAAAACATTGAAGTGAAAAAAATTATATTTAAAGGCCTGTTATAACTATATATTTAAATAAAGGTTTCATACATTTCAATTTATTTTTAAAACCATAGGGTGTTACATTATCTCCACCTTCTGGATATTACTTCCTCACAATTTTATTTACTTATTAAACAAATGATGGTACCTTTCCTTCATAGCATTTTCAGACTCCCATTTTGCATCTAAAACCATGTAGTTTCTCCAAAAAACTTTACCTGGTGGATTAACCTATTCTGTAATACTTGTTCCCTTTGATCAAGAACTTGAACAAGTTTCTATTCATAAAAAAGGTTCTCTTCTAACTAAACTACTTCTGGGCTCAAGACATTAGATGAATCTGGCACAAACTTCCTAAACATCAAAACATGAATAACATTGTGTACATGAGATAAACACAGAGGAAAATATAATTGGTAGGTTATTGGTCCCAAATTCTCCAGGATTTAATAAGATCCAATGAACCATGGACTTAGATTTCATTTCTTACCAAAACACATAACAATTTTCCATGGTGAGATTCTATGAAAAACATGATCACAAAACTCAAAGGAAAGGTCTTTCCTCCTATTGTTTGCATAACATTTCTGCCTTCTCTGAGCTGACCTCATGTGTTATTGGATCATCTTCACTTTCTTAGCCACTTCCTCTAAAAATTATGGTACCATCAACTTCCTTTCCCCAACTTCATCCCAAAAATCCGGAGTTCTACATCACTTCCCATACAATTTCTAAAAAGGTGACATCTGTATACTGGAATGAAAACTGTACATCATTAATATGAACAGTTCCCCTATTTTCAACAATTTGATCAAGATAAAATTCATTTACATCTTTCAAAATTTTCTCATATTCCTAATATGTTATCAATTTTTTGGGTTTATTCATGTATACAAACTGAAACTCTTTCTAAAAAAACAACATATTTATCTCTACAGTCAATATTAACATGATAAACAGAAAGCCAATCCATTTCTAGAATGATATAAACTCTACTAAGGTGATAACAACATGTTTTTCTAGTAAAGTCTCCCAACATACCATAACAAAAATATTCATATAATTCATGTTTACTATAATATTTCCCCTTAGTTTTTTAACAATAAGTTTTGGTCTCATTTGTTGAGGTGATATTTTCAATTTACCAGAAAATTCATCAGAAAGAAAGGAATGTGTAGACCCCTTATCAAAAAAAACTTAAACAAAATTTGAGTAAATAAAGTACCTGATATAACTTTATAGGATTGTCTGATGTCTGCAAACATAGTCGCAAAGGATCTCACTACACCCTTTTTATTATAGCTATGATTCTTTGCATCATTTGGATCTCTCTTTGGGAATGCATTTTCATAATGACCAATCTCTCCACATTTAAAAAAATTAATATGTTTTTTAGTAGGATTAGTCTTAGGATCATTTTCGTTACAATCTTGGGCCATATTTCCAAACTTACAACATCAAAAACACTTCCTAGTTTTGGTAAGTCATTCCCTAGGGTTCTTTTTTCCACACTTTACACAAACTGAAAACTTGAATTTCTTACCATCATATTTATTTAGTTTATTCATAACCATTTCTTGACTTCAGGACCTCTTCTTCTCACTGTTTTCAAAGTGAATGAGATCATCAGAAAATTCCATCTCTACCCTCTCATCACATCAGAGAATTTTCTCATAACTTTTTAATTCATGGGAGGCCAATGAACTTAGATACCATGGATTTAATCTTGTGTAGAATTAATTGATTTTTCAATAAAGATCTAGAATAATATTTGGATAATACCTCTCCACTCCAGGGAAGTTCACTTCATACACATCCACTGAATCTTCATAGTTTTGCTTTAATTCATATAATTTCTCCTCCATCCTAAGTTGAACCATCATTAGAAACTATTTTTTAAGGAATATACTTTTATATTCATCCCACTCTAAAGAATAAATATCCTCTATATCTCAGATATTCATGACCACTGACCACCACTGATTAGATTCTCCTTCAAAATGATAAATGGAAAGAATTACCTTTTGATTATTTGAATATCCTGTAACATCAAATATCTTTTCAGGGATTTAATCCATCCTTAATCTACTATTGTGTCAGAAGATCTAATGAAATAAAGAGGGTTTTCCTTATAAAATGTTCCATTATCGTCATGTTCCATTGATGTAGATCTAGTTGTCCTTTTGAATAAATGTCACCTCTATTTATTTCTTGTGTTAGCTAGGGAATTACCGTCATAAAATACTCAGATCTAATCCCTACCATTTCAGGCACCATATCTGGAAGGATAATATTCTGTCGGTACCTATCCTCTCTATCTCCCCAGTTTCTTAAAAATAAATCCATTCTAAACAAAAAAATATTAGTAGAAGCAACATGGTAATCTTTAAATGCTATGTCATTTAAAGTTAAATATAGAGTAAAAAATATTTATGGTATTATATTATCATCATCCAAACCCCTAAAGTTATCTAAAACATCCTTTAATACCAACTATAAGGACCCGACCTTATAACATAATCTTGAATTTAGTCAATAACTCACTTCCTTTCACATTGAGGATCTTTTAAAGTTTTCATATTTTGTGAAATAGGAAACAATACATTCATAACATTATCCATTAATATAGAGTGGATACCATAAAAACATTATTCATTTCTTCCAAAATAAAAATCTTTTCAAATAAAACAAATTTTCTTTGACAAATATTCATAACATTTTACTTGGATTCCTTTTTTGTCTTATACATTATTATAACCTGATAAAATAATTTAAAACCTTGGGATAATCACAAAAATATCAATAAGGTATTTAAAAATAATGAAATAAAAAATTAATCCATGAATACTTATAAACACATGAAATCATTTTCAAAAAGACATACTTGTCACCCATTTATATACATACATCGTGAAACGTGATATTTCCATGAGATTCCCAAAAAACATAAAGAACATAAATAGAACCATAACGGTATCTTGGGGAATTACTTACTTAGTTTTGTAACCATCATGGATACCTTATGATTTGTAACCCTTTTGACTACCTTACAATGTCACCCTCACAATTACCTTATGGTGTAACCATCGCTGTTACACATGATGTAACAATATGACCAACCAACAACATACACATAACTAATGCGTTTGAGGGAGATATAGGTCCTACCCTTCGACATAAAAAATTCCCAATAACTAGAACATAATTATACAACATTAATTATTTCATAAAAACATTTCTTTTTAATTTTGAAAAATAGAAATTTTTTAAGAGGATTTAAAAAAATCCCCTTATAAATATTATATAATTGAATTGAGACATAATAGAGTGGATGGAATATGAATATACACTTTAAATACTCAAAATACATCATAATATAAACAAAATTCATCACACAATCAATTTTAATACCACTTAAATAATGAAGTATAATGTTATCCCAAAGAATGAAAATCGGATTAAGAATTCCCTTATCTCGGGTTTTTCTTACTTCAAACTTGTTTAAAAGTTATGTATAATAGTTAAAAGAGTGTTATTAATATCTTATAGAAACATATTCATATTTATAATATCTTATATGATCATTTCATTACATCATTTCACTCATTAATGGTTAGTATGTAGTTCCTTCCATTTATTTGGGTGTGTTCTTTACGTGATTTACATGGACGATTCATATTTTATTTTCTTATCGCATGGAAATGAAATTAAAAAAGTGGAATGAAATGGTATTAATATTTTTATAGAATATATAATGATACCATAAACCATTTTTTATCATATATGATGATTAATCCTTATAAAAAACATTAATGATATTTATAAGATCACTTTTGGTGGTTCCTCAATAATCATGAACTTGTTTCATTATATAATTAAATGTCATTAATATAATTTCATTACAAAACATGAAATAGGTTAAAAATAAAAGTTACATTCTGATTCAACCATTAAAAGGGTTTTATGATCATATTTAAAGGATGTAATGGAAATTGAAGACACATCATCCATGATATTGGTAAATCGATACATCGCGGACGATGTTTTTTTAGAATAAGAGGAAGAGGAGAAGAAGAAAGATGATGAATATTTTACAAGAACATGATAACATAAATAATATATAATATTATGTAGATTTCATACATCCTAGATAATTTTAGGGGAATATATTATAAGAAAATAAAATAATTGAAAAGAAAACACATGAAAAAAGGAGAGGATTCTTACCCCTTGATCTTTTCTCCATGATAACCTCTTTAAGGCCTTTGGTTTTGGCCTTTTGGTGAGAACAGAAGGTCTTGGTCATTGGGAATATCCTTGGAGAGGTAATTTTTCATGACATAAGAAATTATCAAGGATTTAAAGGTGTTATTGGGAGAGGGGAATAAGGGTGGTATTTATAGTGGAGGAGAGGAGGGATTTTACATTACTTTAATCATTAGTTTAATATTTTTCCTCAAGACTATGCATATTTTTTATTCATGTGACCCAAAATAGTAAAGAGATCATGTGAGATCAAAACAAGTGGGATTACATCAGTTATGTTGTCATAAATAGTGTATTTAATTGATAATTTTTATACACTATATTTTATGGTATTTCACTATTCATCTAAAATTCAAGAATTTAATAAAAACACCAAAAATTATACCTAACCATTTTTCAACGTGTAGAATAAAAAATGAAATATTTTTTTTGAAAATAATTTTCTAATTATTATTAATTTTATTTCTAAATAAAATCATATTTAAAAAAAATAAAAATTTTAAATCTATAAATCATTTTTAACACCTTCAAAAATTAATCAACATAACATTATCGTATAACCTTATGAAAATAAAACAATAATATGAATTACTATTGTATAGGGTCATATTACTATTCATATTAGTATTCATAAGGGTATATTACTATTTACCCAAAAAACATGTTGGTTCTATCAGAATCCAAATTACTTACTAATATCAATTATAGATAACCTGTTTTTGAAATTCAAAACAAAAAAGTAACAAAATTATGTTTAAAGACTAGTTATATCTTTCTACTTAAATTTATTTTCATACATTTCAGTAATTTTTAAAACCTTGGGGTATTACAATTATAGATCCTTGAATTACCTTAATGTTAAGAACATGTATATTTTTCCTCATATCAATGATTTCTTTGATCAGCTCTATGGAGAACAATATTTTTTGAATGTCTATCTAAGTTTGGGGTACCATGAGGTAAAACTAAAGGATTTAGTCATTCTGAAGACTAAATTTCTGACATAATATGGGCATTATTAATTTTTAGTTATGTCGTTTGGGTTAACTAATGAACATTTTGTATTCATTGATCTAATAAATAGAATATTACATGTGTTCTTGGATATGTTTCTGTTTGTGATTATTGATTACATTTTGATATACTCTAAATTTAAAGTAGAGAATGAATGACATATGTGGGTTGTTTTGGAAACCTTAAAAGAAAAGAAGCTATGAGGGAAATTTAACAAGTAGGGATTTTGGTTGAAAAAAATTGCATTCCTTGGTCACATTGTTTCTAAGGACGACATAATTTTTTATCCTACAAAAAATTTTTATGGATAATAGATGAAACCCCAAAATATAAATGAGTGTTGTATTTTTTTAGTGTAGTAGGCTATAACTGGAGATTTTTTGACAACATTGCATGATTATATATCCCACTGACTAAGTTAACTCAAAATGGTGTTAAGTTCTACTGGAAAAATAATGTAATGATTTTTTTTAGGAATTGAAAATAATATTAGTGAAATATCAAATTCTCTCCTGACCTTTTATAAATGGTGAATTTTTTAACTAGAGTGATGCTTCATTATAAAGAAATGGTTGTGTCCTAATTCAGAATTATCAGGTAATTTATTATTCTTCATGTTGGTTGAAACCTCATGAGTAATATTAAACAACAAATGATTTCAAATTAGGTGATGTATTTTTTTCATTAAAAATTTTGTTGCATCATTTTTATAGATTAAAATGTTAAATATATACTGTTAATAAAAGGTTAAAGTATATATTCACTAGAAGGACTCGAACATGAGACAAAGAAGATAGATTGAACTAATCAAGAATTATGATTTCATGATTCATTAACATCCTAGAAAAGAAAATAATGTGGGTGATGCATTGGGTAGAAATAATAATGATATATTAAATATGATATGTTTGGAACATGACCCTTTGGTTAATTATTTGATAGATTTTGGGTTGAAGTTATTGGTGTGGGAAATTCTTCTATTTTGTTTTTGGAGTCAGTGTAATCTCCTTTATTGGAAATAATTAAGAATGGAAAAAAGGAAGACCATGAGTTGTAAAAAATGGAAAATTGGTTAAAAAGGGTATGTTACGTCAATTTAACATCGATAAAGATTCTTTTTTGATAATTAGTAAGAGATTATGTCTTCCATGTGATTCAGTTTTTGAAGAAATACATATTATGTGAAGCTCAAAATTCTCCATTTTTTGTTCATTCAGGAATCACTCAGATGTACATAGACCATCGATAGTATTACTGGTTGGTTGGAAGGAAAAGATATATTGCTGAATTTACCATAAAATGCTTGACTTGTCGGCTAGTTAAAGAAGAATGATAGTTTCCAAAGTGGTTACTTAATCCTATCTAGTACTCAACTAGAAATAAGAAAATATAACTATGGACATTATAAAGGCATTATTGAATAAATCTATATGTAACATTATGATATGGGTTGCTATTGATCGATTGACTAAATATGAACATTTTATTCTTATTCGAGACACACTATCTCTAGATCAACATTATCATATGTATCATAAAGATATATTAAGGTTACATTAAGTTAAAATCTCCATTATAACTAATCGTGATCCTGAGATCAATTATATCTTTGGGAATGACCTTTAGAATTCGTTTGGTGCCGAATTAAATTTTTGTATATATTTTCATCCCCAATTAGATGGGAATTCAAAATGAATAATTCAAACCTTGAAGGATATGCTATGTTATTTATCAATGAGTTTACATGGATATTGGGATCAATAACTTTCTTCAGATGAATTTTCTTATAATAACAGTTTTCATTTTAGTAAACATAAAGAAGAATTTGAGGCATTTTATGGAAATCGGTGTCAAAATCTAGAATTTTGGGTTGAAGACGATGAAAGGAAGTTGATGGGACTAGAATTGGTAGACAAAATGGCAGAGAAAGTTCAGTTGACTCAGCGACACATGAGGATATCCTATAGAAGGCATAAATGTTTTACGGATAACCTATGGAAGGATATTTATTTCGAGATAGGTGATCATTTCTTTCCCAAATTTTCTCTATCGAAATGTGTGATGTGTTTAGGTATGAAAGGGAAGACGATTCCATGGTTTATTTGACCTAATTAAAACTTAGAGAATGTTGGATCACTTTCATACCAAGTGGATTTTCCTCTGAGTTTATCCATGGAAAACTATTTTATCATGTTTCAATGTTAAAAAAGTATATTTCAGATCCCTGTCATGTTTTGAGTTAAAAAGTAGTTAAGTTATAATATAATCCTTTATGTGAGGAACCACCATATTCAGGTTCTTGACCATAGAGAGCATTTTTTTCAAAGTAATATGATTCAATGGGTTAAGGTTTTATGCATGAACTATATGGTTTAAGAGGAATCTTTGGAATTTAAAAATTCTATGATGGAATGGTATCACCATTTATTGAATATGTGAATAAAATTATGAAGACGGAATTTACAAAAGAGGGGAAGAATGTAAAAAACCAGGTAATGATATAACATACATACACTCATTTATAAAATGTTTTCACATTAATAAAACAAATTTTAGAGTTATAATATAATAATAAATCATTTTTCATGCATAAAATATATATTTTTTCAAAAAAGTCGGTCTTGACACCTTTTGATGGTGAATATTTTTTAAATATAGTTTTTTCAATTTTATAAATTAAATTTCAAAATATAAACTTAATTATTAGAATTTAAATATAAAAATTTACTTTTGTTATATTTTTTATATTTTTATGATAGGTTTCATGTTATGATTAATACTGAAAAAATATGACAATTTAATTGAAAATAGATTTTGATTCTAAATAATTTATTATTTTAAATTATACTTTTAATAGTTGCAAAGTATAATTATATCATTTTTATCAGTTAATATAGCTAAGGTTATTGTAATAAATTTCCCCTTGAATTGTGATATAAATACATTTCAATATTTTGGAGTTTTTTTGGTTAAAACCCTGATTTTTGATTCTGTCAACTAGATTAATTTTTAATTAATTTCTACAAATTTAGTGAATTAAATTTAGAAAAAATGATTCCATATTTGGAATCATAAATTTTAAATTATGTAAATAGGTCCCATTTTTTTCAGACAATATTAATATTAACTTTAGTAAATATTTATTAACACTGTTAAAGGTATATCAGGTAATTAAGAATAAAAATAATATTATAACACTACCCTAACACTTGTCTTAATTTTATTTAATGAGTTTGTGTCAACTGAAATCATTATTGTGTAGAAATTATAACCTTTGGATTCCACTTTTATGGGAGTATCACATTTATAATTTTATAATCAAAGAAAATTCAATTTTTTCACACCTTTCTTTGTAACAAGTTTAATATTTTAAATATGGAATTATATAGGGGTTATCTTCGACTATAAATAATCTCTTGAAATCTAAAATGATATTATTTTTCATGAAAAATTATTTTAAATATTTACGAAAGCAAAAATAAAATTAAATGCTTTCAAAATGATGATGTAGTAATTTTTTAATTAAAAGAAATATAAAATAAATGATATAAAAAGTACTAAAATAAATATAATTTCTGAAAAATAATGTAATCAAAGAATTTTTTTATATTCCATTAATAGTTCAATGATTTTTTATAAGTAATGGTATGAATTCATCTTGTTGTTATCATATTTTTAAAAAGTTATGTAATGTATATTTTTATAGTTGGCATTATTGATATTTTAAAATGAATAATATTTTATTAAAATATATAAATTTTTTAAAAATCATAATATCTACCAAAAATTGGGATAAGTCTTAAAATTTAATCAATGACACATTTCTTAGTCCTTTTTATGTTTATTAAAATTATACTAACACTAAAAATGTAAATTACATGATATCATGGTAAGAGTTGAAAGGATAAAATAAGGTTTAAAATAATAAGATAAGGATTAAATAAATAACCAACACCTATATAATTTTCATTAGATGAATTAATTCTAACCCATAATAATCATATATTCTAAATAAAAAGTTTTCATCTGTTTGGAATAGAAAATTAATTTATATTAATTTAATATTTTGAGGATTTCCAATAGTGATATCCCCTCTCTTAAAAAAGGGAACCCCTTATTAGCTTTTCTTCACTCACAAAAACCTTTTAATATAGGATAGTAACTAACCAAATCCATTCATATAATCTATTTCTAAATTATTTAGTCCTTATTCTTCTCATGACACACTCCTTAGAGGTGTCAAGTTGTTAATCAAAAGAGGTTATTTGAATGAGATGTATCGTTTTTAAATAAGTGTTTATATTTTATTTATTATTCACACATAATTAAAATATTATTCCACAATGATAAAATAATAGATAATATATACTAAATATAATGATATGTCGTTAGGTTAATAACATATCTTCAATCAATCTCTATTACCATCAACATGTAAGTAAATTCATCGTTTGTGTGTACAGAGGACTACAACCTTAAGAACTGATATAATTTTTTTCATCACAGTCTCACAGTACTAGTTATAATGATAAAATTAATTTTTATATAATATATTAATGAGATATTTATCATTATGAAATAATAACAAATCATTTATGTTCATACCTTTCCATAAACACAAAAATGATAACGTCTTTACTGCATATGTGTCAACTGTCACCTCTACGAAGAAATGCGAGTCGTTTTTCATAACCATATAAAATGGATGATATATATATATATAAATATATTTAAATCAATAATTTTATATTTATGTTATTATGATCATTATGGAAAGATAAAATAATATTTACCTTCTTTTCATAATGATCATTGAAAAATATAAATGTCACTCATGCATACGTATGGCCCATCATATCCATGATTATAAAATTGTTAATTTCTCATAACCATACATAAATGGTTTGATTTAAAATTATAATTTATACGTAAAAGATATTAACTTCTCAAATATATAATTATTTTGATGATGAAATTATGACCAATTTTACTATTAACATCCTATCAAATTAATTTTGGACTCAAGTACCAAAAATCAATAAAACATCTTACAAGAGAATTAATAATTATCCAATTATTATAAAATTATAATAATAAATATAAAAAGAATAATAATGTTTAAAAATTCACTCAATAAATTAAATAATGAACCAATTTTTATTATTTAGGAATATAAATATTTTATGTGTCGAGTCAGACTCAAGGTAATGGACTTTGTTTTAAAAACCTCTTTCAAATGTACTATTTAATATATATTTATGAAATTCAAAAGGAATGTTTTTTAAAATATATTATTTAATAGAATATCTCACATTCATTTTGTTTAATGTTTTTATTATTCCTTTACAATTTTAAAATTTTATTTTATAATAAATCATTTTCATTTTTGAGTGTGCGACTTTGTAAAAATAAAAAGTTATTTTAAAATGGGAATATTATTATTAATTTATTCATGATTAATATATCATTCTTATATATTTTCTGATTGGAATTTTTTATGAAAATGGTTGGTTTTGTGATAAAATGAGGGCATGTTAGCCTATTACTGCTCTCCAATGCATTTAGTGGTGATACGAAGTTAATTTTCTTGGTTTAAACTTAGATATTAATGGAGTATGCATTGATAGGTATTATTAATATAACCATTATGTATAATCCCTTTTTATCCATTATTACTAAATTAAATTGAAGTGTGATATGAAATTTTTTATGCATTACCTTTAGGATTTTTTGTTTTCTTTAGAGTTTTACAGGAATCATATAATTTGATAAGGTAAGCTATAGAGGTTATGTTTTATGGGTGAAAAGTAAAACTTTGTTAAAATGATTTTATGGGTTCAAAGTATTCATCAACTAAAAGATTCTTTCCTTATTTAATGTCCGTTATAGTGCTTTTGTTCTCATCTAAAGTTTTAAATTGTTTTTCATTGGGTGTAAGGATGGTAAATAGAAAGGAGGAAGTAAAAAATGAATGTTATGATAATTTTTCATAAAAACGACATCTTTTTTATTATAAATATTTTCTATTTTCAAAGAAATGGATATTATTTTAGTTATATCTAGTTTTTATGAATGCGAAACTTTATGTATGCATTATAAAATAATCCTCTAAAACTCTCACCATAAAAAGATCTGTAATTTACAAGAAAGTTATTTTTATAAATAAAACTCAAGATTATGTAAATTTTTAGGTCTGAGGACTTATATTGTTACTATAAGTTGAAAATTTAAATCATAATGGTACATTTCAATGAAAAAATTTAATGTTTTAGAAAAAAATCAGTATTTTCACTATTTATAGAAAAAAATCAAATAGATCCTAAAATTTCATCATTAGATAATTTTTATAAGATGGTGTAAAAAACATTCCCTTTTTGTTATATAATATTTATTAGTGTGGTATAAATTAATTAATAAATTCCCACACAAAATAATATTTTTTTTCTTCAGAAAACTAATTTTTGAAGCATAAAATCACATTAATAAACACTGAGTGTACTTTACTAAGCATTAATCAATTCATTTTAATTGATAATTAAAATTATAAATATATATTACAAAATTTAATTACTATTATTCATACATAAAAATGAAAATACTAGGTTATAAGGATTGTAATTTAAATAATAAAATGTTGTGTTTTGTTTAAGATTGGTGTTTTATTTTGTATATGTTACTGGACCCAATCTTCTTTTTAAATATCAATATATTATATCGACCCTCATAAAACACTATTAAAACCATATTTTTATAATGAAATGAGTATAAGTATTATGTACATAATTTTTTTATGGTATAACCAAATATATTTATAACTCGATCAATTAAAAATGATAATGATGCTCATGCATGTGTATGGACTACCACCTCCATGAATAACACAATTTGTATTTTATTACTTCAATTCATGGATGATTCTAAAAATAGTTTTATTGATTATATTTTTAATTTATTTTATGTTTTATATTACATAATTAGAAATCATGAATTATATAAATAATATTAAAAATATGTGATCAATGAAACATTAACCATCATAAACAGACATACTATATGAAAAATATTTTAATTCATATTATGTGGCATTTTTAATTTCATTAATTCATATTCAAATTATGTCCAATTTTAATATATCACACAAATTAATAGTAAATAATATAATTATACTTCCTTTCTAACAATAATACAACCAAACAACCTCATAGTCACAAATTAATCATGGTTTGTTCAGGCCCCTTTATCAGCTAGCAACTACATGATTAATACAATGAATTTATATCATGGATTGATCATAAAACATACTTACTGGTATAAAATTATATTGATATTTAAATGATGTTTTTAGGATTTTGGTAAGGTTATATCAACATCTAAATCATCAATTAATAAATCACCATTTATTCATTTTGAATTAGGGAAACATACTCATTACTGATTTAATCATCATAGATAAAAACCAAAACTGTCGTGTAATCATATTATAGAATTATAAAATATCTAAATAAATATATTATTTTATCATATATTATCGAATAGTGATGGTATTTGTCAAAAAACTGAAAAAATTACTCTTTTTTGAAAATACATCAAAGAGATAAATATTACTTTCACTTAGGGTTAAAAATAGGTAAAAACTATCTAATATGTATATGTATGCAATGAATATAATTTAAGTGTATAAATTGTTATATTTATGATTAGTTTTCCTGATTAAATATTTGCAATATAAATTTAATTATTATGAATTTTTGGTTCAATATCAAAATGAATCGATATTGAGGTTAGGGTTTTCATCACAAATTCCTCTTTTTGAGACATGTTTGGTATTATTAACCAAATTTTATTTATGTGGTCTGTATAATTCTTATTTGAGATATAAAAACGTTAAGAATATTTTTATAATGGTATTTTATGATTAATAATAACTCATCTCTTTTGAGTGATTTATTAAAATGTTAATTGAGCCACAAGGGTTCTTTTGGTTAAATTATTATTCTATAAAACATATTAAATGTTATGAACAATACTTCCACTGTATAGTGTTATATTTAATTAAAATCCAATGAATTTTAGATTCTTGATTTTCTTATAAGTTATAGGATATAATATGATAAATCATAAATCTATTCTTAAAATGTATTTTCACTCACATATTACCCCGACTGTAAGAGTTGTTGGTAGCACAATTTTTTTTATATTGAGTTATGACCATTCTCTTGAAATTATCTTATATAAGTTCGGAACAATATATCCATTAATTTTATTATCTGTTATTATCTAAGTGTTTTTACATTTTAACCAAAATTAACACCTCTTCATCCATTTAATGCTTCATGGAGTATGTTTCATGTAAGGGATATTAAAAACTGAAATCTTCTTTCTTTGAGATATATTGTTTTATATTGAACTTTTCTTTTCCATTCTAGGTTTATCCCACCATAATATTTTATTTTGTAATAATTTCTTTTCCTATTAGTGTAAAAATGAATTTTTAGATAAATTAATTTCATTTTATTCTTCTTACATTGTGATTTTTTCACAAATGTATTTCAAAATTAATAAAAATTGGTTTTCATTCCAATTAATAATGTTTTGTCTTACGCTTATATTTTATGAAATATAAAACTTATATATATTAAAAGATGAATTGCTATATATTATATTAAATTTTAAATTCATTCAAAATATTTCACACCACCTTTTCAAATGTCAAATTTGAACGAAACATGTAAATTTCTATTTTCTATAAATTTTAAGAAAACATTTCATGAAGGATATTTTACTTTTTTACTTCATGTTCCCTTATAATTTTCCAATGGATTTTAACATATGAGTTTTAGAATTAATGAAATATCCTCTAATATATTTATTTTTAATTTGGGGGATCTAATTCTCAATATCAAAAAATATTTTTCTTGATCCCCACTTTTGTTATATTATTTGAAGTATTCATTTTGTGAGGGTATTATCATTAATATTAACCCCCTTCTTAGTTTACTTAGTTTCCCTTGTGTTATGTTTTTCTATGACCATCT
This sequence comes from Viscum album, assembly GCA_963277665.1. NCBI lineage: Eukaryota > Viridiplantae > Streptophyta > Magnoliopsida > Santalales > Viscaceae > Viscum > Viscum album. The sequence goes on from OY728150.1 coordinate 649,780,936, forward strand.
ACAATATTTCTATATATGTATTATGAAAATTTAATTCATGTATTTACATATTGCAATAATCATTACTCAATACAACGTGAACATCAGATTTTACATAATTCATATTGAATGAATTGAACCTAGAATAAGTGTTATTCTATTAATAGGATATTGGAGCCATGTTTGTTTTTATTCTAATAAGAATGATTATTGGAAAGATAAATATTTATTTTTTTGACTGTCCAACCTCTTCCCCTAGATGGCATATATTAATATTATTACATTTATTGACATGTGTAAACGCATTGAAATCATTAAGGATTATTGACTACAAACATAGGTTGATCATGTAATAATATTCAGTTTTTTTATTATTTGAATATCCATGTTTTTTATTGAAATAATACATATAGAATTGTATGAATGTTGTTTTTGGAATCTTATATATAATGCATTATTCATAATCTAGATATGGGTGTGGCCCAAAATTATATAGCCCCTTGATGCATTGAACTGTCGTTTAAGATGAAAAATCATATTTTTCTGGTGTATTCCGATACCCAATATAGAATAGTGTCTCAGAACAATGCATTGAAAATAGATTTTTTATGTTTGAAATTGTGAATTATATCATTATTAAATTAGTATTGTTGAAATACTTGTTTTTATTTATTTTCATGTATATAGAATGATCTTAGTTTCAAACAATACTAGTGGTATTTTAGTGTATACATCTACACATAATTAGATAATGTCTTGGCACATAGCCTTGAAAATAGTTTTATGATTATTATATTATTAATTCCATTTGTATTAGATAAAAATTATTGATATTTATATTTTCATTTATTTTTTTGTATATAAAATTCACCCAATATCATGTTAGTTATGGCATTATGATATTCACCTATTAGTTCCAAAATATTAATGAAATGTTTAAGAAATAATTTCTTTAATTATGTGTTTCACTTATTTTGTGTTTTATCTCACCCATTTTTTCTTTTTTCCATTCCCTAGGTCATAAAGTAATGTTTCACATATGATATTTTCATAATTATCGAACACGTGGAAAGATTTACGGGAGATACTGAAGAATGATCAAGAATTAAGTATTTTCATATATATAAATGTAAAAATTCCATTAGTTTAGAGTTACACGGGCTTAATAGTTTATAATTTGTCCTAAATATCTAAGTTTTTAAATATGAAAATATCCTTTGGAGTTGTGATATTCAAAAATAATTTTTTATTTTTTTTAATTATGGATGGTTATATCTATGCTTTTATTGGTGTTATCAATTAAAGTACGTAAATTATGGGCTTTTGGTACTATATTAGGGAGAGGAGGGGTAGAGAATAATATTCCCAATAAGATGAATTATATTATTTGACACAATAACTTCTTTGGGATACTTATATCACATTATGTTTAACTATTTTAGTAGAATGTGAGACTCACACCCTTTTCTAAATCATCTTTATGTATTTCCAATACAAAATTTGATCAATATATGAGTTGGGAATCCTCTACAAAACATATTTAGAATAGTGATATTTTTTAACCAAGAAATAAAAACTATATCTTTAATTAATATACCATTTATTTAATTCAATACACTATTCATAACTATTTCCCACCAAATACCTCTTGATATATTCAATTGAGGCTTGGTTATCATGGTATGATATTTTGGAATTATTTCTATACCATTGCTATCACGATATTACACTCTATTTTGTTAAATTTACATCAAACACATAATATTAAATATATTATAATGAATTATTTAAAAATATGGTAATATTTCCATGTATTATAGAGTAAAATAACATATCTTCATACCTTCTTGTGAAAATAATCCTTTATTCCTTACATCTTGTATTACGGTTCTAGAGTTTCTCTCTAAAACCACTATTATTTTAATGATACATGAAAAATACCATATTCCACTTTATCTTATCCCTATGATGAGTTATAACATGTCCAAGGCTATGATATCCCACATAATTTAGACTTTATGGGACAATAATACTTTCACTATTATCCTCTAATATATAATACTTTCTCTTCATCACATGATCTCATTTCGAAGAATAATCAAATAATAAAGGTATAAAATCATTTAGACTATTCATTAATATTCCATTAAATTATTCCTCTTGGTTTTTTCACAATAAATAATTCCTCTTAATGTTATCATACCTTTTTCATCTTGCCTTAACATTAGAAAGGAATGCATTTCTTTATTGTTATTAGTTTTGAAATTTCATCAAACAATAAATGGGAAATCATGTCCAACATATCCCTTTTTTCATTAATCATGGTGTTCATATGAAAAATAAAATCCATAAGTATCACCTATTCTTGTATAATATACTTTTTTCCTAAATACAAATTCAACCAGGTGTAAAAAAGTCAAATTTCATGGAAATTAAAAATTTAACACTTTTGGAGTCAATAATCATCCCTTTGTAATAAACATTAGGATTATACAATCCTAAATATATCTTATTTAATTATTAATTTTGATTGTTATTATTTTTTCTATGCTCAGTAACCACTTACAACAAACTTGTGTTCATGATTTTCAATCATTATACCTCAATATTGTTTTACTCTAACATAGATGTCCTGAAATTCATTTTCTTTTTTCCACTTCATGTTTTCTTATTAAAAACCGTAATCTAGATCCTTTAATAAATTGAAAAATTCATCATTTTTACTTATTTATTTATTATCATTATAATTGGAATACTTTTCACCATTTATATAATTCTCTTGAGATAACCCTTTAGTATCATTAATTGCATTTGAAGATTCACAATTAGGTTAATTCATTACTTTCTATCAAATTATACATGATTGTTTTATGTGATTAAAACATTTCCCAAAAACTATTTTGTTATATGTAATTACCTTATAGTTAAAATTCTTATACAAATTCTTTCCAAATTCCACATCACTAAAAAATAATAGGAAACAAAAGAACATGACTCTATGAACCAATCTAATCACATGTAAGAAAAACATATTAATGAGAATATATTATTTGATACTAATTGTTAGGTTCATAGTGGTATTTAGTGAGACATGCCCTTAGATGGTAGTGGATTATGGTATTCAGCTCAATAAATTATTTTTTTAGTAAAATGATAAAATGTGTATATTTAAAAATTATTTTCAATATATACAACAACCTAATATGAAAAAATAATTCAGGATTATGTCTTTAGGATAAAGTTGTATCTATCATGACCCAAACTAACTCTATCTCCCCTATAGTCATACATGAGGTTATGTGTCAACCATGAATCCAACTTTTAATAGTCCATGTATTGGTGACTTAATAGGGGTATACCAATAAATATATAGAAGGAATTTCAGTTTTTAAACAAAAACATCACATCTCTACAATAATATCATTTCATAAACAAAACCACTATAAATGATTAATTTTTTTAAATTCATTTCCTTACATATATAATTATATAATTTGTAAATTAAATCTTAAACCATAACAATTATTTGATACCTCTAGCATGGTATAATGTAAGAACCCATCTTTGGTTAGTCTCCAAGGTGTATATCAAAGATCACCTGAAACCACTACAACTAAACCCATATATACAATGAATAAAATTTATTATTATATACAGGGGATATTAATTAACTTTGTATGTTCCTACCTCAAAACAATTTATATAAATGTGAAAAAAGAATACTAATGAATCTATAAATGAAGAAAATAAATTAATATTATCAAATAAATACCCCCAAATTCTGCTGTAAAATCTCATTAATATCATACCACACAATCCAAACACCTCCAGAAACATAAAATTTCATTGCCTTAACTATAAAATTTCCACTAGTATATAATGTCATACGATTCTGTTTAAAAGTCCTCTCATAGGGACCTCATTGTAAATCATGATTTTTTTGTAGTTTTATAAATATTGACTCTCACTATTACTATGTATCCACCTGCAATGCCTCTCCCCATTAAAACTAACTAATTTATCTTAATATCTTATACCCAAAAATTATTTCCAAATAGTATACATTATGGACACTTTGTATTACAATATGGAAACTTTTGGGGACTCTATCTACATGAACACACATCATCATAACAACATCACCATATCTCTAAAATATTAAAACAATAAATAAGATATCCCAAAACAGGGAAGTTCATATTTATAGCATTTATACTTAAAGGGATTCTTCCTACCACAACTTCTGTTATAAAAACCACATATCTAAAACCAATATTGTATATCAAATTCCATAATTCCATAAGTTGACAAATACTAAACATAATTGGCATAAGAATTCATAAAAGGATAAAAAACCTTGTCTTCTATTAAATGAATTAATATACCACATCACCAACCATCATAATAGGATTTATACCTCCACCATCTATTTTATTCTCCCACCATTAGAAAATATATATACAATACTCTTGGGGAATATTATTTTATCATGTGGATTTACCATTCTCCCACCTAAGTCTAATATAAATTATATCCTATAATGTTTATTATAATATCACTAACATTTTTCATATTGTGAGTACTATATTATTTCACAACCTCATTAATAACCATGTTCTTTTAGGAGAATACTATGTACATAATCATTAAAATCACAACATCCTTATATAAACACAAATTTTCCATCAAATATTGGATAATATATATGTGAAATGTCTATATGGATAACACTATAATATTTCATGACCTTGTGGCTAAGTTGAAAGTATTATCTAAAAAATACACCACCACCATCAACCTCACTATGAGAAGTCCCATTGCACAAGAATTTTACAGGCCCTTATGCCTAAAAAGCATGGGGCTCATGAAACACACTACAAATTCATCCCATTTTATCAATGATACTTTAAGAAAATCCTTTAGAAAAAGGACATTCCACATGCTTATTTGGCATGGCCTATGAAAATGTTCATAACTTCATTAACCATGATAAATATAGTATTTTACATAATACATCATCATTTCGGTATTTATATTTGATAAAAGTTATTTTCAAATGATTCACATATCATTATAGATGATTAATTTTATACAAATTCATCAAAACATACATATCAATATAATAATCTCTAATCAATTATATTTATAATTTCAGACCAAGATCAGTCATAAAATACTAAAACAATAAGTGTTAATTTATATATTAATATTTTATATTGTCTATTCAATATCTAAATTCCATTCCTACCATTTATAAATTTCAACACATAATCCCTCAATCATATTTCAATATCATTTCATAAACTCACTAATTATATTTATTCAAACAACCTCATATTCAACACACTATGTTTTTATTTACAACATTTATCATTATATTTGATTATTATTAATTATATACCAATTATAAAATAAAAAATATATTTAATAGTGAATGATTATTAAAAATATGGGAATTATAATTAATGAACATTGGTTCAATGATTATAATCAATGTTTAATCCTCCAATGATAATTCATCTAAATTAAATCTTTTATTCAACTCTCTATGATTCCTATTGATATAGGTATTCCAATATCTTCATCATAAATAGAATAGATAAATAATAAGTGAAAGGAAATTAATGTAATGATAAGTTAAAAGTGGCCAAATCCCATATTTCTTCCATCAATACGATGTCATCGTTTATTAATCAACCTCACCAGAACTGAACCTGTGTCATCTGTAACGCCCCGACCCCAGTTACCTAGAGTCGGTGCATTATTACATAACATTGGCATGATCACAAGAAAGATCAAATCTCGAAAGACCGATTATTTTAGTATCCTTGGAAACACTAGATATATTCATAAAGTTTTACATTACATCATAAAGTGAAAAAATACTACAACAACATAGTCTCCATATTCCAAACTCATATCCCCAGATACTATCCCTGCAGGTCATTCATAACTTACTTCTTCACATCCTGGAAAAAATATAACATAGAGAAGGGGTGAGCTCAAATTCCCAGTAAGGATAACAATATAGCGGAAACTTTCAAAAATAAGCATAAACATTTAAGGCAATGTATAACTAAAACAAAAGCCTTTTAAACTTGAACTTCAACATAGTATGGAAAAAGTAAAATGAAATAATTCCATTTACTTATTCACATGGATATTCTACTAATCGAATAATCACATGAAATATCAATAACCACTTTCATAATGATGGAATGCATAATGCCAGACTATCATAACCACATAGCCAAAGCCTCGTGCCAAGACTACAAATAAGATTTTGCCAAGACCTTGTGCCAAGACACTTTTTTGTCTCATGAGACCTACCTATGCATCGAGGAGCTATAGCGGGCTCCACCCGTCACTTATTAAGTCCAATGCATTCCTCATATGAACAGGTTTAAACATAACATAAACATTCGTATTAAAACTAGCATACAAAATGTCAATACTTTCACCATAAACCATGAATGGTATAAAAATAGCACATCCACAGTCAAACATATCAAAAAACCTTCAATACAATATAGAAGTTTTGTATCATAATAAATCAACTTCAAATAAGCGTAAAATCCATCAAAGGATGTTGACATAGATGAAATCAAAACTCTTTTTAGAGAAATATCTCTTTCTATTTTGAAATCATTTAAGAGTCATATATTTATAAAATAAAACATTTTTTTTGAAAATATTCTTATAATATTGTAAGGGAAGATTTGACGATTTTATAACGACAGAAAATAGCCGCACCCGCCGTATAAGTTAAAAAAAACATTCTTACCTTAATTTTGTCGAAAAGGTTAAAAAGCACCTTGTTTGGAAAACGACGGAAAGATTCCTTTATAAACCTCTTATAAAAAGTCAAACAAGGGTATAAATGACTTTAACCCATATTCTTGTAAATAGTAAATTTTTTTTGGAAATACATTTTTAAGAAACATGGATGTGGATGATAAAGAGATCCCAGTAGATTATTACGTATAAACAACCTCGGATAATGAAGAGATTGTGAATTAAACCTTACCTTGTACTTTTCATTGGTTGGGGTAGGTTAACCTCCTGTATAATAGTGAAATAATTGTTATTAAATTATACAATAATCATATACATTAATATGATATCATATATGATCTTTTAACATTGATTTGTTAATAATATCTTAGTATTATCGTTGTTTCGGGTGTTAACTTACTCGTTTTCTTTTATATGTTTTGTTATGTAAGCCATGTTTGTAATGGATAGGTTGTACATTATTAATATCCAGAATGATATCAAGTCCTTAAACATCATTTTTAAATCATAAAATGATAATTATACTTGAATGGATATGATGGAGAATGAATCTCATCGCATTCGTGGAGACGGTAGTCCGTACGTACGCACAAGCGACAATATCATTATTTTGATATTAAAATAATATATAAATGGATAGTATATCATATATAAAGAATCATTAACATGTTATATTTATTATTTAATTGAGTTAAACATCATTATTATACCCATCCAAATAATAATATATTGAATAACAATTACACCACCACGTGGAGACGGTAAGCCGTACTTACGCACGTATGGTGACATGTTATTCAAAAGGGTGGATAGAATACTGAATATGGTTGTACCATATTTATAATAACATAACAGTATATATATGATACTATAGTTATTATTTTAGAATGGTAAAAACAACGGAAGAAGAAGTGGAAGAAGAAAGAAACTTGGAAAAGGTTGGTGAAATCATTACCTCTTCTTCGGGTTCTTCCTTTTGATTTGATCAAAAGGGCTCCTTAGGTTGGCTTTCTGATCAAACTAAGGCCTCTAGGTTGTAGTGAGGGAAGTTGGGAGAGTATTTGGGCAGATTTTGGCCGAACCAAAATGCTTTGAAGGTGTGAAGAAATGAGAAGGAAGAGTGCCCTTTTATAAGAGAGGTGAGGGGCACCTTTGGAAAAGCTAGAAATATTAATTTATAATAAATTAATATTCGGTTTATAATGGCTCCAAAGTTGATAATTTAAATTTTAAGGTGGGGATAGGTAGAAAACCACTCAACCAATAGAATTTAGACAGGTTTGGGTCATTATATTAACCTTATCTTTAAGTATTAACTCTAAGTTAATTAGTTTCACTTTTACAATGTCTCTTTGTATTTTTATATTATATGGTTAATAAGCTTACCATATACATCCAAGAGACCCCAAAGTGGTACATTAATGATGAAACTATCATCATATAAGTATCTTGGCAGAAACTTAGATTTTTAGGAATTTAATATCAATTAATAATATAATATTTGTTTTAAAAACTCTTTTATGTCAATTTTGACACTATTCAATAATTGATTTTTGTAAAAATCATAACAGAATGATTACTTCGAAAAAAGTTAATTGAATCAATCCTAACATGTCATATTAACCTATAAAATTAGTCTAATTCCTAAAAAGTCTCAAATTATATTTATTTATGTATTTATAATATCAATTATTTTAATTTTTTCACTATTATGGTAATTACTGCATCATCATTGTGTCATAAGTAAATTAAATTATTTAAAGTCTAAAAATTATAAATAAAATATCCTTATGTAGGAAATCGTTTTGTGTTTATAATGAATATTTACAATCGAATTTATCTTATGTATAACCCTATATTAAAAATGTTTTAGTAAATAAACTTTGATTTTAACTCTTTTAACTCTTCTTTGAATTAAATAATAATAAATGTCCTAATCTAATCCAAGTGGACCTAAATGATAATATTTTATTCCTAAGGCTGTTTTGGTCGAGATACACTTGTCCAATAGAATTAGGACATGTGTTAGGGTAATATTAATATCATTTTTACCCTTAATTACCCTATTTACTTTTAACCGTGGTAAATAAAAGTAAAAAGTTACTATTCACCAAAAATTATTTTCATCTCATTGAACCATATTTTACTTCTTGATATTAACCGTGTCTCTCGGATTTTCGAAATTCCATTCACAAAAGCGGTAAAATTAAGTTTTATGAAAAATTCAGTTTTTTAACCACCACTTAGTAGTTTCACTATTCATCAAAAATTGAAGTTTTTCAGAACAATGCCAAAATTTCACCCTAAGCTATAATTGATATTCCGAATTCAAAAATGATTTATATTTTAAAAAATTCCAAACATATAAGTTGAATTAATTAATTTTATAATTAATTCCCGCTGTCACAACAAATAGCGTGTTTTTAAGAAACAATATATATCAAAAGATTGATAATTGTTTATGTCCAATTTCAAAGTAAAATTAATTCTAATGAACACCATTGGATAAAATGGTAAAAATATATTCTAATTATACTTTAAAACCACTCAATAATGTAATTTATCACTATAAATTATTTTGATTAAAAAAGTTGTTTTTAAGTATTTTTCACTATTCATAAAAATTGGAAGTTCTCAGAAAAATACCAAAAATTCAACTTAGGATAATTTTGATATTCCGAATCCAAAAATAAAGTCCATTTTGAAATATAAAATATACATAATTTTAAAAATTAGGTATTACTATTCATAACGGCTAGTTTGATTGGTTGTGGTGTGTTAGAACTCGATGTTGCGTACAACACACGCTATCGCATTATTCAAAGAGAAGCGTACCGTAGAAGCTTGGGGTGTTACATTCTCCCCTCCTTCAAATAATTTCGTCCTTGAAATTTATAGAATAGTTATCACATGAAAAGACTCGGGTGGTTCTTCATCATAAGTTCCTCGGGTTCCCACGTTGCCTCTTCCATCTTATGGTTTCTCCACAAAACTTTTACCAGACGCGTCGTCCGGTTTCTTAGTACTTGTTCTCTCGTATCAAGAATCATGACGGGCTCTTCACAATAGGACAGATCAGGTTCCAGTTCTAATTCCTCGCAGGTGAGTACATGCGTTGGGTCAGGCATGTATTTCCTCAATAGAGATACGTGGAACACATCATGAACTTTGGAGAGACTTGGCGGCATTGCCAATCGGTAAGCCACAACCCCAATTCGTTCTAGAATTTCAAAGGGTCCGATGTACCTGGGACTCAATTTACCTTTCTTACCAAAACATATGACTCCCTTCCATGGAGATACCTTCAGGAAAACATGATCACTGACTTGAAATTCAAAATCCTTCCTTCGATTATTGGCATAGCTCTTCTGCTTACTTTGAGATGCTTTTATGTGATTTTGGATTACCTTCACCTTTTCCACCGTTTCCTCCACCAGTTCTAGGCCTACAAGTTTTCTTTCACCAACGTCATCCCAACAGGTTGGTGTACGACATCTCTTTCCATATAATGCTTCATATGGTGCCATCTGAATACTAGAATGGAAGCTATTGTTATAGGAAAATTCTACCAGAGGTAAATATTGATCCCACATACCCTGAAAGTCAAGTGAGCAAGATCTCAACATGTCTTCTAAGGTTTGAATAGTCTGTTCTGATTGTCCGTCTGTCTGAGGGTGGTGAGCAGTGCTCAAATGAAGTTCAGTATCCAGGGATTTCTGAAGACTTTTCCAGAATCTTGAAGTAAAACGGGGATCACGATCAGAAACAATCGATAGGGGTACTCCATGAAGTCTCACAACTTCATTAATATATAGTCTTGCTAGATGTTCCAGGGGTAGATCTTCTCTTATAGCAAGAAAATGTGCTGACTTGGTAAGACGATCAACAATAACCCATATTGCATCGTTATTTCTAGGAGTCTTTGGTAGCCCCATGACAAAGTCCATCGTAATATTGTCTCATTTCCACTCCAGCATGGGAAGAGGTTGCATGACTCCTCCAGGCTGTTGCCTTCCAGCTTTCACTTGTTGACAAACCATACATCTTGACACAAAATCAGAAATCTCCCTCTTCATGTTGTCCCACCAAAAATGTTCCTTCAAATCTCTATACATTTTGGTGCTCCCAGGATGTATAGAGAAATTGGAACTATGAGCATCATCCAACAATTCCCTTTTTAGATCAGGTATATCGAGAACACAAAGTCTCTTCCCAAATTTCAAAATTCCATATTCATACACAAAGTCTCTCAGTCTCCCATCATTCATAGCTTTAATCTTCTTTTGAAATTCTTCATCATCGGTCTGAGAACTCTTAATCCTTTCTAGTAAAGATGGTTTGGCAACCATTTGAAAAATCATTGATGTTTCATCTTCCCTGGTTATTCTCATGTCCATCTTCACTAGATCCATCAAAATTGGATCCCTTTCAATTCTCATCATGTTCAAAACTCCATGGTCTTTTTTGCTCAAAGCATTTGCCACCTTGTTTGCTTTCCCCGGGTGGTAGTGTATCTTACAATCATAATCTTTGAGTAATTCAAGCCATCTCCTTTGCCTCATGTTGAGTTCTTTTTGTGAGAAAATATACTTCAAACTCTTGTGATCAGTATAAATATCACATTTTTCACCATAGAGGTAGTGCCTCCATATCTTCAAAGCAAAGATCACAGCTGCTAACTCGAGATCATGAGTAGGATAGTTTTGTTCATGAATTTTCAACTGTCATGATGCATAGGCAATAACTCTATCATTCTGCATAAGGACACAACCAAGTCCTTTCTTCAATGCATCACTATAAATAACGAACCCATCATTCCCCGATGGTAGAGTCAATATAGGAGAATTGACTAATCTTCTCTTCAGTTCTTAGAAACATTATTCACACTCTTTTGTCCAATCAAATTTAACCCCTTTACGTGTGAGCTTCGTTAATGGGTTAGCCAATCGGGCAAAATTCTGGACGAAACGTCGATAATAACCTGCCAAACCAATAAAACTACGTACCTCAGTTATACTCATAGGTGCTGGCCATTCTTGGATAGCCTTGGTCTTAGAAGGATCAACAGAGATTCCATCTTTAGAGAAAATATGGCCAAGAAAAGAAATCTCATGAAGCCAGAATTTACACTTGCTAAACTTCCCATATAATTCATGTCTTCTCAGAGTCTTCAGGATAATGTGCAAGTGATTTTCATGATCTTCAAAGCTTTTGGAGTATACCAAGATATCATCAATAAATACCACAAATAATTCATCAAGATACTCCTTGAAAACTCTATTCATCAGATCCATGAATACAGAGGGTGCATTAGTCAATCCAAAAGGCATTACAGTAAACTCGTAATGCCCGTACCTGGTTCGAAATGCTGTCTTAGGAATGTATTACTTCCTCACACACAACTGATGGTATCCAGATTGAAGGTCAATCTTTGAAAAGTATTGAGCTCCATGCAGTTGGTCAAATAAATCATCAATGCATGGTAGGGGATACTTGTTCTTTATTGTTATAGCATTGATCTCCCTGTAGTCGATACATAACCTCATAGATCCATCTTTCTTTTTAACAAAAAGAACAGGGGATCCCCATGGAGAAACACTAGGTAGAATAAATCCCTTATTACTCAATTCCTCTAGTTGTTTCTTTAGTTCAACTAATTCTACAGTGGCCATTCTATAAGGGGTCTTTGATATAGGCCTTGATCCAGGAATTAAATCAATGGAAAACTCAACTTCTCGTTCTGGAGGATGTCCAGGTAAATCTTCCAGAAATACATCTAAAAATTCTTTCACAACAGGTACATCCACTATTTGAACATTCCTTTCCTCACCCACAGTTATTTCATTCTCTTCCTCCCCAATAATTGAATTTAGTTGAGCTACTAGGGGTGGATCTAAATAAGAATTAGGTGGTGAAGATTCTGCTCTAAAGATAAGGTGTTCCTTATCATTATCATCAAGAATCGTAACCTCTTTCTTCTTACAATAAATCTTCGCATCCTAGTCCGAAAGCCAGTCTATACTGAGTATTATATCAAACTCAATCATAGGTATGACGATGAGATCAGCAAATAAAGAACATTTATGTGCTCTAATGGGGACTGATTCAAAAAACTTTGTTGCAATGATACTTCCCTTAGGAGTTTTAACTGATAACTCCCTTGTTAAATCAAATTGGAAATATCTAATTTTCTCAGCAAATTAGGAAGATATGAAATAATGAGATGATCCAGAATCAAATAATGCATTTGCTAAACTTGAGGAAACCATTAAATTACCTGCCACCAAGTCTTTCAGAGCTTCTACCTCAGCAGTAGTGATAGCATAAGCCTGGCCTTGATCCCTTGGCCTTTTCTGAGGTAAGTTCTCCTGACGCTTAGGACATTCATTTGCATAATTCCCCATCTCCCTGCAATTGTAGCACTGAACATTGGTAGATTCCTTCTTCCCTTTGCAATCACGAGCTTGGTGGACTTTTTCACCACATTTGTAACAGACGCCCATTCCCTTCAAGCATGTACCGGGGTGTTTCTTCCCACATTTACCACAGGATGGATATTCAACCTTTCCTTTATTCCCCTTATTTCCATTCCCAGATTGATCATCAGGCCTCTTCTTCTCTTGCTTTGCTTTAAATTCATAAGACTTAGAGAATTCCTTTTTGGTCTTGATAGCACATGAGACAATGTCTTCGTATGACGAGAAGGATTGTGAGACTAATGCTCGATGGAGAAATGGTTTTAACCCATCAAATAAATGATAAATATTACTTCTTGGGTTACATATATAATCACCATCATACCTTGCTAACCTTGTAAATTTAGCCTCATACTTTGTGAAATTCTCATCCTCCTTCTGTCTCAGACTTAGAAATTGCCTTTCCATATCTGCTCGATGGTCGCGAGGAAAGTATTTTTCTAAAAACAGATCTTTGAACTCCCTCCATTCCATATTTGATACTTCATCATCTTCCTTCATATTTTGAATCAATGACCACCATTGATCAGCATCTCCAGTGAGGCGGTAAACTGCCATGATAACTTTTTCCCTTTCACTACTCCCCAAAGCCTGAAATATTTTCTCTAGGGAAATATCCATTGCTCGGCTACTAAGGGGTTTGTACTCCCATTGAACGTTGGTGGTTGTTGCCTCATGAATCGATCTAACATTTATCCTCCATGCTGTGGATCAGGGTGCTCCATACGGGTAAGGTTATTATTCATAACTTGAGTGAGTTGTCCTAGTATGGTGATTAGCTGATCGGAACCAGTTGCATCACCAGCTCCACTATAATTATCTTGAGCAGGAGGGAAATCCCTACATGGAGTGTGTGCATTGATACAGTTTCCATTTCTTCCACTAGGCACCATTTCTAAACAATGGCATAAACTAGATCAGTTTATGAATCAAAATACATAATCCCATACTTACAAAACACTTAACATAAATTGAACTATTAATGGATATAATCCATAATCATAAAAATGTTTTCTTTGAGGAAGTATATACTCATAAACCCTTCATAATGATTTTTAAAGAAAATGAGAGTTATCCTAAGCATATCTCATGGGAGTGTCGTAACCAAGAGTGCAGCAATGCCCATTGTCATGCACCAGTTCCCGTTCGAGTCTAGCTCAAAGCGGTGTTTTCGGGTTTTACCCCTAGGTATATCTGTGCCAGAGCCGCCTCTACCTGCTCGTATCCAGACAGGGATGTATTGCTCGGAAAACTCACAAAATCTCTACAATACCAAAATTCTAGGAAGTTCTTCTATACTAATCCTAAATGTTCATCTTAGGTCTACGTGCTCTAATCAGAGTTTATCTAAATCTAGCTTCCAAGGTTTGTACTAAACATCCTATGATACAAACTGTAACGCCCCGACCCCAGTTACCTAGAGTCGGTGCATTATTACATAACATTGGCATGATCACAAGAAAGATCAAATCTCAAAAGACCGATTGGTTTAGTAGCCTTGGAAACACTAGATATATTCATAAAGTTTTACATTACATCATAAAGTGAAAAACTACTACAACAACATAGTCTACATATTCCACACTCATATCCCCAGATACTATCCCTGTAGGTCATTCATAACTCACTTCTTCACATCCTGGGAAAAATATAACATAGAGAAGGGGTGAGCTCAAATTCCCAGTAAGGATAACAATATAGCGGAAACTTTCAAAAATAAGCATAAACATTTAAGGAAATGTATAACTAAAACAAAATCCTTTTAAACTTGAACTTCAACATAATATGGAAAAAGTAAAATGAAATAATTCCATTTACTTATTCACATGGATATTCTACTAATCGAATAATCACATGCAATATCAATAACCACTTTCATAATGATGGAATGCATAATGCCAGACTATCATAACCACATATCCAAGGCCTCGTGCCAATACTACAAATTATATTTTTCCAAGACCTTGTGCCAAGACACTAGTTTGTCTCATGAGACCTACCGATGCATCGAGGAGCTATAGTGGGCTCCACCCATCACTTATTAAGTCCAATGCATTCCTTATATGAACAGGTTTAAACATAACATAAACATTTGTATTAAAACTAGCATACAAAATGTCAATACTTTCACCATAAACCATGAATGGTATAAAAATATCACATCCACAGTCAAACATATCACAAAACCTTCAATACAATATAGAAGTTTTGTATCATAATAAATCAACTTCAAATAAGCGTAAAATCCAGCAAAGGATGTTGACATAGATGAAATCAAAACTCTTTTTAGAGAAATATCTCTTTCTATTTTGAAATCATTTAAGAGTCATATATTTATAAAATAAAACATTTTCTTTTAAAATATTCTTATAAGATTTTAAGGGAAGCTTCAATGATTTTATAATGGCGGAAAATAGCCGCACCCGCCGTATAAGTTAAAAAAAAACATTCTTACCTTAATTTTGTCGAAAAGGTTAAAAAGCACCTAGTTTGGAAAACGACGGAAATATTCCTTTATAAACCTCTTATAAAAAGTCAAAAAAGGGTATAAATGACTTTAACCCATATTCTTGTAAATAGTAAAAATGTTTTGGAAATACATTTTTAAGAAACATGGATGTGGATGATAAAGAGACCCCAGTAGATTATTACGTATAAACAACCTCAGATAATGAAGAGATTGTGAATTAACCCTTACCTTGTACTTTTACTTAGTTGGGGTAGGTTAACCTCCTGTATAATGGTGAAATAATTGTTATTAAATTATACAAGAATCATATACATTAATATGATATCATATATGATCTTTTAACATTGATTTGTTAATAATATCTTAGTATTATCGTTGTTTCGGGTGTTAACTTACTCATTTTCTTTTATATGTTTTGTTATGTAAGCCATGTTTGTAATGGATAGGTTGTATATTATTCATATCCAGAATGATATCAAGTCCTTAAACATCATTTTTAAATCATCAAATGATAATTATACTTGAATGGATATGATGGAGAATGAATCTCATCGCGTTCGTGGAGACAGTAGTCCGTACGTACGCACGAGCGACAATATCATTCTTTTTATATTAAAATAATATATAAATGGATGGTATATCATATATAAAGAATCATTAACATGTTATATTTATTATTTACTTGAGTTACACATCATTATTATACCCATCCAAATAATAATATATTGAATAACAATTACACCATGACGTGGAGACGGTAAGCCGTACTTACGCACGTATGGTGACATGTTATTCAAAAGGGTGGATAGAATACTGAATATGGCTGTACCATATTTATAATAACATCACAGTATATATATGATACTGGAGTTATTATTTTAGAATGGTAAAAACAACGCAAGAAGAAGTGTAAGAAGAAAGAAACTTGGAAAAGGGTGGTGAAATCATTACCTCTTCTTCGGGTTCTTCCTTTTGATTTGATCAAAAGGGCTCCTTAGGTTGGATTTCTGATCAAACTAAGGCCTCTAGGTTGTATTGAGTGAAGTTTGGAGAGTATTGGGGCATAGTTTGGCCGAACCAAAATGCTTTAAAGGTGTGAATAAATGAGAAGGAAGAGTGCCCTTTTATAAGAGGGGTGAGGGACACCTTTGGAAAAGCTAGAAATATTAATTTATAATAAATTCATATTCGGTTTATAATGGCTCCAAAGTTGATTATTTAAATTTTAAGGTGGGGATAGGTCTAAAACCACTCAACAAATAGAATTTAGACAGGTTTGGGTCATTATATTAACCTTATCTTTAAGTATTAACTCTAAGTTAATTAGTTTCACTTTTACAATGTCTCTTTGTATTTTTATATTATATGGTTAATAAACTTACCATATACATCCAAGCGACCCCCAAGTGGTACATTAATGATGAACCTATCATTATATAAGTCTCTTGGCCGAAACTTAGATTTTTAAGAATTTAATATCAATTAATAATATAATATTTGTTTTAAAAACTCTTTTATGTCAATTTTGACACTATTCAATAATTGATTTTTGTAAAAATCATAATAGAATGATTACTTCGAAAAAAGTTAATTGAATCAATCATAACATGTCATATTAACCTATAAAATTAGTCTAATTCCTAAAAAGTCTCAAATTATATTTAGTTGTGTATTTATAATATCAATTATTTTAATTTTTTCACTATTATGGTAATTACTGCATCATCATTGTGTCATAAGTAAATTAAATTATTTAAAGTCTAAAAATTATAAATAAAATATCCTTATGTAGGAAATATTTTTATCTTTCTAATTAATATTTACAATTGAATTTATCTTATGTATAACCCTATATTAAAAATGTTTTAGTAAATAAACTTTGATTTTAACTCTTTTAACTATTCTTTGAATTAAATAATAATAAATGTCCTAATCTAATCCAAGTGGACCTAAATGATAATATTTTATTCCTAAGGATGTTTTGGTCTAGATAAACTTGTCCAATAGAATTAGGACATGTGTTAGGGTAATATTAATATCATTTTTACCCTTAATTACCCTATTTACTTTTAACCGTGATAAATAAAAGTAAAAAGTTACTATTCACCAAAAATTATTTTCATCTCATTGAACCACATTTTGCTTCTTGATATTAACCGTGTCTCTCGAATTTTCGAAATTCCATTCACAAAAGTGGTAAAATTAAGTTTTATGAAAAATTCAGTTTTTTAACTACCACTTAGTAGTTTTACTATTCATCAAAAATTGAAGTTTTTCAGAAGAATGCCAAAATTTCACCCTAAGCTATAATTGATATTCCGAATTCAAAAATGGTGTCTATTTTACAAAATTCCAAACATATAAGTTGAATTAATTAATTTTATAATTAATTCCCGCTGTCACAACAAATAGCGTGTTTTTAAGAAACAATATATATCAAAAGATTGATAATTGTTTATGTCCAATTTCAAAGTAAAATTAATTCTAATGAACACCATTGGATAAAATGGTAAAAATATATTCTAATTATACTTTAAAACCACTCAATAATGTAATTTATCACTATAAATTATTTTGATTAAAAAAGTTGTTTTTAAGTATTTTTCACTATTCATAAAAATCGGAAGTTCTCAGAAAATACAAAAATTCAACTTTGGATAATTTCGATATTACGAATCCAAAAATAAAGTCCATTTTGAAATATAAAATATATATAATTTCAAAAATTAGGTATTACTATTCATAACGGCTAGTTTGATTGGTTGTGGTGTGTTAGAACTTGATGTTGCGTACAACACACGGTATCACATTATTCAAAGAGAAGCATACCGTAGAAGCTTGGGGTGTTACATCATCCATGAGACTGATCATGACCTGAAGAGATTTCAATTAGTATAACACAAGTTCTATTTTATAAAAAAGAATATATAATCATACATATATAAGGAATTGAACATTTAAATGAAAACCATTCTCATTTCCACACTATTTTATTATATCCAAGCCCTTAATAAATAAATATAGTCTATCAAATAAAACTGAAAATTTCCATAACATTTTATAGCATCGACGTTATCATTCATATTCTCTCACAATGATATTGACTAGACAATGAGTCATGACATAGTCTTAGTAAAATATAATTTCTTTACAACATGTAATTATTTTTATTGAAATTACTGTACTTAAATCACATAAATCACATTTGAAAATAATATAATAAAAAATGAACACAATATATTAATAATAGAACAGAGTTGATTTTATTAAAAATTGACATTAACTAAAATTTCAAACCACATTATGAAATTATCAAATTTCATCCAAGTGGTAAAATTACATCCATAATCCAATGTCCTTCTCAAAATATCATTCCAAAACTTGTAAACACATTATTTTACACTTTATAAGGAATAATTCCAAAATAACCGTAAAAATTCAAAAAATATAAAACATTTAAAATTCAAGCCTCGGTATTACAAAACCAATTAAAAAAAATTTCATCCTTAGAAGCCTGTAAACATAAAAATAATGGGGAAACCTTTTGATAAATATTCTGTTCATTCAAAAATAATTATTACAACATGTTCCCATATTAAAATCCCAACAAGAATCACTTAAAAACATTATTGATATTGTGATTTAATTTTTGTTTCCCTTTCCCAATTACTATCACAAAATCTCCAATATTTATAAACAAATGAAAATAGGGGACTAACTCATTCATGTCTTACACTCTCTTAATGATCCTAAATATACACTATATACTCTATAATATTAATATCTTCCTAAACATAAATATCCCCCAAAATAGAAACATGGGACAAATTATGACAATATTTTCAGAGGTGTCATATATAACCCACATATTGAGTCCTTTATAATAACAAAGGTAACACCAACCAATAGTCTTCCTACTAAATTCACTCAAACTAATAAAAATAAAAAATAAATATAAGTTGAACATTTCTTTCATCACTAAGAATATTTAATCCACACTAAGATAAACATAAAAATATAAATTCTATCTTAAAAACTCTAATGGCCACCTCATTCAATTATCCAATTATTTTTAGGAACTCTTAGAATCCCTCAAGTGAACAGAAAAAATGTACTCATGTTTTATCATATCTTATACCTTCTCTATGCCATCTATATTCACCTTATTAACACCAATCCAATATAGTAGTGATTATAATATTCGACAATATGAATCCTTATAAGGTTACATAGTAATGGATGAATTATAATTGTTACTATAATAAAATTACAAGAATGATTACACTACCGACCATCATCCAACAAAATTTAATATTTACTCCCTCATCATATCGAAAATGTAAATCCCCAACCTCAGATAACATGAAGAGGTCTCATTATTACTTTTCATTGGAATTATTACAAGGGAAAAAATCCCTAATGACCATACAGGTTAGCAGAATTTGAAATCCAAATTACATACATGATACCCATAATACATTGGAAAAAAAAATAAAACATACAACATAATAATTGAAATGAATTATAACCTTGAATGCTTAATAAAAGTTCTATTCTTCATAAAATGGGGAGATAAACATAATAATGGTGATATTGAATGCTCATTAAGGGTAAGTACAACAGAAGCAACAATGAATCAATCTATATGGAAAAGAAAAAAAAACGAACACAGTTTCCATTTTCATAACTTGATAAGGAAAAAATAATATGGAAATTAAGAAATTGAATCATATTTCATAAATCAATAAACTGGGAATGAAATACATCCATTTATATATTGACACAAAATATCTTGGATAAGTAATGATTGAAATTAAATTAGGGAAATACTTTATTTAAGGATTCCATGTCTCAAGTACATGAAAACCTATTACATTCAAGACCATTCACAAGATAGTTTAAAACTAATGGTCAAAACCCATTTTTCTGATTTATTCATCTCATAAGAACATTTTGATGCATTTAAGAGCTATATAAAGTCTGGTCTCCACCCATCATTTCTAGTCAAAAGTATTTCTCATATTGAATAACCAAAATAAATAATATACCCTATCAAATAACAATATTAAATGAGTAATATGGATCTATCAATAATTCCCATGAAGGAAATAATATAATATCATGAAAATAATTAAATTCATCATAACAATTCAAAATGTAGAATATAAATCATATAAAAAGAACTAGGTGAATAAAAATACAATATGCCTCAATGAAATGATATTGAATTGAAATCCCTTACATTGAGTATGACTCGTGTCATCTATTCCTCATTATTACTGAATAAAAAACTTAAGTTAATTTATACTTATTTTATAACATTTTTTGTTTATTATTCCTTTAATGTCACTTATTAACATGTTATAAAAATCATTTAATTATTTAACTTCATATCTTATATTTTATTTTTGTTCAGTACTTGAGTCAAAATGTACTTGTTTTGATGTAAATTGTTCATGTGGTCTTAAGGACATTACCTCCAAAATAATATTCATGGTTTTAATATAATATATATCCAGTATATATGAATTTTTAATAGTTCTTAAGATTTTATGATAATAAATGAAATGCACCATTCATGGAAACGGTAGGTCGTACGTATGCATGAACGCTACTTTCATTTTTTGTCATATTAAAGGAATGAAAACTGAATGATACATAGGTATGTTATAATTATAGTATAATATCTATGTTATATATGTTAAATAAGTTCATTAATTCCATCCTTTATATATTTCATGTATGGAAGGAACGAGTCATATCACTTTGAGGGGCGGTAGTCCACACTTCCTCAAATGAAATTATCATATTTACACATTATGGATTGCATAAAGGTATGTTTTAAACAAAAATTATAGAAAAATAGAGACAATATAAATATAATAAATATAATATAAAAATATATTTCCATCATGATGGCCACCATGAGCGGTGGTATGAGGAAATTGAACTATCATCATTTCGTGAGGCAGTAGATCGATGTACACATAAACAGTATGTTCATATCCATTAGATGGAGGTGTGTGTAAGTGTAGTTATAATAATTATCATAAAAAAAACCTAGTATATTTAGGATAATTGTTTTATTTTGTAGTCATATTATAATAATAACATAGAGAGAGTAGAAGGAAATTAAAGGAAAGAAACATGAGGGAAGACATTACCTCTAAATCGGACCACTTCTATTGATTTGAGCCAAAAGGATTTCATTAAATTTCTTATGCCCAAGGTAAGGATTTTAAGAGGAAGGTAAGGATGTTGGGAACTTATTTTTTCAGAGGATAGATGAATCAAGTGGCTTTATAGGTGTGAGTAAGTGGGTAAAGGTGGTGGCCTTTTATAAGAGGGTGGAGGGGCACATTAGAAATGCCTTGAAATGTTATTTTATTATAAACTGATTTTCGATTTATAAAAGTTATAAAGTGTTATATGGCTCTAAATTATCTCAACCAATAGGTTTTAGAAATTTTTAGGTCACAAAATTAACCTTATCTTTTATCTTTATCCCTTAGTTAAAAACATTAACTCTTACCTTGTCTTATGGTATTTTCAGAATATATGTTTACTATAGTTACTATAAATTCAAGGAGGACAAAAAATGGATAATTAATGAAATTTATAACATTATATAAGTTAGTAGGGCAAGTCATAGATTTTTATGACAACAATATCATTTAATAAAATAGTTTTTGTTTTAAATACACATTTATGTCAATTTTGACACTATTTAGTAATTGATTTTTTTAAAAATCATAAATAATGATTCCTTCAAACCAAAGGTATTAAATAAAATTTAATATGTCAATATCATAAATTAAATTATTTTATGGATTCAAAATGTTTTTATTACATTTATTTTAATATTTATACTATCATTTATTATAATCTTCCATTAATAATGTAATCACAACATCATCATTGTGTGATAAATAAATAAATTTATTTAATGTCAAAAAATTATAAATAAAATACCATCATGTAGGAAATCTTTTTATCTTTATAATTATTATTTATAGTCATATAGATCAGTTATATAACCCTATATTAAAATTATTTTAGTAAAAGATACATGTTTTTGTTAAATTTCCATTTAAATGAAATTAATTCTTATAACACGTCATTATCACACCCAAGTGGCTCCATGGGGTCCCAAAATAGACCCAAGTATGCCCATGGTCAGAAATATCTCATCAAATAGGATTAGGATATAAGTTATTGTAGTTCAATATTATTATAATATTATTTTTTACCCTTATTTACAATATTTACCCTTTAACTGTGGTAAATAAACATAATTGCTGAAATTAGTATTCATATAGGACAAAAATAAAAGGTACCTATTTAAATAATTTAGACCTTCTGATTCCAAAAATTTAATACATTTTTTCAAATTCAAAACATATAATTTTAATTAATTAATTTGAAAATAATTCTTGTTGTCAAAACCATATAGCGGGTTTTTAAGAAATAAAACTATTAAAAGATTCATATGTGTTTATATAAAATATAAATGTGAAATTACTTCAAATGACCATAATAAAATTAAATGATAAAATTTTAATCCAATTAAATTATAAAAAAAATTAAAAATATAATATAGCTATATAAATAATTAGATGAAAATACAGTTTGGAATTAAAACGAATTATTTTTCACTATTTATCATAAAATTGATTCTTTTAATAAAATTACCAAAATTTGAACCTAAGATAATTTTGATATTTAAAATTCAAAAATAAATTCTATTTTGAAAATTAATGTTTATAAATTTAAAAATATAGTTAATACTATTAATAACTACTTTTTAAACATCTACATTTATAGGTCATGGTTTGCTAGAACTCGAGGTTGCGTACAACAGAAGCCATTGAATTATTTAAAAAGAAGTGTTCCGTAGAAGCTTTGAGTGTTAAATTATTCCCTACTTGAAATAATTTCAACCTACAAATTTCTAGAATTTCACAACAAAAAAAGATTCGGGTGGTTCTGTATCATATGTTATTCAGGTTCCCACATTACCTCTTCCATTTTATGGTTTCTCCAAAGCACATTTTCCATACGAGTTGTCCTATTTCTCAAAATTCGTTCTATGGTATCCTGATTATTGTTAGGCTCTTCACAATAATATATATTGGGTTCCAATTATGTTTCTTCATAGGTGAGTACATGCATTGGGTTTGGCATGTATTTCCTTAATAATGATATGTGGAACACAACATAAACTTTTGAGAGACATGGATGCATTGCCAAATGATATTCTATAGCTTCTATTAATTCTAGAATTTCAAAATTTCTGATGTACTTGGGAGTTAATTTACCATTCCTACCTAATTTTATAACACACTTCCATAGAGATCCCTCAAGAAAACATGGTTTCTTACTTAAAATTCCAAATCCTTCCTTCAGTTATTGGTATATAACTTTGTCCAACTTTGAGCTATTTTGATATGGTTTTTGATAATATTAACCTTCTCCATTGTTTCTTCAACTAGTTTTAGACCTACAAGTTTGGATTTACCAACATCATACCAATAAGTTGGTGTACGACATCATTTTCCATATAATTCTTCATATAGTGCCATATGAATACTTTAATGGAATCTATTGTTATTGGAAAATTCTACTAGAGGTAAATTCTGATCTTACATACCTTGAAAGTAAAGTTATAAGGATTTCAACAAGTCTTATAATGTTTTTATAGTCTGTTCTGATTGTCCAATAGTTTGAGGGTGGTCTGTAATGTTCAAATAAATTTTAGTATCTAGGTCCTTCTGAATACGTTTCTAGAATCATGATGTAAAATGGGGTCATGATCAAAAAAATCAATAGGGGTATTCCATAAAGTCTTAAAAATTCATTAATATATAGTATATCTAAACATTAAAGTGGTAAATCATATCTTATAGAAATAAAATGTGCCGACATGGTAATAAAATGAACAATAACCCATATCGCATCATTCCTTCTGGGAGTGTTTGGTATTTCCATGACAAAGTCCATCGTAATATCATCCCATTTCCCCATATGTATAGGATGAGGTTTCATGACTTCTCTAGGATTTTGTCTTCCAACCTTCACCTATTAAAAAACAAATAATTTCAACACATAGACAACAATATCCCTCTTCATGTTGACCCACCAAAAATGTTCCTTCAAATATCTATACATATTAGTACCACCAAGGTGTATAGAAAAATTGGATCTATGAGCATCATCTAATTATTCCATTTTTATCTCAGGTATAGAGAGAACACAAAGCCTCTTCTCAAATTTAAAAAATTCATCTTCAAATAAAAATTCAACCAATATCCCACCACTTATAACTTTAATTTTCTTTTGAAATTCATTATAACCAGTCTAAGAACATTTTATCCTTTCCAATAAAGATGGTTTGGAAGACATTTGAAAGAATAATAAATTTTCACCATCTATGATAATTCCCAAATCCATCTTTACTATATCCATGAACACAAGATCCCTTTCAACTCCCATCTTCTTCATAACTCGATGGTCTATTCTACTCAAGGAATCTGCCACCTTATTTTTCTTCCCTGGGTGATAATTTATTGTGGAATCATAATCCTTGTGTATCTCATGCCATATCCTTTGTCTCATGTAGAGGTCTTTCCATGAGAAAACATATTTCAAACTCTTGTGATTAGTATATGTCTAACATTTATCATCGTAGAGATACTGTCTCTATATATTTAGAGAAAAGATTACTATAGCTAACTCAATCTCATGAGTTGGATATTTTTGTTCATGGGGTTTTAATTTCCTTGATGCATATAAAATATCTTTATCATTATGTATAAAGACACAAGAAAGTTTGTTCCTTAATGCATCACTGTATATAATAAACCCATCATTCCCAGATGGTAATGTCAAGATAGGATCATTGACTGATATTCTCTTCAATTCATCAAAACATTATTCACACACTTTTTTACAAATGATTTTCACACCTTTATATGTGATCTTGGTTAATGGTTTATCCAATCATGTGAAATTATAGATGAAACGTCAATAGTAACCTGCTAAACCAATAAAACATCATACCTCAGTTATACTTGTCAGTGCTGAACATTCATGAATTTCCTTTGTCTTTGATGGATCAACAAAGATTCCATCCTTGGAGACAATATTTCCAAGGAAAGATATTTCCTGAATCTAGAATTCAAACTAGCTAATTTTACCATATAATCATTCTCAATTGGGTGTCTCAAGAATTATTTGCAAGTGGAACTCATGTTCTTCAAATATTATAGATTATATCAGAATATGTTTAATGAATACCAAAACAAAATCATCAAGATATTCTTTGAATACCCAATTCACGAGATCCATAAAAACTGAGGGTGAATTAGTTAATCCCAAAGGCATTACTGTAAATTCATAATGACCATACCTTGTATGAAAAGATGTCTTCATAATGTCTTCATTATTCCCCCATAATTGATGATATCCATAACAATTATCAATCTTCAAAAATAATTAATATCCTTTAGGTTGATGAAATAAATCATTGATACAAGATAGAAGATACTTTTTCTTTATTGTAATCACATTGATTTCTATCTAATCAATAAATATCCTCATGGATCCATATTTTATATTGACAAAGAGAATAGGGCCTCCCCATAGAGAATCACTAGGGCGAATAAATCCCTTTTGACCCAACTGATCATGTTTTTTAGCTATACTAATTCAATAGTTTTCACATGATTCAAATTGTTCAAACTACTTTTTCTTATTTGATGAATTCCATTTTCCATGGTTCTCATATTACCTCTTCTTTTATTGTTTCACTTTCAATATATTGATACTAGAAAATTTCATCCCCTTCTTAATGGGACATAAAACTACTTCATCATATGATGAATAATTCTACGAAACTAGTTCCCTTCATAGATTTGACTTAAAACCTTTAAATAAGTGATTGATATTGCACTCCTTATTGTGTATATAATCTATAGAAAACCTAGATAACCTTGTAAAGGAATATTCATAATATGAAATACACTTTTCTTCCCTTTTCTTTAAGATAAGGAGCATATTCTACATCTCAATTTTTTAATCATGAGGAATGTATTTGTCGAAGAATGTATCTATAAAAGTTCTTCATTTCATAAGTTATATTTCTTCTTCATCCCTTGTATTTTAGATCAATGTAAAACATTGATCAGCCTCACCTTTTAGACAATAGACTGAAAAAGTACCATTTTCTATTTCACTGTATCCCTAGCCATAAATATATTTTCAAAAGACTTAATCCACATATCAACTAAAATTGGATTAGTAGTCCCACTAAATGATATGGGATATTGTTTCATAAAGTGATATTGCATAAGAGATTCCCTATATTGAATGGATTGTTCAATTTGGGAAAGTATATTTGTCTTGACCTAATAATGTTTCCCTAATATCACCATAATTTTCTTGGTTTCCATACATGCTGTATGGGATCCATCTACAGGGAAACCTCTATAATTTCCTCAAGTGTTGATAATATTCGTCTTTTGTGGTTTCATTTATATATGATGACACATATCAGATTAGATCATAAAAATATGAGTTTCAAATATGGTAAAATACTCAACATAAATTAAAAATTTATCCATCACAAATCATAAAATTTTTCTATAGTGGGTGATTTATCATAAGTGTATACCCAAAGTCTATCTTAGGTTATATTCCCTAATATATGTTCTCGAAACCTAGTTTCCATGGTTGTTGCTTAACTTCCCCTGATACCAACTATAACACCCTAACCTTAGATAACATAAATATGGTGCATTATTACATTTCATTGGAATTATTACAAGGAATAAAATCCTAAAGGATCATGCAGTTTATCAGTCTTGCAAATCAAAAGTACATATATGATACCCATAATACATTTGGAAAACAAAAGAAAACTGGTAACACAATAATTGAAATAAAATAAATCCTTGAAAGATTAATCAATGTTATCTTATTCATAACCTGGGGGGAGAAACATAATAAGGGTGAGCTAGAATGCTTAGTTAGGGTAAGTACAATGTAAAAAATAATGAATCAATCTATTTGTAAAGGAAAAAATTGAAAAAAATATCCATTTTCATAACTAGATAAGGAATAAATAATATGGAACATAAGAAACTAAAAAAATATTCCATAAATCACTAAAGTGAGAATCAAATACTTCCATATATATTTTAATGAAAATTATTATGGATAAATATTGATTGAAATTAAATTAGGGAAACCCTATATTTAAGGACACTGTGTATCAAGCACATAAAACCCCATTACCATCAAGAACATTCACAGGATGGTTTAAAAATAAGGGTAGAAACCCATTTTTCCAACATATTCATCTCATGAGAACCTTTCTATTAATCGAGAATATATATAATGTTTGGTCTCCACCCTTTACTTCTAGTCCAAAGTATTTCTTATATTGAATAACCAAAATAAATAATATGCCTTATCAAATAATCATAATGAAGGAGTAATATGGATCTATCAATAATTACCATGAAGGAAATAATATAATATCATGAAAATAATGAGATTAAAGATAACAATTAAAAAGGATGAATATACACCGTATAAAATGAACTAGGTTCATAAATTTACAATATGCCTCAATTAAATAGAATTCTGATGTAATCCCTTACCTTGAGTCTGAATCGTCGGGTAAGATCCTAGTTCTTAATAATAATAAAAATAAGTTAATTTATAGTTTTTTAGATTCTTTTTCAAGTTTATTATTCCTTTAATATCACTTATTTCCATGTTATAACAATAACTTAATTATTTATGTTCATATCAGACATTTTGTTGATGTTCGGTACTTGAGTCAAAATGAACTTGTTTTGATGTAAATTTTCCATGTGGTATTAATTCCATTACCTCAAGAATATTATTAATTATTTAAATATAATATATATCTAGTATATATGTATTTATAATTTTCCACAACATAGGATATAATAAAAGAAATAAACATTTCATGGAGATGGTAGGTCGTATGTACGCATGAACACTACTTTCATTTCTTTGTCATATTAAAGGAATGAAAACTAAATGATAACAATGTGTGTTATAATTAAAGTATAGTATCTATGTTATATATGTTATATAATTTCATTAACTCCATCATTTATGTGTTCCATGTTTGGAATGAATGTGTCATATCATTTTTAGGAGGCAGTAGTCCGCACTTCCTCAGATGATATTATCATATTTACAGATTACAGAAAGCATAATGGTATAATGTAAATGAAAATTAAAGAAGAATAGAGACACTATAAATATAATATAAATCATATATAAAAATTTTTTCATCATAATTGCCACCATTATAGGTGGTAGGACAAAATTGAACAATCATCATTCCGTGAGGCAGTAAATTGTCGTACACAAAAACAGTATGTTCGTATCCGTTAGATGGAGGATTGTTTGTGTAGTTTGAATAATTATCATAAAAACATCCTAGTATATTGAGAATAAAGTTTTTAATGTAGTCATATAATAATAAAAACATAGGGATTGGATATGGAAAGTAAAGGAATGGAACTTGAGAGAAGACTTTACCTCAAAATCGGGTAACTTCATTTGATTAGAGCCAAAAGGCTTTCTTGAATTTCCTCCTACCCAAGGTAAGGCTTCTAGGAGGAATGGATGGAGGTTGGGATATTCTTTTAGAAGACTTTGGATGAACCAAGGGGATTGAGAGGTGTGAGTAAGTGGGTAGAGGTGGTGGCCTTTTTTAGAAGGGAGGAGGGATACATTCAGAAAGTCTTGAAATATTATATTATTATAAAATTATTTTAGAATTAAAATAGTCACAATGTGATATATGGGTATAAATAAACTCAACCAATAGGTTTTATACATTTCTAGGTTAGAAAATTAACCTTATATTTTATCTTTAACCCTTAGATAAAAACAATAACTCTTATAATGACTTCTAGTATTTTCATAATATATGGTTACTATAGTTACTATAAAAATACAAGAGAATCACAAGGAGATCATTAATGAAATTTTTAACATTATATATGTCAATAGGACTAATAATAAATTTTTATAACTATTATATCATTTAATAAAATATTATTTTTTTAAAACTCGTTTATTTCAACATTGACACTATTTAGTAATTTATTTTAGTTAAAGTCATAACAACTTGAACCATTCGAACCAAAGGTATTAATGAAAAGTTAATATGTCAATATCATCTTTAAAATTCGTGGATGGAATCAATATGTTAAATTAAATTTATGTTAATATTTATAAAATAATTTATTTGAATCATTCATTAATAAGGTAATAATTGGATCATCATTCTATAATAAATAATTTTATTTATATAATGCCTAAAAATAATAAATAAAATAAAATTATGTAGGAAAAATTATTATATTTATAGTTAATATTTATATTCAAATATATAAGTTATATGACCCTATATAGAAATTGTTTTATTAAAATCTACATGTTTATGTTATATTTCTGTTTACTTTAAATTAATTCTTATAACATGTAATTATCACACCCAAGTGGCTCCATGGGGTCCCAAAATCGACCCAAGGATGAAAATGGTCGGAAATATCACATATAATAGTATTAGGACATGTATTAGGGTAGTTAAATATTATTATAATATTATTTTTTACCCATATTTACCAGATTTAAACATTAACCATGATAAATAAAAATAATTACTGAAGTTACTATTTATAAAGTCCAAAAATAAAAGATACCTATTTATAAAATTTATAACTTATGATTACAAATATGGAAACCATTTTTCCAAATTCAAAACACTGAATTTTCAGTAATAAATTTAAAACTAATTCCCATTATCAAAACCAGAAAGTGGGTTTTTAAGAAATAACAACTATCAAAAGATAGACATGGGTTTATGTAAAATTTAAATGTGAAATTACCTATAATGACCATAATTGGATTAAATGATAAAATATTAATCCAATTACACATTAAAACCAATTCAAAATACAACATAATTATATTTATATATTATATGAAAGTGCAGTTTTCAATTAAAATGTAGTATTTTTCCTTATTCATCAAAATTGGAATCGTTTCAGAAAATTACCAAAATTTCACCCTAATCTAATTTTGATATTTCAAATTTAAAAATTATTTCTATTTTAAAAAATAAAGTTTATTATATTTCAAAATTTGGTTAACACTATTCATAAATGCTTTTTAAACAGCTACTTTGATATGTCCTGGTGTGCTTGAACTCAGGGTTACATACAACGCAAGCCATTGAATTATTTAAAAAGAAGAATACTATGGATACTTGAGGTGTTACATGGAAAAATCTAAATAACAATCTTAGTTTTAACAACCATTTATGGGTAAATTTTTGGACATAGACACAACTAGGTACCACAATCATGATTTAATCCCCAACACATCAATTATGTATACCATGAATTAAAATCATATGTTGTTATACTCATGAATATATGATGTTTCACTACCTTTATTGATTAAATATTCACCAAAATATTCTCAAACCTAGATTCCAAAATTTATTATAAATAATTTAAATTTTCATATCGATCCATGGTAAACAAAGAATAATCAATACCTTTGAGAGCATAGGGTAATCTTAAAAAGGATTCCATAGATATGTTAACCTCCATAGACATTGGGTAATATTAAAATGATTAAATAATACATTAAGAAACTAATTATTTTCATTCATTTACTAGGATATTAAATAAAATGATAAAAATATAACCTTGGATTTATACTTCAAGATCAATCTAACCACTACATTAAAGCATGGTACGACATTACAACCCCAAACTATAAAACCAAATATGATCAATAAAACTCTTATAAAACAACTTCACATATACTCTTATGAAAAAATAATTTCTCATTTAATATCAATGAATATTAAAAATCATTAATATGAGAATTAAAATCATTACCATTAACTATATTGTCTCTTAATTTCTCAACTTCATGCTGTCATAATTATTATATGTCCTTCCATTATATCAATGAAATGATATTGGGTATTCATATATATTTATGGAAGTTTTTATCATTTGTAAAGATGTTTTGTTTCGTTAGGTGAGAGCTTAACTATAGTTCTTGGTGATCTATTTCTTAATTATAACTATATATAGAGCATTACACCATGACCGGTTTATTTTATGACATGGTATATTTGTTGTGGGTTTTTTCTAAGGAGAATACGCTTATATATGCCTTCTATTTTCCTATAGATAGATTCTTTTGTGTATTGGGATCTAGGATAGTTTTTGATGTAATTATATGTATATGAATTGCATTTTAATGAGGAAAGAGGCTAAACTGTGAAGTTTTGCGCCTCACAAGAAAATGGTGTGTCACACCATAACCTAGTGGTGTCACACCACAATGGTGATTATTGTGGTCTTAAAAAGTCAACCATGGGGAAATCAATCCATGAACCATTAGGGTTATGTCAATTTGATGATATCTAGGGGTTTAATTCCCTATAACAAGGTGAAGTCACACCACCACTTAAAGGGGCCATGTTATGACCCTCTCAAGCTTCGATATGTCACAATGTGGACCTTACAGTCATTCTATGACATGCATTCTTTCTTATTTTTTACTACGAATATAACCATAATTTTTATTCAACTACCTTATGAATTAGAGGAAAATGGGGTATTTTGAACACAATATTTGGATGGCCCCATTACTCTATATTCTTTATCTAGATCCCCCATGGGAAGGAATTTTTCTTATAGAAATATATGGAAAATTTGGGGTGTGATATTCCATATCTATCATTATTTTTTGTTAAAATTCATTTTCCTATAGTACGAGGATAGAATGATTAATGGATTGATATTAATTACACTATATAATCATAGAATCAAGATAATATAATTGGGATTTATCATCACAAGGATAGAGGATTTCCTAAGGGGATGAATAAAAACTGTCTGTTAAGTTTTTAAAAGATATTTCCCCCCAAAAACATTATAATTTTTTTAGTTAAATTGCATGAAATTTATGGGTGATATGGTTTCATGTGATAGAGTTTATTTTTAGGAATTCCAAAATCATGGAAAGATACATTACAATTTGATTGGTCAATGATTCATGTTTTTTCAGTGTTTCGTGGTGAGCTTTAGGTGGTTAATCCTTTTCTGTTTAGGTATAATATTTAATTATAAAATATTATTATTAACTATTTTTCATTTTATGTATTGATATATTTTATTGAGAGTGGATATGATCTAAGATAATATGTGGGTGGGCTAAGGAATTGAGGGATTGGATTTAAAGGTTGGGAATAAACCTAAATAAGGTACATTGTCTTTGACCATATTCCTAAGGTTTATACATTCAGTAATGAGGATTTGATATGAAGTCTCTACAATGGTGTTTGGATGAATATTAATTAGATTAAATATTCTATAAAATGCATATGTATATAAAAAATGATTCAAGATCCATAGTGGACCCTTGAACACCAACTTAGGGACTCGATCACAAATTTATATGGACTTAGTAATAGATTTTTGGTTAGAAACATTGACCCTATAAGGTTATATATGTAATGAGTTGAATGTAGTGGACTTTTAACAAGGTTCCATTAGTCTTACCCATGCAGGAAGGAGTTATAGGTTTGTAATGGTAGGATTATGAGTAATCTATATGTGACTATGACATATCTTAGTTT
Source organism: Viscum album (assembly GCA_963277665.1). Taxonomy (NCBI): domain Eukaryota; kingdom Viridiplantae; phylum Streptophyta; class Magnoliopsida; order Santalales; family Viscaceae; genus Viscum; species Viscum album. The sequence goes on from OY728150.1 coordinate 649,814,372, forward strand.
ATATTCAATATAAAAAAATCAATATGTGTTGTTTTAGTGATTCTACACCAATAGTATCAGTGTGTATATGATGGTACGGAGTTGTTAATAGGTTTGTGAGAGGAAAATACACTCCTGAAATTAGTAGTGGGATGGATAATATACCATCTGTTAATGTTTGCAGTGGTTGTATAACAATGTACATGGGGGATATTATTTCATGATGTGATCACGGTTGTGTTTAGGGATGTTATTCCATCTGAGTATAGTGTAGGTACTAAGAGCTGGGAAACAAAGAAATATGATGAGAAACAAACATCTCATTCACTGATATCAAATAATATGATATTATTATTCATTACATTAATCAAATACAAGCCCATAAACAATAAATGTTTATTGAATGATCATCAATATATCCCATAACTATATTCCCATTTTTTTCTTTTAAAAACATACCCCACAGAAAATCTTCCATAATAACTAGGAAATGAAATTATATAGATGAGATCCGATTCTCAGTAAGGGTAAAAGTGAGATATATGTAAATAGAATGTTTGAATAAGTGTATGAGAACATTATAATACTTTATGGAAACCATACCAAGATTATTATATATAAAAATATTTTTTCATGGAAGAATGATTGACTATTCATAACACATAAATCATAAAGAATAAATGAACATGATTCATGAGAGAATAACATTGAAATAAGACACATATTTGTGGAATATAAATAAGTATATAAAATATTATGTCAAGGAAACCAACCATGATATTCATAACATGTTAGAATTTTGATAACTAACTATATACATAATTTCGTACTAGGATATCCTCTAATGTACCCTCATTTGGTCTTCAGATAACCTCTTGTATACCATATGTCGAGCTTTCGATAACCAATCATGTACTATATTTTGGGCATAGGATAAAATCCAATGTACCATTTGATATCATTTAACATTAATCATTAACTAATATATTTGTGGGGGATAAAGGTTACACCCATCACATAATTTATAATGTATTTACCAAAAGGTTTATACAAAATTTATCATAACATAACCCATAGAAAATAAAACATCTTCATAACTATCACTTCAATATAATCATAATTCTTCAATGGAAATAATTAGGACTCTAAAATTGGATTATATCCCCAAATAAAGATTTTGTGACATTAAAATATTTTATCTTATATGGGAAATAACTTTAAAAGAACACTATGAAAATTTCTTAAGGAAAATAAATTTTAGATTTTGAAAATCATAAATTTTTTAAATGGAAGTTTAAAGATCTTTTTCAAAATAATTTTGTTTTAAAATTAATTTTAAAATTATAAATTTATCTTCAATTAAAATAATTCTCATGATGTTCGGAAATTCTATTCATGACATGTATGTTAAGAAAATTATTACATTCACATTTTCAGTAAAAGATAAAGAGACTTGATTTGAAAATGACATGAAGATTACATTCAAAAAAATTGTAAAATTTAAAAATAGGAAAACAAATTATTTAAGAATAATTTATAAAATGTTAAAAACATTTATGAAAACATTTTTGGGAAACATGTATTTTGATAAAAATTGATTTTCGAAAACAGAGTTAAATAATGTCATATTTTCATAAAATATTCTCTCAATAACTTTATGTATCATAGAAAGTATAAATCATACTATTACTTGAAAATTTCATTAATACCTTGTTTATAATAAGTTAAAGGATTTTATTAGGTGAAAAGATCACAAAATTTCATCTTTGGAAGTATAATAATTAATTATCCTGATAAATGAAATGACTGTAACCTAAAATCATTACCACTTTGGAAACATTTGTATAATAATCCCCATGAAAGAATAAATCACAAGAGACATTTAGATATGAATAAAAAAGTATATTCATGATATCATTATATACTCCTCTTAAAATAAAGTAGGTCCATAAAATAACTAATGTCCAAAAGAAGAGAAATTGGTACACAAATCACTTACCACTTTGGAAACTTTTGAGATGTAAACACCATGAAAGAGAGATACTATAATAGATAAAAAATATTGATTATTTTAAAGAAATAATAATAATATATATTCTTTGTCACTACCCGCCTTCACCAAAAGGAGGGAAGGGTCAACAGATTGCCAAGCCCTTCCTTCTTTACGTTGAAGGAGAGATAATGACTCCCGAGACCCGTCTTCAATAGGTCCCGGAGTGGCGACTAGCACCAAGGGTATAGAAATTTCTCACAAATGGAAGGCATTACCCCTTTTTGTTTTATAAGATCGAGAGATGAGATGATGAAACTCAACAACACCAAGGTAAAAGAAAACTAGAGCCAAAAGAAATAAACCATTCCCGCATGCATGTTCCAAAAGTAAAGCCACAAGTACAAAAGGTGACTACAAGGTAAGTACCAAAGAGGAAAAGAAAAACAACAACTGCAACTGCTCCAAAGGTCCAAGCTAGTAAGGTCCTGCGTGATCCCCGAAGTCCTCCTGGAAACCTATAAGCAGTTTTATATACGTAGGGTGAGCATACAAGTACACTCAGTAGGGAAAACTAAAGACTCTCGTGCACAAGTGGGGGAACGTACTAAAGTCCCGTGAGAAAAGAGTAAACCAAACACCTAACAAGGAAAACTATCCACCCCAGGCCTCACCAAGGCACACTCCCAAAATAACGCAAGTCAAGTAATATATATATTAAGAGCACATCAATGTTTGGGTACCCCACGCCACTTTCCCACTGGTTATTGAGACATACTATGCATCAGACCAATCCCGCCATTCTCACCGCAGTCCCACTGCCACACCCGCTCGCACACACCTGGGCCACAACCACACGCAGTCCCACTGCCGAAATCCCACCCACACACACTTGGGCCTCAACTGTCACATGTAACCATGCCTGCAAACACCTAGGCCAGAACAACCACCACCACGCCCGAAAACACCTGGGCTAAAGGATCCACTGCCACGCCCGAAGACACCTGGGCCTCATCCCGAAGACACTTGGGAGACCACCTGCCGCACACTCCTGGCCAACCACCACACTACCCTGCCCGAAGGTTCTTGGGCTAATAATGGACCTCAGGCCATCACAGCCTGCCCAAAGATACTTGGGCTATCCGGGAAAGGGAGCAGAAAACGAGCTAATAACCAGCCACTATGAATAGTGTTGGGAAAACACCCTCCCCCATGAAATGGGGGTGTTCGGCACTAAGTGCTCAACTTGGGTGGGGCGCAAATAAGAAACACAAAGCTACAAGTATATATATATATATAGGTAACAAGCACTCACCCAAGCTAGGTTTTTCTTCAGACAGCCTATAGATCACAACAACACTCAAGTTCGAGTCACGACTCACGCTAACAACCCATTTGTCCCCTTTCTCATTTCACGTTCAGTAAAAATGTTTATGTTTAAGAACTACTGGGAAACTAGTAGGCATAGGCATATGTCCAGGAAAGTAAACAATCAAACATCAACCAAAACGCCCACACCCGGTTCTCAACAACAGAGGATTCCACCCCAATTCGTGATATAAACAAGTATCCACCCGGTCTTAAAAATCACAACCACCAAATCCATACCAACAGGAGATCCCATCCCCCAAATTCACACAACCACTGAGGGTATAAAAGAACAGGGGATCTCATCCCCTCTCACATCTCCAACAATCGGCTTGAAAGGAAAAACAACCAACTACCACCACCAACACAAGTCAAGGATTTTCCAGATTTAAACGACTTAACACACTCCATGATTCAAATTCCGTGTGTTCTAACCGGGAGTTATCACAGAAGGGTTGATCCTGGTGCTTTCAATTTATTCAGCCGGATATACGTGATTAACAAATTCACTTTTCACAGCAGGAGTTTACAACCACAAACAAGCCATTTAAAACATCAGCAAGGTTCATTAGCGCACCAACAACGACCACCAACGACCTCAATTTTCAGGAGAAATAAGACAACACAACTCAACAAGATGGTCATAGAAGAAACAACATCAAATATAAGGCAACATCAACAAACATGACCCCCCTATCTTTCTTTATAGAATTCATTCATTATCTTTATTAAGTTTGGTGCAACCAGTTCTACAGAAACAAAAGCACACCCACCCCGCATGATACACAAAAGAGAGAGGCGAATGAGAAATTCCCTACTTGTTGATAGATGATCGACGTTTAGGCCGGGGGCACGAAACTTTACGGATAATAATGCACCCGATGCACCAGAAGCTGTTTGTGAAAAGCCACGATCGAGAAAAGAGAAACCACGAATAACCCTTAGTTTATAAGAGCCGAGGACGGTTGAGGTGAAAATGTGAAACCACGTAAGGCGCGGGGGTCGTGGGTTGACCACGCGGATCCACTCATCATAAAAAGGGGGGTCGGGTGGTTTAAGCCGACTCATGAATTGATTAAGTATTTAATTAAAAATCTTATGCACATTATGGGTCTTTAAAACACGCTTAAACGAGTCAAAATAAGGTTTAAAACACTATTTGCTCAAAGGAGTGCTACGGGAAACAACTTGACAAGGCTGGGTGATGCCGATCGGTCTCGCCGATCAGTCTCACCGATCGGTCGCGCCGATCGGTCTCACCAATCGGTCTCACCGATCGGTCGCGCCGATCGGTCGCGCCGATCGGTCTCGCCGATCGGTCTCACCGAGACGCCACTCCTTTAGGACCCAGATTTTGGCAAAGGGAAGGACCAAGAGAGTTTGGGTCATCACATCAGATACCTCTCAAACTATTCTCGTCCCCTAGAATTTAAACAACCCAGAAGGAAAAGGCTGGTCTGAACAACCACCCCGAAAGATACCTCTCAAGAGTGAACCTCATCGTTAACTAAGAATACCTTCCTTTCACGAACCAATCTACATACCGTGCCAAACTGCCCGGGCATGTGGGTTGGGGAGCCTCCTCCCCCATGTCATGATATTATCCACTTTGGGCAGCACTGACTCGCCCGCACGGGTTTAATCGCATCCACCTTAATGCGTCTTGATTAGGGGTCGGGTTCTCACCTTCCCCATAGCCGGGGCTTTTCACACACAAGCAGAGGAAGAAAACCAGTACATTTCATAGCCAAAAGACAAAATGTTCTATCACAACAGGCACAACAAGGAACAAAACTTAAAACAACTCTGGGTACTGGGTACACATCTGTGCTTCCCTCTCCCACGTACACTCCTCAAGCCCACCATGTCTCCACAACACGTGAACCAAGGGAATGGTTCACCCACGAAGCACCTTTTCTTTGCGATCCTCGATCACCACTGGTCTCTCCAAAAAGGTCACGTCGTCCTCAATGTCCATCTCACCCCAATCAAGGATGTGTGAATCATCGTGCAGATACCGACGGAGCTGGGACACATGAAAGACATCATGTATCCTTATTAGCGGTGGTGGAAATGCTAGATGGTAAGCCACTTCGCCGACTCGCCGCAACACTTGGAAGGGTCCGATGAATCTGGGAGAAAGCTTACTCCATTTGCCGAACCTCCACTACCCACACCGAGGGGAGACCTTTAAGAACACGTGGTCCCCAACCTCAAACTCCAAGGGCCTCCTCCTGGTATCAGCATACGACTTCTGTCGGTCCTAGGCCGCCTTCATCCTTTCCCGTATGAGCTGAACCTTCTCTGTCGTGTTCTGCACCACCTCCGGACCAAGGATGCCTGCCTCTCCTACTTCGGTCCAACACACAGGAGAATGACATGGCCTCCTGTACAAAGCTTCAAACAGGGCCATGCCAATGGTAGAGTGGTAGCTATTATTACAGGAAAACTCTACCAGAGGCAAGTATTGCACCCATGGTCCTCCTGAGTCCAGAACACATGATCGCAGCATATCCTCCAAGGTCTGGATGGTGCGCTCTGTTTGTCCATCTGTCTGGGGATGGAAAGCAGTGCTAAGGCGTAACTGGGTGCCAAACGCATGCTGCAATCCTCTCCAGACTCATGAGGTAAACCGTGCATCCCTATCCGAGACTATAGACCTCAGAACTCCATGAAACCTCACCACCTCATCCACGTACTTTCGTGCCAAAGCGTCCACAGCACTTGACTCCATGATCGCCAGAAAGTGAGCCGATTTCGTCAACCTATCCACTACCACCCAGATGGCATCGTACCCTCCTTGGGCCTTGGGTAGTCCCGTGAAGAAATCCATCGAGATGTCATCCCACTTCCACTCGGGGACATCTAGGGGCTGTAGTAGGCCGCCTGGAACTCAGTGTTCAGCCTTCAATTGCTGACACACTAAGAACTTGGCCACAAACTCTGCCACTGCTCACTTAACTCCGGGCCACCAAAACTGCCTCTTCAAACCCTGGTACATCCTGGAAACTCCTGGGTGTACCACCAGGGGTGAGTTGTGGAACTCACTAAGAACCTTTCCGCGCATTGCCTCCGGGAAAACCAACCTTTTCTGGAAAAGAATCCGGTTCTGACCATCCTCTGTCCATCCCTCCAGAGCATTGCCCTGGTCAACTTGGTCATGCATCACTTCACACTCTAGGTCTCCCCACTGAGACTCCTCCACTTGCTGAAACAGGGATGACTGCACTGTCATCTCATATAGGCAGCCTCTACCGCTATCCATCTTCGCATCCAGGTGTAAGGCAACCAAATCTTCCATTGCCTTCCAGGAATCCGCTGACTCTCGGACCGCATCCTTATGCGTCCTCCTGCTCAAGGCATCGACCACCACATTGCCCTTGCCCTCAGTATAAGATATATCGAAGTCGTAATCCTGGAGGAACTCCACCCATCTCCACTGTCGCAAGTTTAAGTCCCGCTGGGAGAAGATATACCTCAAGATTTTGTGATCCGTGAAGACCACAAAGCGTTCCCCGATGAGGTAGTGCCACCATAACTTTAGCACAAAAACGACCGCTGCAAGCTCTAGGTCGTGGGTGGCATAATTACGCTCATGGGAACGCAACTTCCTGGACCCATAAGAGATCACCCCTTGTCGTTGCATCAACACGCATCCCAAGCCCTGTCCCAAAGCATCACAGAATACCTCATAGGCCACCCCTTCTTCTGGTAATCTCAGCACTGGGGCACTGACCAACTTCTCCTTCAGATAGCTGAAGGCTGACTGACACTGCTCACTCCATATGAAATCCTGGTCCTTCTTGGTCAGAGCCGTCAAAGGGGCTGCTACTCGAGAGAAGTTGGGTACGAATCTCCGGTAGTAACCCGCCAGCCCGAGGAAACTTCGTACTTCCACCACATTATTGGGTGCTTCCCAAGAAACAACCGCCTCAACTTTTGATGGGTCCACCGCTACCCCCCGCTTGGACACCACGTGCCCGAGGAAGTGCACTTCCCGTGTCCAGAACTTGCATTTTGACAACTTCCCATAGAGCTGGTGCTGTCGGAGGACCTCCAAAACTGTCCCCAGGTGCTCTGCATGGTCCTCCTCTGATCTTGAGTAGACCAGGATGTCATCGATGAACACAACCACAAACCGATCCAGGTACTCCCGGAAGATGGAGTTCATAAGCCCCATGAACACAGCCGGGGCATTCGTAAGACCGAAGGGCATGACTACGAACTCGAAGTGTCCATACCTTCACCTGAACGCTGTATTCGGGATGTCACTCTCTTTCACCCTCAGCTGGTGGTACCCAGACCGCAGGTCGATCTTCGAGAACCATTCTGCCCCTTTCAGCTGGTCGAAAAGATCATCTATCCTTAGAAGAGGGTAGCGATTCTTGATCGTCACCTGATTCAGCCTCCTGTAGTCTATGCACAACCTAGGACCACCATCTGCCTTCTTTGCAAACAAGACCGGAGCACCCCACGGTGACGCACTCGGACGAACATAACCCCTCTTCATCAGATCGTCAATTTGTATCCGCAACTCCTGTAGCTCCGAAGGTGCCATCCGGTAAGGAGCCATCGAGATTGGACGAGCGCCGGGCTACAGGTCTATCCCAAACTCGATATCACGTCGAGGGGGTAGAGTCGTCACCTCCTCAGGAAAGATGTCCATAAACTCACGGATGATCTCTGGCACTTCCATCATTTCAGCATCTACTGATTCCACTGTCAGCTCGGTCAACAAGGAGAGTAGAGGTTCCTCTCTCCTGTTTCCCTTCAGACTGCTCCGCTCGCCGGTGAAGGTAACACGCCGGCTATCCAAGTCTGAGAACACCACCCTTCTTCGAAAACAATCGATGACGACACACACATAAAATAGCCAGTCGATGCCTTGGATGACATCGTATGGATGAATCTGTAGCAGAAGAAGATCCCTAACCGACTGATGTGGCCCTATCATCAGTCTACATCCCCGACAAACAAACAACAAGTTGGTCTGACCTCCGACTGGTGTGCTCAACACCAGGGGCACTGGAAGTCTCTCCGCATCTAAACCCAAGTCACGGGCTAGGCTGGGTGCAACAAAGGAGTGCGAAGCTTCGATATCGAACAAGGCATAAGCAAGAGTGATAAATAGACTGATCGTACCTCGAACAACCTCTGGCCCTGCTGGAACTACTGCCTCTGCGGCGTGTAACTGTCCACGCCCAGCTCCCCTGCCCCTTGGATATCGACCACCTCCCCGACCACGCCCTGGTCGAGGTCCCCGTGGAGCGCCCTGAGGTCAGGCTCCTCCTACGTCTGCCCTCGAAGGAGCGGGAGCTCGCTGTCCCTGCTGCTGCTGCTGGAAAGGTCTGGATGGAAGCTGCTACTGGGGCGGGTGCTGGGGCTGACTGCCACTGCTGTACTACACCCGGTCGAGGCATTGACTCTAGAGATGTCCAGGGCTCCCACAGACGAAGCACCGTGGTCCCGGGCCCGAAGGGAAAGGGCGAGGGTTGGGGGATCGAAACTGAAACTGCTGCGGTCTGCTCCCTGCTGGTCAGAACCTGGAGGGTCCTGACGCTGGAGGCCTGGTGCTGATGGCCTTCCCCTTCGATGGTCCCAGCTGGATCCCCTCTCGTGACACTCCCCCTAGAGCATGCATCCTCTCCACCACTTCGGCCTTCTTCTGGACCTCCAAGTACGTCGGTAGGGTAAAGGGGGTAATAACATACTAGAGGGAGGTTCAGAGTGCCTCCTCTAAACTTTTTTCCCGAGACTCCTCATCGGAAAAGAGGTCCGGAGCAAAACGTAGGAGGTCCTTGAACTTTATCCCTAGCTCCCTCACGGACATACTCCCCTGCTGGAGGGAGAGTAGTTCCTGCCTCTTTTCTGCCTTCATCATCGAGGAGAGGAATTCTGCCCGGAACTCCCTCTCGAAATCCACCCAAGCCACCTCAGACTCTCTCCTCTCCCCCAGGTAAAGCGTCCACCACTGACGTGCCGCTCCCCGCATCTGGCTGACGGCCAGAGGAACCCAGTACTCAGTCGGGGCCCGAATCAGGCCAAAGGCTATAACTAGCTCCTCTATCCAGCCTTCCGTCTTCATATCGAAGGTTCTGCCCTCATACTTCTCGAGGGCCTGTCACTGGAAGGCTCGAAGAGTCTTCTGCCACTGGTCATCCTCTTCCTCTCGATCAGCTCTCTGCCGATCGGCCAAGGTAGTCTCCGGGGCCTCGATTGCCTGTACCACATGTGGTCGCCTTCCAGGTGCCATAGCTACAAGGTAAACAAGGAATGCCTAAGCCCAAGTAGTGCAGAATATCATTCTTAAAACTTCTTAAAATTTAATTTATTCTTAATCCCCAAGACATCCCAGAAACACAAGAACACAAGTCATTATGATGCATGTACCTTTCCTAGGATCTCTACCCTGCAATCAGTGTGGCCTCACTTGGTCGTTCGGTAGGTCCAGAGTCCTTGCATCAGATCATGGGGGGCCCTAAAATCCTGTGTCCTAGTCGGTCTTCCCTGGCCTAATTCACGCACCAAGGTCACCCAACACTGTTTCCTTACCATCCCATGAAATCCTCACTGTGCCTAACCCCAGACTCCATCCTATCTCTCAACCATCAGCCTCTGATACCATTCTGTCACGACCCGCCTTCACCAAAAAGAGGGAAGGGTCAGCAGATTGCCAAGCCCTTCCTTCTTTAAGTTGAAGGAGAGATAATGACCCCCGAGACCCGCCTTCAATAGGTCCCGGAGTGGCGACTAGAACCAAGGGTATCGAAATTTCTCACAAATGGAAGGCATTACCCCTTTTTGTTTTATAAGATCAAGAGATGAGATGATGAAACTCAACAACACCAAGGTAAAAGAAAAGTAAAGATAAAAGAAATAAACCATTCCCGCATGCATGTTCCAAAAGTAAAGCCACAAGTACAAAAGGTGACTACAAGGTAAGTACCAAAGAGGAAAAGAAAAACAACAACTACAACTACTCCAAAGGTCTAAGCTAGTAAGGTCCTGCGTGATCCCCGAAGTCCTCCTGGAAACCTGAAAGCAGTTTTATATATGTAGGGTGAGCATACAAGTATACTCAGTAGGGAAAACCAAAGACTCTCGTGCACAAGTGGGGGAACGTACTAAAGTCCCATGAGAAAAGAGTAAACCAAACACCTAACAAGGGAAAATATCCACCCCAGGCCTCACCAAGGCACACTCCCCAAATAACGCAAGTCAAGTAATATATATATTAAGAGCACATCGATGTTTGGGTACCCCGCGCCACTTTCCCACTGGTTATTGAGACATCCTACGCATCGGACCAATCCCGCCATTCTCACCGCAGTCCCACTGCCACACCCGCCCGCACACACCTAGGCCACAACCACACACAGTCCCACTGCCGAAATCCCACCCGCACACACCTGGGCCTCAAATGTCACATGTAACCATGCCTGCAAACACCTAGGCCAGAACAACCACCACCACGCCCGAAAACACCTAGGCTAAATGATCCACTGCCACGCCCGAAGACACCTGGGCCTCATCCCGAAGACACTTGGGAGACCACCTTTAGCACACACCTAGCCAACCACCACACTACCCCGCCCAAAGGTTCTTGGGAAAATAATGGACCTCAGGCCATCACAGCCTGCCCAAAGATACTTGGGCTATCCGGGAAAGGGAGCAGAAAAGGAGCTAATAACCAGCCACTATGAATAGTGTTGGGAAAAACACCCTCCCCCATGAAATGGGGGTGTTCGGCACTAAGTGCTCAACTTGGGTGGGGCGCGAATAAGAAACACAAAGCTACAAGTATATATATATAGGTAACAAGAACTCACCCAAGCTAGGTTTTTCTTCAGACAGCCTACAGATCACAACGAAACTCAAGTCCGAGTCACGACTCATGCTAACAACCCATTTGTCCCCTTTCTCATTTCACGTTCAGTAAAAATGTTTATGTTTAAGCACTACTGGGAAACTATTAGGCATAGGCATAAGTCCAGGAAAGTAAACAGTCAAACATCAACCAAAACACCCACACTCGGTTCTTAACAACAGAGGATTACACCCCAATTCGTGATATAAACAAGTATCCACCCGGTCTTAAAACTCACAACCACCAAATCCATACCAATAGGAGATATCATCCCCCAAATTCACACAACCACCAAGGGTATAAAAGAATAGGGGATCCCATCCCCTCTCACATCTCTAGCAATCGGCCCGAAAGGAAAAACAACCAACTACCACCACCAACACAGGTCAGGGATTTTCCAGATTTAAACGACTTAACACACTCCATGATTCAAATTCCGTGTGTTCTAACCGAGAGTTATCATAGAAGGGTTGATCCTGGTGCTTTAAATTTATTCAGCCGGATATACGTGATTAACGAATTCACTTTTCATAGCAGGAGTTTACAACCACAAACAAGCCATTTAAAACATCAGTAGGGTTTATTAGTGCACCAACAACGACCACCAACTGCCTCGATTTTCAGGAGGCATAAGCCATCACAACTCAACAAGATGGTCATAAAAGAAACAACATCAAATATAAGGCAGCATCAACAAACACGACCCCCTATCTTTCTTTATAGAATTCGTTCATTATCTTTATTAAGTTCGGTGCAACCAGTTCTACAGAAACAAAAACAAACCCACCCCACATTATACACAAAAGAGAGAGGCGAAGGAGAAATTCCCTACTTGTTGATAGATGATCGACGTTTAGGCCGGGGGCGTAAAACTTTACGGATAACGATGTGCCCGATGCACCAGAAGCTGTTTGTGAAAAGCCACGATCGAGAAAAGAGAAACCACAACTAACCCTTAGTTTATAAGAGACAAGGATGGTTGAGGTGAAAACGTGAAACCGCGTAAGGCACGGGGGTCGTGGGTTGACCACGCGGCTCCACTCGTCATAAAAAGGGGGGTCGGGTGGTTTTAGCCGACTCATGAATTGATTAAGTATTTAATTAAAACTCTTATGCACATTACAGGTCTTTAAAACATGCTTAAACGAGTCAGAATAGGGTTTAAAACCCTATTTGAGCAAATGAGCACTACTGGAAACAACTTGACAAGGCCGGGTGATGCTGATCGGTCTCACCGATCGGTCGCGCCGATCGGTCTCGGCGATCGGTCTCGCCGATCGGTCTCACCAAGACGCCACTCCTTTAGGACCTGGATTTTGGTAAAGGGAAGGACCAAGAGAGTCTGGGTCATCACATTCTTGACTAGTATATTCACTACATATAATAAATAGTTGTTGAATATGGAATTTGTATCACTAAAGTAAAAAAGTTTGATGGAAATCCCATACCTTGAGTCCTGACATTCATCATAAACAATAAAAAATTAAGTATTCTAATTGCATGCTTATTATAAATATATTATAGGATCATTATTATATATATAATAATACATATAATTTACATAAGAGGATTTATAACCTATTTATTGATAATTCTCAAATAAAGTCATGTTTCTGGTTATAAATACCCTGTTTTTTGTGTACATTTTGATATTTTATTTTTGATTCTCATAGCTTAATCATGGTCACATAATCAACATAATTTTTACCATGATATAAATATAATATATTCTACACTTATATATATTTATAGTAATCCATAAAATTTATAGATATAATATGAAATTCACCTTTCATAGAGATGGTAGGTTGTATGTACACATGAACATTACTTTCATTTTCATAATATATTAAATAAAATAATGAATATTAAATAAAACATTAAAAATTTAGTGATTTTTTTTGGTAAAACATATATCATGTTTTTTAAACCATCTTTATTAACTTCCATGTAACATGTGAATGAATCACATCACTTCGTGAGGTGGTAGTATGCCATACACATCAGAGACGTTATTTTCTTCCCATGAAATAAGAAGTAAAAAAAGAATTTTTTCTATCATAATTCTAGATGTAAGAATATGTTACCAATATAATATATATTTATTTAATTTATCCTTTTAACCATTAGATTAAAATAGAAATGAAAAAGTCATCACATCGGTTCACGAGATGGTTTTCCACCATACAACTGACCGACATTATTTTTTTTCAATGTGTTTGGAGGTAAGAAGATATATGTGGAATTAAAATTCCATTGGTATAATATTATCATAGATATAATATATTAACACTATATAATTCATTTTACCCAGATTTTATAATTTTAGATGGAAAATAAATAACATCGATTCGCGATGTAGTTGTCAGTCTTACACACCAATAATGATTTTGAATCCCATTTTATGAAAGAGAGGAAGGATTTTGGTTAATAAATTAAAATTACAACATCTAAATATATTTTATAAATTTTTTATTATACTATCATAGTCTTGTGATAACTTATATAGGTTGAGTAATAAATAATATAAAATACTTGGTTATAGATGTTGCCTCTTCATCATAAATCTTCTTTTGGGTTTCACTAAAAGGCCACCTAGGTTGGATTTATGACCGGAATAAGTCTTGAATGATGAGAGGATGGAATTAGGGAAGTTATTTTTATTTTTATGGTCTGAATCAATGGTTTTGAATGTTTTAATAGGAGAGTAATTGGGTTTCCTTTTATAATTGAGGTGAGTGGTACACTTGGAATTTTTTAATAGAAAAAGGCGTTCCGACATTCTTTGCATGCATAAAGGATAAAATGTGCCATTTACGAACCTTATATTTTTATGATTCAAAATTTTTAACTCATTTATCCTAATTCCATTCATATATGTGGAAAATTTTTAATTTAAAATTTATCCTACATCAGCGACAACAAAAATGTTTCAAAAGAAAAATGTTTCAAATGATTGAAAAGTGTAAATGAAAATTAAAATATGAAATTGATCCCAATGAAGTAAATTTGATTTACAAAAATATACTTGATATTATTTCAATTTTTAAACCATTTTAAAAAAATATGCATGTTTTTAACTACTTCAATATAAATGACCATTATAATTAAAACCCACAATTTTTCACTATTTTTTGAAAACTATGTCTTTTCAAAAAATTATTAAAAATTAACTCCAAGATAATTTTGTTATTATGATTATAAAAATAAATTTAATATTTTTTTTTTAAATTTTAAATAATTTATTTTAATATAATTACACAAAGGAGATAATTTAATTTTAGAAACATACAGTTTTAAGCATAAAATTGGATTTATTCATATTTCTTATGAAAAAAACTTATAAGAATAATTTAAACCATTTTACATAATCCATAAAATATAAAATTTTCTAAATTAATTTTTAACTTATTGAGTTAAAATATATTTTTTGTGTGCAAAACAATTTTTAGGAAAATTATTTCTTTTATTTTTAAATGGATTTTATTTTCATTTCTAATTAATTGATATCCAAATAATTAATTTTATATACATTTGTAAACCATATATTTTCATCGTTTAGTTAATCATATTCATACATTCCCTTACAACATCTTGGTGATAATTATCATATTAAATAATTATATTTTAATAGTATGTTACATTCCATTTAAAAACAATATTGATTGTAAATCAAGATAATCTCAACATTTCTTGAAATTAATGCTAAAATCATTTTTTCTTGTAAAATAAAATCAGAATGATTAAATTAATTTAAAAAGTCAACAAATCTCAATGTATTTCTTTATACCCCATAAAATGAATTTATCCCTCAAAATTAGTTATTTTGGTACCAAAAATTGAGGATTATTCTAAATTAATATATATTTTGGTTTTCAAATAACATTATAAAACTATAATATTTTTAAAAAAACATTGACATTGTGAGGAGTCTTATTTTGTACAATTTCTCTGTATGATGCAGAATCTCCACCAATTTTTTCTTAAAAATAAATCATGCTCCCGTGGTACGACCTCTTAGTTCATTACATGTGATTGTTCTTGAATGTACATCATCGTGAAAGACAAATTCAACACATCATGAACAATAGATAAGTTTGGTAGAGGATAAAAGTGATAATCTAAGGTCCACATATGATCAATAATCTCAAATAGACCAATATACCTCGATCTTAATTTAACAATATTTCTTAAACAGAGAAATGCATACAAACACCTTCTTAGTAACATCTAATTAATAATTACATAAAATATTTACATTATACCATTTATATTGACTTTAGGATTCCTTTACATGTTGTTGAATGGTTCTAAACTTCTCTTCCATTTTTTCTATTATATTAGGTACTAATATTTTTCTTTTTATAACACAATTCTAGTATGTTGGAGTTATAAATATTTTTCAATAAATGGATTCATAAGGATCCATATGAGTACTTTTGTGAAAGTTATTTTTTTAAGGAAACACAACTATAGTAGGGTGATGATACCAACAAAATTTGAAATATATTAAAAAATACCTTAGAATATCCTTTAGTGTTTGAATTGTTCAATTAAGTTAACCATATATCTATAAAGGATACATAGTGTTAAAACTATACTCTGTATAAATATCTTGTAGAATAATTTACCCAAAACAATAAGGTAAACATTAGATCCTGATTTGAGAAAATTGAACATGGTACTCTATGCCACCATACCCCTTTCTATGTTTATATTATAGAAAGCATAGAGAAATATTCTCTGATAGGAACAAATTGTACTGATTTAATAAGGTGATCGATTGTAACACATAATTACCTCAATATCAATGAAAAGATAAACCCTAAATCAAAAAATCAATATAAATCATATGTCTATAATGTTTACAGTCACTCCTCCTCAAATGATGTTTTCCGAAAATCATATACAAAAACAATTGTTTTATTTCTATAAATGTCACTTGAAATATCCTTAATCTTGATAAAATATCATCACTTGAAACCTCCAAATTTTTTTAATGACTTAAAACACATAGTAAACCTTAAACTCAAAATCAAATAATGGAATCAGTAACACTTAAATTAATATCTTATATATATTTATACACTTTCAAAATTTTATTCACCAATTATTCAATAAATAATATCTAATCAAATAAAAAAAATTATTTTAATGTACTATTGGGATATTTATTATACCAATTGAATATAAATTGTGATTTAATTACTATAGAATAAATGTAGATATATACAATCACATTCAATTTCACTGATGGAAGAATAATATTATTTTTATGTGGCTCATTCATAAAAAATCAAACATTAAATTTCTGACTATAGAGGGTAGTAAAAGTGTTACCTAATTATCATGATTAACTACATCCATTATGATTTAATAAGTATTCACTTTTCTCCTCTATCTTCACAAGTTGTTGTGTCTTATCATCAACACTATCCCTTTTATTGTAGCAATGATTCAGAAAATTCCCAAACTCCTTAAACATGAAACACTGGAGGGTGGGTGGTTCATTCTCTTGATATTTATCTACATTAATTTAATTTACTATCCACTACACGTCACTTCTAGGTTTTTTTATTATTTAAAAGATTACCAAACTTTTAAAAACATTTATTTCCTTTTAGGAATTATCCTAAGTGATTAATCTCACATTTCTAACATATAGGTGCCTAAATTTTGATCCCACCATGTGATTTATTTGAGTTCCCCTGAGACTATGTCTTCATTTTCTGATCAAAACCATGAGAATTTTGAGAATTTATAATTTCAATTTATACCATAATTTCACATATAATTACTTATTCTTTTCTAGTAATATATCTTATAGGTAATGAATTTTTAAAACATGGTCTTTCACTTCAAATGAATCCATCTATTTTTATTTCTGGAATGATTATTAAACTATAAGAGTACTATACATATCATGTAAAATTTTCTTTGTAGCATAAATAGATTCACCATACTTCTGTTTGAGCTCGATAAATTCAATCCCCATATAGGTTTAAAGAATAAAAGGGATTTACTTATAGAAAAATTCCATTTTAATTGATCCCATTACATTGTGTCAATTAACTAATATTCACTCCAATTCTTAATAAGGTTCCACCATTGATCTACTTCACCATTTAAATTAAATAAAACCATATTAACTTTTTCATTGTCTGAACACATGATAATGAAAAAAAAATTTGTGGAATTAATCCATTTCTCATCTACTAGAGGTTTAGGGGACACACTAAAAGATTGTGTAAATTTCCTTATGAAGGACACTAAAAAACATTGTTCCCTATATTACTCAATTTGAAATTTAGAATGATTCATTGTTTTTGAACATTTGGTGAGAATTGAAATAATGTTTTTCATTATAAAACCCAAAACATTTGGTTTTTCATGAGTACAATAATTGAATTTTATATCACATTTAGTATTAACATGGTTCTTTTATGTTCTATCCATTGACCAAAATCATAAGGCATAGTGTGAGAAACACAAATCATAGGGGAAAACCATTTAATTGGGAAAAATAATTTATTGGATGTCTAAATAATGATAGAATACTTTTAATCTATGATACATTTGGATTAACCTAGGGCATTAATTTTTATTATTCAAATCCTGCATGATGGTTTTTAAAGAGTTTTTGAATTTTCAAAACATATCCCTCAGGTGTGTGAAACTAGGTGCATATATTACCCATAGTTGTGCACCATGTGATGTTAAATTCCAGATCAATGTTCCCTTTCTAGATTTATTACCCAAAGGTACCTCAGTTCTATGTCCACATCTATTTATAATATCCATTAATTGATGAAATTTCTTATAAATCACTTGCTTTATCATTTAGAAAAGTTAAAGGAAAATTTCATATACATTAAATCATCATAAGTCTTATCCATAGAAATATACCTATAAATATCCTTATAAATATCCATAGGGATCTCACTAATGTTTTTTCATCCTAGTTTCCAATGTTTAACTAAATATTTTACACTCATACTTACTGTTGAGATGAAAAATCATCTTAAATTGATATCACATCATTATTGATTAATATTGATTACATTTTTTAATACACACCCAAGGAAAATGATGTCTTCTTCTCTTTAGAGACTAGGAAAAATAATTATTATTTAGTTAAATATCATTATAATATCTCACAATGATCTTCACCTTACGTACACTTTAAAATATATCTAACTAAAAGTCATTCTTAATAACCTAGGAAGGGAGAGAAATGAATGGGTGATCTCAGTTTCTTTGTAGGGGTAAACATGATAAATAAGAAAACATAATTTGACCATAATGGAATGAGAACATGTGAATAACATATGAAAACCAGACAATGCATATTGTATATTGAGAATTTTTTCATGTCATAAAGATTGAAATTTAACAATACCTAAATCATAGTTGAATCAAACAACATGATCCATGAGAGTAGAAAATTGGAATAAGAAATAAATATGTTGAATATAAATAGGACTGTAAAATATTATGTCAAGGATAAAAACCAAGACAATAATGATATTTTAGGATTCACATAACCACCCATCTACTAGCTTTGACATTGAGATAACCACCAAAATACCCCCTTTGGTTCATGGGATTACCACCCTCCCATGTACCATGTTTTGGTCTTGGGATAAAATCATGTGTAACATCATTCAATAATGCTAAAAAATTTAATGTACCATTATGATCCTATAAAATTAATCAATACCCAATTTATTGGATGGACATATAGTCCCCACCCATCATATAATACAAATATTCATGTGCCACTACATCATAATGCATTTAACATAACATAACCAATATAAAAGAAATGTGATTCATAACCATCTCTTAATAGTGATTTAAAATCTTGAAAATAAAGAATAATTATTGAAAAAAATGATCATATCCCATGAAAAGATTATTTAATATCAAATTATATCATATTATATGGAATATGATTCTGAAAGATTGCATGAATTTTTTTTTGAAGAAAATAAACTTTGCATTTTGAAAATCAATATTTTCAAAACATAAAGTTCAAACAAATTGTAAATTTGTTTCATTTGAAAGAAAATTTTTAAAATAAAAATCACTAATTAGAGAAAATAATGTTCACGAGTTTGGAAAATTCTTCTCATGTCATACATATTAAGACAGTGATTCCTTTAACATGTTTTGTAAATTCCAAATGGGCCTTACATTAAAAACAAATAGAAGATTCTATTCAACCAAATTGTTAAAAAATTAAAAATAAGTAAAAATGATATTAATATATGATTCTAAAAAGTATAAAAATTTTATTTAATTCATTTTTATAAAACATGGAATTCGATAAAAAAAGGATTTTCGGCTGAATGGAGTAATTTAGTAGGATCTACTTAAAAAAAATTTGTCAATCATTTTAAGTAGAAAAGTGAGGGAAAATGATATTATGAATATAAAATTTCATTAATAACCATAAGAGAATAAAATACTTTATTTTTGTGAAAGCTATATTATAAAATTTAATCATTTGAAGGATAATCATAAACAATCCCAATAAATGATGAAATTTTAAACTAAAATCATTACCACTTTGGTAAAGTTTGTATCAAAAGCCCCATAAAATAATAACATAAAATGAAACTTTTTTATATAATTAAAATAATTATATTAATTATATAATATGCCAATTGGGTAGTATATAAACCTAATAATATATCATAGGTTCATAACCTATCTAATATCCAAAAAGGAAAAATTAGACAAAAATCCCATACCACATGGTAATTTTCGAATCATAAAAACCATGAAAAAGATATCCTAAAATTGATATATAAATCCCCATAATTTTTATTTGAATAATAATAAAATATATTCATGACCAGTATCAAAAATATATAAAAGAAATATGTTGTGAATATTACATATGTCTCACGTAAGTAAAAAAGTGAGACGGAAATCAGTTACCTTAAGTCTCAACATCCTTTGTAATTGTTCAAACATACAATATAATAAATTTAATTTTTATGTACATATATTTAATAACCATAATTATATATATCATACCATATATGATTTAATTAACTCATTTTATAACCTTTTTATTAACATTTCCACATTGAAGTCATGTTTTGTGTAATAACTGCTTAGTTTTTCCTGTATATTTGGATTTTTTATTTATTGTCTTCATACATTTTTTGGTGTCACATAATCATCATAATTTTAATCATGAAATTAATATCATAAATATTCATTATAAATTTATTTATATTAATAAAAAAAATTGAGACCTAAAATGAAATATATAGTCCATGGAGATAGTAGGTCGTACGTACGGATGAACAATGGTTCCATTTTCTCAACACATGAAATAAAATAAAGAAATATAAATAATATATTACCATTAAAAAATAATTTTTAGTTCATATATATCACTAATTTTCATTAAACCTTTCCTTATTACCTTCCATGTAATGTGTGAAGGAATCACATCGCTTGGCAAGGTTGTTGTACATAGTATACATGATTAACATTATCATATTCTCACCGAATGGGATGTAAATAGGTATATGTGATATCATAATTAAAGAATTATAAATATTTTTCCAATATAATATATATTTATTTAATACATCATTATTACCATGAAAATAAATATGTAATGAAATACACATCACATCAATTTGGGATGTAGTAGTTCATCATACACACAAGCGATGTTATTATCTTCCAACGAGTTTGGAAGTAAAAATTGAGGTGTCTAATTGTAATTAAATTATAATAATAATATCATATATATAATATATAAACATTAAATTAATTATTTTATCTATCCATGATAGGCGCTGATTGAAAATGAATAACATCAGTAATCAAGGCGGTTGTTCTCTATACACACCAATGATGATTTTGTATCCTCTTTGATGTAATGGAAGAAGGATTTTGGTTATAACATTTACATAATAGAATATTATTATATTAATGATAATTATATTTTTATATCATGATTGTTTAATTATAAATTTATGAGGAGGTGGAAGAAAAAGAATAAAACATCCTGGCTAGTGACATTACCTCTTCTTTAGACAACTTCTATTGGTATACAATAAAATATTTCTTAAATCATACTACTAGAAAAAATAATACTTATATTATGATATGTTTAATGTAATTATTTTATTTGGGCTTGTATTCAAAGAAAAAAATTTGTTTTAGTAGTGTTATGTGGAGAGGATAGAGGTGTTAAATGATAAGTGAGGTGAGTCGAACACTCAAAATGTTTGAAAAGAAAATGGTGTAATGATGTTTTTTACACATCCCAAGAATTAAAAATTCTACATTCACAGACCTAAGTTGTTAAAATTTCATTTTATTACCATAAAATGGTTTTTAAAAATGTTTCAAGGTAATTTTATCACTTATCTTTTTAGTTTAAACCCTAATAAACTAAATTTCACATTAAACATAGAAATTAATACTTTGTTATTTTTTTATTCACAGTGGTAAAACATTAAGTTGACCCTATTATTAATTAATTTTTTTATATTACCTAATATTTAATCCATTTTTATTAATTACATTCTCATATGTATAATATTTTAATTTAAAATTAATCATATAGACGCGTTGAGAATGCGGTTTTCCAATGACAAATTGTTCAAAAGTTTAAAACATTTTATATGAAATTTCAATCTAAAAGTGATTTTAATAGAATAAATTGTTTTAATATATATATAATTGAAATATTTTTTCTTTTGAAACCATATTAAAAATATTTATTTTTTAAAATGCATTAATAGAAACGAATATTCTTAATAAAAACCCAAATTTTCATTATTCATAAAACAAATTCATTTTAGAAAATTAACAAAATTTAACTACAATTAAAATTTGAAATTATGGTTTTAGAAAAAAATTTATTTTTTAAAATAATTTTATCTTATGGTGAAATAATTAGTTTTATAATAAGTGTGAAATGGAAACAAAATTACAATTTATAAAAATATATTTTTTTGTGTGGAATTGTATTTATCTTATCTTTTATCTGGAAAACACATACGTTTAATGTTTAAAAAAATTAGTATATAATAGATACATTTTATTAAAATAATTAATAAAGTGATGTTTTTTTTATTTCAGTGAGTAAAACTCTTTTGTGTGCATTCAAAAGTTTTTTAGAAAAACATTTTCTTTATATTCAGATGGTTTTTTTATATTTCAAATTAATTAGTCACAAAATAATTCATCTGATATAATTGTTTAAACCATATATTTTAATAATAGAGTTAATATTATTCATTCCCACCATTCAATTGGATATGTGATAAAAATCATATTAAATAAAAATATTTTAACAGTATGTCCCATTTTGTGTAAACTCAGTGTTGCATGTACCAAATTCTAAAATCAGTGTAGCATGAATCACAATATATAATCAGTTTTGCATGTTATGAAAATTATTGAAAAAATTAATATTTTTAAATAAAGTTTAAAAAATCATGGTGTGTTACAAAAGGTAACTTTTGGGGTGTCTACACAGAAGTGTGCCTTAGGGAACTATAGTGGATTCCCCAATCTTATACTGATTATATAAAAGGTTAGTATAAGAAAGATAATATAGTCAAATCCTTGTGTGGATATAACAGTTAGAATATTTTTATATATTTAAAGGGTGATAAATGAAAAGTTTATTGAGTTGGGTGTCTAGAGAACCTAATTATAACAACCCAATATTAATGTACATAGAATTTAAATAACATTTTCAGAATATTTAAAATATTATACAAACAAATTCTTAATGACCATATTTGTTTAGTGCCTTGGAAGACATAGAAATTCTAACTGTGTATATGAGCAACATAAATTATATCCCATTAGGATATCCAAGACTAGAACACCTCATATTCATATCATTGATGAAATATATCTTCATAACCTAGGGAAGGGTACATAAAATGGGGTGATATCATCTTTTCAGTAATGGTAAACAGGGGAGACATATAAGAATAATCATGATCATAGGGGTATGATAACATGATCATAACATTATAAGATCACGACCTTCATATAAATGATCATAAACATGAATCATAGAATAAATAATGGTAAATCATAAGACATTAATCATTAAGAAATATAGATCATAATATCTGAAAGTTTAACATAGTAATAATACATGGAATTATGGTAAACACATAAGCACATGAAATGATTTCCATAGTAGTCATGTAATTATTGTTATGGCTATCTTAGTAGCATGGGTTTACTTCTCATACCATCTTGGTAGTCATGGTTCACTCCTTATAACATCGTGGTAGTCATGGTTCACTTCCATGACCATGTCAGTAGTAAAGGTTCACTCCCAAAACCACCTTAGTCTATCTCATGAGATATAAATCTTTACCCAATGCATTGGATGGAGATATAAGTCCCACCCAACTCATTAAGAAATCATACATAGATGCACCTCAGGATAATAAGAAATTATTTCATAACCCATGAAATGAAATGGGTATCTTAAACAAGTAATCATATTATAACTTTTAGAAAAATAAATAGTTTTTATAATCATTTCATAAAAACCATAACCATTTTAATGTAGTGTGTTTCAAAATCATATTACTCGTAAAATAGAAATGGGTTTGATAAACATCATTCCTTCAAAACATAAATAATTAAGAAGAAGAATATGGATGGAAACATTGAATCATTTCACGAGAAAGGAGTGAGTAACACCAAATGATTTCATATTAGATGTGAAATAATTTTTAAAAACTTTTTAAAAAAATTTCATGCTGAAAATATCCTTTATTATATATATATTTTTTAAAAAAACCTTTTAAAAACCATTTTCAAGAAAATAAAAATGAAAACATATAAAGCACACTTTAAAAACATTTTGAAAACCTTTTCCATTTAAATATTCATAAAAACTAATAATTAATGAGATAAAGCATTTTTAAAACCATTTCATTCATTATAATTTAAAAACCTATAATGGAATCTTGAAAACGTTTCAAAAAAAATTTCCTTGAAAATACATAGAAAACTTACAATGAAATTGTGGAAATGCTTTGAAAACCATTTCATTGAAAATAAATAGAAAAATTATAATGAAATCTTGAAAACACCTTGAAAATATATATATGAAAAATTATGAAATAATATTTAAAATGTTCTAAAAAATAGTTTACCTGAAAACTTATGAAAAAAGATTGACAATATTTTGAAAACACTTTTTCCCTTGAAACTTATAAAATAAGCTTGAAAAAATTTTGAACCCCATTTTATTGAAAACTAAATTAAAACAAAAAAACTTATATATTATTAGGAAAAAATTTTCTTTAAAAAATAACATTTTAATCTTGTAAAGTAATATAAATGGAATGACAATGATGACTTCAGTTAAAACCATACATGCTGAGCATTCCTTCTGCACCGTAAAATGTTTAGAAACATTCCTCACC
Organism: Viscum album; assembly: GCA_963277665.1. NCBI lineage: Eukaryota > Viridiplantae > Streptophyta > Magnoliopsida > Santalales > Viscaceae > Viscum > Viscum album. Next base: position 649,839,021 of record OY728150.1, read on the forward strand.
TTTAAAACAATAAAAAGATTCCTTTATAAAATGCATTTTGTTTTAAAATGGTAAAACATTGGTGAAAAATTAATTTAATGATTATATGATAATATTTTTATATTTTTTTAAACCTTTTATAAAATATAGTTTTGTAGGAACACTGATTTCCCACAAAATATAGAGGTTGATTCAGACATTTTAAAAAACAATCTTTATCATATTATGTACCAAATAGTATAAAATAGTACCATTACTTGGATATGACATGAATAACTATAGGGTACAAAAATGCATCATATTTATTTAGAAAAAGATCATAATATTTCATCAATTAAAGCATAATCATAAACAATATCGATAAATGATGAGATTGTTTCAATAAACTCTTATCACTTGGTAAATTTCTATCATAATCACCATATAATAAAATAAAATAAAATAAAATAAAATTAATATTAAAATCTAGTTTGAAAAGGCGACTAATTATATAAAATTTAATATGTAATTATATATACCGTGAAATATAATTTTGGTCTATAACAAGTCATGTGTCTCAAAGAATGAATATTGAGACAAACCTGTCTTACCGATTTGGTAACTTTTGAAATTTTAACACCATCAAAAAAAGATCATATAATAGATAAGTAAACATAAATATATTTAATAATAATATTAATATAATACATTCATGGTCAGTATACAAACCACACAAATGAAATAAATAGTTAATAAGGAATGAATCTCAAGGAAAAAAAATGAGATTAAATTCCCTAACCTTGGGTCTTGACTCTCCTCGTACTCATAAAAACATACTATATAATAAATATAAGTTATTTATAAATTTAAAAAATCAAAAAATTATTATATATAATACCATATATGGTTTTATTATGACTTTATATCATCTGCTTCTTAGTAATTCTATGGTAACATTTGATTTCGGGTAATATCCGCTTTGTTCTTTACATGTGTCTATCATGGGTCAATATACATACATCATGACTTAAAAAATGTGAAACATGATATAAATATTATTTATATTTAGTTTTTTTCTATTATAAATATCTATAAAATATATAATTATGATATGGATTACACCATTCATGTATAAGGAAGGTCATACGTATGCATGAACGTTGTTTTTGTTTTATTATCGTATTGAAAAAAAGAAATAATCAAAATAAAAAATATGTATATATGTATATAATATCATTAAATTATCATTATTATGTCATAAATATCATATAATTCTACTAAAAACTTCCTTAATATATTCCATGTAGTGGGTGAACAAGTCAAATCGCATTGACTGGGTAGTAGTCCACATTTCCTCAAAGGAAATTCTTATATTTATAGAAGATGGAATGAATAAGAAAATGTGTGATAAAATAATTAAATAAACATAAATAATTAATATAAATCATATATATCATATATAAATATAGTGTCCATCAAAATTCCGGACCATAAAAGATGATAAAGGAAAAACGAACAGTCATCGTTTCGAGAGGTGGTAGTTCATCGTACGCATAAACAGTATGTTTGTTACCCATTTGATGGAAGTGTATATATGTGTAGGTAAAAAAAATATCATAAAAATATCTAATTATATTAATGATAATTTTTTTTTCATACAATCATTGAATAAGTAGAGTTGATGTTGTGGAGAATGAAAATAAAAGAAAGGAGCTTGGGGAAGGATATTACCTATTCTTTGGGTAACTCCTTTTGGTTTTCACCAAAGGGGTTTTGTGGATGGATTTATTTTTAAAGTAATGATTAAAGGAGGAAGTTAGGGATATTGATAAGTGTATTGGGAATATTTTTTAAGATTTTAAGTGGATTGATATGTGTGAATAAGTGGGAGTGTAGGATATATTTTTGTAGTGTAAGAGAAGTGGAACTCTTATAAATATTTGGAAATGGATTTCCACCCATATTTTACTCATGTCATGTGGATACAATAATGGTAAAAATTATATCCAAGGTATTATATGTATACAATATTTCATGAAAAAGTGGTTTGGATGAGTTTATAGGTCGTTTTGGGTCTTATGTTTAATGTTTTGTACTTTGTCAAGCTAATTTTTCTCTTAATCATTGTAATTAATTTTTATTACATTCATTAATATTTTTGGTAAAAAAAAGTTGAACATATTAAAAATTATAAATTATTATGATTTCAAATATGTAATCAATTTTTACTAACTCCAATCATAGAAGTAACAGAAATTATTTTAAATTTATTCCCTATAAATGGGATGACAATACGAGTTTTTAAAGTAAATACGTTCAAACATTTATAATGTTTTTATATTAAATTTCAATGTGAAATTGATTATAATGACATAAATTTGATTATTTTTTAAATATATAATCTAATTAAAATTTAACACCAATTAAAAATATAATTTGACTATATAAATAAATTATATGAAAAAGAAATTTTGAATTAAAATTCAGTAATTTTCACTATTTATCGAAATATGAAACTTCACAAAAAAATTTACAAAAATTAAACGTAACCTAATCTTTATGATCCCATATAAAATATTAAGTTTATTTTAACAAATAATATTTATAAATGAGCCATAATTGGATTTAAAATATGTTCTACATTAAAATAACTTTGGTAAATATATAGGTTTTTATTTGTAAAATTGTGTTTGTACCTATCTTATGTTAATCAATTATATTCTATGAATATAAAATATATTTTACTGTATATTTAATATATATGTTACATTAATATCACTCAATAATTGAAATTAATTTAATATATTGTGATAAAATATCTTTGTGAGAATAAAAATATTTTTATATAAAAACATTCTATTTATATTCAATTTGATCTTTAATTGATTTTTTATTCATTTGAAACTCATGAATTCAACAATGTATTTCGATAATTTATATAATCCTATTCATAATCGTCAACTTAAAGGGTAGGTTATATATTATTATATTAAATTGTAATATTTTTAAAAGTATATTATTGTTCGGTAACACATAGTCTTGCATGTTATGCAAGCAATTGAGGAAAGTTAGTCTTCTGTGCAACGTAAGATAACCTCAGTGTTCCCTGAATAGAAAGATAATTTTTTGTTTGCTTAGTGTATGATTATCTAAGTGTTGTGTATAAGGTCATCCAGACATAGTGTTTTTATATAAAATTAATTATTTTCTATTCAGTGTGAAATTCAAAATATCAGAATGATTAAATTAATTCAACATAAAAATATTTCACAAAATTACAAGGTGTAACATTATACCCCCAATAAAATAAAGTTCACCCTAAAAATACATATTTATTATAAATGGTTAAATACTTTAATTTTCCAGACCATATCATAATAAAGAATCTTAAAATTTACCTTAAAAAGGGAATGTTAGAGACATAAATGTTACCCAATGTAACGTATAACTATGTTTCCACATAGGATTACAGAGGCATAAAGTGAAAAAATGGACATGGAAGAAAATAGTGACTATTTTTATGGAGTTATTGAGGTAATAAATCAGAAAAACATGAATGATCAATGAAATGTTGAGGGACTCAAATTCATAAATTTGGAATGATTTAAAAGGACATCAGTTCAACAAAAATTAAGGTATTAGGACAATGTTATTTTCTTGATCATTTTCCAAACATCGAGTAATTATTTTATTGAACAAGAATACAATACTGCATACTAACCTTATATATTTAAATAAAAAGTTTCCTTCTTTTCTTTAAATTTTCAATTTTTAATTCCTCCATTATATTATGAAATGGATGTTTAAAAATTAACTTTGATTCATGAAGTACTAAAAAATACTTTTAGCAGATTTTATGGCCCATAAAAGAATAAAAATATTAAAAAATTATCTCTAATTATTATTAAAAAATTATAATGTTTAATACATTAATACCTGCATATAAAAAGTTACTATACTGGTTCATTATAAATATTTCTTCATAAAAAGTAATTACACATTAAACAGGACATCATGCAGGTCAATAATAGGAATGTAACCCTTATCATCCTTTCGTCATGGGTTCAAGACTCACGTCATTTCCAATCATTATTGGTTGTCCCCATCCATATAGGATGTCCTTTTCTAAAACCTCACTAAAATAATTTCCATAATAAATATGATGGATATCCTTGATATAAGATTAATCACTAAATAGAATTATAACTTTGGTTTTCAAAACAATATTAATAAATAAATACTTCCTCCAATGTTTAACTTAAAAATTTTATTAATGGTTAAACTTATTACCCTTCTAGAAGATGAAAATAAAAAATAGTATAACGTGGGTCACAAAAAGTACTTAACATTGATCCCCCACATATTACAATGTATATCTTGGTTGTTATATTCAAAACATGTCAATACCTCCATCATGTATTCTCTAAAAACCTAGAAATTACATGAATTACCATAAATACTTAATAAAAACGTTCATGTTTATTTATTCCAAAGAATATTAGATATATTCTTTAAATCAAAAAATGTTTTAAAATTCATTAATGAAAGCAAAAACAACTTTTCTACAATTCCATAATTAGTTCCAAGGTAATCAGTACCATCCAATTTACTTATTCATATTCCAAATATCAGTATAAGAACAAAATTATCTTAACATAAGGAAGATATTTATGGTTATATTTCCATAGTCAAAATATAACCTTGCCATTAAATAAATTTTCTAGTCCATTAGACACATTTAATATAATATTTCAAACCATTATAGAAAAAATAAACTTGACAATCCATGCATCCTTCACCATTTATATAACATAATTCTTGAATCCAAATACATAAAATATTCTTCTATTACACGTTATCCATAATCCATAAAAATGATATGTCATATTATTACTTAATACCTATTTACATTCACATTTCATATGTAATATCATTATCATCATCAACAAAATAACCATTACTCATACCACATTACTGATTATCTTCAGGAGAATTCCACATGGGACATTGATTTGCATAATGACCATTCATTACATACCTAAAAAATTTAACCTTCGATGATGACATTTGGGGGGAAATATTACCATCCACTACTACTATCTAGATATGAATGTATTTATAGGAAACCAATTGCTCTATCCTTTACCAAAATTACAGGACATTTTCTTAAATGTGAACGCATCCTTATACTTATCATTACATATATCTCCAGACATATCCTTAGAAATATACAAAGGAATCTCACAAAACTAATCTAATACTTATTTAAGAGGGTTTAATAAACTTTCAATCTGATACCAACTATAAAAAACCATTTCAAACATATATAGACATTAAATTACTTTTTCATAATACTTAAAACATTATGCAAATAGACACTCAAAGTCTGTATTAGTTTAGTGCCATTGTAAACATAGAAACGTAAAAATTGGTACATGACTGAGCTACATTATCTCACACTAGGTTCTCCAAGACTAGAATCAATATTATACATATAATAGAAGTAATATATCTTCTTAACCTAGGTAAGGAAACATTAAAATGGGTGAGCACATATGCCCAGTAAGGGTAAACAAGGTAGACATGTAGGCATAAAAATGAGCATAGGGGTATGATAACATAATGATAACATTATAATATCACAAACTTAATATCATAGATCATAAACATGAATCGTGAAATAATTAATGGAGGTTAATAATACATTAATGTTATGGAAGTAACAAACATACACCAAAAAATAATAGCACAGGAATAAGACAAGGAATTGTGGAAAAAAATATTCACATAAAATTATTTCCAAACTATTCAAGGTATTACTACCAAGGACATATTAGTTGAATGGGTTTAGTCCCTATACCACTAGATTGTTGTGGATTACTCCCACAGACATCTTAGTGGCATGATTTCACTCCTCATACTATCTTAGTAGTCATGGTTTACTCCCATGGCCATATTAGGAGTCAATGTTCACTCCCAAGAATATATTAGTGTATCTCATGAGATATACATATTTACCCAATGAATTAGATAGACATATAGGTCTCACCCATTTGATTATAAAATCACACATACATGTGCCACAAGATCATTATAAATCATATCATAACCCATTAAACAAAATGGGTATCATAAAAATGTAGTCATGTCATATCATATGGAAAAAGATACGTGTTCCATAATCATTTCATCAAAACATTAACCTATGAAAAGAAATTAATTTAAAAAGAATATATGTCGTGAAAGTGAAATGGGTTTTATTAACATCATTCCATCAAAAAATCTGAGAAATAATATGGATAGAAAGATTGGATAATTTCTCCATAAAGGCATGAGAAACACCAATGGATGTCATCATATATAGGAAATGATTCTGAAATAACATTTAAAAACATTTATTGAAGAAAATATACTTGTATATTTGTAAAATGTTTATTAAAACATATAAATTTTTTAATTTTTTTTTATTAAAATAAACATTAAAACATTTAAAGGATTATTTGAAAACATTTTGAAAATATTTTCCTTTGAAAATTTCTTGAAAACATTTAATGAAATATTCAAAATGTTTTGAAAACCATTTCATTCCAAAAACTCTGACAACCTATAAAGAATTCTCAAAACTATTTTAAAATACACTTCATTAAAAACACATAAAAACATATTAAGAAATATTGATTTTTTTAAAACAATTTCTTAAAAAATACATTGAAAACCAATAATGATATATTGAAAAAACATTCAAAACAATTTTACTTGAAAAGTGATGAAACATTACTGATATTTTTTTTAAACTATTTAGTTGAAAAAAATGAAATATTCATCAAAATGATTTAAAAACCATTTCACCCTTGAATCTTATAAAATAAATCTGAAAACATTTTAAAACCCATTATATTGAAAAGTACATCAAAATAACGAAATTCTAGAATATTAGGAACAAATTTTCTTTAAAAACCCTTTTAATATAATAAATAAATCTTCAGCATAATTATGATCATAATGAAAAGTAAATATGTATGTGATGAACATTCCTTTTTCGCTATAAAAGAATTTAAAAAAGTGCCTCGACCAGAAAACGATAAGAAAATTTCTTTTTTAAAACCCATTTTTAAAGTAAAATAGGGGTAAAAATTTAATTTAATGATCATAGGATAATAAAAGAATATATATTTAAACATTTTATAAAATATGTTTTTTTATCTAACCATTATTCCCTATAACATAATTAAATTTTGTTAATTTTTTTCAAAATTAATTTTACCTTTTTGATATTTTTCATTTTAATAAACATAGGAGATTATTAATTTTATATTAGGGAACTAAGTTTATATTGAGTTTTATGAAATACCATGTTAATAATTCACTACACGCAACATAAACATTGGAATTCTATACATGGAATAATGAGGTTCTCTTGTGTTATACACAATTATGACTTTCCTCGATGACTTGCGTAACACTCAAGACTGAGGTTTACTAAAAAATAATAAATTATTAAAAATAATAAGATAAAAACTTGAAATAAAATTAGATTTATGAATGATGTTAAATAATGAATGAAAATATATGGTTTTTATAATATAATATGAATTCATTGGCTACTAATTGATTATTTGTAAATATGAAAATTTATTTAATATAAAAGGAAATATTATTATGGTCAGAAATCTATTTTACCCTAATAAATTAAATTTTTATTTTTCTCTTGAAATTCACTAATTAGAAAATTCCTTTCATATGTAACCAACTTGGTGTATGATGCGTGAAACAGTAAACTGGCATACGTTTCCCATAACACTGACTTGTCTTACGATTCAGGTTGTACTGAGTTTCTACAAAACATCTTTTTTTATATAATTATTTAAATGAGATAATTATAACCTTACCATTACAAATATTTATTTTAATAGCAATAAATAATTTTTGATATATTTTTTTATAGTTATTTTATATAAATAAACCACATTTATAATGAAAGATATTATTTTTGGTAAATTCCTTTTAAGTTTAAAAATACAATTTTCTCGACTGAGTCGCCTTAAATGTATTTATGTGAAAATTAATAAAATAAATTTTAGATTCATTTAGAAATTGAATTGAATAAAATAAAATTAATTTTTGAATTCATAACATCTATATTAGTTTTGGGTAAAATATTTGGGATATTTATGAGAAACATCCTTTTTTTATGAATAGTGAAAAATACTACTTTTTAGTTAAATATTTGCCCTATTGTTTAATTAATTATCAATATTAAATGATATTATAAATATGTTTTATTGTAACATTGGATAAATTTTACATCTATTAATTCAATTTAATCCTATATATTCAATCTCACTTTGAAATTGAATATAAAATCTTAACAAACTTTGGAACATTTTTCTACATTAAAAACCAGTTAATTTGTCCCGTCTATGGGATTATCATTCATGATAATTTTTACCATTATGTGAATTTAATTTCAAAAATTCTCCATAAAAAAATAAATTCTGTATAATATTTATATTCTAATAACACAAAGTTAATTTTTGAACAAAATGATTAGTAAATGTGATTAAAATTAATTAGAGTGACAAATGCCAAGTTACGCTTAATTATGGACTAAACCTTAAAATTAAGGGACAAAATGACCATTAAACTTCTACAAAAACCCATTTTATGTCTTTATATCATCTATAAAACTTCAGTTATTGATTGTTTTTGTTTTTTATTACTTTTTCTTATATAAGAACTTGTGTACACCAAACTTGTTTCTGAAAACTCCACGTGAGTCGTTTTTCTTCGCTATAAAAAGCCACCCCTTCTCCCACTTCCTCACAACTCTCTGACCCTTTAATTTCAGACAACACCTGAACAACCCACTTACTAGTTATTTTCACTCACTACTAGAATACTTCCCTTAGGTAGAATGAATTCCAAGGAATCTATTTGGCACAAATGAAGAGAAGTTACCCAATTAAGAAGAGACATCTTCTCTCAAGTCCTTTCATTTATTTTCCTTCTCCACCCCTAAAAATCTATTTATTTTGTTCATATATAAAAAAGAATTAAAATAAATATACTAGTATTTATTTATGTAAATGTTTCTACCTACACATACACACACCTTCATCTAATGGTTAACGAACACATTGTTTCTATGTACGGTGAACTATTTCCTCACGAAACGATAAATATTCATTTTTCCATTACCACAAATCATGGTGGCCATTATGAAGTAAATTGTGTTTATATATTATATATATTATATTTATAAATTAATTATTCTTATTTAATTATTATTTTTAACATATATTTGTTGTTTCTATCTTTTTTAAATAAGACAATTTCATTTTAGGAAGTGTGGATTACCGCCCCCTCAAAACGATATGATTCATTCATACACTACATTGATTGTATTAAGGATGGTTTTAGTGAATATATAATTTATATATATTTTATTATAACTATATTTTAATAATGATATATTTATACTTATACGTCTTATTCATTCTTTCTTTCAATATGACAATTAAAACGGAAGCAAAGACCATACGTACGTAGAGCTTACTTTCTCTGTGAACGGTGTCTTCTATTTCGTACTTAATTATGAAATATATATTTATCATAAAAATATTAAAGATATATGTGTAATTTATATCAGGATTTACATTATTTAAATCATTATATAATCAAAAATACAAAATATATAACAAATTAAGACACATGTGAAGAAGAGAGCGAATATTACTCGAACTGAAACCTTAACATAAGATCGTTAACAAGAAGGTAATATAAGGTCATAATCAAACTATATATTGTATTATATATAATAATATTATTCTATAAATTTTTTATAATAGATTGATATTTATTATATAGGAATCATGTTTTAGTATGAAGAGACTCAAAACACAAGGTGTGGGGATTTCATCTTAGTTTTTATTCCCATGAGATACATGCTCTTTTAACCACTCTTTCCTTTTTTGTAGTCTAAGTACATAACATGATTTTATTAGATGTATATTTTTCATCATGTTATGGATATTAAAATATCAGATTTATGATCATATATTCCTTGGTTTTATTTTCAAAAGATACTAAATCAGAACAAATGTTTTATCTCATTTTTCCTTCTTCAAGATCTTGTTTTGTTATGGACCTAAACTATTTTTCAAGACGTATATAAATAAATTTTAATTGGTATATCATTAATCTCATTATTTTTATGATATTTTATGATTAATTTAATTTCTGTTTCTTACATGGATATTATGATCCAATGATACCATGTTATAATAGTTTAATGAGACAACCTCATCACATTCCAAGATTGTTTTTGTTTATGCTAGAATTATTGAATTATTTTGTACCATATAACTATAAATTCATGAAATTCCTTATACTATGTTTATTCATGCTATATTAATGTATTGGTACCATTTTATAACTCTTTGGTGCATAATATGTTTAAGAATATGTTTTTAAGAAAGCCCGACATTACCCTCTCTTCAGTCGAAAATCAATGTTCCTTCGAAGCCATGATTTCTCAAAAGGGTTTCCAACAATATTCTAATAGTATCCTATGATCATTAAAATTAATTTTTACCCTTTTTTCCATTTATACATGTTTTCAAGGGAATATTCTTATTGATTTCTGAACAAGGAAATTTTATATCATTTTTACCATTAAAAAGGAATTCTCTTTTTACCTCGAATGACATATACAGATTTATCCACTATAAATTCATTGAAGCATTATTTTTTATGTTTAATGATTATTTTTTAAAAATTTATTTAATTTCATTTTCATAGAAAATGGTTTTCAAAGTTTTTTAAACTACTTTTATTAATTTTCAAGGAAAATGGGTTTTAAAAAATTTTCAATCATTTTTTACAAATTTTCATGGAAAATGGTTTTTAAAAAATTTTAATGATTATTTTATAATTTTCAAGGAAAATGGTTTTCAAAAAATTTTAAAGAATTATTTATAATTTTACAAGTAATTTTTAGGGTAATATTTTTTAATGATTTAAATAATTATTTATATTTTTTCAATGTACTTTAAATAGATTTATTTTAAAAACATTTTTGAAAAATATTTATAAGTTTTAAACATCTTTTCAAAGTAAAAGGGTTTTAAAATGTTTTCATTCTTATTTTATATGTTTTCTTGGAAGAATATTTTCAAATGATATCAATTCATTTTTATAATTATTAAATCAATTTTCTTGGAAAATGATTTTCAAATTGTTTATGTATTACAAATTCATTTTCAAAGAATAAATTATATTTCCCTCAAGAAATGTTTTTGAAATATTTTTCAAAATTATTTTCCATCAAAGATGAAATTTGTTCATGTTACTCATTCCCTTTTATAAACTCATCTAAAGGTTCAGTTAATATTCTTTCTATGAATGGGATATGATTAATGTCATGGACTTCATGAATCCAATTTTTTTTTCACATGTTATAAAATTTTGAAATCCACTTCTTTTCTTGGGTTATGTTTATGATGAAATGATTATGAAAAATATCATTTTTTCATAGGTTATGATAATTTTACATGTTTATAGTACCCATTTAATTTCAAGGGATATGATATGATTATTTATGTTATTGTGGAAAATGTATGTATGATTTCATTATGATACATGTGGGACCTATATCTCCCTCAAATTCATTGGTTCAATATTTATATCTCATGAGATTGGCTAAGAGGGTCTTGGGAATAAACTTTTACTACTATGATGGACATGATAGTGAACCATGTGTACCAATATAGTATGAGGAGTGAACTCATTCTACTATGATGGTTATGGGAGTGAACCATGACTACCAATATGGTATGAGGAGTGAACTCAGTCTACTACGATGTCCAAGGGAGTGAACCATGACTACCAAAATAGTATGCGGAGTGAACCCATACTACTAAGACGGTCTTTTCAGTAATTCCATGGCTTTTATGGAAATCTTATTATATTCTTATGTGTCTTATAATATTCTATATTTTATTCATATATTCTAATTTATTACCTTATGTTCTTTATTTCCTTAGGATTCATTTATTATAAACTCCCCTTATTAATCCCATGATCCATGTATATGATCTATGATATGTAGGGTAGTATCTTCTATTTTCATTATCATTTTGTCATAACCGTATGATCATGATTATGCGTACATATCTCCCTTGTTTAAAATTTTTAAGAATTTCAGCTCACCCCATTCTTATGTTTCGTTTCCCCACATTACAAATAAATATTTTAGGTAGAAGTACTAAAGGTGGAGATATTTATTGGAGAAGTTTAAGAAATTTAACTAGGATATAATATTTTGATTCCATGTTTCCAAAGACACTGAACTATTTAGGTCCTCAGACATGTAATATTTTAATGTACTGAATATTCATCTAAAATGATGTAAAATTCATGCATGTTAATACTGGGTCATTATAGTGGATATCAAATTAAAGGTTTTTTCAAACTTTGGAACCAATGATGAGAAAAATTTAGTAATATCCCTATGTACATTTCTATAGATATGTCTAGGGATGTATATAAGTATATTTATAAGGATTATTAAATGTTAAATAAAATGTCCTATATTTTTTTAAAGGTTAGAGTGGGTGGTTTCCTAGAAATAAATCCATGTCTAGATACTACAAGTGGATGTGACATTGGAATAGAAATACCTAGGGTTAACAACTCTGACAAGATGTTCCATCTATGACTCATGGAAATATGGTACATTACAATAAGCCTTGGTACACACTTGGTTTGACACTCTTGGGGGATATTCTTTGGAAATTCACAAACTATTCATAGACCATCATGATGGATTTAGATATAAGTTTTCTATGAATATCCCAAGATAAACCTGTAGTGTCGTATATTAAATAACATGTCATTATTTAGAAATCCAAAAAATTAGGTATTTTCATAATTATATGGTTTTATACTATGATAAGTAATGCTCACAGAATGCTTCTGGTTTTAGTTAATGCTAGGAACCAGAAGGAAGTTGATTAATATGGAATGTGATGGATGATTTTATTATTAGCAGTTAAGTGGAATGATCATTAGTGTGAAACATGTTGTTATCATAAAAAATCATTTTTCAAGGAACATTATTAACAATGTTAACCTTAACCAACTCTTGGACTAACCATGGAAGTGAAAGAAGGAGTTAAATGATAGTTTAGGTAATGGATAACATAGAGGAAAGATGATTTGGTTTCCTTTATGTCAAGAGTGTGGAAAGAATCACCTAAGAAAATATCCTAGAGGAACAAGAAGATGTTTTGATTATGGAAAATATGGACATAAATAAAGTACCTACGAGGGAAAAGTGAAGTGTTCTATTAATGAAATGAATGAGAATATTGGCCTATCAATGTATTAATCTAATTTTAAGTGTTATAGGTGTGGAATACATTTTAACTATGCAACTCAATTCCCTAACAGGAAATCTCATCAAGAAAATCAAAAAAGTTGGGAGAATAAGGATTAAACTGTTGATGATGAAGAAACTACACAATAAATTTGAAAGGAAATAAGTATTATGTAATAGGATGAGGTAGCATTATTAATGGATTAAGGATGAAGTAATCAGAGTTTTTATCTATTCAGTTTCAGAAAAATATGAATGCTGAAATATAAAAGGATTTTTCTATATATGATTTTTTCATAGTATTAACAAGTTTATGCTGAATGTTCTAGATAGAGTAAAAATGTGATTTAATGAAAATATTATATTTTTATTAAGTTAAGGATTCTCTTAATATGTTATTTATTTTAAGATAATTCAGTTTAGATAATGATATGTGGGTATAAATAAGAAAATCGGATGGTACAGATTGACTTGGAGCTGTTTATTGAAAAAGTGATCTATGTCATTAGGGATGAAGTTTACAAAATTTTTTGGATTTGAGGAATAGATCCAATACACTTTGGAAAAAGGAATCATGTATGATTTTAGAAATTATTTATGGTAATTAATGTTGTTACCATGTTACAAGATAATTTAACACAAGGTTATTCAGAATTTTGGAATGTGAAAACCAAGAGGTAATTTGTGATATATGGTGGATCAATGTTAAGATGGTTTCATGAATTTATTTCTTTGATTTTGGATTTTCATCTTTTCAAAGTATTATAATGTTATCCATTCATGAAAAGTTTATGTTAAACATAAATGGAAGTATTTATGCAATAAGTTTATAATGATAACCATAATTAAAAGGCTAGTAAGTGATTAACCTTATTTCAAGGATGTCCATCAAATTTTAAAAATTATATTACAGTGGTTTTATAAAAGGATATCATGTTTTTTGGGTTAAAACAGATCATTTATGGAAAGGATACATGTCTTGAACCCATAAATGAAGGACGATAAGGTTTTCACACCTACCACTGGCCTATACAATGTCCTGGTTAATGTATAATTTTTTTTGATGTATAATTATTTATGATGAAACAGTATTGTTAAATTTTATGTTTACAGAGTAATGTATTAACCATGTTGAATATCAAGATTAGTTAAAGACCAATGGTTATACTTTTCACTCTTTTATGGGACTTAAGATATGTTAAAAGTGTATTTTATCACTTTAGGTATCAAAATTAATTTCTAAATATCCATTTCATGAAGTAATGGATTAATTAGAAATTGATAAAATCTAAAATAAATAATGAAATTTTGTTTAAATAAATATTTCAAGTAAGTATATATCCTTATATACTTGGGAAATAAAATAATTACTCAATGTTAGGATAATGGTCAAAAGAAAATGTGTTGTCCTAATAAATTAATTTTTTTTCGAATCGATGGCCTTAATAAATCATCATAGAATTATGACTTTGAAGCCCTCAACATTTATGTGATCATTCACTTGTTTTTGATTGATAACCTCAATTAATCCCTATAAAAATTTTGTGGTTTTAATCTGTAGAAAATCTTCACTCCAAACCTGTGTTCTCATATGTGGAAACCTAATTTTATGTTATGTTGGGTAATAGTTAGGGTTCCAACATTCCCTTTATAAAGTAAGATTTAGTATTCATTTTTATGATGCATGTTTCTATAAATGAAACTTTCAAGTATTAAACCTTTGATAACCTAGTGTAATTTCTAGGTAGAAATTTATTTTAAGGGGATTAGAATATAACACACTGAAATTTTGTGATCTCTTTCATATTAATTTGACCTTTTTGATGTTTTCCATTTCATGAAACATTAAAGGAAATTAATTTTCTATTAAACAACTATGTTTGGCTTGTATTATATGCAACAACAAGTTAATCATGCACTACATGCAACATAATATTTGGAATTATCAACATAGAACACCACGATTCACTTTCACTATACATAAAAATGACTTAGCTTGATGAGATTCATAACACGCAATACCAAGATTTACCAAAAAATAATATATTATTTAAAAAAATATGATAAATCCTTGATGTTAAATTATAGGATATGAAAATTATTGACTAATTTATGAAAATATGTGGTTTATAAAATATAATAGGAATTCATAGGTGAAAAATTAATTATAAATAATGATGAAAAATTATTTAATATAAAAAAATATGTTTAGGGTCACAAAGATATTGTACCCCAATAAATTAAATTTTCATTTATGTCTTTTAATGCACCAAGTCAAACATTTCTTTCATATAAATCCTACATGGCATATATTACACGCAAAACCAATATGGTGTATGCTACACACAACATAGGCTTGGCATATGATACATGCAACACTGAGTTTCTACGAAACATCATTTTTTATATGATAATTTAAAAGGGATAATTATAATCAAACCTTTACACATAGTTATAGGAATAATAATAAATATTTTTTAAAATATTATTTATAAATTTTTTATATAAATAAAACATATTGATAATGTAATATATGATTTTTGGAAAATTTATTATATGTTTTAATAAATATTTTCTCGAATGAACTTCTTTTGATGTCCTTCTTTGAAAAATAAAAAAAATTAATTTTATACACTTCTAGAAATTTTATTTTATAAAAAATCATTATTTCTTAATTTAGAACATCAAATTATATTAGAGTGAATATTTTTTAATTTTTTGAGAAACATAATTTTCTGATGAATAGTGAAAAACTCTTTTTTAGTTAAAAACTACCATTTATTTAATTAATTACAAATGTTAAATGATATTATAATTTTGTTTTAATGAAATAGTAGATCAATAATTATTCTATTAATACAATTTATGTCACTAGATTCAATATTATATTCAAATTGAATATAAAATCATAACAAACTTTTGAACATTTTTCTACTTTAAAACCCCAATATTTCGTCTCATCCGTGGGATTAGCATTAATCATAATTTTTCACTTCTATGATTTAAATTTAAAAAAAAACAAAATGATCCATTATATTTAGTATAATATTTATTTTCTAATAAGTCCAAGTAAATTTTTAACAAAAATATTAGTAAAAGTAATTAAAATTAATCAGATTTGTTAAGGCCAAATTAAGATTAATTGGGGAAAAAACCATAAAATTAACTTCCCAAATGACCTATCCACTTGAAAAACACCCATTTTCGGTCTATATTTTAAGGCCCTAGCCTTAGAAATTACTTAATCTTGAATAAAATCAAGAATTAACATTTACTCTCTTTTTAGGTTTAGATTTTCAGAGAATTAGGCCCTAACAATTACATATTAACTTGAATATTAAAAAGTAGACACTTCTTCTATTACCTCTTTTTCAAAACAATAGAAATCCTTAAATAAAAAAGAGTTCTTTTCTTGATGTAAATCTTCTTGAATACTTCCTTCCTCGTACCCTTCATTATAACCTATGAATTTTTTTTCAAAACCTTGGGATGAGCATAAAAAGACAAGTAATGGTTATAAAATAAGGAATGAAAACATTAGCCCATCAATAAATACAAAACAATAAAACTATACTTTTGAATCATAACATACCTTATGAAATCATAATATTTATGAATAACACATAGAAATAATAAATCATAAAGGCAACATAAGGCAGTCATACATACTTATATTGTAGCTATCACAACTATATAGGGAGTCACATTTGGAATACCCATTATAGAATATTCCCTAAATCTCTTAGAGGAAACATTAATGTTTACCTCCGTCAACATTACCCAATGCATTAGAGAGATATCTCAGGCTCACCTGCCCTAGATTTATAATGGAACCACCCATATACATAAACAATTCCCAAGAACCACAACATATTCATAACACACAAAAGAAACATAAAGTAAAGATAACATTTCCACATTTCTATCACAATATATTATTTCAAGATATTGATGTAATCAATTCTTTATCAAATGTCTTTATAAAACCATTTAAAATATTTAATAAAGAGATTTTTGAATCAAAGTGTTCCATACCACTTTGAAACTTTTAAATGAATTATCATTTGAAAATATTAATGTCCATATAAATAAATCCTAAAAACCATTTTGAAAACATTGACATTAATGAGAAAGATTTATAAGTATAAATCTTGAATGAAAATTAATTTTTTTTATTCAAAATCACTTTTGAGGAAAAAGTGGGAAACCCGATACATGAAAATTTCCAGATCAAGACTACAAGGAACTACCCCTCTCTAGAAAATGCAACATTATGTTAAGTTTCCACTTCACATGACCGCTCAGCAAGCTGTCCCATGCAGGGTTGCACGAGCCTGGTATCGATGGAAAATTCATACCCTATCATTCATCCAAATATGAATGGTCATGCATTGATAAAAGCTTCATGCTATGAAAAATCATATGGTGCTGCTCTTTGTAGAGTGCTGGTTGCATCCACCATCAAAATTCAGAACAAAACTAAATACAAAAAGTGTCACAAATCCCGTCCATTTCTGAATTAAAAAACTTCCATAGATTAGAAACCAAAAACCAAAATCAATGTCAGCAAAAAGGTAATGAACTTATCATCATCGTGGATTTCACTGAACTGGCCACTCAAACTCACATCCCAAAGGACCAAGAAGACCAATATGCTATTCTGACACAGAGAGAACGAAGATTGAGAAAACAGAAGCAGAATGAAATGTCGGCAATGATATGCCCCAAATTCCCATCAAATGCAGAAAACCAACATCATGTGCATTGCGAACTGAATTAAACACCGACGCTGATTGCTAGATCAAAGGAGGAACACTAGGACACCACTATTTCATCATAGAAACAAAACCCTCACAGTAGAAAAATCCCAAAACCAGATCCGCAAAAACACAAACCAGATTCAAAAAGACAGAACGACCAACTTTATGGAAGGAAAATAGATAATAATTTGGAGACGAAACAATCCGCCCCTGCAAAGACCAGAATATGATCGGGAGAACCACCCACATAGCTGTTGAAAGCTGTAAACCAAGACACCACTGCCGCAGAAATCCGGGATCTGAGACACCACTGCGGAAAGCCAAACTGAGATGCCGCTGCTGATAGCTGGAATTCAGGCTAAAAAACCAAAGCTGTAGACAAATGGAAATAAAGACGTCGCCGCCGCTGAATGACATAAACTGAGACACTGTCGCTGAGATCCGGTTCGAGACACCGTAAGCTAGAATCCGAGTTGATAGAAGCCATCACTGCCGATGAGAGACGACGTCACCCAATGTCCCGAGAGAGAATGATGTCATCAAGCGAGACGCAGCTAAAGATAATCTGTCTACCCAGAGACTCTGCTTCCATGGATATTAAGTTTAAAATAATCATAGGTCATTCGCACATATTTTTAGCATGACATAATCAAGAATTAGAAGTTTAACCCCAAGAATTGAAATTGGGTAAAGAAGTTCCCTTACAGAAATGTGACAGCCTAACGACGTCACTTTAAAATTCAGAAAATGAGTAGATAAGAGGAAAAAGGGTATCTAATCACTTGGAAATAAAATATAGAGCAATAAGTATATATAATAACACATCCCAACACAATAATATGTAAATTAAAAGACTTTTAAAAAAATAAGTATTTTAAAAAGAGGAGGGTGAAATGATCCTTTACCGATTTGTGGTAACTTACGAAACATACACCACAAGAAAGAGGGAATATGGAAATACCCATAAATTAAATTATATTACATAAATAATACAATCATGAGCATTAAATACACTACAAAAATGTAAATAGTGTCAATATAGCATGAATCTCACGGAAATAAAAAGGGAGATGAAAACCCCTTACCACGTTGTAATCAATCGATTCGTATGACCAAAATTTAATAACCACCAAATTAATTATATAATACCATGAATATAAAGATAATAAAGATAATATATATCAAATTTCAGTAAAAAAACACCACATGTAATAAATAAGTGGCAAAAAATGGAAATCTCACAGAATTGAAAGTGAGATATGAAATCCCTTACCTCGTGCTCGACTTGACTGGTTTGTTCCTTGTTCATCCTGAATAATAAACTTAAGGTAATTTATACTTGATTAAAAATCTTATTCAAGTTTATTATTCATTTTATATCACTTATTATGATGTCATAAACATTATGTAATCATTTAAGTTAATAATGGTATTTTAGTGGATATTTGGTACTTGATTCAAAAATGAACACCTTATAATTACAAGTTGTCCATGTGGTCAAAAGACCATTATTTCCATAATAATATTCATGATGTATATATCATATATATCATATATATCCAGTACATATATGTATTTATAATATTACAAAACATTTGAAGGTAAGAAATGAAGTGCACCGTTCATTGATACGGTAAGCCGTACGTACACATGAAAGCTACTTTCATTTCTATTTCATATTTAATGGAGTGAAAACATAATAATACATAGGTATATAATAATTACAGTATAATATAATTTATAATTTAATTATCTCCATCCTTTATATGTCCCACATATGGCATGAATGAGTCATATCACTTTGAGCGGGCGGTAGTCCACACTTCCTCAAATGAAATTATCGCATTTACCCATAATGGAAACCATAAAGGTATTCAATAAATGAAAATAAAGAACCATTAGGAAAACATAAACATAATATATATCATATATAAATACAGTTCCATCTTAATGTCCACCATGAGAGGTGGTATGAGATAATTGAACAATCATCGTTTCGTGAGGTGCTAATTTCCCATCCACAAAAAATAGTATGTTCTACACTTGTTCAATGGATGTGTGGGTAAGGGTAGTTCTAATACTTCTCATAAAAACAACCTAGTATATTTATGATACTTCAGTTAGTATACAACAAAGGAATAAAAAGAGTTTAGGGGTTGGAGAAGTAAAATAAAAGAAAATAATTTAAGAGAAATTATTACCTTTAATTTGGGTAAATCCCTTTGGATTGAATCAAAATGACTTATTAAAGTGCCTTATGCCTAAGTTAAGGATTCTAAGAGGAATATATGGATATTTAGAGCTTATTTGGGTAGGTATTGGATGATCCAAAAGGCTTGAGAGGAGTTAGGAATGGGTTAGAAGTGAGGGATGTTTATAAGGCGAGGAGGGGCTCTTTAGGAAAGTGTGAAAATATTATTTTATTATATAATGATTTTCCATTTCTAAAGGTCCAAAACTAATAAAAGTAGCATATAAAAAGGATAATGGTCGAAATAAATTCATCCAATAATAATTTTACTGGTTTTAAATAGTATTTTAATATTTATAATCTTATTTATATAAATCATTTATTAATAAAGTAAATACTGCATCATTTTTGTGTCACAAATAATTTTATTTGTTTTATGTATAAAAATTATTAAAAAAATACCATGATTTATAAAATATTTGTATCTTTTCAATTAATATTTATAGTCGAATAAATAATATATATAACCCCATGTAATAATTAATTTACTAAAAGATATTTGTTTTTGTCATTTTTGTCTTTACTTTAAATTAAATTATCTAAAGTGTCATTATCACTATCAAGTGGATCCATGTGGTCCAAAAATAGACTCAAGTATGACCATGGTTGACCATGACTCATACAATATGTTTAGGACAATTTTTATAGTAATTTTGTATTATTATAATATTCTTTTTACCTTGAATTACCCTGTTTACCTTTAACCGCAGTAAATAAAAGTCAAACGTTAATATTCCCAAAAATTATTTTAATCTTATTGAACAAAATTTTAATTACTAATAACAAAAATTTAAGTGGGATTTTTGAAATTCAATTCACAGAAGCGGTGAAATTTCATTTAAATGAAAAAGTCAGTTTTTTAACTACTACTTAGTGGTTTCACTATTCATCAAAAATTGAAGTTTTTTCAGAAAAAATACCAAACAAATCAGGCTAAGATATATTTGATATTCCAAATTAAAAAATGATATCTATTTTTAAAAATTAAAAACATATAAGTTTCATTAATTAATTTAAAACTAATTCTCGTTGTCAAAACAAATGGCGTGTTTTTCAGATACAATATCATTCAAAAGATTGACACTAGTTTATGTCCAATTTCAAAGTGAAATTAATTCCAATTACCACCATTTGATTAAATTATAAAAATATAATCTAATTAAACTTTTAAACCAATTAAAAAAATAATCTAACAATATAAATAAATTAGATTTAAATGCAAATTTGAATTAAAATACAGTATTTTCCACTATTCATAAAAAATGAATTTTATCCGAAAAATACCAAAAAATAACCCAAAGTAAATTTTGGTGTCCTGATTCTAAAGAAGAATTTTATTTGGTCAAATAGAAAATATAAAAGTGACCAAAACTAGATTAAAATAGGGTTCACCATCAAAAAGTGGTAAATCAACCTTTAAGTGAATATTAGAGTATTTATGCTTAAAATCAAATTCTTTTCTTACTTTAAGCCTCTAACTTTTATTGGATAAATGTAAAAACATTTAAAAAACATGTATAATAATTTTTTAGTTATTTTTGTTCATTCTCACCATCACAACGGCTAGGCTTAACTTCCATTTAAAATAATATTATATTATTATTTTTTAGTATGACCCAACATTGTGTGCAACGTAAGATTTGAAAGAAACTTGTTGTAGTGTATCAGGTATGCCATCAAACATAGCATTACATTTAAAGTAAAATTTATAATTATTTTAAAAATATTAATAAATATGAAAATGTCATATTATTTATTTACCTGGGATATTACATCCTTCCCTCCTTTTGGGAATTACGTCCTCGCAATTTCAAAATTGGCCTTAGAAACATCATTGAATGTCCCACATCTGAAAAAGACTCAATTAATCTATCACTTTACAATAAAGGAAGAGAAGTACAAAGGTCACCCGAGATAACCTATACTAGGATTATGTGTAAGAAAACATGGATATGGAAGAGAAAAATGATCGTCAAGTTCTGATAAAGAGTGATAGAAAACATGATTAGGAGAAAGTCAAGCTCTCGAAAATCACAAACATATGATGTGTTAAATGGCCTTTGATTACCCAGTAGGAAACATAAATTAACAACATTTTTGTTTTATGTTCCTTTTTATAATTTTGAGGAATTCATTTACTACCTAGAATAAGAACATAAGGAAATATAATTACCTTCAAGTAGAGTTTCATCCTTTAATAAGTTTCTACCAAAAACTAATATTTTCTCCAAACAATGATCATTGAAAAATACTTGGTCACATCAAAAGAACAAGAATCGTCTTCTTGAGAATCACATAATCTACAAAAGAAGAACTATATATTTCCATTGTCTTTAGACATCAACTAAATCCAAAATGGTCAGTACGAGATCATATAATCCCCAAAAAGGATAATCCATTACAAAAAAAATAATAATACAATTAATCTCTAAAATTCAATAAAAAGTACCCAAAGTTCAAGAAAGAACATTCAATACAGAACTATCCTTAAAATTCTTAAAAATAATTCAATCTATGATTGAAACCCAAAACTTAGAAGGATTTAATCACATAGTCTTGCATAGTAAATCTTAACATTTAACTCCAAAACATAGACTACTCATAAGGTATCATACTAAAACATAATTAACCAAATCATATATTCTCTATGATAGAATAATCATTTCCATAAATAACCCAAATCACTATATATCCACAATAAAAGTAGATATTCTTACAAAATAAAATTTCAACCAATAATCCAAAATTTTAATCCCATAGTATTCAATTTTTCATAAGCATACAATGTTCCCAAAAGAGAGAACGTTTTCCAAAATCACTTTTATCACTTAATCACCAAATAATTTTCTTATACTAAAGATATCCATTTGATAAAACATAAGATCCAAAATCAACTTATTTTGGATCAATAGAATCATTTAACTAAAAATAATAGGTCAAACTATCCAAGGGCTTCACGTAGTCTAGTGGTATGCGATAAATCTCAATCACACTGTGGTTGTGGGTTCGATTCCTACATCTTTGTCTGACGTGATGGGTTGTCACACGGTTGGTGTGTTGTCATTTTTATAAAACTCAAAAATAACCCTAACATGTTTTAACCTCAATGGTTTCCTTATACCTCTCTTTTTCATCCAAATTAATTATGATCTCAACAAATTAATTCTTGAAGTCTTATATATATTTTCAGTTTTTTATTTCACCACCATATGATAAAATAAAATGATCCCCAAAATAAAGAACATCATACCTTTATCATGGGGTACACTTGGTTTCATTGTCATCTTGTACACGTAGGTAGAAGTTCCATACATTGAAACAATGATTTAGAAATCCTTCAAAAATCATTTGGTTCTTTCATACAAATACACCTTGTAAAACATGGGTCATATGGGTGTTCACAGAAAAACAGTTTCTGAAAATAATCATGTATGGCATATAATTTCAAAACATCTGATAAAACATGATTTCTATAAAACAGTTGGACCAAATTTGAGTTGAAACTTTAAATTAATGGTCCTTTTAAAATACCATAGGTATGTGCTGAGAGACTATATTGTAAAATCAAATAATTTTTTTGTTCAAAGGTCTCCTTCTTTAGCACCTTTTTTTAAAATCATAATGTGCTTCAAAATATTGTGATAGAGTAAAATATTTGAAAATTCCTTGATAAAAGTTACCTTTCTTGAAAATATGAGAATATTGAGAAAATATGATTTGTTTAAATACAACCCATGATCCATAATGATAAAGAGGTATAATGGAGGTGTTTGATATCTCAAGAAACTACATGCAAGTGAGTTGTTTTCTAGAAAAAGTTTCACAATCATCCAAACATGAATTTGCAATAATTATTGGAAGCAAGTCATCAGGAAGAGATAGGAATGTCTTTTGAGATCCTCCTTTCATTTGTAATTGACTTTCCTTGATATGAAGAAGTTATAAAACAAGGATTTAACTGAAATAATATACATAGGTACTAACCATGTGCCTAATGAAAACTCTTAATCCATAAAGTTTTCTAAACCAACCTCTAATACCAACTCTAAGGCCCCAACCTTAAACATTACTTACTCTTGAGTTAAATAAAGAATTCACATTTAGGATCATTTCAGTTTTAGAGTTTTAGAGAATTAGGCCATAACTATTACATATCAACAAGAATATTACAAATTAGACACTTCTACTATATCCGATTTTTCACAACAATAAAACTCCTTCAATAAAACAAGAGTTCTTTTATTGATATAAATCTTCTTGAATACTTCCTTCCTCTTACACTTCCTTATAAAATGTGAAAAACATTTCAAAACCTTGGGATGAGCATAAAAAGCTCAGTAAGGGTTATAAAATAAGAAATTAAAAAATTAGCCCATCAATAATTACAAAACAATGAATCCATACTTTTCAATCATAGAATACCTTGTGAAATCATAAGATTTATGAATAACACATAGAAATCATAAATCATAAAGGAAAATTATGGAATTCATATATAATTACATTGTAGTTATCACAACTATAAAAGGAGTCACATTTGGAATACCCATCACAGTATATTTCATAAATATCTTTAGAGAAACATTAAAATTTACCTACGTCACGTTACCCAGCACAGTGGAGTGCTATCTTGGGATCACCCACCCTAGGTTTATCACGGAACCACCCGTATACATTAACAATTCCCAAGAACCATAAAATATTCATAACACATAAAACAAACAAAAATGAAATATAAAATTTCCACATTGGTATCATAATATATTATTTCAAGATATTGATGTAATCAATTCTTTATCAACCGACTTTAAAAAACCATTTAAAATATTTAATAAAGAGATTTTTGAATCAAAGTGTCCCATACTACTTTGAAACTTTTAAATGAATTATCATTTGAAAACATTAATGTCCATATAAATAAATCCTAAAAACCATTTCTAAAACATGGAAATTAATGAGAAATATTTATAAAAATAAATATTTAAAACATTTAAAATAATATTTTAGTTATAGAGTTTTTAACACAATGAGACACGCTTAATTACTAGTAATTGAGGAATAAAATTTAATCAAAACATTATAATATCATAAGAATAAATAGATTCATGATATAATATTTAAATGGGTAGTATATACACCATATAAAAGAGAATTGGTATATGACAACAAATAAGTCTCAATGGAATGTAAATTGACACAAATTCCCTTACAAAGATCGTATCCTTAGAATAAGGATAAATCAATGACATAATTATGTGTGAAAAATATTAATACACCTAATATAAGTGGATATTAAGTGTAAGAAAATAAGAGTTCATTAACACATATTTATAGCATTACATAATCAAGAAGTAGAAGTTTAACCCAAAGAATTGAAATTGGGTAAAGAAGTTCCCTTACAAAAATTCGATAGCCTAATGGCGTCACTTTAAAGTTATGAAAATGAGTTGATGATAGGAAAAAGGGTATCTCATCACTTGGAAATAAAATTTATAGATATAATGATATAGAATAACATATCACATCACAATAAGATGTTAATTAAAATACATAACAAAAAATAAGTCTTTTAAAAAGAAGAGGGTGAAATGTTCCTTTACCGATTTGTGGTAACTTTCAAACCATACACCACAAGAAAAAAGGAAGATGGAAATACCCATAAATTAAAGTATATTACACAAATAATACAATCATGTGAAGTACATAAACCACACAAAATGAAATATTGGAAATATAGAATGAATCTCACGAGAATAAAAAGTGAGATGAAAACCCCTTACCACGTTGTAATCAATCGAGTCGTATGACCAAAAGTGAATAACCTCCAAATTAATCATAGAATTCCATGAATATAAAGAGAATAATGATAATATATATCAAATCTTATTAAGAAATACACCACATTCAATAAATAAGTGGCGAACAATGGAAATCTCACAAAAATTGAAAGTGAGATAAGAAATCCATTACCTCGTGTTCGACTTGACTAGTTTGTTCCTTGTTCATACTGAATAATAAACATAAGTTAATTTATACTTGATTATGAACCTTTTTCAAGTCTATTGTTTAATTTTTATCACTTATTATCATGTTATAAACATTTTGTTATCATTTAAGCTAATAATGGTCGTTTTGTCGATATTTGGCACTTGAGTCAAAAATGAACACCTTATAATTTCAAGTTGTCCATGTGGTCAAAATTCCATTATATCTAGAATTATATTGATGATTTATATATCATATATATCATATATATTCAGTATATATATTTATTTATAATATTATATAACATTTATAGGTAAGAAATGAAATGCACATTTCATGGAGACGGTAAGCTATACGTACGCATTAACGCTACTTTCATTTATTTTTCATATTTAATAGGATGAAAACATAATGGTAAATAGTTATATTATAATTCCAGTATAATATAAAATATAATTTCATTAACTCCATCCTTTATACGTTCCACATATGGCATGAACGAGTCAAATCACTTTGAGGGGGTGGTAGTCAGCACTTCCTCAAATGAAATTATCACGTTTACCCATAATGGAAACCATAAAGGTACAATATAAATGAAAAATATAGAGGAATAGAGAAAAAATAAACATAATATTTATCATATATAAATATAGTTCCATCTTAATGGCCACCATGATAGGCGGTATGAGATAATTGAACAATCATCGTTTCGTGAGGTGTTAATTTTCCATCAACAGAAACAGTATGTTCTTCACCCATTAGATGGAAGTGTGTGTAAGTATAGTTAAAATACTTATCATAACAACAAAATTGTATATTTAGGATACTGGTGTTGTTATAAAATAAAGTAATAAAAAGAGTTTAGGGGTTGGAGAAGTAAAATAAAAGAAAAGAATTTAAGATAAATTGTTACCTTTAATTCGAGTAACTGCCTTTGTTTTGAACCAAAAGGACTTCTTGAAGTTCCTTCTACCTAAGTTAAGGATTCTAGGAGGAATATAGGGATATTTAGAGATTATTTGGACATAGTTTTGATGAGCCAAGGGGCTTTAGAGGTGTGAGTAATGGGTTATAAGTGAGGTATTTTTATAAGGGGGAGGATGGGCTCTTTAGGAAAGTGTGAAAATATTATTTTATTATATAATGATTTTTGGTTTCTAAAGGTCCAAAACTAATTAGAGTCAAAGTTAAGATGAATAATGGTTGATATAATTTCATAAAATAAGAATAAGATAGGTTTTGGATGTTATTTTAATATTTATAATCTTATTTATTTAAATAATTTATTAATGAAGTAAATATTGCATCATTTTTGTGTCATAAATAATTTTATTTATTTGATGTATAAAAATTATAAAACAAATAACATGATATAGGAAATATTTTTAGATTTAAAATTTATATTTATAGTTGAAAATATATATAAGGCCCCAGCCTTAAACCTTACTTAATCTTGAGTTATTACAAGATTACACATTGAGGTTCTTTTCGGGTTTAGAGTTTTAGAGAATTAGATCATAAAACTTGCATTACAATCCACATATAAACAAAGTGGTTATATAAAGATAGTATTCTTCATTCCCATCAATGGAAACATATTTAAAATAAAACATGGATTATTTATTGACACATCCTTGACTCTATCATCTTATCATGTACCTTTCCCTTGACCTGTGAAAAACATTTCAAAAACTTGGGATGAGCATAAAACTCAGTATGGGTTAAAAAAACATGGAAAGGAAACATGAGTTCATATATACATAAGAATGAAATCATACTTTACCCATAAAACATAGGCACTTTAACACGCCTCATAAAATCATGAATAAATCATAGAAATCATAAGACATAAAGGTAACTTGAGGCATTCATAACATTCTTACGTAGGGAGTAACCCTCTTGGTTACATTTGGAATACCCATCACAGTATATTCCCTAAAATATCTTCGGAGAAACCTTAACGTTTCACTCCTTCACATTACCCAATGCATTGGAGAGCTATAACGGGCTCACCCGCCCTTAGTCTATCACGGAACCACCCGTCTTCATAATAATGCCCAAGAACCTCAACATAAACGTATCACATAAAACATGCATAATGGAAACATAACATTTCCACCATTCAATCACAAGATATCAATACAACACATTGATATAATAAAAACATTATGAAAACCATTTTCAATACCAAAGTAAAACATGGTATTTATTTTTCTTTTTTTAAAAAAAAAGGTATGGCTTGTAGAGGAAGCCGAAACTCAAATAACGGTCACGACGGCGGAGAAGTCGTTGTCGCCGCATACGTACGACTAAAACATTCCCTTTTGTCGTTTATTAAACGCTTCGTATAAAAAAGATTCCTTTTGAATAAACGTAAAAGTCAAAGGGTTTTATACACCGTATAAAAGAAAGTTGTGTATAAAATAAAATATGCCTCAACCAAAGGAGATTGAGACGAAGTCCCATACCTCGTATTCGACTTGACCCGACCGTTCTTTAATCTCCTGAATAATAAACTTGAGTTAATCTATACTTTCTTATGAATCTTTTTCAAGTTCATTATTCCTTTTATACCATGTTATGAACATCATGTAATCAGTTAAGTTAATAATGTTCATTTTGTCGGTATTTGGTTCTTAAGTCAAAAATAGACCTCTTACACTTACATGTTGTTAATTTGGTCAAAGTTTCATTATATCCAGAATGATATCAATGTTTTGGATAACATATATATCATATATATGCAGCATATACATGTATTTATAATATTACATCACATTTAGAGGTAAGAAATGAAATGCACCGTTCATGGAGACGGTAAGCCGTACGTACGCATGAACGCTACTTTCATTTCTATTTCGTATTTTATAAAATGGAATCATAATGATATAAAGGTATATTATAATTCCAGTATAATATCATATATAATATCACAGTTCCATCCTTTATATGTCCCACATATGGTATTTAACGAATCAAATCACTTTGAGGGGGTGGTAGTCCGCACTTCCTAAAATGAAGATATCGTGTTTACCCATAATGGAAACCATAAAGGTATGAACAAAATGAAAAAAAACAGAAGCTTAAGGAAAACATATACATATTATATATCATATATAAAAATATTTACATCATAATGGCCACCTTTGAAGGTGTTAAATGAGTATTGAACAATCATCGTTTCGGGAGGCAGAATTTCGCCATCCACGGAAACCGTATGTTCTTTAACCATTTGATGTTGTTGTGTGAGAGTGTAGCTCAAATAAATATTATAACAACATCCTAGTATATTGAAGATACTGGTGTTGTTACAAAAGAAGTAAATAAAAAAATTTTAGGGGGTTGGAGAAGCAAAATAAAACAAATGAACATGAGAGAATGAATTACCTTTAAAAGTGTAACTCCTTTTGATTTGAGCCTAAAGGATTCCTTTGAAAGGATTCTGCCCAAAGAGAATCCTCTAGGATGAGGATAGGGATGTGTAGAGAGTAAATGGGCATGGGTTGGCCGAACCAAAGGCTTGAGGAGTGTGTGAAATGAGGTAGAGGTGGGGGCCTTTTATAAGAGGAGAGGAGGGGCACTTTTGGAAAGTAAAGAAACATTACTTTATTTGAAAATGTGTTTCGGTTTTAAGAGGTCCCACATTGATATAATTCGTGGATAAGGTGATAGGGGTTCGAAATCCACTCATCCAATTGGTTTTGGATATGTGTAGTTCATAGATTTTACATTATCTTTCTATTTTATTTAAATCGTCAAATAATGATGTCATCGCTGCATCATTATTATGTCATAAATAATTAAATTTATTTAATGTCTAAAAATTACAAAAAAAATACTATGATATAGGAAATCGTTTTATCTTTCCAATTAATATTTATAATCAAAATTTGGACTTGTATAACCCCACTTAAAAATTGTTTTCGTAAAACATATTATGTTTGTGTCATTTTCACTTTAACATTAAATAAAAAGTAATTTATGTCATTTCCCAACCAAAATGTCTCCATGGGGTCCCCAAGTTGACCCATGGCTTGTATTGGTCGGCCATGACACAACCAATAAGGTTGGGACATGTGTCTAGGTCATTTCATATTATTAAATCATTATTTATACCTTAAACTACACTAATTACCACTAATCGCGATTAAGAACTTAATAAGTTACTATTCCCCAAAAAATTATTATAATCTCATTGAACCACATTTTACTTCTTAATGACAACCATGTATGTCGGATTTTCAAAATTCAATACACATTAGTGGTAAACTTTCATTTAACTGAAAAATCAGTTTGCTTGATTACCACTTAGTGGTTTCACTATTCATTAAAAATTGAAGTTTTTCAGAAAATTACCAAAAATTCACCCTAAGCTATATTTGATATTCCGAATTCAAAAATGAAGTCTATTTTACAAAATTCAAAACATATAGGTCACATTAATTAATTTAATAATTAATTCCCGCTGTCAGAGCAAATAGCGTGTTTTTATGAAACAATAAGTATCAAAAGATTGACACCAGTTTAAGTCCAATTTCAAAGTGAAATTGATTCCAATGACCATCATTGGATTAAATGGTAAAAATATATTCATATTACACATTAATACCAATTCAAAAGATAATCTAATCATATAAATAAATTAGATTAAAAAGCAGTTTTGATGTAAAATGCTGTATTTTTCACTATTCATTAAAAAAATGAACATTGTCAGAAAAATACCAAAAATTCACACAAAGTAAATTTTGATGTCCCAATCATAAAGAATAAGTTTATTTTGACAAACATAGTTTATAACATTGTCAAAAGATAGATTTAAAAAGGGTTTTTCATCATAAGGCAGTAAAACAATCTTTTAAGAATATTAGTGTATTCCATGCTTAAGATTGGATTTATTTTCATTTTAAGCCTCTAAAACACTATCTTAATAATTAATAGACATAGATAATAATATCTATTATTAATTACTTACTTGGGATGTTACATCCTTCCCCCCTTTAGAAAATTGCGTCCCCGCAATTTATTTACTTATCGAATAAATGGGGGTACTTATCCCTCATTGCATTTTTAGATTCCCATGTTGCCTCTTAAATCATGTGGTTTTTCCACAAAACCTTTACCTGATGAATCACATTATTCCGTAACACTTGCTCCCTGTGGTCAAGAATCTGGACCGGTTGTTCCTCATAAGATAGGTTCTCTTCCATCTGAACTACCTCTGGACTCAAAACATGAGATGGATCTGGCATATACTTTCTCAACATCGAAACGTGAAAAACATTGTGTACCTGAGATAAACTCAGAGGTAAAGCCACTCGGTATGAAACTGATCCAACTTTCTCCAGAATTTCGTATGGTCCAACGAACCTTGGACTCAACTTTCCTTTCTTACCAAATCTCATCACACTTTTCCAAGGAGAAACCTTGAGAAAAACATGATCACCTACCTCGAAAGATAGATCCTTCCTCCAGTTATCTGCATAACTCTTCTGCCTGCTCTGAGCTGTTCTCATGTGCTTCTGAATCAGCTGAACTTTTTCTGCCAACTCTTCTACCAATTCTGGTCCCATCAACTTCCTTTCACCCACTTCATCCCAGAAAGCTGGAGTGCGACACCACTTCCCATATAATTCCTGAAATGGTGCCATCTGTATACTGGAATGGAAACTGTTATTATATGAAAACTCAACCAAATAAAGATGTTGGTCCCAACTTCCCTGATAATCCATAGAACAAGCTCGTAGCATATCCTCCAATGTCTGAATTATTCGTTCTGACTGCCCATCTGATTGAGGATGAAAAGCTGTACTGAAATTTAATTCAGTACCCAATGACTTCTGAAGGCCTTTCCAAAAGTTAGAAGTAAACCTGGGATCACGATCTGATACAATGGAGAGAGGAACTCCATGTAACCCGACTATCTCTTTAAGATACAAACGGGAAAGTTGATCAAGAGAGAAAGTATCTCGTATAGCAAGGAAATGAGCAGATTTGGTCAAGCGATCAACAATAACCCAGATTGCATTATTACCTCGAGATGTCTTCGGTAATCCAACAACAAAGTCCATGGATATATTCTCCCATTTCCACTCTGGCACTGGTAAAGGCTGAAGCATCCCTTTCGGTAACTGCCGCTCTGCTTTAACCTGTTGACATGTCAAACACTTCACAGTAAAATAGGCAATATCTCTTTTCATTCCATCCCACCAGTAATACTCCCGCAGATCTCTATACATCTTAGTACTGCCCGGATGAACTGAAAACAGAGAACTATGAGCTTCACATAACAACTCTTTCTTCAACTGTGAATCACAAGGCACACACAATCTCTTCCCAAATCTCAAAACACAATCATTATCAATGTTGAATTCAGGCAACTTACCTTTCTGAACCAGCTCTACCTTTTTCTGCAACTCACTGTCTTGCTTCTGTGCTTGCTTGATTCTATCTGATAGAGATGATCTCACTGATACCTGAAACAAAACAGAGGGACTTCCTGCACCAACAACTTTTATGCGAAAGTTCATCAAATCGTTAACCAAAGGATCACGTTCCAACCGCAACATTGTTAATGAAGCATTACTTTTTCGACTCAAAGCATCAGACACTTTATTTGCTTTTCCCGGATGGTAATGAATTGTACAATCATAATCCTTGATTAATTCTAGCCATCTCCTCTGTCTCATGTTTAACTCTTCCTGAGTGAATATATACTTTAAACTTTTGTGATCGGTATATATTTCACACTTTACTCCATACAAATGATGCCTCCAAATTTTTAAAGCAAAAACAACAGCAGCTAATTCCAAATCATGTGTAGGGTAATTTACCTCATGAGTTTTCAACTGTCGTGAAGCATAAGCAATTACCTGATCATTCTGCATTAGGACGCAACCAAGTCCTTTCAATGAAGCATCACTGTATATAACAAACTCACCATTCCTGGAAAGTAGTGCCAAAACTGGAGCATTCACCAATCTTCTTTTTAATTCCTAAAAACAATCATCACATTCTTTTGTCCAGATAAACTTAACACCCTTCCGAGTTAGCTTAGTCATTGGACTAGATAACCGTGAAAAATTTCTAACAAACCTTCGGTAATAGCCCGCCAAACCAAGGAAGCTACGAATCTCGGTTACATTTGTGGGTCTTGGCCATTCTTCCACAACTTTTGTTTTTGCAATATCAACAGTTATTCCATCTTTAGAAACAATGTGACCAAGGAAAGAAATTTGTTGCAACCAAAACTCACACTTACTGAATTTCCCATACAATTTCTTTTCTTTTAAGGTTTGAAAGATAACCCTTAAATGTCTTTCATTCTCCTCTTTACTTTTAGAAAACACCAAAATATCATCAATGAAAACCACCACAAACTTATCCAAGAACTCATGGAAAATTCTATTCATTAAGTCCATGAATACAGCAGGTGCATTGGTTAGCCCAAAAGGCATTACTACAAATTCATAATGGCCATATCTCGTACGGAACGCGGTCTTTGGAATATCTGCCTCCTTTACCTTCAGCTGATGGTACCCCGATCTCAGGTCAATCTTTGAAAAAAACTGAGCTCCCTGGAGCTGATCAAACAAATCATCGATATGAGGCAAAGGATATTTGTTCTTAACAGTGATATTATTCAAGGCTCTATAATCAATGAAAAGTCTCATAGAACCATCTTTCTTTTTAACAAATAAAACAGGAGCACCCCATGGTGATGTACTAGGTCTAATGAAACCTTTGTCTAATAAATCTTGCAATTGCTCCTTCAA
Source organism: Viscum album (assembly GCA_963277665.1). Classification (NCBI taxonomy): domain Eukaryota; kingdom Viridiplantae; phylum Streptophyta; class Magnoliopsida; order Santalales; family Viscaceae; genus Viscum; species Viscum album. Next base: position 649,873,125 of record OY728150.1, read on the forward strand.
CTCTAAAAGTTCAATTTGTGCCATTCGATAAGGGGGTTTTGAAATTGGCTTAGCATCAGGAACTAAGTCAACAGTAAACTCAACTTCCCGATCTGGTATTATTCCAGGCAACTCATCAGGAAAAACATCAGGATACTCATTTACCACTGGCACATCATTAATCTGAATAGTTCCTTTATTTTCAACGACGTGTGCAAGGTAACATTCATTTCCATCTTTTACAAGTTTCTCAGCCTCTTGATATGTTATCAAAAGTAAGGGTTCATTCCTGTAAACAAACTGAAAGTCTTTCTCAAAAGAAACTTCTTTAGCTCTACAGTCAATCTTAGCATGTTAAATAGAGAGCCAATCCATACCCAGGATAACATCAAACTCTACTAGAGGTAGAACAATAAGGTTTGCAAGTAGGTTCTTTCCACAGATAAGGATAGGAAGATTATTATAAATTCTTTTTGCCTCAACATTTCCCCCAGGTGTTTTTACCAAAATTTCAGGAGTCATTTATTGAGATGGTATTCCCATTTTACTAGAAAAGGTTTCAGAGATGAAAGAATGTGTAGACCCCGAATCAAACAACACACTGGAATAATATGAAAAAACAAACAAAGTACCTGATACAACTTCATTTGATGGCCCGACATCTGCTGAAGTAGTTGCAAAGGATTTCACCACCCCTTTCTGCTTGTAGTCTAACTGCTTCCCATCACTCAAGCTCTTTGCCGGACACTTGTTTGCATAGTGACCCATCTCATTGCACTTATAACACTTCACTAACTGTAAATCAAATTTGGTCTTACCTTCACCTTGATCCTTTTCAGTGCAATCACGAGCCTTATGTCCCATCTTACCACATCGGTAGCACTTTCCTGAATTCAGAAGACATTCCCCAGTATGCCTTTTTCCACATTTATCACAAACTGGAAACTTAGTTTTCTTACCATCAGACTTTTTTGAAGAATTCTTACCTTTCTCCTGCCACCTCGGTCTCTTCTTCTGCTGGTTGTTATAGAAAACTTGGTCATCGGCAAACTCCATTTCCACCTTCTCAGCACATCGAACAAGCTTTTCATAACTTTTAAACTCACGAGAAGCCAAAGCCCTTCGATATTTTGGCTTTAATCCTGAGTAAAAATGATTGATTTTACTATCAAGGTCCCGGATAAAATTTGGGGCATACCTTTCCAATCGAGTGAACCTTTCTTCATAGGCAGCCACTGAGTCTTCCTCTTGCCTCAATTCCAAGAATTGCTTTTCCATACTAAGTCTAACAGCCTTAGGAAAATACTTCTCAAGAAACATACCTTTGAATTCATCCCAGTCGAGAGCATCAATCTCATCGGCATCCCTGATATTTTTAACCATAGACCACCACTGATCTGCTTCACCCTCCAAACGGTAAATAGCAAGACTAACCTTTTGATTGTCTGAACACCCCATGACATCAAAAATCTTCTCCAGTGCTTTAATCCACCCTTCATCTAACACAGGGTCAGATGATCCTCTGAATGATGGTGGATGTTGCCTCATGAAATGTTCCTCCACTGACATGTTCCTCTGCGGTTGATCTGGCTGATCTCGTGCATGGATACCACCACCATTTATAGCCTGAGTCAACTGCGCCATTACTGCAACAAACTGTTCAGTTCCAATTCCGACCATTTCTGGATGCTGATTCGGAAGGTTATTTCCTTCTGTATGCCTTCCTAGCACTGCTTCCCTGTTTCCTCTGCGGAAAACCATTCTGAACAAATATGTCTTAGATGAAGCAACATGGTAATCTTTAAATGCTATATCATTTCAAAAAAAAAATATTTTTGGATAATCATTTAATAGAATTCTAACTCCTAAAGTTATCTAAACCGACCTCTGATACCAACTATAAGGCCCCAGCCTTAAACCTTACTTAATCTTGAGTTATTACAAGATTACACATTGAGGATCTTTTCGGGTTTAGAGTTTTAGAGAATTAGATCATAAAACTTGCATTACAATCCACATATAAACAAAGTGGTTATATAAAGATAGTATTCTTCATTCCCATCAATGGAAACATATTTAAAATAAAACATGGATTATTTCTTGACACATTCTTGACTCTATCATCTTATCATGTACCTTTCCCTTGACCTGTGAAAAACATTTCAAAAACTTGGGATGAGCATAAAACTCAATATGGGTTAAAAAAACATGGAAAGGAAACATGAGTTCATATATACATAAGAATGAAATCATACTTTACCCATAAAACATAGGCACTTTAACACGCCTCATAAAATCATGAATAAATCATAGAAATCATAAGACATAAAGGTAACTTGAGGCATTCATAACATTCTTACGTAGGGAGTAACCCTCTCGGTTACATTTGGAATACCCATCACAGTATATTCCCTAAAATCTCTTCGGAGAAACCTTAACGTTTCACTCCTTCACATTACCCAATGCATTGGAGAGCTATAACGGGCTCACCCGCCCTTAGTCTATCACGGAACCACCCGTCTTCATAATAATTCCCAAGAACCTCAACATAAACGTATCACATAAAACATGCATAATGGAAACATAAAATTTCCACCATTCAATCACAAGATATCAATACCACACATTGATATAATAAAAACATTATGAAAACCATTTTCAATACCAAAGTAAAACATGGTATTTATTTTTCATTTTTTTTAAAAAAAGGTATGGCTTGTAGAGGAAGCCGAAACTCAAATAACGGTCACGACGGCGGAGAAGTCGTTGTCGCCGCATACGTACGACAAAAACATTCCCTTTTGTCGTTTAGTAAACGCTTCGTATAAAAAAGATTACTTTTGAATAAACGTAAAAGTCAAAGGGGTTTATACACCGTATAAAAGAAAGTTGTGTATAAAATAAAATATGCCTCAACGAAAGGAGATTGAGACGAAGTCCCATACCTCGTATCCGACTTGACCCGACCGTTCTTTAATCTCCTGAATAATAAACTTGAGTTAATCTCTACTTTCTTATGAACCTTTTTCAAGTTCATTATTCCTTTTATACCATGTTATGAACATCATGTAATCAGTTAAGTTAATAATGTTCATTTTGTCGGTATTTGGTTCTTAAGTCAAAAATAGACCTCTTACACTTACATGTTGTTAATTTGGTCAAAGTTGCATTATATCCAGAATTATATCAATGTTTTGGATAACATATATATCATATATATTCAGCATATACATGTATTTATAATATTACATCACATTTAGAGGTAAGAAATGAAATGCACCGTTCATGGAGACGGTAAGCCGTACGTACGCATGAACGCTACTTTCATTTCTATTTCGTATTTTATAAAATGGAATCATAATGATATAAAGGTATATTATAATTCCAGTATAATATCATATATAATATCATAGTTCCATCCTTTATATGTCCCACATATGGTATTTAACGAATCAAATCACTTTGAGGGGGCGGTAGTCCGCACTTCCTAAAATGAAGATATCGTGTTTACCCATAATGGAAACCATAAAGGTATGACCAAAATGAAAAAAAAAACAGAATCTTAAGGAAAACATATACATATTATATATCATATATAAAAATAGTGACATCATAATGGCCACCTTTGAAGGTGTTAAATGAGTATTGAACAATCATCGTTTCGGGAGGCAGAATTTCGCCATCCACAGAAACCGTATGTTCTTTAACCATTTGATGTTGTTGTGTGAGAGTGTAGCTCAAATAAATCTTATAAAAACATCCTAGTATATTTAAGATACTGGTGTTGTTACAAAATAAGTAAATAAAAAAAGTTTAGGGGGTTGGAGAAGCAAAATAAAACAAATGAACATGAGAGAATGAATTACCTTTAAAAGTGTAACTCCTTTTGATTTGAGCCTAAATGCTTCCTTTGAAAGGATTCTGCCCAAAGGGAATCCTCTAGGATGAGGAGAGGGATGTGGAGAGAGTAAATGGGTAGGGGTTGGCCGAACCAAAGGCTTGAGGAGTGTGTGAAATGAGGTAGAGGTGGGGGCCTTTTATAAGAGGAGAGGAGGGGCACTTTTGGAAAGTAAAGAAACATTACTTTATTTGAAAATGTGTTTCGGTTTTAAGAGGTACCACATTGATAGAATTCGTGGATAAGGTGATAAGGGTTCGAAATCCACTCATCCAATTGGTTTTGGACATGTGTAGTTCATAGATTTTACATTATCTTTCTATTTTATTTAAATCGTCAAATAATGATGTCATCGCTGCATCATTATTATGTCATAACTAATTAAATTTATTTAATGTCTAAAAATTACAAAAAAAATACTATGATATAGGAAATCTTTTTATCTTTCCAATGACTATTTATAATCAAAATGTGGACTTGTATAACCCCACTTAAAAATTGTTTTTGTAAAACATATTATGTTTGTGTCATTTTCACTTTAACATTAAATAAAAAGTAATTTATGTCATTTCCCAACCAAAATGTCTCCATGGGGTCCCCAAGTTGACCCATGGCTTGTATTGGTCGGCCATGACACAACCAATAAGGTTGGGACATGTGTCTAGGTCATTTAATATTATTAAATCATTATTTATACCTTAAACTACACTAATTACCACTAATCGCGATTAAGAACTTAATAAGTTACTATTCCCCAAAAAATTATTATAATCTCATTGAACCACATTTTACTTCTTAATGACAACCATGTATGTCGGATTTTTAAAATTCAATACACATTAGTGGTAAACTTTCATTTAACTGAAAAATCAGTTTGCTTGATTACCAATTAGTGGTTTCACTATTCATCAAAAATTGAAGTTTTTCAGAAAATTACCAAAAATTCACCCTAAGCTATATTTGATATTCCGAATTCAAAAATGAAGTCTATTTTACAAAATTCAAAACATATAGGTCACATTAATTAATTTAATAATTAATTCCCGCTGTCAGAGCAAATAGCGTGTTTTTATGAAACAATAAGTATCAAAAGATTGACACCAGTTTAAGTCCAATTTCAAAGTGAAATTGATTCCAATGACCATCATTGGATTAAATGGTAAAAATATATTCATATTAAACATTAAGACCAATTCAAAAGATAATCTAATCATATAAATAAATTAGATTAAAAAGCAGTTTTGATGTAAAATGCTGTATTTTTCACTATTCATTAAAAAAATGAACATTGTCAGAAAAATACCAAAAATTCACACAAAGTAAATTTTGATGTCCCAATCATAAAGAATAAGTTTATTTTGACAAACATAGTTTATAACATTGTCAAATATAGATTTAAAAAGGGTTTTTCATCATAAGGCAGTAAAACAATCTTTTAAGAATATTAGTGTATTCCATGCTTAAGATTGGATTTATTTTCATTTTAAGCCTCTAAAACACTATCTTAATCATTAATATACATAGATAAAAATATCTATTATTCATTACTTACTTGGGATGTTACAATATAACTTATATAACCCCATGTAAAAATTAATTTACTAAAAGATATTTGTTTTTGTCATTTTTGTCTTTACTTTAAATTACTTAATCTAACGTGTCATTATCCCTCTCAAGTTGCTCCATGTGGTCCCAAAATCGACCCAAGGATGTATATGGTCGGACATGACTCATCCAATAAGGTTAGGACAAGTGTTAAGGTACTTTTGTATTATTATAATATTCTTTTACCTTGAATTACCCTATTTACCTTTAACCGCGATAAATAAAATTCAAAAGTTACTATTCACCAAAAATTATTTTCATCTTATTGAATCAAATTTTACTTAATAATAACTACAATGTATGTCATATTTTATAAATTCAATTCACAGAAGTGGTAAAATTTCATTTAAATGAAAAATTCTATTTTTTAACTACTACTTAGAGGTTTCACTATTAATAAAAAATTGATGTTTTTCAAACAAATACCAAAATTCAGCCTAAGTTATGTTTGATATTCCGAATTCAAAAATGAAATCTATTTTACAAAATTCAAAACATAGAAGTTTTATTAAATAATTTTAAATTAATTCCCATTGTCAAAACAAATAGCATGTTTTTAAGAAACAATATCTATCAAAAGATTGAAACTTGGTCATGTCCAATTTCAAAGTGAAATTAATTAAAATGACCACCAATGGATTAAATGGTAAAAGTATAATTTAATTATACTTCAAAACCAATTAAAAAGATAATATAATGATATAAATAAATTAGGTTAAAAAGAAAATTTGAATTAAAATACATTATTTTTCACTATTCATTAAAAAATGAATTTTATCATAAAAATACCAAAAAAATTACCCAAAGTAAATTTGGGTGTCTCGATTCTAAAGAAAAATTTTATTTGGTCAAATAGAACGTATAAAAGTGAGAAAAACTAGATTTAAAGAGGGTTTTTCATCAAAAAGTGGTAAATCAACCATTTAGTGAAAATTAAAGTATTTATGCTTAAAATCGAATTCTTTTCTTACATTAAGCCGCTAACTTTTATTGGATAAATATAAAAACATTTAAAAAACATGTATAATAATTTATTAGTTATTTATATTCATTCCCACCAATAAAAAAGTTAGGCGTTAACTACAATTTAAAATAATATTATATTATTATTTTCCAGTATGACCCAATGTTGTGTGCAACGTATGATTTCAAAGAAAACCATTGTTGTGTATCGGGTACGACATCAAACATAGTATCTCCTTTAAAGTAAAATTAATAATAAATTTACAAATATTAATAAATATGAAAATATCATATTCTTTATTTACCTTAGATGTTATACATATTACATCCATAAACCTTCTATTATTTACTTTTTTTCTTAGGTGTGACATATTTTATGTAATCACATGTGCACACCTAATTTTAAAAAAAAAAATCATAGTGTGTCCTTTTCCTTCCCTATAAAAAGCTACCACCTATCACACTTTTTCCACCTATAAAACATCATAAGTCAGTCCAAGACCTACCAAATAAACTTCCCAAAAATCCTCCCACACTCTAATAATCATTACCTTGGGTATAAAGAAATCCAAGTAAGCCTTTTGGCACATACCAAAAAAAGTTACCCGATTAAGAGGTAACGTCTTCTCTCAAGTCCTTTATTTTATTTTCCTTATCCACCCCCTAAAACTCTGTTTATTATATTATTATATTACAAAACATATATAATAAATATAATATTATGTTTTAATTTAAATTTTACTACCTACACATAAACACACGTTCATCTAATGGGTAATAAACATATTGTTTCAATGTACGACGAACTACTACCTCACAAAACGATAATTGTTCATTTTCTATTACCACCAATAATGGAGGCCATTATGATGTAAAATATATTTAAATATGATATATATTATATTTATGAGGTTTTTATAATTTTATAATTTTTTTGGAACATAAATTTATGATTTCCATCTTATGTTAATTTGATAATTTCGTTTGAGGAAGTGTGGACTACCTCCCCCTCAAAGCGATATAATTTGTTCATACACTGCATGGATTTGTTATATTGATGGTTTTAGTGAATATATACAGTGAATATTATATCATAAATCTAATTTATTAATGATATATATATTCTTATATTTATTTTTATTTATTTATTTTAACATGACAATTAAAATGGAAACATCGTTCATGCATACGTACGACTTCCTGTATTCATGAACGATGTATTCCATTTCATAGTTATTTATTCTATAGAATATTATAATATAAATATAATGGATATATATGATATTAAGTTCATTATTTACATTTTGGAAATCATTATATAAGTATAGAGACCAAAGACGTAACAAATTACGGCACCTGTGAAGAATATCTTTAATATTACCTAAAGTGAAACCTTAACATCTGATTGTTAAAAACCAGTTAATATAAGGTAATAATAAAAATATATATGTTATTATGTATAAGAATATAATTCTCTATAATATTTATAATAAACATATATTTATTATATATTAATCTTTTACGAGTATGAAGATAGTCAATACACAAGTTTATGGGATTTCATCTCACTTTCTATTCACATGAGATACATGCTCTGTTCGTCACTCTTTCCCTTTTGGTGGTGTAAGTACTGACAATTATTTTATTATATGTATAATATAACTAAATTTATGTATATTATAATATCCTTTTTAATAACTTTCATTCATTGGATTATGTTTCAAAAGTTACACAAGGAGTAAAAATGTTTTGTCTCAATTTTCCTTCTTTAAGACTCATGTTTTGTAATGTACCTAAACTATTTTATAATCTGTATATACATCCATTTTAAATGTTATATCATGAATCATAATATTTTCATAATATTTTATGGTTCATTTAATTAAATTTTCTTACATGGAGATTATGATCCCATGTTACCAAGTTATAAGAGTTTATTGAGACAATCTCACCGATTTTCATGATTGTTTAGGTTTATGCTTCCTTTAATGAATTCTTATATTACACATGTCAATAAATTAATTATTTTTTGTCTCATATGGTTATTCATTATATATTAATGTATGAGTACCATTTTATTACCCTTTGGTACTCAATATAGTTAATAATGTGTTTTTAAGAAAGCCAGACATTACCCTCTCTTCCGTCAGAAATCTATATTCCTTCAAAACCAAATTTTCAAAAAAGGGTTTCCATGATTATTATACTAATATATTTGGATAATTAGAAGAAATATTTACCCATTTTATCTTTTACCAATGATTTCAATGGAATATTATTTTTTATATCCAAAAGATCCAATTATCTATCCTTTTACCGATAAAAAATAATGTTATTTTAATCTCGAATGACATGTATGGATTTATCCACCATCAATACTTTGAATCTTGATTTTCTTGTTTAATAGAATTTTTTTAAGAAAATACATTTAAAAAATATTTTCTAGGAAAATGGATTTCAAAAAGTTTTCAAACTTCTTTTATATATTTTCATGTAAAATGATCTTCAAAATGATTTCAAACTTCTTTTATATGTTTTCAAGGATAATGGATTTCAAAACATTTTCAAGTTTCATTTATAATTTTCAATGAAAATAGAATTCAAAAAAATTTCAGATTTATTTATAAATTTTCAAAGTATTATAAAGGGAAATAGTATTCAAAATGTTTTCAAGCACTATATATATGTTTTCAAAGTGTTTTAAAAAGTATTTTCAAAGAAATGATTTTCAAAAATTTTACAAACATTATACATATGTTTTAAACTTATTTTTGAAGAAAAAGGGTTTTAAATGTTTTGAAAATAATTTTATAAGTTTTTAAGGGAAAAGGTTTTCAAATAATTTTGAGTCCTATTTATAATTACTACTGGTATTTTCTAATAAAATTATTTTCAAATAGTTTTAAGTATTAAAAATAAATTTTCCTTGAATAAAAGAAAATTTTCAATAATAAATTTTTTTGAATGATATTTCAAAATTTGTTTTCCATCTTATATTACATCCATTGATGATAATACTGAACATTTAGAATATTATATAAAGGTCTCATTCATATTATTTCTATGAATGTGTTACACTTTATAGTATGGTCTTTTTGAAACCCATTTCTCTTTCATGGGATATATGTTTTTGAAACCCATTTTCTTTTCACGAGTTATGTTTATAATGAAGTGATTATGAAACATGTCTTATTGCACAAGTTATTATAAGTGTAAATTTTTATATGACCGATTTAATTTCATGGGTTCTAATATGATTATTTAAGATCTTCTGGAAAATTTATGTATGATTTCATTATTAGAAGGTTGGGACCTGTATCTCCCTCAAATGCATTATGTAAAGATTTATATCTCATGAGATACTCTAATATGATCTTGGTAATGAAACTTGACTGCTATGATGGCCATTTTAGTGAAAAATTACTACCGAGATGGTATTAGGAGTGAAATTATGCAACTAATATCTCTATGGGAGTGAACCAGGACTTCCAAAATGGTATGTGGGGTGAAATCCTACTACTAAGATGGTCATGGGAGTGAACCATGACTTCCAAGATAGTATGGTAAGTGATCCCATACTACCAAGATAGTCTGGTCTATAATTCCTTAGATACTATGGAAATCATATTATATTCTTATGTGTCTTTTGAAATTCTATGTTTTATTCGTATGTTATGTTTTTTGTCTTATGTTCTTAATTTCCTTATGATTCATATCATATGAACATCCATTATTTATTACATGATCCATGTATATGATATTTTATGTGTAGAGTATGATATTTTATTTTCATGATCATGTTATTGTACCATTATGATCATAATTAATCTTACATATCTATATTTTTTACCCTTACTGAGAATTTTAGATCACGCCTTTATTATGTTTAATTTCCCCAGGTTATGAAGAAATGTTTTAGGTAGTATTAGTAAAGGTTAAGATCTTTATATGATATGTCGAAGATCTTTAACCTGGATATTGGATTTTATTTCCATGTTTCCAAAGACACTAAACTATTATAGTCATATGGAATGTATTGTTCTAATGAACTGAATATTCATTTAAAATGATTCAATATCCTTGTATGTTAATCCCGGGTTGCTATATTTCTAACCAAAAAGGCAGGTAAATTTATACTTTCTTAAAAACACATTCTTAATCATATTATGTAACAATGCATAGGAATATGGCACCATTACTCATATATAACATGAAAACAAATAGGTTAATAAATTTCTCTAGAGTTCTTGAGAGATGGATCATAATATTACATAAATTAAAGCATAATTATAAAATATCTTGATAAACAAGGATATTCTTTCAATATACTCCCCGTGTACTAAAATGAAAATAAATGAATCATAAAATATCATGAATTTAAGGGTATTCATGATATGACATGTTTAATGAAATTATATGCACCTCGAAAAAGAACGTTGGTGCATAAAAAGACATGTTTCTCAAAGAATGAAAATTGAGTCAAAACGATCTTAATGATTGGGAAACGTTTGAAACATTTACTCCATGGAAGAAAGATTATATAATGGATATTTAAATACTAATATTTTTAATTATAGTATTCATAAAATAAATTCTTGTGTATTATACACACCACACAAATGAAATGAGTGGTGAACAAAGAAATAATCTCATGAAAATTAAAGGTGAGATGAAATTCCCTTAATTTGTGTCTTAACTCCAATCATACATATACAAAAATATAATATAAGAAATATAAGTTTATTATAAATATAAAAAGCAAAAAAATTCTTATATATAATTCCATATGTGCTTTTATTATGAATTTATATTACTTTCTTATTAATAATTCTGTGTTAACGTTTCATATTGGATAATATTATTTTTGTTGTTCACATGTGGCATACATCGTTATATTTTGGGTCCTAATACATATATCACAATTTTCAGAATGTAAAACATGATATAAATATCATGTATATTCATTATATTTTTATTATAATTTACTATTGAATATATAATAATGAAATGGAATACACCGTTCATGGAGACGGTAGGCCGTACGTACGGATGATTGCTATTTCTATTTTATTGTCATATTGAAAGAAAGAAAGAAAATGACATATATGTATATTTATACATAATATAATTATTGAAGAATTATTATTTCATATATATAATATATATTTACAAAAAACATCCTTAATACATTCCATGCAGTGTTTCAAAAAATTACATCGCTTTGAGGGGGCGGTAGTCCACACTTCCTCAAACGATATTATTGTATTTAAACAAGATAGAACATATAAAGGTATGGGTTTTAAAAAGAATTAAAGAATCATAAATAAAAAATATATATAATATATATCATAAGAAAATAACATTTCCTTCAAAAATCACAATGATGAAAGGTGGTAAATGAAAAAACTAACAATCATCATTTCATGAGGCGGTAGTTTGTTGTACACGTAAATAGTATATTCATTACCGATTAGATGGAAGTGTGTGCAAGTGTAGGTAGAACCCTTATCAGAATAAAATATTAGTATATTGATTATACTAGAGTTTTTTATAAGTATGAAATAATTATAGTTGACTTGGTGGAGAAGGAAAAGAAAAAAAGATATCGCGATGAATGATGATACCTCTTCTTTGGGTAACTCCTTCTGGTTTGCACCAAAGGAATTCCTTGTATGTATTTATGTGAAAAAAGAGGATTAAAGAATAAATTTTGGGTTGTTTATAATTGTATTGGGATTATATTTTCTGAAACTATGTTGTTTCATAGGTGTGAAGAAATTGGAGGAGAGGAAGCCTTTCATAGTGGAGGAGGAGTGACACCCTTGTAAATCATTGGAAAAGGAATTGAACCCATGTTCTTACAATGTAAAGTGGGTAAAATAATGGTTAAAATTAAATAAAAGGGATGATAGAGTTTATATATATATATATGAGTTGGATTTTGGATGAATTTATAAGTCATTTTGGGTCTTAAGATTAAACATTAGTCCATTGTTAAGATAATTTTTCTCTTAATCATTGTAATTAATGTAAATTATTTTTACCAATATTTTTATTCAAAAACTAAGTTGGCCTTATTATAAATTCTAAATTATGATTATTAGTAATCTGTAATCTCTTTTTCCAAAATATAATAATTGAAGAGGCATAAATTAATTTATATTTAATCCCATAGACTGTATGAAAATACATGTTTCTAAAGTAAAAACGTTCAAAAAATTTCTATATTATTTTATTCAATTTCAATGTAAAATTGATTAAAATGACCTATATTGGAATATTTGATTAAAATTTAATCTATATAAAATTTACAACCAATTAAAAATAAAATTTATCCATATAAAAAATTATATGAAAAAACACTTTTTGAATGAAAATTCATTCTTTTTCACTATTCATCAAAATATGAAACTTCACTGAAAATTAAAATAATTCACCCTATCTTAATTTTCATGTTACAAATTAAAATATTAATTTTATTATGAAATATAATATATATATATATATATATATATATATATAGGCCAAAATTGGATTTAAAATATGTTCTCCCTTAATAGATGGTAAAAGTGACCTAATAAAAATATAGATTTTAATGTGTGAAATTGTGTTTGTTCCTATAAAATGTTTAAGAAATTTATTAGATAAATTTAAAAAATATTTTACTGGATATATATATGATATATTAAATTAATACCACTAAATATTTTTAATTAATTTAATTTATTAGGATAAAATATCTTGTTGAGCATTACAATTGTGTTCTATAAAAAAATTCCCTTTATATTCAACTGGTTATTATATTCATTGTTAATTTACTTGTAGCTAATTAATTCAAACATGTATTTTCATAAGATAGTTAATGATACTAATAACTAGAAACTTAACAGCTAGGTTATATCTTATTATACTAGTAGTAAATGTTTTAATAATATATTATTTTTTGATAAAACTTTGTATGGTGTGTTACAAAAGCTATCAAGGAAAGTCTATCTTTCATGTAACATAATATAACCTCATTGTTCTATGTAAATAATGATAAACTTTATTTTGTGTGTAGTGCATGATTATATTAGTGTTGTGTATAACTGAATCCAAACATGGTGTTTATTATAATATAAAATATTTTTAGTGTTACGTGAAATTCACAATATCAAAATTAATAAATTAAGTTGAAAAGATATATTTCAAAAAATACATAGGTGTTACAATGAGTGTGTGATATATGTGGTTGTTGGGAGAGGATAATCCCCTATGGGTATGGTTTCTTATGTGTTGCGGTGGGATAAAGCCTTGGTTAATGATGGCATAATAATCATTCCAATGTGGGATACATACTCATGGGTTAATTTCATGTATATTGTATATGATTATGTGGTTAGTGTTATTATCCCTCATGATAGAAGATATGTTCTTCCAAGGGGGTTTTTATTCCTCTAAATGACCATGGGATTTGTTTTTGAAGAATGAAATTACCACCTTATTACTAAATATTTGATTCCTTTTATGATTATTATTTCTCTCCTAATATAATATGAATATATGGTGGATGAATATCACACATGATGTCTATATTTATAGTTCTAGGATAGGATATAATCACCCTTGATAAAATTTTAATACTGGATTTCAGTGTGGATTTCGTCCCCTAATGATATTATAATAAATTATTCCTTGTTGGAGAACCACACACAAATGATATGGAAAAAACTGATTATTTTGTGAGGTTTTTTAACATCCCAAGTAAGTAATCAATAATAGATATTTTTATCTATGTCTATTAATGATTAAGATAGTGTTTTAGAGGCTTAAAATGAAAATAAATACAATCTTATGCATGGAATACACTAATATTCTTAAAAGATTGTTTTACTGCGTTTTGATGGCAAACCATTTTTAAATATATCTTTTGAAAATTTTATAAGCTATGTTTTTCAAAATAAACTTATCGTTTATTATTGGGACATCAAAATTTACTTTGTGGGAATTTTGGGTATTTTTCCGATAAAGTTCATTTTTTAATGAATAGTGAAAAATGTTGTATTTTAATTCAAAAACTCTTTTTAATATAATTTATTTATATGATTAGATTATCTTTTGAATTGGTTTTGAAGTGAAATTAGAATATATTTTTACCATTTTATCCAATGGTGGTCATTGGAATAAATTTCACTTTGAAATTGGACTTAAACTAGTGTCAATATTTTGATACTTATTGTTTCATAAAAACACGCTATTTGTCATGACAATGGGAATTAATTATTAAATTAATTAATATGACCTATATGTTTTGAATTTTGTAAAATAGAATTCATTTTTGAATTCGGAATATCAAATATAGCTTAGGGTGAATTTTTGGTATTTTTCTGAAAAACTTCAAATTTTGCTGAATAGTGAAACCACTAAGTGGTAGTTAAAGGAACTGATTTTTCGTTTAAATGAAACTTTTCCACTTCTGTGATTTGATTTTCAAAAATCCAACATACATGGTTGTCATTAAGAAGTAAAATGTGGTTCAATGATATTAAAATAATTTTTTGGTGAATAGTAACTTTTATGTTCTTAATCGCGATTAGAGGTAATTAGTGTAGTTTAAGGTAAAAATAATGCTTTAATAAAATGAGATGAACTTGAAACATGTCCTACCCTCATTGGATGTGTCATGGCCGACCAAGAAAATCCATGGGTAAACTTGGGGACCCCATGGAGCCACTTTGGTTGGGAAATGACATAAATAACTTTTTATTTAATGTAAAAGTAAAAATGACACAAACATGAGATGTTTTACAAAATATTTTTTTACATGGGGTTATAAAGATCCGATTTTTAATTATAAATAGTAATTGGAAATAAAAAACAATTTCCTACATCATAGTATTTTTTTTTATAATTTTTAGACTTTAAATAAATTAAATTATTTATGACATCATGATGATGCAGCGATGACCTCATTATTTAACGATTTAAATAAAATGGAATGATAATGTAAAATCTAAGACCTACACATGGCCAAAACCTATTGGATGGGTGGATTTAGAACCCTTATCACCTTATCCTCGAAACACATCAATGTGGGACCTCTTAAATCCGAATACCATTTTAAAATAAAGTGACTTTTCTTTACCTTCCAAGAGTGCCCCTCCTCTCCTCTTATAAAAGGCCCCCACCTCTACCTCCTTAACCACACTCCCAAAGCCTTTGGCTCGGCCAACCCCTGACCATTTTTTCTCTCCACATCCCTCTCTTACTCCTTGAAGCCTCACTTTGGGTAGAAGTCTTCCCAAGGAAGCCTTTGAGCTCAAACCAAAGAGAGTTACCCGATTTTAAGGTAATGTCTTCACTTGAGTCCTTTTGTTTTATTTTACTTCTCCAACCCCCTAAACTCTTTTTATTCTTTTATTTTGTAATAAATCAAGTATCCTAAATATACTAGGATGTTGTTATAAGAAGGATTCAAGCTAAACTTACACACACCTATATCTAATGGTTAAAGGACATACTGTTTCCGTGGATGGTGAATTTATGCCTCCCGAAACGATGATTGTTCAACATTCTTTTAACACCTTCAAAAGTGGCCATTAAGATGTCAATATATTTATATATGATATATTATATTTTTATGTTTTCCTTAAGCTTTTGTATTTTTCTTTTTGGTCATACCTTTATGCTTTCCATTATGGGTAAACGCGATATCTTCATTTAAGGAAGTGCGGACTACCGCCCCCTCAAATTGATTTGATTAGTTAAATACCATATGTGGGATGTATAAAGGATGGAAATATGATATTATATATGATATTATACTGGAATTATAATATACCTTTATATTATTATGATTCCATTCTATAAAATACGAAATATAAATGAAAGTAGCGTTCATGCGTACGTACGGCTTACCGTCTCTATGAACGGTGCATTTCATTTATTACCTCTAAATGATTATGTAATATTATAAATACATGTATATACTGGATATATATGTTATATACATAATGATTATAATTCTGGATATAATGGATACATGAACAACATGTAATTATAAAGGGTTTATTTTTGACTCAAGTACCAATGATCGTTAAAACGACCGTTATTAACTTAAATAATTACATAGTGTTCATGACATGGCAATAAGTGATATAAAAGGAATAATGAACTTGAAAAAGGTTCTTAAACAAGTAGAAATTAACTCAAGTTTATTATTCAGGAGATTAAAGAACGACCGAGTCAATTCGGACCCGAGGTATGGGACTTCGTCTCAATCTCCTTTCATTGATGCATATTTTATTTTATACACAAACTTCTTTTATACGGTGTATAAACCCCTTTGACTTTTATGTTTATTCAAAAGGAATCTTTTTTATACGAAGCATTTACTAAATGACAAAAGGGAATGTTTTTGTCATACGTATGCGGTGACAATGACTTCTCCGCCGCCGTGACCATTATTTGAGTTTCGGCTTCCTCTACAAGCCATACCTTTTTTTAAAAAAGAAAAATAAATTCCATGTTTTACTTTTCTTTTATTTTGGTATTGAAATTTTTTTTCATAATGTTTTTATATCAATGTGTTGTATTGATATCTTTTGATTGAAAGGTGGAAATGTTATGTTTCCTTTATGCATGTTTTATGTGATACGATTATGTTGAGGTTCTTGGGAATTATTATGAAGACGGGTGGTTCCATGATAAACTAAGGGCGGGTGAGCCCGATATAGCTCTCCAATGCATTGGGTAACGTGAAGGAGTGAAACGTTAAGGTTTCTCCAAAGAGATTTAGGGAATATAATGTGATGGGTATTCCAAACATAACCAAGAGGGTTACTCCCTACGTAAGAATGTTACGAATGCCTCATGTTACCTTTATGTCTTATGATTTCTAGGATTTATTCATGATTTGATGAGGTATGTTGAAGTGCTTATGTTTTATGGGTAAAGTATGATTTCATGCTTATGTATATATGTACCCATGTTTCCTTTCCATATATTTTTTATATCCCTTACTGAGATTTTTATGCTCATCCCATGATTTTTTGAAATGTTTTTCACAGGTCAAGGGAAAGGTACATGATATGATGATAGTGTCAGGGGAGTGTCAAGAAAGAATCCATGTTTTATTTTAAATATGTTTCCATTGATGGGAAAGAAGAATATTATCTTTATGTAACCACTTTGTTTATATGTGGAATTTAATGCAAGTTTTATGATCTAATTCTCAAAAACTCTAAACCCGAAAAGATCCTCAATGTGTAATCTTTTAATAACTAAAGATTAAGTAAGGTTTAAGGCTGGGGCCTTATAGTTGGTATCAAAGGTCAGTTTAGATAACTTTAGGAGTTAGAATTCTATTAAATTATTATCCAAATATTTTTTTTATGGTCAAATTGAAGTGATATAGTATTTGAAGATTACTATGTTGCTTCATCTAAGACATGTTTGTTCAGAATGGTTTTCCACAGAGGAAACAGGGAAGCAGTGCTAGGAAGGCATGCAGAAGGAAATAACCTTCCGAATTAGCATCCTGAGATGGTCAGAATTGGAATTGAATAGTTTGTTGTAGTAATGGCGCAGTTGACTCAAGCGATAAATGGAGGTGGTATCCATACACGAGATCATCCAGATCAACCGCAGAGGAACATGTCAGTGGTGGAACATTTCATGAGGCAACATCCCTCATCATTCAGAGGATCATCTGACCCTGTGCTAGCTGAAGGGTGGATTAAAGCACTGGAGAAGATTTTTGATGTCATGGGGTGTTCAGAAACTCAAAAGGTTAGTCTTGCTATTTATCGTTTGGAGGGTGAAGCAGATCAGTGGTGGTCGATGGTTAAAAATATCAGGGACGCTGATGAGATTGATGCTCTCGACTGGGATGAATTAAAAGGTATGTTTCTTGAATAGTATTTTCCTAAGGCTATTCGACTTAGGATGGAGAAACAATTCTTGGAATTGAGTCAAGAGGAAGACTCAGTGGCTACCTATGAAGAAAGGTTCACTCGATTGGCAAGGTATGCTCCAAATTTTATCCGAGACCTTGATAGTAAAATCAATCATTTTTACTCAGGATTAAAGCCAAAATATCGATGGGATTTAGCTTCTCATGTGTTCAAAAGTTATGAAAAGCTTGTTCGATGTGCTGAGAAGGTGGAAATGGAGTTTGCCGATGATCAAGTGTTCTATAACAACCAACAGAAGAAGAGACGGAGGTGGCAGAAGAAAGGTAGGAATTCTTCAAAAAAGTCTGACGGTAAGAAAACTAAGTTTCCAGTTTGTGATAAATGTGGAAAAAGGCACATTGGGGAATGTCTTCTAAATTCTGGAAAGTGCTACTGATGTGGTAAGATGGTACATAAGGCTCGTGATTTCACTGGAAAAGATCAGGGTGACGGTAAGACCAAATTTGATTTATAGTTAGTGAAGTGTTATAAGTGCAATGAGATGGGTCACTATGCAAACAAGTGTCCGACAAAGAGCTTGGGTGATGGGAAGAATTTAGACTACAACCAGAAAGGGGTGGTGAAATCCTTTGCAGCTAATTCAGCAGATATCGGGCCATCAAATGAAGTTGTATCAGGTACTTTGTTTGTTTTTTCAGATTATGCCAGTGTATTGTTTGATTCACGGTCTACACATTCTTTCATCTCTGAAACCTTTTCTAGTAATATGGGAATACCATTTCAAGAAATGACTCCTGAACTTTTGGTAAAAACACCTGGGGGAAATGTTGAGGTAAAAAGAATTTATAAGAATCTTCCTATCCTTATCTGTGGAAAGAACCTACTTGCAAACCTTATTGTTCTACCTCTAGTAGAGTTTCATGTTATCCTGGGTATGGATTGGCTCTCTATTTACCATGCTAAGATTGACTATAGATCTAAAGAAGTTTCTTTTCAAAAATACTTTCAGTTTGTATACAAGAATGAACCCTTACTGGTGATAACTTATCAAGAGGCCAAGAAACTTTTAAAAGATGGAAATGAATGTTACCTTGCACACATCGTTGAAAATAAAAAAACTGTTCAGATTAATGATGTGCCAGTGGTAAATGAGTATCCTGAAGTTTTTCCTGATGAGTTGCCTGGAATAATACCAGATCGGGAAGTTGAGTTTACTGTTGACTTAGTTCCTGATGCTAAGCCAATTTCAAAACCCCCTTATCGAATGGCTCAAATTGAACTTTTAGAGTTGAAGGAGCAATTGCAAGATTTATTAGAGAAAGGTTTCATTCGACCTAGAACATCACCATGGGGTGCTCATGTTTTATTTGTTAAAAAGAAAGATGGTTCAATGAGACTTTTCATTGATTATAGAGCCTTGAATAACATCACTGTTAAGAAAAAATATCCTTTTCCTCATATCGATGATTTGTTTGATCAGCTACAGGGAGCTCAATATTTTTCAAAGATTGACTTGAGATCGGGGTACCATCAGCTGAAGGTAAAGGAAGCATATGTTCCGAAGACCGCGTTCCGTACAAGATATGGCCATTATGAATTTGTAGTAATGCCTTTTGGGCTAACCAATACACCTGCTATATTTATGGACTTAATGAATAGAATTTTCCATGAGTTCTTGGATAAGTTTGTGGTGGTTTTCATTGATGATATTTTGGTGGTTTCTAAAAGTAAAGAGGAGCATGAAAGACATTTAAGGGTTATCTTGAAAACCTTAAAAGAAAATAAACTGTATGGAAAATTCAGCAAGTGTGAGTTTTGGTTGCAACAAATTTCTTTCCTTGGTCATATTGTTTCTAAAGATGGGATAACTATTGATCCTGCAAAAACAAAGGTTGTTGAAGAATGGCCAAGACCCACAAATGTAACTGAGATTTGTAGCTTCCTTGGTTTGGCAGGCTATTACCGAAGTTTTGTTATAAATTTTTCACGATTATCTAGTCCAATGACTAAGCTAACTTGGAAGGGTGTTAAGTTTATCTGGATAAAAGAATGTGATGATTGTTTTCAGGAATTGAAAAGAAGATTGGTGAATGCTCCAGTTTTGGCACTACCTTCCAGGAATGGTGAGTTTGTTATATACAGTGATTCTTCATTGAAAGGACTTGGTTGCGTCCTAATGCAGAATGATCAAGTAATTGCTTATGCTTCACGACAGTTGAAATCTCATGAGGTAAATTACCCTACACATGATTTGGAATTAGCTGCTGTTGTTTTCGCTTTAAAAATTTAGAGGCATCATTTGTATGGAGTAAAGTGTGAAATATATACTGATCACAAAAGTTTAAAGTATATATTCACTCAGAAATAGTTAAACATGAGACAAAGGAGATGGCTGGAATTAATCAAGGATTATGATTGTACAATTCATTACCATCCGAGAAAAGAAAATAAAGTGGCTGATGCTTTGAGTCGAAAAAGTAATGCTTCATTACCAATGTTGCGTTTGGAACGTGATCCTTTGGTTAAGGATTTGATGAACATTGGCATAGAAGTTGTTGGTGAAGGAAGTTCTTCTGTTTTGTTTCAGGTATCAGTGAGATCATCTCTATCAGATAGAATCAAGCAAGCACAGAAGCAAGACAATGAGTTGTAGAAAAAGGTAGAGCTGGTTCAGAAAGGTAAGTTACCAGAATTCAACATTGATAATGATTGCATTTTGAGATTTGGGAAGAGATTGTGTGTGCCTTGTGATTTATAGTTGAAGAAAGAGTTGTTATGTGAAGCTCATAGTTCTCCGTTTTCAGTTCATCCTGGCAGTACTAAGATGTACAGAGATCTGCGGGAGTATTACTGGTGGGATGGAATGAAAAGAGATATTGCTGATTTTACTGTGAAGTGTTTGACATGTCAACAGGTTAAAGCAGAGTGGCAGTTACTGAAAGGGATGCTTCAGCCTTTACCAGTGCCAAAGTGGAAATGGGAGAATATATCCATGGACTTTATTGTGGGATTACCGAAGAAATCTCGAGGTAATAATGCAATCTGGGTTATTGTTGATCTCTTGACTAAATCTGCTCATTTCCTTACTATACGAGATACTTTTTCCCTAGATCAACTTTACAGTTTGTATCTTAAAGAGATAGTCAGGTTACATGGAGTTCCCCTCTCTATTGTATCTGATCGTGATCCCATGTTCACTTCTAACTTTTGGAAAGGCCTTCAGAAGTCGTTGGGTACTGAATTAAATTTTAGTACTGCATTTCATCCTCAATCAGATGGGCAGTCAGAACGAACAATTCAGACATTGGAGGATATGCTACGTTCTTGCTCTATGGATTATCAGGGAAGTTGGGACCAACATATTTCTTTGGTTGAATTTTCATATAATAACAGTTTTCATTCCAGTATACATATGGAACCATTTCAGGCATTATATGGGAAGCGGTGTCAAACTCCAGCTTTCTGGGATGAATTGGGTGAAAGGAAGTTGATGGGACCAGAATTGGTAGAAGAGATGGCAGAAAAAGTTCAGCTGATTCAAAAGCACATGAGAACAGCTCAGAGCAGGCAGAAGAGTTATGCGGATAACCGGAGGAAGGATCTATATTTTGAGGTTGGTGATCATGTTTTTCTCAAGGTTTCTCCTTGGAAAAGTGTGATGAGATTTGGTAAGAAAGGAAAGCTGAGTCCAAGGTTTATTGGACCATATGAAATTCTGGAGAGAGTTGGATCAGTTGCATACCGGGTGGCTTTACCTCCGAGTTTATCTCAGGTACACAATGTTTTTCACGTTTCGATGTTGAGAAAGTATATGCCAGATCCATATCATGTTTTGAGTCCAGAGGTAGTTCAGCTGGAAGAGAACCTATCTTATGAGGAAAAACTGGTCCAGATTCTTTACCATAGGGAGCAAGTGTTACGGAATAAGGTGATTAATCAGGTAATGTTTTTGTGGAAAAACCACATGATGGAAGAGGCAACATGGGAATCTGAAAATGCAATGAGGGATAAGTACCCCCATTTATTCGATAAGTAAATAAATTACGGGGACGCAATTTTCTAAAGGGGGGAAGGATGTAACATCCCAAGTAAGTAATGAATAATAGATATTTTTATCTATGTCTATTAATGATTAAGATAGTGTTTTAGAGGCTTAAAATGAAAATAAATACATTCTTATGCATGGAATACACTAATATTCTTAAAAGATCGTTTTACTGCCTTTTGATGGAAAACCATTTTTAAATCTATCTTTTGACAATTTTATAAGCTATGTTTGTCAAAATAAACTTATTGTTTATGATTGGGACATCAAAATTTATTTTGTGGGAATTTTTGGTATTTTTCCGATAAAGTTCATTTTTTAATGAATAGTGAAAAATGTTGTATTTTAATTCAAAACCTCTTTTTAATATAATTTATTTATATGATTATATTATCTTTTGAATTTGTTTTGAAGTGAAATTATAATATATTTTTACCTTTTTATCCAATGGTGGTCATTGGAATCAATTTCACTTTGAAATTGGACTTAAACTAATGTCAATCTTTTGATACTAATTGTTTCATAAAAACATGCTATTTGTCATGAAAGCGGGAATTAATTATTAAATTAATTAATGTGACTTATATGTTTTAAATTTTCTAAAATAGACTTAATTTTTGAATTCGGAATATCAAATATAGCTTAGGGTGAATTTTTGGTATTTTTCTGAAAAACTTAAATTTTTGATGAATAGTGAAACCACTAAGTGGTAGTTAAAGGAACTGATTTTTCGTTTAAATGAAACTTTGCCACTTCTGTGATTTGATTTTCAAAAATCCGACATACATGGTTGTCATTAAGAAGTAAAATGTGGTTCAATGATATTAAAATAATTTTTTGGTGAATAGTAACTTTTAATTTCTTAATCGTGATTAGAGGTAATTAGTGTATTTTAAGTTAAAAATAATGCTTTAATAAAATGAGATGAGCTTGAAACATGTCCTACCCTCATTGGATGTGTCATGGCTGACCAAGAAAATCCATGGGTCAACTTGGGGACCCCATGGAGCCACTTTGGTTGGGAAATGACATAAATAACTTTTTATTTAATGTAAACGTTAAAATGACACAAACATGAGATGTTTTACTAAAACAATTTTTACATGGGGTTATAAAGATCCGATTTTTGATTATAAATAGTCATTGGAAATATAAAAATATTTCCTACATCATAGTATGTTTTTTATAATTTTTAGACTTTAAATAAATTAAATTATTTATGACATCATGATGATGCAGCGATGACCTCATTATTTAACGATTTAAATAAAATGGAATGATAATGTAAAATCTAAGACCTACACATGGCCAAAACCTATTGTATGGGTGGATTTCGAACCCTTATCACCTTATCTTAGAAACACATCAATGTGGGACCTCTTAAATCTGAATACCATTTTAAAATAAAGTGACTTTTCTTTACCTTCCAAGAGTGCCCCTCCTCTCCTCTTATAAAAGGCCTCCACCTCTACCTCCTTACCCACACTCCCAAAGCCTTTGGATCGGCCAACCCCTGACCATTTTGGCTCTCCACATCCCTATATTACTCCTTGAAGCCTCACTTTGGACAGAAGTCTTCCCAAGGAATCCTTTGATCTCAAACCAATGAGAGTTACCCGATTTTAAGGTAATGTATTCACTTGAGTCCTTTTGTTTTATTTTACTTCTCCAACCACCTAAACTCTTTTTATTCTTTTCTTTTGTAACAACTCCGGTATCCTCAATATACTAGGATGTTGTTATAAGAAGAATTCGAGCTACACTTACACACACCTACATCTAATGGTTAAAGGACATACTGTTTCTGTGGATGGTGAATTTATGCCTCCCGAAACGATGATTGTTCAACATTCTTTTAACACCTTCAAAGGTGGCCATTAAGATGTCACTATATTTATATATGATATATAATATGTTTATGTTTTCCTTAAGCTTATTTATTTTTCTTTTTGGTCATACTTTTATGCTTTCCATTATGGGTAAACGCGATATCTTCATTTAAGGAAGTGCGGACTACCGCCCCCTCAAAGTGATTTGATTCGTTAAATACCATATTTGGGATGTATAAAGGATGAATATATGATATTATATATGATATTATACTGTAATTATAATATACCTTTATATTATTATGATTCCATTCTATAAAATATGAAATAGAAATGAAAGTAGCGTTCATGCGTACATACAACTTACCGTCTCCATGAACGGTGCATTTCATTTATTACCTCTAAATGATTATGTAATATTATAAATGTATGTATATACTAGATATATATGATATATACATAATGATTATAATTCTGGATATAATGGATACATGAACAACATGTAATTATAAAGGTTTTATTTTTGACTCAAGTACCAATGATCGTTAAAACGACCGTTATTAACTTAAATAATTACATAGTGTTCATGACATGGAAATAAGTGATATAAAAGGAATAATGAACTTGAAAAAGGTTCTTAAACAAGTAGAAATTAACTCAAGTTTATTATTAAGGAGATTAAAGAACGATCGAGTCAATTCGGACCCGAGGTATGGGACTTCGTCTCAATCTCCTTTCATTGAGGCATATTTTGTTTTATACACAACCTTCTTTTATACGGTGTATAAACCCCTTTGACTTTTAGGTTTATTCAAAAGGAATATTTTTTATATGAAGCATTTACTAAACGACAAAAGGGAATGTTTTTGTCGTATGTATACGGCGACAACGACTTCTCCACCGTCGTGACCATTATTTGAGTTTCAGCTTCCTCTACAAGCCATACCTTTTTTTAAAAAGAAAAATAAATTCCATGTTTTACTTTTCTTTTATTTTGGTATTGAAAATTGTTTTCATAATGTTTTTATATCAATGTGTTGTATTGATATCTTGTGATTGAAAGGTGGAAATGTTATGTTTCCTTTATGCATGTTTTATGTGATACGATTATGTTGAGGTTCTTGGGAATTATTATGAAGACGAGTGGTTCCGTGATAAACTAAGGGTGGGTGAGCCCTATATAGATCTCCAATGAATTGGGTAACGCGAAGGAGTGAAATGTTAAGGTTTCTCAGAAGATATTTAGGGAATATATTGTGATGGGTATTCCAAACGTAACCAAGAGGGTTACTCCCTACGTAAGAATGTTATGAATGCCTCAAGTTACCTTTATGTCTTATGATTTCTATGATTTATTCATGATTTGATGAGGTATGTTGAAGTGCTTATGTTTTATGGGTAAAGTATGATTTCATGCTTATGTGTATATGTACCCATGTTTCCTTTCCATATATTTTTTATATCCCTTACTGAGCTTTTTATGCTCATCCCAAGTTTTTTTGAAATGTTTTTCACAGGTCAAGGGAAAGGTACATGATATGATGATAGTGTCAAGGGAGTGTCAAGAAAGAATCCATGTTTTATTTTAAATATGTTTCCATTGATGGGAAAGAAGAATATTATCTTTATATAACCACTTTGTTTATATGTGGAATTTAATGCAAGTTTTATGATCTAATTCTCTAAAACTCTAAACCCAAAAAGATCCTCAATGTGTAATATTTTAATAACTCAAGATTAAGTAATGTTTAAGGCTGGGGCCTTATAGGTTTACTCCCCATAGTGGTATTGAAAAGATTGATTTTAGGGTTAGAAGCCACCCCAATATGATATTGTAACAATTTATTACTTGGTGGGGTGCCACAACCATATGATATTGTAATAAATTATTCTACAGTGGGGAACCATCAACCCAAATGAAATTATAGTGACTAATTTAATTTTTGGGGTATCACCACCCCTTATTGATATGTATTACACTCTAATACATGTGGACATGGTATAAAAAGGTATGGTTGACATTTGATATCACCATAGAATAAAAGTATTTATGGTGATTATTTTATTATTTTTTTTATATTTGAGAATCATGGGTATATCACATTCTATATACACTATAAATATCAGTTGTGTTAGGGAAAACGTTTTTTAGTGGTCTAATATGCTTTAATAAAAATATGTGTTGGTGTCGGTAACAAATTTTTACCCATGTAAGCCTCATAATCATAGGTATATGTAGTATATAATCCCAATGATGGAATATTGAGTACAATATCTCATACCAAGTTAAGAGATGAGACTTAGAAATGATAGAAGATCCTCCTTATGTTTAATTACATTTTTATTTTTTATTGTGATCATATAAATTGGTGATTTTTCATAATATAGCCTTGTATTAAATCATTTAATTTAATAAATCATGAGTAAGATTATTGGTTATATATACTCTAATTATATATAGTTGATATTGTTTTCTGTAATTACTTGTAATTTTCTCTCTAATATAATGGTATATCCTCCTCATGGAAACACCTTATACCTAAAATGAATGCCAGTAGCCTCTAACTGATAGGGAGGAATTCTTGAGGTGATGTGGAATTGTGGCTATGGTGGGTGAGTGTTTTTTTGGGGGAATTGTAAAATTTTATCAATTTATCTTTACTTTTCTTACTATTTCTGACATGGTGCCTAGGGAATTAAAATTTTATATATAATTTGATAGACCATAGATATGTGGGTGCATAAAATTGATATATTGAAAATCTAGGATACTAAGGTAATGTGACTCATGTTTTGGTTTTTAATATTTTAATTATGGAATTTATTTAAATATGTATTTTGTGTTTGTAATTAATATTTATAATTCTGTTTTATGGCATGTAGTGTCAAGAGGCCTATGTGTTTGGATCATTCAATAATTTTGATTCAAAAAATATTCATAAGCTTGTTTCTGAATGATTTAACTGAAAAAATATTGTTATGTTGTTGAAACTGTTAACAAAAACTCATATATTGTTTTATATATAATATACTGGTGGAATTATACATAGTTGTACAATTTTATTTATCACTGATAACAGGTCATGTAGACCTGACTGAAAATTTCATATTTTCTATTTTCAAAATTACACTTTATTGGGATGTGCAGAAACTATAATATCACGAGCGGGAACCAAACACCGAGACGAAATTAAAAACTTCCAAAATCAAAAATCACTACTACAATCATATCACTAACCATAACTATCATAAGTATACTCGAGCATCATCACCTTTATAACATAACCACCATCATCTCCATCCAATCATCAAATAATATCAACATTGTCTTCAACAATACATCATAGAAAATATCTATCCATTATAGTTAAAATTCACCAATATAAAACCATACCACCATCACTATGACACTTGGATGTTTTTAAGAAATATTTTCTTTAAATAATTTTAATTCTTAAATAGATTCCACTATAAGCAATCATGAATATAAATGAATTGTGAGACACCCTTGGTATAACATGACCATAATAACCATATTGTTAAATTAGATGTAATAAATATAAGAAACATATGAAAATGTGTGGTGGATTTTTTGTCTATCAATTATATATGAAAAATATAAACCAATTTAATATAAAGTAAATGTTTTTAATTTTTCTAATAATAAATTATGTAAATTAAAAATAGTAAATGAAATTAATTAAATATATATGATAAATATTTTCTATATTCATCTAATAGATATTTTATTCATTAGGTATAAATAAACACTATTTTATGTATAAAAACATACATTTTTTCAAAAAGGATGATTTTATCACCTTTTAATGGAGAAACCTTTTTAAATTACAGTTTTAAAACATTAATAATTATTATATGACAACATAATCCACTTCTTTGGAAGCAATATATAAAAATTTTATTTGGGTGAATTTTTGATATTTTTATGATAACTTTCATGTTTTGATGAATATTAAAAATATACTAAATTTTAAATGAAAACAAATTTTTTTATCATAATAATTTATGTGGATAAATTATATTATTGAATGGTTTTAAATTATACATATGATATATTTTTCCATTTAATTTAATGTTGGTCATGTGAATTAATTTTACCTTGAATTTAAATCTAAAAACATTTAAATCTTTTACAATGGTTTAACTTTTAAAATTTGTTTTCTCATTCTGACAACGAGATTAATTTTAATTAAATTGTTAAAAATTATGTATATTAAATTTGTGAAATTTGATTCCATATTTGGAATTAGTATATCCAAATTATGTAAATATCTTTCTTATTATTGGGCATCACAAATAGTAACTTCGAGATTTATTTATTAATACGGTAAAAGGGTAAATCAAGTAATTAAAGGTAAACATATTATTATAAATTTACCCTAGAGGATGTAATAATATATTTGGATGAGTCTGTTTCGACCAAAATTATCATTGGGCCAAAATGGTATCCTATGGAAACCACAAGATTTATATTATGTCATTTAATTAATTTTATTTAAAGAAAAGATAAATATATCTTGCTCAAATTTTAATAACTATATAATTTTTAATATAATTTTATATATGAGATAAATTCAATTACACAAACTCTTTTGAAATATTAAATGTTTTTATTTATCATAATAATTTATTTTCAATTTTTAGGAAAGAAATAATTACCTTAAAGGATTTTACATTTATGGTGAAAATATTATTTAATTAATTAGAAATCAATAAGATAATTTTTATTAAAATGATAATAACCATTAAAAGGTCCTAACACATTAAAAAAATATTGGTTGACTATATCTTGACTATAATCATCCAAGTTTCGTGTCATTGACTATTTGGATCCATATAGAATATATTATGACAAAATAATATTTTATTTAATGTGATGCTAAAGTTGTCACTTTCATACTTTAATAAATATAATATTTTTAATGTAGGAATTTCCAGAAGATATGTTCACCTAAAAATATTATTATTTAATATTGGGGATTTATCTTCGTCTTAGTATTTTATTTTTAATTTTTATTTAGAAAATAAATATATTAAATATTTACACAAAGTTGAGGTTTTCATTATTTTATTAATGGAGATAAAACATAAATGTGAATAAAATAATAAAATAAATATCTTTTTTCATAATTATTATATCCAAAGAATTTTATAGATGACCTTTATAACTTTGGAATAAAAAGATCTATTTTTTTGAAGTTAACTTATTATCATCATACGTTTAAAAATAAATTTATTGAATTGTGTCAAGATTTACACTATTGATTGTTTATCAAAATAATATATTATTATATTAGGTAAAATTCAAAAAAAAAATTAAAATTTAAAAAAATATAATAATTATTAAATGGTCTAAAATGTTTTAAGTATTCATTTATGGTTTAATTGACATAAAATAAGTAAATATTTCACCCATTTAATATTGAAATATTTGTTACCTTAATTAAAATTAAATAGAATAATTACTTGTTAAATTAATATGATAAGGTTAAATGGAGATAAAAACAAGTCAAAAAATATTTTTTATCATATTACAACCATATATAATCTCATTTTTTAATAAATGAAATTTTATCCATTTTTGAATATTCATTGAATTTATTATAAATTAATATTTTTTGGAAATTCTAAAGGTGCCTCAACCTCAATTTTTAAAGGGAACCTCCTCCCTCATTTCATCTTAACTCATTGAGCCTTTAAATTCTTCAATACCATAACCATTTAACTTGTAAACATCCCTAGACACATTATATAGGTGATGGTATTCTCAAAAGACCAACTTTAGTACCTTTATGAGGACACATAGCAGGATCTGACTGAAAAAGATGTAATATCCTTTACCGACTCTCTCAAGATCATTTCTTCTTCTACATCCTCTTATATTTTTCATTATTAAGTAATAAATACATTATGAAATATATAATGAAATTTTATTATGTTTATGGAGTGACCTTATTCAAGATTCTATCCATCCTATGAAAAATGAAATCACCACATGTGCGTATGTACAACACACCGTCTCCACACCATGGCGTAATTTGTTTTTCACAATCACTTTACTTGGATGATTATAATGATGGAAATAATAAATTTATATAACTATTATAAGTATATATTTATTATGTAAAAATATATATACGATCAACTTCTATACCATTTCATAATTAAATGAACGATATCATTGCTCATGTGCACGTACGACCTACCATCTCCACGATGTGATGCGATTCATTCTCCACAATATCCATTAAATCATGATTATATAATTCTATATAATTAATAAATATGATATATATTATGTTAGTAATATTTTTTAATGATATAACTACGATCTAAGAAGTATAACTAGAACTTATTCAATAAAACATGCATATGAAAATGAAGCAGTTAATACCCAAATAATGAGTAATAATGAAATGTTATTAATAAACAAGTGGTAATATAATAATTTATGATATTAAAAAAATAATATGTTTCTATAATAATTCAGTGAAATTATTTAAATAATTATACTATAGGATTAGATAAATACAAAGAATATTGGACCTAGGGTATGGGATAATTTTGAAATCTCATTATTATTCAAGATTATTTATACGTAAGTATATACTCAGGTATATTTATCTTCTATTTCCGTGTTTCCTAAATATGTATTCCAAAATATTATTTTTATCCCTACACAATTTTTATGACTATTTAACTCATAGTTTAATTTTTCTTAAAGTGTATAAAAGGAATATTTTGTGGTTTTAGATATGAGGTACATTTTAACTTTCTGACAAAAGTATAAGAAGTATGTTTTCTTTTAAATTATATGGAATAGAAGGATTTTTATGTTATCATATTTCCTTATTTATAAGAATCTCCCTTTAAGATATTTCATGTATATTTTCAAATGAATTCTTTTCATTTAAAATTGCATGAAATTTTGAGAAAAGAAACCATTATTTAAGATGGAAGGGTATTTTCCTCAAGATTTAAAATGAAGTGTTCTATCAAAAAAATCCATCTAAGATGGAATTATTTAATAGGTTTATGTTTTATGAAAAGAATCCCTATTATCCATATTATTTTAATATGATTTTATGATGGAATTCAATTTATGAAATCCATTTTTCTATATTGATTATGTTATAATGGAATGATGTTTATAAATAAAATTTTATTCCTTTGGTTATACTATGAGCAAAGATATATGTTTTTGTGGAACACATAAGAATGATATTATTATGGGATGGGTGGGAAAAATATCTCCCTCTAATGAATTGGGTAAGGTTAATATCTCATGATATAGATTGGTTTGGAATGAGAAATGATATTCATTTAATAATATAGGGTAGGAACAGGGAGTGAACTCGGTATAATAATAGACTTTGTACTTTATGATAGTCTTGGAATTAAACCTTGAATAATATGAAATTATTTTCTATGCTTAAGTAAATGCCCCCAAATTTTATTTCTTATGTTATTACATTTGGGATTACGATCATTGATTAATTTGAACATCTATGATTTATCCCATGTCACGATATCTAAATATTTTATATGAAGGATACAATTTTCAAATGTTATATTATTAGGTATTTTTATTATAATATGATTCATATCTCCCTAATTTACCATTACCGATCTTCTTATCTCACCATTTCATATGTTTATTTTCCATAGGTCATGAAGAAGGTTATTAATTAAGATATGCCAAAAAGAGGTCTAGTTATGAAGAAATAATTGGGAGATAATGTATATGCCTTATGAACCAGTTGTTTATGTTTCCTAGTTTCTGAAGACACTAACCCTATATGTTCCTTGAATGGTTTTTTTATTTTTTATAGTGAATATCCTTAAAATTTTGAATAAATGTCTTTATATGTAAATTATGTGACATTATATCTAGTATTAGAGAAAATGTATAATTAACCCATAGAAAGTTGGATTAGATATCTGTAGTAAAACCCCTATGGATATGTTGAAGTATATGTTACAATCCAAGTGTTTTAGAATTGATTATAAAAAACCTAGGATAAAACCTAGTGTCATAAATAGATATTTTATTCTAGATTATATGGTTTTCCAATTATGATTGGTGTTTCCCATACTATACTTCTTGGGTTTAGTCAACATGTAGAACCTTAAGAAACCTCTTTAATGCTGAATGTGAGGGGAAATTCAATGATTTTCCTCTGGAGAAAAATAATGTTATGGGAGATGGAATTAAAAATATTGTATCTATGCTCACAAAAACTTCTCATCATATGAATCATGCATGACTTACTAATGATCAATGGATGGAATAATATTCTATTGATTCTTTCATGAGGTAGAATCCACCTTAAATCAGCAGGATTTATGATCCACTATTGGTTAAACAATGGATCAGTATCACAAAAAATATATCTTTCATTCTCCACTATTCATAACATTATAAATTCATCTTAGCAATATATCATTTGGAAGTTGAAGAAAATTAATGGTGGAATATTAGTATGAATATGAAATCAAGAACTTATTTTTTAATAAGTACATTCCTCAAATTCTTTGAAAAATTATGGATATAGAGTTCATTTATCTTATATAAAAGGTTGATTAATTAGTTGGTATCTATGATGCACATTTTACTAAACTTTAAAGGTATGATTTTGGATTTATTATCTAACCTGAGAATAAAATTGATGGATTATTTAGTGGCTTAAAACCATGTTTATGATGGGAATTAGCCATAAGAGACTTCAATAGCTATGAGGATATTGATCGATGTGGTCTTAATGTTGAGATGGATATTGGAGTGTCGCATCAGTCCTATTTGTTTGATAAGAAGAAAAAAATGGAATTCAAGGGTAAATGTAAAGAACACACATAAAAGAATATGTGTTTTCCCTTATTCTCTATGTGTGAAAATAAACATTGGGGAAAATTTATAAAAGGGGATAGAAAATGTTTTATGTGTGAAAGAGAGGGTCATCAAGTAGTAGAATGTCGATGTGATGGAAAAAATATGTCTACTGAATTGAATAGATAAAAGGCTACAAAGAATACACCTCCTATAATTCAATTCTACAATTTAAAGGAAATGGGTCATTATTCCAAACAATTCCCTAATTTAAGGGATATCTATGATGACCGATGTTAGCAAACTCTTAATTCTAAAGAAATAATAAATTCACATGCAATCACTATTGTTGATGTGGAGTATGATAATAAAATTGGTGAAAGGTACCCTTACCATCCACTCTAAAGTTGAAAATGTTTTATTTGATTCTCAATCCACCAACTCTTTTATTTTATAAAAATTCTCATAGGGTATCATCATATTACCTCAAAAAATAGATATTGAGTTAGTTGTGAAAACTAGTAATGGAACAACAGTCATAAAATATGTTTATAATTCTTCTTTAATTTAAGTATTTGGGTATGTGATTCCTGCATATCTTATGATCCATCCTTTATTGGAATTTGATATAATTCTTGGAATCAATTTTATTTCTCTATATGTAACAGATAACAATTTCCATGAAGGGGTAGTCAAATTTCACATTCCAAATCAATATATGATTATCTATCGATGAATGGATGAGTATGACCTTCTAATTTAAATTTCTTCTATCCTATGTGTCTTAATTCATATAAATTGATTTTATCTATCTCAAATGGTTTGGGATAAACTCAACATTAAGAATTCATATATTTTACTGGAATTTGGTTATGTATTTCCTAAATAATTTTGAGGTCTTCTACCTAAACTTGTAGTTGATTTTTTAGTAGAACTCATACCAAGTTCAATGCTTATTTCAAAGACACCTTATAGAATATACACAGTTGAGTATTAGGAATTGATGAAAGAAATCCATTAGAATCTTGAAAAAGGATTCATACTCCCTAGTGTGTCACATTGGGGTGAACCTGTTTTATTGTTTAGGAGGAATGATGGATTAATGAGTCTCTATGTTGATTATTAAAAACATAACAATATTTCTATCATAAAAACATCCCCTTCCTTACATTGATGAATTATTCAACCAACTACATTGGGATCAATACTTTTCCAAAATTGATCTTTGTCCATGAAATCATTAATTAAGGGTAAAGAAAGAGGATATACCAAATACATCTTTTCATACATGGTAGGGACACTATATATTTATAGAGATTATTTTTTGTCTTACTAATTCCCCTATTATCTTAATGTATCAAATTAATAGATTCTTTATAGACTATCTTTATATATTTTTTGTAGTCTTTATAGAAAATATTATGGTTTATTCTCATATCAAGGAAAAGTATAAAGATAACTTGAAAATTTTATTGAAGAAACTCTATGAATTTTGGATTTGGAAAGTTTCATTTTTTGGTCACATAATCTTATGAGAGGAGATATTTGTTGATCCAAGAAAAGTAAAAGTTATTGAATGTTAGAATAGACCAACACTAGTAACTAATATCCTATTTTTTTTTGGGTTGGATGGATATTATCAACATTTTGTGAAATATTCTTAATGACAATCTAATCCAATTAACTAGTTTAATTGAAATGTAGTTATGTTCGTGTCGATGGAAGAATTTGAAGAGAATTTCAAAGAGCTAAAAATATGTTTAGCCAATGAACGTATTCTCAAACTACCTTTTAGAGGGTAAAGGTTTACGATCTATAATTATGCATCCAAGAAGAGGCTATGATGTGTTCTTATGAAAAATGATATGGTGATAGATTATTCCACGAGACAATTGAAAATCCATGAACTAAATTATCCAATATATTATTTGTAGTTAGCCATAGTATTCATTGTATTAAAGATATATAAGAACTATCTTTATGGTGAAAGTGGTGATATCTATATAGATTCTAAAAGTTTAAAGTATATTTTCACATAAAAGAAGATGAATATGCCCCAAAGTAGATGGTTGTATTTGAATAATGATTATGAATTCTCAATACATTACCACACTAGTAAAAAAACAAGGTGGCGAATGCTTTGAGTTGAAAATAACATGCTAGCCTATCCAGGATTAGGATCCCCAAAGATCCAATATTTATGGTTTTTCAAAGGATGGATATTGAACTTTTAAATAAATGGAATAAATATTATCTTTGTCAAATGAATGTTCATCTATCTATACAAGTGAAGATTAAGGAGTCACAAAAGGAAGATGTTGAGCTAAAAAATAAGGTGAGAAATGTTCCTAAATTAACCCTTAATTATGATGGAATAATATTTTTCTGAAACTATGTTCTTATTCCTCCCATACTAGAATTTAAGGAGTGTTGTATAAGGATCATATGTCTTCATTCTCAATTCATCCTGGAAGAAAAAAGACATATTAGGACTAAAAATAGAATTTTTGGTGGGATGAAATGAAAAGAGTTGTAGTTTAATATGTATCTTGGTGGTTGATTTAAAATAAATTTAAGGATGAAAGAAAAATGTCTAAGGGGATTTTCAATCATTACCAATAAAAAATATAAATTGGAAAAAATAACCACATACTTTATCATTAGACTTCCCAAAACATTTAAAGTCCATAATGCTATCTGGGTTATATTTTATCGCCTTAGAAATACTGAACACTTAATTTATATTAGACATGATTTCACTCTTGATAAAATGTATATGATATATATTTAAATGTTGTGGTAATATTTCATGGGGTACCACATTCCATTATATCTAATTGGATCCAAGGTTTTCCTCGAAGATATGGGGAAGTCTTCAGTAGGCTATGAATACTGAGTTATATTTCATCATTACGTATTATTCTTAGATAGATTGTCAGATTGAGAGGAAAAACTCAATCTCTAGAATATTATTTTAGATCTTTCTCTATGTATTTCTATGTTTTTTGGGATCAACAACAACATTTGGCAGAATTTTCATACAATAGTATCTTTAACTCCAGTCTTTAGTAGCTCATTATGAAGCCTTATATAGAATGAAGTAATTAAATCAAACATTTGGGGAGAATTTGGGTAAATAAATCTATGAGGACATAATACTATTGATTAAATGGAAGATAAATACATATCTATTCTATAAAAAATAAGAGTGGCTGAGAGATGTTAAAAACGTTATAGTGACAACTAATGAAAATACCTAGATTTTGAATTGGGTCACAATGTGTTTATACTAATAACTCTATAGAAAAGAGTAATGGTATATGGAAGGAAGAGAAATATGATCCATAGGTATATTGTTTCTTTTGAAATGCTAGATTGGGTTGGTAAGGTAGATTATCTATTGGCCCTACCATAGAATCACACTTATATTCATGATGTGTTCCATGTATCTCTCTTGAGAAAGTAAATATTTGATCTTTCACATGTACTAAAAATTGATGTTATACTATCAGAGGAAGATCATTCTTATGTAGAACAACTGATATGGATTCTGGATCATAGCAAAAAAGTTCTTCAAAAAAAGAAAACCCACTTGGTTAAAGTTTTATGGAAGAACCACTAATTTGAGGAAGCTACACGGGAACTTTATGATGTGATGAGGTAGATGTATCCACAACTCTTTGTATCCAAGTGATGAATTTCTCACATGAAATTCAGTTGGGGGGGGGGGTAGAATGTAACACCCTGATGTTTTTATGAAATATGTTCCTTAAATAATTTTAATTCTTTAATAGCTTCCATTGCATGAAATTAGAATTTTAATAAAACTATGATACATCCTTGTTATAAAACAACTATTATAACCTAGTTTTTATCTAAATAGAAATAAATATAACTAACATATGGAAATTTATGGTAAATTCTTTAGCCACCAATTATTTATGGAAAATAAAAACAAATTAAATGTAAAAGAAATATTTGTGTTTTTGTATTAATAAATTAAGTGAATTACAATTAGTATGTAAAATAAATAAAATATATATTCTATATATTTTCTATATTTATCCAGTATATATTTTAGTCATATGGTATGAATAAACCCTTTTTATGTATAACAACCTATATTTTGTTTAAAAAGGGTAATTTTACTATCTTTTAACGGTGAACAATTTTTAAATTAATTTTTTTACACATTATTAATTTCTATGTGAATACATAAACATTTTATTTAGTAGTGGGATATAAAAATTTATATTGGATGAATTTTTGATATTCTTCTCATAAATTTCATGTTCTGATGAATAGTAAAAATATACTAAATTTTATTTGAAAACAACATTTTTCATTGAAATAATTTATGTGGTTAAATTATAATATTGAAGGGTCGTAAATTTTTAATAGAATATATTTTTATCATTTAATATAATTTAGGTCATTGGTATTTATTTTAGGTTGAATTTATATATGAAAGCATTTCAATCTTTTACAATGTTTTAACTTTTAGAACCCATTTTACCATTCTGAAAATGAGATTAATTTAAATTTAATTACTACAAACTATGTGTTTCTAATTTATAAAAATGGATTCAATATTTATAATTTGTAGGTCAAATTTATATAAACAAATTTATTTTATTTTAGTACATTATGAATAGTAACACCGAGAATTTTTTTATTAACATGGTAAAAGGGTAAATCAGGTAATTAAGGATAAAAATAATATCATAAATTTACCCTAACACTTGTCCTAATATAGTTAGATCAGTTTTTTGAGCTAAATCATCTTTCACTCGAAATTTTATCCTTTGGAAGCTAGTTGGATGAAATAAAGGCATTCAATTTATTTTATTTAAAGAAAAGTTATATATTTTTACTAACATTTTAATAAAAATATCATTTTTAATATAATTTTATATAGAATAAATATTTTATTATAAATAATATTTTGAAATAATAGTTTTTTATTTACCACGGTAATCGATTTTTAATTTTTAGGAAATAAATAATCACCTTAAAGGTTTATATATTTATGATGCATAAATTATTTAATTGCTGATAAATTAATAAATTATTATTTTTAAAATGAAAATAACCATTGAAAGATCCAAACAAGTGGACTAATAATATTGGTTGATTATATCTTGATAATAATCATTCAAGTATCCTGTTACTCACCATTTGGAGTCATATGGAAATGGTTGTGACACTTATAATATTTTATTTAATGTGATGTTAAAGTTTTCACATTAATGTTTTAATAAATAAAACATATTTAATGTTGGAATTTGAAGAATATATGTTTGAATAAAAATATCCTTCTGAATTATTGAGGATTTATCATCACCCAATTTTTTTTTATTCAGAAAATAATTATATTATATAATTAGAAAAAACTGATGTAGAAATTATTTTATTAATGGATATATCAAATAAACGTGAAAACATATTAAAATAAATATAATTTAAGATAATTATTATATCTAAATAATTTTATATATGACCTTGTCATATTTTGAAAATAATAAATTATTTAGTTCTGGGTTAACTTGTTATCTTTATATTTTTATAAATCAATGAATTGAATAGTGTCAAAATTGACAATGTTGATTATTTATCAAAATAATGTATAATTACATTTTATAAAAATTATAAACCATTTTTATAAAATAATGAATAATTAAGATGTAGTCTAAAATTTATGAAAGTATTCATTTATGGTCTAATTGATATAAAATAATAAAATATTTCACCCTTTTAATATTGAAATATTTGTTACCTTTGTTAAAATTAAAGAGAATAATTAAGTGATAAATTAAAATGATAAGGTTTAAATGAACCTAAAAAACAAGCCTAAAAATTATTTTCTGATTATATTAAAACCTTATCTCATCTTATCTTATAAACTGTGACATTTTAACGGGTTTTTATGTGGTTTTAATGTATTAGAAATTAATATTTTTGGGAATTCCAAATATACCATAAAACTCAATTATAAAATGGAACCCCTACCCACTTTATTCATAACTCATTGAGCCTTTAAATATCACAATACCCTATATATTTCCCTTATAAAATTCCCTACTCACATTTTATTGGTCTTGGTCTTCTTAAAAGACCATATTTAGTGTTGTAAATAATAGATTTAGAGGGTTCTCGCCGAAGAAGTGGTAATCTCTTTTATCGAATTTTTCATGATTAATTCTTCTACTTTCTCTTCATTTTTCGATTACACTATTAAGTAATAACTAAATTATCACGTATATACATATATTTCATTATGGTAATGGGAAAAAATTATTCCACCTTCAATCCATCATATGAAAAATGAAATCACCACACGTGCGTACGTACAACTTAACGTATCCACGTCATCGTGTAATATGTTTTTCACCACCACTTTACATGGAAGGGTATAATGATGGAAATAATAACAATATATAAATATTATAAAAATATATTTATTCTATAACAATATATATACCATCCACTTTCATACCATTTTATAATTAAATGAATGATATCATCGCTTGTGCATACGTACGACCTAACATCTCCATGACAAGATACAATTCATTATCAATGATATCCATTAAATAATGTTTATATAAATTTATATAATGATAAAATATGATATAAATTTTGTTAATATAATTTTATAATGATAAAAATACGGCCTAATAAGAATAACCCTGACTTACTCAACAAATTATGCAACAGAAAATGACATAGTTACTACACGAATAACGAGTAATAATGAAATGTTATTGACAAAAAGATGATAATATGATCATATATGATGTCATAAAAATTAATTTGATTCTAGAATAAGTCAATTAAATTATTTAAATTATTATACAGGAGGTTTGGATACATACAAAGGATATCAGACCTAAGGTAATGGATAATTTTTCAATTTCATTATTATCCGATATTGATTTTACGTAAATATATACTAGGGTATATTTTACATCCATGTCCATGTTTCTTAAATATGTCTTCCAAAATATTATCTCTATTCATATACAATGGTTTAAAGTCAGTTTTAATCATTAGTTAATTTTTATTAAATTGTATTAAAGTAATCAGTTTTCTTTTTTGATACGAGGTACTTTTTGACTTTCTGACAAAAGTATGAGAAAAAAGTTTTCTTTTAACTTATACAACATGAATGGATTTTTACATTTTAATAATTCCTTATTTACATGAAGAATATTTTAAAATATTTCATGTATATTGTCAAGTAAATTATATTCTTTTAAAGTTTCATATACTTTTGAAAAAAGAACACAATTTTGAGGAAGAAAATATATTTTCCTCAATAATTAATTTCAAGGGTTCTATCAACACTATTTTCCATCTAAGATGAATTATTTAATAGGGTAATGTTTCAATTATTCTATCCTTGTAATTACTATGATATTATTATGATATTTTTATGGAATTATATTTATGAAATCCATTTGTATTACATGGATTATTTTATAATTTAATGATATTGAATAAACCCATTTTATTTCTTTGGTTATACTATAATGACAGATTTATGTTTTTGGGGAACACATAATAATGTTTTAATTATTATATGGGTGGGACCTATATATCTACCTAATGGATTAGGTAATGATTTATATCGCATGAGATAGATATGGATGGATGGGGAAGTGATCTCAGTTCAGTAATATAGGGATAAAATAAGGAGTAAACTCAGTTCAATAATTTACTTTGTCCATTCAGATGGTCTTTATAATGAGGCTAGACTAATATTAAATGATTTTATATTCTTAAGATTATGACAAAAAATTTCACATATTATGGTATGACTTTTGGGATTAAATTCACTGATTCTTATGAAATTTTATGATTTATACCATGACATGATTCAGGATCTTTCATATGTTGGATAAGATTTTCAAATGATATGTTCTTAGGTATTATGATTATAGTATGATTGATATCTCTATTGTTTACCATTACTAGGAATCTAAGCTAACCCTTTCATATGATTCTTTCCCTATGTCATGAAGAATGATATAAAGTATGATATGTCCAAAAAAGTTCTAGTTATGATGAAATTAGTGGGAGATAATGTAGATGTTATATGAAACAGTTGTTTGTGTTTCCCATTTTCTACAGACAGTAAACCTATATGGTCCTGGCGCGGTTTTGTAATATTTTGTAGTGAATATTCATCAAATTTTGAATTAATATATTTTAATGTGATGTATGGGTTGTTATAACCATAGAGCATCTAAACTGATAACAAACCAATAACATTGGATCTACGACATCATTGACTGTCGATGGGCTCCACCAAAACCCACAATACACATCACCCAAACCGGATATAAAACAACATCTCATAGATCAATAAATAAAAATTTCTAACACTAACTTGAGAAAACAATGTATCTTCATGAATTAATAAGGTATAGATGTTAAAATAATCTGGCTGACCATTAACTTATTCATTGGTCGTTCGGATGCCAAATCAAAACAACACCGATGTTGAAGGCCTCAATCCTGAAACAAAGACCACCTAAACCGACATCCAAAAACCTTAATTTTACCAATGATATATATCATCCATGGAGAATAGAAGAGGACCATGATTCCTGATAAGTGGATAGGGTAGAAAAGGGAAACACATGAATAAAAAATTGATGAGGCTAAAAAATAGAAGCCAACAAAATGATAATAATCAAACATCAACAGATTCTTGAATCTCATTGACCATTGAACCACAAACCCCAAAACATCGTCATCATGAATATGATATATCTGACTAAAAGAGGCATAATGGAACATGAGGATATATCATATTGATCAGAAAATTATTTAACCTGAAAACAACATTCTTCGGGCCTTAGATGCCTCCTTAAAAGAATCCATCATCTATACGAAATGGAACTAGAGAACCATCACCTTAGAAGATGCGAGAAATAGGACAAAAATAGAAGATCTCCAAAACATTTTAGAGATCCATGTATATGGAGTTCAAATAATTAATATTTATGTGAAAATGGAGAGTAATGGATAAATATAAGAAGAACAGTTCCCAAATGCAACACTGGTCCAATATAAAAAGGTTTGTGGAGGAAACCTCGGAGGAACTGAGAGAAATAGGGGGAGAGCTAGGGGAGCAGGGAGAGAAAGAGGCCCTTATACGGTCAGAAATTTATATGTGGATCTCAACTATATACATTTTCTAATATTGTTTATATCATTCTTCTGTAAAATGGATATATAGTAACCTTTGGTATATTTAATTAAGTGTTAAAAACCATGGTGATAACACTTATTTGGTTAGTAAATGTGATGTATAACTATTTGGTTTTCATAGGATGGGTATTGGTTTTCTTGAGGATATGGATACCAC
Source organism: Viscum album (assembly GCA_963277665.1). Taxonomy (NCBI): domain Eukaryota; kingdom Viridiplantae; phylum Streptophyta; class Magnoliopsida; order Santalales; family Viscaceae; genus Viscum; species Viscum album. The sequence continues at coordinate 649,915,562 of OY728150.1, forward strand.
TGATTATGATAAGTAATGTCATGTGAGATACATTTTTATTCTATTATTGAATGACTTGTAGTGCTTCTACTATCATAGAATGGTTTTAACGGTATAGTTAATTATATTCCATGAATTTTGGATTGAGATGTAACTTTTTTTATCTAAGAGGGGTAGAGTATGTGTATAATCTTTGTGGGGTTAGAAAGATAACTGATTTTTGAAGGAATAAGTGATTAGTCATAACAATTGTGAGATGCCTCATATTTTTAGAAAAAAATAATGGAGGTTATTTTTCATGGAGAAATTGATATGTGAGATATCATGGTTAGATATTTGGGAACAATATCCTAGTTTCAATATTATGTGACTCATTAGAGAATGAGATTGGGTTTTTACATCTGTGTTAGGGGAGTGGAAAAATGTTTGGTTTAGAGGACATGAAACTGAATATTGCGTAAGAACCCATGGGAGTTTCTTTAGTGGGTCACTCTATCAAGAAAAGTTGATAGTTTGGGTTGGAATGGATTTTCAGAAAAAGACTCTTTTCATGAGGGAAATTTTTGTCTTGGGAATTTTGGTTCATTTTTATTTTATGGATATGTGAGTAGAAAATTGGAAATCATTTAGGTTATAGGGAAACCTATGTGTTGTAGTACTAAAGTATAATTCCCCTGGTTTTTGACTGTTCATTAAAGAATTGGGAGACCATAGTGGGATTCAGAAAATGATTATTCTTAAGGTGTAAAGGATGATGTGGTGTAACATTTTGATCAATTATGGGACAAAAACACACTATAATATGTTAGATTATTCTGGTTATGGTGGGTAAAGGTGATGATGGGAATGTAATGTAACATCCCAAGATTTTATAACAAGACCTTTTTGATTGATAATAGGTATGAAATGCAATAAAATTATTATAATAGAATATAACATCCCAAAACAATACAATATATTTGTTTTAAAATAAATTGAATCACTTTGATAGATTTCAATACCCACAATGCTTAGTTTAAAAGAAACATGATTCTTTTTTAAAACGTTATAATTTAAACATGGTCATTATTACCTAGCCATTAAACAGTGGGTGTGAATTGTAATAAATAAATTATTAATATTATAAGGTTTATAGATCTATAAATTAAATAAAATTGATATTTATTTATTATAAATAAAATGACAACCATTTGATATAAAAAACCATTTTCTAAAAAATATTTCTTCTAAAAGGTCATTTACTCACACTTTACACATATGATTTATAATTAGTTATTAAAAATTTTATAAATGTTATTTGAAAAAATTAAAATTAATTCTGAAATAATCATATTAAAAATATCTTATAGATAATTGTCCTTAATTTTACAAAATGTCTCATTTTTTTATAAATAGTGAAAAATACTATTTTTTACTAAATGTTTAATTTTTGTTTACATTATATAAAATTTTATATTTTATATTATATTTTTTTCATGTAGAATTAGTTCAATTTTATATATTTAAATCATTTTTATTTCATTGGAATCATTTTTATATAGAATTTTTGTTAAAAAACATTGTAATCTTTTGAATATATTCCTTTTGAAACCCCGCTTTCTCATCATGTTGGTGGGATTAATTTGAAAATAAATATTCCCACCTACGAGAATTTAATTTGGAAAAATGGATTCCATAATTGGAATAATAATAATATATACTATCTAATATGGCTGTATTAATTTTTTACCAAAATTAATAGTGAAAAGGGTAATAGTTAATTACAACCGTTAAGGTGAAAATGAGTTTACCATAAGGTTAAAATAAGATTATAATGGTAACAATGACCTATAAACTTATCAAAATATTATATTATGTCCATATATAAAACTTATAATATTCCAAATTTTAAATTAAGTTTATTTTTTATCTTTTTTATGGGTATTACTTTATCATATTCGATTCCTTTGTGAAATTTCCATTTAACTTCCAATTGGGTTCCAGTTCCTAATATATAAAAGGGCACTCCCTCCACTCACATTTTCACACCCATAAATCCCTTTAGATAAAAAACTCCTTGGATAAAAATATTCGCAACTTCCTTGTAAATATTTTATTGATTATTTTTATACCATAATACCATCCCTTGGGTCCTTAAGTGGATATCCATAAGAGGATTCTCTTAGAGAAGATAATTATATTAAGAAATCAATTTTTTTTTCTTATTTTAAAACCTTCAATTATGTCTTGATGATTATAATATATTAAAACTGGTATCTACTATATAATAATAATATATTATGTTTATTTCAAAATATTTATCTATCTTTAGTTCTATCAAATGATAAATGAAATCATCGATCATGTGTATGGCATACTACCACCCCATGAACCGATGTAGTTCATTTATCAACACCACTATTTAAGGATTGAAATAATGATGGATTTAAATCATATATATTAAATTTATGATATTATTATACTTGTTTAATACTAATATCACATATATATTTTAAAAGTTCTATTAATTTTCAAATATGATAACATTACTCATGTTTATGGTGGACTGCCTCCCATTAAAGCGATGTGAATAATTTTTCAGTTAAGATTTAGATAGAATGTGGTACAGATATAATTAATGAACATATTTGATTAATATGAGATGATATTTATTTGTTAAAATTAATATATCCATCACTTCCTTAACCTTTTAACCATTAATGGAATGAAAATATTGTTTGTGCATATGTACGACCTACCGTCTCCATGAAATGATATGATTAATTTTCTGTGTAAAACATTACAAAATTGTCCTAAAAATTTATCTACTGACTAAATATGATTTTTATAACATTTTAATAATTATTTATATTATATATATATCAGATGTTTCAAAATCAAAAAATTCATGAAAACAATGCATGAGATAATAAGGCAATTAACACATGAAATAATGAAAATAATGAAATATTATAAACAAATGAGGGAATAAATGTTATAAGAGGATAATATATGATATTATGTAAATAATTATGGTTATTCTTTAATCAATTAAACTATTAAAACAATTATAAATGAGTGATGGACGTGTATTAAGGAAATCATACCCGATGTAGGGGTTTCTCGTCTCACTTTTACTTCTGTGAGACATATGCCATATTCACTACTAATTCCCATTTTATGGTGTATATACATCCCCTTTGAAATATATTATCATTAATATATTTATATTTATAGTATCTATGGTATCATCTGATTTCATTTATTTTATGTGGCTTATGATTCAGAAGTTACCAAAGTAATAAGGGTTTATCTCAAAATATCATCATTATTCAGGTTTATTAAAGTTTAAACATGCAATGGTGGAATAATTTGACATTTATATTTTAAAATTAATATTTTTTATAAAAAAACTAGTAATTTTGAACTTTATCATGTAATGTATCCATTTTCCAAATCTTTTTTACTTAAAATTATTGAGAATTTTTTTAAAAAATATCTGATATTATTTGTCCCCTCCATCAGAAATCCTTTTTCTTCAAAACCCATGTTTTTCGAAAATGTTTTGAATAATTTTGTAAAATATTTCCAAATAAATTATTTAATACATTTTTATCATTTTTTATTTTGAATAAATTTTTTCAAAGTAATTTTCAAGTCATTTTCAAAACAATTCTCAATTGGCTTTTACTAAAAATGTGAATGAAATATTTGTTTTAACATTTATGGCATGAATGGAACTTTCCACCATAATGAAAAATCTATGTTTTATTGTTTATTATACCATTTTTAAAATAATATTCCCAATGAAAATTATTTAAATGTGTTTCTTTAATTTCTTTTTTAAAATATGGTTTACAAAATGAAAAGGTTATTTTTTATGAAATTCTTTTAGGTTCTTTTCTAGTATTTATAATCTTAAATGAAATATCTAATATATATATGAATAATATAATCGGGGTATTATTTACTGATACCATCCTTACTAATTATCTAGATGATATTTTCCATTTTTACAAGGGATGTAGAATTTTATTACAATTCTCCATTTTATGATTTATTTTTTATAGTTATGTTTATTGATAGGGGTAAGTATTAAAATATTTTTTTTTCAATTTGACTATTTAAATTGATTATTTATCACCCATTTTATATGAATAATTAATTTTACATTTTATGTGAGGGGTGAGACCGGAAATAGACCATTGATTCATTATTAGATCTCAGGATACAAACTAGATAGTGTTTTGGACGAGTCCTAACCCATTTATTTATATGTCATAGAACAAGTCATCAATGGTTTATTTTAAAATTTTGACATTATGAATTCTATAATTATGAATTTAGTTATTGGTATTCAAGGTTATTATTCAATTATTTTAAATTTCCATGATTATGTTTTCATGCTAATGAGATTATTTATAAGGAATTATTTTATCATTATTTATTCCTTCCATGTTATATGTTATATATTGATTAAATGGCATACGTTTTAGTTATATACCATAGAATATAGATTAATATTTATTTATTCATTTATTATATTGTATTCTTACCATTACTAGGCATCTTAGGTCACCCCTTTAATTTTATTATTTCTCTAGGATATGTGGAATTTTTTTTTGAATGATATGTAGGGATATTCTATAAAGAAATAATTGTTTTATACAATGAAATACATTAGATATTTTATGTTTTCAATTTTAATAATAATATCAAGTATGTATATAGTGTACCAACACTATTTAACAATCCATTACTTAAGGATGTAATGACTCATATAAAAATTATAATGTAATAATGTAGAAACTAGAACTGTTGTACTAGGGTCTGGGTCAGTATAATTGGTATTAGTGTATGTTTAGTAAAAATCTTGTGAACTAGATTTAAAAAAAATATTAATGAACCTAACCCTATGACATAACTTGGGAATATGAATACAAGAACATACTAAATTTTTGGTAATGAATATATTATGTGATTTTCCTATAAATACATTTTTTTCTACATACTACATGTGAATGAGTTTCAAAATAGTTTCCCCTATGAGTAGTAAATTTTAAAAGGTTACATTAAGCTTTACTTGATTGTCACATAGGGCACAAAAATATCCCTTACTATGCACCTAGTGTGACCTTTCTAGAATATATTCTTAGGATATTCACATTTTATTTACAAAACATTATAATGGATTTGAATATATTAGGACAAAGAATGAACACGGTTAATCCAAATGTGCCTTAGGTTTAAAAAATGGTTTTATGATTTAAAAAACATATAAATGAATATATATGGTTTTCACACAATGATTATTGTTGGTCAGACTATTCTTTTTTGTTTTACTCAATGACTATAACCAAAAATAGTCATGTTAACATTGAATGTGAAGGAAAATATGGTGATTATCACCAACCAAATGGGATGATTACAAGAGTGAAATATTTCATAATTATTCATAAATAGTTTTCCCAAAATTTGATTATCAACATATACCATAACCAAAACTTGTAATTTTCAATGATGTAAAAGATGGAGTTCGCTAAAAACTTGAGTTGTGGAAACAAATAAAAAAAGAATACTTTATTTAAATCTTGTGAGAAATGTGTAAAGTGACACCTAAGAATTTTTGTCAAATGTATGGGGAATTTATTAATCTGAGGAAAAGTTGGGTATAAAGAAAATAATTTTTGAGGAAAAATGAAGTGTAAAATGGACGGATGCAATTCTCATCCTAGTTATCTATTTGTATTTCATTATCTTAAATGTGGGGAATTAGGGAATTATTAGAGTCAATCAACTTTTCTAAAGGTTAACAACTAGACCAAGTAAAGACCTATGATGAAATTAATTAATGAATAATTTATGTATTAGGAATTTCTAATATAGTTTTAAAATTTTTATACTAATTTTATTTTTTTCAGAATCATGCAACATCTAAGGATTTTGAAAATTTTTAGAAGAATATGTGTCTTTATTAATATATTATTTAATGATAACATCCTGGGTTTATGTGTTTAAGGCTCTTCATGTGGTCAAAGTATTAAATACCACTTTTGAGGTTTAATGTGATGGGAGTTTACAATGATTATTCATAGTTCTAGAAAAACAATAATAGACTAAAAGCAATTGGATTGGTTAAGAAATAATTTTTTATAATGAGTTACAATACATTTTTTTTGGAATTAGGATTCATGATATTAGTAACCATTATAGTTTACCATTTCATTGTTTTTTCACTAATTTTGGATATTCAATATTTTGTAATGTTATAATATTTATATTAATATAGTTCTATAAGAAGGACAACCCATATATCGGGTGACAATGAGTCCGGTCTGTTAAGGTTATGTAACTTGAACCCACAATAGAAGTATGATCAAAGTTTAATGCATACCACTATCCTATGTGATGTTCTTATTAATATTTCTATATTTATAGTTAAACAATATGATGAATTAATATTAATAATGAAGAATTGGTAATATTATTTATGGTTGTAGACTAATGTATTATATTGGATAAATTATTCTTATCATATTGGTTCTTGAAAATAGTTATATTTGGATGGAAAGACATGTCACATTTTTATAGATTTAATGATCTCTTAAAATGTATTTTTATTCCCTTGGGAATAAAAATTCCATCTTCAATATTTATTTCCAATAGAAAAATAATGAAGTAGATATTTTTTAAGGATTTCCAAAAGCTTAAATTGTTCTTATAAAATAGAAAATATGTCAAGTAATTTTATTTATTGATGTTCTTTGTCTAGATCGTAGAAGAATCCCTTAACGTTTTTAAAATTTACGTGAAATATAAATTTTATTGATTATATTTAAATCTGACAAATCATATAGTCCCTTAACTCAACATATATTTATAATTTTCTCATTGTTGACATTCTATTGATCATTGAATTTATATTAATAAATGTCATCTATTATCCTACATCACTATTTGGGCATTACACTTATCTTCCATGTTCTTATATTCAATTCCATCATATTTTCTTATACTTGGAATCCTAGTTATGAGATTATTAGAGATAAACGTTAGAATTCCCATTCTATCTTACCAAGATAATTCTTTATTAACCCTTATCAAAATATTTGATTTCATGAAAGGTATTTTATAATTTAAAACCTTTTATTACAATGATCAAGGTTAAATTACGAGGACACAATTTATCTAAAGGGTTAGAATATAACATCTTAAGAATTTAATACATAAACTTCATTTTTGATATATTGAATTAAATAAAACATAAATCTTAGAAGATAATATAAAATCTTTAGAAATTATGATATATTTAATTTATAATAAAATTAATCTATTCAATAGAATGTCATGCATGCAAAGTCGGGTGTAAATAAAACATGATACTATATTAAAAATATATTATTTAAACACAAATATTATAAACTAGTAAATAAATTTGTGGTTATGAATTGTACTAAATAAATTATGAAAATTAAATGGTTCAAAAAAATATAAAATAAAAAATTTAATATATATTTATTATAAATAAAATAAAATCCATTTGAAATAAAAGAAAATTTTCTATAAAAGAAAATTCTAAAAGGTAGTTTAATTTCTATTTTCACAAATAATTTATAATTAATTTTTTACAGTTTTAGGAAATTTATTTGAAATAATAAAATTCATTTTTTAAATCATGATATCAAAATTATCATAGTGTGAATTTTTTGTAATTCTCAAAATTGATTCATTTTTTGATGAATAGTGAAATATTCTAAATTTCACTAAATCAACATTTTATTAACTATTTAAAAAGATAAATTATATTTTAAAATTTTTAAAAAGTAAAATGAGTTTAATAATATATTTATTATTATAATTTATTTCAACAGAATCATTTTCATATTAATCTTCAATAAAAAAATTGTAAACTTTTGAATAGTTTCAGTTTAAAAACTAACTTTGATGTCATATATACATGATTCATTTTAAATTTCAATATTTACTTATATTAATTAAATTTTGAAAAATGTATTAAATGTTTTTATTTATAATAACTAATAATATATAATATTCTCAACTTTATTTTTGAACAAAATGAATAATGAAAACAAAAAATAATAATTACAACAACTAATGTAAAAATGGGTGTACTGTGGAATTAAACTAAGAAGACAATAGTTTAAATGACCTACCAACTTGTCAAAATATAATTGGATGGAAATATTTAATCATTATACAAAATAAAAATGAAACAAATTTTTATATTTAATCTTATTCTAATGACTCTATCATTTTGGATTATTTTGAGTAATTTCTATGTATTTTCTAAGAGGGTTCCCTTTCCCTACATATTAAAGCGTACTCCCTCCACTCACTTATTATCACACCTCAAGTATTTTAGCTTTATCATGACCTAAATAACTAATTATAAAACATAATTGTATATAATCTATAGTTTATGTTCTTCATAATAGTCCAGCCCTATAGTCCTTTAGTGGAGATTCAATTTTGGTTTCTCTTAGACAATGTAATTATCTTAAAGAAGTCCTTAATGTTATTTATTATTTTTTAACCATAAATTATGTATAAAAACTAACAATATAAGAACTCCAGAATAAAAAACTACTAATATGTTGTTATGTTGATGGTATAATATTTTTCCACCATGACATCCACCAAATAGTAAATGAAATTATCCATCGTGTGTACGACGGACTACCGCCTCTAACTATTGTAGTTCTTTTTCCACAACTACAATTAAAGGATGAATATATTGATATATTTACCAAAATAATATGTTATTTATTATATTATTATACTTATTTAATTTTAATATCATGTATAACATTTTATGTTTCATTCTGTTTCACATACGATAATGTCGCTCAAGTGTACGGTGGACTACCCCCTCATGAAGCGATGTGAATCATTTTTCACTACGGATTTACACATAATGTCATAAATATAATATTAATGAATATATATGATATATATGATATTATATTGATTCTATAAAGTTAATTTATCAATCACATTATTAACATTTCACTCATTAATTGAAAGATAATGTCTCGTATGCATTTGTAAGGTTTGTCGTCTCCACAAAGTAATGTGATTCATTTCCTATATAAAACATTACAAAATGGTTATATACATGTATCTAATGAGTTAATATTATATTTATAACATTATTATCAATATATATATGATATAATATATATATATATATATATATATTATTCTATTCACATGAAGCAGAACATTCATGAAAAAACATGCATGAGAAAATAAGGAAATAGACACTCGATACAAGGAAAATAATGAACTTTTATTAAGAAATAAGTGGTAAAATTTTATTGTAGGATAATAAGTATGATCAAGGTTCTTTTATAAATTAATAAAATTCTTAAACCCATTATACATTGGTTAAATACACATAATATCAAAATTAGACCTATATACAAGGTTTCTCGTCTCACTTTTACTTCCATGAGTCATATTCCATATTCACCACTTATTTACATTATGTAGTGTATATAATTCCATTTTTATATGTTATATTATGAATACATTTGTCTTTATGGAATTTAATGTGTCATTTGACGAAAATGTTTTTTATGGGGCTTATGATTTCGAAGTAACAAAAGTGGTAACGTTTTATTTGAAACTCTCATCATTATTCAAGATATTTTATGATTACATCACCCTTGAAGGTATTTTTTGATATTTCTATATTAAAATATATCTATTTTCTTCACATGTTGTTATTTGTATTGTTATTTAGTTCATATTACAATTTTTCCACTCTTTCATAATTAAAATGATTGATTAAATGGTTTTAATAAAATCCAATATTATTTCTCTCTTTGGTTAGAAAACATCTATTATCAAAACCCATGTTATCTAAAAAATCATTCAAAAATGTTTTTAAATATTTAAAGATGATCTATTAAAGTTATTTTTATGCATTTTTACTATTTCTAAAAAACATAAAGGAATATTGATGTCATTATCAAAATAAATCACTTTTAAAATTTACCGTAAATGAGAAAGGATTATTATTTTTTATTTGTATTGAATGAATATAATTTTACACCATTAAGAAATGAAATGTTTTAATGGTTATCTTAAATTTTTTAAAAGTATTTTTTCAATGAATTTTGATTTCCCTTTTTTTAGTTTTTGTTTTTGAAACGTATTATTCAAAATGAAAATTTTTTTTTATCTAAAAAATATATTTTTTAATTTCATGGTATTTATTATCATAAATAAAATCAAACATCCATTTAAATATTATAAAATAAAATATTTTTTATTGATATAATATTTTTTTTTCTAATATATGGTTTATGATCAGGTTGAATGTTGATGTACAATTTCATTACTATTCATCATTTTACTATGGATGGTTTAGGATTATGTTTATTGGTTGAGATATGTTTTGAAATTTCATATGTTAGTTTTTAAATGCAATTTTATATAGTGATTGTGTTTCACCCCTTATGTAAGATGAGTGGATTTGTCTTAGTATGTGATTTAAAGGGTCTTCTATAGTCCCTTCATACATCATTATGTCTCATGAGACAAACATGATTGGGTTTTTTCAAAGTCCTTTTTAATTTATTTTAGAGGACTCTGAATGAGGCCCTAACATTATGTTTTAGATGTCTATAATTATGAGTTACATAATTACGATTTGATTTATTGATATTCCATATTATAATTTGATTAATTATACTTTTTTGGTTAAGTATTGAAGTTTATGTGATTATTTATATGCAATTATTTTATCATTATTTATTATTTCAATATTATGATAAAATATTGATAAAATGGAATGTTTTCTAGTCACTTAACATGACATATAAATTATTCCTTATTTATTCATAGGTTTCTTTATACACATACCCTTACTAATAATTTTAGATCACCCATTTCATTTTTTTATTTTTTTTCCTAGGATACTAGGAATAATATTTTCATTTATATATAGGGATATTATTTGAAAAAATGGAATTATCAAGGGAAATATTTTTCTATTTTATGTTTTCAATTATAATAATAATTTCAAGTATATATCTATTTTACAAAAAATAGTAAAATATTTTGTCCTTCAAGATGTTATTCCTTGTATCTTATTCCAATATAATAATAACAAAACAATTTTGGGCTACTGGGGTAAGAGTCATGACATGGGAGGTGTCCCTAAATGGTGGTAGGATACATCAAATACTGATCAGGGTATTATGCTATGATCAATCTGAGCATTATACTTGATAATATTAATTAGTGATTGGATGAGTGCAGATTGGGATTAGAGATATGTGTGTGGTGTTCGAAACTTTAATGAAATTTACTCAAGGTCTAATGTAATTGATTATATATGATGGGGAGAAACCCATTGTATATTGGGTAGTGTCACCTTAATTTTTTGAACATTATAAAATGATTAAGATGAATCCATTAGTGATCTGATAATTGGAAGTGATGATGTTTCATGTTGGTATCCAGTATGAGAGGCTCAATCAAATCTAACCACTATGATCAGTAATGGAGAGTTTTTGGGAAATAGAGATAGGTTAAATTAGTTTATAGATATAATTATAAGGATACCTATACGATGGGATGCAATTAATAGGTCCCAAATATATACCCCTTATGTTTCAATGGTCATGGGTGTGGTGATACTAGTTATTTGAAGATCGATAAGAACCATGATGATTTTTTAGGAAATTTTATTTTAATTTATTCCTTATTTGATACCGAATATTGTATTTGACTATAGAGTATGATAGAGTCTATGTTCTAATTCAATTATTTGGGGTATTTTAGTGCGATCTGAGATTGAGTTGGTTAAGATGAGTTATAGTGTTTATGGTGAGATTATAATGAATAATGTGTTTGGATGAGGACCCAACCATAGCATTAAAAAACGAACATGTTTTTCAAAATGATGTGTGAACTTGGATTATTTTTTTCCTCCTCTAGAGATTAATGAATCTATATGAAAATATTTGATAGTGTGCCGATGGTTATATTTGAGTCTTTTAGGAAAGGTCATCCATAGGAGGAATAACCATTATTGTTTTAGAGATTATAGTGTGGTGAAGGAGAAAATACATAGATCATGTTAATTAACCCTTTGAAATATTTGTTGGTAGGTTTTTTAATGATTGGGGCACTATGAAAAAAATCAATCATTATAAGCGGTTTTTTTAGAACCGTTACTTTGGGTATGGATCGATTTAAAAAACAATATTGTCTTTTGGTAGATAAGTGTGATTAATCATCATATTATAATGGGTTATGGTAACAAATGGGTAGGTATGATTTTGTTTAATAGTGTTCTTTGGTGTATGGAGTTGCATAATAGAATACCACTTAGTGTTCAAGGGTAGAACACATAATGTTTTTGTTAAATTAATGATTAGTGTATATTTGTTTAATAGTTTTAGGAATACTGAGGCATCTCAATGATGAAAGGTGTTTTGGTTGGGTGTTTTTAATAACTTTCATTGTGATAGGTTTTGAAAAGTAGTGAAAATTTAGTTTTTTGTTCCCATAGTATGGGAAGTTTAAATTAATGAAATTTTAATCAGGATTCCAATGGTTATAGAATTTTTTGAAGATGTTTTTAGGTTTATTGAAATCAATGAATATGTTTGGGGATACCATGTGAGAGTAATATTAGGGTGATGGTGACATATTTCTGAATTTTTTCTTTATGTGGTTTACCACACCAATACAACTGGAGGATATAGAGTAATATATTTTTCTATGGGTTATTTTAATGGTAAGGCTATTAAATATGACATTTTTTCAATGAGAATTAAAATTGTGATAATACCTCTTAGTCATTCCATGATTAACATCTAGGAAGAGGTGACACATCATGAATATATAAGAGACCATTAAATGAATTCTTGGACCATGAGTATGAATGTTTCATCACACTATGACCTATATAATTGTCACCATGTTAGTGATTCTCTAATATTTGAGCCCTCTACTTGGGTATAGTCATGTAGTGACTGATAGGGACTACACTACAAATGATTTTGAAAACATTGATGGGATATCTTCTTTGGGGAGGTTATTTCGTGACCTATAGGGTATGAAAAAAGAACACCCCTAGAATGTAAATATTATGAAGTTTCCCTCAGTATATTAATTTACATCCCTTTTTTTACAAATTTAACAGATTCTTAAATTTCATTTTAGGGTCAAATCCACATGATATTTAGGTAATGCGGGTATATAGATTTCTATTTTTGGTCATCTTAGTCCCTATATATTATCCCATTAAATCTTCCTTCAATATTGATGATTTATAGATGAATCCCTAGAATATTGGGAGTATTTTCTTCCCTATACTTCCTTAATTCTTATTTAATTTGACTTTCCTAAAATTTTGGAATGATTTAATCTTGGGTTTGACATTATTTTGATCGAAGCATGTTGGAATCATACCAAAATATTAGGGATTTTTCTGGACTTCCAGGAGGAGGTCCCATGAGGATGAAAAGATAGAATCACTCACTATTTTATTTGAGGTATATCAACCTAATGATGTTTCTTATACATTTAGTTAAATTGGTTTGATTTGAAATGTTTCCTAATGCAGGGGGATTAAGTATTATTCCTCATACTTACCAGAATATTCCCACTAGCAATTGGCATGTTGTTTCTCATTGTTTCAACATGTGGATGTCTCTCAGTCAGTTTTAGGTAGCTATGAATCATTTTTATAATTTTAATAATTAATTATTAAATGTCACAAATAAATGTTTTGATTTGGAAATATTGATATAGGAGCATGATTATTGATATTATCTGGTATGAGGCTAATATGGGATTAGATAGTGTTGTTTTTTCATTGTAGGATGGTAATATATTTTAATGAATTAGGTTGTTAATTGATATCTCACTAATGTTTTTAGATCTCCAAATGTGAATGTAATATGTGATCTCACCACATGTGTGTAATTGATTTATAATAAAATGATTTTCTATTCAAAAATCATATAGTAGAATTAAAGATTCAAGGACCATAATGGGACCTTGAACACTAGATTGGGGTCCCAGTAATGAATTACCATGAACATAATGATAGATTTATGACGAGATACATGGAATCTATAGGGTTATATATTAGATTAATGGAATATAGCGGACCTTGATCTATGTTACCTTACTCCTCCATATATAATCATGAGTGATTGGGCTGGAATAATTTTCTTATGAGTTTTTCATATTTGAATATTATATATCTTATAGCCACTTGACTTTAAGAGGACGTGTATGTGTTGTACATGTATTACTCTACTATTTCTCTCTCTGTGTGTGTACCTAATGTCGGATACCACACTATGTGTTTGTGTATAATACTGATTCAAGTACCGACCATGCATATAATTTGAGGGGGGTGGACTTTACAACATCCATTTTTAATATAGTGGTTGTATTAATTTTATCGTGTAGCTAATTAGTATATATTTTCATCATGGTTGTGTTAAGGGATATTATTCTCTATGATTGATAGTCTTAGGCCATGGATTGGGTTAACAAATTGATATACCCTCTAGGGTTTCTTGGCTGATATATAACATAGGGTTCCTTGGTGGGTTCCCATATCTTATGTTGACCCTAAGGAGGGTAAGGCCCAAAGGGATAGTATAGTAATATACTAGTATAAACACAAAGGTGGGAATATATTGAGTTATTGATAGGTTAGGATAGGAAATGTTTGTTGGGTTAAATTCAGTTTTCAAAAAAAGTGTCTAATGTATGAGGTAATAGGTAGAGGGTATGACCTCACGTGTAAATGTTATCAAGAAATGAGGTTGGATCTAACTCCAGGTAATGGTGGCCTTATAACTATCCAAGAATGGGATGTTTTCCCATTATATATATATATAAATATATGATATGTGATTAAAAGGTGGGATCTATTCTTTCAAATGATTATTGATATATGATTTTGGAGAAGGATATATTCCCCTAGATGATAATGTGATATGATTTTAGGTTTTGTGTATATCCCATAATGAATATGTATATGACTATAGGGAAGGGTGCTACTTCCCCTTATGTTATATAATTCCAAGGAGGCCACAAATCCACACCCCCTGAAGACTATATATAGGATTTCATGGTGGATATTCTCCCATAGATTATATTATAGAAACTAATTCTATAGGGGTTGCCATCCACCTAATGATATTAGATTTGTTGATTTTACATTTTGGATTCTACCCATATTAATATATCAATGACTGATAAAATATTGGGGATACATCCCCTATTGATTATATTGTAAAAACCAATTTGATGGTGGGAAATAATCCCCCTGATTATATAGTGATGAATAATTCCAACGTGGGGTGTTATTCACCCTAATGGGAATGAATTATATAAAAATATATCTACCACTCTTTAAAGAATGTATGGATGAACTTGGGTTTGAAAATAGAACTCATGAATTTACGCTTCTTATTTTTTGTGATTTAATGTATATTTGATCATCCTAAATATATCACATTGTAAAAACACTATGTAAATATGTTTGGTTAGGTAAATAACTAGTGGTGTCTTGCGGAATTTTACTCGCTGCTTAATCAGGTGGCTATGGGATATTGTAATTGGATGAGACCACTTCATCATAAGTACATGTAGTAATATTCTTAGTATTAGATGATTGAGAGCGATATATTTTAAGGAGTAGTGATATGATGATCTACTATTATATAAGAGCCATATATTATTCAATTATTTATTTCATTATAATATCTTATAATATCATTTAATTTTTTTCATGATTAATGATTTTATAAAAACATTTATCATGATATAGCATGGAGATGTTTGTGGATTATACATACCATAATTCTTTTTTAATGATATTATTTTATTATTTTTACAATTTATTTTACTCTAATATTAGGGAAATTTTTCCACACACTAAGATCATAGACTCTATGTAGTAGTTCTTAGCATTTGGAAAATAAGGTGGAATTATAGAGGTTACGTGTCACTCAAGGCTGAGTGGGTGAGTAGTCTCTAGTAAACAGAATTACATTTTTCACTCTAGTGATTTCAAATAATTTCATATCCCATGGTTTATTTTTCTCTAATATCCATGTATCTTTTAGTCTTGACGTTCACAAGAGAAAATGATCTAATTGGACATTTACATTTATAAAGTGAATAAAATTTCCATTATATTCTATTTTAGTATGATCTGTTTTCATTAATGTAACATTATAATTTTAATTTTATTTCCGTGAGTCAAAAATATATAATTTGATATTCCTTAAATGTGA
The DNA here is from genome assembly GCA_963277665.1 of Viscum album. Classification (NCBI taxonomy): domain Eukaryota; kingdom Viridiplantae; phylum Streptophyta; class Magnoliopsida; order Santalales; family Viscaceae; genus Viscum; species Viscum album. Next base: position 649,931,824 of record OY728150.1, read on the forward strand.
TTCATGTGATATATTTATTAATTTTCATAATGTAATAAATGATTTTATAGTACCTACTAGGTATTTTTATCCTGGATAATTCTTCCATACATTAATCCATGAAAATATAAGGATAAATATTCACCATGTCATTCTTTGTTTCCCAATTTTTTTGCTATATATTTTTTGATTCCTATAGTGAAGTGTTAAATTAATATTAAATATTTCAAAAAACATTTTCTTTCCTTTCAAGAATGTGAAATAAGTCCTCATAATCGGATAACCCTATATCTATCTTAACATCATCAGTATTAAATAAGTTAGTAATATTTTTGGGTTAATTCTTTTGGATATGGTTATAAAATGTTTCATGTACTTTAGTGATGTTATGTTTCATATGTAATTACATTAATGTGATTGAATTCAATATAATATCTCAAATTTAACTACATTCATTCGGATTAGCTTCCCTTCCCTTGCAAACTATTTCTCTCACTCTACTATTATGATGTTGTTAAGATGAAAATGACACTAAATTCAAATAAACTGTCATATTATTTACAGTCAGTATAACTTTTTTTATCTAATCTATGTTACCATGAAGAAATTTTTGATGTTTCATATCATCTATTTTCCCCCTTCATCAGATTATTTTATAAATTAGTTTATTTCTCCAATTTTTACCATTATAGTTACAAAAAAATCAATTACAAAGAAAGGATTCAAAGGATTCCATTTATATGTTGGATTGGAACTATTTGTTTATGGAATTTTAAGAAAATTATTATTTTTGTTCCAAATTCCTTGGATTTAATTTGATCATGACCTAAGTATTTTTTATAAATTTTTTATATTTCATTCATAATAACAAATCACAAAATAATTATATGTGTTGTTGAGGTAATATTCTGAATTTATGGTCCCCAAAATATTATTCAAAATATTAATTTTAATCACGGGCCTCAAACTGATACAATTGAAATTGATTCACCAAGAAGTATCACTATAGAAAGACATGAAAAAAATTCAAGGGATAGATATTGATGTATTAATTAGATAAGAGAAGTTAGAGTATGAAAGTCTATTCGAACCCATATTATATAATGTCTCATTAAATTTTAATGGTTATAATAAAAAAGTCAATTTTTATATCATTACATAAAAATTGGTATTTGGATGGGTTTAATTACATAATTGGTTATTTTCAAAAATTTTTTATTCATTTACGTATAAAATATCTTTTAGTATATATAGAAATAAACTAAATCATTTTATCCCACAAAAATTAATCCCATTTATATCTATATTACATGGTTATATGTGGTTTATTGGGACATTATATATATCATCATCCATTAGAAATAATTTTCTTCTCACATTCACTGATTCTACACATAATATCACAACAAAATAAAGTCTATATCTCTAATAATAATGTTTTTTAGTTTACTATATTATTTAGATGTAATCTTATTGCTTTGACCATTATCATATGGTTTTTTATTTTGATACTCTCTAGTTAATGTAGTTAAGAAACTACTTGGTAATGGTATGATGTTTCCTCTACCTTAATATTCGTTAGTGCATTCTAACTATTTTCAAATGTATTAGATCCCATTTCATTATTGATAATACTCCATGATATCTCTTAGTAAATTTATTAACTTCATCAACTTCTTTTCCAAAAAATAGTGCATATCACAATTATTATATTTTCTTTTTTAGCTATTTCATCTGTCTAGTGTTTTTCACATTCTATGTGAATATACACATTATACAATTATGGTTCTGATATATGTCACATCTCCATCCATATTGATAGTTTCATCATATCATTATTGAATATGTTACATTAACTACCACAAAACAATGTCTTAGTTAATTTTATTAATAAATCATTATATATAGTAATTAATAGCCACCAACCAATACATTTTTCATTATGAAGATTCCTAGTTATTTCATTGAAATAACATGATAATTGAAAAATCATTCCATTCTTATTAATAAAGTACATTGTTTTATAATTATCAATATTTACCTTGTCTTCTAAAAATATTCATTATATTCCATTGACCATTTGAATTTAACACCTTTATGTGTAACCATTCAGAATAGATTGGATAATATGTTATGTTTTTTTAACAAAGATATGTTAGTATCCTCTTAATAAAATGAAACTATAAATATTCATTATATTAATAATAAATAGAAATTATTTGATGATTTATCATATATACCATATTTAGTGATAGTATGACCAATGAAAGAAGCACCATGAAGCTAAAAAACCTAGAAAAGGCAACAATGGATAAAATTTGTAATAAATAAGTAATATTGTAATTTTTATAAAATTTTCAATGTTATTGAATGATCTAACAGGAAAGGATGATGTTTTATAATCATAAATGGAAATGTTAGATGTGACTGATTTATGGAGATGCCACATAAATAGAATTATTATAACAAATACTATATTTGATGATTTTGGAACTAATATTAAAGAAATAAAATGAAAAATACAATTCATTGAGTAGATATTGTGTATAATAGTTTCAAAGTCTTAGTGGAATCCCTATAAATAATCTAAGGGGTACATAATCTATTTGAGTGAAGTATAAAAACAAAAATTGGGACTGGGAATATTAAAGGCATGTTCATTAGTCTAACTCCATGTTAATTCTAATCAAAACTAAAAGTCATATACTTTAATAGTATGAATCTGGTATCCTATAGATAATCATTGAGTTTATAAGGATCCTTCCAAACATTATAAGGGTTATTTCCTAGACTTCATGATGATGTATAAGGTATATCATAAGGATTATCTGATGACTTCAAAAATATATCTTGATGTCTGTAAATATGGATGTTGATGTCCTTAGGGATAAATTTTGATGTTTTTAAGTATAATTTTATACTTAATGTGAATGATACCATGTTAATAATAGTCATTTATACATATGATGTAAATTTTATATGGTGTTTTTTACCAAGGAAGATAACATACCTAAGGATCAACCATCCTAATGATATTGATACTGCTATGGATTATTTCATATTTTTAAAAATAATTGTAATGTATAGTGTGAACAAATGAGTTATTTCTTCTATTATAAGTTTGATTTTCATAGTAATAGGAACCACATAGGATTGATTAACGTAATATTTTCCTATTAAAGTTGTATATAATAGTCATTAGACTTATGAATGATATATAAGTTATTTGATCCTATATAATAATCATTTAAATATACTAATGAATCATTGATACCACATATTAGTTCATCAGATCAACTTATGAGTCATATTCCAATGATTGATGGAAGAGTCCATACATATGAGTGACTTAATCTACTAATGAGAGATATATGAATGTTCCAGGTTAGAGCATGTTTATTCTTATGTTATGAATTATAAACAATAAGTAAATTAGTGGATATCTAGAATTATTAATTCAACTAAAATGAATAAATCATATGTTTCTATGTAATATATTACTGATCGAATAATATAATAATTTTGATATTAAATTTTGATTTATAATACTCTTTTGTGTGACCGAACTATAAGAATAAGTGACAAATTTCACTGTTTTATTCTTCCATTCATTTAGGTATGGAAATACAATGTTGGATAACATTGGGGATTTTGTGGAGGAATATAAGTTTGTGATATTTTGAATATCTTGTAAATAAAATCATGAGTTCTATAGAATATCTAAATAAAGATTATCAATTGGAATAAATGAGTTAAAATTAGGACAAAGTTTCACACAAATTAAAAAATATAGTGATTTCATATTTCAAATATTTGAGGAAATATTTATGATTATATTATTAGAAAAATAAAATATGAGAAGAATAATAATATAAAAAAATCATGTGAGACCTTCAACAATGAATTAATTATGATAAAAATTATTTAGTAGAATATAATGAAAGCCCCATTACTATCTCGATATTAATATCATTTAATTATTGAAGGAGGAGAACCTAAAAACATCATGGAACATTATTTACATCGCTGAAGAATGGATACAAGTTCTATTATTCCATACTATTGTAAAAGGTGATAGTGTGGAATGTATCAAAGAATGATGAGGTAAACATGATGGTTGATTAGATTATACACTATAAATAAGGATAATTTTATATCGTAACTTTTAGTATGTGGATGGGAAATTAAGAATATTGGGAATGGTTACAAAAAAACAACCCCATCAAGAGAAAACCAGAGATTCATGGGAGATAACATGAACTAGGGGTAGCCAAAAATATTCCTTTAATTATATAATATATTGATGGTTATAAAAGTGTATTATGAGTGCATTTGTGAGTATGTATGATACCTTCCAAAACCCTTCTGTTATGATTTTGTAGTACTTTTAATCGAAAAAAATAATCTTGAAATTTAAATTCTTAATGTCTGTTGAAGAAAAAAATAGTATGTTACCTCATAAGAGATGAACCTTAAAAAACTCCTAATGTGTTGTCTTATATTATATTATGTATTACATACCATGGTGAGGGTTGTGGGTGTATCATCAGACCAATAACTATTAACTAAGGTTTTTATTTGAATAATGAGGTGAGATAACTAATGAAAAAAGTGGAACTCAGCAAATGTCAGGTACACTGAGTCACCCCTTGTGACCCTATATGATCTACTGATCACTAAATGTGTTATTGTATCTAATCTAGGTCTTCCAATATCTGTATCATTAAAATATTATCAGATTTCTCCAAAGATACATCTTGGTCTCCCAATACTTTTATTTAATAAATATTTTATGTTGTTTTAATAAACTATATGATGTGAATATTTTATAATATTATTGAAATTCCATAGATAGAGAAAAATATATTCTTTCGGTTTATGATAATGTGGTATATTAAAATAAAACCATAAGAAACATATGTAAGAGAGAGATAGGGTGTCTATTAATGATTCTAAATAAAAGAGGGACATCCACTACATAAATCATACTATAGTTGTAAAAAAAATTCTATAAAATTTGTGGAATGTAATATTTTTAAATAAACTAGTTTATTTGGAGGAGGTTATGAGTATGATATTTATATGTACATAGTTAAATACATTAACACATGTTGAAATGTATTTAATGAATTTTCATGTTTATATAGTCACTTTTATTATTGTTTTTAACAGCGGATATCAAAATTTTAAATAGTAAATTAGAAGAATAATTTTATGAAATAGAGAATTCACTTGGAAAGATGTTTTCAATGTGCATTTATCTTACAGAAATTATAAAAGTAATGGAAAAACTACTAAATATTAAAATGTGTGAATGTTTCTTGTTAATGATAAATTTTTAAAAAATTATTATGATAATTTTATAGTGTTAAGTTATTTATTAACTTCATATATGCATTGGTGAAATTACGTTATATCTCTATGAATGTTATAGATTATTATTTACATGTTAAATCTAAGATAATAATGTAACGTGAAAAATATTTAAATGAATCATATAAAATTCATACATAATTTATAAAAATACTAATAAAAATTTGGAAATAAATTTTTAGATTAGGTGACGGTGCAGATAACTCTCCTAACATATATAGTTTTGAACTGTAGGTGAAATTCAGGAATCTAGAATTAAAAAAAACTAAAAATCCCCAAAATATTGTAATAATAGAAGTTTATACATGGTATTTTATTGAGTGTAATGGTTCCAAGAAGATTCAAATCATTGGAATGAATATCATCATATCATCCTTTGACTAACCTATATAAATATCAAATAAAATGTTAACCCAGTCTATGGAAATAATTTATTTTACTAATATAGATTTCTCTATAATTATGGGTTGTCAATATAAATCATGATACATTTGGTTAAATAAGAAAATTGTCTACCAACACATCCAATGATGTGGGAATATCAAAATGGTTCACCCCCCCCAACTAAGGAATAAAGGGTAATAATTTTACACAATAATAATACAATACAAATTCTAAAAATACTATAATTAAATTAAAAAACAATAATTATTGGCTATAGTTAGTGTAACTAGAGGTCCAGATACACACCCTTATAATGTTGGTACTACATGAAAATTAGTGAAAAATATAGCAGGACATAATTAATGGGTATATAAGTGGATGGAATAAGAATTCAAGCAGATATTTATAAAAAACTATAGTGAAATAAAATTATACTTTGAAAAAAATATATTTGAAAGCTTGGAAAATTTTCATGATTACTAAAACATGAATAAAAATAATAATGTTGAGTGATGGTTTGTAAAAAAAATTAAATATTATTTTTTTGTCTTATTAAAAATATGAAATATCAATCAAATAAGATCTCGAATATAAAAAATATTATCTTATGAGAAATATAATTTATTAAAGGACCTAGAGAAATAAAGTTATTTAAGAAAAACACTCCAAATAATTATCATAATAATTATATAGAGGATTTAACAAAACATAATATATGATTATTTTGTGACTGAAGGTCCCAAAAATCATACCAAGAAAAATATTTCATATTGATTGGTTTTAAAGATTGAAAACTGAATTCAAATAATGATTCAATGGAAGAGTGAAATAATATTTTCATATTGATTGAATAAATCATAGAAGTAGAAGTTATGTATATTATAATAAAAGGAATCACAGAATATGTGAAGAACACATTTTGATGATTTTTAAAATATTATTATCTTATGAATGAGTTCCCAACATTTTTTCAAAATTAATTAATAAAGGATAATTATTTGGTGAATGAAAAAGAAATTATTGAATCAAAATTAAATATTTCACCTCAAAAATTTCTCAAATATCAAGAGAGGTTATTGAAAAATGATGACCCATGATTATTGAAGAGCTATATTGATGTTTATAATAATATTGTCAAAAATAATAAACTTTTATTTCTTTTCTTCTATATCATATAGAGATTCATAGAGGGTGTATTTAAATTGGAAATACTAAATTGGATAAAATATTTTCATTAGTAAAAGATAAAAAACATACTCAATACTGGGAAATCCTAAGGATAAGTGAAACCACATACTATCAAAAAAATTAAAAGTAGAAAAGAATTATTATTTCATAGAGATATGGGGCTATAAAAAAAGAATATGATTGGGGATAATAAATTTGTCTCAGCCATTTTCTTGAAATAATTAAATATTTATGACCCCCCATTATTACATTATCTATTTTTTTAGAATACTTTTAAAGAAATAGAATGAAATAAATTATTTTAGATCTAGGTAGTGTTGTGCCATTTTTACAATAAATATATGTCATCTATCCTAGAAGAATTTAATTCCAGTGATGAATAGTTGGTGATGTACAACCATTGAGAGGGATCTTGAAAGAAGGTGATTCCATTATTTCTAATATGAATCACTGAACAACACCATATCCATTTCAGTTCCTCATGAATGACTCTATATACCTACCATCTAGTGGAAGGTAGTTTATGGGGTGGTTTAATAATGATTCTTTGTAATGCATGTAGTTCAAGAAGCTATGAGGTTGGGTTCATTACAAATTTTTATGGGATTCAGACCTACTATTGTATATTCTTAGATAATTAAGATATCTTTTGAGTATCCTTCCAATATACAACTTCTAAATAGGTTACAATTGTCAAAAATTATGAGTTTTGACATTTATAAATGTGAACATCAATATATATAATAGGTTATACATCAATAAGAACATATGTATGTGTTATAGGTTTTCCATTTCTAGTACCATAATGATGTATTTAAGTTTTCATTTATTTTTTAAATAATTACATAGTGACACTAGTTTTATAGTTCTTTATTTCAAGGTGACATATCCCGAAACCATAGAATTTATTTCCATCTATGGGAACACTAGATTTCAGTGGTGAAAAGATGAATCTAATTATATTGAATTCATATATATCATTAATAAGTTAATTGAAACTATTTTATTTTGGTTCCACTTAATGATATATGATATAACATTTATTTTCTTCTGAAATGTACTGATCCATGTAGTCTAAAAACATGTGGTATGACTATTTGGGAGAAATATTTCAATAAATTATGGATATAAAACTTACTTTTATATGACCCTTTTGGGTTAAAAATGAATGGGGATGTGGCTCAGTGAGGATATGTTATTAATTTTAATGAATATGTCCTTTGAGAAAATATCATCTCATCTAATACGTGGCATGGATGATAAAAGAATGATAGTCTCCTTGGATGAATATTGTCCCCTAGGTTGGGGGACATGATATCAACATAAATATAGCCTAATGTGAATAATATCTTGAGGAAGTGTCCATAATGGAAGGTATGTTGCAGCTAATGGATATATTTTTAGTTAAACGAAGGATATATATGATCTCGTATGGAATCTGGCAGAATGAGTATATAAATAGTGGATTGATGATGTTCAGTTTCAACCCCATGGAATAATACTATGTATTATTTCAATATAGTACTTAAATGCAATGTAATTTGAGGTTAATATTTTAAATTTGTGTGGATTTACCATACTATGTTGGTTAATATCTTATTATATGTTTTTTATTATATAGTTTCACATCACCAGGTTAATAAATTTCCAACATCGAGTAATTTCATTCTATGAGAACGTATATAGAATGAAAATATTGACATTATATGATCGAGTGTGTCAAACACGTTGAATCTTCCCAAGAGTTCCTATCCCCATTATTGGATTAAGTAGAGACATGGAGAGATGGGATTACTCCTGAGTATAAGATCAATATAGGTTCTGACTGAACTATATAACAGAAGAGGTTTCCAATAGAGGAATTTTAATCATCCAAATTTAATGATCAACTCAAATCTCAAAGACCATATGAATCATGATTACTGTGAGAAACATGAAGTTATATAGGATTGATCACATTATATGGGCATGTAAAAATAATACATCAATTGGTATTACACATTGATGTCACAATTAATTTCATAATCTATCATGACAAGATTAATCCCATGTTTTTTTTCATGGGGAATATCATACAAATTATATTATGTTGGATTTTATATTTTACATACCATGCTGATGATTTTAGCCCCACATATTATTGAAATTCTATGTATATGTTTTATAAGGCTGACATATAATTACATAATGGGTCTTACTCATAATATTCCCTTTAAAAGAGGCGCTACTAAGAATATAACCCTTTGAAGGTTTTCATTCCTCAATTTGAGGTGACACTGTGGTCTTTTAAATTATTGTGGTCATGATGGATGATCGTAACAAATGATGTAAAACATGAAAATTTTGTATACTAATTATTTGATTTCATTGTTATGTATACATAGAAGGTCCAAAAAACTTTATGGTATATGGGAATGAGGTTGAGGAAAATGAAAACTCTAAAGTCACTCACATCCTATAAGAGGATAGGTTATGTACTGTGGGTGTATTCCACAATATTCGTATTCCACAATATTCTATTCTAGAGGGTTCTTAACAAAGGGGTTTTCATTTTTGGATTCTTTATGAGAGAACCTTAATGAAGAACTACTTGGGAATCTCCCTCTTCAAACTAAGTTCATGGAAAGAATTCACAAAGAACTTATGTGGAGGTGGTTCTTCGTGATGTAGGTGCTTTATATTGTCCATTTATTCTTAAATTTAATTATGATAGATTAATTTTATGCTATTACCTAAAAAGGTAAAATTATTCTCAATTTTATATGGTGTATCACAATTATTATTAAATTTATCTATCTCGATTCACCTCTATATCCCTCCCCTATCTTGGGAAGGAGTTTTATATTTATATGAATTATTGGGTCAACAATTTTCACAAAATGGTTGGCCATGTGGATATTCCTGAAGGAGCTTTGTGACAATATAAAATTACTTTTTGACTTCTTAAATTGTATTTAGAAAATTAAATAGAATGATAGTCACATAAGGGTGAACCTCACCACAAAATGGAGGGGAATTTGGAAGTAAAATTATATATGGAGGACATGTTATGAGGTTACATAGAATACCTCCATGCTTTAGAAAAATGATGACACCTTACTATATGGATTGTATAGTGCTCTTCCTTTAATCCTTAAAAGATGAATATTATCATTATAGGTATAGGTGAATATACATTATAGGTGATGAATTACATTAAATAATAACTATTTTTTTTGTGGAAACCCATTCTTTACCAAATATGATGATGAAAATTCATACACGGGTGGTTCAAATCGACATCCACAATTTGAAATTTTAGTTTAGAGGATATGTTTCTCACATAACACATGACCTCCCCCAAAAAATCAGTAATGTCTGGCTCTATATATATAGATTTATTTTCTTATTAATGGATGACATGCTTCATGAACCATGGATTCCTATTATGCAGTAATAGATTTAGTATTTTTTGGGAATATCATTGAATTGTGATCAATATTATATTACTAATTTTAGATAAAATTTGTATCATTACTGTACATCATGGTCATCCAGTGTGTTTTTGGGAACATTGAGGGCCATTATAAATGTCCCCCTTATGAAGGGTTCTAGGATGTATGAAAATAGAAAATATTAAAGGGAGAATGATAACATGAAAAGAGATACAAAGTTTTTTAAAGAGAGGTTCTACAGCTATATTAATGTAGTTAGGACCCATAATTCATTACCTTTTCATTAAACTACATTGAAAATGTGTCATATTCATGTGATTTTTAATACATTTAACAATGTTATTTTTCGTTGTTCATAATCCTCTTCACAAACCATCATGTATTCTCTTCATATATTTAATTCAAAGAAAGTTTTTTTTATGAAAACATAGTTCATATGCATAGAAATATGTAGTTCTAAAAGTGTTATACTGAATTTAGAACTTCTTTATATTTTCCATGAAAATTACATGAATTCCTAAAAAAATAAAATAATCATTATTTCAGTTTATGGAGAAGACAGATTCAATATATAATCACTTATTTGATTCAGTGGTTGCATCTTTATAGAGGATTCCCATCCTTAGAAATTTTAAGTCTTACCCTTGATATGATATTATCATTCAGAATGGTACCTTATGGAATCTTCTTATAAAATAATTGGATAAATACATATTGTCCTAAAAAATAACTATATTTTACGTAGGGCTACAAGAGGATCCTATAATTTTGATGTCTAGTTGAGGATTTATATCTAAACAGTTATAGATTTCCCCATAATTCACGCATGTGAACATCTCTATTATGTGTCTGGTAGTCTCTGAGTCATTTCAAGGAACTACCTTCATCCCAAAAATTAATCCATTGACTAAGTATGGTCATAAATGGATCAAAATAATTATAACTCTAGATTCACTATCAATTTTTAGTAGTTCATTATTAATTTTAATGTTCGATGGAGCCTAATGTTGTAATAATTATCTATAGGAAACACATAAATTTAATGGTCTTTGACAATATAGGTATATAAACTCTATGTATAATTATCTAATAAAATGGGTGCAATAATTTTTTAACAAGAAGTAAGAAAATTATAAACATACAATGTATCCACTAGCTTAATAATAAATCGATCAATTTATTCATTGGTTCCAAAGTACCAATACATTCCCCCTACTACATGGTGAGGTGATAATTAGTTTTTCGGATATGTGCCTTTTGGGAGGAATTCATATCCTTGGGGAAATTTAAGATGAGTTCCACCCCATGAAAAATAAATGGGTGGATGATAAAATGACTCCCCCTATAGGAAAATACATCTTAACTATAGAGTATGAGATCACTAGGAAACACTATTTATACCCATTTAATTTTAATTTTTATTAGCTAGCTGTAAATGCGTGTACAACATAATTGGATAAGGATAAACATCCAAAATATGAGGACCCCCAAAAAATTATTTTATCTGTATATCTGTTGAATATATTGTGATACCCTCTAGGAAAGCTATCACTCCACATGAGGCGATGTGTTTTTTATGAATATAAGCTCATGTATTTTCTTAGTAGTTGTTTTTTGATGTTTCATAATCGATGGATTTTCCTAGACTTTAGAAATCAGTTAGGTTTCAATATTAGCACACTAGTGAGGGTAATTTCACTAGCATTGGGATATCCCATTACATTGGAAGTTACAAATCCTTCTCAGGTTTATCATATACATGGATACATGAAGCATTGATGTTCCTAATATTTTATTAATGGACCATTCCTCTTTTATAAGGTTGGGTGGTGGAGCTTTCCAATGTTATGTATAATTAAATTTAAATAAAATTCCATATACTAATTCTTTCCCCATGATTCAAAAAAATGATTATGTTGTTTCAATACCCTTATATTTCAATAATTACTTTTGTATGATTAATACTCTTATTGGATATTTTTCTTCCCTATATTACAAATTCTAGAACAGTGATATATAATGGTATAGGAAACCTAGAAGAACCTTCTTAAATCATCTTATATAAAGAGAAGGTTTGATATCATAAATATATAGACCGATAATTTTCGAACCATACACTCTTTATAGGTCCATAATATATATTGGATATCTAGAGTGGCTGACATTATTACATATTACTGGGAATATGAGAGAGTTATATGTATCTATCTTTCATTTTCATTGGATGATTTTTACATGTGATTGTATCTGCAGGAATATTACATTTCTATCTACTTATGCTCCAAGGAAAATTCTATGGGAATATTAAAAATCATCGATATAACATTATATATACAGAAAACTAAGAGATAAATTTTAATGGGTAAATAAACCGTTTGATTCCTAGTATACCTTACATGACATCCTCTTTGAGTGTTTTTTTGAAACAAATAACCATAAAACTATATGTTCGAGGATTTGATAGGAATCTTAATTTTCACATTTCTGTCATATTATTAGTAGTAATTATTTGTAATTTTTAACTAGGGTTTTTTCCAATATCACTAAGATTGAACCTTAAATTCCAATGTAAACTACTCTACTAGTGGGGACCACCTATATTAATATGGTCACTAAATATAATGAGGAAGGGTAAACTAAATGTTCCTCAATACTTGCATCAATGGTTACATTTTTTCTTATCATATAAAATTACATTACAAAATGTATTCTTATTAATTAATGTAATTCAAGACTAGGTACTAATACTATTTCCAAGAAACATTTTGTGAGAAAATGGGTATGCTTCTATGTTTTTTCTACCATCATTGAGGCTTTATTGGGGGTAGTTTTTGACACTGAGAATCGTCTCTTCTAACTCTTCCATGTCTTTGATGTATGTGGGTTCAATTAGAAACACATTTAAAAAAATATCCATCATGTTCTAACTTTCATATAGAATATGGAGTCTAATGAGTGAGAATACATCTTATTCAATCATATTTATCATTAAGAGGAACATATAAAGGTCTCCACTGAGTATTTGGATCACTTTTCAATTGAAGAAATGAGACATTGTGATTGGATATATATGTATACTTTGGAACTTCAAGAATAAAAGGATAATGTTGAAAATGTAAATTCACAAATGTGAAAGATTAACATTGAGATTAAGGTATTTAAATGAAGGAGTTGTGAATTGGTTTCAAAAATATGAAAAATTATTCCATTAGATAAGGAAAAAATATCAATATGATCATACCACTAGTAGTCAATTGAAACTTCCAAACAGGAATTAATAGACATGCAAACATTTATTGATCAAAACCATTTGTATTAATTTTCTATTAATTTTATCTTATATGTGAAGATATAGATATAATTAAAAATATATATTCTATTTGTTTTTTTTGAAAAAAATAACAAATCATTATTTCCTAGAATATTTTTACCCTTCTTCATTTGAAAAATCATTTCATAAAAATCTTTGAAACCCTGCAAGGAAGCATAAAAATAACATGAAACCACATGAATATTGAATTTTATTTAGACAAATCCAATCATGGTATTCAAAAAATAATGTAAAACAACTTCCTCATAGAAATGGAATATGGATGGGTATAGTCTAATATATCATAACCCAAACTCTAGAGTTGGTGAACTTGTAGGAATATGTTCCCCCTATGAGTGTTTCATGGATAGGTAAATGTATAACTTCCATAATAATAACACTATGGTAGGTCTATATGGATTAATGGGTTCCTCTTGAGTGTCTCTCACAAATGGTAATTGGAATTACTATTATCGTTATAACACCAGAGTTACTCTATTTGGGTGAAGACTTCCCCATGGGTATGATTTAAGGATGGGTATAAGTATAAATAAAATCACTAAAATAATATAGTTAGACCATTATGATAAATTATTTGACTCAACATGATGAAGATCAAAATTCATAAATTTTGAATGAAGATTCTATTTTCAAAAATAGTTATAATACCCTGATGTTAGTTTTTTTTTTCACATTTCATATTGATCATCTAGATTAATATTCCAAGGGTGAAGGAAAAGGTGAATGCTCCACATTTTTCCAAGACCAAGTATTCTAGTAAGAACAACTCAAATTTTTCTGAGATCATATTATGGATATCATAAACATTCAGTTGTCTATTTGAATACCATTTCCCTTTCTTAAGAGTCATTTGGGGAAGCTTATCAGCTATGTACTCAATTGTTTCATAGATTTAACTTTAGGTTTATTCATTCTAATAATATTTTTCCCTTTCCAGTTTTTTCTATTCAATTTTTCATAGATCATGTTAAGTGTGTATCCAATGGGAGTATTCTCATATTTTACCATGGAATAAAATTTAGGTGTCGCATTATAGTTGTATTATGAATCTTTTATTATCCAGTTATATGTCATGAATGTTTGAAAAAAATGCTGATGATTAATATAGGAAATCTTTGACAAGATGTATCTGATGTTTATGGTCAAAAAATGTTGATTGTAATAAATAGAATAGGATAATCTAGTAACATAGATGATACAAACCTAATGTGAATGGTAAAAAAACATTGATGTGGATATCAAAAATGTCATGATATCGTGTATCTAGTTTATTGTCACAAATCTTGAACCGTACATCATGTTGTTTAAGGTCACATAATGTGGACTGGTATTGGATTTTCAATGGTGATATGTAAATATGTTTCCTTAAAATATAGAGCACAATTATAATTTTCTAAGATAGAGTTCACCAAATCCATGTGAATTATTGGATTATGGATTTTGTAAATCATAACTCATTGATTTTGATTCAAGGATGATAATATAAGACATGTCTATAGAGAATAAATATGGACCATTATCGAACTATGGGATCAACTATAATGAATTCCATTAATATAGAGATTGCAGGAATGTCCCCTTAGGATGAAGATATCGACTATTCATATGGCATATCATCAGTTCTTATATAGAGACATATCTAGGGAATAGTATATATATTCAATAACTGGTATCCCATAGATTTGAATATATATATATATAAATATATAACAGATATCCAAGATGATTTATGGAGATTCAAACACATATGAAATTAAGTACATTTGGGGAAACATAGAATATTCATGAAGGGATATAACTCCCTAATGGTTATTCTATAATGTATGGGACACACAATTAGGGATAAATGATATAATTTTTCTAATTTTCATTGTTCCATATTTTATTTGTGGTTTAATTTTTTCATATACCTTAAATGTGAGGATCTATGAGAGGGAAGACATGACATTTTCCCAAGATTACCTTTATGGTTCTTCATCATGAAAATTTTAATGCATCAATCACAAATAGTTCATGCTATTGTGGTTTTGAACAAAAAATGAATATACATTATGGTTATGAAACATTAGATGGTTGGGGTATAAAGTTGAAAACAATTGTCCAAAATTGTGAGATAGTGCAGACAATATGAGTTAGATAAGAGAAGACATAAATGAAAGTCCCAATATATTCATAGAATTTCTAATAGACGGTTTTATACAATTTATGGTACCATTTCATGGAATATTAAGGGATCATGAAATTTTATCTAATAGTACAAAAAAGGTTAAATTTATGTGAATAGAGGAATCAATTCCATTATGGAGTATTTCAATGGGGTGAACATAGATTATTGTCATGTTTCTTGGACTTGAATGATGTGGATAAAAACTAAAACTAGGTTCGAAGAAAAAGGATGTTGGAACAACATTATAACAAGGATTGGTCAACCTATAAATCATAACTCGATGTTTGGGGATCCAAATTAATGATGAAAAAATTTTATGATTGGGATGAACATAGAATAAATTTAATTTATGGGTTCAATTCTGATGTTGCAAGGGAATACAGATATCAAAGGATCCTCCCCTTTATGAAAACAATTCCCTTGATTCACAAGCCATATTTGGGGAACACATATAGTGTAATCTCAATGAAATAATATGCATATTCTCAATGAAGAATCCACTAAAGCCTAGTATACTTCTCACTGATGGTTATAAAATGATTTTTTAAATCTGAGATGCTTAAGGATAGATATTTTTTTATAAAAAATGAGGTTAAATAGGGTTAATGAAGTCCTTTTAGACATGATCTTATCATAACTAGGAATTTTTTATTCCCTTGAAAAGAGTATTTTTATGATAATGGATTTATGGAGAATAACCATATATTATGAACCAATACATGGATCTGGATATCTTGTATGGTAATTAGGTCATATAAGTGGTTCACTAAAAGAAATTTAAGGTCATGTAGGATGGACTATATGTTGTGTAGTTTAACAACATTAAACGAGGATTTTTGTGCCATATATTTTAAATATATATTATTAGGACCATTATACTTGAGACTTTAATAGATATGGTTCACATATAAGTTGATATAAGTTATTCTTAGCCATAAAAACATGAAGGGTAAGACTTATCATGAATGAAGGGATTAAACACTTTGATGAAGTGAGGTGTTTTGGTATGATTTAACATCAAATCCAAAATATTGGATCCATCTGTATTTTCACTATCGTGTGATAACAAGAATCATGAAAAAATTGTTTGTTTTTGTTTTCCTAATGTAAAACATCATTGAGAAGGACAAAATATGGGTAAAAGTACTCAAATTATTAGATAGGGGAAATTTTTAATTTTTCTATACCTTATTAGAATAGGTTAATAATTAAATTTGCACTGATATCTATTATGTGGATCTAAATTATATATAGAGATAAACAAAATTTTAATCTATGGTATTATTCATTGTTCCTTGAAAGTATGATCTATGTGTTTCTATGTATCAACTTAGTGCTGTAATTAAGACATATGAAGTTTTAGTATGGGGTACCCTTAAGAAAATAATTCTATTTCATTATAGAAAACATTTTCTATATATGTGAGCCTAAGGCGAACCAAATTATGGGTAATTATTCATATATATGGCTTATAAATTGGATGGAAGATAATTTTTAGAGTAATATATTTCCATGATTAATCTATAATGGCGGTATCAATGTAAATAAATTTATATACATGCTAAATAATTTTAATCAATGAATACCTAATTATTGTGATTATTCTTCTACATAGATCAAGTTCATGTGTAAGGGAGAATAATTGGTTTCACCCTATTGTAGTTTCATCTGGAAAATTACATATTATAAGAAATTGAAAAATAGTAAGGGTGAAGATGAATTTTTTTTGTATGAATTCATGGTTGGGACTAGGATAAGAGAACCAAGTGTTACTATGTATCCTGATGTAATTGAGATCCATCCATCCATTGTTCTTATATGTAAATTCACTCTATAGATCAAGGTATTATGAAATGAAATATGAATTTTCAATTATAAGTCAATTAAACAACATAATCATGGGAAACTACTATATCTATGACCATTTAATCTATATGAAATTGATAGAACCCTCTGTGTAGATCAATCTCCCACACAGATTGAGGGATATTTTTTATTCATTTTCAAGCCCAAGATAAATGATATATGAATCACTATATATCCAAAAATAATTAGAAAACTAGTCACATGAAGCTCTTTGAAAGAGATTCATTGTATCAAATGAATTCATATGCAAGAAGAGGAGATATTAATATCCTTTGGAGCACAAACACTCTACATAGAAGAATATTATAAATATATAAATCTTAAGTTGTTGAGTTATGCATTAATGTATATTCCACTCTAATTAGTTTAAATTTATGAAACATGAACCATATATCGAACACACCAAAAATTTAGTTTGAAAGAATAATAATAATGATGGATTTATTAACAAGCATCACCAAGCTTTAAGAAAATATCCATATACTTTAAGAATATTATTGTGTAAGTATGATAGTTACCACTTGTCTAATAGATTATAGTGTATTAATAAGACAAAATAATTTATAAGAAAATAATTATTACACATTTTTAATACAAATTCATTAGCTATCAATTTATAAAATCAGTTGAATGTAAAAAGATATTTTTTTGGAAACTATTTTTATGTGGTAATTTGTTATTATCGTAATAAATTAAATTAATAACTATTGATGAAGGATTTTAATGAAATATTTATATTATATATTAAATCATTTTTATTAACATTAAACTAAGTTCTTTTACAATGCATGGGATAAGAATAAATCATGTTTTATGCTTAAAAAACATGTTTTTCTAAAACTAATTTCCATTTAATTTTTCACTTAATTTCAAATAGATTTATAAAAATTATATAAATGTAATAATTAAAATTAAATAACATATTTGGTATAATCATGTCCAAAATTTCAAAATATTTCATCTTAATTTTTGTCAAAGTGAATAGTAATTGTACTATATATTTTTCACCTATGTAAAGATAAATAAATAAATAATGGTTATAAATAATGTGATAAGGATTTAAAAATAAATATGACCCCTTATTAATTTATATTATATTAGTTTATTTTGATGATACTCATACAGTAATAAAATTAATGGAATCATGGTCCTAATTTACTTTGATAATGACCTTAATATTATTTTCAGTTAAGGAATTTTTTAAATTTTTACTATTTTGATTTTAATATCTATAATATGACCACATTGAGATGAAAAGATGTTATGAATGAATATAAATGTTTCTTTTGAACAAAATTAATTTATTTTTTATAATCATAATTTATTTTTACTTTTTTATAATGGTATGACTACCTTATATGCATTCACTAACTCTAACATAGTTCTTGTGAAATAAGTATAATAATCAATGTAAATGATTTTTAAAACAACAAAAAGAAATATTTTTTCTGGAATTATAGATTGAAATACAATAATGTTAAATAACAACTTATAATTTATCATCGATGACTTTTAATTTGAATCTAATATCTTTCTTGATGTATTTAAATTCTAAATATATGAATATTTATTGAAATAACTTTTATAGTATTTCATGTAATATAATATATTATTAAATAAATTAAAACTTATAAAAATACTCAAATTGGTCAAAGTGGATTTTATATGGACAAAAAATTAATCCCTTGAACATTTTGACCCAATTTTTACCATATATGTAAATTTATAAACCTTTAGTATTTAAAAGGTTGTTACCACAGTTATGTTTAAAATTTGTTAACGAATAGGTTAAAAAACCTAATATTTAATTTTTTACATAAGATTGTCCAAATTGGGTTTTCTAAGTTATTTCATACTTAACAAATCATGGAATTAATATTTTGGCCACTTTGTTCCACTTTCACTTGAAAAATTGTTTATATATTTAAATATTGTATGTAATTCCATGTGTCTTATTTCATACACTATAAGAGGAGACAACTATTACTCTATTATAGACACCACCAAGAGACTCTTATCTTGAAAACCCTATGAAAAATATATTCCCATCACATTTATACTTGTTTTTATGAGATTTTACCCTCAAAAGATCGCCCTAAGGGCCCCTAAAAAGGGATTCAGAGGAGGTTTTTCAATGAAGATGTATTCATCTTAACAAATCTCTTTCATTTTACTTCTTCTATTACCTCCATAAATTATGTAAAAACCATTACAATTAAATAAAATTTATATCTACCATATACTAGTATATTATTTATATTATTTCATATATTTCTCAATATAATTCACATCAAATTTTTAATGAATGTATAACTCATCTGTAGCGATAGACTATCACCTCAATGAAGTGATATGATTAATTTTTCATTACTATTTTTTATAGATAATTGTAATGATGGATTTATAATTTATATATTAAATTATTGAAAAATAATGAATTTTTAATATTTAATTATTAATTTTCTTTATTTTATTTCAACCACCTAGAAGTGGAAACATCACTTGTGTGTACCTACGAACTATCGTCTATACAAAGTTATTAAATTCGTTTTTCAAAATTCTTTTATATATATTCTAAAAAAGATTATATAATGATTAAATATGATACATATAAAATTATTATCATTCCATAGTATGATGACCATATAAAAGTACATGCCCAAGCACTTACAAATCGAAACATACATGAAAAATGAAAGTGATAACACCCTGATATGATGATTTTTATAATGAATTACTGATAAATTTCCTTAAAATTTTATAATTGGATAATATAGGATATAATAATTATTTATATATTTTTAAAAATAATTTTATTTAATTCAAATTTACTATATTGGAGGTTAAAGAACATACCAAGAATGTCGGAGGTGAGGTAGGGGTTTCTCCACTCACTTTTATTTCTGTGACACATATAAAAACATCTTCACAAGTTTACTTTTTATGGTTTATATACATAAAATGAATGTATTTCATGAATAATGTAAATTTAAATTTTTTTATTCACAAATTTATATATTTTTCCCTCTTTTATGAGGTTTTTATTCATATATAACCAATGTTATAAGTGTTCTTTATCTCAATATTGTTTCATTGATACATGTTTGTTGTTATGCACCTATCTCTTTTTACAATATGTTTCAGTTTTACCATTGAAATTTTATATCATGTATCATTATTAAATCAATTTATTATATGTTAAAATTAATATTATTTCATCTAAGGGGTTTTTATTAGAAAGTTACCAAAGTTATATGAGTTTATATCCTCCCAAATTATCTTCTTGGTACATAAGTTAAGTTATAATTATATCATATCTTATGAGGTGTCTCTATTACCACATCGATATTTTGTATCATTAATATAAATATATTCATGTTATTTAATGTTTAATGTGAATTTGTTTCCTTTATAGGGTTTATTATTCAAAATTTTCCTAATAGGAGGGGTTTTAAATTATATTCTAAATTTTAATATGACAATTTATGCTTAAATTTATAATGATGAAATTATATAATATTTCTCTAAAAATTATTATTTATTTTCCAATTTTAAGCTTATTTATCAAGAGTACTTGTTTTACATTTATTTTACACTATTTAATAAATCATGAAAGCAATATGTTTTTAGGAAAACTGACATTATTTTAAAATTAGGTTAGGAATATATTTCTGCAATATCAATATTTTTAATTATAGTTTTATTCATTATGTTTTTACTATAATATAATGATTTCTTATATTTATTTTTACCAATGTTTTAATTTTAATAAAAAACTTTGAATGAATTCTCCTTGTAATTTTCCAAATGAGGTAATTTTGACTTTTTACAGAAAATGTGAAAGGAACTATTTTTTTAATGTACATATAATTAGTAGAGTTTACTTACATCATTAAAGAATTTGATTCATTATTTTAATGTTTCCATATTTATTTTTTTATAATATATTTCAGTTAATATTATGTAATTTGTTACATTGTAAACAAGAAATTTTAATATATAAGGGTATTTTCTTCAATAAATTTTCTAGTGATAAATAAGACATGTTATCCATATAGGATAACATCCAATATTTCTTTATGCTTTATTGGTTAGGTAGTTATATTATATTATCCTTTTACTAAAATTGTTTATAGTTGTGATGATGAAATGCTATTGAAATGCCTTTTATTTTCTAAAGGTTATGTTATAATCAAAAGATTAATGTTTTCATGGTCCTATGGAAGAAATATGAATGGATTTTGATTATGTTATGGGTTGGTTTGTTATAGGACTCCAAAGTGTTAAATAAATATTAATGTTTTATGTGCTCAATTAGTAAACATGAGGTTATACCATGCCCAAAATTGGGTAAAGTAGTGGTTGTCCCCAGACCATAATAGGTTATACCTAAAGTTTTACAAATAATAAAAGAGTGAACATTGTGAGGTTCTCCTCGATTTTGGAGGATGCTCGATGTATTTTGGGATTTTTTTGTAAGAGCCATTAGTTTGAGAAGTGTGAACGAGAAGTACATGTTGTGTAATTGGATTATGAAACATTTATGTTTGGCAGGGTAGAGGGTATGAACCTGGTATGAAAAATTAATGGATTACATCTTGTGTAGTAGTTACACACCATATAACATTTAATTATCAGTTTTTAATAAAATGGTGACAGGTTTTTAGGTGTGTCTGAGTATTTATGATTACACTATGCGTAAAGGGATTACCCATTGTGTATATGTTATAGAAAAATATTTTATGATATCACTTAACTGAAATGTTTTTTCAATTATTCATAGCTCCTATAGTTCTCAACCTGGAAGGATTATCCAGAAATTTTGGTTGTCTCAACTCATTTTGGATTGAATCTTTAGCATAGGATCACTGTTATGGTTTTTCCACATCTCTCTTGGTGATTAATACATTTTGATTCATTATTTCATAGATCACGGTAGATACATTACATTTCATTCTCTGATTTTTTGACACATTGGGATGTTTCCATTTGTTTCTCCCTAGATTTTTTGTACGCTCTTGTTCTGAGACACAATTATTATTGGTGGTGGTGCTAAAGTTTTATGGTCTTGGGGTATGTGTCATTTCCTCATCTTTAGAATCCATTTTATTTAACTACATAAATTCTGATATTTGTATATTTGTTATAGGCATTCTATCATCATTGTTTTTTTCCTTCTTAATATAGGATCTCATTGTGGGTGTGTAAGACGCATGTTTTGAGGTTGGTGTTTCGGTCTCTAGCTTATATTGGCTGAACTGTATTCCACCTATTTTTATAAATTGATTTATAAATAAATTTGGAATGATTTTTTATGTGTGTAAATGGATTTTTTAAAAATTTGATTTTCTCTAGTTTTTGGAAAATGGAAAAATGTTTATTTTCAAGTCATGAAAATGATTTATGAAATCCAGAACATGAGAAGCCTTGGGTACATAGGTTTAAGGTTTATCTTTGGTCCATAATACATATTATTATCAGAAGGTTTCATCCTAGAGATTTTCTCTACTCCCCAGTCTTTTTATTCTATGGACATGGTCTAGATATTGTTGGGGGTCACTCATGGGGTGTTCATCTCCTCATTAGTCCCATGTTCTAAAGACTAGATGGGAACTAGTCATTTTTCTTCTATGAGTAGTCTACTATCCAGACATATTGAGTTACTTATAATGATTTACATGTGCCCTTATTTGTTCTATTTTTGATTTGATATGCATGATTTAGATTTTGATAATGAAATTAATATACCTTCCTTTTTGGAATTGGAGGAAAACGGTAAATACATACCATGCTTTTGATAAAATTGATTTACTATTTATCATGCCCTATTTTATTTTAAAATATGATACTAGAGTTTTCTATATGGGTAATTGTAATGGAATACCACTATGGGACCCTATTAAGACTATTATCTCACACCTTGTGTACCTTATTAGTTGTGCATAGAGAATTTTGTGTCTTTCATTTTAGCGAAAGGCATGAAACCACATTGAGGTGGCGATGTTTTTAGTCAACTGAATCTAGGAATATGGTGGTCATTTGGTCTGGGTTATCACTTTCTATTAGTTATAGTAGCAGTTATAGTTTTATTATCCTTAGATATTTGGACTTGAACTTGGAGATTGTAGATTCATTGAGTTGTATGGTTTCCTATGTTTATTTCAATTATGTAGTATATATTTCTTTGATGTTTTCTCTTTTATCCATATATATGTGACATGTTGTTTCATATGGTTGGGATAAATAGTTCAATATGCTTATGTGATGTTGAGGTTCTAGTCGTCAGCCCATGGGGAATGGGTACACCCCCCGGGTATGTGATGGGTTCGATTGGGTATCAGATCGAGAGGGTATTCTAGTCGGTTTATTACAGTTTTATATCAAAGGTGGTTTTTTCCAAAGATTCCTTGTCTTGGGTTGTCTAGAAGACCAGAGATAGGATTTTCATGATTATACTGGTATATTGTAGTGAGTTCCTGGCTAGCTCTTGTTGTTTTGAAACTCAGGTTACCAAGGGATGTTGTGATGTGTGTCTCATATCGTGAGTTCTTATTTTAAATCATAGAGATTTCTTATGAGATTTATAATTTGAACAAATATTTTTTTGGGGGTGTAATAATTTTCTTTATTTTGGTGTGAAGCAGCATGCCTATGAGACGTGTTTTTCGAGTTCCTCAGAAGGTTTCAGCTGATGATATTCAAGGATATACTCTAATATATCGAAATATTATTGTGACTATCATGTAAGTAGTTCATGTTATTATCCAAAATATACCTAATGTTCATAATGCAATTGTTGAGGTACAATCGGGAGTTGGAGGAGACATGGATCTATCATGGGAGTCAATGCATGGGAATCCACCATCCATTAAATGGATCAATGAACCTCAAGTGATGAAGTAATTGGATGAAAAAGGTCGATTAGATATTAAACATTATAGATATAGCTGAGAGTATCAAGTTCATGTGTGTTTTGTTTTGAATCAAGTTTCCCAAGAAGTGGTGGTGGGATTCAATGGTAAAGGTTGATAAGAATGGGGACATGAACCAGAAGTATTTAAATACTCTCTTCTTCCAACATATTTTTCCTGAGTCTCTATTGATAGAGTTGTCTGTGTAGTTCCTCTCTTGCAACTAGGGAGAGAATGTGGTGTTAGTATACACCATTCGGTTTGTTGATCTTGTTCTTTTTTTGACTAGTGGTGGTGAAGAATGACCAGTTAAAAGCTCAAATGCACCTATAGGGTTTATGATTGGATGTCATATTGGAGGTATTTATGCTGAAGATTTTGAACTATGGGGAGATAGTATATAGGTATATGATGGAATAAATTAATATAGAAATAAAGGATATATCTTCTTGCACTTATCTTCCAAATCGTGGAAGCATTATTAGTGTTCTGGAGAAAAAGAGAATGTGGGAAGATCATCTTAGGACCATCGAAGGTGTTTAATAGTGGAAAACCTCCTCTGAACCTTCAGTTACAACTAATATTATTTCTCTGACATTCTATTAGTACGTAATGTTCTGACACATGTGATGTTCTTGTCTTAGAATAATAAATATATGTTATATATGTTGGAAATACGGTCATCAATAGTTCTTCTATCAGGCCATTTCTACTCCTTGATATAGCCAGGGATCATTGGCTCCAAAGGATACCATGGCATAATTATATGTATAAAACACTAAAATAACCTATCCATGGGACTCAAGAGTGAATCACCTTTATATATTAGGTGATTTTAGAGAAGAGGTAAACACGGTCCCAGTGATAGAGAAAGGTAAAATATTTATTGCATCCTTAGATGTGATTATTTTATTTTATAATGGTGATTCAAACTCATTTATATCCTTCCATTATCTTGAAATTGTTAAACTTATAATGGGAATCATGTTGTTTTTTATTGATACAGAGAGAACACTTTTTTAGAGGAATAAGTTGGGGATTCAGTTTCCTTATGCTCTATTAATAGCTAAAAAAAACCCATCTATGATTTTCTCATTATTGATCATTATTTGTTTGATGTCATCATCGGTATGGATTTTCCTATTGCTCATAGAGCTAAGGTTGATTTTCAACATCAGTGTGTCTCATTAATTATGGTATATGAGATCTCATGGGTGTTTTAGGGAGAGTGGGATTTGAGGTCAGGCAGTGAGGGACATTCTAACCTAAAACACAAGAGTTTTTTATCTGAATTTATAGTTAACTGTGATGAAATTTCTTATATCATTGATATTCCTTCTATTACTAAGGGTTTTATGGATGTTTTTATAGGAAATATAACCAATCCTCATCTAGATAAATATAGGTATATTTTTCAATTGGCCTGGTTCTAGGTACACATTTTATGTCGATTCCTTCTTATCAAATAGAAGTTGCAGAGATAAAATAACTCAAGATTATATTGGATGATCTGATGAAAAATATATTTTTTCACCCAAGGGTTTCAACATGGGTACCCACTATTCTTTTTTAAAATAAGGAAAATGGTTTACTCTGATTATGTGTGGACTATCAGAAGTTTAACTAGGAGATTATTAATAACAAGGATCTTTTTCCTCGTGTAGATTATTTTTATGATCAGTTAAAGGGGGAAGGTGGTTTTGGAATATTGATATTTGGTCGGGGTATCATCAACATGGAGTACGGTAGTTTGATATACCAAATAAGACATTCAATAGCAATTATAGAAATTAAAAATATTTCATGATTCCATTAGATCTAATTAATTATCCTATAGTTATTGTGGATTTTTGGAATCATATATTCCATTGGCATCTCTATGATTTTTTAGTAGTGTTCATAGACGATCTTTTGGTTTACTAAATATCTGAACATGAGCATAAAAACCATCATTTATTGGTATTCGAAATCTTGAGGAATCCCCATTTTTATGGAAAGATTTTGAAACATAACTTCTAGATCCAAGAAGTTAAATTCTTAGTGGACATGTTATTTGAGCATGGATTATCAATGGACCCTCATAAGATAAATCTTTTTTTTTCATGGGTGGATCCAGAAATTTCTTTGAAATTTGAAGAATCCTTTGTCTTGATGGTTATTATCAATGAATTATTAAGGATTTCTTAACATTGTAATCACTATTGAAAAGTATTTCTAGGAAAGGGGTGAAACTAATATGGGATGAAAAGTGTTATTCATCTATTGATGAGCTGAAGATACATCTGTCATCGGATCCTTTTTTGATCATACCTGAGCCCAGTAAGGGGTGTGTAGATTTTTATGATGATTTTGGTGCTATTTATGGTTGTGTTCTTTTATAGTATGATATTTTGGTGGAATATGGTTCACATCAGGTAAAAAATCATGATAATAATTATTACACTCATTATTTAGATAATTTTAAAATTATTCATGTGCTTAAATTTTAGTAGAATTATATTTTTTTGGGAAAGGTTCCTAGTCTTTTATGAACATAATATTTTGAGTTATGTATTTTCTTACTATGTCAGGAATATTTAATAGAGGTGGTGGGTAGAATACATTTAGATTTCTGAAATTGATATCACCTTCACCTCGAATAATGTAAATGTTATTGAAGACACTCATCATAGGAAATTACCCTCATAGGAAATTTTGAAATTGAAGGAATAGTGGAGTATTTTAGGATTTTTTTCTCAATAGAATTTGGTTGCTCTGAATGATGTTTCAAGAATGGTTTTGACTTGTGTTCAATTATCTTCATCTCTCCTTTCTTTTTGGGTATGGAGATTTTAGTGGAATTTGAGAAACACTATATGGTGTGGGGACCATTTCGGGAGGTCTCTATCTTCAGAAGGTATATTCCATTTTGGGGATTGGATGATTCTAAAAAAATTTGTGTGGATCTCTATTTTTTTTATTATAATAGTTCTTCATGGTCGATTAATCAAGGAACAATGAATATGTATTATGGAATGATATGGTGATTCTGGAGGATGGGTTTGATGCATTTAAGTTTTGATTACATGTCTTGAGGTTACACCATCCAAAAAATACAAAAAAAATAATCTAAACCCTTTTTCTTTTTTAATTATATTTTGATACCATTTTGGAAATGGGATGAGATGTCTATAGAATTTATTATTGGATTACCGTGAACTTTTTGAGTGAGTAATTCTATCTGGGGTTGATTGATTCTTTGAAAAAGTCACCTCATTTCTTCATAATTAAAGGCTTTGTAAAATTAAAATAATTATTTAAGCTATATGTGTAGGATGTTTTGATGTTATATGGGTTCCTATAGTTATATTTTCTAACAAGAACCATAGATTTAATTTACAGTTTTAGAGAACTATCCAATTGGGGATGGTGATTGAGGTCAGAATGAGCATAGTTTACCAAAAATAGGTAGTCAGTCAGAAGGAGTATTATACTCAGATTATTGAGGATAATCAATATCCACGTGTCTTGGATTTCAGTGGATCTTAGGGAATCCATTTAGGACTGATTGATCTTGTTTATAAGAACATTTATCATTCATCAATAAGAATGTATCATTTATAAGATTTGTATGGTCGCCTATGTAGGTTGACTCTTTTTTGGAAAAAGGTGGGGGAATTTCTTTGGAGGAAGTGAGTTTGGTTCAAGAGGCATCCATGATGATTTAGGATATATGTTGGAATCTAGTAATAGAACTGAATGAAAATGATGTCTTTCTTTCGTTTTTTACAAAGGAGGTTAAGTTTTCTTGAAATTTTATCCTTATTTGGTTCACTATTTTCTTGTAAAATATGGGATTTTAGATGTGAGATATGTTGGACCATTTGACTTCATTGAGTGGCTTGTGTGGGTTACTTATCACTTGGTATTTCTAGCTCTATTTACAAGAATGCATGACATCTTCCACATATCAGAACTCAATAAATATCATTTTGATACTTTTTTTGTTTTTAGTTGAGAAGAGATTGAGTTTGAACTAGATGTTTCTGTAGTCTAATAACCTATTAAGATCATTGAATCTCAAGTGAAAATCTTTCTTGCGAAGTCTATTACTTTGGAAATAAAATTATTGCATAATGGGTTAGATTCTCATGAGACATGGGAGCATGAGTTTTTTATGTGAGATCTATTTAATCTCATATTTATCATACCTAATTATTCCAAACTTCCCAGTGATAGAACGTTTTATGGTGGATATTTTATAAAATCACATTAACATATTTTTGTTATCTCCCAACATGTTTTTAGTTTTCTTCTTTAATTGGGACTGTCTTGGGACTCATGAGGATAGAGATAATTTGTAAGGTAAAATGACATAAAGTTCAAGGATATATTCATTTTTCAATTTAATATAGTCCGTGTATAAATGGTTTAATTGTTTATTGAGGATCTCTCTCAGTTCAGAGGAAGCCCCATGTGTTTTGGTGTTTCATATAGGAATCTTCAGTTTTAATAGTTTGTAGAGAAAATACTCAGATTTTAATGGGAGTACATGATGTGTATGTTCTGTATGGAAGATTTCATGATAATGGGAACAATATGATTGGATTACTTTACATGTAGGAGTTACACATCATGTAATTTTTAATGAAATATTTTTAATAAAAATGTGATGATTTTTTCAGAATATCTATGTCATGAGGATTAGATGTTGTGTAATGGGATTACATGCCTTTTTAATATTATGAACTGGGATTTTAGGATGCTACTCGGCTGAAATTTTATTTCATTTTTTCCATGATCCATTAGATATTGACCTAGAAGGCCTCTCTAGTGATTTTGGGAGTCTCAATTCATTATTAATTGATTCATTTGGCATTAGATCACCTTAATGGTTAAAATTAATCTTTCTAGGTGAATAATCTTTTCATCTTCATTATTTCTTGAATCAATATAGCATTGTTACATTATGTTATCAGATCCACTGATTTGTAGTGATGTTTCCTTTTGTCTCACCCTAGATCTATTGTGAGATCTTGATCTATGGGAGAATTATTATTATTGATGGGGAGAAAATTGTATGTTATTGAGGTATGTATCATTTTATATTCTCTTCCAAACTCTTTTTTTGAATTGAATCAATTAAGGGATCTGTAGATTGGTTCTAGGGACTTTTTCATTGTTGTTGTGTTCCTTCTTGTTGGTGGATACTATTGTGGGCATGTGTGACCCGTGTTTTGTGGTAGGCTAGTTTGTCTATAAAATGTTTTGTATGAACTGTATTCCTCCCATTTTTATAAATTTATTTATAAATAAATTTGGAAATATTTTATCATGTGGGTAAATGAATTTTTTATAAAAACTAAATTATCCCTGGTTTTTGGTCAATGGAAAAGAGATATTTTAAATGCATGAAAATTATTTATAAAATTAGGCACATGGGAATACATGGGTATATAGGTTGAAATATTTTCTTCAGATCGTATTCCATATTACTATCCGGTGGTTTCTTTATATGTATTTATTTTCTAACTTTACATGTTTTTTAGGGACATTCTCTTTAAATTGTTAGACTGTTCACACATTGCATGTTCCTATTCTCTTTAAAATTGTTCTCTATAGACTTTTGTGTATTAGTAATTTTTTTTGTATGAGTTATCTTTTATACTTAACTATTGAGTTCTTGGGGGTGATTAACTTGTGATTTACTTTGTAAAATTTTGTCTTTTATATGAATGCTCTGTGGTTTTATAATTAAAATTATACATATTCTTTTGTTTTGGAATTGTTAGAAAAATGGAAAATGTTTGCAATGCTTTTATTAAAAATAATTTACTTCTTATCATAGAATATTTTATTTGAAATGGTAATACATGAGTTTTTTTATAAATACATGTTATGGAATGCCAGGGTGGGACTATACTGAACATGTTTCTAATGAACCAAACTTTTGGAATAATAATTTTTTCCAAAAAATGTATTTTATTTTATTTTGTACTAAATATAAATATATCTATTTAATAATGAAGTGTGCATAATTTTAAATATGACCATCGGGCTTGGACCATTATATGAAAATTTTAAATTATGACCACAAGCCTATTAGATGATTGAAAAATATAATCTTTATAATGATTTTAACATTAAAATTATTGATTATAAGTATAAATGGAAAAGGAAAATTAATCTAGATAAAAGTGTTGATGGCCTCATCTAATATAGTTTTGTTGTACGAAGCCCAATTTTAAATGATTTTGAGGAAGGTAGAGTCACTATGATTTACTCTTGACCAATCCCAATCTAGGATTTAACATGTTAGGATTGAAAGAAATTTCTAATGGGAGAAGTTCAAGTAAGTGGAAATTACCACATGGGTGATGTTATTTGAGCCACCCCAAGATTCTATCACCATCGTACACCTCACCCTTAGGTCATATTCGGGTGTTATAAGGGGTTATGTTTCAAGTACTTAGTTACATAATGTGTAATACCTTTGTATTAAAAATTGTCATTTCATCATTTTTGTTTTAGAGAATAGTTTTTCTTATAAATATGAATAATTTTATAAACTAATTTTTCGAACTGAAATTGCACTTTATAAAAAAGATAAAATTATTATAATAAAATAAGGTATTAAAAATAATTTTTATTTTAATAAATATTATGATTAAATAAATATTATTTATATTTAAATGATAAAATAATTTTATTTTTTTGATATTTTATAAATTTTACCTTGAATTTTCTTTCGACTAATATTTTAAACAAATAAGAATTTTTTTAATTAATGTTAAATTTATCATAATTATAAATTTGTTATAATAATATAAAAATAAATTTTGAAATCATCATGTTGAAATTGGGTTAGAGAGAATTTATGAGAATTTTCTCAATTATATTGTTTTCAGTGAATAATTAAAATAAAGTTAGAGTTTTTCGTGATGTTTAATGAAACCATAATGATGTGATAGTTCATATAAAATTTTAGAAGACTCTTGTGTATTATAATTACATAATATGTGTACCAATAATCCAATACCATGGGAATATACCGTTATATAACTCATGGTTTTGAATTTACCACTACTTAAGTGTGCAAGGAAATTATTAAACAATTCCTTCTCTTTTGTTATAAATACCCACAAATTTAACTGTTAGATTTAATTATCAATTCATCCTCTAAAAATATCAGATATTGTAACCTAAAAAGGATTCATAAAATGGTTTCCTAAATCCCAAATCTCCCAATAATCATCTTTTATGAGTTACTCTTCAAGGTACGAAAAATCTCAACATCTCTTTTCCTTTTCAAATTTTATTTTATGTGGAGTTTCTTTTAAATATACATACTTTTTTTCTGATGAAAATATTATTATTTCCCCTTATTATATTATAATTCTTTTATTAATGGATTAACCTTGTTTCATCTATTGTTAATGTTTTCTAATACCATGTTTCATACCTGTTATGTAACCGAAGTTTCATCTAAAATATTCTCCTTTTTTAATGAAATTCTCTTATTTTATTTTATAAATACACAAAAAAATTTATTTTATTGTGGTATCTAAGTAGAAATAAAAAGCATTTATTTTATTGTTTTATTATCATATATTAAGCCCACCATCCCTTTTCGTAGGCTAATAATTACATAATGATGTTGTCTTTAAGCACTTTTTTATAACATTGTGCATTTGATATGGAACTAGTTTCTTTTATTCTCGATGGTTTATTTAAGAAATGATTTTTGTGATAAATTATCCTTGCATTAATAAATATTTATGAAGGTTTTTTCATGATAACACTCAAATTATTTGGGTAATATCTATAGATGATGTGTTTTATGATACCTTGGTGAATAAACCTTGTAATATTTATGATACATTGGTGATAAACCATGGTTATACACTTATGAATGACTCAATTAAATGTTTTATACAAATTTCAATGTTATGATTAATTTTTTTTACTATCACATGTGTATTTTCCTTTTCTTATGAAATTTTTATATTCTATGAGTTCTTATTGACAATATTGTTGATCACTTGTGAACCATTTTTCTTTCTATCCCTTACTGTGCCTTATTCTCATCCATTCCTTTGATGAATGTCCTTAGGTTATGATATTATATAATTTTACATAGGATGAACCTATGATGAATCCTTTAATGTTTATTAGAATAATTTTGTTATGTTTATATGTTTTATGTACATTGTTTCCATAAAAATAAACATTAATTTTTTTTCTATTTTGTACAATGTAATTAAAAGGTTATGAAATTAAAAAGCAGGATGTCATAATTGGTATCAGATTATGGTTTACTTATATTTGGAAATTAGATTTGAAAAATTTTGTAAGAATCATAGGGAAAAGTTACAATATATGAAACAACATAGTATTTTGGTGAAATAATTATTAAGTGGTTTCCAAACAAACAAATCTCTGTCCGGACACAAACAAGTGGATGTGGTTATTTTACATATTTATCTTGGGGTAAAAATTTACTAAGCTGCATCCGGCCTAACTTTTTGTAACAAGGTACATAATAACGGGCCTTACTACACACCAAGTTGGACACTCTCAGAGGATATGTTTGGTTAATAAAAATATTTTTATGATCCATTATGAAGGATTTATAAAAAATGTAATTATTGTTAAATATTAAAATATTTAATAATGATGTTTAAGGAAATAAATTAATTTAGAATTATAATATTATTAAATTAAACATATTTCCCACTAATGTAATATTCTTTTAGAAAATGGAGGGAAATATGAGAAACCATGTATATAGTGAGTGCAACGGACTAGGCACTGAAAATATTCTAATGGAAACAAAAACAAAAACATCATGAGAATGGTTAATAGACTAAATCAAGTTATGAGCAATAATATGAATCAAGAAGAGAGACTAGATTCATCTCTAAGGGACAAAATTTTCATTGACTCATTTATGCATCAATGACCACATTATTTTATTGGATCTACAGATTCATTAATTGGTAAATAGTGGATAGTATCTATAAAAGATTTTGTTTTCTATAATCCATTGTCCAAAAAAGTGTAAGTCACCCTGACTGTGTATCACTTTGAGGGAGATGTTGTCCAGTGGTGGTAACTGGTTAAAAACAAGAAGCCATGTAGGGAGATTTAAGCTATGGAGTGGGAAGAGTTTCTAGGATCCTTTTTCAAAAAATATTTCCCCTATTCAATGTGAATGAAAATAGAGAAGGAATTCATAGAGCAGAAGTAGTAAAAAACAAACTTGTAAGAAGATATGACATAAACTTCATAAGTCTTTCCCATTACACCTCATGATTTTTCATGAATCATAATGGGAAAGTTGATATATTATTCAATGGAATAAGTCCCCATATACAAAAAAATCTAACAGAATTAATCTATGAAAACTATGAGGAAATCATGAGGACTTCTATGATAATTGAACTGGACTTCAAAGAGACATAATAGTCTCATATATCGAATGAATACATTTGATATTTACAACCAAACTCAGGGAGGATATTTGATCAAGAATGTGGAGGAAATAAAGTACAAATTTTTACATGCTACAAATGTGGGATGATGAATTCAGGGAAGCACTTACTTGGCAGTGGGAAATGTTACAAGTGTGTAAGAGAACGTTATATTTCATAGAACATTCATAGTGAAGTGAAGCCTTAACTTCTAAATACTAATGACAAAGGGAAGATGGTCCAAAACCTACCAGAAGTCTAATGTTTCATATGTGGAAAACATATGAACTTTAACAATCACTTTTAAAATACGTTGTTAATGGAGGAAAACCACCATCAACCGACTCATAGGACAAGAGAGAAAAGTTATTTTTTTATCTTGACATCTGATGTTACGGCTCCAAATAACGTGGTGGTAGACACTCTCATTGTTATCTCAATGCAAGCAAGTACTTTCTTTTATTATAGTTATATTAATTCCTTTGATTCCTCCATGTTCATAAATAATAAAAAATAAATCACAAAACATATAGAAGAAGAGTTATCAATAAATATACTTGAAGGGATTATAAAATAAGAAACATTTATAGAAACTCTAGTAATCACTTTGGTGGCCACAATATCATCAAAAATCTAGTAGTCATTCCCATTTTGAAATTCAAAATTATACTAGGTATGGAGTACCTCTCAATTTATAATGCTAATATCAACTACATTGATAAGGAAATATTAGTAGTCATTAATGGACAACCTATAGTTGTTTTCAATGGAGATATATATCAAACTGAGCTTTGTCTAGAAGCATTACCTTTAGCCTTTTTTATGGATATGATTGGTGAAGATGAATAAGGAAATGAAAATATGAAAATATTGGATGTCCCCATAATTTAGGAATACATTGTTATATTTTTTGAGGAGTTACATAGACCTCCCAAAGAAAGAGAGTAAGTGCCGAACTCAAGCCTGAATTGAATTTGATATCAAAGACCCAATATAGAATAGAAAATTTGGAGGAGGGGGAATTAAAAAAACAACTCCAAGATCTTTTAGTGAAAGGGATAATTAGGCCAGGTGTGACTCTATAGAGAAAATATATTTTATATGTTAAGAAAATGGTGGTATTAATGCAATTATGAATTGATTATAGAGAATGTAATAGGGTCAAAATGAATAATAATTACCCTATTCCAAGAATTGATGATTTATTTGACCAGCTTCATGGGTCTCAATTCATCTCAAATATTGATATTTGATATGGTTATCATCAATTGAGGGTGATAAAAGAATATATTCCAAATATCTAATTCTAACAAATATATGGGCATTATGAGATTCTTGTTATTCCATTTGGCATAATAAATTCTCATATTTTTTTGGGTTTGATGAATAAAGTCTTTAAAGACAAACCTGATAACATGTTAATAGTTTTCATTGATTATTTTATGATATATTCCAAATTTCATTCTGATCATAAGGATTATCTAAGGGTTATATTGCATACTCTAGGGAAGAATAGTATACTTAAATTTTCATCAAATGTGAATTTTGGTTACAATATGTTGCTTTCTTTGGGAATATTATAACCAATGAAGGTATTTCATTTTATCCGACCAAGAAAAAGTATGTGGAGAAGTGGCCCCATCCTAAAATAGTAACTGAGATTCTTAGTTTTCAACGATTAATAGGATATTATAGGAGGTTTTTGAAAAAAACCATGATATTATAATCCACTAACCAATATAACTTGAAAAGGGTTTAAGTTAATTGGGAAAAAGGAGTGTGAAGAAAGTTTCCAAGAGCTAAAGAAGATATTGGTTACTGAATGCATGTTAACTGTACCATATGTCAGATAATGATTCATTATTTTTAATGACGAATCTATGAAAGGGCTTGGGAGTATCCTAATGAAAAATGATATGGTGATTGCTTATGTATCTCACAAGTTTTATCCTCTAGAGCATAATTATCCAAAAAGTGACCTAGAGAGAGTTTCATCTATTTATACTCTATAGATATGGATGAACTGCCTTTATAGGGATAAATGTTATATATAAATGGTCCATCAATGGTTGAAGAATATTTTCATGCCAAAGGACTTGAACATGAGACATATGAGATTATTATATCTTCTTATGGACTATGATTGTTCAATTAGTTATCACCGCATAAAAGAAAACAAGGTTTTTGATTTATTAAGTAATAAAGACCCTATTGGTCTAGAAATTACAAGGATTGGTGGAGATAATTTTATCAATGAACTAGTAAAATACGAATTGGGAATCATAATATAAAGGACTTTATAAACCCTATCCCATATAATTTCTCAAGCATAATTACTATATAAGATCAATAAATCTCAAATATAAGATCATTTGATACAAAATAAGTTTGATGTTGTGAATAATGGTAAGTATCCTTAGTTAAATATTGAGAAAGAAGGTGTACTATAATTTCATAAAAGGATATGTGTTCAATCTATTCTAGAAATAAAGAAGGATCTACTAGATGAAGCTCAGAAATATACTTACTCTATACATCCTGTAAGCATAAAAAATTATATCTACCTTCATTATCATTATTAGTGGGATAACATGAAAAATGAGATTTACAAAAACAAAATAAGGTGCCTACAGTGTCAATAAGTGAAGGCAGAGTGAAAACTTAAAAAAGGGGTATTAAAACCACTACAAATATAGTATGTAAGTGGGACAATATCACTAGGGATGTTTTCACTAGTCTCTGGAAAATAACAATACTAAACAATGTGATATGGTTCATAGTGGATTGTCTCATAATGATGGCCCATTTTATCTCTATTCGAGAGTATTTACCTCTTGACCAACATGCCATGATATGCGTAAAGTAAGTGGTAGGGAAGCGTGTGGTACCACTCGCCATTGTATCTGATCATGATCCAATATTCAAATCCAATGGAGAATTTTTCAATAGTCTTTGAGTACCAAATTTAATTTCATCACAACTTATAATACTCAAATTGATGAATAATCTAAAAGGACAATTCAGACACTCGAATTCATTCTAAGAACATGATCAATGGAATTTAAAGTTGAATGGGATCAAAATCTCCCATTATTTGAGTTCTCACACAACAACGAATTACATTATAGATTACACATGACACCCTATGAAGGTATATATGGGAATCAATTCATAACTCCTACTTGTTGAGATGAAGCTATTGAGAGAATACCTCATGGACTAGATCCTATAAAAGAGATGGAAGAAAAAGTCCATTTAATCAAATAATAAATAAAGGCTTCTCAGAGTCAGAAAAATGATTTATGCTGAAAAATGTCAAAGGGACTTGGAATTTGATGTTTTCAAAATATTATTCATTCAACATTCACATTGGAAGAGAGTCATTTAGTTTAGGAAGAAATTGGATCATAGGCCTAGGTACATTTTCCCCTATTATTTCATTGATCACTAAAGATAAGTGGTTGATCGGATTACACTTCCTCCAAATCTACTTTAAGTTCATAATGTATTCCACAGATCTCTCTTGAGGAAATACATTCCTAACCCTTAACATGTACCGAATCAAAATGTTGTACAACTGGAACATGAACTCTCGGATAAGGAGTATCCATTGGAGATCTTAGACCATAGAGACAAGGTAATACTCAACAAGACTACCCACCATATTTAATTTTTTTGAGGAACCATAAATATAAATAATCCACTTGTGAAGTATAAGAGATAATGATGAAAAAGTACGCACACCTTTTCTAAAATTAGGGAACAATTTTAAATTTCATTAGAAAATATTATTAAGTGGGAAGAATAAAATGACATAATTTTTTGAATAATATTTTTTTTCCTGAAAATGTGTGTTATATTATTTTTTACTCAACATTAATATATATCTTTAATAATGAAGTGAGTATAATTTCAAATGTGACCATTGGATTTTGACCATTATATGATAGTTTGTTAATAATTATTGTTTGTTAATATGAATATTTGAAACTATACTCTAATTTTTTATAACATTATAATTATTATTTATGTGTACAAATGATAGAGGAAAATAAATAGTTAAAGTAGAGTCGATTTCCTCTTATAGTAGAATCATGTACTATGAAACCCATTTATCAAATCATGGGAGTGAGGTAGCATCACTGAGATTCTATCTTGAACAAACCCAAGTCTAGATTCAACATGTTAACTTTGAACAAAATCATTTAGGGGAGAAGTTCACGTTTGTGAAAATTTCCACTCATGTATTATTATCCGAGCCACCCTAAGAATCTACCATCATTGTGTACCTCACCTATAGGTTGTATGGGGGTGTTAAAATGGGTTATGTGTTGAGGACTTAGTTACATAATATGTAATACCCTTTTATAAATAATATTTTGACTCCATCATTTTCATTTAATGAATAGTTTTCCTTATAAATATGAAGAATTTGATAAACTAATTTCTTGGACTAAAATTGTAGTTCTAAGAAAATATATAATTATTATAATAAACTAAAGTATTATTAATAATTTAAATTTTTCATGAAACTATATGATTGAAAAACTTTTATTTAAATTAAAATTATAAAATAATTTAATTTTTTTCATGTGTGAGAAATTTTATTAGGTATTTTAATATGCATTTTTAATCTATAATTACTTTTATTAAATATATATTTTTATATTTAAAAGTTATTTTTCTCAAACATATTTATTTTTTGGTAATATAAACTTCATTTTCTAAATCATCACATCGAATTAGGTTAGCGTGAATTTATAAGAATTTTCTCAAATATTTTGCTTTTGGGTGAATATTTAAAATAGAGTTTGAGTTTTTACGTATGATTAATGAAATCATAATGAAGTAATATATGATATAAAATTCTGTTAGACTCATTTGGATTATAATAAAATAATTGGTGCCTCATGTGGCCAAAACCTTGTGTATAGACCATGGGAAATCTGGTTATTTTGAATTTACCACTACATAGGTGTCCAATAAAATTATTAAAAAAATCCTCCTCTTTTGTTATAAATACCCACTCATTTATCCATTATAATTATTTCACAATTAATCCTATACAAATATCTAAAAGTGTTACCTATAAATGATTCCTTCCAAGTAGTCTTCAATCCCCCCGAGTTTCCAATCATTGATTTTTAGGAGTTACTCTTCGACGTAAGGGAAATATTAACTTCTATTTTCCTTTCAAGTTCTCTTTTTTATGTTGTATGTATTTCAAATTTACATACAATTTTTTTCACTAAATATTATTCTAAAACATTATTGTACTAATAATAGTTTATAAATTTTAGACCCTTTTACCATCTCTTTTTAGTTTTTTTATAAAACTGTATTTCATACCTGTTATGCTATCTAATTTTTTTCTCAAAATATCTCTATTTTTCACAAGAATTATATTATTTTCTTTTGTGAATACAAAATAAAAATATTTATTTTTCAAGTTTGTTCCCCTATATTATAAAATGATGTATTTTATTCTATTATTAACCAACATTAAACCCACATTCCCTTTACACGTGTTATTAATTACATAATGATCTTGTCTTTATGCACTTTTTTACATGCCCTAATTTTGATATGAACCTAGTTTATTTTAT
The DNA here is from genome assembly GCA_963277665.1 of Viscum album. Lineage (NCBI taxonomy): Eukaryota > Viridiplantae > Streptophyta > Magnoliopsida > Santalales > Viscaceae > Viscum > Viscum album. Next base: position 649,971,515 of record OY728150.1, read on the forward strand.
TCTCCACGAGTTATTTATGAATAGTTTTATTATGATATATGTGTCTTGAAGTAATTAATACATATAAAGGGTCTTCATTGATATAAATCCAATACATTGGTTAAAAACTTTAATCTCTAGAGAAGCAGTTTTCTTAATACCTTGGTGAATAACCTTAGTAATTTTTATGAAACATAGATGGTAATACCTCTTGATATGATTAAGGATTACTCAATTAAATGTTTTAGTCACATTTACATGTTATAATTCATTTCCTTTTTTACTATCATATGCATCTTTTTTTCCTTTGATCTTTCTATAATGAAATTTTTCATGTCCTTATTTATAATTATCATGATCACTTGTAAATTATTTCCCTTTATTTACCTTACTGGGATATATATTCTTAATTTCCATTGATGTATGTCCCCAAGTTATGGAATGATATACTTGTAAATAGTATTAATAAATTATTAATCTTTTCAAGTGGATTAGAAAAATGTTTTATGTTTTCATTTTGATTCAGGGAAGGCCAAGTTGCGTAAGTGAGGGAGTGATTTTTTGGTCATCTAAATCTAGGTATATAGTGGTGAGATGGTGGGGGGTTTACCCATGATATCACATGGATTATTAATTCTAGATTGTTTATCCTCTAATTATTGGGCTTATAGTTGGAGATTATAGATGATTTTAGTTGTTTGGTTTATGAAATTTATTTTGTTATGGAATAAATATTTCATATGATTTTGTCTTTATTATATATATATATATATATTCCTTTTTGGTACTTCTATTTGAGTGATATCATTCCCTCTACTTATGTGATGCCCTGGTGCTAGTCTCTAACCCTTGGGGGTCAGAGACACCCTTTGGGTATGTTACGGGTCAGTTAGGGGCCATTTTGAGTAGGTATTTGGGTTCGTTCAATGAAATTGATAACTAAATATCTTGATATATGAACAATAACTAGAAAATTTGTGAGATTCTGGGTAAAAAATGATAAATATAGAGTTTCATGAAGATCATATAGGAATGATGATTCATATTCCTATATGTCTATGATGTTTGATGAACCCTAAGGGAAATTTCCTAAATGAATGGAAAAGGTTTTTGGGGTGGATAAAAAGGATAAATTGTAAATAATTATCATTTAAAAATTAAAATTTCAATTGAGGGAAATAATGTTCATCATAAGGTAAAATTTACAGTTCAACGTATTATGTGTGGGGAACTTTAGCATTATCTAAGTTAATTCCCTAATCTAAGGGTCAACTCCTAAACCAAAAAAGGTATTATGCAATATCAATCACTGAAGTGGAAGTATTTAAGTGTTTATTTATTGTGATTTGGGAGTTATGTTGTATAATCTTTTCATAAATGATAGTTATTTATCAGAATCATGGAAAATTTAGCTATTGATCAGTAATAGTTTTTCTTTAAGGGTTTGAAATCATATGTTCAATAGCAAAGATAACCTATAAATGTGATTTAGTTTTAAAATGATACTTTTTGAAAATACACCTAATAAAAGGAATGATAACCCTTAATATGTTCTCAATAATGATATGATAATTTGTTTTAGTATAAAGTGATGGATCAATATTTTTAAAGTAAATTTTATTGTGTTTATGACCTTAAATTTTTTTTATTGTTTTGATAATAGAGTGGTTTATGTTATCTTTGATGATATTTACTGTATTTTTATATTTATGAAATATATTTAATAATCTGTGTATTTATTTGGTGAATAATTATATAGTTAATTATAGAACTAATTATATTTTCATTGGGATTTTATAGGAATTCAAGTCATTTTGTGAATGGATTATCATGGTATTATAGAATTTGTGATCATTATATTAACTTGTTTACTATGGGAATTTATAAACTAATTTAGGATTTTTATGTTTATAGTTTATTTGATTTTTAGAATTTAGTGAACTTAATAATAATTTTTTGTTTTTTGAATTTTGTCAGATATAGTTTAAGGGAGTATTATGGTTAACTAATTTTGGAACAATTTAAGTTTTACTCTGGGTTTTATTATTTCGATTTAAGAGATTGATGTATTATTTTTTCATATAATGATATATACATATTAGGTAACCTATTATAGGTGTTTTAATATATTTCAAGTGATATTATAAAACACGTATAATCCTTTTATAGATATTATGATTCGTTGAATGTTTATTTTTGTGCTTCATACATGTAAATTTATTCCTAAATATTCATTTCTATTAGTAAGAGATGAAATGAAAATTTATTGATGCATGGACAAAGGATGAAATTGTACATATGAAATAGAAAGAAATAAATTATGTATATTTTATCTTGTTTATAGTCATTATTTTAAAATAATTCGATAAATTCAAGAATGGATCATGAAATAAATTTTTTATTCTTTTTTCATTATTTCTGATAAATTTATGGCCTTTTCACACCTCACTTATTTATTGTTTTATATTTATAAAATATGACATTCACATTTTATATATAACTTTTTATTAGTGTGTTAATGTTATTTTTCTCCCCCATTTTCATAAATTAACATCTCACGAGTGTTCTTCATGTCTAGGAAACCAATTATAGTTTATTTTAGGTAACCTTTATATTTTACAGTTACACATTTTAAATGGTTGTTTTATTATCCATATGTATGATGTGGGTTAAAAAATATATTTTTAAAAATTGAACCATCATTAATGAATATAAAATTTAAAGGATACAATTTATTGAGTGGAAAATATTATAACACCCAAAATAATTAATTTAAAGGAATAATAATCTTTGTAGCTTGATTAATAAGCACTAGTAAAAATCAATCAAATTATGATATACTAATAGAATATTTTTATTTTAATGTGAAAGATATCACCTATCCTTTAGATCATAGGTTATTTATATTATTAAACTAAATTTTAATTTTTTTTGACTTATATATATAATGAATCAATTGGATTCTAATTCTAAAAACATTTTATGGTAACAAAATAGAGGTTTTTTTATAAAAATGGGTTATTATTCATGAAATGTGATTAAATCTTGATAAATTAAATTATTAATTATTTATGAATGTTTTTAGTGAAATGAATGTACTACATATTCATTCAATTTCTTTAAAATTAAACTACTTGTTTTAACGAGGCATGATATTAGAATAAATCCATTACTATGATAAAAAAAATAATTTTTCAAAAAAAAATCACTAAGGATGTTATTATTATATTTAACTTTATTTTTTACACTTCTGGTAATTTAATTATGAAAAATATATTCCATATTACGATCAAGAATGTCCAAAATTGGTAAGTAGTTTATCTTTTTTTGGTCATTTTGGATTACAATTGTGTTAAATATTTGATTCCTTGGTATGGTTAAATTTCTTAATTAAGGTTAAAATTAATGTTATATGTATTTAAAAAATATATTTGACATACTAAATTTCAAATGGATTTATTTTTTTATAACCCATTCATCCAATAAATGATGATATGGAAATATGGTTCCAATTTTTTTGACCATTAAATATATATTATTTTAGGTAAATAAAAACACCAAAATGTCACTCTCGTGCATTCGATTTCCCCTACATGTTTATGTTTTTATGAGAATATTTTGTGAAAAATTATAAGGTTTATGTTGAAATTTGGATTTTTTTAATAACAGTGATTAGTATTTATTTTTTAGTGATGGTATTATTTCCTTAATTTTTTACACAACATTGACACAGTTCTTGAGTATGTATTAGAAAAAATTAAAATATAATGATATTACGAACATTAAAAGTTATTGTATTTTTATTAATTTTGATGTAACCAAAATTTTAATGTTGATAATAATTATTAATTGATTATTTAAGAGTTTATATTCTAATTTCTTATAATTATAAAAATGACTTAAATGGTATTCTATGTTAAGTAATATATTTTAAGATGATATTGAATAAAAAATCATTAAAGAGAACAATGGTGGTGTGAAATGATCTAAATTATCCCCACTTTATTTTTTTGAGCTAATTTATACCATAATGTTCATTTGTGAACATTTATTATTGGAAGTGTTGTTACCATGGTTGAGGATGAAATTTAATAAAAATATGGTAAAATAAATATAAATGATTAAACTTTTACATTAACCTATCAAAATGTATTAGTTAATTTAATTTATATATTAGTATATCTTAAATTATAAATTTATCTCACTTGGATATACTGTTAGATGAAATATTATTAATTTTATTTAAATCTTTTAAATACTTCTATGTGTGTCATTTCCTTGACTATAAAAGGAAACCACCTTCCATCTGTTTTTTAAACAAGGTATATCCATTTGACTCTAATAAAACATTTAAAACTCACATATAAAAATTATTGTCCACGTTTTTAATGAAATTTTCTCCTTAAAATTCTGTACAAATAATCTTTCATAAGAGATCCAACATAGTTTTCTCAGAGTAGAAAAAATAAACATAATTTATATCTTTAATTTTACATTTTATTTAACCTCCATGAAATATGTACTAATAATCCCTTTATAAATACATAATTATATCCCATATAATAGGATGTTATTATTTTTACGACATTGCTCCTTTCACTTATATTACATAAAATTTGAAATATAAGTATCGCTTGTACGTACATAAGGACTAATACTACCATGATGTGATATGATTCATTTGACATCACCATCTATCTAGGATAGTTATTATTATGGATTTATTATTTATACAGGTTATTTATTATATAATAATTATTTCATAATGGTTAATTATTATTTACCTTTATTTCATTCCATCCATAAAAAGTGTAAACATCACTCATGCATACATACAGACTATTGCCTCTACAAAGTGACATAATTTAATTTTTAATATATGATTTACATAAATAGTAATAAATTTTATATTAAAATAATATATTATACTTATGAAATTATTTAAAATTAAGGTATGATAGAAAAATTATCAATGTAAAATCTCTAAAACTTTCGAACCATTCAGACATGAAAAATGAAACAGTTAACGCCTAACAACGATGATTTGAATAATGAATTACTGATAAATGGTTGTTGAAATATCTTGACTAGGTCATATATGATATTAAATTTATTTATATTTTTTAATATTTAATTATAGAAAAATTAGTTTTTTAAACATTAGTTTTAATCAATGATGAATTAATTTAGTCAGGATGTAAGGGTTTCTGATATCATATTTCTTTTCTATGATACATATTAAATATTTAAAACTTGTTTACTTTTTTTAGTGTATATACATCCCAATAATGTGTTATATTATTCTAATCATTAAAATAATGGGGACTTAATAATCCATATAATTTTCTGTATTTCATGATGTTTTGATTCAGATATTACGATGGTTGTATGGTCTCTTCATCTTAGTATTGTTTCATTGAGAAATGATTGATGTTTTAAACTTACTTATTTTTATGTGGTGTATATGATTACCCTTTGAATTTTTTTATCATGGATCCTCATTTTATAATGGTATTTAGAGTTATAATTTAAATTATTCTATTCATGGGGGTTTAATTCAAATGTTAATAATGTGTTCAAAGTTTATTTACTTAAATTTATTCTTTTGGACATATTATATATTATAAAACAGTCTTATTTTATGAGGCTGTGTATACATTAAATGTAATATGATTAATAATTATTATTATAATAATATTATTTTTTATTTATTTATTTTTTTTGGTTTAGGATTTAATTGTTACCAAAGTTGTAAGGGCTTTAGTTTACAATCTCATTTTACCATGATTTTTCTTTACTAAATTTATGATAATGAAATTATTTGATATTTTTATAAATGTTATTATGTATTATATAATCCATATATTTTTTATAGAGATTATATGTTTTACTTTAGTTTTCCCTCTTCATGTACTCAATATACCAAAATAATATTTTTATGGAAAATCGACATTTATTACAATTCGTCCGAGAATCCTTTTCATCCAAGCCAGTAATTTTCATTAAAATGTTTTCCATAATGTTTTTATAATTAAATAATTATTTTTTAATACATTTTCATTAATTTAAAAATATTTATAAATAATAGTAAAAGGAATATACTTGTCATTTTCTGATTTATGTAATTTTTACTTTTACATAAAATTTTAATCAAATATTTATTTTAATATACACAAAAAGAATGAAATTACCCAACATCATGAACACTCATTAAATTTAATTTTATATTTCATGATTCCATATTAAATTTCAATAAATATTTTTCCATTAATATTTTTAATGTTTTTAGTTTTCAAATTAGTGATTTCAAAATGAAAAGGGTATTTTCCTCATGAAATTTTTCAAGGATCGTTAAATAGATTTTTAATGATAAATTCCTTTAATGATATTTATTCTAAACTGTATATATGAATCTATGATACCATAATATTTATTTCTAGGTATTGTTTATGGTATTGATGATGAAATATTAATGAAACCCACTTTCGATATCATGGGTTATTTTTCTAATGGAAGGATAAATGTTTTCAGTATCTTGTGACATACATATGAAAGGGTTGTGATTATTTGATGGGTGGGTCCATTATATCCCTATATTTAATTCAATAAAGTTTATTATTTTATGATATCAAGGGTTAAACAAAAAGTTATTCCAATCACTAACTATGGTAAATTTTAGGTTTTTCGAGGTCTGAAAAAGGATTCATGGGAGGTTATCCTAAGCCCAAAAGAGGGGACATGAGAATATATACCAATCCCAAAAGATGGTACATACGAGGTAATTTCAAGCACAAAGTAGGTACAAGGGTGTTTAGCATAATCCAAATATGTAATGAATTTCATAGTTGGTATCCTTATAATAATTTTTCTATGATTATGATTATACCACACATTATGCCACTTTTAATGTATCATCTTATGCCAATATTATACACACATGGATCATGTTCTTTGATTCTATTACGATTCATGTTTTATAAACTACCTAGGTTTATACCATACACCAAGATATTAACTATGAATTATTGGGTGTCATTTTCAAATATTCTGTTGATGTTTTCATACCATTATTCTCATATTATGATAAATTAATTATTTATATCTCCATTTTTACACTTACAGAGAATCTGATATCACTATTTATTATATTTTTTTTCCATAGGATATAAATAAATGAAGCATATATGATATATATATATATATATATAATTTTCTAGTTATGAATAACTAAATGGGACATGGTGTATTTATTTTATGAACCAATTTTTTATTTATCAATCTTTCTAGATAAATAACAAATTTATGAATCTCATGTGAAGCATAAGTATATTTAATGAATAATCATCTAAAAGGATGTAATATTTTATTATGAAATTATTGGGTCTTCTTTTGGTATCAAAATTAGGTTTTTTTATTTCTGGGAAAATATTAAGAGAAAAAATTAGTGATAATCCTTAGGATAAGAATATGTATAAGAAAACATCATATGTTATGGTAAATAAAGTAGAGTGATTTTACAAGTAAATTCATCGTTATATTGATACTAGCATGTTGATGCCATAATATCATTGATGCACCTCGGTGTAGAAACTCTAAATGGGGAAGATTGGGTATTAACTAGATTTTCACTATTCCATGATTGGTTGACTGAGGAATTCACACCAGGATATATAGTCTAAAGGAATATTCTTGGGTTAATTCAATTTTTTAATAAAATGCTATGAATGATTTGAATAGATAACGATCATGGATAACTATGGATAAACCAATAAATGCATTAACTAAAAATAAAGTTTCATGATTTAGGATTTATATAAATTATTTCTTATAAATATATGATTTCTCCCTATGAATATTTATTCCCATACAATAATTTTTTCATTTGTTCAATGGTTGTAACCTGGAGGTATCATATTCACATTTAATGTGATAGAAAATAGAATTATTTTTCTAATGGGAATCCAAATAAAAGGGGATATGGAATGATACACTTTGTGATTCTTTGTAACCATATATCTCAATGTATTATTAAGAACCTGGACATATGTGAGTTTTTAAATGAAAAAAAGATAAAAAATAGAGTTTCATGGTGTCCATTGGTAAACAATATCTAACTTCTCGAATTTCATGAATGTGTAAATATTATCCCAAGTAAATGTCTCAACATAAGGGGAGGATGTTTGGGTTCATAAAATAATAACATATAATAAGTAGTTCTAGGGGAAAATTAAAAATTACAATGGATAAAAGTAAATTAAATCTCAAGGTACCATTTATTTTTAAATGTCTAGTGTCTTTGGTAATTTGGAATTATTTAAGTTAATGACATAATATATTGGTCAACTCATAGAAAATGGAAGAGGCTATGTCATTCCCATTATTGAAATTGGTGGATTGAAGAGTTTATGTATTTGGATTCAAGAATTATGTTTTAGAATATTCTAATAAATGATATTTTGGGTATAAAAATCATTAACCATATATGGATTTTTCTATAGTACTTTTATTTTTAGTATTTAAAAATATATTTTGAATGGTTCTGATAACATAGAAAATGGATTTTGTAATAAGGATAATTTTTTAGAAAATAAAATAATTGATATATAATAGTTCAAATGTTTCTAATGTTGAGATAAAAATCATTAGGTTGGATAAATAGAATAATAATAGTTATAAAGTAAATTAGATATTATTTTTTATCCCATAATTTATTATTATTTTGATAAATAGTGGTTTATTTAATATTTAATGAATTAAATTATTTTTCTATATATGGAATATATTAGATAGATTTTAATTTTTTTAATTTGTAATGATAAAGTTAATATTTTGGATAAATATACCTTTCCTTTAGGGTTTTTTGTTGATTTAGGTCATTTTGGTAAAGGATTTGCAATATATAAGAGAATATATCATCATGGAGATCATGTGTATGGTGTCAGACATTATGATCAACTATATGTTGATTAAGGATTAATGTTATATTGATTTTTGAAATTTGGTAAAATAAATTTTATATATGTGGGTTTTGAATTTGGTTAGACATACTTGGGGGGGGGGGGGTATTAATGTTAACTACTACTGGAATGGTTAGTGTTGAGCTTTGGGCGTGTCTTATATATTAATGTATAATTTCATTATATTAAGATTTATCCATATTGGGTAACCTATTATAGCAATTTTAGTAAATTTATAAAGATATTAGGAAATAATTATCATTATGTTTTGGGTATTATGATCCATTAATAGTTAATTTTAGTGCTTTAGGCATGGAAATTTATCCATGAATATTCATTTCATAGAGTAAGAGATGGTGTGGAAATTGGGAAAATCAAAAAAAAATATATTAAATTTTTATTATGAAATGGAAAGATATCAAGTAATTATATTTTACCTTTTCAATTTTCTTGACTGTAAAAAAGTACCTCATGATTTGGAAAAATATCCTTGAAATAAAAATGTTATTATTTTTCTTTTATTTATAATGAATTATCTTTATTTTCACCGGTCATTTATTTATGGTTTTTTTGGTCATTAACATTCTCATGAACATATTCTCGATAACTATATATTAGTCCTTGGACATATACTTATCCTCTATATTCATATTTTAACATTATTCAGACATTCTTCTTATCTTGGAACACGATTATATGTTATTTGTGGGAGTCATTTTGTTTCCCACTTCCACTCATAAAAAGGAATATTTTTATCCCATTTATGTGGGGTAAAAAAAGATTTTCAAATATTGATTTTTTTGGACCAAGATTAAATTGAGATGATTCACTTTATTTATTAGGTGGATAATGTTTCACCACAAAAATTTAGTTTTGGTGGTTAAATATCTCAATAATGTGCTTAACTTGAAATACCATGATTATGTGAATTGAGTTATACAATAAAAATATAGTCATATTAATGTGATTGTTATTAATTAACAATCAGAATATAGGAAATGAATATGGATAAATAATTTATAAAAAAATTATTTCATAAACATGTATATATTTATTACAATGGTTATTAATTGATAAAAGAAATTGAATGTAAACAGGAGTAGTGTTTCTTAAAAAATGGTTTTATTCTCATAATATGTTCATAGGTTATTAAAATAAATTATTCAGTATTGATGAATTATTTTTAATGACTTTTTATTACAAATTTAATTAAATTCACTGAAATCCATCTAATGTTTTCACTAGGAATAAGATAATAATAAATCTAATTTGATGATTAAAAATGTTATTCCTATGATCAGTTTTTGATGTGTTATGCACTGTTATTTTTAAATTATATTCTGATAAATCTGATAATTAAAAATGAATTGTATAATTAAAATAATTAATTTATAAATTTATAAACATTAAATATTTATTTTTGGTCATTATAAATAGTAATTTTGGTAAATATGTTTCACCTAGATAAAAGAAAATCAGGTAATTTAGGTTAAAAATAATTTTATAAGGCATTAAATATACATATATAAACTAACTTATTTCTTTTTGATGGGTTTATCTTGACTATAATCAACCAATATTTTCTGATTTGAAAACTTAAATCTATTTCACTTTAATAATTATCTTCATATTATATTTACTAATGAAAATTAGAAAAACTCACTCACTTTCTTTTGAATTTAAATATCATGTTCACATAGAGATAAAACAATTTTAAGAATTAATATAAAATAGTGTTATATAATTTTTTTATGTGGTAATTTTTTTTAATTTTTATTATTGGTATAATTACCTTAAATTATTTCAAAAATCCGACACAATGCTTTTCCAACTAGTAAAAAACCTAAAGTAAATGATTTTAAAAACATTATAAGTAATTTTTTTAAATTAATTATTGTTTCATAAGAATTTTTATTGTTAATAGATTTTCATAATTTATTAATAAAAAGTTTATATTTCAATTATATATCATTTTTTATGCCTATAAAGTCAGAATATATGAATAGTATGTTAAATTACTTAATTAGAATTTTATATTAAAATATATATTATTAAATGATATAAAATACATAAAAAATTAAATAGCATGATTTAGACGTGAAATGGTCTAAAATATAATATATTAACCTTTTAAGAGAAAATTATTATTTTATAAGTCTATTTAAAACACTTTAGTATCGAAAAACATGTTACCCCAATTAAGGATAAATTTGGTTAACAAAAGGGGTTAAACCAAAACATAACATTAAATTTTTTTCATAAACCACAAAAAATTATTATATAAATATATTTGATCCTTAAAATATCTTCAATTAAATATTTTGATCACTTTTTGACACTTTCACATGAAAAATGATTTATTTTATTCAATATTTTAAGTAATTCCAAATGTTTCATTTTCTTCACTATTAAAGGACACCACATTTCCAATGTTATTCACAAAAAACTGAGACACATAGCAAATAAAAACCCTGATTTGTTTTATAAGAATCATCTTCCATGTTTTTTAGGTGTTGCTATCCTCAAAATACCATCCCTACTGTCCTTGAGAAGAGATACCAATGAGGTTTCTCAAAGTTGTGGTAATCATCTTAAAAAATATATTTAATTTTATTTTACAAACTTCAATTATTTTCTAACCCTTAAAATATAATTATAATAGTATATAAAATATTTTATGATGTTAATATATCTATTTTTTATCTTCTTTCCATCATTTGTCCATAAAATGGGAAAAAAGTATGGCTTGTAGGTATCTGTGAACTGTTTCCCCCTTGAAGTGGAAAGATTTATTTTCAATCAACGCCATTTATGGAATATTATTATTATGTAGTTAAATTTTATATTTCATATTTATGATATAATAATTATTATGTAAAGGTGAATTATTATTTACCTTTCATTCTTTTCATTCATTAAAAAGTGGAAATATCACTACTGGGTAGGTAGAGACTACCATCTCACCGAAGTAATTTAATCCATTTTCATCTCAGATTTATATAAATTCTTATAAAATTTATATAATGATTAAATATGATTATTTCTTATTTATTATAATTTTTTTGAATATTGAACCATGATCAACATATAGTGACTTGAATGATCAAATTGAAACATACATGAACACGAAATAGTAAACACATAGAAGCAATGATTTTAATATAAAATTAATGATAAATCCATGTTGAAATTTGATAAGTGAATCATATATGATACTATAGGTATCTATATGGTTTTAATATAGAATTATAATAATTTTTAAATTTTTATACATAATTTAAAGCTCTTATGATGAAAATCAGATGTGAGGTAAGGGTTTCTCAAAATAATATTGTTTCTATGAAAACTATTCCATACATGGAACTTTTTCCATTATGTTGGTTATATACTACCCATGAATTAATTTATGAGTATTTTAATCAATATTATTCACATTTAAAAATCCAAATAATGTTATCTCTATCATATTTTTTTGATTTAGGGAATACCAATGTTTTTAGGGTTCTTAGTATCAAAATTATTTCAATAAGACATGTTTGTTTTTAGGAAAATATTTTCAATTATTTTTTATACAAAAAATTTTACTTTTCAAATCATTTATACTTATTAATTAATATTATTTATTTTCAAAATTGAAATTATTTCACCCAAATGGGTTTGATTAGAATTCTAAAAAAGTTATAAGGGTTCATCATGTCAATTTGTCTTCCTTTGTGGATTTGTTTTTCAATAATCCTATATTATTTTATGAGATGCATATAATACCCCTTGGATATTTTGTATCGTGATTATAATTATTTTCATGGTATTTATAATTTCATTTTATTTTATTTATTTTATTGGGTTGATGATTCAATAGTTACCAAAGTAGTGATGATTTTTCATTTCAATCTCATCATTAATGCGATTTTTTGTGATGAAATTTTTATAATGAAATTATATCATACTTATCCCCAAAATATTTTATATTTTATTATAATATTGTAATTTATTTAGGTGACATGTTTTCATTTCATTTTCATCTCTTTATGTACTTAATATATGAAAAGTATGTTTTAAGGAAACAGAACATTATCTTAAAATTCAATCATGATTCTTTTTATACTATGTTGATAATTGTTATTAAAACATTTTTATAATGTTTTAATAATATTTTATAATTATTTTAATCAATTTCTACCAATGATTTAATTTATCTAAAAATTATTAAAATATTTCTTTTTAATTTTTGGAATTTGGTAATTTTTACTTTTTATAAAAAATTGGAATGGAATATTTTTTTTAATTTACATGGCACAAAAAAAATCATTTTGTCAAGACTGTTCAATTTTTTGAAGCTTCCATTTCATGTTTTCATGGTTATTTTCAAAGAAAATGTATTCATTTAAATTTTCAAAAAATTTAGATATATATAAATGATTAAAAACTAAAAAGTATATTTTCCTCCTGAAATGTTCTGATGATATTTAAAAGGAATTCTTCATATATGAAAAAATCATTTTAAATTAGTTATGTTTTACTGGGAATATGATTCTATGATATAATCCTAATTATTTTTCAGGATGGTTTATGTTTATGATGATGAAATATTGATGAAACCCATTTTCATTTCCCTAGGATTAGTTATAATGAAATTATCAGTTTATTAATTATAATGTAGAATATATATAACTAGATATGATTATTTTATGGGTGGATCGATTATATCCCTCTAATGAATTGGGTAAATATTGATTTTTTGAGATAAAAAGGTACATTAGAGGTTATCCCCCGCCCAAAATAGGATACCCAAGAGCTTTTCCCATTACCTAAAGAGGGTACCTGATAGGTTGTCCCAAGACCAAAAGAATCTGCAAGGGAGGTCTTCCCAAGAAAAAACTATAGTACATAGGGGGTTATCACAAGCCCAAAAGTGGGTACACTAGAACTATTTTTATTCTCAAATTAGTTAAATGTGTGGATATCCCCAGGGTAACATGTGATGGATATATTGGTATATAGATTTTACATAATATTTTTATGATTATGATTATTTCACATTTTATACCACTCTTTTGTGACATAATCTGATGAAAATGTTATGCTCCTAAGGATCATGTTCTTTGATTCAATTATAATTTATATTTTATAAACTACCATGATTTATTACATGACACCTGATTTTTCAAATGATAATGTCATGTTTTCATACACTTAAGTTTATTTTAGGATTAAATGATTGTTTATATCTCCCTTTTTTACCCTTACTGGGCATCATATCCCACCCATTATTATGTTACTTTTTTTCACAATATATGAAGAAATATTTTATCTATGATATGTTTATGAATTATTTTTGTTGTGAATAATAATATGGGAGATGGAATTATTATATTATATACCTATATTTTATGTTTATGGGTTTCCAATGATGCTAATCATTTATGGTTCTAGTGTGGTTCATAATTATATGTAATAAATATTCATATAATAAGATGTATTATTTTTGTATGAAATGTTCATGTGGAATCAATAAATTCCTAACCATTAGTAATATTATTCCTTATCATGCTAAAAGGTGTTACCATCCATGATCTCTATAGTAACATGAGCCCAAATGGATGTAAGAAACAAAAGAAAATTAGAGTTTTATGGATATAACCATAGAGAATAGGATAAGGTCATTTTCCACACAGACCATGAGATTTAGAATTCACATTATTTTTGTTATCATATAGGTTAACATAATATCATGAGGAATTTATTAGGTAGGGTTATATCATGTGGCTTGATTTTTTTGTTCATTTTTAACAGTGTACGAATAGGATGTTCTGTTGTGTAGTTTAACACCCTGCTATTATGATTTGTTTTACACAATTTTTCAGAATGTTGTAGGGAGAGACTCTAAATAGTTTAATGTCATAAATAATGGACTATATATATGTATTATAAATCCATACATATTGAAATTTATGTCATATAATTTAATATCATGTTACTAGGATGTTATCCATGCAGTTTAACATCATGCTATGTGGAAGTACATTGGGAGTGTAAAATCATGTAGAATGTACTGTCTCAATATAATCTAATGTCTTAATGTTGGGAAATTATTTCATGCTATTTTATGTAATGTTACCAGTAAATTATCTATTTAATCCAACATCATGTTATAAAGACATTATGTGACGATGTGGAGATTATGAAAATTAATTCATAAGAAACCATGCCTTGATGGTTAGTTTGATATGATCATTATCCATTATGATTAATGAATAAGAGCCGTTGGATTAAATATTGTTTAATATTTAATGACCTTATAATGCTGGTTCATGATTTAAATCCTTCTTCCCATGTATCATAATAATTATAAGAACTAATAATACCTCTTCATGGATGAATGAAAAATGTTGAACATTCTTATTGAAGGCTCATGCAATTTCGTTTTGATGAACCTCTAAATTGTTCATGGTACACAATATATTCTCATCAGGTGGTTACAATTCACCTAGATACATGTGAAATTTACCATATTTAGATAGATAATTTTATATGGTAATGTTTATATAATCTAGACGTCAATTTTTTATACTACATTCATAATTTATAAAAGAAAAAATGGGGTTACTTATGTAGTTGTATTGGATGTGGCGTGATTATCCAATAAAGAGTGAAAAAGTTTTTCAGTCTTGTAATTCATATATTTTTCTTAAATCCACTAGATTATTCTTGATATAGACTCATTTTATGTGTTAGACTATCAATTGTTTAATTCATGATAGCATAAAGAGTGGTTGGATTGAATAAACTATTGAAATATAGTCGTTTCAACATGGAGTAGTGGATGTTCGTTCCATTTCTTATCAAGTATTGTGTAAGAGAATAAAATATATTAATGGTATTTTAAATCAATTGACTAATTATATCAATTGTTTTGAAATAATTTAATTATATAGACTTGGCTGACTTGAAGAAGAAATAATTTACAATAAATATGTACTTAATCTGTTCAGATGTTTGAAAAGGACATGTCCCCATGATATATATTCCTTAGAGTGTAAATAACTATAAATACGTTGCCTTACACATCAATTCATAAGTTTTATGGTTTAAATTATTACTTATTTTGAAATCATGACACTTCATTGTGAATTCCATGAATTATAGAGTCATTAATAGAAATAAGTACCCAAACCATTAAATTAGGTAGGAAATATTTGTATCTTCTTGATGAACACCTTGAGAACCTATGTGTATGTATTTCATGATAGTGAGGGTAAATTCATTTCCAATGACTTTAAGGAATCTGTAAAGTCCACATTTATAGAGGACTTTCTAGCTTTGAGGCCTTCATTATGAATAATGTCGACAGTCTGTTGCAAGATCATCTCTCTCTTTAGTGATCAAATGGATGAATTATGTGTTCTCAGTAGTCAATTTTTGGGAAATTCATATTATGGATATAGTTAATTTAGATTATTGGATCAATATTATCACGGGTGGTGTTGATCATATCAATATCTATAATATTTTCAACAAAGAAAAATTACACCTCTAATAGAGCATAAAATGTTGATAACTATTTCATTTCGATGTTGATCATAAATTTTTGTGTTTTTGTTATCCAATACATCTATGTGGGGTTTTAAGGAAAATATGATACAATATTTTATTTATGGGAAGTCCCACCATACACCCTTTCTCGTAATCAAATAGTGGAATCTATTATTATTTCTTGAGGGAATATTCACAATTAATCTACCGAATCACTGAGTTATAATTTTATATAATATTCAACCTATAAATATTTATTTTTAATTCCAATTACAATCCTATAAAAAATATCATGATATTACACTAATTTTTTATATAACACTATTATAGAAATAAGTAATTGGGAAAATCTACTTTTTCTAGAGTGATGGGAGTAATATGTAGACCAATTATTATGTGTTTTGGTTATCCTATTCAATTTTTTTAGTCTTAAAAAATATTATTAAAATAAATCACTAAGATTTTGGTAGCTTCATGAACATAGAAGACCATATCATGTAGTAGTTCCTTATCCAATTGCATGATTTTAAATGAAAGTTGTACTGTGAGAAATTTTGCAATCTCTTTCTACTCAAATGCCTTTTTGAGTATGAATTAGATATAAAAAAACTATAGGATGACTTCCCATCATGATTATTGTCCATTAATTATTGGATAATTGTTTCTATTTTTAATATTTCAATATGAGAGACTAAGTAGGCCTCATCATGTTGTACATAATGCCCCAATTTCTGAACTACATGGACTAAGGTAAGGAAGTTATTCTCAATGTTATATTAGAAAGTCTTATTATCAAGAATAATTTATCTAATATATAAAAGGATAATTTATTTCATTCATGATTATTTTATATAAGAGTGGATCCCATTGATCACTACAATGATTATATATAAAATTATTGTCTTTACCTTATTAGTTGGAATTAATAATTATGGTCCTAACAATTTTTTTTTTAAAATTTTGGAAACCTTCCTGATAATCTTCATATCACAAATAGGTAAATCCCTTATTCATGTGAATGATAATGGGACAAAATATTCCATCACAAATTTCTATGATGTGTCGGATATAATTAAGGCACCCTTGAAGTCCTCTTAACCACATAAAACTGTAAGGAAGTTATATTTTTAAAATTACATATTTTTTCTTCAGGAGAACCAAAATATTTTTAAAGTGTACCATGTAACACCCGAATGTTTTATAATATATTTTATTTAAATAATTTTAACTCTTCAATAGCTTGTATTGCACAAAATCATGAGTTTAAATGAATGGTGAGATGCCCTTAGTATAAAATGAATATTATAGGAAATTTGTTACATTAGTGATAATAAATATAACAAACTTATGAAAATTTATGGTGAATTCTTTAGTTACCAATTGTTTATAAAAAAATATAATCCAATTAAATGTAAAGGAATTTTTTTATTTTTTTATTAGTAGATTAAGTTAATTATAGTTATAAAATAAAATTAATGAAATATATGTATTATATATTTATTAAAATATATTTTTTATATTCACCCAATATATATTTTTGTCATAGGATATGAATAAACCATATTTTATGTATAAAAATCAATATTTATCAAAATGGTAATTTTATCTCCTTTTAATGGAAAACACCTTTTAGATTAGAATTTGGATACATTAATAATTTTCAAATTACAAAATAAAATTTTCATTATAAATAGAGGTGTTAAAATTTACATTGGATGGATTTTTGATATTTTCTTGTAAATTTTATGTTTTGATGAATATTAAAAATATACAAAATTTTATTTTAAAAAAAAATTTCCTGAAATTTTTTTTATAGATTAATTATATTATTTAATTATTTTAAAGTGTCAATATGTTATATTTTTAGTAGTTAATATAATGTAGTTCATTAGCATTAGTTTTATATTTAATTCTAATGTAAAAAAATTTCAATCTTCAGCAATGTTTTAACTCTTAAAAACACGTTTTATCATTTTGAAAACAAGATTAATATTAAATTAATTACCAAGACTTCTGTGTTATGAATTATTAAAAACGGATTCCATATTTTTAATCTTTTGGTCCAAATTATATAAATATCTTTCTTTTATTTTAGGGAATTATGAATAGTAACATTGATAATTTTTCTTATTAATGCAGTAAAAGGATAAATCGGGTAATTAAGGGTTAAAATAATGTTATAAAATTCCCCAAACACTTGAAATAACATCTTTGGATGAGTGTGTTTTGATCAAAATCATCCTTGGGTCGAAATGGTATCCTTTGTAATCCACTTGAATGAGATTAGGACATTTAATTTTTTTATTTATAGAAAAGATAAATATGACTTTCTCAAATTTTAATAAATATATCATTTTTAATTTAATTTTATCCGGAATATATATTATAATATAAATATTATTGTGTAATATAGAGTTACTATATTCATAATGGTATTATATTTTCATTTTTTGACTAACATATTTGTATATTAAATAATGACACAAAATTGATGTTGTAATTATTATATTAATGAAGATAACAAATTAATGTTTTAAAAAATATTAAAATAAATATAATTTATGAAAATTAATTTATTCAATAAATTTTATATATGTCCTTGAACTATTAGAAATAAAATAAAATATTTGTTTTTAAGTTAACTTATTATCTTCATATTTTCAAAAATCAATTAATTGAATAGTGTTAAAACTGACACTATTGATTATTTATCAAAATAATTTATTATTTTATTTTTCAAAAATCATTAATTTTTTTTTAAAAATATATATTAATTATGATACGGTATAAACTATTGTAAATTATTAATTTATGGTATAATTGATATCAAATAAGTAAATATTTCACACTATTAATATTGAATTATTTGTTACTTTTGTTAAAATTGATTAAAATAACCAAGTGTCAAATAAAAATTATAAGGTTTAAACAAACATAAAAACTTTTCTAAAAATTAATGGTAGATGATATTAAAACCTCATATCATCTCATATTCAAAACTAATACATTTTATAAGTTTTATCGATGTAGTTTCAATTTATTATAAATTAATATTTTTGGAAAATAAAAAGGTTCAACCAACCTCAACTATAAAAGGAAACCTCCTCACTAATTTATTCATAACTCATTAAGACTTAAAGATCATCCATCCACTACTCATTTCACTTATAAGCTTTCCTAGTCACATTCTAGAGGTCTTGGACTTCTCAATATACCCACAATAATGCCTTTAAGATGAGATATATATAGAGCTCATCGAATAAGAGGTAATCTCCCCTAACGATTATTTCAATCATCTTTCTTCTTCTACTTAGTATTCATGAGTTTATTAAATTATAAAGTAATAAATTAGTTATTAATTATATACATAGATTTTATTATGGTTATGTAACTACCTTATTTCATCTTCTATACATCTTACGAAAAAAATCACCACACATACGTACGTATGTCTCATTGTCTCCACGCCAAGGTGTAATCTGTTTACCCCACCACTTTACTTGGATAAATTTAATTATGGAAATTATATCTATATATTATTATCATAACCAGATATTTATATTAGAACAATTTTTATACCATCAAATTCCATACCATTTCATAACTAAAAGAATTATATCACCCCTCATGGGTATGTACGACCTACCATCTCTATAGTACGATGTGATTCATTCTACATGATATTCATTAAATAATGACTCTATAAATGTATATAATGAATAAATTTTACATATATTATATTTATATCTTTCTAGAAATTATATAACTATAACCTCTAAAGAAGAATTTAAACTTATTTGACAAAACATGAATACAAAATTAATTTCGTTTATACCCAAATAACGATTAATAATGTAATGTTATTTACAAAGGGATGATAATATGATAATATATGATACCAAAAAAATTACTAGGATTTTGTAGTAAATCAATGAAATTATTTAAATCACTATATAGGATGTTCGGATACATACAATAGATATTAGACCTAAGGCAAAAATAAATGATATTTTCCTCAAAAATTAATTTCAACAGTTCTTTCAAAATTATTTTCAATCTATAATAAGATTATATAATAGGGTTATGTTTCAAGTATACTATACATATTATTACTATGTTTGATTATTTTCATAATGGAATTCTATTTATGATATCCATCTATTTTATATAGATTTTTTGATAGAATGATGTATATGAAACCCATTTAATTCATGGGGTATTTCTATGATGAATGTTTTATTTTTTTGTGGAACACATAATAATTACTTCATTATGAGATGGGTGGGACCTTTATCTCCCCCAATGATTTGGGTAATGATAAATATTTCATAAAATATAGAGTTCTAGAATTGGAAATGATCTCGGTTCTATAATACATGGCTAGGATGATATGTAAACCCAATTTAGTAAAGGAATTTCTCCACTATGATGGTCTTGGTAAAGAGCCTCGACTAATATGAAATGATTTATAAGATTATGTGTATTCTGAAAATACCATATTTTAGGTTATGAATTTTTGGATTATATTCATTGATTCTTATGATCATTTATGATTTATCCCAATACATGATATTATAATATTTCATATGTCAGATAATATTTTGAAATGTTTTGTTCTTTTGTCTTATAATTATGATATGATTGATATCTCCCATGTTTACCCTTACTGAGAACTATGCTCACCATTTCTTATGTTTCTTTTCCCTAGGTCATGAAGAACGATACTATGTAAGATATGCCTAAAAGGGATCTAGTAATATATAAATAAGTGGTAATCAATGTAGATAACTTATAAACTAGTTGTTCATGTTACCTAGTTTCTAAAGAAACTAAACATATATGGTCCTGGGGTGGTTTTAATATGTATTGTAATTAAAATTCTTAAAATATGAATTATTATCTATGTATGTAATGTATGTAATGTTATATCTGGTTTCAGAACAACAATATAGATACTATTTGGAAACTAGGATGATATAAACTTATTAAATACCATAAGGATATAGAAAAGTATAGGATAATATTCTAGTGATTAATAAATAATTATGAATAACCTAGGATAAAATTAATTTTTCCTAAATAGATATTTTATTCTAGATTATATGATTTTTCCATTATTAATATTGTTTCTCGTACTAATATTTTTGGTTTTATTCAATGGTTAGAACCGGATGGAAACACATTAATGCTAAATGTGAGGGAAAATTCAATGACTGTCCTTATGAGAAACCAAATTTTATGGAATCCAGAATGAATTTTTTTTTCTATGATCACACAAATTTTTCAAGATATGAATCATGTTGGAATTCCAAAAAAACAAAGGAGGGAACAATATTATGTTTAGTCATTAATGAGGCAACATACACCTTCTTTCAGTGGGTCTTCTGATCCACTAATGGATGGAAAATGGATCAGTACCACTGAAAATGTATTTTTTTTCTAATGTCTATAACATGATAAATTCATCATTTGAGTCTATCATTTGGAAGGTTAAGCTAATAAATTATGTAATCTTATTAATAATACTAGTCAAAGAGATGAAATTGAATCCATGGAATGTGGCGTGTTCAAGAACATATTTTTCAATAATTAGTTTCCTCTTTTTCTTCATAAATATATGGAGAAGGAGTTACTTGAACATATGAAAAAGTATTATCAATCTATTGGTACCTATAAAGAAAACTATACAATACATTCAAGGTACTCTTTTTGAATTATTATCTTACCTGAGAGTAAAATTAATTGATTCTATAGGGGCTTAAAACCAATTCCACAATGGGAATTAGCTATATGGGACTTCAATAGTAGTGAGTAAATCATTTCATGTACTCTAAAGGTTGATATGGATATTAGAGTAACCCATCAGTCCTATGGGTTTAATAGGATGAGAAAAATGGAATTCAGGGGAAAATATAATGAAAAACTGAAAAAAATTATGGGTGCTTCATTATTCTAAAAGTGTGGAAAGAAACATTTAGAAAATTGTCATGTAGGGAGTAGGAAATGTTATAATTTAGGGAGAACAGTCTATTGGGCTATTGAATACTTAAGTGATGGGGAAAATATTTCTAATGATGTGAATATAGGAAAGGCTACACAGAATGCACCTCCTATACTTGAATACTATAAGTGCAAGGAAATGGGTCATTATGCCAACAGATGCCCTTATCCAAGGGTTATCATTGATGATCGACGTCAATAAACTCTTAAGGAAAAATATAAAGGAAATTCACATGTGATCACAATCAGTGAAGTGAAGTACAATAATGAAGTAGTGAATGGTATACATACCATCCACACTAAAGTATAAAATGTTTTATTTGATTATGGATCCACCCTCTCTTTTAAATATGAGGACTTTTCTAAGGGGATCATAATATTACCTCAATAATTAAATGTTGAGTTAGTTTTAACAACTCTTAATAACACAATAGTCCCATCAAAAGTTTATAATTCGTCGATGGTTGATGTTTCTGGGAAATTACTTCCAAAAAATCTTATGATCCTTCTATTAGTATAATTTGATGTGATTATTATTATGGACTAGATTTCTCTATATGTAGATCATTTCAATTTCTATGGAAGGGAAGTCACATTTCATATTTCAGATCAATCTATGATAATATATCAATGTAAGTATGAGAATGAACTTAGATTTTAAATTTCATTCATCATATGGGTTTTGATTCCTATATTTAAAGACCCAGATTTCCCATGGAATATTGTTTAAATACATGGGAATTTTACGAGTCCACAACAACGCTTGATTCCGAGGCCCGATGTGCCCGGAATTGATTTCTAAAGTTTTGTTCGGGTAAATTCAGTAAACGTGGGAGAGGTATTTTATAACTTTTCAACTAGTGCTCGGAACTGAAATTCGAGGGTAGCATTGAACTCACAGTGTCAGTGATTTCTTATTGAGAACTTCACCGCAGTTTCATTTTAGCGAGAGTGGAAGATAGTTTTTGGGTATTTTAAAAAAAATTAAATAAAAATAATACTTAACTTATTTTTATTTTATGGGGGATAAAACCTCCAAGTGGAGGTTAGTGGTAGGGGCCACCCACACATAACCTCCCTTGGGAGGATTTTATTTAGTGGGGCTCACACGATTTTTTTAACTCTTCTAACTCCCCATTAATTTTGGAACACCCCTAACCCCCCATTTATGTGGGTTAAACTCTCCACCATCCCCCATTACTTTAATGTGCCAACTCTATCACAATTAATTAATTACACCCTTGAAATTAATTAATTAGCTCCTTTTGAATTCTTTTGAATTTAAGCCAATGATTAAATAATTGACAAAGCTATTATTTCATTTGGTTGGAAATTCATTTGGGTGGGACTTGAGAGAGAACATCATCCTCTCAATGAAGAACGCGAAGAACGCTCCTTCCACCGAAGAACGACGAGCACCGTCTTCTCCCTCTTCAACCAGAGCAAGTAGAGGAAACAACTCCATCCACGAAGAACTCCGACGATGTCATCTCGACTCATCTTCCCCGAATCCTTCCTCCTCAAATTCTTCATCTACTAAACGAAGTTAATAGAATGACGTCCGCTTCCCGCGACATCATCAACAAGCGACAATCGAGGTAGAGGGTTTGAATTGTTTTGTACTCATTTTCGTTGTAAACTTTTTTCTTGTATGAGAACCAAATGATATGACCATAACAAGGAGGGTCCAGGCCACACAGACTTGAACCAACCCACCCCTTTTGTTGGTTCTTGTTTGATGACGACGGAGGCGGTACACGCAATGACCGACAATGAGCCGGCCACGAAAAAGGCCAGCGGTGCAAGGCTGATGGGTCGCCACAAGTGCGCAAAACCGCAGTGCCCCATAGTGAACCAAGCCAGGGCCAGGTGGGCTGCGGCGGTGTCGGAGGGGCGCGGTACCGTTGCACCACACCGGAAGAAATGGGTCACGGCAGTCGGACGGCGGTGCGACACCGTCGCACCGCACAGAGCAGAAGGGAGCTGCGTCCAGGGCAGGCTGCAGCGGAGGGGCGCGACACCGTCACACCATGCCAGTGGGGAAGGACCATAGCCTTAGGCCGTGGCAGACAGGATAGGGCGGTCGGCTGAGTTGGCCACCGGTGCGCTCTATATGCTTGCGCCTCGCACCGACCGTTTCAGAAGGGGGGGGGGGGGGGGGCGACACACCCCTCCAGCTTGTGGCCAGCCAGTCCATGTGGGCCGGCCAGGCCACACAGGCCGCTATCAGGCCACGCGGGCCACCAGGCCAGGCTGCCCCTTCAGGCCGGGCTGCCCCCACGAGCTAGGCCACCCCTTCAGCCTGGGTCATACCCATGAATAGGGTTGGACCCTAGTCTAGACCCCAGTTGGGTCGGGTTGGGTCGGTCCGACTGGGTTGGACCGGACCCGAACCTATCAGATCCGATTACACCCAATCGCCCATAGCTCGGGCTACGGGCGTCCGTTTGACGAACAGTCTGTGGTGCCATTTTTCTTGGAACTAATTTGTCCTTTTGAGAATACCCCATGGGAGTTCATGGTATAGTTAAGATATGGTCAGGTTGGTTTGTGCATGAAATCAACCGGGCCCCTGGGACTAAAAGGCTTATAACTCACAGACCGAGCATCCGATTGACGCGCCGCCTGTTGCGTTGAGAACCCTCTGATGTGGCAGTCCTTTTAGATACTTCCACATGAAACTACGTGACACTTGGAGTTTTGAACATTAGCTTGTGGAGCAGATCCTCCCAGAGGTGAGCAGTTAGAGTGCGAAGACCTAGTAGCGTACAGACCTGACGACTGCTTGAACGATTCGACCCGGAGTGATTTGACTTTCCCAGTGGGGAGCACCCAGTATTTGGAGGCAGACCTAGGTAGAATGGAGTACCTGGTAGTTGGAAGCAGACCCGCAGTACTCAATAGGAGGATTACCTCTGTAGGCTATTAGGGGGAGTGCCCAATATTTGGCGGTAGGCCCACAACAGAAGGAGCGCCTGGTGGTTGGCAGCAGACCCGCGGTACTCAACAAGAGGAGTAACTCAGTAGTGAAAGGTTAGTGAGAAGTGCCTTGGTGTCATGACAGGACCACTGTACTTGACAGAGGATGAGTTCTCCAGCAGGTGTGGTTTCGTTAATGAAAATCCTTGTTTGAGCTGAGTCAATGACTTTTGTGTTTTCCTCATGATTGAGATGGGTTACTTGATAACTTAGGTATATGTATAGGCATATACCTAAGTAATGGTTATCCATTGATTTCATACTTTGTGGTTTATCCTTGTTTTATTTTGTGAGACCTTGAGGGTATCGGGGTCCCTTCTGAGTATCGTTATACTCACACCTGCACGGGCTATGCCCGCACCTCATTGTATTGGATGCAGAGGACGGACATCATTGACAGAGGCCGAGAGAGCCAGGACTAGACAGTACCATAGGAGTACCTTATGACGTATCGGTACACGGTGGATTCTGCAGACGTGGAGTGCTGAGGAGGCCATCTGTACGTACCCTTCAGGTAGGAATCCCGGAGGACGATCCAAGAGCTGCTTACACCTTACAGCTATTTGTCCCTTTTTCAGTTGTACTTGCTTTAGTTGTATTTGTTCCTTACCATTTGACTTGTATTCTGGCCCCCCCTTTACTTTAGGTACACTTGTTATCCAAATTTTACTTAGTGTTTGATTCTTCTTGAACTCTAGTTGTGTGAGTTTTCATTTTATAAAGGCAACACCTTCCCAGTTTTAGGGAATTACGCCTTTGGTGCTAGTCGCCAGCCACTAGCCTATGGAAGGTGGGCTTGGGGTAGTCACAATATGGGCCTCGAGGGATGGGTCATGAAAAATTGGTATCAGAGGAGTCAGTTCTACTACAGAACATAGGACTCTGATATTTCTTTTCTATAAATAAATAGTGTTAAGGGTAGTAAGATTGGTTTTCAGTTCGGGGAGTCTAGCTATTGTGCGGCGGCCGATGTATCTATACACCAGGACCCTGACTACTTATTTCTAACTTAGTACATGAAAACACTGATTGCGTGTGTGTTTTCAAAAGTTTTCTTTAAGTCATCTCAAACCAGGTCAGCTCACTAGGTATAGTCTTTTGACCATGTTTCATATATTTGTTTCAGGATGCCTCCCCATGGATGACCAGTTAGATCCCCAAGAGTTGTACGTACTGACATCCCACCGAGCGACGAGGCCTCATTACATGACCCTCTTCCAGTTGAGGCACCTGTGGAGGCACCAACAGTACTACTTCCTATTGGGCCACCGATGCCACCAGCCCCAGTAGCAGAGAGTGCACGCCACTTGAGCGCGCTACACGAGTTCCAGCGCCAATGGCCACCCAGGTTCATGGGAGAGATGGACCTGAAGGCGACTGAGGATTGGCTGGAGGCTGTGGTGAGAGTCTTCAGACTGGTAGGGACACCAGCTGACTTCATGGTGATCCTTGCTGCCAGCCTCCTTCAGACAAAAGCAGGCAGATGGTGGAGCCTGATGCTCCAGATGCTTGACAAGGTGAAACTTCTATGGACAGACTTTGAGAGCCTGTTCCAGGCAGAGTTTGTACCATCCAATATTCGAGCGGTGCAGATACAAAAGATACTTCATCTACAACAGGGAAATATGAGTATAGCTCAGTACTCAGCGAGGTTCACCGACCTCTCGTGCTACTCCACTGATATGGTACGATACCCATTCTTCAGGGCCTATACCTTTGAGCAGAGACTCAGGCGAGAGATCAGAGCTTCAGTTATCTCCCACAGTATCCCAACGTAGGCAGGAGTGTTGGGGCGAACCCTCCTAGTGGAGTGTTTCCATGCTGAGCAGTCTCCAATAGCAAGACCCACCACTAGTCGACTTGGAGTAGAGTCTGCTTCAGCTAGCACAAGACAGATGAATTAGAGGTCCAAGAGGACCAGACCCACAGGTGGTCGACTGTACGACTCAGGATCGGTTGTGCAGGGCACCCAGAGTGGAGATAGAGCCAGTCATTCTAGGAGCAGAAAGTATTACTCCTGCAGCGGGCTTGGTCACATGGTTCACAACTATCTGACCTGCCACTCTAATGATCACCATACATTTTAGGGACCTCCCAGACAGAGGTAGAGGTTCGATCGATGCAGTCCTCAGGGTGGAGGTGGACGTGGTAGAGGAGATGGACGTGCAGCTGAAGGTGGATAAAAATACGAGGTGCTGCCGCCACAACCACCAGGAGGTCCACCCCAACAGCAGGGAGTAGGTGGACAGGGGAGAGAATAACTTTAGGTAGCCGAGGCCTATGAAAATGGAACTCTAGAGATGATATGAGGTACGATTTGTATCTACTGCACCATATCTGCAGTTCTTATAGACACAGGTTCTAGTCACTCTTTCATTGACACTGCCCTCGTTCAGAGCTCAGAGATTCCGATGTAGTCATTGGATCGATCCTTATGGATAGATATTCCTATGGGAGAAGACTCGACGATTACACACTGGTGTTGGTAGTGTGAGCTTACTCTAGGAGGCAAGATATTTGGCTGGGATCTCCTCATAGTGGCGTTGAGTCCTTACGACATCATCTTGGTTATGGATTGGTTATCTACAGTCCATGCTCAGATTGACTGTATTAGGCACAAAATGTGGTGTGTCCACATGGATGGGACTAGGTTCACCTTCACTAGTGAGAAGGGAACCTTTTCAGCATAGGATGGAATTAATCGGAGGAGGGTGCAGCCGATCACTCACCAGTTGGATTGCCTTACCCTTGGAGCAGTTGATGTGGAGAGTTTGACTTATCCTATAGTGGTGGACCAGTACGCGGATGTTTTCCCTGATGATGTTCCAGGACTACCTCCTTGCAGAAAGGTGTACTTCTATATTGACATGTACCCTGAGACAACACCGATATCTACTCCAGCATATCGGATAGCTCACACTGAGCTTTGCGAGCTGAGGGTACAACTAAAGGACTTGTAGGGGATGGGATTCATCCGACCCAGTGTTTCTCCCTGGGATGCCAAAATCCTGTTCGCCAATAAGGGGGATGGAAGATTGTGGATCTATGTCGACTACCATCACCTGAACCAGGTGGCCGTGAAGAAAAAATACCCAATTCCGAGGATTGAAGACCTCTTTGATTAGCTCAAGGGAGAACGATGGTTCTCAAAGATAGAACTTAGATCAGGCTATCACCAGCTCAGAGTTCGAGATGAGGATGTGCAGAAGGCGACCTTCAGGTGTCGGTACGACCACTAAGAGTTCTTGGTTATGCCCTTTGGCGTAACCAATGCTCCAGCAGTGTTCATGAGTCTCATGAATAGAATCTTTCAGCCTTACCTCAATCTCTTAGTTGTAGTTTTCATCGACGACATTCTGATTTACTCGACTACTGAGGATGAGCATGCCTACCATTTAAAGGTAGTACTGGATACACTCCGAGAGCACCAGCTTTATGATAAGATCTCAAAGAGCCAGTTTTGGATTTGAGAGGTTCACTTCTTAGGACATGTCATCTCGGAGGCTGGAGTTGCAGTGGATCCAACAAAGATTGAGGTAGTGCTTGCTTGAGAGCCACCCAGGAGTGTGATGAAGGTACGGAGTTTCCTGGGATTGGATGGATACTATCGGAGGTTCGTATCAGACTTCTCCAGAGTTTCATCACCACTATCAGCCTTGACGAAGAAGGGGCAGCCCTTCGTGTGGTCAGAGAGATGACGACAGAGCTTTTAGGAGCTCAGGAAGAGGTTTACTAGTACCTCCATCTTGAGGCTTCCATAAGAAGGTGTAGGGTACGTAGTTTACTATGACACATCATGGACTAGACTTGGGTGTGTTCTGATGCAGGAGAGAGCTGTGATTGTGTATGGTTCTCAGCAGTTGAGAAAACACGAGAAGAACTACACTACCCATGACCTAGAGTTAGCAGTAGTGGTCTTCACTTTGAAGATGTAGTGGCACTATCTAATGGGAGAACATTTTAACGTGTACTATGATAACAAGAGTCTCAGGTATATCTTCTCTCAGAAGGACCTGAACCTAAGACAGTGGCGATGGATTGAGTTTCTCTAGGACTATGACTTTAAGATAGTCTATACTCTTGGGAAGGGGAACTTTGTAGAAGATGATCTCAGCAGGAGATCTGGTATTTAGCTTTCGAGAGAGGTGACAGAACATCTAGATGCCTTAAAGATATCATTTTTGGATAGGTATGGAGTAGCCTATCTTCAGTCTCTTACAGTCACTCCTCCACTTCTTTAGCGAGTTAGGGAGGAGCAGAATGGAGACGCCGACTGTGAGACACGATGTGCTCAGATATCCACAGGGCATGCACCTGATGGATTTTCTGAAGGTGAGGAGCACGTCATCCTCTTCAGAGGACGTACCATGGTAGTAGTTGCACTTCAGGAGGAGGTGTTGAGGGAGTTCCACACTTCCCCTCTAGTGGTACATCTAGGAGTGGCGAAGATGTACCAGGACCTTTAACAACAGCATTGGTGACTGGGTATAAAGAAGGTAGTAGTAGAGTTTCTCTCACGGTACCTCACTTGTCAACAAGTGAAGGTAGAGCACCATGTACCAGTAGCCTTGGTACAACCCTTAGAGGTCCCAAAGTGGAAGTGGGATGAGATATCCACAGATTTTGTGATGGGTCTTCCACATACATCTAAGAGTCATGATTCGATATGGGTGATCGTCGACCAACTCACCAAGTCGTCCCACTTCCTACCGATCAGAGAGCAGGGCTCAGTTGAGAGATTGAGATGCCTCTATGTGCAGTAGATAGTGTGTTTTCATAGAGTACCTTCATCTATTTTCTCTGACCGTGACAAATGCTTCACTTCCTAGCTATGGAAGGGGTTGTAGGAGGCTTTTGGGACACAGCTACGTCTGAGCACCGCATTCTATCCTTGGACAGATGGTCAGACCAAGAGAACTATCTAGACCCTCATGGACATGCTTCGTGCTTGTGTCCTCAATTTCGGTCGCAGCTGGGAGGACCACTTTCCTCTGGTGGAGTTTTCCTACAACAATAGCTATCACTCCACCATCGGTATGCCACCTTTTGAAACCTTGTACGAAAGACCTTGCAGATCACCACTGTGCTGTACAGACCCAGGGGAGTCAGCACTAGTGGGACCAGAGATGGTATGAGCTATCATGGAGAAGGTGAAGATCATCCAGGAGCAGATGAAGACTACACAAAGCAGGAAAAAGTCGTATGCTAACAGGAGATGGAGACCTCTGGAGTTCAAGGATGGGGACCATATCTTCCTACAGGTCTCACCTCGATGAGGTATATAGAAATTTAGCCAAGGTGGAAAGCTGTCTCCGAGGATCATTAGACCTTTATAGGTCCTTAGTAGAGTAGGCGATGTGGCTTACCTCTTGGCTCTTCCACCTCAGTTGCACTGGGTGCACGACGTCTTCCACGTATCTCTGCAGAGGAGATACTTGGATGACCCTTCTCACATAATCGATCATGGAGAACTGGACATCGATGATGGGGAGACTTTCATGGAGTTTCCAGGGGAGATTGAGGATCGACAGGATCGGGTCTGACGTGGACGGTCGATACCTCTGGTTCGCATTTGTTGGGAGCACGGGAACCTCCAGGAGAGCACATGGGAGCAAGAGACTTAGATACGTACTCAATTCCCCCATTTGTTCCCTTAGTTCAAGTTGTATCTTACGGGGACATAAAGCCTTGAGGCGGGGATAATGTTCAGAACCATATTTCCCATGGATTGTTTTTAAATACATGGGAATTTTACGAGTCTTCATTTTCTGACGGCGCTTGATTCCGAGGCCCGGTGTTCCCAGAATCAATTTCTAAAGTTTTGTTCGGGTACGTTCAGTAAATGTGCGAGTGGGATTTTATAACATTTGAACCAGTTATTGGAATTGAAATCCAAGGGCACCGTTCAACTCTCAGTGTCGGTGATTTCTTAGTGAGACCTTTACTACAGTTGTGTTTTAGCGAGAGTTGAAGACAGTTTTTTGGGGTTTTTAAATAAAATTAAATAAAAATAAGACTTAACTTATTTTTATTTTATGGTGGATAAAACATAGAAGTGGAGGTTAGTGGTGGGGGCCACATGCACATAACCTCCATTGGAAGGATTTTATTTAGTGGGTCCCACAAGAGTGTCTTAACTCTTATAACTCCCCGTTAATTTTGGAACACCCCCACCACCCCATTTATGTGGGTTAAAATCTCCACATTCCCCCATTACTTTAATGTGCCAACTCTCTCACAATTAATTAATTAAACCCTTACAATTAATTAATTAGCTCCTTTTTAATTATTTTGAATTCAATCCAATGATTAAAT
The DNA here is from genome assembly GCA_963277665.1 of Viscum album. Lineage (NCBI taxonomy): Eukaryota > Viridiplantae > Streptophyta > Magnoliopsida > Santalales > Viscaceae > Viscum > Viscum album. The sequence goes on from OY728150.1 coordinate 650,003,278, forward strand.
AATATAAAAATCTATTATTTCATTTGGTTGGCAATTCATTTGGGTGGGACTTGAGGGAGAACTTCATCCTCTCAATGAAGAATGCAAAGAACGCTCCTTCCACTGAAGAACGAACAACACCGTCTTCTCCCTCTTCAATCGGAGAAAGTAAGGGAAACACCACCATCCACGAAGAACTCCGATGACCTCATCTTGACTCGTCTTCCCCAAATCCTTCATCCTCGACTTCTTCATCTACTACCCGACGTCAATGGAACGACGTATGCTTCCCGCGACTTTGTCAAAAAGCGACAATCGAGGTAGGGGGTTTGAATTGTTTTTTACTCGTTCTTCATTGCAAAATATTTTATGGTATGAGAACCAAATGATATCACTATAATGAAGATGGTTCAGACAACACGAACACGGCCCGACCATCCCCTTTTGTTTTTTATTATTTGGTGACATTGGAGGCGGTACACACGACGACCGACAACGAGCCGACCACAAAGAAAGCCGGCGGCGCAAGGCTGCTGGGTCACCATAAGGGCGCGGCACCGCAGTGCCGCATAGTGAACCGAGCCATGGCTAGGTGGTCCACGGAAGAGCCCGAGGGGTGCAGTGCCATTGCACCACACAGGAAGAAAAGGGTCGCAACCAGGAGGGTCGTGACGGTCGGATGTACGCGTGACACCGTCGCGCCACCCTGAGCAGCACGAAGCCGCGACTAGGGCGGGTTGCGGTGGAGGGGTGCAACACCGCCACACCATGTGGTAGTGCAGGACCACGACCTTTGGCCATTGCGGATAGAAGAGGGTGGCTGGCTGAGCTGGCCGCCGGTGCGTGGTACAGGCCAGCGCGTCGCGCCAGCCGTTTCAGACAAGGCGGGGCGCGACACCCCCTCCCATACGTGGCTAGCCAGGCCATGTGGGCCGGCCGACCAGGCCATGTGGGTCGGCCAGCCAGGACATGCGGGCCGCCATCCGGCCAGACCACGATGGCCATCACTAGGCCACACAGGCCATTGGGCAGGGCCGAGCCACCCTTTGGGTCGGGTCGCCTTTAGGCCAGGTCGCCCCCACGGGCCAGGCGGTACCTTTGGGCCAGGCCTCCCCTTTGAGCTGGGCCACCCCTTCATTTCGGGTCAGACCCACATACCGAGTCAGACCCCAGTCTGGACCCGAGTCGAGTCGGGTCGGGTCGGTCCAACTGGGTCAGACCGGACACGAACCCGTCAGACCCGATTACACCTAATCGCCCATAACTTGGGATACATGCGTCTGTTTGACAAACTGTCAGTGGTACCATTTTTCTTGGAATGAAGCTGTACCTTTGAGAATACCCCATGAGAGTTCGGGGTATAGTTGAGATACAGCCAGGTTGGTTCATGCACAAAACCAACCGGGCCCTCGGGACCAAAAGGCTTATAACTCACAGACCGGGTGTCCGATTGACACGTCGTCTATTGCGTTGAGACCCCTATGATGTGGACATCCTTTAAGATACTTCCACATGATAATTCATAAAACTTGGAGTGTCGACCAGTAGCTCATGGAGCGGATCCTCCCAGAGATGAGTAGTTAGAGTGCGGAGACCTAGTAGCTGACAGACCTGACGACTGCTTGACCGATTCGACACAGAGTGATACGAATAGCCCAGTGGGGAGTGCCCGGTATTTGGAGGCAGACCCATGGCAGATGAAGCACCTAGTAGTTGGAAGCAAACCCGCGGTACTCGACAGGAGGAGTACCTATGTAGGCTATTAGGGGGAGCGCTCGGTATTTGGCGGCAGACCCACATCAGACGGAGTGCCTGGTAGTTGGTAGCAGACCCGCAGTACTCGACAGGAGGATTACCTCAGTAGTCCAAGGTTAGTGATAAGAATCTTAGTGTCGCGACATACCCACTGTACTCGACAGAGGAGGAGTTCTCCAATAGCCATGGTTTTGTTAATGAAAATCCTTGTTTGAGCTAAGTCAATGACTTTTGAGTTTTCCTCGTGATTGAGATGGGTTACCTGATAACTTAGGTATATGTATGCGCATATACATAAGTAATGGTTTTCCGTTCATTTCATACTTTGTGCTTTATACTTGTTTGATTTTGTGAGACCTTGATGGTCTCGAAGTCCCTTATGAGTATCTTTATACTCACCGCTGCACGGGCTATGCCCGCACCTCGTTGTGTTGGATGCAGATGACGAACAACACTGATGAAGACCAAGAGCGCAAGGACAGAACGGTACCAGAGGAGGACCTTACGATGTATTGGTACACAATGGAGTCTGACGGACGTGGTGTGCTGAGGAGGCCATATGTACCTACCCTTTAGGTAGGAACCCCGGAGGATGATCCAAGAGCTACTTCCACCTTACAGCTGTTTTTCCCTTTTCAGTTGTGCTTGCTTTCAGTTTTATTTATTCCTTACCATTGGGCTTGTATTCTGGCCCCCTTTACATTTAATACACTTGTTATATATCTTTTACTTAGTGTTTTCTTCAGCTTGTACTCTGGTTGTGTGAGTATGCGTTTTATAAAGGCAATGCCTTCCCAAATTTAGGGAATTACGCCTTTGGTGTTAGTCGCCAGCCCCTGGCCTATAGAAGGCAGGCTTGGGGTAGTCACGATACGGGCCCTGGGGGCCAAGTCATGACACTATAAATAAATGTTGTCTATCTGAAATGGCTGGGGAGAAACTCACTACTAAGAATACACCTATTTATGGGAATTTTTTTTGTCTTTCTGAATGAATTTTTAGGTCTTCAATTGAATCATGATATTTTTTTTTTCAATAGAACTAATATTGGATGATATGCAAATTTAAAATACACCATATTGAATGGATCTAATTGAGGTTCATAATTTGAAAAAATAACTCCAAGAGAATCATGAAAAGGGATTCATACACCCTAGTGTGTCACCTTAGGTTGAGCCTATTCTCTTTGTTAAGAATAATGGTGGATCATTGAGGCCATTCATTTATTATCGAGTACATAACAGGATCATTATCAAGAAAAAAAATCCACTTCTCTCCATTTATGGCTTCTTCAACAAAATAAATGGAGCTTTATATATTTTCAAGATTGATCCTCATTCAAGATACCATCAATTAATGGTCAATAAGGAAGATATAACAAAGAAGACATTCCGTATAATGTATGGACACCCTGAATTTATATGGATGCATTTTGGTCATACTAATTCCCCCCAAATCATCATAGATCTAATGTATAATGTTTTTAGAGAATATCTTGATCATTTTTGGAAATATTTATAGATGATATTCTTATAAATTTTAATATCCAGGATGATTCTGATGATCAATTTATAATTTTACAATAGGCCCTTATAAAGGAGAAGCTTTATGAAAAATTTACCAAGTATGAATTTTTTCTTCATAAAGATTCATTTTTGTCACATAATCACTAGATATGAGATATTTATGGATCCAACAAAAATAAAAGTTTTGGAAAGTCATCCAAGACCAAAAATAGTAACTATGATCTAAAAATTTCTCAGGTTTTCTTGATATTATTGACATTTTTTGAATGATTTTTCACGAAAATCTAATCCACTCACCATGTTTAATCAAAAAGGAGTAATGTTCAAGTGGATAAAGGAATGGAGAGATAATTTCAATGATCTAAATAGAAGGTTATCTAGTGAAACTATTCTCACACTACCTTGTAGTGGTAATTGGTTTTTGATCTACAGTGATGAATCCAAGAAGGGGCGTGGATTCTTTTCTCATGAAAAATGATATGTTAATAGCTTATGCCTTGCAAAAATTGAAAATCCACTGGAAAATTACCCAACTCATGATTTGGAGTTATTTGGGGTAATATGTTCATTAAAGGTTAAGAAGAATTGTCTTTATAGTTAAATTTTTTATATTTATGCAGATCATAAAAGTTTAAAGTGTATTTTTAGACAAAAGGATCTAAATATGCGCAAAATAATATTGTTGGATTTGATTAAATATTGCTACTGCTCAATAAATTACCACCCTAGAAAAGAAATCAAGGTGGTAAATTCTTTGAGTTGAAAAGATCATACTAGCCTATCCATAATGAAGATCATAAAAGTTACAAAATTTATGGATATGTGAAGGATGGATCAAGAAATTTTAAAGGAAGAGTTTAAATATGATTATTTTTAAATGAATTTTCATCCATATATATAGGTGAAGATTAAGGAGAAATAGAAGGAATATTTATAGATAAAGAAGTAGGTGGCGAATTTCCATGAATTAAACTATGATTGTGATGGAATAATAATGTTTAGAAATCGTGATTATATTCCTTCCAAACCCAAATTATGGATAGAGCTGTTGGATGAAGCTCATAGTTTTTCATTCTAAATTTAACCTGTAAGAACAATGGTGTATAGGAACCTGAAATATTATTTATTGTGGGATGGAATGAAAAGATATTTTTCAGAATATGTCTCTTGGTGTATGATTTGTTAGAAAATTAATGACGAGAGGTAGAAGTCTAAGGTGATGTTCCAATAATTACCCATACTAGAATGGAAATGAGAATACATCACTATTGACTTTTTCATTGGACTTCCCAAAACATATAAAAGTCATAATTTTAAATGGATTACAGTTGATTTCCTTATGATGTTGGCACACTTCATTGAGTACCAATTTCCATTATATTTAATCGAGATATAAGGTTGACCTCAATGTTTGGGAAAATTATTCTACAGGATCAGGATACATAGTTTTGTTTCATTGCTTCTTATCATCCTTCCTATAGATTTTCATTATATGGGGACAATTAAATCTCTAGAAGACATGTTTAGATCTTTCTCTATTTATTTATAAGGTGGTTGGGATTAAATTCTTCCTTTGGTGGAATCTCCTTACAAAAATAGAATTCAACTCATTGTTGATATTTCTCCTTATAAAGTCCTCTTTTGAAAGATGTGTATAACTCCAACTTTCTAGGATGATGTTGGAGAAACAAATCTATCAAGACCAAATCTTTTTGATGAAATAATAGATACGTTATGCTGACAATGGATAAAAAATAGATTTTGAAGTGGTTGAAAATAGGTTTCAATGAATATTTACCAAGAAGAGATTAAAGATATTTGGAAAGGAGGGAAATCTAATCCCTCAGTATATCAGTCCTTTTGAAATTTTGGATCATGTAGGGAAGGTATCTTATCAATTGGTGCTGCCACCGAATCTCTCTCAACTTATTGCTGTGTTCCATGTATCTCCCTTAAAACATACATACCTGATCCTTCACATGTACTGAACTTAGATATCATACCACGGGGGCAAGATATTTCTTATGAATAACAACTGATAGATATTGTAGATTTTTGAGAAAAAGTTCTACAAAACATGACCACTCACTTGGTTAATGTTTTCTGGCGAAACCACCAATTTGAAGAAGCTACATGGGAACTTAAGGATGTGATTAGGCATATGTATCCTCATATGTTTTAACCAAGTTCCAAATTTAGAGGGGAAATTTCAGTTTAAGGGGTGTATAATGTAACACCCATATGTTTTTATGAAATTTTTTCTTTTAAATTATTGTAATTATTCAATAACTTTCATTTCACATAGTCGTGAGTTTAAAAAAATTATGAGATGTGCATAGTAAAAAAATTACAATTATAACTTATCCGTTTATGTTTCAGAGAATAAATATATCTACCTTATGAAGATATAGAGTCAATTATTTGGCTACCAATTATTTATAAAAAAGTATAAACCTATTAAATGTAGAAGAAATATTTTTATTTTTGTGTTAACAAATAATGTTAATTAAAACTAGTAAATGGAATTAATGACATATATATGTTATAAATTTGGAAAAACATTTTTAATATTCATCCAATATATATTTTAGTAATTCAAAATGAATAAACTATATGTTCTGTATAACAACCTATATTTTACATAATAGTAATTTTCCCTCTATTTAATGGTGAACCATTTTTTAATTAAAATTTTGAAACATTAATAATTTTTTTATTAAAATATATACTTATTCTTTTGATGAATGTTATAAAAATTTTTATTGGATGGTTTTGTTCATTTTTCTGATAGCTTTCAAGTTTTGATGGATAGTAAAATTATAAAAAAATTTAATTGGAAAAAACTTTTTTCATCAAAATAATTTAACTTATTATATTATATTATATAATAATTTTAAAGTATAAAAAGTTTATATTTTTATCAATTATTATAATTAATATCATTTATGTTAATTTTTAATTAAATTCAAATGAAAAAAAATTTCAATATTTTGCAATGTTTTAACTCTTAAAACCCCATTTTCTCATTTTGAAAATAAGATTTATTTCAAATTACAAGAAATTCTATGTTTTGAATTTTAAAAACGGATTCCATATTTGGAATCATTAGGTCCAATTATAAAAATATAATTCTTTTATTTTTGGGCATTATGAATCATGTCTTCGGTAATTTTTTTATTGACACAGTAAAAAATGGTAAATCTGGTAATTAAGGGTAAAAATAATGTTATAAAATGACCCTAACACTCATCCTAATATCAATGGAGGAATTTTTTTGACATAAATCATCCTTGTGACAAAATTGTATCCTTTTAAAGCTAGTTGGATGTGATTATGACATTAATTTATTTTATTTAATGAAAAGTTAATTATGTCTTACTCAAATATTAATAAATATATCATCTTTAATATAATGTCAAATAGATGATATATTCTACTATAAATATTCCCTTATAATCTAGACGGATTATCTTATTCTTGTAATTTTTTTAATTTTTAACCAAAAAATATGTATATTAAATAATTTCACAAAACTGATATTGTAAATATTATATTAATGGAGATAAAAAATAATTGTTATTAAAAATATTAAAATAAATATAATTTGGGACAATTAATTTATCCAATGAATTTTCTAGATGAACAGGATATCTTATAAATATAATAAAATTTATATTTTTGAATTTAACTAGTTATCTTAATAATTTCCCAAAGTCATTTTTATGAATAGTGTCAAAATTGACACTATTGATTATTTATCAAAATAATTATTTATTAAAATATTTAAAAATATTTTAAAAAAAAATATATATTAATTATGCTATGTTATTTAATGTTCTAAATTATTCATTTCTGGTATAATTGATATCAAATAAGTAATTATTTCACACTTTTAATATTGAAATATTTGTTACCTTAGATAAAATTAAATAAAACAACTTAGTGTTCAATAAAAATGATAAGGTTTAAATGGTCCTAAAATCAAGTCAAAAAATTATTGGTTTATGGTATCACAACCTTATCTCATCTTATATTCTAAATTAAGACATTTTGGAGATTTTATGGATGTGGTTTCAATTTATTATATTTGAATATTTTTGGAAATTCTAAAGGCCCCCCAACATCACCTATAAAAGGGAACCTCCAACCTCATTTATTAATAACTTATTGAGCCTTAAAGTTCCTCCATCATCTGAAAATTTCCATTATCAACTTCCCCAGTAACATTATAGAGCTGTTGGTCTTATAAAAATACTATCTTTAGTTCCTTTAGTGGAGATCTAGAGGGATCTCATTGAAGAAGGGGTAATCCCCTCTATTGATTCCTTCAAACTTGTTTCTTCATCTACATCCTCTTCATGAGTTGATTCCATTATAAAGTAATAAATATAGTATCAATTTTATACTGAGATGTTATTATGGTTATGGAACAACCTTATTAAACCTTCTATCCACCCAACTAAAAATTAAATCACTACGTGTCCGTGCGTACAACTTACCTTCTCCACACTGTGGTGTAATTTTTTTTCAACACCACATTATTGGATGGGTATAATGATGGAAATAATAACTATATATGATTTTAATAACAAGTTATTTATTCTATAAAAATATATATACAATCTACTTCGATAACATTCATAACAAATGAAATGATATCATCGCTCGTCCGTACGTATGCCCTACCATCACCATGATGTGATGCGATTCATTCTACAAGATATATATTAAATCATGATTATATAAATATATAGAATGGATAAATATGATATATATTATATTAATATCATTACGTAAATGATATAACTATAAGATATGAAGAATAATCAGATCTTATTAAACAAAACATCCATAAGAAAATGAAGTTGCCTATGCCTGAATAATGAGTGACAATGTAATGTTATTAACAAATATATGATAATATGATCATATATGATATCATTAAAATGACTATGATTTTGTAATAAGTCAATGAAATTTTTTAAATCAGTATAAAATAGGTTTAGATATATACAAAGTATATTGAACCTAAGGTAAGGGATAATTTCGTAATCTCATTAATGTTTGAGATTGTTTATACCTAAGTATTTACTATGATATATTTATCATCCATGTTCATTTTTCCAAAATATTTAATATTATTTCTACTATTCTACAATTTTTTAAATTCATTTTTACCCATTGGTGAATTTTTATTAAATTTTATAAAAAGAATATTTTTTCATTTTATGATATGAGGGACTTTTTGACTTATACGCTAAAAGTAAAAGAAGAAAATTTTATTTTTTACTTATATAGAATGATGGGTTTATACATTTTTACAAACCCATATTTCCATGAATATTCCTTTACAAGATTTCAAGGTTATTTTCAAAGAAATTTTTGTCTTTTAAATTTTTCTGTCATTATGAGAAAATTTAATTTTATTTAAAAAGAAAGGGCATTTTCGTCAAGAATTAATTTCAATAATTCTATAAAAAAACAATCTAAGTTGGAATTCATTATTAGGGTTATGTTTCAGATATACTATATCTGTTATTCCTATATTTTTTTTATGTTTATTAATGTAGGATATTTATTAAACCCATTTATTTTATATGGATTTTGTTAGGATGGATTGATGTATATAAAAACAATTTTATTCATTGAGTAATGCTATGATAAATGATTTATTTTTTTGGTGGAACACATAATAATGGTTTCATTATGAGATGGGTGGTACCTATATCTTCCTCCTATACATTGGGTAAAGAATTATATCTCCTGATATAGATAGGCATGGAAAGGTAAATGATCTTTGTTCAGTAATAATGGGCGGGAATGGGATGTAAACACTATTCAGTAACACACTTTTTATACTATGATTTCCTTGGAAATGATCCTCAACATATATGAAATTATTTTATACTCTTATGTATATACAATAATTCAAAAGTTTTATGTTATGGATTTTGGGATTAATTTTATTACATCTTATGAACTTTTATCCGATGACATGATATCATGATCTTTCATTTGCATGATAAGATTTTCAAATGTTATGTTCTTATGTCTTATTTATTATGATATGATTAATATCTCCCTTATTTACCTTAATGAGAATATAAGCTAACTCTTTCTTATATTTCTTTTCCCCAGGCCATGAAAAAGGGTATTAAGTTAGATATGTATAAAAGGGGTCTAGTTATGAAGAAATAAGTAGGAGTCAATGTAGATGTCTTATGAAATATTTGTTTATGATTTCCGATTTATAAATACAATAATATGATATGGTCATAGCATGGTTTTATTATATCTGATAATGCATATTATTCAATTATTATGTATTATCAATGACAGTAAACTATGGGTCGTAAAATTACAAGACCTCAAGAAACCATCAGGACGTCTCCCAAAAATGAACATTTCACAGGGTTATCTTTCAGGATGTTCTAACATAGTATGTTTTAAAAACATCTCCTCATTGTCAAAATGATATTTGTGTTATTGGAAAATCACCACTAGATCATAGGCGTAAAATTATATTGTTTTCCATATTGGGATCATGAAATTGTATTTCATGTCATGATAATATTAGCTCTAGTGTTATTTAAACCTTTGGGTATCAATAAATATTAAAATACTCTATAGGGTACCCTTAAATTCATAGAATCTTAATTTATTATTCTATATAAATCTAGTTATAAGTAAATTATAAATCCATGAATGAAATGGAATGGAAACTGATAGTTACATTGATCAAAATTTAAAATATTTGTACTAAGGTCTCAGACATTTGTAACATGATTTAGAGGAATTCTTTGGGATTTCTGATTATAACCATGATGATCTCTAAAACGGTGGAAATAATTAATCTCTACATCAAGGTTTATTCTTATAATTTATATATTTTTCCTTTAGAATACATCTCATTGATATTTCAATCAAGAGATATGTCTATCTTATTCTTCAGGAGATGATGCATAACTTATGAAGGTAGGATGTAGGCTATCCTCTATACCTAAATTCACTTATCTAAGATCATAAATGGTGTTGTATTTTCTAGTTTCAAATACTATATGGGCATCTATATAATCATTTTAACCTTCTTTCTCAACATCAATTTCAGTGGATGTGGTTGATCATGTAATACAATTAAAACATTGAAATAGTGAGAGAAAATTTTCATTCTTTGTTTGTGATAGAGAGGTATATCCATAACTTGAATTTATTGATATATGAGTACTATTATTTTGGATATTCAAAATATTCTCTAATTATCTTCCTTTTAACTTCATTTCAGTTCAAGAAGGCGGTAAGGGGATATTATCAGGTCCAAAAGATAATATGAAGGGTTTTTTAGTATATTTTAATCAAAGAGGTGTCTCATGAATCTAAAGGTGATAATGTGAATTCATTTTCATTAAAAAAACCAATATATACTCTAATTATTCTCTGATATAATTGAGGGTATAATATTTATAGATATGTTGATATTGAGGAGATGACATAGTGGTATTCTAAATATCTTCCAGTGACGTTGGGTTATTTTCTGTTCAAATATTTTATAAAAGGAACACCTTAGATCATAGTTATAAAGGATGAACGTTCTCATCAACGATGTTTTAATAATTTATATGATCATATAAATATAATTGATTTTATTAGGAAAATATAATTTCATGAATATAGTGGAAAATGTTCCAAGGACCTATGTATACATCATTAAAAGGTGGAGGTTGGTCAAATTAAAGATCCTTGACTATGTGTTTCAATTGTGGGTCAGACCAAACGTCATAAAGGTAAATTTTATAGAATTATTTGTTCACCTATTTGGAATGTCCATTTATACCAATATCATAAGTGGACACTCTATGAGGATAACCAATTAGACATTGTACAGTCATAATTTTATATAATGTTCAATAACTTTATATGGAATTCACATGACCATTGAATTTCCATGAAGTGGATTGACCACTTGAATATGATTAATATCCAATAAATAATCCTTATTATGTCATTAAATAGGTTAAAATATTCTATTTCAATATCATTACATCAGTGACCTAAACAACACTATTGAACATTATCTAATTTCTTTCCCATTAATTGAACCCTGCATCTATATAATTTGAATAAATGGATTATAAAGGGGATGAATGACCATACCGAACTCCATATTTCCCAATTATGGAGTAATTCATACATTAGTGGTATAATGGAATAACATTCACAAATAAGTGAATCCTTGGTCTTCCAAATAGGACATTTAATGTTGTATATTGAATAAAAATCATTAACATGGAATTTGATAAAATTTCCCTCAAATGTTCTTTGTGCTTTACTTAGCCATGGATTTTTCTTACTTTTTTTTTCATACCCTTGTATATTAATTATACAGGGAGAAAAATTATCCATAATATAACCCAATAATCCATGTTTCCACACTAAAATGTGAATAATATCATGGAAATTTTTATGAGAGATCGATAGATTCCAATATCATCGTACATCCCAAGTGTGTAAATTGTCCTAAAAATTCTATATATATATATATATATATATATATATATAGGTCTCCCTATCATACTTTTTCGATGGAGATGATGTTATGAAATTTGATAAGGTTGATCTCATCAGGTTAAATAAAAAAATTGACTACAACATTAAATTTTCAAGGGAACTGAAGAGCCACAATAAGAACATCTCAAGGATATTTTGAAAGGTGTACGGAATAGAGAATTGAAACATTGGTTGTAATAATGACTATCTATTATAATATGTCATATCTTTTAGTCATAGTCATGTTTCTATTAATATGTGCTTTTTATATGGACAAAGGCTATGAAACTAAGGTTTTATACCCTATGTATTGTCTTCCTTGATTGTAATTTTATAGTATTATCTTCATTTATGGGATAATCTAAGATGAATTTCCCTCCATTTAATGTTGAACAGAAATATATTGAGATGAAAATAATTTATTTATTATGATTAGTCTTGAAAAAATCATGGACAATTCATGAGTACATTTGATCTCTTAATGAGCCCACTAGAGACAATTTTTTTAGTTCCGTACAGAATATATAATTTCATCATTGATATGACATGAATTACAAGGTCCATGTAAACATTATCTCCCATGAAAATATCATCCTTAGCTTCCTCTTCCTCCGATTACTCAGTTGTGGTAGTGAAAATTAATGATATAGGTTTCTTCCTCTTCAGAGAAAGGATCCATGAAATAGATTAAATTGACATATTGGAATAGATAAGTTTCATAAAATAATGTTACAGTTTGATGGATCTTCTCCTATTGATCTATTTAATGGGTTAGTCAACAACTAACTAGTGTTTGGGAATAAATTCTATAAGGGTTAAAAGAAATAGAGTCATGGGCATGCCCGCCTTCTCTTATATCATTCTCTTATCACATCAGTTATGCCAGTTCATAGAATACATTAATGATGAATAAGTTATCTTAGTTGTAGAATAGGAAGTTCGAGTAATATATTTTTGATTCAGATACATATAGATTATGGAATGCACACTACTAGATATCATTCTGGTCAATTAAGTGAGAAGTTTCTGAGAACCCCTGTTCAGAACAACCTTCAATTCCACTTATTCTTCTTATTTTAGTCTAGAATACATATAATATACCTAAAATGAATAAATTATTCCCATGAATACACTTTTAAATATTGTAAATAATATATTTATAGTAAGCAGTGGAGTCATTGGATAATTATGATCTTTATGTAGACTTGGAATTCATAAAAAAATTATTATTTATATTAAATAAAACACATGTATCATTTTAAAATTATTTTTTTTCAATTTATTATAAATCTAGATAGAGAATCAATGAAATTAGTGGAATTTCAAATTTGTTTTTACCCTATATGAGATAGAATATTTATCGGAAATTGAAGTTTCATTGAATTATAGTTTTTGGAATGTCTGAAATTCAAATTAAATGAGAAATTAATTTTTTTTATTAAACCTTTCCACTTCTATATTAATATTATTTTATTTAAAACACATAGGGATACCTATAAAACCCTAGGAGAATATATATGGTGAAGTGTGGATCCACCATCTACATTGATGAGGTTGGGATCATGGATTGATGAAAAATAATTGAATAGATTCATGCGATGAACAAAAAACACAATGAAATCATCAATGAATCCTATAATGAATGTTTTCTTCTCCAATGATTGATCTTTTATGAAGATAATGATCGTTATTTTATATTTTTATGTAAATACAATTTTATTTTTTTTAAATGCATTAAATATTTTATAACATTCATGAATCTCATTTTCCACGTGACCTTAGATTTTAATTTTCTTTCTTTACCCTGCTCATATCTTCCACTAAGAAAAATATATTTACCCTTTTGGTTTCTATGATTAAGATCATTTGATAGGTTTGTAGTGTTTATAGATAATATTCCATTAATATAATTTCTCCCTCATCCCTATTCTTCATGTCATTCATTGTTGGCCCATGCAGTCAAGGATTTGACATTTTTTTACCCATTGATGCATGATCGAACCATCTAATTCCCAATGGTTATGAACATTTTATTATGATTGTCATTTATTGGACATATTAGGAGGCATCTATGGATTCTAGATGATGGTTTTGGGTATTAGAACCATGTTCTTTCAATACTATGTGTGACAGATCATGATTGGGTAATGTAAATTTGGATTTCCACCCACTAGAGAACATGAATAGATGATCGTAGGAATTTACCATTAATTTAATTGTATTGGGCTATGCTATAATGAGAGTCTTGGTGGATTTGGTAGATCTATAAATTAATTTAATACTAGTAGAATAGAAATTATTGTTTATATAAAATATTACTACACTCCACGTGTGTCGAATGAATTTACATCTAGTAGTCCATTTTTTTAAAGCTACAATTTCACTGTTGAGATAAATATCACACATCACGTGGCTGAGTCCACCATGATGCTACCTAGGTGACCGATATATATTCTAAGATCACATGGCCTAGGCCTTGAGTGATCAAATGGTTAGTGTTGAAATGGGAATACATAATGGGGAGGAACCTAGCTAGTTATGTTGTGTATAAGGAAGAATAAGCCTAGTTCCTTAGGTTGTTCCATAGACCATGCTCCATGATACACATTTCATGTACCTTTTCTATAGAAATATATATTTCCTATAACATTCATTATGACTTGTACATGGGATCATGAGTGTCCCATTCTAAGTTTAATTATATGTTGGACATGATGTGGCCTTTGGATCAGTATTAGATGTATGACACATTCTGAAATGAGTGAGACACATCGTTTAGAAACTATTATATAATGTTAGGTATTATTTATGATCATTTGAGTGATGTGGGGAATGATACTACCTTTACATGTTAGGTCATGGGTACCCTATATCATATATTTAGGTAGAGTCATTGTAGTACCCCTAGTTTCTGGTATATAACCCTTAGTTAATTCTTTTCATTATTATAATGATTAAGGGTAATGGTTGGGAGAGTTGGGAGAACATTGGAGGTGTTTCGGGGAAAATTGGAAGTCACACGGGAGGCACACGTTTTGCCTAACCATGCAGCCAAACCATGCATAGTAGGCACTTTTGATATAGTGTCTCCCGCACGGTTAGAGCACGGTTTGAGATACCGTGTGAGGAGGTTGTGCAAGGGTCTTCCAAGGCAGTGGCTAACACACAGTTAGTACATGGTTTTTAGAACCATGCAAACTAACTATGCATGCACTTAAGTGAGATCCTAAAATTGTTGATCTCACAAATTTTTGGCTATAAATGGATTTCTTTTTCCTTCATAGCAGCCACAACTTAGGATCAATCACCCTTGATGGTAGGAGAACCTCTCTGAAGTGTTTTGAACACAATCTGAAGGCTTTCCTTGGTGAATCAAAGCTGAATTATTGAGGTATGTGATCGTTCTTCATTGTTATTGATCGGTTTCTTAGATCTAATTAGATCTACTTATCCTCATATTTCATTTTCTTATATTTATTCCCCTTATGGGTATATCTATTTGTTAGGATTCCAAATATGATGATATTTGGTCTTACTCTTGTTACGGGAATAGATCTAAGGTGGGGTTTTGGAGAATCGACCCAGTTTTCTCGAGTGTTCTTCGTTCATTGTGGTTTTCGTCAAAACCATTGAGGTATGAGGCTTCTTTGTCTAATCCACTTAGTAGAACTAATTTAAATGCTTTCAAATTTAATGTGTGGTGTTTAATTTATTGTGATTTAGTTGTTGAGCACTTGTTAGAAACCTTCTTGAGTGATGGTTGTGAAATCTGGAAAATTGGGGGTTTTAAATGAATGCTTTGGTTCTTGGTATTAAAACATGGGTTTTAAAAAGGGGATTTTTTTGGATTGATGGGACATAATTGGGATGAGGTTTTTCTAATAAAGGGTAAGTTTTATGGAAATTAAATGATTCTTTGAAATTGTTTGTGCTTTAGTTTTCAATAAAAGATCGGTTTTATTGAAGTTGTTTGTTTCAGGAATTGAAATATTTGGCATAAATGGCGTTGGTGTGAGTTCATGCTTTATAGATGCTTAATAAGGGACGAGCACCATTGGTGTACAAGGGACGTGACCATAGATCAGGGTCTTGTATCATTAGGACACAATGTAATTGGACAAGAGACCGCTCATGAGTATTGAACTATCAAACAAAGATTGCATGTGTGGGTGTGTTGTGAACTATGGAATTGGGTATTCCAAATGATAAGAAGAATGGGTTTCAAAGCATTGATTAGATATTTTTCTAGAAATATAACTTGCTAGAAATTGGTTTCATTTGGTTTTGTTTTCACATGGTTGTAAATAGTTTTTGGAACTTGTTTTTATTTGGTTATAAATTTTTTTGGTAATTTTTTTTATATAAACTGTTTTATATAATTGTTTCTAACTCTTTTATCATGGAAGAATAAGTAAGGAAGTCTTCAGGGAAAACCTACTACGTTTTATACTCACCCATGCTTTGGTACTTTGGTGCTCTTTCAAATGCTATCTTCTGGGATAGGGGTAAAGGTAACGTTTCCCTTGTTTTTAGCACTACCTATTGATGTTTGGGCTATTTAGAGATTGTGGATCTTAGAGCTTGTGGATCATGGAGTCTTTTAGTCTTTGGGAGTATTGTGTCGTTTATCCACTGTGTACTTTAATACTTTGTTATTTTTATTTTGTTGCATACTTTGATGTGGTTTTGAGATACATGAAGTTGATGAGTTGTATTTCATTCATTCATGCATCATATAGTGAATGTTTGGTTATGATTGGTTGGTTTATTAGTTTATTTCGTAAAGGTTAAATTGTCCCCGACATGTATTTGAAAACCTTTGGTATTTATTTCCTGACTTTGGCATCTTGGGGATGTCGCTTAAACCCATGTAATGACTCGTTGTGCTCTCAAGCCAATGAGAATTGGTAGGTCATTACATTCATAATTCCCCACATATAGAGGTCATGGGTCCTCTATCTATGGACTGATATGCCTCCATCATCGAGCTCCAGTGGGGAATGTATACTTCACAAGAGTTTCCTCCCCCAGTCATGGTTTGCATTAGCAAGGAGTGGGCCATATATTATAATATTTTAGGGTTTCATGGGGTGTTATGCATTAGATATCATACATTTAGAGCTATAGGCTGACTCAGCATCCTTAACTAGCCGTGAAGATTTAGATTCTTCTAATTTCATTTAATATAGTTTTTTTATAACCATTTGTATTGTTGTGCTTATTTTCCCCATTAAAGTTTGAGTTGAGATGACTATTTTATTCAATTTCACCCCCTTGGTTCTCAAGGTATCCTAATGAAGGTTTTTATACTCACCCATGCATTGGATTTTCACAAGGATGTTGTATCCTATGTAGATGATAGATAGATTCTCATTTACCTTGGAAGACCAAACACAAGTTGAGAATAGTAGTATGTGGTGGTTTTGACTGTGTTCAATGGTCTGAATCTGAGATTTTGAGCTAGGACATCCCAAGTATTCATGTTTTTTCATTTAATTACAGGTTTTTACCTATTTTCTTTCTTTGTGGAATGGTATGTATTTTTCCCCATTTAACATTCATTGATTTATTTCCTACATTTAATTGACTGAATTTTTTAGATCACATCAGATTCAGTTAAATATATATATATACATTGTTATAAATAGTTGGTTGTGTGGATGTCCACTGGAAGATTAGGATATAGACTACCATATCAATTGTATGAGTATCCGGTGCTTGTATCCAATATAGAGACTATTGAATGATGTCTTGTTGTGTCGCACTAGACTTACATCCATCCTTAGTGGGTATATATGGGTTATATTATGACACAATAGTATCAGTGTGTTCGATCCTATGTAAAGTGTTTTCGGAATTTTTTATTGTGAGGATTTTGGTTGAAAAAATGGGTCAATGATGTTGAATATTATTATGTTTATATCTAATTATTGGGAACCCAGTGGCGGTGCTGTAATATTTGAATACATACAATAGGCATCTAAATACATTTTAGTTTACTCATTATGTTGTGGCACAAGTTACAAGGAAACAAATAATTCATGAGTAATATAGGATTGGTATAAGGACTCAGCCGTAAAACATTACATAATATTGAACTAAATTAATATTCTACATTGAGAATCTTTTTAGGTTTAGAGTTTTAGAGAATAAGGCCATAACTATTACATTAGATCTCAAAAATTACAAATTAGACACTTCTACTTAGTTTCCATTTTTTTAATAAAATAAAAACTGTTAAAAAAAGTGTCATGTATTGTTCCAGGTTTTAGACCACATTACATTTCCTTGATCCCATCCTTGACCCTATTTATCTTTATGTCCTTTGAAAAATAATTCAATACATGGGATGAGCATAAAAAGCTCAGTAAGGGTTATAAAATAAATAAAGAAAATATTAGTCGTTCAAAACATAATATTTTTAACATACCTCATGAAATCATAAGATTTATGAATGACACATAGAAAACATAAATCATAAAGGTAACTTGTGGCATCAATAACAAACTTATGTTGTAGCATTCACAGCTATGTAGAGAGTTACATTTGGAAAACCCATCATAGTATATTCCCTAAATCTCTTAGGAGAAATATTATCATTTACCTCTATCACATTACCCAATGCATTGGAGATCAATCTTGGGCTCACCTGCCCTAGGTTTTTCACATAACCACCCATATACACAAACAATTCCCAAGAACCATAACATATTCATAACACATAAAACAAACATCAAGGAACGAAAAAATTTCTACATTTCAATCACAATATATCATTTAAATATATTAATATAAAAATTCCACTATCAAACTCATTTTCAATACCAAATTACATAAAAGAGTATATGATATTTATTTTCCTTTTAAAATCAATATGACTTGTTAAGGAAGTCAAAGAATAAATAATACCTGTGGTGGTAGAAAAGGTCATTTTCACCACTTACTTTAAAAAAAATTATTTTTTTCATTTAGTAAAATGACTCAAATAAAAATATTCCATTTTAATGAAATGAGAATTCAATGTTTTATACACCGAATAAAAGAAAGTCACATATAAAACAAAATATGCCTTAATGAAAGGTGATTGAGATGAAGTCCCTTACCTCGTGTCTGACTTGGCCTCTTATTCTTTAATATTTGGAATAATAAACTAAAGAGAATTTATACTTGATTAAGAACCTTTTTGAAGTTTATTATTCCTTTTATATCACTTATTATAATGTTATAAACACTATGTAATGATTTATGTTAATAATGTTCCTTTTGTCGATATTTGGTACTTGAGTCAAAAATAAATTTCTTATAATTAAAAGTTGTTCATGTGGCAAAAAGTCCATTATATCTATAAATATATTAATTATTTAGATATAATATATATATTATATATCTATTATATATATATATATATATATTTATAATAGTATATAACATTTGGAGTTAAGAAATGAAATTCACCGTTCAGGGAGACGGTAAGTCGTATGAACGCATGAACACTAATTTCATTTCTATTTTGTATTTAATGGAATGAAAAATTAATGATACATAGGTATATTATAATTCCAGTATATTATTAAATATAATTCCAGAAACTCCATCCTTTATATTTTCCATGTGTGGCATGAATTATTCATATCAATTTGAGGGGGCGGTAGTCCGCACTTTCTCAAATAAAATTATCACATTTACCCATTATGGAAACCATAAAGTTCTGATATAAATGAAAAATAAAGAAGTATAGAAACAATATAAATATAATATATATCACATATAAATAATTTTCCATCATAATGGACACCTTGAGAGGCATTTGAAGATATTTGAACAATCATCGTTTCATGAGGTAGTAGTTCTTCGTCCACATAAACCGTATGTTTGTATCAATTAGATGGAGGTGTGCGGAAGTGTAATTAAAATCCTTCCCATAACAGAAACCTAGTATATTTAGTATACTTATTTTGTTATAAAATAATATAAAACAAATATTTAAGGGGTTGGATAAGTAAAATAAAAGAAAAAAACTTAAGAGAAGACCTTACCTTTAAATCGGGTATCTCCCTTTGGATGGAACCAAAGGTTTACTTGAAGTGAATTCTGTCTAAGGTAAGGATTATATGAGAAAGGGAATGATGTAGTGAGCTTAATTGGGTAGAGTTTGGATGAGCCAAGAGGCTTGAGAGGTGTGAGTAATGAGTTAGAGTTGATGACTTTTTATAAGGGGGAGGGGCTATTTAGTAATGTTTGAATATATTATTTTATTATATAATGATTTTTAGTTTCTAAATGTTAAAAACTAATTATGGTAGAAGAGAAGATAACTATTCTTCGAAATAAAATCATCTAATAATAATTGGACATGTTTTTTATATATATTTTTAATTTTTATAATCTTACATATTTAAATAATTCATTAATGATGTAAATACTGAATCATTATTGTGTCATAAATAATTTTACTTATTTGATGTATAAAAATTATAAAACAAAATTCCATGATGTAGGAAATATTTTTTTATTTTCAATTATATTTATAGTAGAAGAGATAAATTATATAACCCCATGTAATAATTGATTGACAAAAAAAATTTGTTTATGTCATTTTTCATTGCTCTAAATTAATTAATATAAAGTGTCATTATCACTCTTCAGTGGCTCAATGGGATCCCATAATCAACCCAAGGATTCCCATAGTCTGAAATGTATCAACCAATAGGATTATCATACATGTTAGGGTAATTTAATATTAGCATAATATTATTTTTACCTTGAATTACCATATTTAACTCTAACCGCGGTAAATAAAAGTTAAAAGTTACTATTAACCAAAAATTATTTTCATCTTATTGAACCACATTTCACTTACTAATAACAACCACATATGTATGATTTTTGAAATTTAATTCACAAAAGCGTTAAAATTTCATTTAAATTAAGAAGTCGGTTTTTAACTACTATTAAGTGTTTTCACTATTCATCAAAAATTGAAGGTTTTCAGAAAAATACCAAAAAATAAGCCAATGTTATATTTGATATTTTGAATTTAAAAATGATGTATATTTTAAAAAATTCAAAACATATAAGTTTCATTAATTAATTTAAAATTAATTCCCTTTGTCAAAACAAAAAGTGTGTTTTTAAGAAATAATAAATATCAAAAGATTGACACTTTCTCATGTCTAATTTCAAAGTGATATTACATCCAATGAACAAAATTGGATTAAATAAAAAAAATAAAATATAATTAAACTTTAAAATTAATTAAAAATAAAATCTAACCATATAATTAAATTATATTAAAAGGCAGTTTTGAATTAAAATACAGTATTTTTCACTCTTCATTAAAAATGAATTTTATTAGAAAAATACCAAAAAATTACCCAAAGTAAATTTTCTAGATTATAAAGAATAATTTTCTTTGTCAAATAGAATATATAAAAGTTACCAAAACTAGATTTAATGATGGTTATCTATCAAAAGGGATCAAATCGATATTTTAAAAAATATTAGAGTATTTTTGCTTAAAATTAGATTCATTCACATTTTAAGCCTCTAAATTTTATTAAATAAATGTAAAAACATTTAACAAACATGTATAATCATATTTTAGTTAGTTATTTCCATTCCTGCCATTACAATGGCTAGGAGTTAACTACCATTTAAAATAGTAATATTATAATAATATTTTTCAGTATAAATCAATGTTCTGTGCAATGTATGTTTTCAAAGAAACCCATTGTTGTGTATCAGGTACGCCATCAAACATAGCAACCCCATTAAATTAAAATTAATATTTAATTCAATAATAATAATAAATATGAAAATTTATTATTCTTTATTTACTTGGGATGTTACATCCTTCTCCCATTTTGGAAATTGTGTCCTCACAATGTTTTATTCACTTATCAACTAGGTGGGGTTATTTATCACTCATAGAATTTATAGATTCCCACATTGCCTCTTTAACCATATGGTTTTAAAAAAAACCTTCACCTAATGAATTACCTTATTTTGCAACACTTACTCTATTCATTCAAGAATCTGGACTAGTTTTTCCTTATAAGAGATATTCTC
The DNA here is from genome assembly GCA_963277665.1 of Viscum album. NCBI lineage: Eukaryota > Viridiplantae > Streptophyta > Magnoliopsida > Santalales > Viscaceae > Viscum > Viscum album. The sequence goes on from OY728150.1 coordinate 650,025,150, forward strand.
TTCCAACTGAACTAAATATGGGCTCAAAACATGATATGGATCTAGAATATACTTTCTCAATATTAAAACAAGAAAAACATTGTGTACCTAGGATAAACATGGAGGTAAAGCTACTCTATACGCAACTAATCCAACATTCTCTAGGATTTAATAAGGTCCAATGAACTTTGGACTCAACTTTCCCTTCTTACCAAAATGTATCACACATTTCCATAGAAAAACTTAGAAAAAGAAATGATCACCTACCTAAAAAGAATGATCCTTACTCCGGTTATTCGCATAAATTATCTATCAGATATGGGATGTTCTCATGTTCTTCTGAATCAAGCGATCTTTTTCTACCATTTCTTATAACAATTATGGTCCCATCAACTTCTTTTCAGTTACTTCATCCCAAAAAGATGGATTTTGATACCACTTCCCCTATAATGCCTCAAATGGAGACATCTGTATACTTGAATGAAAACTATTATTATACGAAAAATCAACCAAAGAAATATTTTGGACCCAACTTCCTTGGCAATTCAGTGAACAAGAACGTAGCATATACTCCATGGTCTGAATTGTTCATTCTGATTGCCCATCTGATTGAGGATGAAAAACTGTACTAAAATTTAATTCATAACCTAACGACTTCTAAAGGCCTTTACTAAAATTAGAAGTAAACTTGGGATGATGATCAGATACAATGGAGAGGATAACTCCATGCAACCTTACTATCTCATTAATATACAACATATAAAGTTGATCTAGAGACAAAGTATCTCGAATAGGAAGGAAATGAGAAGATTTAGTCAATCAATCAACAATAAACCAAATTGCATTATTACCTCAATATGTATTTGGTAATCCCACATTGAAGTCCGTGGATATATTTTACCATTTATATTAATGCACCAGTAAAGGATGAAGCATCCCTTTTGGTAACTACCGCTCTACTTTAACCTTCTGACAAGTCAAACACTTCATAGTAAATTCAGCAATATCTCTTTTAATTTCATCCCCCTAGTAATACTCCCAAATATCTCTGCACATATTAGTACTTCATGGATGAACTGAAAACGGAGAACTATGAGCTTCACATTATAACACTTTCTTCAACTGTGAATCATAAGGAACACATAATCTCATTCCAAATCTCAAAACAGTATCATTATCAATGTTAACATTAGGAAACTTACCCTTTTGAACCAACTCTACCTTTTTATGCAACTAACTATCTTCCTTCTGTGCTTGCTTAGTTCTGTCCAATAGAGATTATTTCACTAACACCTAAAAAATAGATGAATTTCTTGCACCAACTAATTCTATTCCAAAGTTCATCAAATCAAAAATCAAAGGATCTCATTCCAAATGTAGCATGGTTAATGAAGCATTAATTTTCCAACTCAAATCATTAGCCACTTTATTTTCTTTTCTCGAATGGTAATGGATTTTACAATAATAATTCTTGATTAATTACAACTATCTACTATATTTCATGTTTAATTATTTCTGAGTGAATATACTTTAAACTTTTGTGATCAGTATATATTTTACACTTTACTCCATACAAATGAGGCCTCTAAATTTTAAATGAAAAAACAAAAGTAGCTAATTTCAAATCAAGTGTGGGGTAATTTAACTCATGAGTTTTGAACTGACGTGAAGCATAAGCAATTACTAGATCATTATACAATAGGACACAACCAAGTCATTTAAATGAAGGATCACTATAGATAGTAAAATCACCATTTTTGGAAGGAAGTTCCATAACTGTAGCATTCACCAATATTATTTTCAATTCCCATGTCAACTGAGCCATCACTATAAAAAACTGTTCAATTCGAATTCAGACAGTCTCAAGATGCTGATTTAGAAGTTCATTTCCCTATGTATGCCTTCATTGCACAACATCTCTATTTCCTCTATGATAAACCATTATCAGCACAAATATATCTTAGGTGAAGCGACATGCCAATCTACAAATTATATATCATTTCAATATTACCATAAAATAATTTATGGACATTAATTTTACAATATTCTAACACTGAATGTTTTCTAAACTGACCTCTGATACCAACTATAATGACCCGTCCTTAAAACATAACATAATCATGAATTAAATGAACAATTAACATTGAGGATATTTTCAGGTTTAGAGTTTTAAAGAATTAGGCCATAACTATTACATTACATCTCAAAAATTAGTAAGTAGAAACTTCCTCTCAGTTTCCATTTTTTAATAAAATAAAAACTCTAAAAAAAGAGTCATGTCTAGTTCCAGGTTTTAGATTGCATGACATTTCCTTGATCCCATCCTTAACCCTATTCATCTTTAAGCCCTGTAAAAAACATTTCAAAACATGGGATGAGTATAAAAAGATCAGTAAGGGTTATAAAATAAAGAAAGAAAACATTAGTCTATCAAAAAATAATAATTTTAAAATACCTCATGAAATCATAAGGTTTATGAATAACACATAGAAAACATAAATCATAAAGGTAACTTGTGGCATCTATAACATACTTATGTTGTAGCATTCATAGAAACATACGGAGTTACATTTGGAATACCCATCACATATATTCATTAAATGTCTTAGGAGAAACATTATCATTTGCCTCCGTCACATTACCTAATGCATTGGAGGGCTATCTCAGGCTCACCCACCTTAGGTTTATCATGGAACCACCTGTATACATAATCAATGCCCAAGAACCATAACATATTCATAACACATAAAACAAACCTAAAGGAAAGATAATATTTCTACATTTCAATAACAATATATCATTTAAATATTTTGACATAATTAATACCTTATAAAAACCATTTTCAATAGAAAAATACGTAAAAGAGTATATGGTATTTATTTTCCTTTTAAAAACATTACAGCTTGTTATGGATGCCAAAGATCAAATAATACTTGCGGTGGCGGAAAAGGTCATCGTCAACACTTATATTAAAAAGCGACATTATTTATTTTTCATTTTGTAAAATTCCTCGTAGAAAAATATTACATTTGAATGAAATGAAAATTAAAAGGATTTATACACTATATAAAAGAAATTCATGTAAAAAACAATATATGTCTCCTTGAAAGGAGATTGAGATGAAGTCCCTTACCTCATGTCCGACTTGACCCTTTCATTCTTTAATCTCCTAAATAATAAACAAATGTTTATTTATACTTAATTAAGAAACTTTTTCAAGTTTATTATTAATTTTATATCACTTATTACCATTTTATAAATATTATGTAATCATTTAAGTTAATAATGGTTGTTTTGTCGATATTTGGTACTTGAGTCAGAAATGACCTTCTTATAATTACAAGCTATTCAGCTGGTCAAAAGTCTATTATCTCCAGAATTATATTCATAATTTAGATATCATATATATCATATATATCCATTATATATGTGTATTTAAAATATTACATAACATTTAGAGGTATGAAATGAAATACACCGTTCATCAAGACGGTAAGTTGTACGTACGCATGAACGCTACTTTCATTTCTTTTTCCAATTTAATGGAATGAAAAATTAATGACACATAGGTATATTATGATTAAATTATAATATTATATTTAATTTTGATAACTCCATCATTTATACATTCCACACATGGCATAAACGAGTCATATCACTATGAGGGGGCGGTAGTACGCACTTCCACAAATGAAATTATCGCATTTACCCATTATGGAAACCATAATGATATGAAATAAATGAAAAAGATAGAATCATAGAGAAAATATAAATATAATATAAATCACATATAAATACAGTTCCATCATAATGGCCACCATGAGAGGTGGTTAGAGATATTTGAATAATCATCGTTTCGTGAGGCAGTAGTTTTCCATCCACAGAAATAGTATGTTCGTATCCATTAGATGGAGGCGTGTGGATGTGTAGTTTTAATTATTCTCATAAAAAACCTATTATGTTATGTATACTGGTATTGGTATAATATAAATTAAAAAAAAGATATTAGGGGGATGGAAAAGTAAAATAAAAGAAAAGAACTTAAGAGAAGATGTTACCTTTAAATCGGGTATCTCCCTTTGGATTGAACCAAAAGGTTTACATGAAGTGTCTTATGCCTATGGTAATACTTCTAAGAGGAAGAAAGAAATGTTGTGAGCTTTATTGGGTAGAGTTTGGATGATAAAAGGGGGTTTATAGGTGTGTGAAATGGGTTATAAGTGAGGGATTTTTATAAGGTGGAGGAGGGGCTCTTTTGGAAAGATTGAAAATATTATTTTATTATATTATGAATTTCAGTTTCTAAAGGTCCAAAACTAATTAAAGTCAAAGATAAGATGACTCTTGTTCAAAATAAAATCATCCAACATGAATTGGATTGGTTTTGGATATTTTTTTAATTTTTACAATCTTACTTATTTAAATAATTCATTAATGTGGTAAACATTGCATCATTATTGTGTCATAAATATTTTTATTTATTTGATGTCTAATTTTTTTTAAAAACTACCATGAAATAGGAAATATATTTTTCCTTAAAAATAATATTTATAATCAAAGGGATAACCAATATAACCACATGTAATAATTAATTTACTAAAATATATATGTTTATGTCATTTTTGTCATTACGTTAAATTAATTAATATAAAGTCTCATTATCAGTTTTAAGTGGCCCTATAGGGCCCCAAAGTCAACCCAAATATACCCATGGTCTGAAATGTAGCAAAAAATAGGATTATGACACATGTTATGGTAATTTAATATTATTATTTTATTTTTTTAACTTGAATTACCCTATTTACCTTTAACTACCGTAAATAAAAGTCAAAAGTTACTATTCAAAAAAAATTATTTTCATTTTATTGAACCAAATTTTACTTACTAATAACAACCATGTATATAATATTTTATAAATTCAATTCACTAATGTGTTAAAATTTCATTTAAATGAAGAATTCAGGTTTTTAACTACTACTTAGTGTTTTCACTATTCAACAAAAAATGAAGGTTTTAAGAAAAATACCAAAAATTCAGCCTAAGATATATTTGATATTCTTAATTATAAAATTATTTATATTTTAAAAAATTAAAAGCATAGAATTTTCATTAATTAATTTAATATTAATTACTGTTGTCAAAACAGAAAATGTTTTTGAAGAAATAATAACTATCATAAGATTAACACTTGTTTATGTCCAATTTCAAAGTGAAATTACTTACAATGACCAAAATTAGATTAAATGATAAAAATATAATCTAATTAAACTTTAAAACCAATTAAAAAGATAATCTATCGATATAAATAAAGTATATTAAAAGGAAGTTTTGAATTAAAATACAATATTTTCACTATTCATAAAAAATGAATTTTATCAGAAAAATACAAAAAATTTACCCAATGTAAATTTTTATGTCCCAATTCTAAATAAGATTTTAATTTTTTCAAATAAAACATATAAAAGTGACCAAAACTATATTTAACGAGGGTTCACCATCAAAAAGTGGTAAATCAACCTTTTGAAGAATATTAGAGTATTTATGCTTAAAATTTTATTCATTCAAATTTTAAGTCTCTAACTTTTATTAGATAAATGTAATAACATTTAACAAACATGTATAATCATATTATAGTTAGTTTTTTTTCATTCTCTCCATTACAACAGCTAAGAGTTAACTACCATTTAAAATAATAATATTATATTAATATGTTACAATATAACTCAACGTTCTGTGCAACATAATTTTTCAAAGAAACCTATTGTTGTGTATCAGGTATACCATTGAACATAGCTTCCCCTTTAAAGTAAAATTAATACTTAATTCACAAATATTAATAAATATGAAAATTTAATATTCTTTATTTACTTGTGATGTTATAATTGGTTTCTTTGACATCTTATTATCATCATTTTTATGATATCAATGACATATTTTAATTCCTCAGTGGATTATGGCTTTTTATAACAATATCGGGATCACTCTATTTATTATGATCAATGAAATATATCACTTTATAAAATTATTTTTTATTTTCTTCCATGTCCATATCATATCATTCAACCTATGTTCTCTTATTTTTAAACCCAATACGTGTTATTACAAATGACTTTATTATATATGTTTCACTTTTTCAAAAGTATTTTTTTAAAAAATTTTATGATGCGGGTTTCTATAAAAGAATTTTCAAATATTAAAACATTAATGTGTGAGAATAATTTCAAGGGAGAAATTAATTTTAAAAGGAATAAAATGTAACATTCTATGATTTTATGAATTTTAAAATTTTATATTAATTGTGTTATAGGAAACACAGAGTCTTTCTTATGTTCTATGAAATAACACATTTCAGTTTTAGTGTGTGTGACATGCAACACCGAGGTTTAGCGAACTTTGATAAAATATTATTTTAAATATGATAATTACAAAACTAACTGTTATATAGGTGGGTATGAATAGTATTAACCAATTTATGAATAATGAAAAAAAATCTAATCAATGTAAATTTACTTTTAAATTCTTAGTAAATAATAAATCAAAATCTAGTAATGTAATTATATTCATCAAAAAATTTGTTTTCTTCAAAATTGTTTTTATATATTTATGAGAATATATTACAGTTTATTTTTATATATTTTAGAGAAATAATACGATAAATTGACCAAATTTTATTAAACTAACATACAAAAATTATTTTATGGTGAAATTATTAGATTTTTGGTAAATATTCATTTTTCAATGAATTGGGAAATATATTATGTTCTTATAAATTTATCATTTCTTTAAAAAAATATATATAATTTAAATAACCAATTATATTTTAGTGAAACATATTTATTATTTAATTATATATATTTACTTAAACAACTTTTAATCATCTTTATATTGGATTTTAGTATATGTTTATTTTTTGGATTAAAAATGATTTTTTAACAATATTAATTTTTATAATGACTCTACATTTTAAATAATTAAAATAATAACTTTTTTGGAATATTTAAAATAAAATTTTATATTATATTTTCAAAAATTTTAATATATATTCATATAAGTTGTATTATTTAATATAGATTTAATATAAAATCATAATGTCATGGAAAAATACATTTCTCAAAAACCTTCCTTTTCATCACATCTACAGGGTTTTTTTAATGTAATTAATGAAAAATTCCAAATATTTATTTTAAAAATTAATATTAATTTTTAAAATCTTAATTTCAAAGTAAAATTATCATAGTTTTTAAAATTTGGAATAAAGATAATTTTTTTTATAAATAGTCAAAAAACTAAATTTTAATTGAAAACTACCATTTCAATTAAATTATTTATAATGTAAAATTATATTTTAAATTATATTTAAATTAAAATTAGTTAAATAATAAGACTATGAATCCAATTTATGGTACTTTAAACTTTTTCATATTGAATTTTCATGTAAAGACATTTTAAACTTTTGAATGTTTTCACCTCGAAAACTTGCTTTCTCATTACGTCGGTTGGATTTTGAATTTATAAATTTTAAGTTATTTGAATTAAATTTAGAAATATGGATTTAATATTTTAAATAATAATAAATTATATTATATAATAATTTCAACATATTTTTTTACAAAAAATGAATAGTAAAAACCACAAAATTTAATTATTATAGTTAAGGTAAACAATAGTTTACCATGGGTTAAACTAAAAATGATAGTGGTTAAAATGACATAAAATAAGTCTAAAATTTATTAGGAATCCACATGTAGATCATATAATATATAATTATCAAGGATAACTAATTTTTGACCCATATTACATGGGAAAACATGGGTAATCTATTTTCATTTTAAAACATTAAAAGTGATCCACTCACGTCACTTATAAATGGCCACCACCTCTCCTATTTTCTTGTGACCATAAAACCATTTTTAATCCATAAATGCTCAAATAAAATAAAAATATCCCTCATATTATACTATAATCCTTATTTTTGGATTAAATAGAACATAAGGATACTTTTTTTGAAAACCTAAGGAGTTTACCTGAAGAAGAGGTAACGTTCTTCAACAAGTGTTTTTTATTGTTTTTGACTTAACTCATTAAATTATAATTAAAACACTATTATATGGTTAAATAATTATATTAACTATAATTATAAATTTTTATGTTATTTTCATGACCTTAAAACATCTCCACTCTCATCAAATGGTTTTCAAAGCCAATATTCATTTGTACCGGATACTGCCACCTCACGAACCAATTTAATTCATTTTTTCATTACCACCTCTCACAGTTGGGTATGATGATGGATATAAATTATATAAATTATATTTATATCATAATTATTCCTATTTATTTTTTTACATAATATATATATTTTAAATTTCCTTTCTATATCAAATATGAAATCATTTTTCGTGTGTATGGCGAACAACCACCCCGCAAAGTGATGGGATTCATTTCTCAATAACTCATTACATTGAATATTATAAGTAAAAATATATGTGATATAAATGAAATAATTATTTTTTTCATGACATATATATAATTCTAAGATAATAATACATCATTTTATTTCTTACCTTTTCACTTACTGAAAGAAGATAACATCATTTGCCTACGTGTGTACTACCACCTTCACGAAGTGATGTAACTCTCTATTTTCTTCATCACACCACATTTATTATATGTATATGTATATTTAAATAATTAATATGTTATTTATTATGATATTTTCCTTATAAAAATGATAAATATTACTTACCTCCTTTTTATAATTATCCTCAAAAAACGGAAGAGTAACTCTTCAGTATATGTGGACTACCGTCTCTATAATTGCAACGTACTTCATTTCTTAAAAACATCCATAATGATTAGTATAAAAATTATAATTGAAGTATAAATAAGATAAGTATATCTTTATTATTATTCTTGATTTTATGTATCCATGTTAAAAGTAATAAGATCAAAAATAAAAAATCAAAAAATATGAGAAAAAAGCAGTTTGTTACCTGAAATGCGATTTTAAGAAGAAATTATTAATAAAGGTAATAAAAGTTAATATGTAAATAATATATGGTATGAAATATATAATTATAGTTCATTAATATATTTATAATAAGCTTATTTTTTTAAACAAGGATTTCTAATATGTACTAATAATTCATGATTTAAGTTAAGGGATGTCTAGTCTATCATTTATTTTTGAGAGACATATGATAATTCACAAGTCATTTCATTGGGTTGGTTTATATAAATCCTCTTGGGAATTTTATATAAAAAATATCCTCATTTCTAGTATATTTACAGTTTCCATTGATGTTATTATTTTTTGGTCTATAATTCAAAAGATTACTAAAGAGGTAAATGATTTACATCTCCATTTTTACTTATATGTGATACATCCCAAATTCACTGATTGTTTATTATAAATGGTGTATATAATGTACATAAATATAATTTTTTTAGGAATATTATGGGGATTTATATATCCATTTTGGATCTCTCTTTCATGGGGTTTACGGGTCAAAACATTCCCAAGAGATAATGGATCTTTATAACAATTTTCCTTCATTGAAAAATATGTTATGTGATGAAACTATCTTATATATGAGTTTTACATACACCACTAATGATATTTAATATCATGAATTTATTTTTTATATTTATTTTATATGATTTATTTAAATTTATTCTTTCATTCGGCTTATGATTTACTGTTACTAAAGTGTTAAGGGATTTATGTTAAAAACTCATCGTTTATCAGGATTGTTTATGATTATGGATCAAGTTATGATATTTTATGATCTAACTATAAAGAAACTCATGACTCATCATTTAATCTGGTCATATCATTATAATAAATTATCCCCATCAGTTTTATCTCATTATGTAATTATGATTTCAATAGAATATTTTTAAGAAAAAACATTTTTTCACTTCATTCGAAAATCATTTTTATCCCAAATCCATTTTATCTTAAAATTAATCCCAAAAATTGTTTAAAATAAATACAAAATTAATAAATGAATTTTAACCAATGATTTAATTTTTAAAAATTGGTTCTAAATGAAACTGCATGTCCTTTTCCAAACAATTCCTATTTGTCTTTTACTAAAAATGTGATAGGATGCTCTATTTTGATATGTACAAAATCAAAGGAATTTTATTCTACAATTACCATTATATTAATTTAAGATTCCCTTATTATTTCTCACATTATATTCTAAGAAAAATGATGTTAAAATGTTATATGAATTTTTATTATTAAAATTTTATTTTTTTAAAAAATATATTTTCCTTAAGAAATGTTCCAAGTGATGTTCCAAAATCATTATAAATATATGATGATATACTTTGATGTTATTTAGGCTCTATTGAGGATTATAACTAAGGATACAATTATTATTATTTTCTGAATTTTTTATGATCGTAAGTTGTTTATGAAACTCATTTCTCTTCCACTTTTTGTACCCTGATAAAAATTATTTTGAAACCCATTGATTTTTCCCACGGTTAATGCTATTATGGCATAATTAAATGAATATGAAACTAGAGCCTTTTCTATATGTTATGATATGTTTAAATGTCTATTAATCCTATCTAATTTCATGATAAATGATATTATAAATGTTTTATTGTTATACGAAAAACTTATGTATGATTTTCATCATGTAATGTGTGGGACCAATATCTCTTTCAAATTCATTGGTTAAAGATTAATGTTATATGAGATAAAAGGTTGCATATAATGTTATCCCAATCATGAATGATGTAATATGATAATTTAACCCAATCCTGAAACAGGATACAAGGGAATTCATTCCAACCTAGAATCAGGTACACGTGTGGTTATCACTAGAATAACATGTTATGACTATCTTGGTGGGTAACCTTAACATTCTATTTTATATGATTATGTATATTCCAAAACTAAATATATTATTACTATTTTATACTCTCATTTACCACATTTGTCTATAAATATGTCATTCATGTCTTATAAACTACCAATATTTATTCCATGACTCACAATTTTTATCATTGATATGCAGGCTATGGCTTTAAAATGTTATCCTCATGTTCCCATACCCTTATATTCATGTTATTATTATTAAGAATCTGATCTCACATATTCTTATGTTTCCCTTTCCTAGGTTATGGGGGGTGGTTTTAAGTTGGGTATTTTATAAATTGAACTAAAATATATGATCATTATATAAGATATTGAATATGAATCCGAAAATAATAACATTATGTACATTGTCTCTATAGATTATAATCTATTCAAGTCCTTAAGAATTGTTTTGTGTAATGTTTTAAATATTCACCTAAAAATATCCAATAACTTTGTATCAAAATCAAATGTCATTATATTTAAACAAATTTTATGAATTATATCTCTTACGATAAATTAATGAATATTAGGAAAATTGGAGTATGGAAGTTGTAAAAATTATAATCAATGAATTAGGGAATATAATATTCTACATTAAATTAAGATAAATAATTTAAAAATACTTTTGTTTCATCTATTAATAATCATCTTCTTTAAGAAATTTTTATTTGGAAGGAAACCCTCACCATAAATGAGTGATAACATAATACATACACATGTTGTGTCCATGGAGAAATTGTACAAAAAATGAATAGAAATGACACAGTGGAAAAATAAAATATTAATATGATAAACAACTATTCTACATCATAATATCCATATTCATTATGTGGGAAATATATAGTTATATATTTTAGTCTTCAATTTTTATTCGATAAAATGATAACATGATTAGATGATAACATATATTATGACTCAATAGACAAATAAATGTATGTTTTAATGGACTTATTGTATAATTATCCTAAATAAATAATTATATTTTTATTTTATTTTATAACCATGATGAAGGATATCCCATGACTAGAATATAATTATGTAAGGCTGTATATGTATTTATATATAAAGGTTTTGAGATTTTTAAAAATATCCATGAAAGTATGATCCATAAGTTCCATGGATGTGGAAAATAATGTTAGGTTCTATATATTTTTAAACAAGTTTCTTAATGATGTCCAAAAAGGGATGATCCCATAAATTAGATTGAATAAATGATCTATTTATTAGAAAAAGAAATTACTCTCAAGGATTCTTAATTGGGTATCAATGTTAATGGAATTATGTAACCAGATATTTCATTTCAAGAGATGAATCATATAAAATATGATAATGTTGATAAAATAATAAGAGGGTTTCAAAAAATGAGATATTTGTTGAAGATTAGAAAAATAACCTCAATAAGAAGTATCTATTTTTGAATTTAAATTAAATTATATAAAGGTGTTATAAGATGAGTACTCCCATACATCTAATGAAGGATATATCGTAATCATATATTTTCATGAATATGATTCTGTTAAAATATCAGTAGAAATTAAAAGAAAACACCAAATAATCCCATTTAAATTCAATTATAGGCCCAATGAATAATTAAATATTTGTTCTAGAACATTATTTTACACAAAATAATTTTCAATAAAATCATAATTTTTAATTAAATATATATAAACGTGTAGATGAATAAAATTATTCAAGAGTGAACCACTATAGCTATGATGATTGGAATCAAGTGCAACATGTTATCCCTTAAAAAAATTTCAACTACCTCATAAAATTGATCAAAAACGACATTGAATCAAATATGACAAGATTGTGTTTCAAAAAAATAGAAAAGGGATTGTTATCCATTTTTTGTGTTGTCGAAAGATTGGGTAAAATTTAATTTTTTTATAATATTCCTTTATCTAGAAGGTAGTGGAATCCTAAATCTTGGGGAGTTGAGATAAGTTTAGGTAAGGAACATAGAATAATTGAAGTAATTTATCAATCTCAAATGGAATTGAAACCTCGATGTTAATATATTTATGCTATTGGGAAATTTGATAAAGTAATGAAGCATTATGGTAAAAAATAATAATGCTTGAACTAAAATCCCATGAAAATATAAAACCAGATAAATTGAGATGAAAATAGAAAAATTAATAAATACATTCTGTGGTCAATAAAACTAAGGAAAAATATTGATCCAAAGTCAACTAATAACTATATGATGAGTTTAACAAAAGGGGGAAATAGATGATTCAGTTTTTAGAAAAAAAGGATATATTAGATATCATTATTAGTTTACTATGATTGAGGTTATAAATAGAATAAATCTAGATTAAAACATAACATTAGTTCATAAATTTAATAAAATTACTTATTTGGTAAAAATTATGATTATTTAAATATCAAAAAAATCAATTCCATTAGTATTTTCAAATAATCAGTAACAAAATGTTCCTAAAAAATGGATGATTTAGCAACATAGAACATATTCCTAAAAAGTTCATGATTATTTGGATTACTCAATTAGAAATAGAGTGTAAAAAGGTTAAAGTGGAAGTGAATGATTGTGCTTTAGTGTTGATAGAAATTACACATATATAATTTATCTAATATAATGGGAGTATCTTATAAAGAGATAACCTAATAGTTTATAAAAATTTTTATTGAAGGTTCTAGAAGTATTCACATAGTTTTAGGGATTATATGATATTTTTCTCTGAAAAAGTTTATATTCCAAATAAGATGAAACAAGAACTCACATATGATTTGTTGAATAATTCAATTATTAATTTCCCACTACAAGAAGTAGTTGGAAAAGGAAAGAATGACATACATACCAAGTGGAATTCATGTTATAAAAATAAAAAAATTAAACATAAATATCACTCTTAATAATAGATATTAACATAAAAGAATATATGAGTTTAATATAAATCAACAATGTTACTCTTATTAAGAAACTATAGAGAACCATTGTATTCTTATTCCTTCTTTTTTGTGTTTTATATAGGAAATTAAAGTTAATGCAACAAGTGAAAGAGGTGGAATATTGATTTTTTACCTTTATTATAATGTTTTTAACTTGTAATAGAATTTATATTTTGGCATCTGGAAGATTATTTTTTATGTCATCATACATAAAAAATATATTGATGTTGTTCACCCATCCAGTTGATTACTTGAGTAAACTACTAGAACATTTTATCTTGATAAAATCTTCAATTTCAATAATTTGATTGAAACATAAAATTGTTGAGGTATGATTTCAATTATACCCAAAATATTTTAATGTTATCTTATTTTACAATTATAGTGTCACTTGTTGGTAATTTACAATATATTTCTCTTAAAATAAATATAATTTTTATGATAGTATCTAATACATGCAAAACAAAAACAAAATGATCCATAATATAGTATATCATTATAAACTAGTTGTTAAATTTGTAGAGTGAATTAGAATAACAAATATTTATAAATTATATATTATAGTATTACACAACAATTATATATGGATAAATATGTAGTCAATGTTTTAGTGAAGTCTATATGGTTCAAAAATTCTTTTTTCTCCAAAAATGATTTTTTTGTGTGAAAATAATATAATTAATTTGTAACACATTTATAAATTTTTTATACAGAAAAACATAATTAATTAAAACTTCATTTTGAGGTCATCCTAAGGTAATTTTTTGATAATTTTATAAAAATATTAATTTTTCAATTAATAAGTTAAAAATGTTTTTATTGAAAAATGTATTTAGTTAAATAAGTATAGTAGTTCCATTCTACTAAATAGTTTAAATTGAAATATTAGTGGATTTATGTTTTTAATAATCTAATTAAGGTTATTAGAATTAATTTTATTTTTGTTTTAGTATAAAAATATTTTATACTTATGAAAAACAATTCTCAATAACTATTTGTCATCATGTTTTTGGTGTTTAGTGTTTTATTAAATTCTACCACTTCTATGAATTTAATGATATAAAATTGGTTCCTTATTATGAAATAAAATAATTAATATTATAAAATATGTTCAACATAATTGTTGGTCATAATGTATAGAAAAAATTAATTACCATATTAATAGTTAAAATGGGTTTACCAATGGATTAAATAAATAGAAAAATATAGGGTTTCCAATTAATTTTGTGTAAATATTTTTAAAATATTCCAATATCTATAAAATTGGACTAATTTTACTTTTATTGAAATTATTATATTTTATTCTTTTAATAAATCCCATGTGTATCCCCATAAATTAAATATGGATACTTTTCATTACTCTTCCTTACATAACATAGAGCTTTATCGAATGACCCATCCCTAACCAATTATCATATAAACATCCATATATAAATATTTATGGTCTTGGTCTTCCTAAAAAATAATTCTATGTGACCTTAAGAATGAATCAAAATGAGGACTATTGAAGAAGAGCTAATCATCCTACCCAAACTCTTTCAATTGATTTTGTCATCAATCGCCTCTCAGTATGTGATATTAATCATACAATAAAAACTTCAGTATCCCCACTGTCATAAAAAATTATTATGATTATGTAACCTTATTTATTTATCTACTTTCCATCAAATGGGAAGTGAATGTGTCGCTCACGCATGCATGTGGACTGTCATTTCAACATAGCGATACAATTCATTTTCTAACACCATTTATTAATGATGAATACTATAATAAGTTAAAATTTTACATAATATAATTATTTAATAATTATTCTTCTAGACTTATAATATCTTATCTAACTACACACCTTTTATTCTATTGGTCAACAATAACATCACTCATGCGTACGTGTGAACTACCACCTTAAAAAATGTGATGTTTTTTTCATATAATTTTTTTAAAGATGTTAATAATTATATATTTAATATATATATATATATATATGTATTTCATTTATGATATAATTAAATTTACATAATTCTGAAATAAATTTTATTTATATTTCTTTACTTTCATTAGAAAATCTACACAACATTCATGAGTATGTACATCATACTATCTCCATGAATGTTCTATATAATTTTTCCATATTTATTATTTATAACTTATTATAAATATGTATACAATGAATAATTATTATATTTATATTATGATTAATATTATAGAGATTATTGTACCTAGATCAATGTAAATTTACTAATACTACTATATAAAAATTCTTTTGGAAAAACGAAATTGTTAACACCCAGAAATGATGATTTTAATATTGAATTATTAATAATTGAGAGTTGAAATAAAATAAGTGGAGAATGTATTATATTAATTATATCAAAAAAATTATTTATTGGAGTATAATATATTCATATTTATTATATAGAAGTTTAGAGTTTTTTTGAATCTTTTCAGACTTTAGGTAATGGTTTTATGTTATAATTTCACTATTTATTGGGATTGACTACGATTATGTTTTTAATTATAAAATTTCATGATGTACCTCTCCATAATCTCTTGAATTATCTAATACTCTATTCATTCAGGAATTTTTTTATTAATATTACTATATTAACACCCTTTTTACTTACAATTATTGAGAAAATGTTTTAACAATAAACAAATATTATTTTCTCTTTGGTAGCGAATATTTTTATTCCAAGTCATTGAATTCTATAGAATTTATACAAAAATGTTTGGAATATTATCCTACAATAATTTAATATAATTTTTAACCTTGTATAAATTTCTTTACATGTTTTTTAAAAGTAATATTCTTGTCATTTTCTAAATGATGTACTTTTAACATTTTTACTAATAATATAAAAGGAATATTTAATTTAATTTACACAGAATGAGTGATATTTCCCCCCATCATGAACTCTCATTGATTTAGAGTCACATATTATATTTTGAAAAAATCTATGACCACTTATCAGTGTGATGATAAATATGAAAATACAATATAAATTTCACCCGTTTTATGTGTAATGATTTCTTTTCAAAAGAGGAATAAATCTCTATGGTTTAGGAGAAACATATAATAAATATATGCCTATTTTATGGGAGATTTATATATATTTGTGAAATATATATCTAGTATTCCTCTAAATTGGGATTTTGAGTTTTCATTGTAATTCATACATGGTTATATTACTATTTCAAACACTATATATAAAATAATCCTTATTTGTTGAATGAATTAAAGAAGAAACTCCAAAAGAATCATGAAAAGGGACTCATATAGGCAAGTGAATCACCATCGAGTGCAGATGCACTTTTTATTTATAAGAAATGTTTATTAGTGTTAACATTAATTGATTATTAGGAACTATAGATGATCAATATAACGATTAAGTATCTTATACATCGTATTGATTATTTTTTTGATCAAAAATGAGGAGCCCAATATTTTTCCATGTGTAAACTTCATTCTTGATATATTTAGGATAATATAAAAATTTATTACATTCCCCAAAAAAATCATTCCAAATGAGGTATGGACACTTCTAATATATAGTGATTCTATTTGGTCTAATTAAGGGCATTGATATCATCATATATTTAATGAACTTAATATTTTTAGTTAACCTACATCAGTTTTTGGAAGTCTTTAGAGATGATTTTTTCTTATATTTAAATAGTAAGGAATGAAATGAAGATCATTTGAATATTTCACTAAAAACAATAATAATGTAGTATTAGTATGAACATTTTACCAAGTTGGAATTATGGAAAATAATAATAATAATTTTTGGGTTATATAATCTCATGACAAGGTATATTAATTGATACACCATACATAAAAGTTATTGAGCATTTTCCATGACAAAAAATTTGATTGAGATCCATATTTTTCTTTCATTGGATATATATTATCGATAATATGTGTTGAATTTCACATGAAAGTGTAATAAACTAACCAAGTATACTCTAAAGTAATTCGATTTCATTTAGACATATGGTTGTGAATAAAATTTCAATGAACTAATTTTAAGGGTTGTCAATGCACTGATTTATACACTACCCTCCAATATATATTTGTTTGAGATATTTAGTAATGTATAAAAGAAGTGATTAGGATGCATAATAATGAAGAATATTATGGTGATTACATATGCTTCAAGAAAATTGATGTTTCATCACCAAAATTACCCAAATCATGATTTAGAGTTTTTTGGTTATTTTTTACATTAAATATTTATATAAATTATCATTATGGATAAAATTTTGAAAAATATATTGGTTATAAAGGCATAAAAATATTTTAAATCATACATTTTTTAATATTTTCCACATAAGATGGTTGGAGATGATTAAATATTATGAATATTTAATATATTACAACCCTTGTAAAGAGAATAGGGTTTAATATGTTCTAATTTGAATGTATCATTTATCTTATCTATGTGGATGACAAAAATCACAAAAAATATAGATTTTAAAAGGATGTATTAGGAAATATTTTTGGAATGGGAGAAATATAATCTTTCATAAATGATTGTTCCATCATAAATCCATAAGAAGAATAAATAGAAATAGAAGAAAAATATAGAGTTGAAAATAAGGAAAGAAACATTCTAGAGATCAAAATTTACTAGGATGAAATGACAAGGTTCTTGATCCCAGAATTTGATCATTTTATACTTGATAAATTGAAGTATATATTATATGAAGATCATAGTACATCATTTTATTTTCTTCTATTATATAAAAATATATTTATAGATTTGAAGGAGTATTTATTGTGGGACAATAAGAAGATAAATATTGAAGATTTTATGTCCTGGGACATGTTATTTTAGTAAGTTATGGCTAAAATATAGAAGTTTATCAGAATGATATAACCATTACAAATATCTTAATAGAAATGGTGAAACATAATAAAGGATTTTTTTATTGTATCCCCAAATTAATTAAGTTCATAATTCTATTTGGGTTATATTTTTTTATCATATGAACTCATTAGTCATAATTAGTATCAAAGAGTATTTCCAACTTGATATTTTTTACAACAAATACATTATGTATGCTAGAAATTTGACTGTTGGGCCACATTATACTTTCACTGATTGAGATCCATGGTTTACCTCAACGCTATTGAAAATTATTAATCATGGTTTGGATTCATAGTTGTGTTTCAGTACAAATTATCATTATTATATGTGTGGTCATTCTAAGAGAACCATTAAAACCCTATAGGATACACTAATAAAATTTTCAATGGATTTCAATGGTGTTTTGGATCGACACCTTCCTCTAGCCATATTTTCTTACAATAATAGCATTGACTCGAGAATTACGATGGCTCCTTATGTATCCTTATATGAAAATATGTGTGGAACTGCTATGTTCATGAATAAAATTAATGAATGATAGATATTCCGACCCTAAAAAGACGATGAAATAACAAATGATGTTAGATAAATTTATTAACACATTATGGAAGCTCAGGTTTGATAGAAAAGTTATGTTGACAATCATCGATAAAATCTAGAATTTGAAGTTTGTGGTAATGTATTACAATGAATTTTATCATGGAATGAGTATAAAGAAGTTAAATTTTATCCCTCGTATATTTTACCCATTTAGTTTCTTGATTGGGTAAGGAAAGTAGCTTATCTATTTTCATTTCCACTAAACCTATCTCAATTTCATGAAATATTCAATAGTTCTATGATGAGTAAGTACATATCTGATCCCTAAAATATAATGAACATTGAGGTTTTTCCATTAGGGTTTGATTATTATTATGGAACATATATGGTATAAATCATTGATCATAGAAATAAATTACTATACACAAGAATACTCTACAAGTTAATGTTCTCCGGATGAGTTAGTAATTCGAAAAAGCTACATAGGTAGCAGAGAATATGATTAGATAGAGATATACTCATTTTTTTTTTCATATTTTAGTGATTTAATTTTCTTGGGAATCTCATATTAATTGGGGTAGAATGTAACACCCTAATATTTTATGATATATTTCTCATTAATTAAATTTAAATTCATTGATAGTTTATGACAGAAGTGAACCTGAATCTAAATTCTGTATAATATAATATACTATCATAACATTTCTATTAATATTTCTTAGTTAATAATTATAAAAAAAATTAAATTTTTGTATAATGATTTTATATTAATCATATATATTGATTAAAATGGACTCAATATTTGACTAATGTATAAATATGATTTAAAAATACTTATTTCCTCAAATATGGTTTTTTTCTTTTGAAAAAGTAATATAGTTAATTTATACATATTTTTTAAAATTTATTGGATAAAATTAAAATTATATTCTAAATAATCATGTAAAATTTTTCCTACATTGATTTCATCATAATTTTATAAAATGTTTTTTATTATTAAGTGAAAAATAGTAAATTTATTTAAAATCCATCTTTTCTATAAAAGCATATAAAATGTTCCATTTTGTTTTAAAATAGTTATAATTTTAAAATTAGTTCATTTATAATATTAATATTCCAATTATGTTCATTATAATTTTTTATAATTTATTTTAGTATAAAAACGTTTTATTCTTATGATTTATTTTTGCAAAACTAATTCTTTTCATGATTATCATGATTAATTTAAAAATCAATTATTAGAATTCAAGAAATTGAATTAAATAAAATGGATTAGGTATTTATAAATATAATAGTTAATATTATATAATTTTTTTCAACATAATACATTTTCCAAGAAATTGAATAAAAAATAAATAATCATTATCGAGGTTATAGTTAAAATGTGTTTTTCAGGGGTTAAATCAAGATATAAGGTTAAGGTTATTAATTACAATAATAATAATACCATTTTATATCAATATTTCTTCCCCATACAATGCCAAAATTTAATCATGGTACATTTATAATAATTTCTCTTCAATATGATATTATTATATTTTAATCTTTTATGAAATTCCAAGTGAGTCCTCTCCCGAAATTTCCAAAAATACATGCCTCCTTTATCTTCTTTACACCACCTTGAACATGATATATCTAAAATAAAATAACCCACCCAATTCTTTTATATACTTTCCAACAGATGATTAATATGTCTTTTTATTCATTAAATATCATTCTGATGAGATTTTAAAAGAGATCTAATGGAGCACAATAGAAAAATAGGTAATCATCCAGCTCAAGATATTCCAATTTATTAATTATTATACCTCATAAAAATAAATTATATTAATAAAAAATAAATAAATTTAGTATCATTAAAAAAATAAAATTTTATTTTGATTTTGTAACCATTTTACCAACCCTCTTCTCCATCAAATTTGAAGGGAAGGTGTCATCCATGCGTACATGCAAAGGACCGCCTCCAAAAAGTCATAAGGATCATTTTCCATCACCATAATTCTTGGATAGTTATAATGATTGTTTTAATGTTTATATATGATATATAATACATAATTATACTTATAAAATTGTATTATAATATGTATCTTTTTACCTTCTAATTCATTAGAAAATGATAATGTCGGTCGTGCATACCTGTGCACTTCCACCACTATGAAGCGATGAATTTTTTTTCATTTCATCATTAAATATATTATAATAAGAATAGATTTAATGTATATATATATTATTTATGATATAATTATGGTTCCTTAATGATGAAATAATATATATCCTTCTTTCATTGTATTTTTCTAAAATAAAAATTGTGTTCATGATAATATATAACATACCATCTCCTTTAACAGATCAATTCATTATTCAATCATTACCTTTTATGGATGATTATAAATATATAAATATATATATTATGGAATAATGATCAACATATATAGACTGGAACTACCAAACCAAAATTCTCATTAAGAAATGAAAAAATTTACATCTAGAATAAATGATATTAATTGGGACTTATTAATAAACATGCATTAAAATAATATAAATTGATCATATATAGTATTGTAACTATATATGGATTGGTTATAAGAAATATAATAAATGGAAATTTATTATATATGAATTTATAGATCTTTTAATGAAACAAAAATTTTAGGTAACTGTTTCATGTTACAATCAAATTATTTATCAGGATTTTAGTATTAAGTTTCCAATAATGAAATTTCTTGATCTAAATCAAACAAATATAATAAAAATTTTCACCTCTTTTTATTCATGTAATTTTATAGAAATAGTACCATTTTCATCTTTTTGGTACTTAAAATTATTGAGAAATGTTTCCATGAAAAAATCATTATTTTATTTTTTGGTCTAGAATAATTTCCTTCCACGTTTATTATTTCATTAAAATGTTTTAAATATATTTTTTAATATCTTATGATTTTTAAAGTCATTTTTACCTAATTTTTCAATTTTTTACATAATGTTTTAAATTTAAAATTCTTTTTTTTATTAATTTAGTAATTTTAATGTTTTACAACAAAAGTGAAAGGAATGTTTGTATTAAAACACTCAGTATAAATAGAAATTAACATCACATGGAATCTCAATGTTTTAAAGATGACTTTAAAAATTTTCAAGGTTATTTTAAAATAAAAATTCTTCTTTAGTATTATCTCTAATTTTATACACTAAATAGTTTATTTAAATGTGTAACTAGTATTTCCCTAAGAAATTTTATAGAGATATTTTGAAGGAATTTTACATCTATGGTAACATACATTAATATTACATATTCTTTACTAGGGATATTATACAATGATACCATAAACATCATTTTTTATATGGATTGTTATTATGATAGTTTAATGATATTTATGTGAATATATTCTCATTCCCATGGTTTTTAAAGTTATGATGAAACATTTATGAATCCCATTTATTTTCCATAAGTAATAATTTGGTAAAATGGGGTTTTTTTTAGGAGTCGTGTTTACTCACTTGGGGTTATTATATAGTGAATGTTTTAGGATCCTATAGAACACGGATATATGTTATTCATTATTTGATTGGAGATAATATAATTATATACCCCTAAAATGGATAAGGTAAAATGGAAATCTTGGGAGATAATAAGGACTATAATGAGGTGTGGTCATAGTTTATTTTGGGACTCTTCCCCCTATGATAGTATTGAGAGTGAACCTTGATAAAGGATATGATTGAATGGGGAGTGAACCCAATGTAAAATCCCAAAATTTTCAGAAATAACCTCTTTCAAATTAATTTAATTTCTTTGATAACATGTGTTACACATAATGAACTATATAGATTTCATTGTATGAAAACCCAAGTTTATCTTTCATTGCACGTAACATTGAAGTTCTTTGATAACTTGTGTTACATGCAAGGTCCAGTCTTACCAAACAACAATATACTATTAATATTATTTATTTAACAAAATTATTATCAACTAAAAATTTTAATGGTAAGAAATAATATTATTAACTAGATTATGAATATTTAAATTATTTATTTTAGTATACTGAATCATTTGGGGACTAGTTAATTAGAAATTAAAATAAAAACCAATATAATATACAAGATGTGTTTTTGGGAAAAATATTATTATACCAACAAAGGTATTTTATCATAATAAATTAAATTAATAACTATTATTTAATTATATTGGGGAAATTTATATATTATAAATTTAATCAAATGTTTTTATATCCATCTATTATGTTTTATATTAATAATGTAATAATAAACCCAATTTAAGTATTAAAAGGGAATATTTTTATAAAATGTAGTTTTATTGCCTTTTAAGGGAAGATGTGCTTTAAAACGAAATTTTTTCATTTTATAAAATTTAATTTTAAAAAAAATAAAACTTATTTTAATATGAATATCAAAATTTACTTTGGGTTAATTTTTGTAATTTTTCTGAGAACTTTCATATTTTCAAGAATCGTGAATGACATCGAATTTTAATTGAAAACTAATTTTTAGAAAAAATAATTTATAGTGGAAAATTTTAATTATAATTTATTTTATAGTATAATTGGATCAATTTTATATTATTTAATATAATTTCATTCATTAGAATAAATTTCGAATTGAAATTGGATATAAAAACATTTCAAACTTTTTAACTTTTCCCCTAAAAAACTGTTTTCTCCTCCCATCAGTTGGATTAATATAAAATTAATTTCTTCAACATATGTGATAGGAATTAGTAAAAATGGATTCCAAATAATAATTTATAATAATTTATAAATATTATTAATTTCAAAGTTGATTGTGAATAAAAATATTAGTGAATGTAATTAAAATTAATTACAACTTAGAAGATAAAAAATGTGTTTAATTAGTGGTTAAACTATAATATTAAGTGTCCGAATGACCTAGAAACATTTCCAAACCCCATGATATTTATAATATTCTTCCATATATCTATTGTTATCAAATTGGTTTAATTATTGGGCAAACATGATGTAAGGGAGACCACCCAATAGTGTTTTTCTTTTTATATTTACAACAATTCCACTCCCCCTCCACTATAAAAAGGAACTCAACCTCCACACTTATTCACATATATAAATATAGGTCTTCTATATTTTATTTTATGTTATTGAAGAACTCCTTATTATTATTTAGTTTTCTAGGAACAAGGCCCTACATGACCAGTAGGTTTTTCATATGGGTGTGGCCTTGGCTGAACTTCTCACTACCACTCGTACTGTCACTATTCCAAGAGGCAAATTTTGTGCAAACTCCATTCATGATTAGTTGTTCTTAAATTGGGTTGGAGTCAAAGGAAATTTCAGACCACCTCTTGTCACTCTTTAGGTGCTATGGTTTCCTCCCTTACATGGTTGTCTCGAAATAAATTTTTATGGTGGTTTGAGAGGTAATCCGGGTTCCTCATGATTTGGTGCAGTTTTTAGGGATCATAAAGGGTGTGTTCTTGATTGCCTATATGGTTCCTGTGGTTTTTCCTCCACCCTGGATGTAGTGATTCTTAGAGTTATCGAGGAAGTTGAGTAAGCTGAATGCCAGGGATGGAAAAATATATGGATTGAATGTGACTCCCCAACTTTTGTTCTTGCTCGTAGAATAAGTTCTCTTCATCATTCTTAGAAGATGACTAATTGCTGGTCAAGGTGCTTAGATCCAATCTTCTCTAAAGATCATATTCTTACTCATTTTTATCTAGATACAAACTCTTTTGTGGATGGTCTTACTAACAAATGTGTGAGTAGTATTGATTCTCATTGTGAGGATCAAATATCGGGAGACCTACTTCTCATTCTTAGGAAGGATCAATGTAAATCTCATACTTTCAGACTCGTGTAATTTTTTTTTCTAATAAAGGGATCTTCTTTTTCTAGGAAAGGTCTTAGTATTTTATTACCATGAAATAATAATCTCTCAACAACCATATAATCATATTATAAGTCTAAATTTCGGTATTAAATGATGTCCTATGGTGAAAACCAAAAGGTGTTACCCAAAAAAGAGGCAACATTCTTCAATGATAAATTTTGTTTTATTTAATTATCCACCTCTTAAATTCTTATTATTACATTATTACAAAATAAAATAATTATCCCAAATAATCATAAATGATTTCATGTTATGTTTTCACCTAAACCTTAAATAACATCCATCAAATAGGATACAAAATCATCATCCGTGTGTACAGTGGACTATCACCTCACGAATAGATGTCATTTGTTCTTCCATTAAAACATATAATGGTTTGGAAGAATGATTTAATTAATGATTTTATATGACATTTATGATATTTAGTATTCATTAATACTTTTTTAGTTATTAAATAACACATACCTTCATGCTTTCCATTTTTTTTGGAATCTGATAACATTTTTTTGGACATGTGGACTATCATCTCCTCAAAGTGATGTGACACCTTTACCCATTACAAGAAATGAATTAAGTATGGGTTTAATAAAAATAAATGATATAAATGATATATTTATTATATTCATGAAATTATTATCTATCAATAAATTTATTATATAATTTTCTTCTTCCTATTTCACTCACTAAAAAAATGATAAGGTGGCCTTTCGACGTGTGGACTACTACCTCTTTGAAGCCATGCGATTCTTCCTTTTTTATCACCCCGACACAGGAAGAATATATAGTTAAGTATATATTATCAAATTATATTAGATTTATGATATAATTTTAATTCTATATAGGTTTACATAACTTTACTTCTTTACTTAATAAACAATAAAAAATGGGAACATTACTCATGATTATGTACGACCTACTGTATCCATGAACATAACTTCAGTTAATTTGTCAAAACCATATATCTTGTCTTATATTAAACGTATAATTTATTAAAAAATTGATATTTATGTCATGTTTATTTCACTTGGGATGTTTAAATAATCTCTTCATTGAACAAAGTTGAACTATCAAATTCATTTTTGAGATATAATCAAAATATTGTCAAAACGTCCGACTTAAAAATTATTGATTAATTAATTGTATATACCTCTTTTATAAGTAAAATAAAATAAATAATAAACTAGGATAATATGAATTATAAATTAGATATTTAAAATAAGTTTATTATTTAGGAAGATAAGAAGTAGTATGCCAAATAAAACTCATGGTAAGAAGTTTCTTAACTCAATTTCCATTCATTGGGTTAAACATCAAACTAATTGTTTATATTATGCCAAGAATATGTGTGAAAATACATATGATCGTTTTATAATGTAATTAAAATTTTTAATTGTGGATTTAAAAATTTCCCGCATAATTATTTAACTGAATTATTCTCACTCCAAAGATACAATCTTTGTATGGTATTTTTATCTTACCTTTTTCATCCACGATATAGATGTCATATTTACCAATTAATTGTATTTTTTGGGGTATATACTTCCCCTTTTGATGTATTATGTAATGAATTATTTTATCTTCATAGTATTTAATTTTTTTAATTTGATTATTATTACTTTCCAGGCTTCCGAATAAGATATTACCACACTTGTATGGGGATTTCTTCTCCCACTTTTTATTCTTCAGTACTTATCCCAAATCCACTAGTCATTTTTGTTGTGTGTTTTATATAAAAAATAGTAATTTATTGTATTATTAATATACTTGGTTATATAAGGATTTAAATATACATTTTTCTCTCTTTAATTGGATTTATTGTTACAAAGTTACCAAAGTGATCATAGATTTTTGTCACAATTTACCTTTATTGATACATTTATTATGTTATAAACCAACCTTCTTTTAGGAGATGTATATTATTATCCTTTGAAATTTTATATCATGAATATACTTATTCTCTTGATATTATATGATTATTTTGTTGTTATTACTTTATGCGAATTATAATTCAAATGTTTCAAATTCGTATGAGACACTTTGGAATTTTTAAAGATTATTTTCCTCAAAACAATTGTTTATGATCTTCTAATGGTATTTACATTCATCAATGTCAACAACCTTTTTTGTTACTTAACCTCGACTATGGACATTTTATATTAATACTATCTTCATTATTTTTTAGATGGATTAAGATTATTTTAATGAAATTATCTTAAGATTTGTTTCTTTTCCACTAGTTTATTATGTCGTAAATATATTCACATAGAAATAATTTCTCATACATGGGTTAATAATGTTTTAATGTGATAATTATTGAACCCATTTAATTCCCATGGTTTAATCATGTTTTAAAGGGATTCTTTTAGAGACCATTTTATTTCCATAGGTTAATAATGTTTAAATAATATTTTTTTGGAACCTATTAATTTTTGATGGGTTAATAATGTTTTAATGATATTGATTTAGAACCCTTTTCATTTATAGGTGTTAATCATGTATAAAATATATTGTTTTTAAACCCTATTATTTCCTATGGGTTAATCATGTTTCAAAGTTATTATTTCAGAACCCATTTCATTTCCATGGGTTAATCATCTTTAATATATATTGTTTTGGAACACAATTCTTTTCCTTGTGATAATCATGTTTCAAATAGATTTTTATATAACTCATTACTTTTCCACCGGTTAACTATGTTTCAAATAGATTGTTATGGAACATGTTTCTTTTCCTAGGTAAAATAAATTTATGAAAATAAAAAAAACTTAATTATTTTTGATGAATTATATTTTTATTTAGTTATTGAACATTATAAATGATGGATATACCAAAATATAACTGGGTGAGCCCATTATATCATATACGATTGGTGCGACTATATAGAACTATGATGAATTAGATACTCTAGAGATATATTTTCACCATGTTGTTGATTCCATTTTTAAGGGTTCTTTAAGGGTTATTAAATAATTCTATAAGGGTTTTATAAGATTATTTTCCAATATTCCAATATGTTTTCTCTATGTTTACTACAGGTTTGTGATGTTTATTTTCATCAGTATTCATTATATATTGCTCATGATTATTTATTCTTTTGATTATAACATTTTTTAAATCCATATGATATTTTTTCATGATATAGTTTCTGATAGGTATTAGTTTATTTATAATTCTCTCATGAACATTGATTATTTCATTTTACCCTTGTGCACTCTTATCCTCTTTGATAAAATTTAATTATTAGTGATTATGTTTACCCTTAGTTGGAATTTTAGCTCACCCTTCTTATGTTTCATTTTCCCCATATTTTTAATATTGATGTTGAATGATTTATGCCTATAAATAATTTAACAAGGGTGTTGTTTATGAACAAATTTGAAATAAGAAAGGATGGGTGAAATGGGAGATGATATTCAATTTTATAAACCCGTTTTTTTATTCCAAGTTGATGTGAATTTTTTTTTGTAAAATATTTTCATAATTATACGAAACTCTAAACCTAAAAGGTCATATAGGATGTAAGTTGTCCAATTTTTATTTTTGTTGTTGTATGTTTTTATAGAAAAAATGTGGCCATAATAATTTCCATCAAATATGAAAATTTAAAGTTATAGATTTTATCACATTATCCTGGAGTATGGGTTTTGGGTAGTTATTGATGGAATCAGAGGTCCTTTTAGATAAATTTTTAGATTATGATTTTTTATATGAGGTTATATTAAGAGTTATGTATATTATGATAAGACTATATGATCACCGATGGTTATAAGTTCAAAGTATTTAATACCCCTTTTTGGTTTAACAAAATGTGATCATAAAATCATTAATTAAATTTTAGGAAACATTTTGAGGGGTTGAAGTAAATATAAAAATTTGGTTTAATGTGAAGTATAAATTTAATATTTTTGGAAATAAGTTATAAGTTATTTATAAATTTTACGATTTCTAGGAACTCATAAATTGATGTAATAATGGAAACACAAGTTCTATCATATAGATA
Organism: Viscum album; assembly: GCA_963277665.1. Taxonomy (NCBI): domain Eukaryota; kingdom Viridiplantae; phylum Streptophyta; class Magnoliopsida; order Santalales; family Viscaceae; genus Viscum; species Viscum album. The sequence goes on from OY728150.1 coordinate 650,054,218, forward strand.
ACCGTATGATTGAAGCAGTGAATAAGTGATAAATGGTATTTCAAAATAACATGTCCACATATGGGGCTTGAAATATTAATGTTATGGAATGAACTTTGAGTTTAAGAAACACTCTAATGTTGAGGTTTTTATGATTGATTTATTTTTATCTTTTGGTTTTACCATTAAATTTTGGAGATTAATGTATCATATAATGGTTTATTTATTTTAGGAATTATCCTACCATGTACTAACCATTTTGGTATATTTTAATGTATAAATATTTGTGTAATAGATTTATTAAAACTTTTCTGGATATGTGGTCTTTAATAACATACTTTAATCCATCATGAATTAAAAATTTTTCTTTAATGTTAATCATTTAGAGAAAAACATGATATTTTGGGTATAAATTTACTAAAATTTGAAAATATATCCATAAAGTAAGTATATTTCAACTTTCTATTTCTCTTGGCTAGGTTGGTAAGAGTATTTATTAACAATATGAAAAAGATCATGAATGAAATTTATTAACCTATTATCTTCAATATTAATGTACTTATTGTATTTTTGATCAACATATATTTATTTATTTTGGTCCCTTTTCAATTACCTCAATAAATCCTTATAATTATTTATGTTTTTCCTTCAATCCCATATTTGTTCTACCTATGTGGAATCATAGTCATGAATAAATTCAGTTGACCTTTTTGTTTCAACTTTGGTTTTTTATGATGATTTTTTATTAAACCTTTTTAAAATATGGGTTTCTATAATGGAATTATAAAAATGTTAATTCTTTGATAATTAAGAAAAATTTTATAGAAAAATTCATTTTAGTGGTGGTGATTTAAAATCCTATGATTTTAAGAAATATATTCTTTCAAATTAATTTAAATCCATTGATAGCTTGTGTTACATGAAATGAAAATTCTAGATTTCATAGTATATAGAACCTAGTTTATCTTATTTTGCATGTACCATTTATTTTCTTCATAAAAATATTTTACACTAATGACTGAGTCTTATGGGGCAACAATATACTATTTATATTATTTATTTAACATAGTAGTTATGACATAGTTGTTAGAATGGTAGAAATGAATATTATTAAATAGAGTATAAATATATTTTTTATATATGTTGTGTAATGAATTCTTTGGTGACCAATTCATTATAAATGAAAATAAAAACCAATTGTATATAATGGAAGAGTTTTTATGAATAAATATTTTTATGCAGGAAAAGGTGTTTTATATTAATAAATTAATTTAATCATATTTAGTGAATGATATTCAGGAACTTTTTTTATATATTTAATCAAATATTTTTAAATTTACCCAACATAGTTTATATGCATAATGTAATAAAAATATAATTAAATAATTCGATGTGTGTATTTTTTAAAAGGTAATTTTGTCACCTTTTAGTTCGAGGAGATATTTAAAAATATTTTTTTGACACTTTAAAATTTTATTTGATAAATAAACTACTTTATTGAAATATTAATATGAAAATTTACTTTTGGTGAATATTTGGTATTTTTTCTGAGAACTTTCATATTTTGATGAATTGTGAATGACAACAATTTTTAATTGACAACTGCATTTTCATCAAAATAATTAATGGTGTTAAATTTTTTTAAATTGGTTTTAATTAATAATTAGATAAATTATATATCATTTAATAAAATGAACTTCATTTGAATTAATTTCATATTTATATTATATATAAAAACATTATTAAATTTTGAACTTCTCTTTTGAAAAACATGATATCTCATCCTATTTGTGGGATTAAATTTATATTTATTTAATCTCTTTAAGATATTAGAATTTGTTATAAAATTACTCCAAACTTTTAATATGTATAATTTATAATTTATATTTTGTTCAATTTTTTTAACAAATTTAATAGTAAATGAAATTAAAATTAAATACGATGATTAATGTAAACAAATTGTTTTTATCTCTTGGTTAAACATTCCTATTTAGTGGGAAAATGACATATAAACATGTCCAAAACCCATTTCCCACTTATTTCACCATATACCAACTTTTATAGAATTTATTTCATTATTGGGACACATGATGTAATGGATACCTCCCAATAGTGGTTACCTTTTTATAATTACAAGAATGCCACTCCCCCTCCAGTATTAATAGGCACTCAACCTCCTCACTTCTTCACATATATAATTTAAATTATGTCATTACACCACTATGAAATTAACCTCATTAAATCTTTAACCACTTCTTAAAAGCCTCACATTGGGAATAAATCCAACCAAATAAGTGCTTTGGTGAAAACAAAAAAGAGTTACCCGAAAGGGGTAATATTCTTCAACAACAACATTTGTTTTATTTATCTCTCAACCTATTTAATTTTTATTGTTAAATTATTATATAATTACCTGAATATCCTAAATATACTAAGATTTTTTATGTTAATTTTTATACCTAAACCTTCACATAATTTCATCAGATTTGATATAAAATCTATGTTCGTGTGTATGGTAAACTACCGCCTCATGAATGGATGTAATTTGTTTTTTAATTACCACCTTTCAAGGGTATGGATAATAATGAAATTAATGATTTTATATTATAGATAATATATTTATAATTTCTGAATACCTATGGAATTATTATATAACATATAACTTCATTCATTACTTTTTTTGGAATGTGATAACATTGAATGTGGACGCGTGGACTACTGCCTCCTCAGAGTGATGTGATATATTCACCCTTTACATAGAATGTATAAAGGATAGGTCAAATAAAAATATATTCTATAAATAAAATATTAATTATATTCCTTAAATAATTATATATTTTTACATATTACATATAATTTTCATCTTTCTATTTCACATGATGAAAAAGTGGTAACATCATTTATGGATGTGTGGACTACCACATCCTCAGTGCGATGTTGTTCTTCTATTTTCATCACAGAATAACCAAGATGATATATAGAAGTATATGTAATTAAATAATATAGTATTCATTATCTAATGGACATTCTTAATGATAAAATTTAATTACCCTATTTTTATAGTGATTAATGAGAAATGTGAATGTTACTCATGCGTATATACAACCTACCATCTCCCTGATTGTAACATTTGTTATTTATTCATAAAGTTAATTCTTCTTTTATTTTAAAAACATAATTAATCTAAAAAATTCATAATTATGTCATGGATATTATTCTAAAGATTCATTAATAATATCCCCATGGAACATAGTTGACATATCAAAATATATTTTGTCCCATTAGTCGAATATTGTCAAAAAATACGACAAAAACATTACTTATTAATTAATTATATATAAACTGTTAATAACTAAAATAAATTTAATAAGAAACTTTTAAAATTTTATTATTAAATTAATTCACTAACTTATGTTTATTATATAGGATGATTGAGAACATGCATGACAAATCTAACACAAGGTGAGGGGTTTCTAAACTCAATTTTCATTCATTGGGATAAACTTATGTGTTATTGGTTATGTTATTCCAAGAATATGTATAAAATAACCTCTAATTGTTTTATAATTTATTTAAAATTTTATAGTGTGGAATTGATTTTTTCAAAAATAAAATTTTCATTAATTTATTCTCAATACAATGTTATGTTCATTATAAGGGATTTTCATCTCACTTTTTACATCTATGAGATAATTCATATAAAGGAATTAATTATTTTTCTCATGAATATATTGAACATTTGGATATATTATATCAATTATTTTTTTATTTTCCTTGTATTAAATTTTTGTATTTTTTTATTATTTCCTTTTTAGGATTATGATTAAGATTCTACCACAGTAATAATGGGATTTCTAGTCCAACATTTATTTCTACGAGACTTATTTCATATTCACCAACTATTTTTATTTTGTTGTTCATTTAAATCCCATGAATATATCTTATGATTCAAAAAAATTAATTTATAGTTAATTACATATCCATTTTATGCTCCATCTTTCATGGGGATTATGGTATCAAATATTCCAATGCAGTAATGGATTCTTGTCACCATTTTCCTTCAGTGAGAATTGTGTTATGTTATAAACATACCTTGTTTATTAAGGTGTACATACTACTTCATTGACATGTTATACCATAAATCTATTTATTCTCATGATATTATAAATTTTATTTATTGTTAATCCTTCTTAGGGCTTATGATTAAAATGATTCCAAGTGGTAATGAACACTTTGTAATTTTTAAATATTATTATCCTCAAGAATTCATTTTATAACTTTTTAATTGTATTTAAATTCATCAAAATCAACATCCCTTATCTTTAAAAATAATATACTAGGGATATTTCATATTTAAACTATCATCACTATGTTATGGGTGGTTTAATATTTTATCAAAGATATGGTTATGAGACCTGCTTCTTCTCCACTAATGGATTATATCCTAATAAAATTGTTATGGAAAATATTTCTCTTCCACAGGTTAATCATGTATTGAATAGATTATTATAGAACCCATTTATTTTCTATAGGATTATCACGTCTAAATGATATTTTTATGGACCCCATTTGATTTCCATTGGTTATTTATGTTTCAAATACACTGTTTTGGAACTATTTTCTTTTCCATGTTTTAATCATGTTTTAAAGAGATTGTTGTAAAAACCATTTAATTTCTATTGGTTAACCATGTTTCAAAGATATTTTTTTATAATATACTTCTTTTACATGGTTTAATTACGTTTACAAGTAATTATTTTGGAACCCATTTTATTTCAATGGGTTATTAACATTTCAAATAGATTGACCAGTAAATTTTTTGGTTTCCATGGGTTAATCAAGTTTCAAAGAGATTGTTTTGGAAACCATTCTTATTCTATATGGTAACCATGTTTCAAAGACAATTTTATGGAAAATGTTCCCTCTAAATGGGTTAATCATGTTCTTAAAATAATATAAGTTGTTTCAATCAGTTTTTAAAAATCAATTATTATTCGATTGTTGGACTTTAAAAAGGATGGGTGCACACAGATAATGTCGGGTGAGCCCTTTATATCTTATACGATGTGTATGCTTAGATAGCACTATAATTAATTACGTACTCTAGATATAGAACTTAACCATATTTTTCATTCCATATTTAAGAGTTTTATAAGGGTTATACAAGGATTATATAAGGGTTTAATGAGATGATTCTCCAAGACATAAATATGGTTTATCAATGCTTGATATGGGCTTATAACGATACTTTTGAAAAGTATAAATATCAAAGGGCTCATAATTATTGATTCTTATGACTACCTCATTTTTTAAATAATTATTACATGTTTTCATGATCCATTTTTTATATGTTTGATTTACTTTCTGATTCACTCATTTACATTAATTTTTCCATCATAACGTTTTGAACTCTTTTGATCATTGATGAAATATAAAATTTAATTCCAATATTTACCATTACAGATCATATGTAGTCACACTTCTTAGGTTTACTTTTACACATGTTTTAAATAATGATATTGAATGATATACGTCAATATTGGATTTCACTAGGGTGGTGTTGATGGACTAATACGAAATAAGAGTATCCTCATAAAAAGGGGGATATTGTTCATCTTTATGAACCAATTGTTTATGAGTAAAATCTGATGTTAATTTCTTATTCATGAGTATGTCCTACTTCTCAAAAAATATAATCTTATTAGGCCTTACCAAATATATGTGATCCATTTTTTCATTTTTATGTTGCAAGGTTTTATGGGAAAAACTTTTGTCACAGTTATTAACTTCAAAGCTAAAAATGTAGTGTTATGGATTTCATCAAAGGATCATGATGTAAGTGTTCTGGTTTATAATACCCAATCAAATATGATAGTCTTGGAAGTGATCATTTACTAAAGAAGTAATTTTCTATACATATGTGTATTAAAAAAACATTTTTCTCATTATAATTTTCAAATCACATGGATTATTTTTGTTTATTATTGTGTGATTCCTGTCTTATGAAAATTCCTGATTTATTTTATTAATCAAGATTATGATCTTTGAGATGTTGGATATTTTTTTTAAATTTTATTCCCATGTTATCATAACGTTATTCACATTTTATTTTTGGGTGATCAATAATTTCTCACTAATTTACCCTTACTAATAATCTGATATCACTTTTAATTTTCTTTCATGGCCCCAGGTTATGAAGAATGGGTTTATGTATTATATTTCTAATATGGGTGATAGTTATGAAGAACATCATGGGAGATCGTGTAGATCTTTTTTGAATATGTTTTTAATGTATCTAAGTTTCCAAAGACACTAATCCAATACTACTCTAGAATGAATCATAATTTTGTGTATTGAATATTCCTCAAATAATATGTAATATTTATGTATGAAAAGTATAGTTACATATATAATGGGGGAGTTTGTTATGATTTTGAAATTGAAAATTAATATATACTAACAATTTCAATGGTAGATATATAAAATAATACATTCATTTTAACTGTAAGAATATATGTGTTATATTGAGGGTGGGAGTAATATTTGATATCTATTTGATATTACTCTATGAAAATATTTTTTATTTTTTATTATAATCTTTTTTAGGGGTATCTTTATTTTATAAATTATGACCTCTTATTTTCTAAACTAAAAATTCAACATGTAGTCGTTGAGTAGAATAATTTATAGAAAATTTATTTAAGTTAAATGATACAACCATATTTTAGGGTTCCTTATGATTATTATCAATAATGGGTTGAGAGAAGAATATTGTGGAAAACATATTGACATTCATTTTCTATATTGTAACTGATAGAAAATATTTTGTGGGAGATTTTTGAAACCATTTGTGATCTGCTGCATAGTTTAAAATATGTTTTATATTAATATGTATTTATTTGATAGGATTTCAAGGAGAATAATGTTTCTACACATATGTGATTAGATATATAAGAGAGAAATTACCCAAGAATTTTTTTATACTTGTGTTTAATTGATATATTGAGAAAAATACATTTCAAGGTGAATTTCGGAGTTCCCTCCTGTTGGATTCCTGACAGAGAAGCTTGTAAATAAGAGGGATGAGGTAAATGATATCCTTCAATGAATGATTAGAATATAATATAGTTAAAATGATAAATATTTTTGGAAAAATAAATTACACATTATAAAACTATTAAATTAATATTTAAGGTTGTTTCATTCACTGGGATTTAGAATATTAAAATATAATAATTTTTTTATGGAGTATCGTTATTTAGGGAAATAATATTACCAAGCGAAAGATGAGAAGCTGGCTAAGTAGTGGATATCAATTAAAGCTAGATAACTATTGGGGGTGAAAAAAACATGGCTAGTATGTTATTAAAGATCAATACTATGGAATATCATAAGGTAGAAGAAACTATTATGTGAAGAAGACAAATGGATGATGTTTTAGGAAAAGATGAAGATGGGGAGGTAGTCACAGAACATTTTAAGACTAAAAGATTTATAATTATCTAATTGATTGTTTAGATAACATTAATATAGATAAATTATTTTATAATATGTCCAAAATATATTTGGAAGAAGATAATGTGGATTGGGAAGTCCTACCAAGGTCTGATGATGATTTGAGATTAGTGGAGGATGTTATGCAATTCTACGTAGAGTTTGATGGCATACCAAAAATATTACTAATATCATGTAATATTCCCCAAAAATTATATAATATATTACTAGGAGTTTGATAAGTTCCTAGGAGTTTACAATTTGATGCATAAAATATTTTATATGGTATCTAATATATTTTGGTGATGTAGAATATCTCACTACGAACATAAAAATTGGCTGATTAACAATGGTCATAATGATAAAAAAAGGTATTATAGTTAATACGAAAGACATTATTGTGAATATATAAGATAATCAGGAATATACACAAGGTATTATTTAGGATGTGAAATATAATAATTCTATTTCAAGTGATATATAATATATATTATTTCTTTTGTAAGGTTTTCTAGTTTGATGAAATATGAGAATTTTGGTGTTCTAAAATGAGATAATATTGAGTTTTTTTCTTCAAATATTACATATAAATATTTTCTATTATACTTATTTCAATAAACATTATATATTTAATTAATGATGGTTGAATGTTAGGATTATTTCACACTATTTTCATATATTCATGTTTATATATTTGTTGATCATTTATAAAAACCTAAAAATGGGAGATTTTTTAAGATAAATATTTTGACTAGTTTTAATGTAGAGACCATAGAACCAAATATCATGGATATTAAAATTTAAAATTATGGATTAAAATTTCAAATTATTTTATTAATATATAATCAAAATAAATAAAGTGGAAAGGGAAAGGGAGGTAAAACTAATAATGTTGATATCTATAATATTCTTTACATCAAATGAATGTTGAGATCTAATACTTTTGTAAGAGAACATCCTTGTGAATTGAAGAATATGAAGAAGTGGGTAATGAAACTATTATAAAAATTACCTAAAAATTATCATATATATATAAGAAGAATATAATGATAAATATATACTATGATTACTCATATCATCCAGTCTAATGAATTATTATACAGTAAGCTGAAGATTATTGTGTGAATAAATAGAGAAGGTCACTTGTGACTTTTGAATACTGAGTAAGATGAAAATATCTTTTTAATCACATGTCGAATCAATAATAATATTTCATATTTTAATTAGGATTGATAATAATATAGTATCTATAGGGAGACACGTAGTAGGTCACACAGTTTGAAGATTTAATATTAGTTCGTTACTTTTTTTAATGAATTCATGTTGGTAGTCAGGTTGGTGGTTCGATAACAGGTTCAAGTATATATTGTTAAATATTATACACAATCATTTTAAAAGATAATTTATGTGTTTTTGGGATAATAAACATCATAAAATTGGCATGTAGTTATCCAAATTGGAGGAGAAACTCATTAAAAAAATTGTGTGTTCTATGTTGAAATATTTATCAATTTTATGTCATGCCTGAAAACCAATGGTGAGAATAGTGTGTGAGATAAATTCATTAACCAACTAAGTTGGTAAAAATAATTATCCTATGTCTGGAAAAGTCATTCATAATTATTCATTACCCATATCTTATTGTTGTTACACTGATCTGAGTAGAACAACATAATTAGAGTGCATCTTTCTAGACACATTAAACCCCTTGAATTTTTTCTAATAAGATATCACTACATGGAAAAGACACTATCTTCATAATGTGATAATATTTCTCCCTATATGTTCAAGTCATTCTCCCATTAACCCATCTTGTCTTTTAATAAATAAGACTAGTTTCCTCTAAGGTTAAATATGTGGTTTGAGATGTCCTTTAAAAAAATTCATGTATTTATTTCTTGAGTTCTAATAATTACAAGAGTGTTTAATTGATATGGAGTCCTACATATGGTGTTTTCATTAAAAATGATATCAATAAGATATTCTACATCATTATATAATAAAATCAAATCTATTCATTATAAAATTAATGCATTTAATCTTTTATAATGTTTGTATCCTTTATAATAATATACTACAACTCTAATATAGTTTTTGTATATTATATATTATCACCATGGTTCTTATGGAGATAATCCAAAGGGTTGGTTCTAGCCATTATTAAAGTAAATTAATTATTCCTTTAGAAGTTAGTGATTTAATGTAATCATAATAAATAGTAACATTTTTTACTCTATTATGATACTAATATTAATAATTACATATCAAATATACAATGAAACATCATCATGGTAATGAAAAATATATTTTCAATTATGGACCTTCCACACATTATATTATAAATGTTATGATATATTTCTGATACATTAAAAATTACAATTGGTATTCAAATTGTTAAATCATTACTTATTATTCCTAGAGTTGTTTCAATGTTGTTCAATAAAAAATAAAATATAGAAGAATGTATGTTTGTAGAATCAAATAATGTATTGGATTATTTGGAATTTAAAACCAAAATACAAAATAATAAATCATTTGGAGCCTCAATTTCAATTTATGTCATAACAAAATCCTAACTTAAATCCCTTGGACTCTTCTTGGGTAGTTATCCATGATGCATGGATTAATGAAATTAAATGCATCTCATATCTTTATAGTTGAAACGTTTATGATTAAATTTTCTTATCATTTACATGAATTCTTGGGATAGATTCCTAAATTCCCATCATTTATAAACAATACCCCTATCAATAAATCAAAATCCAAAGTGCTAAAATGCATAGTTTTTTTTTGAATTGGAAACTTCACTCTTCTACAAACATCTATTTTAATAGGTCATTAAACATATGTTCCGCCATTTTATTCTTATAAATTTTTGACATTTTAATCTATAACAAAAAAATCCTTAATTTTTTAGATTTAACATATCACATTCTCCAAAAATGGGAAAAAATAGTAGGGATGATAGGGACTATTGAATATTTTTATAAGACCATCAATGAATCAGTAGATATTTCTCTTTAGTTTCTGTATACAGTTTTAAAAATATATTTATATCCTTCAGAATTAAGCTTCATATTCTATAAATAGATCATATTAATTATTTCATAGATTAAACGAATCATTTTCCTTCCCAAATATTTCTCATGAGTTAAATACTTCTCTAAGATTATTTCATTGACAATCTTCCACTAAATGTTTATTACATATTCCTCATCAATTTCTTTAATTAATAAACACCATGGATAAAAATATCTACTTCATTTTACTAGTGTGATTGAAAATTTAATTCTTTTTGTCCATAATTTTGGTATGAAGATAAATTTTAATGTAATTAATCTATTTATCACCGAATAATCAATTATTTCCCCAAATAAAGGATAAATTTAGATATACCATAAATATAATTTTGGTTTTTATTCCATGATGATGAGAAACGGGTTTCTATATAAAGTCAAGGCTATTTTTCGAAATTTGGAACTACATTTTAAAAATAGTGATAATTTAATCGAATCAAATAGTATCTTAAATAAATTTATCATTCAAAAAATCTCAATATCGACACATATTGTTAACAATGTTTTAATTTTATCTAACATGCCTCATTTTCTAAATAATTTCATTTAATAATTATTAATTAAGGAACACTATAAAAATAAATCTTAGAATATATTTTATGTGTTCTAATGGTGAATTTATTTATTTTAAAATAATCTCAATTTTTCATTATATTCATTTAGAGTTTTTAGAATTTCTAAGAATTTGTAATGTATATTTTTTTATCATTATTAATTTAAATCTAGATACAATGGATTATTCTGAAATTTATCTGATAAATTTTTTAAATCCCCTCAATCCAGTCTGAAAATTTATCATGGATATTTTTGACAATGCAATAAAATAAATAACATCAAATATAGTGGACCTATATTTTTATAATCATTCTGTAACCTGGTAGACATCTATGAATAATATATAAGTTTAAAATCCTATTATACATGGGAAAAACACATATGTAATATCTAATTATTATTTGTAAAATTCAACCATACATATTATTCTTCATAACATAAAAATGGGGACATGTCAGATGCTCAGTAGGGGACAATGTATCATGGAATATACAAATATCAGGATCATATCATATATAATTTAGTGTGATTTAATAAATAATGTTTATTTATATATCTTTAAAGAATACATGGGTATATAATATTGAATATATAATCATAGATAACATTATTAATGGATAACATAAAGATGGAAATGTATATTTTGGGACCTCATAAACAATTTATTATGTTATTTTTCCAGTACAACATACATAATCAACAAGGAAAATCCCATCAACCTAGCATAGTTTTCTCATTAAATCTACTAATTTAGTAAAGGGAAATATGATTATGTGGATAAACTTTTACATATAACATAAAATGTATTATATAATATATTAAAATTACATAAATAATTCATTGAATACATATCAATAGTGAAATATTTACAGATACATGAGGTAATATTTAATAGGTATGGGCTTATTTTGTTTTTCATATAGAGTCAACATATATATACACAAGTTATTAATGTAAAAAATTCAGTGAATGGTATGCATATCATTATTGAAACCCTTCAAATAAAATAGTAAAGTATAGTGAATTAAATTAGTGGGGTATATGATAAGATTAACCCTATGAATCATGGATGTTTTAAAAGTTTTTATCAAGTGATATCAATGTAAAAAATTAATGTATCACTATAGGAATATTATTATATATAATAATTTCTATATTGAGCTAAAAATTTCAAAATAATTAAACACCCTCTAATAAATCAGCTAATGTAATACATATAATTTATTTTCTTGAGGATGTGTGTATTTGTATATGAAAATTTATGGCAATTTTAATGAATTTTATTTATTATAATGGGGAATTAATGGAATATAATGATTGTGAGGTTGTTAATTTTTAGTTTTTTAAGGGATATTTTTGAGAATTATTGTATTTTCCAACCATTAACTTCTTTATTCATAAAATAATGTTTATTAGTCACATATTTATATAAAATTAATCAATTTTCCTCACTATAAACTACTATATAAGGATATTATATTTCACTATTCACCTATGTATTTCACTATGTATAAAAAATTTAAAAACATCTCCATTAGTTTTTTTCAAAATCTTAAATGAAAATTTTTCATCTTTTTTTAGATTTAATTATCTAGGTATATTTTAATTAATAAATAAGAAAATAATATAAGAAACATGAAATCATATGTTTTTAGTGAATGTAGTATTTTTTAACATATTATTTCATTATTATTATTATTTTTTATTCTTATTTATTGAGAAAAAGTAATTTTTTATTTTTACAAATTTTCATGGTTATCTATTGGCTCTTTATAAAGATAAAATAATAGTCAGACTACACCAGATCAATTCCAATGAATATATTTCCCCACCTATTTTCTTATAAATTCAATTCATTCTATAATAAAAAATCAAACATATCATTATATTAGATTATAAAACATTTTTATCCCATGTATTATTGTTTTTTATAATTATTAAATCTTCAATTATTGATTTTTATTTAATAATACAATCTATGGGTGATACTTGATTTTTTTTCATTTTCCTCATTTATTATTTCTTATTTTCAGTTATTATACTTAAATTAAATATATATTTAGTATTCTATTTCCATAATTTGAAAAATATAACATTTTTAAACATTATAGAGTTGTTTTATTTATTTATTTTCAAAATGAAATTATTATTTCATTATGAAGTTTTACATCAAGACAATGAATAGAAAAGATGAACATGACCATTTAAAACTATGCATATATGGTAATATTTTTAGTATTTTTAATTATACCATGAAATTAATAGGAGTTTTCATGGTCATTTTTATGATTTATCAAATTATTATATGATTTGAAAATTTATGATGATTTATTTGAAAAAATATTTCATAGTCTATATTTTCTGTAGACACTTTATCAATCAAAATATTATGTTAAATTGTGAAAATACTATTCTCATGGTTATAGAAAGATAATTTTTGTGACATATAATATCATATGAGGTTATCAAAGATGGTGTAACTAAGATTAAATATAATTTATATATCCTTAATCTAGTAATATTTTTTTGACCACTCCAATATTGGAAATAAGATTTTTATAAATAGATTATCCATAATTGTTATGGTATTTCACACCCCCTTATCCAGTAACAAAAAAATGATAACTACATTGGGATACTTCCCTAAAAGATGGTTAAATATGGTATTAATACTCTCCTGTGGTTTCCTTATTTAGATATCATCTATTAGATAATGAGATACCATATCCCCCAAAACATCACTATCAACTGAAAAAATATAAACTATTCCCAATAATAATTTCATTATTCACTCGGTAATGTGAGTGAGACAATACAAGACACAAGTGAAATGAATTTTTCCTTGTGAAAATTACTATGCACATTTCATCATTATTATTTTTGTATAAAGACACTCCTCACCAAGATTTCTAAATTTATAAGGAGGTGGATAAGTACCTCCCTTAGTACACTTTATTAAATTATCTATAATTGAATTATTTTAAAGAAAGAATAATATAGTTTGTAGTATTATAGGCCATAACAAGAAAAGCTTTAAAAGATTAAATGTTACACCTTCCACTTTTTAATAGGCATGATATACCTAATATAGCCACTGTGGTCATTTAATATAGTTTGTATACATTTTAAAGACCATCATTTTTTCCTTCCCATCATAGAGAAAAAATATCCATTTATCTAATGGTGAATATCCCAACATTATATCTCAGGAAACATTAGGTATTGAACCCATTTTTTGATTCTATGTCCAACATATTTTTTCATTCTATTTAGATTTAATATCATTATATATATTCTTCATTATACATTTAAGGTACTGAAAATATTTATCCCATATTATACTCTTTCATTTTTAGCATTTAAATATCCATTTAAATCAATAACATGTGTTTATATTTAATCATAATCAAATTCTTTTACATAAATGATTATACTATATGCAAATAAAACACTTATAAATGTTCCACTTCTCCCTCAATAAATAATAAGAAATTACAAAACTACATGTATATCTATATTTAAATATTTTATATATCTCCTAATGATCTTAAAACTTATTCTACATTGATTTTCTTATTTTAATACTTTAATATTAAATTCCTCATACCACAACACCAATGATGAGTATTTATTAATATTTTATCTTACACAACCTTCTAAACTTTTATTCTATCTTATGCTTAAGCTAATCTATTTCATATAGGTCCATTTCTAATAAGAAATCCATTCATTAGGAATCATGAAAATTTTTAGAAATATAATGATAATTTATAAAATTTAAAAATATTTTAATTATATATCCTTCATATTATTGCATTGAAGGACATTGTTCATTTTATCTCATGAAACAATATTAACTCATGTCATATCTATCACACATCTCTACACTATTCATCTATTTGGAATAAATTCCACAATTATATTTCAAATATCTCAATTCATCAATTATATTTCAATAAAATTCCTCATAACTATTCTAGAGATAAAATATCATTAAAAAAAAACCTATATTCTAACTTATATAAAATCATTATTTAATTTTTTAAAATTATTCAATAAAATCACTTGATTTTCCTTCAAAACTATTCAAAAATAGCAATATATCTTCCCCATGATTCTATAATTTTTTTTAAATTTTTTCTTTTATATTATCAAGGTTTATAAATACATTCAACATATATATAATCCATGGGTCATGAAAAATTAGTTATTAAATTTAATTTCTATGATCCATTCCATAAAACAATCATTGAACTCTAATTTATATTAATAGATACCATAAATATCTAATCCCCTATTTTTTAAAATTTATTTATTTATTAATTTAATATATTATGTTAATTAAGGTTTTTATTGAATAGTTATAATAATCCCTACAAATATAAAAAATTCTCGCACAACCCCAAGGAAAGTTTGATAAAAACTACATGATTTAACTCCAAATAGGAAGGTTACAATTATAAGGCTAATAGAATATTAATTCCAAATAAATTATATATAGAAAAATATTTTTTTAGGAAATGGATTAGATTATTTTATATGGAAAATAGTGAAAATATATTTTTTGGATTATCAAATCACAATAGGATAATATGGAAAAAATCTAAGGGGTCACATAAAATAATAGACGTAATCATATTTTGGGAAAATAAATTCAGTTGGATAACTTATGTATATTAGGAAAATATGAAATTAGTTTCAATACCAACTTATTAACTAATCAAATTTTAACTATTAAGAAATAATTAAGAAATAATTAATCATTTTAAGCCATTATAAGATTACTAATTAGATCATGTTTCCCTATAGGGTTATGATTATTTAATTCTCAAGTATGATTATGTTATTTTAAATTAGTAATTTAAAATTTTCAACAATTACTCATTATACTATTGGTATCTTATCTTGTGACCGGATTTTTTTTGTTTTCTATCATGGTCTTGGTCCACTATTAGAAGCATCCCATATATATGATCTTTTTTCTAAGATACAATCTTCAACACTCTTTATATGGGACATAACTATGTTTAGATTCATGAACCTTGATCATGATATAATATTTCAACATATGATGGTATATGAACAGTAATTAATATGGTAGTTTACAACTCCTATGCGTATTCAAAGAGATAGTTAAAATATTATTAATTTATTGTTATTTCCCTATGATTTTTTAGTTTATATGTGTCTTGGAGAGAGTATGGATGTATTCATAGTAACTTGTTCATATGAAATGTGAAGTTGATATTGGTAGTCATAATCAGGGATTCAACTATAGAAAATTCCTTTGATAACTTTATTTGAAATCCTAATGGTGATACTTGTGTTTTGGAGATGGAATGGTAGATATAGAGTCCCCTCTCTATCTGATTAGTTAGGTTTATGATACTAAGGATTATAGGAATATAGATATTTTTTATCTAGGGAAAAATATATTATTTTTCAATTTCATTTTTTTATATTTCTATTTTCTTTTTGTGGTCTTACGGTCTTTATTACGTTATTTTATTTTTTATTACATGGTTGTTATATAATATGAAAAATTATATATGTGGGTAATCTTTCTTATTTTCTAACATTAAAGAAGAAAAATTATTATTAAAGACTCATATTTTTTTAGTGTATTTATTTTTTTATTATTTGAGTGGTAGATATTGGATATCGACCTTGAGGTTTCATAAGCTATACATGGAAAAAATATGGTGAACTGAGATATTAGAATCTATATACATTCAGTTCTTCTGTTTCTGTTTTATTGTTCTATGGTGTTTGGTTTTTATTTCTTCTCTATGATCATGGTTGACGTGACTAGTAATCGGGGTTGGAGGGATAGTTACTAGTTTTGTTGCTAATAGTGAGGTAAATATATCAATCAATTTCATGTATTAAACAATTTTTATTAGCTTTTTTGAGCTGGTAAAAATCCAAAGGTAAAAAAAATCACTATTATGGATGTGGTTTATATATCAAAATCCACTCATCTAGTTAGTGTTTTGTGAGTTTTGATCAATTCATCATTGGATTATGTGAATTTTCATATTTCTAGTACTCATATTAGTGTGTGGTAGAGGAACTTTTTTAGGTTGGCCAGTGGGTCAGGTTATCTCCCTTGGTTCTTCCATCCTAAACAATTTTCATGTGAATAATGGAAGGTATCATGTTTATACACATTAATTATTATTATTCAACCCGTTTTGTGTGGGTGATTGAGTTTGAGGGGTTTTATTTAGGTCGATGGGTTATCAAGGAGTTTTTGAGGCAATAAAAAGTATATCAGACCACTTTGTCATTATTATTGGTATATTTACATTTATTTTTTATAAAAAAATATAATTTTAAATTTTATTAAAAAACCATAATTTACCTCTTGTATTTAAATTAGCTAAAAAGTAATATAAAAACATCAATCATAATGCCAAAATGAAATCGTAGTGCAAGCCCAAAAATATAAGAAATAAAATATATAAATAAAAAAGTAAAATAATTCTCTTTAATTTTAATGTAAATTCATTGGTCCATAAAAATTTTGATCAAATATATTATTCCTCTAGATAAATTGTTTTCCACAAAATTTGGTTCTTATCAAAGATTTTCTTCTTCATGGTCATCCCAATATGCCTCTCTTATTCAATATCATGGACCAGAGATTATTTTTATCATATATTTATAATGTTTTATTCTTCATTTATACCCTTTAAATATTCTTATATTATGATTTATCGACATTAAAATTTCATTTCAAAAAATGTAGAATAATCTTGTTAACCTATTATCATGGATTATAAAATTTTTGGGTGACTATCATTATGATGATCATTGTCACATGCCCCAGGATATGACAATGATCATCACTTTTCTTAAGTAAACAATCAACCAATTCCTTGAATTTCATGGTTATTTCCATTTTATTCATTCAATCCATGTTTCAAATATTACACAAGATCACGCTAATATTTAAATGAATTTTTAACTTATAAATCAATCTTAGGATTGATAACCCTGCATATAAATGTTTCATGCACATTTAATATAGTCAATCCTTATGATATATGATTCTATAAATGTTCTACCATACATTTGATTATAGATTAATTAAACACATAACGACTTTTTTGCATTCATAAAAATATGCGTAGTCATTAATGTGAATATATTTCGAATTCACACTTAGTTAAAATGTATTTCACTATTTCCATATTGAATTATTATCTCTATCATTGTAAATTCCATGAATTCCTTTGTTCTTTGAAAATAGTCACATTGATTCTCATATATAGTCCAATATCACATTAATTTTATAAATGTACGATTAAATGTGCATTTATTTTTAATTCATGTTCTTAATTAGATGTATGTTGTAAAAAAATATTATTAAAATAAACCTAGATTTTCTAAACACTAAAATATAACTAAAAATACATTTTGTTTCAGTGAAATAAAAAATAAATTGTAAAATTCATAAAAATAACTACTAAATGAACAAAAATTGTAAAAAATACCTAAAAATTAATAAAATTATTAATCTTTAAAACCAAAGGTCCTTTATCATAGGTGATTACTTGATTAATTAAATGAATAATATTAATGTGTATAATGATTATTTTTGTATTCTAACATTGAGAAACTATTATCTTCTTGTATGGTTATTTGAAAAAAGGAAAGTCACTATGAATGCCACTATAGTTATAAAAGAGGAAAAGTAACTCAACCATGGTATAAGGTTTGAATATGCTCCTCTTATGTTTTATGAGATACAACCACTTTTTGATGTTTTCACTAAAATGAAAAGGGTAAAATAGACTCTTTTAACTCTCGAGGATGGTACTATGGAAGCCACCACAAATCAAGGTCGACTAGAGAATATGGTTGGAACCAAAATTGATCAAAGATAAAAAATAGTACAATCAATCTAGTCAAACTTTCATTTTTGCACAAATGAGATAGTGGAGTATGAATTTGAAATCTTTCATTCAGATGGAAACATTCTAAATATTTATTCAAGACATCTCAAGGTTGATAAAAATAAAAAAATTGATTAAATTAAACATAAAAAATCCAATTATTCTTCAAATATTGAAATAAGGTAAACATAATCATGAGTAATACACTCTGATATGAGATAATATATCTACCATATTTGTGGATGAGATCCATAAGGATCCTAAGAGGGATTAGTTTTAATTTATCTTTATCCTCAAGAAGGAGTATATTTATAAAAACCTATTGATGATTTGAGATGATGTGTCATATTACATTTTGATGAAATATATTTTTTATTGATTCAATTTTGTGATGGTTCTCGGAAAACCTAAAAAATATTTTCTCCTATAAAATAAAATGTATATTAATTAAAGATTTAAAGAGCATTTTTTCTTATTAAACACTACAAAACACACCATTTTTAACTTTTTTATATGAAATATTTTATATAAAATTTAGTCAAACCTATCCCTTCACATGTTATTTTAAATAAATTACCCCCTAAAACAATATATTGTTGTCAAAAACCCCCGGTTTAGGGTACAATTACATTTAGTAACTCACAGTATATAAGACTAATCAAAAAAGAAGAAATTTCCAATCCTAAAGCACATAATGAGAGTATTTATTTAAGCCAATGAAATAGATGAAAAAGGATTATCTCCTTTCACTAAATCAATATTTTTTATTTTATTTTTTCATACTTATACATATCCAAATTTTGTACATGAAAACAAAAAATTGAGTACATTACATACTCTAAATTCTATGTAAATTCTCATATTAATCTCTTATTTGATGTCAAATTTAGATAACATTTTTTTAAAATTGTCTTTAACTAAAACAATTCATGGATTCTCAAGGAAATTAATAATGTAATCATAAAATTCAATGAATGATTAATTAAATTAAATTAAATATAAATATAACTTTTATATTTTGTATAATGTAACATATAATATAGAATTAAGTTCTCGTTAAAAAATATTAAATCACCATCCACCTAGTCATTATCTCTTACTCATTTCAAATATAACACTTCTGCTTTTTCTAAAATAGAATAATCGGAAAAAAAACATTTTTATTAATTCATGTTTTTCTAAATTATATAACATTACATATTGGGTTGCCAAGAATGATCCAATATGCCATAGACCTCGAGAACCCCTCCCCATAGAGAAGATTTTCCTAACTAATGGTTATTTTTTAATATATAAATTAGGGTAACAACAACCATGATATAATTTCTAGATAATAATAGTAAACATAATAAACAATAATAAAAACATTAATGTACGAATATTTAAATTATAATATAATTATATTAACTTAAAAAAACTTTTCACATGCTATATCAAAATGAACCCTATTTAAAATAATTTTTCATTTATAATACTTGATTATCCTTATTAGGCCAGTCATATACATGGATGTTTACCATATGAAAAACAATAAAAAGAAGTAAAAAATGATTTTAACCATTATTTGGGCCCTTCATCAAAACTACCTCACATCCCTACTAAAGTAATATAACACCATATCATATCACTATGTATATGACCTAATATATAGACCCACTAGGAGTCATGAACATCCAAAATTTTTCATGTATAGGCTTTGAGTGAAAACCTCAACATGCCACCACCAACGGGGACTCTAAAATATACCAACTTTTATATATTTTTATTCATGTAGAATTATCAATAAAAAAATAATACATATCATAAATATATAAGTCTCATATTTTTGTAAAAACTAATACACCATGATGCTCGAACCTAATTGATTAGATGTGGGATTGTGAAATTCTATGTCACACTATATTCATGTTACAAATCCATTCCATTTTGGTACCACAAGATATAAGCTACTCTTCAAAGAAATTGATTAACAATTGAAACATTAGGAAAATAATAATATATAAAATCCTTCGAGAAGATTCAAGGTCAGACAAAAAACATATGAAACCATGAGATTAGTAGTTTGAGTAATGGTTGCATTATAACATTAAATGGTTTCTCGAGAAGAACATATAAATTATGGGATGCTTATAACATAACATAATCAATCTTAATGATCATTTAAGACATGGAATAATTTTAACATAGTTAGTTACCTTAGGAATGAACCACACATTTGGAATGAACCACATAGTGATTGGATGATATTCTAGTAAATACAATAGAATTGGAACAAATATTATTAGCAATAATAAATACCACAGATCATTATATAAAAATTAAAATATTAATTTACTATACAATGATAAAAAATCATTCCTAGAGTTTCTTTATATTATACTGATACCTTTACTAATGACCATTATATCCCATGTGTCTCCAAATCTATTTCACTTTATATAAGCATATACCCTTCTAGGAATATCTCTCCACTCTCATAGATCAAACCATTGAGGGTGATGGTCATTTTAAGACATCCTCATTATTCACACACCATTACACTAAAGTAGAACTATGATTACAATCATTGAACACATCCTACCCTTGGTAGGTTATCTCATGTGGTCATAATGGACTACACTCTATTCGAAATCACATTCCCAATCACTCTTGGGGTGATCACATAATAGTAGGTCCAAATTCCTATCCATATTTATATACCATTCCCCCAGGAAAAAACCAATAGAATATTTCACACATTAGTCTACCTTATGTATACTATCCCATCTAGAAACATACAACCACACTAGGAATCACATAATTAAACCCATAATACACGATTTATTCTCCATCAATTTTATACCCATGGTCAAAAGCCTTAACTAATCTCATTCAAAAACAATAATACAGTGGTCAATCCCATCCCCGACCAATCAATCTCAGAATATTCCATCAATAGGTTCCCTTGGAAATATATAAGGGATCCTCTCAGGGCCCTTAAATTTAATAGTGTCCTCCAACACCCATAGTAGCCGATTTCAAAAATCATCCAAAAGGATATTAATGAAAGAAAATTTTGGATAGATCATAAAAACCATTCCACCAGAATCATAAAACCATTTTCTCACATTACTATCCTAATTTGTTTAACTCACGTGTCCAAACCCATCCAACCCTCATTTGACTTTGCATGATAAAATATTTATGCATAACACATCAATTACATAAAAGATACATTAATAACTTAGGGATTATAGAACTCATTAATTTTATATAATCCCTTATATTTTTTTTATTAATCACTAAAACCATGATCCCATATTATATAAATATTAGAAATTAATTAATAAAAAAAAAATTTAAAAAAAAATTCAATGTCTAATTTAGTTAAACATAATCCCTAAAAAATAAATGAATGGTAAAATTATATGTAAATGACATCCAATATAATGAGAGGGATCAAAAATCATCCCCTAATACATATATGGAAAATGGAAAAATGAACAAAAAAATTGATAATCACTTTTAAAGTTAAATAGATGAAATTCCTAAGAAAACTCATTGTGTGGTTCACCTTTATCAAAATATTGAGTACATAGGTGTTCTTATTTACTCCTAGATACATATATATACATTAAGGAACTCACAAGAATTCAAGATATATTTCACCATACTCTAACTAAATCCTTCCTTAATCCATAACATAGATCGACTCAAAACATAGAAAAACTATGAAATAGAGGAAAGTGAGAAAAAGAAAGGAGATTCTACCAAATTCAACATGAGTAATCAAACCCAATCCATAATAGATAGATGGTAAACCAAAGAAATGTGATTATGAAAATAGAAAATGTGTTACCCAACCAATATATAGTTGGATAACATGTTTCTTATACGATTTCTCAAATATAATCCCTATAAAATAAAAACTATTCCAACAAATGATGCATGGGTTTGAATTTCCACTAGGAGTCTAATGTATTAAACCAAAATCCAACTGATACCACAAGACTATTGATTTCCAAAAATTGGGTTAATTTTCTAGAGTAATTATTAATGTTTCACTTCCTTACCTACTATAATTCCAGTGGAAATCTATAAGGTATCTAGTGCGTTTCAATTTAATCCCACCTAAATTTCTTATTTTCTTCAAATTAAAAATACCACATTGGGATTTTTCCATTTATATATTTATTTTCCTAGTTTATTGTTAAAATAAATAGAGAGGGGTGAATTGATTTCATGAATTTAAATTTTTTAAAACTTTAATTATCTCAAAAAAATTCCTCCTTTTGGAACTTTTTGATATTTTATAAAAGATAACTACATTCGATAGCGTATTAGACACCCAAAATTGTGCATAAAAAGTGAGTGAAATATATAACCATTATAACCTAGTTATTAAATTGAAATATATTAATTATGTTAACACAATATGAAATATATATTTATAATTTTATTACTCTATATAAATTTTTCATAAATGTTTAGTAAATAATCAATAAATATTTAGTAAAGTAATTTTATTCTTCAAAAAAATATTTTCTTCAAAAATGATTTTTTTTCTTTTCATGAAAAAATATAATAATTAATTTTTTAATATTTTATAAAATGTATTTGTTAAAATTATTATTCTTCTTTAAATTGGAATATCAAAGTTTATTTTGGGTAAAAATTTAGGATATTATGAAAAATATTTATTTTTGAATAAATAGTAGAACATATTTAGTTTTGTAAAAATGTGAATTATTTTCAATAAATTAAGTAAATTTAAAAGATTAATTATGTTTTTAATAATATTTATAACGAAATATGTATTATTTATTTATATTTTATCCACTTAATTATATTTTAATCATCTTTAAATTGGATTTTAGAATAAGTAATTTTTTAGATTTGAAAATACTTTTTTCTAAAAACTATTTTATCGTGAATAATGAATATCTATTTTAATTTATTAAATAACCAAAAAAGAGGAATTATTTAAATAGAATTTATTGATAATATATCAATAAATATTGATTTATATTAAAAAATTGGTTATTATTATTATCCATATTGTTAATATAAAACCATCTATTTCTTGAAAAATAAACTCCTTGAAAACCCTTTTTCTTGTCGGCAATATTGGATTAATTTGAAATTTACAATTTCAGATTATGTGAATTGAATTTGGTAAAATAGATTAGATATTTTGAATCAAAATAATATCTATAATATAATAAGTTTAACTTAATTTTTTCCCATAGTGAATAGTGATAAAATTAAAAATTAAATACAGTAGTTATAGTGAAAATGGTTTTACTGGGGGTTAAAATAAAATATTTAGGGTCAACTTGACCTATTTTTTTAAAAAAAATTGGATTGTAATATTTAGACCCTATAATGTCTTATTACAAATAATATCCCTTTTAACCCTATTTAAAGTGAAATATGTTGATACAACCTTTTCATTTCATGATTTATAAGTGTGCCACTCAAATCACTAATAAAAGGCCACCCACTCTACCCACTTCATGAAACTTTAAAAGACATTTTTATCACCAGAAACCTACCAAATATCATAAAAACTACATTACAACATCGTATATCAATTATTTAGTTCATAAATTAATTCGAAGAATTATTTCTGCGCTTACCTAAGGAGGTTGTCCAAAGAATGTGTATTATACTTAACCGAGTTTTTATTTTAATTTTTCTTCTATATCCTTCAAATATTGTGAAATTGTGGTTAAATAATAAATCTAGTTTCCAAAATATTTTTTGTCATTATTTTAATGGAATAACACTAATCCATCTACTATTATGTTAAATGGGTTATGAAATCATCATTTGTGTGTATAGAAAAATACTGACTCGTGAACCGATGCCATACTTTTTTCATCATCAAATCTCATGGTTTCTTGTAATGATGTATTTAAATTATATATATATGAAATATCTAAAATATTTATACCTATTTATTTAGGATATCACAAATATAACCTTACATTTAATTTTGTATGGAATATAATAACATCATCCGTGTATACGATATAGTGCTCGCTCACAAAGTGATGTGAATCATTATTTACTAACTATTTACAGTGAAGGTAATAAGAATATAGTAAATAAATATATGTGATATAAATGAATAATAGTAATTATATTATTGATAAAATTATTATTTTTAAATTAAAATATAATATTTTCTTTCGTAAAATGAAAAATGACAACGTTGTTCATGTACATGTGGAATACTGCCTCCACAGAACGATGATGATATTTTATAACCACGAAATAAATATAATTATATATGTAAGTATATTTAATTATTTAATATGGTATTTTTGATATTATTATCATTATAAATTGAGAAAATCATACAAAACTTCTTTTTATAATGGTCAATGAAGATGGAATATTGACTCTTAAGTACGTATGACCTACTATCTCCATGATCATAATGTAGTTAATTTTTAATAGCCATTTTTGGATTTTTTTAATGTATAATTGATGAATAAATATTATAATTATGTCATGATTTTTATTCTAGAGATTATAAAATGGTGACCTCCTTGACTACAATCGACACACCAAAACTGATTGGAAATAATGAACTGAACACCCTAAAAACACCTAACATAGACATAACTGATTAAAAATAAATGATTTAAATATAAGGTATTAAGACTAGAAATTTGAATCTTATGAAATATAATAATTTACAAAGAATTTTTATGTTGTGGTGGAAGGACATATGATGAAATTTTAGACTCAAGTCAATGGTGTTTCTTATTACACATTTATTTATTTGATACATATTCCATAATCACCACTTGTTTTTATTATATGGTCTATATACTACAGGTGAATTTATTTTATGATTATTTTCATGAAAATTATTATTTTTAAATTTTTATGAGTTTCTCACTTCCATGGGTCTTTGATCTACATATTTCCAAACATGTAAGTTATAGCATCTGAATTTTCCTACATTAAGGCGTACCTTAATGTAACGAACTCATTTTTTATATGGAATATATAGTGACCCTTTAACATGTTATATCATGAATCTCATTATTTTCATGATATCTATTGTTTTTTATGTCATTTTATCAAGGTTAATATGATTTAAATGTTTCCAAAATGCTAATGGACTTTCTTTTAATTTTTTTAAATGTACCCTTTTAGAATATTTTCAAAAGTAATGTATATTTTTATCATATATGGATTGAAATTTTTTTACCATGAACATTTTTTCTAAATGATTTTATTTTCCATTTATATGATTCAAAGGATTTTTTTTGATGAAAAATGTTTTCTTTTTTATTTGAATAGTTTTTTGTTTTTATTAAGTGATTTTTGAAATAAAATATTTTTAAGTAAATCGAACATCATTTCACCCTTTGATCAGAAATAAATTTTCATCCAAAACTATGTTTTTAGAAAATGTTTTAATACATTTTTACCAAATGATTTAGAATGAAGTTTCATGTAATTTTCTAAACAATTATTTTTTTACTAAAAAAGTTAGGGAAATATTTGTTTGAACTTCCACAATATGAAAGGATTTTACCACTATCATGACTGTTATTTACATTGAATCATTCATCACAAGTATCCATGTTTTTGTTCAATGAAATGAATTTTGAAAATAATTTATTGTTATTTTTGTTTTTTAAGGAAATTTTAAAATTGGAATGGTCATTTCACTCAATTATGTATTTAGTTATCTTTAAATGGCATTTTCATTCATCAATGTCAATACCCCTTATTGTTACTTATCAACGACTATTGATATGTTTTATTTATACTATCTTAATTCTTTATCTGGATAGATTATGAATAATTCAATGATATTTTCATGCATACAACTACTTCTTCATGGGCTAATCAAGAATCATAGGGATTGTCATTGAATTTGATTCATTTCCTTGGGATAATCACATGTCAATGATATTATTAAAGATACCATTTATTTTCAATAGGTTAATCATATTTCAAAGATATTTTCATGGATCTCATTTTATTTCAAAGGATTATTCATCTTTCAAATATATTTTTATAGAACACATTAATTTTACATGGCTTAATCATGTTCCAATGAAATTTTCATGGAACCTATTTCTCTTCTATGGGTTAATGAAGATTATTTCTCAATGTGAGCTCAATGTACTTTATTTATGGTTCTTGTACATTGTTATATAATTAGTTAGGAACAATAGTGTCTACTGATCTCGATATAGCCTATAAGATGGGTCTTTAAAAATAGTAATCTAATCCATTAGGTTTGGAAGTCGACCGTATGGTTATTCTATTTATAAGGTATCTATAAGGGTTTTGAAAGCATTCTATGAAGATTATGACCCAAGATACCAACATTTTTTTTGTAATTCCATGTGATATTAATGTTTCCTTTAATAAAGGATGATATGACATGGCTCATGATTAATTATTCTGTTGAATATTTACTTTATTAAACACTTGTACCATATATTCTAGTTTGAAGATCTAGATATTTACAATTCTGAGTTCTATTATGTTATTATCATTCACATTGATTATGTCATTTTTTAATATTTTAAAGGACTATCCATATTTATAGAATTTAAAAAATGGACCTACTTTGCAAAACTGGGAAAAGTGGAAACCCATTATAACAATGGAGTAAAATTTTACTTATAAAAGCATGACTAAAAGAACATAAAATCCCTCAGAATTCAGAAGGATGAAAACCAACATAATAAAATTAGAAAAATTATCATCACCCCCTAAAAGAAAATAAAATAGATAGATTTAATTATTTATCTATATCACCCCCTAAATACCAAGAAGTTGTGTTGTTCAAGACCAAATAATCTAGCAGATCACTCCTTTCATCCACCTGATTCAGTGGATGGAGGATAAGATGATTGGCCCCAAAAACTCTATATCTCTTTTGATCAAACCTGATCAAAATTATACCAAGTAAATCACAAAATTTTAAACCTGATTCAACATTGAAACAGATAAAAAACACCATGAAAAGTCAATATAAGGGTACCCATCCATTCAAAATGAGGATATATGGAAGATTGTGGGTGTTTCTACACCTATAACTCTTTCGAGGATGCCAACTCTATGCTACATATAAGAACCTATAGTGCCAACCATTTGAATCCATAAAAAATAAAATGCTTATCATGATAACAGAAATCATTGTCAGTAAAAGGACCACTAGTGGGAACAAAGAAGCAGATTCGATCACCATAGGTTCCTGAAAATATAGACGATGATAATCGATAGTCAATAGGTCATGCATCCATTTAACCCTAAAAATTTCCCACAAATATCCCTTGATCATTCTGAATCTCACCAAACGAGGCCCAAAACCACACCCTCACACATGTCTGGTCCCATTACATCTTCAGTTACCTATCAAAATCTACTTTGAAACACATACTGATAGTAGGAGCGATGAACTCATCAAGATATTGGGATGATATGAAGAACATCGTCTTAGAAAACAAATGAACAATGAAAAATCTACACAACCACCATCACCAACTAATCTTATAGGATGCATGTATGTGATACACATCAACAGTATAATAGACAAACATTAAAAATACTTTGAGTGACATCGTGTGAAATTAAGAATGGGTAAACACATCAGTCGATTCTTGTGGATGCTAGAAACTAGACTTGTCGATACATATTTGAAGAGAAACACAAAAACAAGTCACCCACCAATAATTCCAAAATATAATCCCCAAAGAAAACCCTATATTGGCGATAGAATATGTTTTCCTTGGTGCACACAGAATGGTTCATATCAATAAATTATTTCCCACTATCAAATTACATGTCTGATTTCTGTTATCATACCTTTATGCTCATATTAATATCAAAAATGTCAATCAATTACTAATTCTAATGATTACTATTACTGAGCATTTGATCGTACCATTACTATGTTTTCTTTTACCCAGGTTTTCTAGAATGATGTTAAATAAATTATTTCAAGAATTTTTTCATATGGATGATGATGATAACCTAATTTGTAACATGAATAGTTGATTTTAGTGGGATATGATGTTCATATTTATGAACAGGTTGTTTATGAATTCATGAAGTTAATATTTTTCCTTATTTCTATGAATATAATCCTAAAGGTTACATGATAATATAGGTGATCCAAAATTTCCTTATGATATTCTATGTTTTGGATTGAGAAAATTGTACCACCTTCAGCGATATCAAATTAAGAAAACTAATTTTTATGATCTTAGAATCGGATCTTGGGGTGTGGGTTCGGGGCTACTATATTTGGTATCAAAGTAGAGTTTATATAACATTGGAGATTATGATGTTTTTATGTCATTATATATTACTAGTTATCGATCCCATCATAATCGTATAAATTTATGGTTGGTAATAAGTGAAATGAATTAATTATCTATTTTGAGGTAATTAGTTATGAGATCTTAAGGAGTGTAGTGATGCATTAAGAGATGTTTTATTCGTATGAATTAAATGAAAATATTTGGTTTAATGTGAAGTATTCCATAAAATTTTTAAAAAATTACTTTTATGGTATTGATATCCATTTGGAATTATTCTATCTATGATATTGAAGTAATAATTGGTATGTAACTTTTATCATATATATACCCATTGGATTCTAATGTGATTTGGTTACTAAGTAATTAAGGCTACTTTTGAAGAAGATCAATATTTTTTGTTCTTGTAAGATGAATGGAATCATATAATCTCTAAGGTTAAAAAGCCATTAATGTTGTGGTTATTATGTTTATTTTGAATATATAAGGTCATTTATTAATTTAATGATTTAGTTTACAATTTAGTATTACTATGAAATTTTGGATATTAATGTATTATTTCATCATATGATGTTTTATTCATATTGGGAATTATTTAACCCTATGAAAACCATTTTTGTTTTCTTTAATATTTGATGATACATAGAATATATTTATTATCCAATATATGTTTAGTTGGTATTTTATAAGTTTATTTTATTACTTTAGTCATTAAGAAATAGAATCATGAATACTCATCATTTAGAAAAAAAAGATGAATTTATGGTGGACATATATTAAATAATGAAATTAATCTTAACAAGTAACTATATTTTTATATGGTTATGGTCTATTTCAAACTAAAATTCCTAAAATATTGGAAATATATCTTGTAATAAAAATTTTCATATTACCATAATGCCAGATGATATCAATGTGCCTTTTCATGACTCTTTATTTTATGATTTTGTGGTATTTGGCATTCTGTCGATCACTTACATTCTAATGATCTGTGATATCTATCATTAAATATCATTATTTTGGAATTATTCTTTTCTTCAATGTAAAAATCTTCCTTTTCCACTAATTTTCTCCAAATTTTATGTCAAGTATGTGTAATTCTAAATTACCTTCATATTTCCTTTTCACCCTTATCTAGAGGATGTTTTATTAACCATTTTAACAATGACAACTTCAAACAGAGACATTTTAAATTTTATAACCATTTATTATAAATATATATCTCAAACATCATTTAAAAAATTTATTAAAGGATGGAGGATCTAAAAGAACATGATTTTGGATGTGAAATCTATGTTTGATAATGTGTTTGACCTATGACACTATTTTTAAACGACCTGATAAATATATAGCAGTTATAAACTAGCTCGATAGTTATTTAGGTATTAATAGTATTATATATTTTATGGAATATATATAAATTTATAAATTTGTAACTTAATATGAATTTTTTAAAAATTTTAAGTAAATAATCACTTATATTTTAGTAATGTAATTTTATTATTAAAAAATAAGTTATATTCAAAATAATTAAATGTTTTCCTCAAAGATGTATTATATTTTTTTTGTACATTTTTTGAAAAGTATTAGATAAAATGAACCTAATTTTTTAAATCTTCATATAAAAATTTATATTGGGTTAAATTTAGAGTTTTTTTGGGGAAAATATTGATCTTTTAGTGAATAGTGAAAATACTGTTTTTTTGTAAAAATATAATTTCTTCTCAAAAAATTAAGAAACATTAAATTCCCTAATATTCATTGAACAAGATTTAAAATTACATAATTATTCATTATTTATATTTAGACCACTTAATTACATTTTAATTTTCTTTTTTTGGGTTTTAATATAAGTAACTTTTTTAGTTTAAAAATATGTTATTCTAAAAACAGTTCTAAAGTGCATAATGTTTATCCTTCTAAATTAAATAAAATACCCTAATTATGAATTCTTTAAATAAAATTGACATATTATAAATTAATAAATATTAATTCATACTCATAATATCACTCTTATGTTTCATAGAGTTAATATAAAGTAATATATTTCGAGAAAAATACACTTCTAGAAAACCTTCTTTTTTTCATGATATATGAGGGGTTAATTTTAACTTAAATATATCCAATTATATGAACTAAATTAGGAAATGTAAATTAAATTTTTTAATAATTATAATTTATATTATCTAAATTTTAAACTTAAATTTTTACCATAATAAATAGTTAAATGAAAAAATTAATTATAGTGGTTAAGGATAAAATAGTTTTACCTGGAGTTAAACTAAAAATAAAAAGGTCAAATGACCAAAAAAAATTGTATAAAAAATATTTTATATCCATATGTATAAATTATATTTTATAATTCTTACTAATGGTCTATTTTAGTTCAGTTATTTGTGTGAAAAGTGAGGGAACATATTTTTCTTTTCAATAATTTCAAGTGTGCCACTCACATGACAAATAAAAGTCATCCCCCTCTCCTATCTTCGTCATACCTTCATATATATTTTATATATAATTTAATACCACTATTTATTTATTAGTTACATAAAAAAATCTTATATCCATTAATTTGATAATAAATCCATCCTATGAATCCTTTTGAGGCTTACATAAGGAGGTTGTCTGAAGAACAGGTATCATGCTTAACTAAGGAACTTTAATTCACGTCTTCTTCTATATCATTAAAATATTATTCAATTATGATCATATAATAAAACTATTATCACCCATATATTGATATTTTATTTTTTTAATGTTATTATATAAATATTAACACTCTTTCATCAAATAAGATATGAAATCATCATTCGTGTGTACGACAAACTACCACCTTGCGAGCTGATTCCATTTATTTGGCATCATCACCTATCATGACATGTTTAATTGATGGAGTTGAGTAATATATATTATACATGCACCATATTTATACCTCATGAGTTATGATAACTAATATACCTTATTTCATCTCTTTCTATGGGTGGTACGATAATATCGTTTGTGTGTACGACGGACTACCGACTCGCGAAGTGATGTGATTTGTTTTCACTAATTATTTGTATAGATGAAATAAGAATAAATTAAATGAATATATGTTTTTTATATGACATATTGAAGACATTAATGACATATTTACATTTATTAAAATATAATATACAATTTTATTTCTTACACTGAAAAATAATAACGTCTTTCATGTACATCGGGACTACCGCTTCCATGAATCGATGTGATTATTTATTAATTACCACATAAAAATAATGATATATACATAAATATTTAAAAAACATTTAATAAATTATATTATTAATATTTATTAATGATAATATAATACACACCTTCCTTCTATAATGAACTTTGAATATTTTAACTGTTACTCATGTATTTATATGGCCTACCATCTCCTTGATCGTAACATAATTCATTTTTATAACCATTTTTCATTATTGTATTCCAAATTACAATTGATAAATAAATATAATAATTATTGAATTATAAGTATCCCATATATTTAGAAATAATTACCTCTATGTCCATATTCAACAAAAAAACGGATGTGAAAAAATGAACCAAACGTTATCAAAACACCCGCTGTGGACTAACTTGATTAAGTATCAGAATATGTATCTAAAAAATAAAATAAATGATTTATATATAAGTTATTAAAGATATAAATTTTTCTTAATAAATAAAACCATTAATGTATTCTTACTATATAGATGGTAATATACATATAATGAATATCTGGATTCATGTTAAGGGGTTTCCCATCTAACATTAATTTATAAAAGAGATATTCCATATTTACCACTTATTTTTTATTATATGGTGTATATTGTATTGTATAGAACTTTTTTAAAGATATATCGAGCCTATTTTTGTGTATTATGATTGTTTTCGGTGAGAAATTTTTTGGATTTTACCTTGGTATGTTTTTGGGTGAAATTTTATAAAATTGGAAGGAGGATAGGTAGTGTGTAGTTAGTGCATGGTTATTCTAAACAGTGCACCAAGCCCAAGATACCAAGTAAACCAAAATAGAGGGGTTTCACATAGATGAAACATGGTTTTTTAAACTGTGCTCCATATTAAGAGAAACCATGCAAACCCCCCAATAAGTGGTGATTTTTTAAGGTTCATGGTTTTGAAAACCATGCACCACTACCTAGAAATCCATGCACTTGTTTTTAAAGAATTAAAAATTATATATAAAGTCTTGAACCCACCATATTAACTCTAAATAGAACTTAACTCAGACAAGCACAAAATTTATCATTTTTTAAGTCTCTTGAATGAATTCCAAGCCCTTCCAACCACCTTTCCTGGTGATTCGAAGCTTGGATTGATGATCTGCACCTCCCCAGGTATGTGTTTTGTTCCATTTTAGATCCCCTATCACTCCCTTTCCTCATCCCAGATAAAAGAGGGATTCCTATTATCTATTGGTTCTATATCTTGATCTAGGTTTATTAGATATTTATTTTTTGATCATGGATCTTGGACTAGGTTCTAGATCTCATTATTTCTCATGTTCTTGAATGATCTACTTTAAATTGAGGATTTCCATTGGGTAATTGCTGATCAATGAATTGAAGTAGGTGGTCTATCATTAAAATCCAAAATTCATGATTTTAATTTTTTGTACATAATTTTATAATTTATTTTTTATGATTAGAAACTGAATTTCCTAAATTGAATTAATTAATTTGGTAAATTAATTAATTATGGAGTTATGACATGTATAATTAATTATTGAATTTGTTATGGGATATTTATATTGGAATATTGAATGGATAAATTATTTTTTAATTAATTAATATAATTATGAGATTGTGAAATTGATTTGAATAATTAATTGATGAATTAATTAATGATCTATTGAGATCGAAAAATTTGTTTGATTAATTAATTAATTAATTGATTAATTAGATGTTGGTATTGTGAAAAATATTTTAAAAATTAATTGTTGAATTAACTATTGGGATATAAAGATTTTTAAATTTGATAAATTAATTATGTAATAAGTTAATGAATATTTTCTTTGATTATTCCTTTTATTAAAATGTTATAATTAATTATTGAATTAATTTATAAATGATTTTATTGAGGAATGTGATATAAAGGTTAATGTTGATTAACCTAGAATGATGTGATATATGTGTCTGATAGGTTAATGGGGTGTGGGTCATGGATTGACACTCCAAAAACCCTTGGGGGTCTTAAACATGGTGTTATAGGACCAAATACATGCGTGTGAATATTTTTATGGGAAATGGACAGATTATATAAATACCCATGAGGCGTAGGATAGGGGTTCATACTCTAAGTACCCATGGGGTTCGAGACACGACATTCTACAATCATGAGATTGGAATTGGACTATAGTTCTAGCTGGATGTTTTATGAATTTAAATGAAATGGATAATGAATGAACATGAGTTATAATGAATTGTGAATTTAATATATGGCATGGATCAAAATCTCTCATGGGACGAATTAGGTATTTATTGGGTTAGGTGTCCTCGATAACCTAGGGGAGTTATGTGGTTGAATTAAGAGTAATTGAATAAATATAAACTATATAATCAATTGTTTGTTATTATTAATATTTTTACAACTGTGTACACTAGTTTTAATTGGCATTGATTTAGACACTGCATGTGGTGGCCTACTGAGTTGTAATCAAACTTGAAAAAGGATGCACGATTGATACCTAAATTTATTTCATTGATGCAGGATAATATAAAAGAAAGAGGTATATTTTTGATGGTTGAGTTAGGATAGAGAATGGATCTGGGAACCAGATGTGGTTCGGGATCCACTTGGTATTTTTCAGTTTCATTATTTATTTTGGGTTTTTCATATTGAAACATGAAATTTATTAAAGAGATATTCTTACTATGTAGTTTTACATATTTTATTTGTTTTTTGGTTATCATGTGATATTGGTATTTTTCTAGTTATAGTTATGTCATTTGGTTATTCTTATTTATTTCTAACTTTGTGCTAATTAATAAATAGGGTATAGTTTCCTCATTATCGATATTGATGGTCACTGCTAGTTAGTAGACTCTTCTAAATAGGGTGGTGTGGTTGAGGTAATGTATCAAACTGAATTAGGACACTGGTGAGTATAACCCATGTCGAGACTTTATAAAGTGGTTTCAGAGGCTTGGTTATTTTCTTTTCATTTTTACTTTCTTTATGGGAAAGGTATACAAGAGAGTTGGATGATTCTAGAAATGGTTAAAATCTTATGCATGGGAGTACCTAACCCATGTACGATGGAAAATGTCAAGTACCCAGTGTGAGATTATTATTGTTGATGTGTTTTGTTATAGAAGATGTTATTTCACCTCAAGGGATGCTTATTTTTTGTGATGTTATTATTGGTTCTCATATTTTTTTTGATATTTTAATTCTATCCATATATGTAGAAATATGTAAGTATTTATTCATAAATATGAGAACATAGTATTATTCTGTACATACCCCATTTTAGGCATGCATGGGGAAATGGGCTTTAGGTATGTTCTAAAAATTGAAATGTTTTTTCTTATGTAATTGAAATGGAATAAGGTGACTAATGTGAAATTGAATTTGATAAATGTTTTATAATATGAATAAATGGGTGTCCAGTGTAAATCATATATAATGATAATTGTTTTAACCTCTATTAATCATAACCTAGATGTAGCATGTCTAGTTGTAGTGATGGAACCTTAGGCTTGACAGTGTGTCAGGGTTTAGGGAAATAATTTTTTTATATTATTTTTATTTTCCACTAATATAATTTTTTTAAAGTTGTGTTGTGTGTCCTAATATTTGTGATTTTAATTTTATTGTTATACCTCCATGAAAACGGTTGTTGAGAGGATGAAAGGAGAACATAGTAGGAGATGATCCTATAGTATTCTAACTTAAGTAGCCGGTAGTGTCGATGAGGAAGTCCAAGATTAGTTCTGGGAGAACTTTTCTAGGATTATAAAATTCATGGAAATAGACCCATGGTCGGTTGTGAAAAGCATGTTTGATCTAATGAGGGAGTTCCTATTCCTACACCCTCTAACATCTAATGGAGGGGTGGACTTGAGGTAGATGAGTTTTGTATTGACTCTATACAGACCATACATGATAACTTAAAATATCATACTGGTAAGAGGGTAAAATTAACTACTTTGATGTTATGTGGTCAATAGAAATGATGGTGAGACATCAATACATAGGATGAAAAGATATATAATACGACATAAAATAAATATCATGATATGTTCTTGGAGCACTTGTATCCTGAGACGCTCGGGCAGGAGAGAGTATGTGATTTCATTTGTTTGACTCTAGACAGTATTTACTTGATGAACCAAATTGGTTAGTATATAGATTTATAGTACCTTTTCTAAATGTTAGAATGAGATGAGGGTACTTCAGCAAAATAGTTTTAGGATGGGCTTAACTATGTAATTAATTCCCTTGTTAATATCATTAGACTGAAGATGTTTTTATAGGTGGTGAATGAGGCTCCCATTTCTAAGGGGACCCTAAAGGTGTCTCCCAGTTATGGACATGTGGTTTCTACTGGATGGTATATTGGTATGTCTTCCTAGGGAATAATTATTTTTTTGTGGGATTGTTGACTAGATAAGTGAGAATAAAATTTCTCTTAGGGGAGGATTACTTACATAGGATCTTTCCTAAGGGCTTTACCACTAGTGTGGTAGGCCAAGACACAATCACAACCATTGTACCTAACAAATAGTAGAGTGCCAATAATGCAGTAGGATGGTACATCAAAAGAGGTCCTATAAGAACCCTTGAAAGATATGTAGTGATGTAATAGTTATAGAGAACCCTATTGTATGAAGGGGATATTCTACACCTTATCAGTCTGTCAATTGGAGTTCTACCAGCCCTAACGATGTAGAAAATGGATATATAACTTTTTAGAAAGAGAACTCATATCAGTATAGTGGTGTAGCTCAGGGGACTCACACTGAAACATAGGGAAGAGGGGTTAGACAGTTACATGTCATTTGGGCTAAACAAGAAAATATAACTATTGGACCATCAATAGTAATAAGTACTATTATTATATCTTCTACGCTATATGGTTTCTTATTTAATACTAGTTCCTATCAATCCCTTTTTTCTTTACAGATATTGAATTGGTAGAGCCTAGTAGCAAAGTTCTTGAGGGGGGGGGGGTGTTGATGATAGATACACCATTGAGAGTACAATATAGAAACATAGGTTTGTGAAAGGGGTGTTCACTTTGGACTGGGGAGTATGGTTTTCCATGATATCTATACATTATTTACATGTCACTCTAGTATATAAGTATGAGTATACATTGGTTAGTAGCTTACTGATCCCATGTATATTCTTTCCAAAGGATTGCGGCTTTTATATCACCTTATGGTGACCACTATATTCAATGTAGAGAGTTTGGTATCCAGGTTGTCCATATAGAAATAATTAATCAACATCTAGGGGAGCTCACCACCCAGGATGCTAGTCACTTTTTGGATGAAGGAGGTGTAAAGTATATTGTCTTTCCACCCATATTGGATTGTTTTTAGGATGTGTTTCCACAAGACTAATCAGGGTTTACACTTGAGAGAGTGTGGAATTTAGCATTGATATCATGCATGTGGATGAGCTGGTTTCTATTCCACCATATAGAATGGAACCAACAGAGCTTCCAGATATCAACACATAGTTAGAAGTGTATGAGGATAAGGGTTTATCTATCCATTTAATTTCCCTAGTGGTTCTCTATTATTTTTCTATGAAGTGAGATGGGACTCTACACTTGTGTGTTGATTACAGGAATTTGATCTAGATGACTATGATATATCAATATCCTCTTCAACATATTTATGATCACTTTGACCAGTTGAAATTATCTTGAATCTTCTCCAAGATTGACATGCGATCATGGCATCATCAGTTGAGAGCTTGACCTTTTGATATGACTTATTATTATTTTAGATGAAAGAATGGAATTTATGAGTTTATCTTAATTTTTTTTTTCAGGTATATGAATTAATAAGTAGTGTTTATGGCGTTAATTAACCAAATATTCCACCCATAACTGGATCATTTTGTGGTTGTTTTTGTGGATGACATCTTCGGGTAATATAAGACTCATGATGATCATGATCAATGTCATGATATTATGTTGAGTATACTAAGAGATAATTATTCATACATTAACCTCTATAAGTGTCAGTTTTGGATTGATCCTGTACAGTTTTTATGTGACATCATCTTAGAGGAATGTGTGTTACTGGACTAAGATAAATTTTAGTAAGTGGTTTCTTGGTAGAAAATGGTGAATGTTTTCAATATTTGGAGATTTATGGGGTTTTAAGGATATTATTATAGGTTCATCTATGAATTATACCATTGGTAATCACCTCCTTTGGGCTTGACCAAAAAGGGGATAAATTTTGAATGTTCTAGAGCATGTGAGAATTCTTTACAGGAGTTGAATAAGGGAATTACATTGGCACCAATCTTAATCTTACCCAATACAGGTGAGTAGTATATGGTGTTTAGTGATTCTTTAGGTATTGGGAATGGATAAGTTTGGATGATCAGAAATCGAGTTGGGAATATAATACACAGTAGTTGAGGCCACATTAATGGAACTACAATATTCATGACCTTGAGTAAGTTGTAGTGGTATATTCTTATAAGTGTTAGTGGTAATATCTTTTAGGCGGTATGTTTACTGTGCATATGGATCATAAGATCTTTAATTATACACTTTCATAGAAATATTTTAATCTCTTACATTGGAGGGTTTTTGAGTATATGTTGAATTTTAACTTTGAATTTGTATATAATCTTGGGAAGTGAAACAATGTGACTAATACTTTATGAATGAAAACTCAGAATCATGAAGTTTAAGAGTCTAGTACTGAGTGGAAGATAATGACTTAACTAGATGAGACTCATGTTGTGGATCAAAAAAATTGGAAGGGGATGACTATCATATATGTTTTAGTGGATTCTACACTTTTGAGACATATCAGGGACATGTAGTGTGGATAATTGGAATGTTTTTTAAGTTAAATCCTTAATGGTGGGGAGAATCCTTCAGACCAGATCA
The DNA here is from genome assembly GCA_963277665.1 of Viscum album. NCBI lineage: Eukaryota > Viridiplantae > Streptophyta > Magnoliopsida > Santalales > Viscaceae > Viscum > Viscum album. The sequence continues at coordinate 650,093,621 of OY728150.1, forward strand.
TAAATAAGGATGAAATCAGCTGTGTTAGGAATTGAGTTGTTGTGACTATGATTATATGGGGGGAGATGATACATGAATCTCATGCCCCAAATTGGGTGGTACATTTGGTGTGACCAAAATCTATTGTGACCTATGCAATTTTTTTTTGTGGATGGGAACAAAAAGGATATAGTAGGGTTCATGAAATTATGCAACACTTATCTACAATTGAATTATAAGCATCAATGACCTGGGGGTTTACTAAAGTAGTTTCCCATTCCAGAATGGAAGTGGGATGATATCACATTGGATTTTGTGATGGGCCTCCCAATTAATCCTCTTAAGAATAATGATATTTCGCTAATTGTGTAATGTGTGACAATGGTAAAATATTTCTTGAATATACGGGAGACCATATAGTGGAGCTTTGGGGAGTTTATTATTTTTCGAAGATAGTTTGTTTGCACTAGGCTCCACACACTATTGTTTCAGACCATGAATCACATTTTACATCTTGCTTCTAATATGGTGTAATAAAGATTCATGGTACACAGGTTTTATTGAGTACGTATTTCCACCCAAAGACATATGAGTAGTCGGATCATACTATACATGTTCTAGGGGATTTCCTTTGGGTATGTGTCCAAGACATTGGTTGGAATTTGGAGAAGAAAATAGATATATGGATTTTTTCGATGAAAAAAGTTATTGGGAAACTATACATAAAGAACTATATGAGGCTCTTTTTTGGAAGACCATGTAGATTACCTCTATTTTAGATGGAGGCAGGTGAGATAGTGTATTTTTGATGGAGTCCCATGCAGGATATGTCAGAGATAGTTTTGTTGGTTTAAATTCATATTGATATATCTCATAGTAGAAAAAAGTCATATTTTGATAGAAATTGACGGTTATTAGAGTTTATAGAGGGTGATTGAGTATTACTTATGGTGTCATCTAGATTGGGGCATCATAGGATAGAGAGAATGGGAACAATTGCACATATTTTGGTAGGAAAATTTGAGGTCGTAGAGATAATCGGGTTTTTGGAATACTTATTATATCATCCAAAGAGATATATTGTTAGAAATGATGTTTTTCTTGTTTCAGAACATCATCAATATAACCTTGACCCTTCTCATGGGATTGATGTGTATGATGTTGATCTTGAGTATGACTCATAATTTTTGGAGAATCTGATATGTGTGTTGGATAACAGTGAGAAAGAGTTGTGGGGAAATAAAATTATATTAGATCATGGATTGTGGAAACATGGGCTTGTGAAAGAGGAGACACTGTAGATTGAAGAAAATATAAGGGATCAGTGGCCTGATCATTTTGACTTCGAATCTTATAGATACATGGGAGTACAACTCTAGGAAGAACTATTAAAAGGTGGCGAGGTTTTATGATCATATCATTTTTCAAAAGTTTCTCGAGCTTAATTTTAGGTATTAATTTTTATATTTTTTGAGAAAATATTTTTGGGTTTTACCTAGGGGATAATTTGTGTGAAATTAGAGAAACATTGAAGGAGGAGTGGCAGTGCACAATTGGCGCACAGTTTTCCCAAACCATGTTCCCACCTTAGAAAACTATGTGACACTACCAAAAAATAGGGCAAGGGAAGAGTTTCCCTTTATCAGCGCTAAATAGAAAGTGATGATAAAGGGGTATGCCTTTATTAGCGCTAGTTAAAAGCGCTGATAAATATAACCTTTATCAGTGCTAAAATGAGCACTAATAATGGTATACCCTTTATCGGTGCCTTTTTTAGTGCTGATAAAAGGTTACATTTATCAGCGCTTATTTAAGCACTGATAAAAGTTTTGATTCTTAATTTAAATAAAATTATAATATTTATCAGATCTAAAATAAAAGAATTGATAAAACATAAATTTATCAGTGCTTTTTCAGCATCGATAAAGAGATGCCTTTATCAGCTCTAAAAAAGCGCTGATAAAATTCCTATTTATCATTGCTATAATCACAATGCTGATAAATATGTATTTTTTCATCGCTTTTTTGGCGCTGATAAAGGGTTCTCTTTATCCGTGCTGAAAAATCACTGATAAATATTTGTTTTATCAGTGCTTTTATTTTAGCACTGACAAAACATACCTTTATCATTGCTTTCAATGAGCACTGATAAAGGTTATAGCAATTTCAATTTAATAACCCTAACATTCCCTCCACTCTTGCACGTGGTCAAGCTTTCACAGAAGCTGAACTAGGCCCCTCTTCTGCCACAACCTCTCCTCCTCATCCTTCTCCTTTTCCACGTCCTCGTCTACATCCTCCTCCCTGTCCTCCTCCTCATCTTCCTCCTCCTACTCCGCCGCCACTGTAGGGGTTTTCTCCTCCACCACCGTTGGGTTTTTCTCCTCCGCCACGACCACCACTGCCTCCACTACTGTTGGGGTTTCCTCCTCCGCCACGACCGTCGTTGCCTCCACCGCCGCTGCCTCCACTGCCTCCGTCACTGCTGCCTCCACCGCTGCTGCCTCCCCCACTGCTGCCTCCGTCACCGCTAGTCAGTGTAAGAGTATTTTACCTTCTATTGGGTTAATATAAATGAGAAATGATGATCCTTGAATGATTATGATGACGTATAGTTTTTTATATGTGATTTGAACCTTTGTATGGGTAGTTGGGGAAAGAGTGAGAGCCCAGGTGGTGAGACCCTTATGTTGTAGGTTGTTTTAGATAGCGGGATGCTATCATGCTACATTTTTAGTTTGATTAGTGACACTAATAGTTATGATATGTTATGTTGAGTTATGATTACTTATTACCCTTGTGGGTCTATGTCTGGCCCAAAAGTGGGTACGATTGATTGAACTTAAACATTGTTATATGTAATACCCATAGTTGGTTCCCTAGGTAGAAAGTAGTCAATGATGATTAGAATATAGGTGTGCAAGAACATATAGTAAGTGGTTGGTTTGGTTCACTAGATGATGTGTGTTTTGTGGTGGGGATAAGATTGGAACCCATGGGATAAGGATTGTGTAAGAACTGATGTAAGAGGTTTGTGTGAGATCCCAGTGGTTGTTAGCATGTGACTCAAGATGGAAGTGAGTTATTGAGTTTTGGAGGTTGGGGGAGACTAATGAGTGGTGTTATCTTGGTATTATGAATACCTTAGATACATAAATCCAGGGTAGATTCTTTGACATGAGGTATTAATGCATATTAGGTGTTATCATGTTGATAGAAAAGGAATGGTTATGCCTTGGATTTGTATAAGGGAATCACTCTCTATTCTTAAGTTTTCATGTTATGACTGGGTTGATGGACTTGATCATTTGGATTCCTAACCCTATTGATTTATATCATGGTTTTAATGTGACCATCATTATTGAACCTAGATGGATGGGTTTAGGGTAATGAAGCATGGGTATATTCATTTGGTTTTGGAATAATGTTGGGTAACCGGGGATCGTGTGATGATTTTTGGAATGGTGTGATGTTATGATTAGAAAAGAGTACTAGGGGTACCCCATTGGAAATATGTGCATTCCCCCTAATTTTTGTCAAGATGTACGAGTATGATCATTGAGTTTGAATAGGGATATGATCCTACTCACTAGATACCACGTGTTGTGTTGGGAAACTTATTATGGGGAAGTGGGGATATGAACCTTGTCCCTATGATCAATAGATCTTAATTCCTAGAGAGATCTCATAGCCTCTTGGATCTAAGAGATCAGGGAAGGGGTCTGCATTGTAGTGCCCTCAACAGGCTTCTAAGGGTTAGTGGTCACATGATGTTGGCGATATCGGTGATTGTTAGGATCTCTACTCGGTGACCCTTGAACTGAGTTGAGGTCATGGATGACTTCTTGATCCACCTTCCTAAGATAAGGAATGTAATGAATATCATTCTCTAGGGATATAATTTTTAATTAATTAATGGTGGTGGTAGGTGCCACTTGATTTGTTATAGTTTCCCTATAATGGGGTGGGTTATGAGGCTTCAACACGTGAAGACTCTCATATGAAACTTCAAGAGTAGGGACAATACTGTGTTAGTGGTACCCCCTTACCATCATGTCATCCACCTAGTTCTGAGACCTACGAATAGGTGATGTATTCCTTTGGATCTTGGGGGTCATAGAATAAACTTGGGGATTATACCCAGTAAGGAGGACCTATTGGTCAGGGCTTACCCATTGTATGTTCATCATTTATATTTTAAAAAGTTTGTTGAACTCATTCAATCGAAGGTGGGTTCTATAATTTCTTGTTATCTTAAGGTGTGTTTAACCATGGTGTGGGTTGATTTCGGGTTTAGTGGGTTCCTAGGGTTTGTGGGATGTGGTAAATGGTGTACTCAGTTTTAGATTATTTTATTCTCATGGGTTTTCCCTATTTTAAGTTTTCTTTTCAATTGGAAATATCCTCTGTTGATCACCTCTCCTCTACCACGAACGCACCTCTGTCGTGTTCTTAACAACACCATCGCGGTGAGTTTTCTCCTGTTACTCATTGGTTTCCTCTTGTTCTCATCTTATTGCTATTTTATATTTATGGTTATAATGTGAAATGTACGGGCTAAACGCCCCGTTGAAAATCATGGCTGTTGGTGGTCCTTGTTTGTGCACTAAATGAATTGCATGTTGGTTGGTTCGTATTGAACATTTGAGTATAAAAACTGGAAATTTACGTATACTTGACTTATGAATGAACGCCCCAGGATGATAAAACTTCTGTGATAACCCCTGAATTAACAAACAAAATTGAATAAGGGATGCTTTGTAAAATCTAAAGTTGTGATTGTTTGCTTTATATGGTGTTGCGATTGTGAGCATGATTTTGTTTTTTATGGTGTTGCGGTTGTTGGAAAGATTGATATGCTATTTGTTTTCCATGTTGTAGTTCTTACACCATTGAATATCAATCCAAACATTTCCCATTTCAATGGCACCACCACTTTGTTACTAGTGTAATTCCATTGAATCACAAAAAACTAGTTCTAGAGGACTCTATGAGACACTTTATGGTGTGAAGATGATGATTTTCAGATTCTATATATTTTTAAAATACATGGTATATAGTCTAGTTAAATGTAACATGCTTCACCATACATGGATTTCATATAGATTTTAATGCCAAACAACAGCTATCTCCAAAATTTACACCACATGACTCATCTTCTGACTCAAACATCGAATAAGTTTTATTTTAAATGTTACATGTCATGTGAATGTAGGTCACACACAATGTATCTCCAAGACATATACGTCAGTATGAAACCATGTACAATCCATGAAATAATGGTAAAACCATATGATATGTGTTTTACTTCCCTCACATCATGTATAGATACCATAGAAACTTGATGTGTATAGACTATACACCCCTAGTGGCCATGTAAGGACTACACATCGTGTATTCCACAAAAATGTGATGCATAGCCGGTGAAGTGACTCATTTATTATCTAAAGTACACGCCTTTAGCTCAATTTGTTCTATATGTCATGTATTTTCAAAGGCATCATGCAATCTTTGTATGACTAACCTGGAATTAATTTGATATTTGTCAGATTAAATCAGGTATCTTATCCATAGACGATGTTCACCCTACTGGACACACTATGTATTTGGATTTCACATGAGTTTAGAAATGGTAGTATAAAACCAACCATGACTAAGAACCCTACACATTGTGTATCAATTGAACAAATTGTGTTCTATGTTAATTTCATTATTATTATTTATTTTTCACTTAGATGATAATATTTCATGTATGAGTAGCCCATTATAAATATCTTCTCATGTAGATCACAATATTATGATTCCCTCATTTATTGGAAATTGCACACGATGTGGTTTGGATATTTTAATTATCTTCAATATGCTTGAGAATTGAAAAGTGACAAGTAAGATGTTTGGAGAAAATAAGGAGTATGGTACTCCCCCATGTTTCGATGAAGATTCCTACATGTATAGGTTTTAGGTACTCCATGGAGATATACAAAATATAGGGCACAGTACGCCGTATATAGATTGAGTTCAAGTACTTTCACAAGTTTTGGGGTAGGTTCTTCTATTTCATTGTAGAGGCATTTGTACCATGATTTTTTTTTACAAAACCCAAACAATTCTACTTGATTAATTAAAACATAATATTAGGTAAGTTTGAGATCGAACCCATAAAGATGATGAATATGAATAAAGAATGGATGAATGCCAATCAGTTGACAAATGTGTATGAAGATGGCGTAAATGAGTTTATCAAGTTTGCAGGAGATCATGCATGTGACCCTTCTCAAATCCTTTATCTATGTTTACGCTATTGTTATTCAAGAAAAATTAGTCCAGAAGAGTTGGAAGAACACCTGATCTATCACGGAATAGATCGAAGTTATACATGTTGAAATCAATACGGGGAAAAAATGAATATAGGTAGTGAGTCGGATAACACGATGTTTTATGGAAGATATGATATGATTACAAGTGTGAATAGTGAAGATGATCATATGAAGGGTGTGATTACAGATGTGAATGATGATGAAGACCGTATTGAGGAAATAAAAAGGACAGTTGAAGATGAACTTCTTGATTGCCTAAAATTTTTTGAGAAGTAAAAGAGTTGTGAAAAAATTCCATTATATGCTGGTTGCACTAAATATACAGCATTTTCATCCATACTAAAGCTGTATAATTTGAAAGCAGGCAACATGTGGAGTGACACCAGTTTTATGGAACTACTTGCTCTCCTGAATGACATGCTCCCAAAAGATAATTAACTCCCAAACCGAAAATACGACACCAAATGAATGCTACAATTGATGGGTATGATCTTTGAAAGAATACACGCCTGCCCGAATGACTGTATATTGTTTCGCAAGGACCAAAAATCACTTAAATAATGCCCAAAGTGTGGTGATTATCCATACAGGAAAGATCTAGTCCTATGAAATTTGTATGGTACTTTCCAATCATTCCAAGGTTTAGGCGCCTATATGGAAGTGAGGAGACTGCAGGACAATTGACATGGCACACAGATACAAGAATTAAAGATGGGAAAATACATCAACCGGTAGACTCTCCTTAGTGGAAGATAATTGATCACGAGTATCCTAAATTTGGAAATGAGCTGAGAAACCTTCATCCGGCGTTATCTACAGATGGGATGAATTCTTTTGGTTTTCAATGCAGCAGTCAAAGTACATGGCCGGTTATGTTGGTAAATTATAACTTACCACCGTAGTTATGTTTGAAATGAAAATACATCATGTTATCTATGATTATATTAGGACCAAAACAACCGGGTAATGATATTGATATTTATTTGGCTCCATTGATCGAGGATTTGAAAATATTGTGGGATTCAGGTGTTACGTTGTATGATGATTACAAAAAAGAATATTTCACTTTGAAAGCCATGTTGTACGAGATGATAAATGACTTTCCTGCTTATGGAAATTTGTCAGGATATAGCATTAAAGGAACTCAAGGGTGTCCTGTTTTCGAACAAGGTACACAGTCAATTAGGTTGAAACATTCATCGAAAACCATGTTTTTAGGACATCAACGATTTTTACCCTGATGGCATAAGTACCGATCTTGGATGACATTATCCGACGGAAGTTCAGAAGAACGTACAACACCGTCTCCACTAAAAGATGATCAATTGTGTGATAAGGTAAAATATTTGGACACTACTTTTGGTAAATCATTTTTTAAAAACCTTACGAAAACTGGATGGAAAAAGAGATCCGTTTTTTTTGAATTACCATACTGGAATTGTCTGTATGTTAGAGATTTTCTTGATGTTATGCATATTGAAAAAAATGTTTGTGATAGTGTCATCGGAGTGTTTCTAAATGCATCCAACAAAACTAAGGATGGAATTAAGGCTAGATTGGACATGGTTGAGATGGGAATACGAGAAGAGTTGGCACTAGTGAATGGTGAAAAATGAACATTTCTTCCTCTTGCTGCTTACACTCTTTCTAGGAAGGATAGATATCAGTTTTTCAACGTATTTAATGATGTAAAGGTTCCAGATGGGTATTCCTCAAATATCGAGAACATAATGTCAGTGAGAGATTTAAAATTAAAGGGTCTGAAATCACATGACTGCCATGTTTTGATGCAAAATCTAATTTCTATAGCTTTACATTGCATTTTCCCAAGAATTTCTGCCATACATTAACGAAGCTCTGTTTCTTCTTCAAAGATATATGCAGAAAAGTTATAGTCCAGGTGAGTTTTCCAACTATGGAAAGAGAAATTGGCATCATATTATGTGAATTAGAAATGTTCTTCCCGTCGACATTTTTCGATATGATGGTTCATTTGATGGTTCATTTGGTGAGATATATTCGACTATGTGGTCCTGTACATTATAGATGGATGTACCCCATTGAACGATATATGAAGATTTTGAAAGGGTTTGTCAAAAATCAAAGTCGGCCAGAGGGTTGTATTTTGGAGCAATATATTTTTGAGGAAGTCGTTGAAATTTGTACTGAATACCTGTCTAGTGTGGAAAACGTTGGCCTACCAAAATCTCATCACACTAAGTGGCTTGAGGGTGAAGGAAGTTACGGAAGAGAGGTTGTCACAATCAATATTACAGATTGGGAGCAGGCTCACCTTTATGTTTTTCGTAACAGTTTCAATGTTGACCCATATGTTGAAACCCACAAAGAAATTCTTAGGCATTTGAATCCATCTAGGGCTAAAAAATGGATATCAGATACACATAGTTAGAAGTTTATAGGATGGTTTCATGACCATATTTTGAAGCAGTTAGATGAAAATCTAGACTCAATTTCAGAATGACTTCGATGGCTAGTCGGAGGAGCAAGTGTGTATGTACTATCTTACAATTATTATGCAGTTAATGGTTATAAATTCTATACTAATGAACATGAGGAAGACAATACCATACAGAATAGTGGGGTTACACTTGTGGCTGAGGCGATGCATGTTTTGGTGCTATGGATAAAAATCCAATTTATGTGAATATGTCATACTTTGGCATCATGAAATGAATATGGGAGTTGGATTACATGAAATTTGAATTGCTGATTTTTTAATGAAAGTGGGTTGATAATAGGTGTGATGTTAAAATAGATGAATTAGGATTCATGAAAGTTGATTTCAGTAAGGAAGGGGAGAAAGACGAACCATTTATAATGACATCACAAGTAATACAAGTATTTTATTTTCCAGACCCCTCAAACCAAAATTGGTCAATTGTTCTGTTATCAACCAAAACAACTGAAGGGTCAGATGAAAGTTCAATGGAGGATGACACTTTTATAGGGACTTTATAATCATTTCATAGTGGCCCCAATGTAAATGACGCTTTTATGTCAAAGGAGACCACAATGAAGGGATTTACATAGTCAATAAAGGAGTCAAATCTCTTCAGCCTTTAAAGAAAAAAGAGAGAGCACAATAATCAGGTTATTTTTTTATTGTAATATACATTGTGTTATGTTATGTTATTATCTACCCGCTGCTACTTTTATGTAATCTAATTTAAATGTTGAACCACTTCTGTAGATAATGACTTCTGCACCTGCTGATGCTCCCAATCCCGAGGCACAGAAGGTCTCTCAACCACCAGCTGGTGGTCCCAGTGTAGAGCAAAAATAGGTTTCTCAACCAACTGCTGGTGGTCCTAGTGCAAAGCAATAAAAAGTTTCTCAACCTATTGTTTCAGGTCCCAGTGCTATGGTACAACAAGTTTCTCAACCTGTTGCTGCTGGTCCCAGTGCTGATGATATTGCTCTGGAGAAACATATTGATGATACTTTTGAAAAAATGGAAGGAAATGAAACCCTAAAAGTGAAAAAAAGAGTTCCGTAGTTTGATAGTGTTAGCCAAAATATTTAAGGCAAAAGCAAAACGAATCAAATTTGAGGTGGGATAGAATAAGTGAGGCCAACATGTTAACCCCAAAAAATCCATCTTAGTAGCTACATTTGAATCATAACTCAGTAACGCGTGCCGATTGATATACAGTCATGGTGCCATGTTTTCATTGGTATTAAGACACTAACGTGGGAAGAGATTATGGTAACATTATGATATCATTTTTTTAATTTATTAAAATAAAATACCAAAACATTGACTTACTCTTTATCATCCATTGTAGAGTGCATTTATAGTAGATTCCCCGCACAACGAATATGTATTAAGAGTTGTAGGAAGGATTCATAGAGGTTTCCACACAATTTTAATGAAATATCATCTTAAAGATGCTAAAGTGAAAATCAAGCAGCACCCACCTCCTCTTTATGCACACATGATATCCCAAGGAGCATGGGACGCGTTTAGCAACCATCATGGGGAGCCGACTTTTCAGGTACATTGTTTGGGGTAATACGTTGTTTGATGTTGCATGTATTCATCACTTTGATTAACAGTTTTTATTTATGAAACAACAACTGAGTGCTGAAAATAATGAACGTGCAACAGAACCAGTGTACCCTTACCGTAAATCAAGGATGGGGTACGCTTCACATGAGAAAAAATTGGTACATCTTTTAAATATACCTTACTACTTATATGTGACATAAAACAACATCATAACTATGTTTCTCTATTTATATACAGATTGATGAATCGAAATCGAAAGCCATATCCATCCCACACCATGTGCTATGGAAGGAGACTCGTGTAAATAAAGAGGGGATACTGATAGATGAAAACACACAAAAATTGTGGGAAACATGTGTAAGTATGACATAATATAAATTTGATTTATTTTAAATCGCTATTACATTACATTGACTACTTATTTTTCTATATGTTCTATCTAACATAGTCACAGGAATCAACAACACTCGCACCAGATGCAGACATACTTTCAGCAGCCTTGAAGCAGCTAGACAAGTATGGCCGTGTTAGAGGTGCGGGTTTTGGGGTGACACCCCGAACATATTTTCAAAAACAAAAACAAGCGGAGGATCAAAATGAAAAAAAATGGAAAAGCTGTAAGAAAAATTATCTATTTTTCAAGAAGAATTACAATACCATAGAGAGATGATAGAAACATTGATGGGGGAGAGGCAAAGAGAAGAAACAACTCAACAAAAACCCGTGCATGACGATCCCGCTCCACCCCCACCAACTTTGAGGTAACCCATTCCCCTAAAAAACCTGACTTAGATGAGGTAATCAATGTTTTAATATTTGTTTCTATGAAATGTGATTCACATAGACACTGATACTTTTCCTGTACTAATATTCTACAGGGTGAAAATGACTGTGATTTATATATATCAACTCCCACCTATCACCTTGTAGCGAGGGCTACGGTGTTCAATACGCAGAACGACATACTACACAACAAAAAGCTTCCAACAAATCATTTGAGAGTGTCAATTAACATAGCTAATGAGATGAGTGCCAAGCTACATGTTCCAAATGATGATGATGACATTCATATAGTTGAACAAGCTGTTGTAACATTAATCGCATAGCCGTCAGTTCTTGTGAAAAATCATGTCGACAAGGAGCTATCCATTTCCAATTTATTTTTCAAGCTCGACCTTTAATATTTAATGAAAAAAGGTATGAACCGATGAATGTTATTACAGAATGACAAAGAGAAGGGGGTGAAATGAAATATCAGCTCAAAACTATCTCAAGGATCAACCAACCGATTGAAATGGTCTACTAAGAGCACCTTCACCCCACCCGTTCTATATCCACAGTTAATATCATTGCAGGCTCATGTGGATAAAAAGGTGATAAGTAGCAATGCTCACACAGTTTATTTTGAAAAAAATATGTACGGAGAGGAAACATCATATTTCATTAGTACTGAAAATGTAAATGAAATCCTCAAGTATGAATGGCTAGGCGTCTCAGTTGTAAATGTATACATGAGGTATGTTTTCATGATTTTATTTTACAAAAGCTGATATACTCTAATAATTATGACTAAATACATTTTATATTTTTCGCAGGCGTATATATGAATAAAATTGAAGGGATTTCCCCATGACCAAAAATTTGTACTCGTTAGTCCTCACACCACCTCTTCAAAAGATGAAATAGATTCTGATAACGAGGCTACAATAATTTCATCCCTGGTTAAATCATTTGAAAACAAAATTACAGATGACAGACTCTTTTTAATACCAATGATGCAGGGGTAAAACTCTACAATTTAATCATATCAACTATATTTTCATTTCTTTCTTTACTTATTCATTTTTTTATTTTTAGGGAGTATTGGATGCTGATTGTAGTCAATTTGGATACTCCAAAGATTTATTTTCTGGATTCAAAGCATGGATATTCAACAAACCGACCATGCATGATGGCGTTTGATAATTTTTAATACACTATATTGAACATTTTGAAACTAAAAATCTAGTTATATAATTTATGTTATCTTTTAATGAATATTCTGTTATGATAGGGTGGTGCATCAATATAGTCTAATGCATGGAATGAACCCAGGGAATAAGGATTAGCAGGACTACAAGATCTACAACTGGAAAAGTATCCAGGTATATATAATAACATTGCACTATCCAAACACATATCAAAACAAATTACTTATTTTTGTCGATGTTTCTGCAGTGTCTAAAACAAACAAACAGAAAGGATTGTGGTTATTATGTTTGTAAATTTATGAAAGAGATCGTATTTCATCAACAAAATAGAATCCATGATGAGGTATTTTCAAAAATAATTACGAGTTCATTTAAAATATTTATTAATACGTTGTGTATTTATATTTTTTCAGTACAACCATGACTATCGAAAAATCTCATATTTAGAAGATGATATAGATGTGTTTAGGAATGAATGAGCAATATACCTGATGGAATATTGTACACAAATAGGATATAGGTGAATTCCTACTAATGTTATCCATATTTGATCATTGATATCTCCCTTGTTTAAACTTATTGAGATTATATTATCAACCTTTATTTTGTTTTCTATCCTTTAGTTATGAAGAATGGTTTTATATATGATTTGTCTTTCTAGTAAAGCAAAACTCATTGGCATACATAGGTCGATAGTGTGGAAGTCGACCGATGCATAGTCATTCAGTCCACTCACGAGAATCTTAAAATCTTGATGGTAACCAATATCTTGGATTTTCAATTTTCTAATTTTCGTTTCCCTTATATGTGGGTTGGGGGTGTCCAGGAGGGAGGGGGTGTCTAGGAGTGGGGGGGGGGGTGTCCAGGAGGGGGTGTGTCCCAGAGGGAGGGGGTGTCCAAGTGTGAGGGTGTCCAGGAGGGGAGGGAGGGGGTGTTTCCATGGGGGTGTCCATGAGTGGGGTGTCCAGGAGGGGGTGTTTCAAAGAGGGAGTGGGTGTCCAGGTGTGAGGGTGTCCAAGAGGGGAGGGAGGGGGTGTGTCCATGGGGGTGTCCATGAGTGGGGAGTCCAGGAGGGGTGGGAGATCTCTTAATCCAATTAATAGGAGGAAATCCTCTATGTCACACTTCACCAATCCCTATATGGAATATCCTTCTCATCACACACACCATGACTCTTATATATCCTTAATAGGGTGTTCCCCATAATACATGATATAAAAAACTATATTATTCATCTACATTAGGCATAATACTCTAATACCTACTCAAATAGCCTTAGAAAACCTAACTAGGCTATAAAAATCTCATACCCAACCCGATCCTCTCATAAACACAACTAGAAACCTCACCTCCATAGAGACATAATATATAGATGATCACAAAATTGAAAACATTAAATATAACCCTCACTCTATCTCTTAGTGGATCAAAAACACCCTATTTATTTACCTAGGTTTCTCTTGATTTCTATCCCTTTCACTGGAACACATATACTCATGCATGAATGCACAATCATGGGAAACATATAATTAATTATTCACCTTAATATAATTTGGAATAATATTTTAAAATCTCACTGGGAAACACAACACCACCTAAACCACACAACCCATGGTGCGTTCATCATACGAGGATAACCTCCATCCAATACAAAAAAATCTACATCATTTGAATTGATTTGAAGATGATATAGTGAAATCATCACAAAAATCCTAGTTAAAATCATCCCAAATCATAGGGAAATAAAGGATAATAGTAATGGAGGAAGTATGAGGGAAGAACTCACTAACGCATTATAAAAAACTCCCAAGAACCACCCCTCATTAGGGGGGATCGAAGAGAGGAAGAGAATGGACGAATCCCAAGAACCACCCACGATTTTCTATTAATGAGCACGCCGCCACCATTTTTGAAGTATCTAGTTTTTTTCTAAATTATACTCATATTATTTCTCCCCTAACCTATATTCCCTTCCTTTGGATTTGAAATTGGATAAATATAAATAAATAATGAATGAATGCCAATCGGTTGACAAAAGAGTATGAAGAAGGCGTGAAAGAGTTTATAAAGTTTGCAAAAGATCATAAAAATGCATTCAGATTGTTTTGATACAATAGGACAACAATCCATGATTCATTTGTGACGTGTACGAATTGACCACACCTAAATCCGACACATGGTGTGACCGGTATGGATAAAAGTGTCTGATATCAGTTTCAAATTGACATAAACTTTATAAAACAGCACTACTGACATACAAAATACCAATAAAACACATTCATATTGTTTTGATACTTTAGGAAAACAATCCATGAGTCATTTTTGATGTGTACGAATCAACCACACCTCAATCCGATGCACTGTGTGACCGGTATGGCTAAAATTGTATGATATCGTTTCAAATTGACATAAACTTTAGAAAAAAACAAAAGTGACATATGAAAAGCTGAGAAAATGCATTCGGACTATTTTGATAATTTAGGACAACAATCCATGTGTCATTTTTGTGGTGTATGAATTGACCACACCTCAATCTGACGCACAATGTCACTAGTATGGCTAAAAGTGTCTGATATCAGTTTGAAATTGACAATAACTTTATAAAACAACAGAAGTGACATATGGAAAACCAATAAAACACGTTCATATTATTTTTATACTTTAGGAAAATTATCCATGAGTCATTTTTTAGGTGTACGAATCGACCACACCTCAATCTAACACATGGTGTGACCGGTATGGCTAAAAGTGTCTGATATCAGTTTGAAATTGACATTAACGTTAGAAAAAAACACAAGTGACATAAGGAAAACCGATAAAATTAATTTAGATTGTTTTGATACTTTAGGAAAATGATCCATGAGTCATTTTTGATGTCTAAGAATTGACCAAACCTCAATCCGACGCATGGTGTGACTGGTATGGCTAAAAGTGTTTGATATCAGTTTCAAATCGACATTAACTTTAGAAAACAACACTACTGACATATAGAATACTGAGAAAACACATTCAAATTGTTTTTATAATTTAGGAAAATGATACATGAGTCATTTGTGATGTTTATGAATCAACCTCACCTCAATCCGAAGCACGGTGTGACTGGTATTGATAAAAGTGTCTTATATCAATTTCAAACTGACATAAACTTTAGAAAACAACACAAGTGACATATGACAAACCAAGAAAACATGTTTGGATTGTTTTGATACTTTAGGAATGCAATCCATGAGTCATTTTTGAAGTGTATGAATTGACCACACCTCAATCCAATGCATGGTTTTACTTGTACGACTAAAAGTGTCTGATATTAGTTTGAAATTGATATTAACTTTAGAAAACAACACAAGTGACATATGGAAAACCGAGAAAATGCATTCAGATTGTTTTGATACTTTTGGAAAATGATCCATGAGTCATTTTTGAGGTTTAATAATCGACCGAACCTCAATCCAATGCACAATGTGACTGGTATGGATAAAAGTGTCTGATATCAGTTTGAAATTGACATTAACATTAGAAAAAAACACAAGTGACATATGAAAAACCAATCAAACGCATTCGGATTGTTTGGATACATTAGGAAACTGATCTATGAGTCATTTGTGATGTGTATGAATCAACCTCATCTCAATCCGATGCACACTGTGACCGGTATGGCTAAAAGTGTCTGATATCAGTTTCAAATTGACATTAACTTTAGAAAGCAACACTACTAACATATGAAAAATAGATCAAACACGTTTAATTGTTTTGATACTTTAGAAAAACGATCCATGAGTCATTTTTGTTGTGTACGAATAAACCGAACCTCAATCCGATACACGGTATGACCGGTATGGCTAAACGTGTCTGATATCAGTTTCAAATTGACATAAACTTTAGACAACAACACAAGTGACATACAGAAAACTGAGAAAATGCATTCATATTGTTTTGATACTTTAGGAAAACGATCCATGAGTCATTTGTGACTTGTATGAATCAACCCAACCTCAATCTGATGCACAGTGTGACCGGTACAGCTAAAAGTGTCTAATATCAGTTTGAAATTGACATTAACTTTATAAAACAACACAAGTGACATATGGAAAACTAAGAAAACTCATTCGGATTTTTTGATACTTTTTGAAAATGATCCATGAGTCATTTTTGAGGTATAATAATTGACCTCACCTCAATCCAACACACAGTGTGACTGTTATGGCTCAAAGTGTCTGATATTAGTTTGAAATTGACATTAACTTTAGAAAACAATACAAGTGACATACGGAAAACCAAGAAAACGTGTTCGGATTGTTTTTATACTTTAGGAAAACTATCCATGATTCGTTTGTGATGTGTACGAATCAACTTCACCTCAATCCAATGAACTGTGTGACAGTTATGGCTAAAAGTGTCTGATATAAGTTTCAAATTGACATTAACTTTAGAAAACAACACTATTAACATATGGAAAACTAAGAAAACGTGTCCGGATTGTTTTGATACTTTACTACAATGACCCATGAGTCATTTTTTATGTGTACGAATCAACCTCACCTCAATCTGACATATGGTGTGACCGGTATGGCTAAAAGTGTCTGATATTAGTTTCAAATTGACATAAACATTATAAAACAACACAAGTTACATACTGAAAAATGAAAAAATGTGTTCGGATTGTTTCGATACTTTAGGACAACGATCCATGAGTCATACGTGATGTGTAAAAATCAACTGCACCTCAATCCGATGCACGGTGTGACTGGTATGGCTAAAATTGTCTGATATTAGTTTGAAATTGACATTAACTTTAGAAAACAACACAAGTGACATATGGAAAACCAAGAAAAAGCATTCGATTTGTTTTGATACATTAGTAAAAAAATCCATGAGTAATTTATGAGGTGTAAGAATTGACCAAACCTCAATCCGACACACGATGTGACCAGTATGGAATAAAGTGCCTGATATCTGTTTCAAATTAACATTAACTTTAGAAAACAACACTACTGACATACGGAATACTGAGAAAACATGTTCGGATTGTTTTGATACTTTAGAAAAAATATACATGAGTCATTTGTGACATGTAAGAATCAACCACACCTCAATCTGATGCACGGTGTGACCAGTATGGCTAAAAGTGTCTGATATCAGTTTCAAATTAACATAATCTTTAGAAAACAACACAAGTGACATATGAAAAACTGAGCAAAAACATTTGGATTGTTTTGATAATTTAGTACAACAATACATGAGTCATTTTTGAGGTGTACAAATAGACCACAACTCAATCCGACACACGGTATGACCGGTACGGCTAAAAGTGTCTGATATCAGTATGAAATTGACATTAACTTTAAAAAACAACACAAGTGACATACGAAAAACTAAGAAAACGATTTAGGATTGTTTTTATACTTTTGGACAATTATCCATGAGTTATTTTTGATGTGTAGTAATTGACCGCACCTCAATCCGATGCACAGTGTGACCAGTATGGCTAAAAGTGTCTGATATCTATTTGAAATTGACATTAACTTTAGAATACAACACAAGTGACATATAGAAAACTGAGCAAATGCATTCGGATTGTTTTGATACTTTAGGAAAAATATCCATGAGTAATTTGTGATGTGTACAAATCAACCACACCTCAATCCAATTCACGATGTGACCGGTATGACTAAAAGTGTCTGATATCAGTCTCAAATTGACATTAACATTAGAAAACAACACTACTAACTCACGGGAAACTGAGTAAAAATGTTCATATTGTTTTGATACATTAAGAAAAAGATCCATGAGTCATTTGTGACTTGTACAAATCAACCGCACCTGAATCCACCACGCGTTGTGACCGACATGGCTAAAAGTGTCTTATATCAGTTTCAAATTTACATAAACTTTAGAAAAGAAAACAAGTGACATATGGAAAACCAAGAAAACACGTTCGTATTGTTTTGATACTATAGGAAAATGATCCATGAGTCATTTTTGACATGTACGAATCAACCGCATCTCAATCTGATGCACGGTGTGACAGGTAAATCTTTTCACTAGATAAAGAATAAGTATTTATTAAATGAGATAAATCATCCAAAAACATATTGATTTTACATTATTCTCTTTCATTGTCATCAAAATGAAAACATTTTAGTTTATCATTTCCATATTTTAGTTTCACATTTCCATATTAATTAATTCTTTCATATTAATGTTTTAATTTATTTCGTTATTGTATTAATAATATAATATTTGTTTTCTTATATAGGTGAATTGTTTTCCTTGAGTTTGGATTCTTTGTTCGGAAAAAAATACCATGGACGACAATTTTTTGAGAGAGGATCATAGATAACAAAGGATGAAACATTAATGTTTATAACTTTTGTTAGATAATTTTAATTTTAACCTTGTAAAACATTGTTTGAAATGTATTCAACAGTATGTTTTTTTGTATTCCTATTGTTAAGTAAAAGTATATAGCATTGTTTGTCAAAATATTGTTTGTGAGTGCTATTTTGTATAGGTGTGTAGGTGATATTTTGTGCAGGTGTGCATGTGCTAGTTTGTGCAGGTGTATAGGTGCTGGTTCTTTAGGTGTAGGGTAAGGTACCTTTATCAGTTCTCTTTTAGCACTGATAAAGGACACCTTTAACATCGCTAAAAGAGCACTGATAAAGGACCCTATTATCAGCGCTCAAGATTGTGTTGATAAAGGCACCCCTTTATTAGCGCTAGAAAAGCTCTATTAATGATGGTATAGATAAGGGGTCCCCTTTATTAGCGCTCCAAAAAGTGATGATAAAGGACACCCCCTTTATCTTCGCCGGTATTAACAACGCTTTTCTAGCACCGTTAATGTCAGTTTTTAGCGCGGATAAAAGGCCAAGTTGTAGTAGTGTGAACCCAAACAGATGAGATTCACATTAATGGAACACGGTTTTTCAAAACATGCACCCTCTTTGAAGAAACTATTCTCCCATACCTCAAAAAGAGGGCCATGATTATGTGGAATGGTTTGGAAAACTGTGCGCCACATCCCAATAAACCATACACAAGTTTTTAAATAAACTAGAAATTAGATTTAAAATTCATGAACACCCCTATATTGACTTAAAATCGACCCTAAATCATAAATAAATAATATCTCTCATTTTTTGTGGCTCTATAAAGAATTCCAATCCCTTATGACCATTGTTCATAGCGATTCGAAGCTTGTATTGAAGATATGCACCTCCTAGTGTATGTGTTTTCTTCCCATTTAGATCTCCCTCTCTCTCTCACTCCTCTTCACAAATAGGAGAGGGATGCTTATCCTCATTTGGTTATATATCTAGATATATGATTTTTAGATATTTATTTATTTGATCTTAGATCTAGGATTTAGATCTTGATCTCATTCTTTTCTATGTTCTTGATTGATCTACTTCAAATTGGGGATTTCTGTTGGGAAATTTCTCATCAATGAAATGAGGTACCTGGTCTATTATTCAGATCCCAAATAAAAGATTTCAATTATGTATATGTATTTATTGTATTTATCTTGGATTATTATTAATTAAATTTCTTGAAATTGAATTAATTAATTTCGAAAATTAATTAATTTTGTTATTATGAATTGGATGATTAAATGTTGTATTAGTTATGGGATATTGAGATTGAAAATTTGATTTGATTAATTTAATTTTTAATTATATAATGAGATGATGAGATGGTGAAATTAATTTTATTAATTAGTTTATGGGTTAATTAATGGGATGTTGATATTGTAAAATTTGTTTGATTAAATAATTATTCAATTAATTAATGTGATATTGATATTTTGAAATTTATTTGAGTAAATAATTGTTGTATTGTTTTTTGGGAAATAGAGATAGTTAAATTGGATTAATTAATTATTAAATTAATTACTGACAATTGTTGTGATAGAAAAATTTATTGAAATGGATGATTTAATTGTCAAATTAATAAATAAATGATTTGATTGAGGAATGTGATAAGAAGGATAATTTGGATTAACTTTGAATGATATAATATGGGTGATATATGTGTTTGATTGAGATATGGTATGTAGGACTCTAACTGATGTTCTAAATATGCATGGTGGTCTTATACATAGTATTCTAGGCCCAAATGAATGAATGTGCATAATTTCATGGGATATCGACTGATTATATAAATAACCATTAGGTGTGGGACATGAAAAAATGGTGAAAATACCCACAGAGTACTAGAGAAGATGTTATAAACCCATGAGATTGGCATTGGAGTATGATTCCAAGTGGTATTATTATGAATTAAAATGTAATGGGTAATGAATAGACAAGTGTAATAATGAATTGTGAACTGAATATGTGGTATGGTTCAGATACCATCATGGTACAAAGATTTTATTGATTGGATCAACAATCCTTAGGAACTCGGGGGAGTTATGTGGTAAAATGAAGATTAATTCAATAAATGTAAATTGTATACTTTATTTATTTATATTATTCTTTACACAACAACATACACATTTCTGACTGTATATTTAATTATATTCCATTTTTTGATAGAATACTTAGTTGTACTCACACCCTTCTCAGGTTTCATGATCAGTAACCGGATAAATTTCATGGTAGTATGATATGATAGGGGCAACATCCATATGTTAGATGGCAGAGTTTGTATGAAGCATGGCTGAGGGAACCAGACATGGTTTACGATGCACTTGGGAGATTTTAGTGAATTGATTTATTTTGGGTTTTTTATATTGACACTTGACACTTATTGGCATGACATACACAGAATTTACATTTGGATATTTTATTTCCTATGTTGGTCATCAGGTGATATTCGTATTATTCTAGATATCGTTATATCATTTTGTTATTATTATTTATTTCTATTTTTGTACTACTTTTACAAAGAGGGTTTATGATTCATGTTTTCAATACTAACCCTCATTACTGGTAAAAAGCTTATGAAGTATGGGGAGGCACACCTGAGGTCATGTAGAATACCACCTCTGGGAACTAGTGTGTGGCACCCAGGTCAGGGCATTACCAAGTCGTATCAGCAAATAGCGCTGTGTATTTTCATCTATCTTACAATTTAATAAAGGTAAAAAAATAATTGGACGAGTCATGCCATAGTTAATATATCTGACATAGAAGTTGATAACCCATGTATAGAGGTAAAATACATGTAACCAAAGTGGGATTTAAGTTATTAATGTGGGTTCTTACAGTTGATACTATTTCACCATGGGTGATGAACTTTTTGTATGATGTCATTATTATTTCTAAGATCTTATTAGTTTTTACTTGTGTCCTGGTATGGAATAAGTGTTGAGTATTCATTCATCATTGTAGGCATTCATTATTATTTTGTGACATGCAATATTTTAGGTAGGCATGGGATAACAGGTTTTGGGCATGTCTTTAAAATTGAAATGTTTTTAATTATTCTATTATTGAAATGGAAAAAGGTTCCTAATGTGAAATTTAAATTGATAAATTTTACATAATATGATTAAATTTTTTTCTATTTTGAAACATGAATAATTATAATGATTTTACCCATTGTTGCCCATGACCTTGACACATGATGATTAAGGGTGTTATAGTGCCTCAATTTTGACCGTGCCATGTGGTTTATGGAAAGCACTTGTTGAGGATTATTATGTTTTTCCTCTTATTTAAACATTTTTACAATGTGTTATGTGTCCAAAGACACGTTTTTAAAATTGTATATATTTTCATCCAAGATGATGTTTTTTTAGAGGAAGTTAAGAAGACAATGTTGGAGGTGCTCCTTTAGTAGTGGAACCTGAGGAACAAGTAGTGCAATGTGAGGATTTAGGAAATAAATTACAAGAGAAAATTGGTGGGTTTATTAAATTCATAGAAAGATATCCAATGTGGGTATGAAAAGAATGTCTTATGTGACGTTGGAGTACCGGTTACAATACCCTTTGAAATTCACCAGAGAGGGTTAAACTAATGAAATTGAGTTCTGGATTGATTCTATATAGATCATACATGACCACATAGATAATCCCACTAAGAAGAGGGTTAAATTAGATGCTTACATTCTATGTGGGCAAGAGAAAATATGGTTTGACATCCAAACTCATGATGTAAACCTATAGAATATGGTGAGGAAACAATTTAAAGAGAATTTATTGGATCCCTTTTATCCGAAGATGATCAAGTATGAGAGAGAAGTCATTTTTATATAGTAAACTCATGGGAGTAGGTCTATGATGGACTATGATGGATGATTTATAGATTCATAGTTCTTTGTTAAATCATTGAATGTATATACAGATACAACAACAAAACGGTTTCAGGATGGGACTTAAATGTGAAATTAAGCCTTAGGTGAATATCTTCATACTGATGAATATTTTAGATGTGGTGAATCAATATCTCATTTTTAAGGGGATATTGAAAGAGTCTTCCAGTGGATGATAGGTCTTTTCTTCTGGATGCTCAGGAGGAAAGTCTTATGAGGGAATAAAGAATCATTATGAGAGTGTTGACTAGTGAAGCAGGATAAAAAGTGGCTAGGGGGAAGGATCAGTCACAAAATATCTTACTAGAGTTATTTTCCACCCGTGAGGTAGGCTAGGCCACTATTGTAGCCATTTTCCCCACCCACTAGTTAAATTCCAATCATGTTGTAGCTTGGTAAACATATAGAGGTTGTGAAGAAACCCATGACAGGTGGGTTACAATTGAGTAGCTAGGTAGAATTGGATTGTAGAAAGGGTATCTTCTACACATTATCAGAATGGAAGTTTGTGTTATAATAACCATGTTGGTAGAGGCAGTGGAGGTGCAGTTTCTGGGAAATATAACCTATTACAGAAGAGTGTTGCTGTATAGGGGACACAGACTTCATCATAGTTAAGTACATGACAGTTATATTCCATTATTCTTATTCTTTTTGATAGTGGGTCCAGAACATCGATAGTAATAAGTATAATTTTATATATTATTTTATATCTAGTTCCATATTTGATATTGGTTTATTTCATTACATTATTTCTTCAAAACTCCTTAATTTTAT
This sequence comes from Viscum album, assembly GCA_963277665.1. NCBI lineage: Eukaryota > Viridiplantae > Streptophyta > Magnoliopsida > Santalales > Viscaceae > Viscum > Viscum album. The sequence goes on from OY728150.1 coordinate 650,116,957, forward strand.
GATCCTAGTGGTAAAGTTCTTGAGTGGGGTGGTGATGATAGATACACCACTGGGAGTACGGTAAAGAGACATCTGTTTCTGTAAGGGGTGTTCTCTCAAGATTGGGGATGGTTATTTTTGTGGGATATTTACATTTTGGAAATGTTAATTTTTGACCAAATTATGGGTATGTACTATTTATTTGAATACCAAGATGGCATATATTTTACCATAGGAGTGTGATTTTTATGTCTCCCTTGTGAAATAATTATATTCACTGAGGAGAGTGGGATATAAAGGTGGGTCATGCTGGGATAGTTAATAATCAACTAGGGGATCTCACTGTCTAGGTTTTTATTCTATTGATGGATTATTTAGGTGTAAAGCATGATGTTTTTCCACCTAAAGTGTATAGGTTTCAGGATGTGTTTTCTAATTATTTTTCTAGTCTTTCACCTGATTGATTTTTTGAAAATTACCATTGAGCTCATACCAAGGGATGAGCCAGTTTATTTTCCATAATATAGAATGGAACCAAAATAGATTCAAGAACTCCTAGAAATAATGGATGAGTTGAAAGATAAGGTATTTACTTATCCCACTAAGTAACCTTGTGGTTCTATTGTTTTTTTCTTTGAAGGATGATGGGACTCTGTGCTTGTGTGTTGAATACTGTAAGTTGAACTCATTGAATTTGGAAAACTAGTATCATCTACTATGTATCTATGATCTCTTTGACCAGTTGAGGGGATATTGTATCTTATCAATGATTGACTTGATATTATGGTATCATTAGTTCGGAGCTCAACTTCTGATGTACATAGGATTTCTTTCCAAATTATATATGACCTTTATGAGTTTTTCATGATGTCGTTCGATCTATAGAATGAATGATCAATGTATATGGCATTGATGAAAATAATATTCCACACTTACCTAGATTACTTTGTTTTAGTGTTCATGGGTTATATCATTGTGTACTCCATGACACATGAAAATCATTTACAATACCTAGATATCATCTTGAGTACACTGTGAGGGCATCCGCTATACTCTTAGTTGTCTTAGTCCTTGTTTTGGAATGACCAGGTACACTTTATGGGTCCCATCATCATAGAGTAAAGTGTTTTAATGGACCCAAATAATGTTTAGGGAGTCATTTTTTTGGAGTAACCCAACAATTTATTCATTATCCATAACATTCTTGGGTTATCTGGACATTATTATAGGTTTATTTAATTCTTTTCCCATTTAAAAAAACCTCATTAATACTTGATTAAAATGGAAATAATGTTTGAATGGTATAGAATATGTGATATTTGATTCAATGATTTGAATAAATGATTGACATCTACAGAAATCATGACCCTTATTGAGCTAGGGGAGAAGTATACAGTGTTCTGTGATGCTTCAAGGATCAGACATGGAGTAGTGTTAATATAGAGAGATTGAGTTGTGGGGTATGGGTCTCAGTAATTATGGGATCATGAATGGAACTACCCTATAAATGACCTCGATTTAGACGCAGTGGAATATGAATTGAAGTGTTGGGGATATTATATTTTGGTCAAGAAATATACTATGTATACAGATCAAAAGATCTTGAAGTATATCCTTTCATAGTAAAATTTGAATCCCCAAAAGTAGAGGCGGTTGGATTATATGAAGTATTTTTACATTGATCTAGTATATTAACCCAATAAGGGAAAGAATTAGGTAAGTGATTTAAGCTAGAATACTTGGACTCAAGTAGTTCAAGGATCTAGTTATTAGTGGAAGATAATAAATTTAACGAATAAGATGCATAATGTAACTGAAAATTAGAAGAAGTAGATGGTGGTAATATCAATTTTAGTGGATCATACACTTTTGAGATAGATCAGGGATAGGAAATATGATTCTAAAGAGTTTTTGGCCTTGGCAGAAATCTTTTACGTTGGGGAGACACCTTCACATTGGATCATTGATTAGGATGATATCATATATAATAGGAAATGGTTGTTGTGAATTTGAGTATATGGGAGGACTTGATGCATGAATTCTATGGATCAATGTGGGTAGTAAATCCATGTGTGCCAAAATGTACCATGGCCTATGACGAGATATTTGGTGGTCCGGCCTGAAAAAGGAGATCACAGGGTTCGGGAAATGATGACACATCATTAAACTAGTTATGGATAGGCATCAATGACCTGGATGTTTACTACAAACCTTTCCCATTCTGAAACTCATGTGAGACAATGTTACCATGTATTTCTTGGTGTCTCTGTTGAGGTTTCCTCGAAAGAATGGTGTTATTTGGGTGATTGTGGAACATTTGGCAATGGTATAACATTTCTTTCCTATAAGGGAGTCATTTTTAGTGGAGAAGTTGGGAGATTTATATTTTCAGGAAATAGTCCATCAATATAAGTCCCCATATACTGTTATTTTAGAGAGTGAATCATGTTTTACTTCATGCATCTATCAGGGTTTACATAAGGTTCCTGGTACATAGGTTTTACTATGTGTGGAATTCCAACAACAAATAGATGGGAAGTCAGAGCAAACTACATAGGTTCTATAGGATATCAATTAGTCATGTGTCCAATACTTTAGTGGTTCTATAGAGAAGTACCTATCTTTAGTGGAGTTTTCCTCTAAAAGAAGTAATTAAGAAACTATACCGATGGAATAATATGAGGCTCCTTATGTTATACCATCAAAATCACCTCTATACTAGATGGAGGTAGGTGAGTCAGAGTTTTTGGGATCGAGTCCTATGCAGGAGATGTCAGAGAAGGTTTATTTGATTCAAAACATATTGGTATAGATTATATTAGAAATAAGTCATATTAGGATAGATATAGAAGCCCTTAGTGTTTAAAGAGAGTTATCATGTATTCCTTATGGTGCCACCTATATTGGGTCACCAAAGGATACAGAGATAGGTAATTTTGGATCCTAGGGTTTTTGGGCCATTTTAGGTTGTGTGGAGAATCAGTTTGGTGGCATAACAATTTGATTTTCCAAATAGATATAGTTATTTTCAGGAAATTTTTCATGTGTGACAACTTCGGTGGTATCACCTTGACCCTTCTCATGTGATTTGTGTGGATAATTTTGACCTTGAGTTCGATGCATCCATTGAGGAGCATCTGATATGGGTGTTGGATCATAGTGAGAAAGTGTTGAGGGAAAATATTGTGCCCTTAAGTTCATGTAATGTGGAATCCTGGGCTTGTGTGTGAGAAAACATAGGAGATAGAATCCGATATGATGGCTTAGTGGCCTGATATTTTTGTCTTGGAATATTAGAGATGAATGTATGTGTAGCTTTAGGAAAAGTTGTTATAAGGTTGGGATACTCTAAGATCCCTACCTTTTATGTAGATGTAATGAGCTTAGTTTTATGTATTCTTTTTTGTTTTCTTGAGAAAATATTTTTTGGATTTTACCCTAGGTAGTTTTTTAGATAAATTTGAAAAAATTGAAGGAGGATATGAAGTACATGGTTAGTGCATGGTTTTCCCAAGCCATTCACCCAGCCTAGAAAACCATGTGATCACAAACATAGGGTATTTTCATGGTTGGCACTTAGTTTTTCAAAACGTGTTCCCTCTTAGGAGAAACTATGTACCCTCCCAACAATAGGAACATTGTTAAGACAAATAGTTTGGTAAACCATGTGCCACTGCCTAGGAAACCGTGAATGGGTTTTTAATTAACCTGAAAATTATATTTAAAATTATTGAACCCCTCATATTAACCCCAAATCAACCCTAACGTAGAAATAAATATTTATTTTGTTTTTAAGGCTCCTGAAAAATTCAAATTCTAGAAAACCTCTGTTCTTAGTGGCTCTAAGCCCATATTGAAGATCCGCACCTCATTGGGTATTTGTTTTCTTCTCATTTAGATCTCCTTCTCTCTCCCGATCCACTTCCTAGATAAAAGAGTAATGTTTATCTGATGGTAGTTTAAGATCTAGAGATTGTTTTGTTAGATCGTGGGTTTTTATTAGAGATCTAGGATTCAGATCAAGATATTGTTCTTTTCCATGATGTTGATTGATCTGATTAAAATTAGGGATTTCTGTTTGATGGTTTTTCATCAATGAATTTAAAAAGGTAGTCTATTATTAAAATCCTAAAGCCAGGATTTCAATTACACGCATATAATTGTATAATTTATAATGGATGATTAGAAATTGAATTTCTTAAATGGATTTAATTAATTTGGTAAACTAAATAATCAATGGATTGGAAATTGGATGATTATTTGTTGAATTAATTATGGGATATTGAGAATAAGAAATTGATTTGAATAATTAATTATTGAATTAATTAATGATGTGTTGATATTTTCAAATTTATTTGGTTAATTAATTAAATAATTGATTAATGTGATGTTGAGATTGTAAAATTTATTCGATTAATTAATTTCTTAATTAATTAAAGATATATTAAGCTTTTGAAATTTATTAGAATAATTATTTTTCAAATTAATTATTTGGATATAGAGATTGTGAAATTTGGTTAAATAATTGCTGAATTAATTAATGAGAATTGTTGTGGTTATGAAATTGACAGAAATGGATTAATTAATAATTGAACTAATTAATAATTGATTTGATTGAGGAGTTTGATAGGATGGTTAATGTTGATTAATGTTAAATTATTTGAAATTTGATAGATATGTTTTTTATTGAGAAATCAGGAGTGGGGCATGACCTAATACTCCAAATACTCATGGGTGACCTAGCCATGGTGTTTTAGGAAAAAATGAATCAATGTGAATATTCTTATTAGACATGGAATGATTCTCCAAATACCTATGTGGCGTGGGATAGGGATTAATGCTCCAAATACCAATAGGGTTCTAGACACCATGTTCTACACCAATGAGATTTGTATTGGACTATGGTTCCATGTGGTCATGTAATGAATTAAAATGAAAAGGATAATGAATGACAATGTGTTTTAATTAATTATGAATTGAAAATTTGGTATGGTTTATACTCCAACATGGGATGAAGTATCATTTTATAGGTTCTGGTGTCCTCCAAAACCTGGTGGAGTTATGTGGTTAAATGAAGAGTACATGAATATATGTAAAATGTATAATTTTCTGATTTTTAAAATTCATTATACAAATGCATACACTATTTTGATTAGATATTGATTTACACATCATTGGTGTTTCTATAATGAGTTTTACTCACCCCATACATAGATTTCCCAATCAGTACCCAAAAATATTTAATGGTTGAAGGATAAGTTAAGGGTAAGTGCTATATGTTAGATTGTTGATTCAAGATGGATAATGAATGAGGGAACTGAACATGGTTTTAGACCCAGTTGGGAGTTGTTAGTGTATTTATTTATTTTGGGTTTTGTATTTTTCCACTTGACATATATTATCATAACACACCTACTATTTACTTTTTGATATTGTATTTCCATTTTTTGGAATCATGTGATATTTGTATTATTATTTCTATGGTTATATCATCTTGTTATTATTATTAATTTCCAATGTTTTTCTTCATAAATAAAGAGTTTATTGTCTCCCCTTGATCAATATTAACCCCCGTTGCTAGTCAATAGCCTCTAGAGTATAGGGAGGTTCACCTAATGTCATGTAGAGAACTGGCTCGGGGTACTCGCATGTGGAACCCAGGTCAGGATGTTACATATGTACAACCCAAGAATATATTATAAGATTATTTTTTTGAAAACATATTGGGATTTTAAAAAACATATGATGTTCTCACTTTCATGGGGATTTGGTATGTATATTTCTAAAGTTATAAACTATTTCATCTCAATTTGACTTCATCAATACATGCATTAACGTTATGAATGAATTACTATTATATGGTGTATATAAATCCCAATTGACATGTAATATCACAAATAACATTATTTTCATGATATTTAAGCTTTTTATGTAATTGTTTCATTTAAAAAATGATTCAAAATATTCAAAAGTGGTATAGCACTTTATTTTAAAAATTATATTTAAACGTTCAATTTTATAGTCTTTTTAAAAGGAATGTATATTTTTAACATATACTACTTGAAAAAAAAATTCCTGATTTCATAACTCTTCCATTATATGATGCTGAATATTTAATTTTACATGGTTTTTTAATATAAAAGGGTTTTCTTTTCTGTATATTGTTTTTAGATTTTAAATATATATTTCTAAATGAATATATTTTAATGAATATTTTATTTCATTTCTCTCTTTGTTCAGAAATCATTTTTCTTACATAACCATATTCCCATAAAATTCTTTCAAAAGATTTTATAATACACTCAAAAATATTTATTAATGAAATTATTACCAATGTATCTCATTTTATCAATTATTTTGAAAGGAATCTACTTTTTGTTTCACAAAAAAGGCATATTTGGATTTTACTAAAAATATTAAAGGAATCCTTATAAACATATACCACATGAATGGATTTTAATGCCATTATGAATATTCATTCCATTAAATCTTAATTAACTAGGACCTAATCATATTTTAGAAAAATATATTTTCACAATATTTTATGAAATTTTACTTTTTAAAATGTATTTCCATAGTTAACAATTTATTTTATATAATTTTATTTTAGATGATATATTAATTGTGTCTCTATTCATCATTGTCAACAACCCTTATTTTCACAAATCCTCCACTGTGAATATTTAGTATTGATGACATCTTAATTCATTTTATGGTATATTATTATTTTTTCAATGATATTTTCATAGAACTACTTTTTTCCAGGTTTTAATCAAGTTTCAAATAGATTATCATTGAACCCTTTTCTTTTCCATATGTTAATCATGTTTCCAAGATAATTCCATTTAATTTCCATGTTTTAAAATTACTTCAAATAGATTTTAAAAGAACATGTTTTTTTCCATGAGCATGTCATCTGTCAACGATATTTCTATGTTACCTAATTCTTTTCCAAAGGTTAATCATGATTCATTGACATTTTCATGGAACCCATTTTTCCTACATAGGCGAATAAAGATTGTTTCTTAGAGTTTTATGATAAAATCAGAGGTCAATGTACATTATTTAAGGTTCATGGATATTTTAATACAATGGGTATGATAAGATATCAGTGGGTGAGCCTGATATAGCTTATATGATGGGTGTGCCCATATAGATCTCTAATTAAATTTTTCTGGATGTCCACCTTATGGTAATTACATTTTTAGGGGTTATAAAATGGTTATATAGATTTTTTATGAAGATGATTCCCCAATATACTAATAATTTTTAATGTTTCTTTGGGGATTAAATGAATCCTTTCAAAAAAATTGATAACCCATGTCTCGTGATTATTGATTCTCATGACTATTACCTTTGTTAAGGGATAATTCAATGTATTAATGTTTGATGATCTAGGTATTTATGGGTATGAGTTATCTTATATTATGACCATGAAAATTAATTATGTCATCATACAGTTATGTTTCTCTTAGTATCACTAATGACATTTAATTGTTAACGATTATGTTTATCGTTGTGGATATTTTCAGCCAACCCTTCTTGTGATTCCTTTTCCCCTAGATATAAAGAATGATGTAAAATGATTTTTTATAGAACCATTTCATATAGATGATTATGATGTCATAATATAGAATATGAAAATTTGAGAATTGTGGGACATGATGTCTATATTTATGAAATTGTATTATATATTCTAGTGGTTTGGGTATTGAAAGATAGTCAAGAATATTTTTTATATTATTTTATATTGATGTGGCAGAACCAATAATAACAATAAATTAGTTTACTCAAACAATTCTCATAATATTCACCCCGAATGTAAGAATCTTTATTAACATTGTATGTTTTATGGTATTTAATAATAAAATGTTTTAATTAATCTCAACCAATGTAAAATACTATAATTTAATATATATATATATATATATATATTATTTATATATAATAATTAATTTATTCTTTTTATTAAAAAAAATCCCAAAAAAGAAATAAATAATGTAATATAAAAATGATATTTACAATAATTTATTCACTCATAATAGTCTATTATGACATAAATATATGAAACCATGTTTGACATACCATGGATTATTTTGTTCTATGAAAGATTACATACTCTAATAGTGTATAAAATAAAATGGGATAAATACTGAAGAATAAGTTTTTACAATGTTTAAATCTTGTGGATAATCTTACAATGAAAATAATTGTTTGCACAAGAAAACAAACATAGAGAAATGAAAAATAATTAATGGAGAAATCATTTTATAATATACTAGATTAAAAAAATTTAAAATGAGAAGTATAATAGGAGAAGTTTAAATGTAAATAATTATAAGCATTTAAATTAGTTAACATATCTAATATTTTGACATATTATAATGTTATAAATTTTTTGGGTATAATAACAGTAAATATATTACCAGTTCATATTTACAAGTATATAGTTGATATAAATAATTTTTATCATAGTTTTAAAAATATATATTTTCATCGAAAATAATTTATTTTAAATAAAATATTTCATTTCCTAATATAATAAAAAGATAAAAAATAATTTGGGAAATACCACTCAATCTGAAAAAAATTTAGAGTCATACTATTTTTATTAAATCTATTACATTTAATGAATTTTATTAATGAAATTTATTAAAATCATTCAGGGTAATAATTAAAAAATTAAAAAAACATTATCCAAGATATAATTGATGAGCTAAAAGGAAGATAAAGATAACAACTAAGTTCCAATGAAATTTTATTTATTTGAAATATTTTTTTGTTATATAGTATTTTTTATTAAAAAGGAAAATTTATCATATTTAGATAATGAAATTTAATTTAATGTTTTATATATATATAAATAGATAATTTTATAATCATATAATGGTTATTAATTAATTATAAATATGAATAAAATCATTTAATGTTAAAAAGAAAAATATATCAAATAATTGTTTTTATATGTTGTTCAATTTTATCATAATAAATTGAATTAATATATATTAATGGAATAATTTAATTTAATTTTAAAAAACTAATAAAAAGTCAATAAACACTCATATAACAATTATTACTTATTTTGGAATAATGAAAAAAATTATTTCAATGCTAAAAAATATATTTTCTCTAAAACATATTTTTCGGCATTATACATTTATTTTTTAGAATTTAATTTTTATAAACTTTAGATATTTATTTTAATGAAATTTGTTTGATATGTATAATGATTATATTAAACTAAGGTAACAATGAAATTCTGGTTCTTTTAGAAAAAATAGAATAAAAAATATAAAAGTATGTATACATAGTGAAGGGTAAAATGAGATAAATTGTTAAAATAATATATAAAACTATTAAAATATTAAATGAAATTTACAGTATCATTTTGTCTTATGAAATTTCAATGATTATAATATTTTATTTTTGTTTTTCATTTACCAATTTAACAATGTATACAATGGTTGTAGTTTGAATTTTATCCCCCAATGAATATTCTTGATTGCCAAGTGATTCAGTATTTTTATTGTTAACCCATTTTATTTTCGAATGAGGGCATATCAATGATAATTAAATCCACATTATCAATAAGAGGAATGAAAAGATGTTATAATAGTGGATATTATAAAGCTAAAATGATATTCTGAAAGGATACAACCCATTATTATTAATGTATTAGATGATTCTATTGGATATAAAATCATTATAATATTTCCAAATTATTATATTCATGTTTTTTAATCAATCTGATATTAATCTAAATTCATTAATCAGATAATTTACGTAACCAATTTGAATTAATTTTAATCATTGGAGTGATAAATAAATCCATGTAACTTATAAAAATATTATTCAATAAATCTTCTTATAGTTTTTCCATTTACATATCTTTTGATTTAAGTTACATAAATTACTGTAATGATCCAATTATTCAATGTTATTAGTCTCCAAAAACAATTCATGAAATATTTTTGAAACAAAAGTATGTTTATGTACATATAGTCTTGATCCCTAAAAAATTAAACTACATTAACTGGCATGGTAGTGTTTTGGTTATAAATAATTATTCAATTTTTTTAATTCAGTTTAATAGAAGGATCATCTCGATATATCCAAAACAGTGGAAGCTAATGAATTCAGAATGTGGGACAACTTTACATGTAGCTAATAAAATTTTGTTGAGTGTATAGAGAATCCCATTGAAGGGATATCAAATAAAATAGGTTATTAAGTGGAATCTATAGGGATTTGAAGTTTTTCCTACTCCAATAGTAGTTTGAATACATACATAATATAGTAGTGCACCATATTCCAATAAATAAAAACCTTTATAAAAACATGGATGCTACCACCTTTTGATATATGTATATGAGTCACTCTGAAAATACAAATATTCAAAACCTAATTCAATGGATATTCATTTTTATACTATGATTTTTAACCCTTTTTTCAAGTAATATAAATTATTTTATTGTTCTCTCATTGATATTGGATGACGATATGAACCATGTAATCTCTATGTGTCTACATTACATTTTATATTTCTTTATTTTGTTTAATATTTTTGTTTTAGTTTTTTCAAAGAGTGGCTGAGTAGTGTGACATATTGATGTGAGTGGGACTCATCTTCTTCCCATCAATCCATACTCTTAGAATAAGGGTATTTTTCAATGGTTTTATTTAAAAAATGTAGAACCTCTAGAATCTATGATCCTTCAGTGGATTCAAGGTCTAAATTTAAATGGTTAAATTGAGGATCCTTCCCTTATAAAGAGGCATTAAATAATATTTGATGACACTCATTGGTAGTCAGGTTATAATCTCATTTTCCATGACATTATATAGATTTCAGTTGTGAATATATTCATTGTAAAACATTATGATGATCTAATTTGTGGTTTGAATTAATCAGTTTAAGGAAATTTATTATGGCTTCTCAAAAAATAAAATATTAAATTATCTCATCCAAAAGGATTTGAAACTTCTATTGGCTAGATCCAAATATTATTTCAAAGAGGAGTGTGGTTAGAAAATATGTATAGTAAATAACATGGATTTGTGAGGATGAAATTAGCATTAAACATTCCCCTTAATATCCAAGAGAAGAAGAAAACAACTGATCTAGGAGTGTCCATAAAGGAAATTTATGAGAAAACAAATACATTATGCAAAGTGTTCCAAGTGTGACAATAGTTTATTATGAGGTTAATGGAATTAAATTATATGAAAAATCATGTGAATGATTTTCATTTAATAAAGAGTCATGATGAATAAGTTAATGTTAGTTCCAAGGATGATGTGTATGAAATTATTATATTTTATACACTACCCAAAACATGGTATGGAATCTTATTTATGGTCTATAATTCCTACTGAATATCTGGTCCTGGGTTTAAAGATTTATGGAAGTTGATCCACAATTAGGGAGTTCTAAAGTGGGATGTCCATGTATCTTCTGATAATATAATGAATTATAATGAAATGGGGCACTTTCCTCTGGGAAGAAATTATGAGTGATCGAAGGATATGTCAAGGAGGAGAATCCATGCTATTTTCTTTGGTCTAGAACACACATATTAGAACTATATAAAATAATTATATATCATGTGTAATTTTATAAATCACATGGAATTCATGGTAATGGATCCTGTAGGATGTTTAAATTTTATTAACACAATGGAATTAGGAAATAACCTGTCTCCCACTACTAATTTCATTGTGGATTAATTTTTAGTTGGCTCATGTAAATTATATACATTAATCAAATATCATATATGTTTGATAAAAATTTATCTAGATGCTATAATAATTTTCATCTGGTGTATGATAATGATTTATTATTTAGAAAAATCGAGAGGCGAACATTTAGAATTAGAATATATGTTTTTTATAGTTGAAGTGAGTCACATTCCATTCCATTGTAATAATATCATTTTAATATTATAGTAGGATGATGCAATCTATGGAAAAAACACTAATGGACTTTGGAAATAGAGTTGAGGATCCACGGTAGTAATGTGAGGAGTAAATGATGGGACCCTTTACCATACATAATGATCTATTGGAAGTTAAATAAAATAAATTTTAACATCAAAATAACTTTATGTTTGTAATTGGATCCTCTTTAAACTCAGTGAGAATAACATAAAGGTTATATAAATGGAAGTAATATTGAAACTTAATAATCCCAAAATTGGAAGTTGTGATAGTTTTTTCTTGCGAAAATAAAATCCAGTTTCTTTCCATTATAATGTACATAATTTCCATGCCTAGAAATAGGAATTAGTTCACTTAGATGTAGGGGTTAATCCATAGTCTGATCTCATAATAGACCACATTACTTCATCATGTTCATCAATGATTCCACATGGTAGGTATCAATGTATTTATATAAGTATAATTATTATACTTTCAATGCTTTTGTACAATGGAAATCAATGGTAGAAATAGAAATATTTATGATGTCAGAATATTGTAGATCTTATAATAGGGAAAATTCAATGTGAACAAAAATTTGAATTTATATCATAATAAATGGATCGGGATTCAAAGAATAGTTTAGAGAACATTATAGAAAAATTTTGTTTTAGAGAGAATGAATAAGAATTATACCTTGAATTCAAGATGCATGTGTGTGCACTCTTGATTGCCCAATTTTATTTGGGATGATTCAATAAACACTAATACATACTTTTCATATGAATGTTTATCATTTTCCTCATGTCATAGATTATAGGAATATCTACGGTTTGGTATGTTTTCAGAATATGGAAAATTTATAATCTTTAGATGTTTAGACTGTTATTTTGGATGATTCACAAAAAAGATTTATATATGAGGAAAATTCCTAACCATATTTTCTTATAAGGTAATGGAAGAGATATTTTTGTTTTAGATCATAGGATGATGATAATGACTATATAATTATGTGTTGAAATTATCTATTCAATATTAGAATCCTCATGATCAAATATAATTTAGATGAATTGGAAGCTATGGGGAAGAAGATAACTGTTGAAGTTCATGTTCATCTAGATAAAATAACTATATGTTTGGAGGTTCTAGTGAAACCAATTGATAGAAAAAATTTACTAAAAGAATTAAATTTGTTACAAATTTGACAATATATATGGTTTATTGAATCCTAATATAATTCTACAGAAGTTATTTAATTGGATGTCAGTACACTAGAAGTTAGGGAACTACTTAAAACTAAAAGATAAAAATCTAAAGCTATGATAATATGATATTCTAGAGTCAAGAGACATATCTAGAGGTATTGAAGTAATTTTAATTTCATTCTTGTAATGTATTTTCGAGACATTGATTCCTAGAAGAGGAAATGACATTTAGTTACTCAAATTTTTTATAGGTGGATATTAATAATTAATTTAATTCCATGTAGTTTAATGGAACATGGAAGATGGCTTAACTATATGATGGAGAGAGTGAACTAGAGAACAAATGGGTTTCCTATTTCAAGATAAATATGATAGATGATAAATAACAAGGAATGGTTTGTGGTTAGTGTATTCCATCCTAAGAAGGGAATCCATTTCATATATATATTTTCACCAGTATTCTATAATACTACCATCTATATTTTAATGAGTTTATTTTCTTTTGATGATCTTTATATTTTGTAAATGGATGTCAGGATACATTTATTCTTAGTGATTTATAGGATGATATCTAAATGATATATGACAATGGAATTTATTATTATCATGATTAGGGCCTTGTTTGTAAGTTTATGCAAATCTAGCTATATATGAAACAACCATTTAGGATCTCATCTTTGGAAATGGATGAAAATTTATAATGGTTTTTGAACTTTTTTAGTCAATATTCTAGATCATATTTTGTGCTATATATTTCCATTCCTATCATTGGAACACTTAAAAGTGTTTTTTAGATGGTTTTTAGGGACTGAGAGGTGTCTCATGGGTTTTGTTGAGTTTTGGGTGCATTGGATTTTGAAATCTTTGTTTTTGGAAATCTATAGGGAGGCTTACTATTAGCTCATGGTTTTTGCTAATCATGTACCTCAACCATGTGGGGACTGGATGATGTCACATGGTTTTTCAAACTATGCACCTGAAGCCACATAATAATGCAAGGGTTTTTTCAAATTCTATTGTCGGATATCTACGTGTTATATATGATTTTGATAACAATGTGCCTAGCTGTGTGTGGGGAGACACCTTGAGGTAGTTTTGTTATAAAGTTGGAGGAAAATTTGGAATGTCGTGTTGCCAAACCATGAGACTAATTAAAAGGGGTAACATTACCCTTTTCCAATAACTTCATTAAAAATTATCCTCCATGTTTATTCCCTCAAACCATATAATAACCTCCCCTGAATGGACAAATTTTACTCTTATCTAAGAATGGTGGGATCTCGCTCATTAAAACATAGAATTTTCTACCGTTCAATGAATTGGATGTCCAATGGTATGTATATGATTTATACTTCCTATTTTTTTATTTATATCAATGTATTTAGTGTTATTTTAGTAAAGTACCATATAACCTATTTTTTGGTTGTTTATTTATTCTTCTATTTTCTCCTGTTCTTGCTCGAATTAAATCATGAGAATGGATGAGTGAAGCAAACTAAGAATGTGTTTCGGGGTTTATATTCTTTTACCTATATGTGTCATTATTTATATAAAATTTACCATATTTCACATGTCATGATAACTTTACAGTACTTTTAGAATATAAAATATGCTAATATAATCACATATACCTTGTTTTAGAGTCAATTCATTAGGAAGGGGTCTAGCATATTTTATTTGTACCTTGGAAATAATAATTATCACAACATACTTTACAAGAGTAATAGGTATTGGTAGTGCCATCATTTAGATATTTGGATTGATGTGGGTTTATTTGTTATAAGAAAAATTTATTTTTATGGGTGTTCATGTGGGGAACAAAACCTTTTTAGGCACATGAACATCATGTAATGCTCAGATTTTGAATTTTGAACATGCCTAGGGCAAGATCATATGCTTAGAAGGTTGTGTGACCGTTGTTGTTATTAATTGATGGATGTCTAGAGAGGTCATAATCCATATTTATTGTCATATAGGATAACATGGAGATGTTCTAATTCATTTATACTAGCTATAGAATATTGGAATGTAGAAGCCTTATGGGATTATGAATAGTATTAAGTGATATGTTGTTATGTTGATAAAATCATAGGGAAAAAAGCATCGATAAAAATATTTCCCAAAAAGTTATAAGTTTGTGCAGTTAACCCTATGGGTTTAGTAAGAATGGTTAATCATTCATATTTTATGCTACATTAATAGGTATTCTATGGAGTAGAGTGACTATGGTGTTGAATGAAATCTCAATCATCTCAGCACTTGATATGATGGTCCAATGTGCACCCACTGTTGTAACACACCAGTTAGGGATTGTTTATATTTTATGCAAGATACTAATAATAAGAATGAGAAAGGATTAAAAGATCATTACTCATATGTCTGTAGTATATTTGATATGGTTATCTATTATTTGGAAATATTTTCCTCCCTTTATATGTTGGTTCATGGTAAAATAATGATATGCACATCTATAACCCTTGTTTAGTGGCGGATGGGGAGTATTCCATGGGATGTGTTCCTATTATCCGTAAATAATCATTTGGATACTCTAAAGTTGGGGAGAATCATGTTGAACACGTTTTATCATGTATTTTCTTGTAATGTGTGCGTAACTAAAAAAATCCATTTGGATATGGTCAGAACATGTTTTGGAATTCCATGGGGATTTTAATTTTGAGTTTCTATTCCTCAGTATGATGCATGGGATAAAATTTGATTATGTGTTGGAGATTGAGTATAGTTTCTAGATTCATTCTTGGGGTGCATGACCGACCTACGGTTGTAATTATTTTAATTCATGTCAGTGACATAAAGGAGGTACTATAATGAAATGGTGGGTACTTACACGACCTTTGAGAACACTGCGAGTCTAGGATGGACTATGCTAAGGGGTTGTTAAAGAATCCTGGATTTCCACGGTAATAAGACATAGTGTTCAGTAAATGATGATCTATTGTATGGTGTAGTAAATATTATTTATTGTTGTTTGACTATTATTCTTATCTATTTTTGGATATGGTTTATTAGAAATAGTTTTGGGTACTTCGTCCTAGGTATTAAAAGATGGACTTAACTCTTTTTGATAATTTTTGACACCCTATTAGTTCTCTCTTTGCTTAGTGATGGTCATGTCCCTTCCCTTGACATAATTCTTTGTGCTGAGATAGAATCAGTTATACATCAAGATAAATAATATAATTCAATTCCATGTTGGCTCCATAAATACCCTTTGGGGAGTTGCGCCCTGAGAGCATGGTTAAATATAATAGCACAGTTTTTCCTAAGTGACACTAATATTCCATTATAGGATGTACTTGGATAGACTCATAGACACTAGATAATGCATTGACTCAACTTCTAGTAGAGATAATTATTTTTTTCAGCTAGAGTTTTTGACAAGTGGATGTCTCAGTGATGTACTGACATGTCACATGAAAACTCTAGATAATTTACTTCCTTGGATAATCTCTTTTAACTTTAGTTTTTTATTCCGATTTCACCTAAGACTTAATGTGGCACTTTTTTGATATGGTTAAAGTGTAATAATTCAATGGTATTAGATCGGGTATAGAATTATGTTAGTTTTATAGAATCAGAACATAATTGATCATTTTTGGATTGGATACAACATCAGAGTCTGGTTACAATATTCATTGAGCATGCTAGAATCATACTCATGTTTCCTTACAATAAAGGTTTTAGTATTACGTTTTCAATGTATTAGCTATCAAATAGTGGTGCCTTCAATATAGTTGTTTTGTAGTATCTTTACAATCCTTTATCCTTATCAGTAGAATATGGTCACTAGGAAACCACGTCTATAATATCATCCCAATAAGGCAAGTGTAGTGGAAGGTTTGGTTGAGGGTTTTCATGGAAGATCCAACATGAATAGGATAAATGTGGTTAGTTGGGATTCTTCCATTCTAATAGTAAATAGATATTCCTGAAGCATCATTATAACACTAGGGGATAATCTATTTATGAAATTACACTATTGGGTAGTATTGTGTCTTGGAAGTCTATATTGAATTTAATAAGCTATGGTAGGTCCTGGACCATGTCATAATATTTTCCAAACCACGAACTTGAGGATTTATTTTCATGTGAGTGGTCTATAAAAATATGGAGATGGGATCCCATGGGTTGTGCAAGGTTTGGAAAACCATTCGTGAAACCATGTGAGGGGTTGCCCCATGAGGCAGTGTTGTTGCACGATTGGCGCATGGTTTGGAAAACCATGAAACCAAACCATGATCCTTATTAAAAGGCATTAAATTACCATTTTATAATCACTCAATTAATTCTTCTCCTATATTTGTTTCCCTCAAACTGACAGCATCCCCCAATTCATAAATAGATTTTATTTTCCTTAATGCATGGTGGGATATCCTTCATTCAAACTCAGAATCATCTATAATTCATTTTATTGGATGGAAAATGTTATGTCTATGATTCCACCTTCCACATTTTTCAGTTTATCTTCCCATATTGAATGATATTTCAATAAGGGATCATATAACTCATTTTTAGGGAGTTTGTCTATTCATCAATATTCTCTCAATCTGGCTCAAATCAAATCTTTATAATTGACGAGTGAAACATATTGAACATGTGGTAAGTGGTATTTTTGATTTCCCCTAAAAGTATCATTTTTAATATCATGTTGTCATTTTGGAACATGTTGGGATTACCATGAATTGTTTTTCAAATAATATATTTCTTAAATTGATAACATGGAGCTTGTTTAGACAATCATTAATCCATATTTCTTGGTTTAAGGTTAGAAACCTCAACATTATTCACCCCATGGGTGGGATCTAACATATTCCTTAGTGACCATTTGTTATAATGAACAAATTAGGTTTGATATTTTTTCTATTAAAATAATAAATTGGTCAAATATTCATATTAATGTAAGATGAAATCTTAAATTGAATTGTATAGAATACTTGGAAAACAGTTAATTATAAAGTTTGGAATTAGATAAAATGTACACTAAATGATAATATTATTCTTAAAATATGTTGACCATGACTATGAGTCCCTTGATACAATTATAGGGTGATGAACTAAGTTAAAACCACCCATTTGGTGTGTGATATTAAATTCTATAAAATATCATTCTTTCCTATGCTACCAGACACCCTCTAAAGGTGTGGTGGATCGTCAATAATGATTAAACGACTAGATGGTGTTTTTTTAGCAGTGAAAATGAATTGGGTAGTACACATTACCATTGATTTCTATCACCTTAGTCTTCTACCTTTTTCTTATTTAAAAAGTTTCAACTAAAATATTAAACTCATTTATATTTTCCTTTATAAATTTTAAAATAAATGATTAATTATATATTTTATGGTAAAATTTTCCTGAATATTTCTCATGGCCTATGTATAATAATAAATTTATGTGACCACTTATGATATTTCATCTTGAGTGATTTAAGGGTTACTTACAATGAATGTCTTGGACATTATCATAGTACATATGAATAATACCATGCCAGGGTTGATAAAAAAGATTCCATGGATGGGCTCACAAGGTGGTTGGGCTTATATTATTCTACAAGCGATACTTGGGTTTCCTATATGGAATTACAATAATGGTCATAGAGGTATATGATTATTTTTATTCCATGAGAATCACTTAGGTTTTCTATGTAGAATTACATAGATGGGCTTAGAGGTTGAAACTTATTATTATTCCATGATTGGAACTAGAATTATTTATATGTAATTACGAGGATGGGGTCAAAAGGAAATACCATTATATCATACCTTGGTGGATACCTGGGATCCCATGAGAAATTCCATTAACCGGCTAGTTGGTAGATGAGTTTATAGTACACTTGGAGTGATACCTATGTTCCCTATTATTAATTCTTTGTATGGGGTCAAGAATTCAATTAATTAATCCAATGATGTTATTTCCTTTTAAAATAACTTACTTGGATTGATTCAACACTTTCCATAAATGATATGCCAATTTAGTTCCTTATCCAAAACTAAAATGTCATAGGACTTATTCAACAATTATATGAATATGATCAATTAGGGATGCCATTGGGAGGAGCCTCATCCCCAAATCCTTATATATAAATAAAAATCATAAGTAATAAGAATACAGAGACATTCTGTCATAGGTTGAAGAATGTGATCTCTGTTAGGTTTCCTTTGAGGAACCCAAACTTGACTAAGTTATATTTATTTATTTAAAGGATTTTTTATACCTTCACACCTATGTAATTTATATTCATATACTAGAATTCATAATAAACTATTGGTTGTGGCCTAATGATTTTATCTCAAATGTTGTTCAGGTAATTGTTTCAAACTCAGACAGAGTACATGGTTTTAGGATGAGGATTCATGATAGTGTTATTTTTTATAAACATGGATATGCGATCATAGGTTAATTGCACTGATCTAGTTGTTTGGATGATCATGAATAAATCCTTTTGAATTTTATTCTTTTCATTATGCATGTATTGTATGCCATCTTCTTTGTATTAATATTTTCTATTTGATACTAATATGAAACCATCATGTATATGACAATAGTTATGGAATTGGTATTTTTATTATTATTGGGATAGGTTATTTCCTTATCCTTTCACTTTTACTTATTTTGATATTGGTTTATATATGAGATACCATTATTATACTCTGACTGTGAGGGTATTTTCTCTACACCATAACACTACTGGTTCCTCACTACAAGTAGCCTCTCGCATAGGGGGTGGTGCACCTGAGGACATGTGGTGAACTATCTAGGGGAACTATATTAGTACCTCTAATTTTGGGACATTACAAAGCACCTCGATAATGGAGTAACATGTTTGACACATTCATGACTAATTAAGGTTTTATGTGATGTGGCTCCAATCATTGTTTTTTATGTTATATGATAATGGAACAAATACCATGCTACCAATATATGTGAATGACATATTTCTAGAACGTATATATTTTTCATAGATTCAATAACAAAAGTGTAGTGTGTCTAGAAGGTATAAATTGAAGGACCTTATCCATGTCAATAAAACATGGGGATTTAGATAAAGGGGGATATAAAAGCTGGTACATTGGTGTTATTATATAATGAATACATCTATATGATCATTGATAAATTTCATATGACTGTATATAAGAATTTATTGATCCCCATTTCTATATACGTCATGTTATCAAATGTATAGTAAAAATAATAATATTATGTGGTTTGGTAAATGAAAAAAATTCCAAATACATCATTTATTGATAGATGGAATTTCATTATGAATTTCAAATAGACATGCATTTCCTATTCAATAGGAGTATTATTTTTATTTCAAACCACAAAAGGGAGAACTGGGAAGTTATGTCATATCTAATTAGATACTTAAAGGGATCAGATGATAAAACACTATTCTTTGAGTAATTAATCTATTGTTTAGATTCAGGGATGTTGATATTTTAAGGATTCATATACATGTAGGGACACATTATGGTTCATGAAAATGTTTGAAAGAATAGATGTAAGGTAGATCTGTTGATTGCAGCACGCAGTTACGTTATCTACAATAGAATCATAATACATAGATGAAATAGAATCAAGAAAGGAGTTAGTTTGGTTCATGTTATTTACAAAATAACATAAATTAGAACCAAAAGGAATAGTTTTATTATACAATCATCAGAGTGTAATTCACCATGAATTAAATATGAAATTTCATAGGATAGTTGAACACATTAACCCAACATTATATTTCATTTAAAATATAGTGAAAGATAAATTGTTATATATATAGGAGATAGTTGGGAGAAAAAAATTTATATTAAATGTTCATAAATATTAAATTATATGAAATATTGAGGATACTCCATGTCTTTGTTAAACTCTAGTGAATTGAAGATGATAGAGATTGTGATAGGAATGAGGATGGGGGATGAGTTTTTCTTAGTATTCGAGGATAAAAAAGAGATCCATGATATAGTATTAAATAAAACTATTATGGGGGATTTGAATCCTTCTAAAATCACCTAAATTCAATTTACTATATGATACAACTTCTATTGATCATTTCAATCGTGTTAAGAACATGAAACCAAAAGAATTCAGTATGTGGGATCTGGTTACTATATAGTGGTGAAATTTTGATGTGTATATAGTTAATCGAAGTGGAGGTCTTCTAGATGTATTGAATAAAGTGGTGAAAACTAATGGGAATAATAGGTTGAACGAACCCAATGGTAGGTTGACCACAATAATTGGATTTCATTTTAACTTGATCAAATGACAAGGAACCTGTATGAAATTGGGGCGGTAAAATCTAATAATTTTTACATGAGTGTTACTTTGAAAATATTAAAAGATTCAACTTAGTGCAATTGCTGTCTCTTATGATAAAGTGGTTTTAATCCATATTTTTCTGAAATATAATAGTTGATAATGTTCTCATGCTGATTTAGAATGAAATTAGAACCCACATCATGTTTTTTGGAAAATATTCCTTTCATGTTTTTTTATTTGGTTGCATTTTGTTGTGTTAGTTATTTGATGAATGTGTTATTAATGTGACTTAGAATAGTGATTGGTGTGGATAGACTTCCAAAATTCTTACGGATTAAGATTACAGGGAATTTATGATGGTTTTATTTTCATAGGTTATAAAATCTTTCAAGTGTGATCAATTAAAAAAATGAATATATATCTTCTGGTGGTTGTATGTGTTGTCCTTCCCCATCTTGTATATGAATACTATATCTTGATTTAGTGAGTCATATTAATAAATAACATAATGAATTAAATAATGGAAGTGAAAAAATAACAATTAAATAAAAAATAATATTACTTTAATTGAGATCTGAAATGATGAATTTGATGTTCTATAACTAAAATAAATGTAAAATAATAGTAAGATACTATGAAAATATTATGAAAGTAAAAAAATACCATAAAAATCAATAAAATATAATATTTATAGGTTCTATACCAATAATGGTGTAGTGTAATGAGTCTTTGCCTAAGGAGAAATAGTCATAGATAAGCTTCCTATTCAATATCCTTAATTGGATGTATCATGTAGTAATAGTGATAATTATTGTGTGACTAATTAATATTATACTCTTAAACATTGAAACCTCAAAATTTCATGGTGTCACACCATGAAAAAAAACCTTAATGTTACTGTCATTATCATATATCTCCTATGTCAAGAAACAAAATTTAAATCAATTATAGTTTTATTTCTAAGGAATTATTGTTCTCTATGTTTTCAAACACCTATAGTGAAATTAGAATCAACTTTGGTGTTTTAACCTGTATATCCTTTAATTCATATTTGGTGACATGAATCCATTACATCATGAGAACATCCAAAAATAGTTGAGTGGATTCTAAACTCCATCATGTTATTCTGTCATAGTTACAATGATTTAATCCTTTATAACCTCTATTTTGAGATAATCATATATAGCTTTTTTGAATTAAATTTCCATACCCATCTTAGCATCACTCATCCAACTACATTATAGTGACTCATCCTCAACTCTATGTAAAATATGTTTTTCTAATATAAACAATTTTCCTATAGTTAATCTAATATAAATTTTTATAATTATTATATATCCCTTTTGTTTGGGTGTTCAGTCCCAAAAAACCATAGTCATGGGATGATATCAATGGTAATGGTGTATTCATATCCTTTACACATTCTAATTCATTCACACATGATATTTTTGTGTTCTAAAAAAACTGTTGTGGTATGGTTTTTCTATAATTTTAATGAAATTCTATATAAATTCTATGTTTTTCGATAATTCATTATTCATTCAAAAAAACATAACAAAATACAAAAGATCTAGAAGAATTAAATTCATTAACTATACAGGACCATTATGAAAATTTTAATATAATGAAAATGTTTCAAATTACCACCAAACAAAATTATTTTCTTTTTTCCAAGAAATAAAATAACAAAAAGGTTTAAAATGAATAAATGGACCCTCCAAAATATAATAAGAACCCCAATAACATTAATAAAATTTAGTATTAACTGAAGATTAATAAATATCAACATTATTATTCTTCCGACATATCCAATCCTTCTTAATTTTTTAATGCACACAAAAATTCCTCTTCCCATCCATTATTACTTTTCAACCATTCCTTGGACATATATTCCAATTTTTTTATCTAATATTATGGAAAATTGACACTCAATACCCATAAATATCAAAAGAATTCATTTATGAACATTTTAAATTCCATTCACATTATAAATAAGCTTAACCAATTCCCTAGTCCACACTTTTTATTATTTAAAACTCACTAATATAGTTTAATTTTTCAAAGAAGGTTTCGATGAAAAATTGAGTCTCAACCATGGTTTCAATGTTTAGATTCTTCATTTATTTTAAAAAATATATCTTATAGGATATATTTCATCTCCATAACATTATCATTATTTGATATCCTCATGAAACTAAATATAACAGTTAAAATAACATAATTCATAATGTGATATTTCTTATTAAAATAACCACAATATAATCCATTATTTCATCTTTAATACAAAATAATTGAGGCATAACATACGTAGAAGGTAAATCATCATTGAATCAAACTCTTAATATCTCATGGAAACTTTTTATATTCCCACACATGGAATTATAACCTGGAAGTCCTATGTAACACCAATCTTAATCATTATTCTTAATATAAAATTCATGTTGAAGTCCAATAGAAAATAAGTCTAGAATGAGAAATTGTTTGGTAATTTTTCTTCCTATGAAATTATTTCATGCCTAAAACAAGATAAGAAATAAATATTAGAAGTATGATAGGTAAAAAGGTAAAAAGTGGTTAAAATGGTTTTAATTTTATCAATGTATATTAAAATATAATATATCATTTATGATATAAATGTGAAATTTTAATATTTATCTTTCTTATGAGAATATATCAAAAAAGAGGGTATTAGAACGAATATGGGGGAAATGGAGTTGAAAATATCTTAGAAATCAGATTATAAAATATTGATAAATAACTCATGGAGATAATGTTATCTAATAATTAAATAAATAAAAACATTAAAAATTAAAAATTAGGGAAACAATTTAACCTTTAAATCATTTTAGATTTCAACCACAAAGTGGAAAAAAATTATTCCAAATGAATTATACCAAAACCATTTATCATTTATTTCCATGATTGTTCTGAAATTTTCATGTAAAAATATAGTTTGTAGTGAGGCAATTATCTTATGAACTTTTGTTGATGAAGAATTTAAGAGTGTCCAAGAATCCCTCAAAAGATCATAATATCAAATAATCTCCTCAATATTTTAACATCATGCAGAGATATAAAAACCAATATAAGTCAAATTAATTCAGTATATGAAAGTTTTAAGATTATGAGAAATACTATAGTCCCCTAACATAAATAATATTCACCCCTAGATTACAAAATGGGACTAAATTCCTTAATATGTTTAGGAATTTGTGATTTTTTATAGTGGGTTACTGAAATTATATTGCTACACTTGAAGAAATGATAATTATAAAGAATAAAATCATATAATCTCATTTAATTTTTTTTTAAAAATTATTAGTTTAATATAAAATATAATTTATTGGTAATATTTATAAATCTTAAAATGTATAAGAATATATGGGTGGCAGCAAAATGCTGAGTAAAAGAGTGATCACTAGGATAAAAACATTATGTGTAGGGAGAAAGATCCTATGAATTTATGGTAGAATCCCCTTATACCAAATAGAATTATATTTTGGTGATGTTTCTCTAGTGAGTGAATCCATTGGATTTGTAATACATAATAATTCAGTGATAAAAACTAATGATAGGGCCATCTACTTTCCATAATTCTTTACATGAGTGATCTCGGTGAAAGCTAGTGTAGGAGGTGTCATCTTCAAATATGGAAATGTTGAGATCTCAAGGGGAGATGTGGAAAACAGATCCCATAACCTTCTAGAAGAGTACTTATCTATGAATATTCTCAAATATTCTGACTACTAGTGTCATTTATTAATGAATTAGTACTATGGATTGTGATGCTCAGGGTGGCAGTAGTGTAAGGTATTTTCTATATAGTATCATCTATGTTGAATTAAACCTAATTGATGGAGAGTTTGTGTAGAAAGTTTCTTGAGTAGTGAGATTTATCTATTTCTAGTCCTTAGTGGCTAGGCCATTTCCCTTCTTTTGTGCCTCAATTTAAAATTCTAATAGAGCCTCTATATCATTAGAAAATACTAATTTATTAAGAAATATTATTATAAAATACGAGACTAACTGGGTATGTTGAAGTGAGGGTGGTATGAAAAGAAGGTCAAAATGTCTATAAAAGATCTCTATATGTGGTATGGACGACTCCAGCGATTTATATTATATATGATATATTAGTGGTTTCTATGAAAGTGGTTTCATTAGAGGGTAAAGAAATTCCATTCAAATAATTTTATAGTGGGATTTATATTCCACAATGATATGATACAAAGAATCATCAAAATAATTTTCATACTATTATTTATAAATTGAATGTAGTGGTGCCTCTATATAGATGGTTTTCACTCTACCTATTACTATTTTAGAGGCAGAACAAGATGTATAAATATCCTAGGAGTGGATTTTAATTCCAAATTCCTCCCCTATAAGATATCCATATCATCTTCCCACTCAAAGAACTTTATTTATACCTTAATTGTCTCATCATGGAGAATTGTGGTCTATCAATATGCGGAAAATTTCTTCGTGAGAATAGGGTATGTGATGAGTCAAACCCCCATAGATGTTTTTCCAAGTATATAATAATCTTTCCCTCTATTTTAGTACAATCAGCATTCTTTATTTATTCTTTAATAATAGGGAAACTTATTTTACCATATTAATGTTATGTACCCATTTTTAAATAGTAAATATTATATAATTGTCATGATGGTACAAAACCTATTTCATATCCTATTTTCCTAGCCTATCATGAGTTATTTCTTTATTTATTTTCCTTAGATGTTCAATACTAATTTGGGTTCTTTTAGATAAGGATTGTTCAAGCTAGTTAATTGGTCAATAATGATCATCATACACCTTTGATGGGAAATATATTCTTGTTTGGATATAAAATGATATTAGTATAATATAAAATTACAATGAACTCTAACATTTAGATTCCTAACCCAAATATAAAATCATATAATTGGAGGATCTAATATTTTCATCTCAATTTTAATTTAACAATATTTTAATGTCAACTCAAGAATGGAAAAAATATAAAGTAATATCTTACTAAGCCTACACTCTAACTTGATGCATTTGATTAAACTGAATTCCTTATAGGAATATTTTACCATCTTGAAAATATTAATCTACTCTACATTACACATATTCAACCTCTAATTTTTTTCATATCCTACATTAGAAATTATCAAGCCTCTATTGGGTTTTATGGTCAATGAATTACAACAAGTAATTCAAGTACATATCTTTTTAATTATCACTTTAAGAATAATGACACAATTATAGTATTAGGTTTTAAGTTGATGAAGAGGGTGATGAGGGTCTTTGAGAAATACTTAGAGGGATTTTATGTGATGGATAATGTTTCTTGGTTTTTTATTTTTCTGATTCAAATTTAACAATTTTATTTTTTGGTTGGTTTTCATTTGGATTTTTATTTGATATTAACGGTTTTGTTACATTCCATATAGAAATAAATACAGGGTAATAAAATTTTAAATAAATTTTTAATTTTTTTGGTAGATGGTTCGGAACTAAGGTGTTAGTTTAAATAGTTATAGGAACTATTATAGGTAACATAGGGGAATACTGTAGTCTGAAGGAAATTTGGGAATAGTGGAGGTTTTAAAAGTATACAAGAGGGTATTTATATGTGTCACATCAATTTGGAATGTGAATGGATACATATTGGAGTATTATGATCACTTGGAAGGAGATGTTTCAATAATATAGGATTGGATTATCTCGACTCACAAAGGGTTTTTCACTGAATTTTACACATAACCCAAATGTATTTTGAACAATGTAAAATTTTTCAAGTCTGATTCACTTGTCCAAAAAATCAAAGTATTCTACTCTTTGAAGCCTCTAAATTTATTGGGTATTGGGATAAGAAGTTATGACAAGGTATTTGTATTTTTTATTGTGAAACTCCATATGTTTTAGGTTCATGGTTTAGAAAAACATGATGAGAATTATATCCCATATAATATTGAATTAAAAAATTATTATGGAGTCATATTATGATTCTATTATTGGTCTAAATCCATCCACATTAAAGTAAATTTAATGGGGGTTATGTCATAGTATGATGATGTCCCCATGAAATTAATGTATCAAATGATATATTTTTTTTTCTCAATTGATTATTGGTAAGTTCTCCCAAAATATGATCATTTTGGGAAATAAATAATACAGAAATATCTTATATTGTTGGGAAATAAGATGTTATTATGATCATAATTCCTAATTTTTTGTTACATTGTTCCCTTAAAGCTATATTATGGGATTTTAGGAAATTACCATAGAGTTTCTATGATGTGTATTCCTAAAAATCACTAATGTTTTTAAATAGGAATAAAAAATATGGAAATAAAACAATCATTTTTTTGGTTCCAAACTA
Source organism: Viscum album (assembly GCA_963277665.1). Lineage (NCBI taxonomy): Eukaryota > Viridiplantae > Streptophyta > Magnoliopsida > Santalales > Viscaceae > Viscum > Viscum album. The sequence goes on from OY728150.1 coordinate 650,144,701, forward strand.
TGGATTCATTTAAATTAAGGTAAAGAAAAGACTTTCATTATTTTATTCAAACTTTTCTGAGAGAGATATTCCCTCTTTGAAGGTGTTTATAATGAGATTTAACTATTATATATAGATATTGAGTAGAGGTTCTCTCTCCCATTGGATATTAATGGATCCATGTGGATAGACTCGGACTACCATGAATTGTCCTAACCATTGCTATTCAGTTTTCCTGGATAGAGTTTTAATCATTATTTAAATAATCATACCTTTTATCTAGGTGGAAATTTTCATTGGGTGATTCAATATTCATTCTTACTAATAGCCTTATCTATTTAAATATTATCATTATCAAATTCATATATAAGAATTTATTAGAATTCACTTAGTTATTGGATTTTATTCTTCCCATTATTGGGAAAGGTTGTGGTCATATTCAACACAAAAAGTAAGACCTTAGATCTATCTCCACTAATAAATAGTTTGAATTCCTATAGATGATCATTAATGGGATCATATAAATTGGTGTTTCAAATATTTTCTTGTATTCCCACAATGAATAATATGTCTTTACACACTAATCCTTCAAACCATCACTAATTTTATATTTCATTATTCTCATTATCTCACAATTGGTAGCTTCTATTTTCCACTTGTTTATAGATGATAAAGAGTTATATAGTTTTATTAAATTATAAACTTTTCTAGTGATCCCATTATCAAGATAATTCCCTAGTCATTTCATAAAAATCATAACAGTAACAATGGTGTTTCAAATCATCAGACGACGATCTTTCTTTGAATCACAATCACTTCATTGGTCGTGTTCAAAAATCTAGCCACATATTTCACCCATTGTGAAACAAAATCCATGCATACTAGTATTCTAGTGTTGATAAAATAATCATAGAGGTGTCCTAAAAATTTATTTCCCCAAAAATTGAATACCTTCACATCCAAAGTATATTTTTTTCATTTTAGTTTACTTTAAAATTTTCTATTTTCATTGACATAGATCAAAGCTTCTGATGAATTCTATTTCATCTTTTTATAGAGTGGGACAATAAAATAAACTTTATAAGAATATATCCACTATTCAATCATCCCCTTCATTCACTAAAGTATAAGATTAATGAGAAAAAATTTATTCTTTTCATCTAAATTTTGAGATCACATTGTTTAATTTAGCCATTACAACATTGATTTTATAGAAGGGGATCATCCCAAAATTAATGTGATGCAATAATAAGAAATATGTTTTACTGTTGATTAGAGAAAATATGGATAAATGTTCTCATTTACCAAATAAATTTTTATATCAAAAAACCATGGGAAATCATGTATATTGGTATATAAAATATTATCATCTTAGAACTTAATGAAAATTTCTGTCTTCTATTAATATCTACATTCTTGACACACCTATCTCTGGTTGGTACAAAGGCTACAATTTTTCCCTAGTGTGGTATAGTAGTTGACTAGGGTAATCTCACATGAGGTTATTCATAGTGGCTCACCCCCTAATCCAATGGCCCGAAGGCCTTAAATTTTTATTGATTTTGATAATCCACCATTCAAGGGATGAGGTGGAACCCTAAAATACCCATAGGCGAATGATTATATGCCCGTAGGCCATAGAGGAATTCATTTCCCGTAGGCACAAGCATTACATACAACCCAGACTAACAACTTGGAATTGGCCCTCCCCAGCACCTTCATCGTGAAATCAGCTCTCAACGTTCGCATGGCTGTTTGGATAGGCATTCCCGTGCATGCATAGGCTTGTCCCAATGGCAGGTACCATACTATCTCATTCTTAAAATCCATTTAGATTCTGATATGGTGAAAGCTCCTTGGTCATCCTTCTTGTAGAGCTTGTTCCTTGTAGGTTTGTCTGGTTTGCATCTACACAAAGGTGGCCCGAAGGCCTTGAAATGTCCCGAAGGCCCAACTGACCCGAAGGCCTGGGTTCTCAAAGGCCAATGAAGGACTCTGAGACCAAATCGGAGGCCCGAAGGCCCAAACGGGGGCATATTCCCAGCTGCTATAGTGCCAAACAATGACTGCTATAGTTCCCTCTACAGTACCTTCTATAGTACTGCACAGTTCCTGCTACAGTACCTGCTACAGTATTGCTACAGTAATGCTACAGTATCCCGGAAATTCTTCCTCTGCCTGGATTTGATCCCTGGTCGCTTGGATGCACCAATAGAGACCTTGCCAACTGGGCTAAGGCTCATGTTCTCACCCCCTAATCCAATTTTACATTTTATTTATTTTTTATTTTTTAGGTTTTTAAAATAAGGAAAAATATTTTAGTAATAAAAATATAATTCAAAAGTAAAACTATCATGCCAATAAAAATAGAATGAAGTTAGAAAAGAAAGTGCTTCATCATAGGGTTGGTTTCATGGGATCCTTCATTAATCGTTATTTTTTTGATAATTTACTATTGAAATCTCATCTATGAATTATTACCAATAAATTTATTGAGTGTGAAATATATCATACCTATGAAATTTTTTTTCATTCCATTTTTCCCATAATCCTATAATTAACATTAATGCCACACATCAAACAATATTTTGGAACCACCCATGACCTAGCTCAATCATATATATCTATATCTATTTGGATAAACTAAAATCCATCATATAAATATTTTTTCCAACAAAAGGGATGGAAAGATGAAAATAAAATAATAGAAATTATTTATTTTATTCATGTCTTCATTGTTAATCTATGCACATATATAGTTATCTCTCTTTCACTATAAATAGAATTAAAATTTTAATTGATTAAAGAGAAGAATTCATGAACACTACATACCTCTCCCAAGGCCAATCCTCAGGTTAGTCACTCGTTATATAGTTTAATTTATCATGGTGTAAGAGAGATGGGGGATATATATATATATCTATATATGTATGTATCTATGTATATATATATATATATATATATATATTAATGAGATAAACAATGTATTTAAAACCTGTAAAATTGGTGATAGTGAAAATAAATAAATTAAAATAATGTATAAAATTATACTCTACAGAGAGGCATCCTCCCTGCAGGTGGGTCTAAGATCACCTATAGTTTGGTGAAACACCATCAATTTATAAGAAAAATATTGTCTTGTCTTCATTATTCATTCATATCTTCGTGTATCCTTTTCTAGATAAAATTTTCAATATTTTTATTCCATGTTTAGATATCCTTAAAATTATACTCTAATTATCCAACAAGGAGGCATGACAGATTTCACTTCTTATATCATTATATCTACAAATTCATTTGTATATGAATTCAAATTTTCCTCATCCTTTTTATCAGGTAGAATCTAGCAAATCTATTTAGCTTACATTTGATATAGGTAATCCACATTGCAGATGGGCTGTGTAACAAATCCACATTATTGATGTGGGACATAAGAAATCCATATATCCAATGTGTGACTTATTTGACTCATTATTTTTTAAAAATATCAAGCTTACTTGGTTCAGATGTAGTGTTAGTGTTGATCCATGGTGATCTGAGTCATTATGGTGGAATTATTTCTCAAGAACTGGCTCTATCATTGGTGGACATGGAGGTCTTTAGTATCTATCGAGAACCTTAAGAAATAATTGTTAGTTTTGGGTTAGACAAATTAAATAAGTGAAAATAATTGGTTTACCTTATGAAATATGTGATAGTTTGTATTAACATTACCCAATTAATTAAATTATAAGGGTAACTTTATGAAACTCTTTGGTTACGATTGCATAGTTGTTTAAATCACCAGACTACTATTATGAAATTTTATTATTACCTTTATGTATCCAATATAACTTTGGATTTACCATTAAATAAAGATGTTTCACCATTATATGTCCTTGGACATATTTATGTAACATTTTCCAAACCTTTCTGCATCTAGTAAAAATCATACGTTACCCATATGTATCACCATCTAACCATATATAGAATTGAACATACCTTCCCATAGGGGAACATGGACTTTAAAAAGATCCAACCTTACCATTATAGAGTGAATTTTAGCCTTGCACAATGATTAAGATCCTTGAATTACCATTACATTATGGATACTCTTCCCTTAAAATTATATCTTGACCTATATACAATCCTTTCAATCAGATGGTTAACCTTACAAAAGATTGGAAAATAGTGCACTACAATTACTTATCTTCCCAAAAATACTCTTGCATAATGTTAAAGAATAATTTACCCATACATAGAGATTATTCCATGCATAAGGGTAAACAAAAATTCAGAAATTTTATACTTTTATTCAAATTAATCATTTTTCTCTCCCTTTCACCAAACTATTATGTAATGTAAATAACCCACATTTTATTTATGTAAATAATTACAAAGTTAAAATAATTATATAAATTAAAAATAAATATAAAAATGCATTAAATTTTTCATTTAAAATATTTCCATCCAATACCCCCACACGAAAAATATTTTTATTCTCAAGCATTAAATCTCAACATTAAATATAAATGGAACATAAATGACAAAAAAATAAAATTTCTAAAAAAATGGAAAAAATTATTTTCAATGTTAAACTAAACATTCATGTTTCATATAAATTTCATTTCAATTTCACACATTTCTAAAAAAAAGTTACCATACATATTTTACATTATCTTTTTACATATTGATGTGTCTTCTCCTTTAATTCATTAAATATTCTCAATTAATTATTATGAATCAAGTCAAGTCCTGATCTAGCTCACAAAAAATTATTTTCTCTCATATCTAGTGATATAGATTAACTTAGAGTTGCGATCTTACAATGAGTACATGAACCATTTCGATAAGCAAACAAAGGACCAACTTTATCCACTTCGAAATGAATAAAAAATCACAAAACAATCATGGGGACTATGAAATCAAGGTTTTAATGACCTTGAGGATTACTGTAGATAGGTTTTGATGTGAAAACGTTTAAGTATCAAAGACGTGTTACTTATTAATCTAAATCTCAATGATCTCTCATATCTTATTTTCCTCTAGAAAATCCATCATGATATCCTCATTTATCTCTAATATGTACATCAATAAATTTTCAATATGTTTAGGGAGCTCCATATGAAGAGTTGCATATTGATCTAAATCTCATTGATCTATTATATGTACATAAATATGTGAATCAAAATTATTAAACTCTAGATAATTGTTGTATTCTTGGATCTATATCAATATTTTGTTGTTATATGGATGCTTTTAAAGTAATGTTACACCCAAAACATCCAAGGTACGTTTCTCTTGGAATAATACAATAGTTTGTGACATACACAACATCGAGTTCAAGTACACCACGGAGTTCAAGCACACCACGACCTATAAAACTCACCATTTAAAAAGATGTTATGAATAGTAATAACCATATATTTAATTTTATATATATATCATATAATTTTAACATTCATCTTTCGTGTTTCTTAGACATAGTATATGGACAAATTAAATTTTTCAGAAAAAAGAAGTATTTTTTTAAATGCGGGTTTTCAGCCTTTTAATTATGAACCCTTTTTAAATACCATATTTTACACTTTTATATATTAAATTTGATTCAATTAAATTAAACTTTATAATAAGGTTATAAAAAATTAGTTTGGATAAATTTATTTTACTTTTCTAATAACTTTCATTTTTTGATGAATAGTGAAAACACAAAATTTTAATTAAAAACAACCTTTTTAATCGAAATAATTTATAGTGTTAAATTTTAAATTTGAGTGGTTTTAAGGTATAATTAAATAATATTGTTATAATTTAATATAATTTAGGTAATTGGATGTAATTTCACATTTAAATTATATATAAACACATGTCGATCTTTTGATAGTTTTTACATCTTAAAAACCCGTTTTTTGATTTTGACAATGAGAATTAATTTTAATTAATTTCTGAAACTTATTTGTTTTGAATTTTAAAAAATGGATTCCATATTTTGAATAAAGAGGTCCAAATTGTGTATATAGGTTACTTTTAGTTTCAGGCATTATGAATAGTTACTTCAGTAAATGTTTTATTTACCATGCTTAAAGGGTAAATTCGGTAAATAAGAGTAAAAATAATATTTTAATAATATTAAAATTACCTTAACAGATGTACTAACCCTATTATATAATAAATTACTGACCATGGTCATCCTGAGGTCGATTTTGGGACCCCATGGAGCCACTTGGGAGTGATAATGGCATTTTATATTCATTAATTTAAAGTAAAGAGAAAAATAACATAAGCATATATCTTTTAGTAAAAAAACTTTTATATGAGGTTATATAATTGATCACTTAAACTATAAATATTAATTAGAAAGATAAAATTATTTCCTACATAATGGTATTTTATTTATATTTTTTAGTCATAAAATAAATATATTTATTTAGGACACAATAATGATGCAATATTTTCCTTATTAATGATAGAATCAAATAATGATATTATAAATATTAAAATAAATATAATATGAAAGTTTTTATGACATCAAAAAATTTTCTAGGTGGGTATAAAATGCTATAGTTTATTTGATGTATTTTTTTTCATGTAATCAAGCTTTGTTTACTTTCACAAAAACCAAATACTAAATAGTGTCAAAATTAAAATAAATGAGTTTTTAAAACAAATACTATATTATTAAATTAAATAGTAGTCATAAAAATATAAGGCTAATACAAATGACTTATATAATAATATATATGTAATTAATGATCCACTTGAGGTTCTCTTGTCATTTTATAGTAATTTTATTAATCATATAATATAAAAATACAAGGAGACATGATAAATGTTAAACTATTTAACCAAGAGTTAAATCTAAAGGATAAGGTTAATATGGTAGCCTAGACTTGTCTAAAACCTATTAATTGAGAGGATATATACACATAACATCCAAATTCTCGAAATAAATTCATTGGTAGCCATTATAAATCGAAAAGTATTTTATAATAAAATAATATTTCAAGCTTTTCTTAAAGTGACCCTCACCTCTCTTATAAAAATAGTACTTCCCCATCACTCAAAATCACACCTCCAAAGCCATTTGGCTCAACTTAACCCTACTCTAATATCCTCCCAACTACCCTAAATTCAGCCTATAGGACTTAATTTGATCATAAATCCAACATAAGGACCCCTTTTTATCAAATCAAAAGGAAGATATGGAAGAATAGATAATAATTTCATCACCTCTTTCAAAGTTCTTTTTTTATTCCACTTATCCTTTCTTTGTTATGTGCATACCAAATTAATAACTCTAGTACCTTCTATGTACTATGATGTTATTATAAATATGATACAACCATATTCATTATTCTATCAATCGTATGAATGACAAAGTCACCAAACGTGTGTACGTACGACTTACCGTCTCCATGTCGTGGTGTAGTTTGTTATTTAACACTTCATTATTTGGATGTGTATAATAACGAGTATAATTGATTTCAATAATAAATATAACTTGTTAATGATTCTATATGTATGATATATCATCCAATTACATATGATTTTACCATTAATAGAATGATATTGTCTCTCGTGCATACGTACGGATTACCGTCTCCATGAACATGATGAGATTCATTACCCATCGTAACCATTCAAGAATAATTTTTATTTTATGATTAAAAATAATGTTTAAGAACTTAATATCATTCTATATATTAATAAAACATATCCTATTCATAACAAACATGACTTACATAACAAAAAATATAAAGGAAAATGAATCAGTTAACACTTGAAATGATGATACTACTGAAATATTATTTACAAAGCAATATTAAAAGGTCATATATGATATGTTATTTATATATGTGTATTACTTTATAGTTTAATAAAAATTATTTAACCATTATATATGTTGTAAATGTACCCTCTACTAAATAATAATACAAGGTAAGGGTTAATTTTACAATCTCTTTATTATCTGAGGTTGTTAATACGTAAGTATCTACTAGAACATCTTGATCATCTGCATCCGTGTTTCATAAAAATGTATTTCAAAACATTTTTACTATATCTTATAATATGTTTTAAATTCATTTATACCCTCTTTTTACTTTATATAGAATTTTTTGAAAGGAATCTTTCCATCTTTTTCCAAATAAGGTACTTTATGATTGTTTCGACAAATTAAGGTAAGAATGATTTTTTAACTTATATAGTGGGTGCGATTATTTTCTATCATTATAAAACCTTCGAATATTCCCTTAAAATATTATAATAATATTTTCAAAATAAATGTTTTATTTTATAATTATGTGACATTTAAATGATTTCAAAATATAAATAGATATTTTTCTAAAATGGTAATGATTTCATCTATGTCAACATTCTTTGATAGATTTTACACTTATTTGAAGTTGATTTATTATGATAAATTCTTCCATATTATATTGAAGTATTTTTGATATGTTTGAGTGTGTATGTGTTATTTTTATACAATTCATGGTCTATGGTTAATGTAATAACATTTCATATGCTACTTTTAATACGAATGTTTGTGTTATGTTTCATCCTTTTTAAATAAGGAATGTATTGGACTTAGTAACTGATGGGTGGAGCCTAATATAGATCTTTGATGCATCAGTAGGTCTCATGAGAAAAACTAGTGTCTTGGAACAAGGCCTTGACAAAATCTTATTTTTAGTCTTGGCATGAGGCCTTGACTATGTGGTTATGATGTCCGACATTATGCATTCCGTCATTATGAAATTAGCTATTGATATTACCTGTGATTATTCGTCTAGTAGAATATCTATGTGATTATGTAAATGGAATTGTTTGATTTATCTTTTTCATATTATGCTGAACTTTAATTTTAAAATGATTGTATTTTAATCTAATAAATTTCCATAAATGTATATTTTTATTTATGATAGTTTCATCTATATTGTTATCCTTACTGAGAATCTGAGCTCACCCCTTTTTTATGTTTTATTTTTCCCAGGATGTGAATAATTATATTATGATTAACTTACAGGAATATGCTAATGGATATGAGTGCATTCAAAGGGGACACAATGTTGTTATTTTTCCATTTCATGATGTAATTTAAAACTTATGTATGTAACTAGTCCTTCCATGGATACTAAACTGATTGGTACTTTAGGAAATGATTCCTTATATTATGCCAACGGCTTGTAATAATGCACAGACAGCAGGTAAATAGGGTTGGGGCTTTACAGTTGGTATCAAAGAAACTTTAGTACAAACCTAGGAAGCTATATTTAGAAAAACTCTGATTAGAGTACATTACCCTAAGATAGAATTTGAGGATTAGTATAGAAGAACTTCTTAGAATTTTTGAAATGTAAATATTTTGTGTATTTTCCAAGAGATACATCCTTGTCTAGATACGATCTTGTAGAGGCGGCTTTGCCACATATGTACCTAGGAGTTAAAACTCTAACTAGGATTTTCAGGTTTGACCTTGGGTATCCTGGTACATGACAATGGGCCTTTCTTCACTCTTGGTTACGACACTCCCGGGGGATATGCTAAGGGTAATTCAAAAAACAAATTACACCATTACGAATGATTTATGAGTAAATACTTCCTCAAAGATAACAATTTTATGATTATGGATTTTATCTATAAACTGTTCAATTTATGTTAAGTGATTTACAAGTTTGGAATTATGTATTGGGATTCATAAACTAATCTAGTGTATGCCATTGTTTAGAAATAGAGCCTAGTTTAAGGAATGGAAATTGTATCAATGAATGTAATCCATGTAGGGATTTCCCTCATACTCAAGATAATTATAGCGGACCTGTTGATGCAAATGGTGTGGATTAGCTTATCAACATACTTGGAAAAATTACCCAGGTTACGAATAATAACCCTACCCATATGGAGCACCCTGATCTCCAAAGTGGAGGATTAATGTTAGACTGATTCATGGGGAAACAACAACCAATATTTAATGGGACTATAAATACACTTGTAGCTGAGCAATTGATAAGTTCCTTAGAGAAAATATTTCATTATTTGGGGAGTAGCGAGAGGGAAAAGTTTCCATGGTAGTTTATCACCTCACGGGAGATGCAGATCAATGGTAGTATTTAATTCAAAAAATAAAGGAGGATTAAGAAGTACCAAATATTAAATGGAGGGAGTTTAAAGATATTTTAGTAGAACAATACATTCCTCGTGACCATCAAGAATATATAGAAATGTAATTTCTGGGTCTGAGGGAAAAAGAGGATGAGAATGTTGTAAAGTACGAGGCTAACTTTAAAAAGTTAGTAAGGCATGCAACAGATTATATATGTAATCCAAAGAGTAATATTTATCGATTCTTTTATGGGTTTAAACCATTTTTTCCGTTGAGTATTAGTCTCACAATCCTTCTTGACATATGAAGATATAGTTTCATGTTCTATAAAGACAAAAATGGAAGTCTATATGCCTTATGACATTAAATTAAAGTAAGAGAAAAAGATAATAGTGAATCCAGAGACAGATAAAGGGAAAAAGGGAAAGACGGATTTTTCCCTTTTGTGATAATTGTGGGAAGAAACACCCCCGAACATTTTTAAAAGGAATGATAGTTTGTTACAAAAGTGTAGAAAAAGGTCACCAAGCTCGTGATTGCAAAGGAAAGAAAGAGGTTGTCAATGTTGAATGCTACAATTATAGAGAAATGGGTAATTATGCTGATGAATTTACTATGTTCCAAGGAAACTTACCTTAGAAAAGGACAAGGGATAAAGGCTAATCTTATGCTATTACTACAGTTGAAGTAGAATAATTAATGTATTAGTATTTTTGGATTCAAGAATTATATTCTGGTTATAAGAAGAATTTGATATATAGAAGGATTTTACTGCAATACTTTTTGTATGAATTATGTTTTTAATATGATGAAGTTAATTATATTTTCAGTATGTGACAATAAGATAAACTTTATGTTGTTTGGGGAACTTGAGGTTACAATGGACTTTAGAATTTAATGACCTTTTAGAGAGAGTTTGGACAGAAGTATTTTGGATAACTATAAAGACCATAATGGATTAAGGTGAACATTTTATAGTATTGTTTAAGGTTAAAAAATTTCTTAAGATTCTTTTGTAATACTATAATACTATAGTTTTAGAAAAAGGAAGACCTGCAGGTTGGGAGATAACCTATCGCATCGGATAGAGCTGCAAGAATTAAACCCACAACCAAAGTGTGACAGGGCTTTATCACTTACCACTAGCCTACAATAAGTCCCTGGTTATTACACAATATTTTTGTTCAATTAAATGATATATGTTTATTTGTTACCCAGTACAATTAGGAAAAATAGATTATTTTTGAGTTTTATTATGTTTCGGAGTGAAAGATGAGTTTGTGGTAAAAATTAGTTAAAGGATGTAACTCTACTTGTCAAGTATTTTTTTCTTATGCTATGAAGAAATTTATTTTTAAACTTTCGGTAAAGGATCTTAAATCCAAAAAAAATTATCTAAATACCTTATGTTTTTTAAAATAAATATATTTTAAATCATCATAGATTTATGGATTTTAGGCCCTCAATTTTCCATTTACTTGTTTGTGATTGACAACCTAAATCACTCCCAATAAATATTTATGCTTTTTCTCCAATTATAATTTCCACCAATGTTCTTCTATTCGAAATCCTAATATGGTGGTGACTTTTTCATTTCCTTTTCTCTCTTATTAAGACTATGTTTTATTAACCTTATTTCCAATGTGGGTTGCTAAAAAGGTATTTTCTATTTTTTTAATGCTTTTATTTTCGAAGAACAATTTTAAATTATGAGGAAACAATTTATTGAAGGAGGTAACAATTTAACACCCCAACCATCCATGACATGTTTCTCTTTGAATAATACAATAGTGTGCGATTTACACAACATCGATTTCAAGTGCAGCACAACCTATCAAAATATCCATTTAAAAAGTGGGTATGAATAATAATAACCACATTTCGAATTTTATATATATCCCACATAGTTTTTACATCCATATTTTGTGTTTATTAAACATAATATAAGGGAAAATTCAACTTTTCAGATAAAAGAAGTATTTCTTTTTCAAAAATACAGTTTTCAGCGTTTTAATGATAAACCCTTTTTAAATATAATATTTTACACATTTATATATTCAGTCTGATTCAATTAAATTCTTCCTTAGAATTAGGAAATAAAAAATTTATTTTTGATAAATATTTGGTAATTTTTTGATGACTTTCATATTTTGAAGAATAGTGAAAACAAAAAATTTTAATTAAAAACAATTTTTTAAATCAAAATGTTTTATAGTTTTAAATTATACATTTTAGGAGTTTTAAAATATCATTATATTATATTTTTATCATTTAACATAATTTATATCATTTGATGTAATTTCACATTTATATTTTATAAAAACACATGTCAATCTTTGAATATTTTTATTTCTTAAAAACCAGTTTTTTATTTTTGACAATGAGAATTAATTTTAAGTTAATTTCTACAACCTCTATATACTGTATTTGGAAAAATGGACTCCATATTTGGAATCATGAGTTCTAATTTTTTTAAATAGGTGACATTTATTTATATACATTATTAATAGTTACTTTACTAAATATTTTATTTAATATTGTTAAAGGGTAAATCTGGTAAATGAGAGTAAAAAATAATATTATAATAATATTACAATTACCCTAACATATATACTAACCATATTTATTGATACATGTATGACCATGGGAATCTTTGGGTCGATTTTGGGACCCCATTGAGCCACTTAGGAGTGATAATGACATTTTATATTAATAAATTTAAAGTAAAGACAAAAAAACATTAGCATGTATCTTTTAGTAAAAAATTATACGAGGTTATATAATTGATCTATTCAAATATAAATATTCATTAGAAATATAATTTTGTTTCTATATTATGATATTTTATTTATTGTTTTTACACAAAAATTAAATATTTTTTTTATGACAAAATAATGATGTATAATTTTCCTTATTAATGACATACTCAAATAAATGATATTAAAAATATTAGAATAAATATAATTTGAAAGTTTTTATGACATCCACGAATTTTCTAGTTGAATATTACATGTTAGGGTTGATTTAATGACTTTTTTATAAGTAATCAAACTTTTTTTACTTTCACAAAATATAAAATACTAAATTGTGTCAAAATTGACATAAATGAGTTTTTTAAAAAAATATTATGTGATTAAATTATCTAATAGTAATAAAAATAAAAGGTTCAGCCAAAGGACTTATACAATAATGGATATGTCATTAATTAAGAACTAGAGGTTTTTTGTCATTTTATAGTATGTTTATTAACTATATAATGTCAAAATACAAGGAGACATGTTAAATGATAAACTATTTAACCAAGAGTTAAATCTAAAATATCAGGTTAATAAGGTAGCCTAAACATGTCTAAAACCAATTGGTTGAGATGATTTTGACCCATAAACACATAGGGGTCAAAATAAATCCATTTAGAGTCATTAGAAACAGAAAAGTATTTTATTATAAAATAATATTTCATGATTTTCATAATGTTACCCACACCTCTCTTATAAAAGGGTTATTCCCCTAATCTCAAAATCACACCTCCAAAGCCATTTGGCTCAGCCATAACCTACTAAAATATGCTCCCAACTACCCACACTTTAAACTATAGTCCTTACTTTGATTATAAATCCAAACTTAGAATTACTTTTGATCAAATCAAAAGGAAGCACATGAAGAAGAGGTAATAATTTCATCACCTCTTTCAAACTTCTTTTCTTCTTCCACTTCCAATTCCTTTTTTGTTTCAATAGAAAAATAATAAATACAATAAATTATACATACTATGATGTTATTATAAATATGGCACAACCATATTAATTATTTTACCCATCCTGTGAAGGACAAAGTCACCAAACGTGTGTACGTACGTATTACCGTCTCCACGTTGTGGTGTAGTTTTTTATTCAGCAATTCATTATTTGGATGGGTATAATAATGAGTATAATTGATGTAAATAATAAATATAACATGTTAATGATTATTTATATATGATATATAATCCAATTACCTATTATTTTACCATTCATAAAATGATATTATCGCTTGTACATACGTACAGATTTCCAACTCCCCAAACGCGATGAGATTCATTCCCCATCATAAAAATTCAAGAATAATTTTTATTTTATGATTAAAAATAATTTTTAAGAACTTAATATAATTATTTATATGAATAAAATACATCCCATTCATAAAAAATATTACTAACGTAACAAAACATATGATGGAAAATGAATCAGTTAACACCTGAAATGATGATACTGCAGAAATATTATTAACAAAGCAATATAAAAATGTCATATATGATATCATATTTATGTATGTGGATTCCAGTATAATTTCACAACAATTATTTAAAAATTATATATGATGTTAATGTACCCATGACTAAGGAATAATACAAGGTCAGGGTTAATTTTATAATCTCTTTTTTATCCGAGGTCATTAGTACGTAAGTATCTACTGGGACATTTTTATCATCCATATCCGTGTCTCCTAAAAATTTATTTCAAAAAAAATATACTAATTCCTATAATATGAGTTAAATTAATTTATACCCTTATTTTATTTTTTATTAAATTTTTTTAAATTAATCTTTCTGTCTTTTTTCAAATAAGTTACTTTATGACGGTTTTGACAAAAAAGTTAAGAATGTATTTTTAACTTATACGGCAGTTGGAGATATTTTCTACCATTACAACACCTTTGAATCTTCCCTTACAAGATTCTAAGGATATTTTCAAAATAAATGTTTTCTTTTATAATTATGTGACTTTTAAATTATTTCAAAATAGAAATAGATATTTCTCTCAAATAGTTTTGATTCCATCTTTGTTAACATCCTTTAATGGATTTTACACTTATTTGAAGTTGATTTATTATGATAAAATCTTCCATATTGTATTGAAGGTTTTGTGATATTTTTGACTTTTTATGTGTTATTTTTATACCATTAATGGTTTATTGTTAAGGAATTAAAATTTCATATGCTAGTTTTAATAAAAATGTTTGTGTTATGTTTCAACCTTTTCATATGAGGAATAAATTGGACATAGTAAGTGATGGGTGAAGCCTTATATAACACCCCAATGCATCGGTTGGTATCATGAGACAACTTAGTGTCTTGGAACAAGGCATTGAAAAAAGTCTTATTTTTAGTCTTGGAACGAGGCCTTGACTATGTGGTTATGATGTTTGACATTATGAATTCCGTCATTATGAAATTAGCTATTGATATTACATGTGATTATTTGACTAGTAGAAAATCCATGTTAATAAGTAAATGGTTTTATTTGATTTATCATTTCCGTATTATTCTTAAATTTAATTTCAAGAGGCTTGTGTTTTAATCTTATACATTGCCTAATATGTTTCTACTTATTTATGATAGTTTCCTCTATATTGTTATCCTTATTGAGCATCTGAGCTCACCCCTTTATTATGTTTTATTTTTCCCAGGATGTGAAGAAGTATATTATGATTAACCTGCAAGAATATGCTATGGTATATGAGCATTTATCAAGGAGACAAAATGTTGTTTTATTTCCATTTCATGATGTAATGTAATACTTTTGTGTGTATCTAGTAATTCCAAGGTTACTAAACTGATCAGTCTTTCCGGACATTATTCCATATATTCTTCCAATGTTATGTTAAAATGCACCAACTCTGGGTAACTGGTGTTGCGGTTTTACAAGTAAGGCATCATCCTCTTGGACTTCTTTAAAAACATTATTAGGATTAAATGGAACTTACTCCTTGTCTTTTAGTGCATGAATGACATTTTAGAGATAATTCGCTATTTATGACACTTCTTCGAGTTAGAGACCAATTTATTTCTTACTAATAATCTTCTCAGCAAAGACATGTAGATTATCAGCCCTTCATACCAAGAGGGCCTCCCTATCATTTTGAGCTTATTTTTCTTTAACCTATGAGTAATTAGTCTATGGAAAATATTTTATGTTTGGAAACAACATGGAATAAGGATTTATTTTGTTTTTTTGAAAAAACATAAAATTATTTGAAAACGGTCAATAGAAATGTGAATAAATGATCTCTTGGATTCCCAGAAATGGTGCTAATTTTTAAAACACTTGTTATAGGCATGTATAAATGTTACTATTTTTTATATTCCCACATTTTGGATTGCCAAGGATACCTCAATTCTGGACCTTTATAATTTTTCAGTCAACAATACTAAATTTTTTATTCGGTTTTATTATGTTTTCTATGTTTTAAAACAATTAAATCAGTGGGAGACGGTGAAAGAGAATTATAAACTAAATTTTACATGCATAAACAAAATAAATTTTGTTATAAAAGAATATACATTGTCATATCATTGTTTAGTTATGTTATTTCATTGTTCACTATTCAGTTTGATAATTCACTTATGAAATATCATTCATCAATTCGAATCCTTTAATTTATTGATTTTAAAATTTTCATACCTAGAGAAATTATTTTGAATTCCAATCATTTATTCCCCTTATAATCATGATTAATTACACACCTCAATCTAGAGTATGGATCATACCCAAACCTGACACCATCTAATGGTGTTTCATCAATTTGGACAAACCAAACTACACCATATGATGATTTTTTATAACATAATGGGGTGAATAATATAAATAATAGATTAGAAAATGATGTTAGAGTCATGTCTTGGGGGGAATCACCAAATATGTACACTTCTCTCCCATTCCTCACAAATAGAATTGAAATATTAAAGAATGAACAAGAGAATTAAAGAACACTACATACCTACCCCAAGGCCAAGCCTTAGGTAAGTCACTCATTATTGACTATACATGATCATAGATTAATAAAGAGATAGACAAAAAAAATAGAAAGGCGAAATGAGAGAATGAAATTGGAATGGAAGAAGCACTATATCAAAGACCAATAAAATTTCTTATAGGGAAAATAAATAAAAAAAATGATGGACAATCCAATCGATGAAAAAGAACACTCCCTTTAGTTAATCATGTTGTTCGAAATCCCATATAGTGTAGTGGGACACCATTTATTTATAGGGAATGGATTTTGATGTCTTATTTTTTCCTTAGTATCTTCATGTATCTTTTTTTCATTCAAATTTTTCTTATTTTTATTCAATTTGATGATATCGTTAAAAACATCAAATACATAAACAATATACAAGTAATGGAATTTGGAATTCTCATATTATCATCTTCAACATCAGTTGTATATTTATTAAAATATACCTCATCCATCATTACCACATGGAATCTAGCTGATCCACATAACTGATGTAAGACACAAAAAATCCATATAGCTAATTTTTAACATAGGAAATCCATGTATCTGATGTGTGATGTAAGAAATATTTGTAGATAACATACCACCCCAAGATTAAAAAATAATAATATTTGATACATGAAACACTGAAACTCTATGAAACAACACTTCATTATAACCTAACCAATGATCATTATTTTTCCGCTTCTATGATTGGAATTTCGAAAAACGGACATACACAGTTGCAATCAGTAATACATTTAGAGTTTGATAAGATCAACTTAAAGTTTTTTCTAAATATTAACTTGAATCTTATGAATAGTTTTCTACCCCTATAAATATTAATATGAAATTATAAATAGTAAACCTCCCCATGTGTTTATAAATAAAATTTCAGTACCTTATAAATAGGAGTGAATATTTTAAAAATTAATAATTAAGTGTTGGAATTTTTGTGAGTAATAAATATTTAATTATAATTTTAAATTAAAAAATTGAAGTAAAGTAAAATTAATTTTCACAAAAATTATCCTTAAATAAATCTTTTTTGTTCATATGATTTTAGGAAACATTTATGAGACCTCACTTAATTTTTGAATATATTATAAAATATATTTTTTAATTTGAAATCTGTATTTTTTCAAGTAAATAATGATTTTATTTAAAATTAAATTTTAGATATTTATAAAATTAATTTTATAAAATAAAGTCTATTTTTGAATTCTATACATTAGAAAATGGTTTGGGACAGTTTTTGGTATTTTTATGAAATACATGAATTTTTTGTGAATAGTAAAATATGATAATTTACGGTATAAGTAAATTATAAGATAAATACCCTATTAAATGTATCATGGATGATGTAAGAACACTTGGTTCAAACTCACATGCACTTATTACTGTTTTTTGTCATAAAAATAAACCCTATTGTTAGTCTTGAGAAAAATAATGAAATGATGAATAAAATATTAATAAACCGCTCATCTCCTCTACGATAAAAGCCACCCCTCACTCCATCTTCTCTTTAGCACTCTAAGCCTTTAAGATTACAAATTTTATTCCCAAATAATCTTCCATAATCAACCCCCACCTCTAGGAAACCCTTTTATTTCAAAAATAAAAGACCTATTTCCCTTGAGGAGGTTCGCAAGGAAGATATTTCAAGAGGTGAAACCTCTTCCTTTTTCATTTAATTTAATTTCAATTTATATCCTTTTGTTATTATCTCTTATCCTACTCTGTCCAATTGATCGTGATAACTCTTGTATCATCAATATACTAGAATTATATCTTGTTAAGATAATAACCATTATCAATCTTCTTACTCTCCCTCTTTTAAAAGAAATCATCATCTAGGTGGGACTAATTTACATCCTTCGTGGACGATGATGTTTTGTTCTTCAAATTATTCGTAAAATATGTTCAAGAAATTTTTACATAGATTGTAAAATGTATAATATAACCCTTGTTATGTTCTAGAATTAACATATTTATATAATACTTAATGATAAAACAAAATGTGTTTGTTAGGATCAATAACTACTGTAATAATCTAAATGATTATCACTGAATGTATTATCTAATGATTGATCCTCATAATATGAATCCAAATGATATATATAACCATTTAAACTTTTGGATATTCATTAAAAACATTCCATTCCAATTCTCTAGAATTATATCAATTTTAAATTATCTTCATGGCTTATAATCAAACGAACCGATCATGAAATAAAGGAAACAAACACTCCAGAACGATAGAATTCAATTATATAACATATCAATAAGGCCATAAATGAACTTAATAAAAGTATAATGAATCTAATAGATAAATATGAGATTATGAATTAATTAAATAATGGATTAAATATTATTTTATTGGATGTTAAGATCATGTTCAGAACATGCTTAGGCATAAGGTAAGGGTTCTCTACCCGAAACTCCATTTTCTTTCGGGTTACTATTATTCTCTACATACCTTAATTAAATAATTAATTATTTTAATTTATTATATCATGACCCGTCCCCCTGGTACCATACCATGACTACACCAAGCCCACCTTCCATAGGCTAGGGGTTGGCGACTAGCACCGGAAAGGCATATACCTAAAAAGGGAAGACATTGCCTTTAAACCTATACACACACAGAAAAGGTACAAAAAAAAGTAAACCAAGAAGTAAAACTGAATAAATAAAAATGTAAATAGAAAGTAAAGGGGCTGGTATATAAGCTCAACTAAAAGAGATGCATCAAAAAGGGAAAATAGCTCCTGAGGCCATCTGCCAAGGACCATACCTCAAGGGTAAGTACATCCCATCACCACAGCTCTCCATGTAAATCGGTCACCTCTGTGAACCATTTGGTCATTACTCCCAAACCTCGATCAAACCTATCTATCATTTGCAGAAGACACTACAATATGTGGGTGAATCCCGTGTGGGGTGAGTATGACAATACAGAGTAGAGAACCTGAGACCTCTGAAGGTCTCCCAGAATTCCAAAAAGGGAAAACCATAAAGCATGATCCCAATAACAAAGGACAAGTAAATAATCAGCTCAAACCAGATATATAACTTAAATAACAAGAATAATGATTATTATTCTTAAGTCTAATTCATCTTATTCCATTAATAAGTTCCACTACTGAACCATAAATAAGTCACTTTGTCACTGATCCTCACAACGTTGTAAGTCACTGGTCAACACAGGGTAATAATTCATTGATCCACATAGGGCTGTAAGTTTCCAGTCTACATAGGGTCGTAAGTCTTCGATCCACATTGGGGTGTAAGTCGTTGATCCACGATGGGCCACTATAAGGCTATTCCTTGTCGGGTCACACTACTGCAAGTCCACACAGGGTCATAAGTCATCGATTCACACAAGGTCATAAATTGTCGTCCCACACAGGGTCACTAGTCAATGATCCACATAGGTTTGTATGTCACTGATCCATGACAGGCCTCTCTATGGTTGGTCCTCATTGGTTCGCACTACTACCGATCCACATAGGGTCATTCTAATTCTGATCCACAAAGGGGCATATGTCACTTGACTGCCAACCATAAGGTTTCCAGACATGGTGTGCTTGTGTTTCTGAGAAACCACACCTCAAGATATTGGTCATTGATCAACCCACATGAATCCCCAGGAAGAAGTAACACAATGAACTTACATGTCATAAATTTTCCAACGCAATAGAAGGCGTGTCAATCAGATGCCTGGTCTCTATGTTATATGCATTTTACTACTGGGGGACCAGTTGGATTTGAGTCTGACCCAACCCATCTATACTCCAACATTCTCCAAAACCCATGTGGATTATCTCAAAAGTACCTCCTCGTCTTATGGGTTCCATCTCGATAGATGGTTCATCAAACGGACGTACGGTTTAGGAGATATGGCCCTTTAAGAGAAACTTGGCCTAAATGGGCCTGGGTTTCGTCGGACCTAGTTAGATCGACACAACCCGACCTGGTCTCAGCCAACCCGACTCAGTCTGGGTTGACCTGGATCCCACCCATCCTGGCCCAAACTGGCTAGACCTAGTCCGGTCCGCCATCTGGGAACAGACCTAGCTCGCCACCGAAGGGACAGAAGTCTGTTCGATCTTCGAGCAACGGTGCCAGGCTGGCATCGCCCCTTCAGCTAACTGGTACCATGGACTAGTCTAGGGTAGGACCCATGGACTACTTCCAAATCTACTGCAGCCAAATCCATGACATAACCTCCATGGCACGCCGACCTCCTTGAACGCGGCTGGTAAAGGCTGGCCGCCAACTTCTCTAGTCACAGCGCTGGCGGAGCTTTCGTGGGCCTCCAGTGAAGCTCCAGAGTTCTGTTTTCTTTTCCGACTATGCCTCCATGCCTCTTGGGATGATTCCATAATTGGATTACCCTCAGATTTGGCTTGAATCCATGTTTCTTGTTCACCCACAAAAAACACAACCAAATAAAGGAGGGTGGAGGGTCCGGCCATGTTCGGATCGGCTTGCTCCCTCAGTGTTTGCTTTATAACAAGGGAAGAGTTGAAATATTAGGAAGATAAGATAAATTCATAAACTCTTAGAAATAAATCCAGATAAAACCCAACTTAGAACTCATTGGAATATGTTGTGGATGTCGAAGAAGGGTTCGTGTTCGAAGTTGTTCGTTGGCATTCATTTGTTCCTCGTTCTTCATTGGAGTAGGTTTCAACTGACATTTCATTATGTCTTCCTCACATTGATCTGCAAAACCCATGCTATAGGTTTGTTTAAATAGAATATATGGAACCACTAATGTTGCATTTTATTAATTCAGTTCATTAATGAACTCCAATTAATGTTCCATTAAATCAACGAATGTCGTGGATACGCAACCCAAGGGTCCTAACATTAAATGTATCCCATTATAGCATGAAATTAAACTATGGTCCCTCCATCCTCCGCTCAATGGTGAGAAGAGAATAAAATAAATCATGGAGTTATTTTTTTTGTAAAGTCCAAAACTTATATTTTTTGTCTAACCCTTCTCGGTTTAAGTTAAGATTTTCTTAATATAATCATAGCACTGCGAATTCAACAGTGCACTTTTATTTTTAATTTGATCACCTGTTCAAAATATATAAATCCCCACTCGCATGTTTAATGAACGTACATTAAAAAAGTTCAAAAATTATTAACAGTCACCATCAACCCTTGCTGGATGAGGTTATGCTCCACCTATGGGGAACACTCCCTCATGATATCAGCGGTACTCTAAAATTTTTAATCATATTTACCTTTTAAGAGTTATAAGGATTAGATAATAAAATAATTATTACTTCATTATTTTATTTATGGACCAAAACTAAGATCCACAGTTGGCCCACACCGACCAATGTTAGGATCTTCCTAATGAAAGTATACCCTCATGAGTTCAGCAGCAGTCTAAGATTTTTAACCTGATTCACCGTTCAAGAGTTATAAGCATTTAAAAAATAAAATAATTTTATTTAATTATTTTATTTACAATTATGCCATTTTCGGGTTTTCTCACTGGAGGCATGTGCCAACTAAATTTAAGTATCTCCTATGGTAAAACTTCAATCCTTAACGCAACGGTGCCCTCAAATTTCTTATACGTGCACTCTTTTAAGAGTTATTCGAATTTTTAGGAAAATTGCTCACCCATGCTATTTAAAACATAACATTTTTTTGCGGATCATTCCGGGCACTCTGGGCCTCAGAATCACGTGTTGTCATTTTTTACAGTCTCCTAAAAATTCAATATAACAAAAAAATTATATTGAAAAATTTCAGGACTTTACATCCTCCCCACCTTAGGTCTTTACTTCTACAAAATCCCCAACACAAACATGAGAAACAAGTGGGGGTATTGAGCACATATTTGAGCCTCCCGCTCCCATGTTCTTTCCTAGAGGTTCTATAGCTGCCTTCAAACTCGCACAAGAAGAATCGACCACCCACAAAGTACCCACTCATGTCGATTCTCAATCCCCACTGGGAACTCCACGAACGTTTCCCCATTGTCAATGTCCAGCTCACCCTAGTAGATAACATGAGATGGATCATACACATACCTCCTCAGCTGTGACATATGGAAAACATTATAAACCTGGTGCATCTGCAGGGGAAGTGATGGGCGGTACGCCACCTCGCCTACTCTACTGAGGATCTGAAAGGTCCGATGATCCTCGAAGATAGCTGGCCACCCTGCACAAATCTCTATAATCCTCATTGGGGTGAGACCCATAGGAAGACATAGTCACCCTCCTTAGACTCCAATGGTATTCATCTCCTAATGGCAAAAGGCTTATGCCGGCTCTGTGTAGTCTTCATCTACTCTTGGATGATCTGCACCATCTCAGTGGTAATCTATACCAACTATGGACCCATAGGTGCTGACTCCCCTAGGTCTGTCCAGCATAGAGGTGATCTGTATGGTCGCTCGTACAAGGCCTCAAACGACGTCATGCTGATGGGTTAGTGATAAATTTTGTTGTATACTAAGTCCACCAGTGGCAGGTGGTCCTCCCAACAATGACCTAAATCATGGACACAAGCACAAAGCATATCCTCATGTGTCTGTATGGTCCACTCCATCTGAACTTCTTGCTAAGGATGAAAAGGGGTGCTCAAGCGTAGCTGAGTCTTGAATGCCTCCTTTAATCCCTTCCAAAACCAGGATGTAAAACAAGCATCACAATCTGAGACAATTGTTGATGGCACCCCGTGAAGCCGTACTATCTCATGTACATAGAGGCGTCTCATTCCCTCTAATGGTCCCTTCTCTTGGATGGGTAGGAAGTGGGTCGACTTGGTGAGTTAGTCAACGATCAATCAGATGGAATCATAGTTCCTTGATGTACATGGTAGCCCATTCACAAAGTCCATGGAGATGCCATCCCATTTCCACTATGGCACCTCAAGTGGATGATTCAAGCTTTTTGGAACTTGGTGATCAACCTTAACTAACTGACAAGTAAGGCATCATGAAACAAACTCAGCCACTACTTTCTTCATCCCTGGCCACCAGTACTGATGCTAGAGGTCCTCATAAATCTTTTCCAAACCAGGATGTACCGCCAAAGGGTATGTGTAGAAATACCTCAACACCTCCTATCATGGTATCACTGGTACTATGGTGCATCCTCTAAAAATAATGACGTTCCCCCCACCTTAAAAAATTCTTCAGGAGCTCGTCCTGAGGATATATGGGCACGTCAGGCCTCATAGTCAATGCCCCCAAGTTTTTACTCTTGTACTAACTGAAGGAGTGGGAGAGTGAAAGTCATGGACAGGAGCTATGCTACTCCATTAGTATCCATGAAGGATAACTACAATGTGGATAGCTTCTCTGTCACCTCACTCAGAAACTGTTACCCAAACCTCTTGCTGAGAGCATCCATCACCATGTTCCCCTTCCCAGGAGTGTATACTATCACAATGTGATAGTCTTGGAGGAACTATAGCCATTGTAATTGTCTCAAGTTCAGGTTCTTCTATGAGATGATATACCTGAGACTATTGTGATTAGAGTAGATAGTAAACCATTCTCCAAAAAATACTCTCAACTCACGGATCTCCACAAGAGCCATCTGATATGCAATTGTAGATATTGGTTCCTTCCTAGGGTATAATCTAATGCAGAAGACCATCTCTTTATGGGGAGGTAATCTTGGAAACAACTTTTGAAAGGAGGTTCCTATACTCTACCTCTACTGTTGGGAATTGATAACTCAAAACACCTGCTACCATGAGGGTAATGTTAGCCAACTCAAGGGTGATCAGTTAAACCCTCATATGAAAGAGTTTATCCCATTTTTCCTGGGTTTCCTTTATTTACATACAAGGAAAACCACATTCCAACCCTGTAGATATACCACATAGTTTTGCCTAAAACATTCAATCTGAGCTTGATCTGTGGATGACCAGTTCATACCTAAAATAACATCATTAGACCTCAATGTTTCCACCAAGAGGTCCCAACCAAAACTCTCGTCCCAAGGGCCAGATCACACCATTAGCATATGTGTGATTGTTGAGTCTCCTCCTATAGTTATCTTTAGACATAAGTGTCAATTCAATGGTTTAAATGAAAACTCTAGGTCTTGAAAAAGATTTGTGACAAGAAAGAATGATTAGTACCTATGTCTATTAATACAACAGTAAGTAGTAGACATAGACCATACCTCGAATCATTTCTGGATCCCTTAGGTCCCACTCCATGATAAAATGTAGCTAATCCCTTCCCTTTTCCTTTATCTCCCAGTGCCTGGTGGTGACCACATCGGGGTGGTGGTTGTAACATGTCGAAATATATCCACCTCATGATGCTCTACTAGCACATCTTCAACGTCTACTTCCCTGCAGATTTATCAGTCCCTATTACTTCCTCTTCCTGAAAAATTTTACACATCTATGAATCTGAGACTCGTGTCAGTTTCCTACTTTCACACTGCTGACATTCACTGGCTGTATGTACTCATCTAAAGAATTTTTCAACCACAAAGGTTCTGTCTCACACACTAACATAAGTAGAAATGCATAGAGGAATAGTGCTAGCTTGAATGTCCCTAAACATATATCTCTAAGAGGTCTGAGCCATGAGTCACATGTCATATCGTATTCATTGAGTACCTAGAATGGTTGGTACACATCGGAGATTACTCAGCTACCGACATGTCGTCCTACCGAAGCGGTAGATGCTCTTGGGGACACATACCCCTTTGAGTTTTATGGAAAGAGATCCCTTCTATGAGAAAGGTTCTCCAGCTATGTCAACAGAAACGTCACCTCATCATAAGATAGGGGTAATCTAAACTCTGCCGTCGCCCTACTGAGCCACATAGAATGTTCACTTCCAGGACCACCATCATCTCTATTGGTGCCCTAACAAGATGGAAACTAAGTCACCACCTCATGCTAGTACTTAGCCGCATGTGAGTTGGGCTCACCTCATAACCTGAGGAGTATCTATCCCTGAAACTCAGGTAAGGTAATGAGCCTACATTTTTCCTCTACTAGTATAACCAATAGTAACTACTGACCAACGAACGATGGTATTTCTAGGACACTGCTCGAAGGTAACTTCAAAGAAAACAGTCCTTGTACTGAATCCCCATCCCACTATGGACCATCCTCATGGTCATGCATTGGAATCCTAGATGGTTGTCTACATGGAGGCATCTTGAAAGGGAATAAAGATGAACCCGGATCAATAAGTTATACGTGGTGAGGTGACTCAAAAGTGATCAAGAGAAAAAAAATTCAAAACACATGCAACTAGTGTTTTCATGTGGTGAGTTGGAAAGCAGAATTCAGTGTCCTAGTGTATGGATACATCAGCCACCGCACCAACACTAGACTCCCTGGACTGATATCAGAACTCAAGACACATAAAATTATCTTCCCCATTGATATAATCAGAGTCATAGTTCTTTGGTTTAACCGACTCCTCTGATATCACTTTATCAGGACCCGTCTCCTTGGGCCTGTGCCGTGACTACCCCAAGACCACCTTCCATAGGCAAGGGATTGGAGACTAGCCCAAGAAAGGCATATCCCCAAAATGGAAAATCATTGCATTTAAACCTGTACACACACAAAATATGTACACAAAAAAAGTAAACCATGTCGTAAAACTACTGAAGTGAGAGTGTCAACAGAAAGTAAAAGTGTCAGTATGTAAGACCAACTAAAACAGATACAGAAAAAATGAAAAATAACTCTTAAGGTCATCCTCCAAGGACCCAACCTAAAGGGTAGGTACAACACGTCACTACGACTCTCTATATCAACTGGTTACTTCTGTGCACCGTCTAGTCCTGACTCTCTAACCTTGTTCAAAGCTGTCTTTTGTCTGCACAAGACACAACAAGGTGCAGACGCAGCTTATGAAGGGGTGAGTATAACAATATCAAGTAGGGACCCTAAGACCCCAGAAGGTCTCCTAGAACTATACAATGGAAAAACCACAAAGCATGATCCCAAATACAAAACACAAGAAAACACTACCACAAAAACAGTTTTTCGCAGCGCCCCCCTTTATCAGCGCTAACGAAAAATCGCTGATAAAGGGGGGGCCTTTATCAACGCTTTTTTTAAAAGCACTGATAAAGGGTCGGCTTCAATTTTTTATTTTTTTAAAAATATATTAATATATTAATATATAAATATAGTTATATTGATATATAAATATAATATATAATTTTTAAAGATATTTTAGATAACTATAAATGTACATTTACACTTATTATACATAATATATAAGATATTTAGTGAAAATGGCTTCTTAAAAAATTAAAAAAATATTTTTAATTAATAATTTTCTAATTATTATGGAGTAATAGTCATTTAATAACAATTTTAAGACTAAATAAATTAACAAAATTAAAAAAAGATCCAAAATATGTTGAAAACGCAACTCAAACTTCAAACGACCATAACTTTTGATCCGGGTGTTCGTTTGAGCTCTACCACATATCAAATCAAAGCCTGCGACGAGCTCTACGTCGCTATTATTGGGAGGCACCCCGGTTAAGGGATTTTAGAGGCCAAAAGTGTCCCAGAAGGCCTCCAAAACTGAGTTTTTAGTCGGGGTACCCTTATTTTTTAACATTTTGTGGATTTTCACCCTCGTTTAAGGGGGTATTATTGGATTTTTTTGGTGGGGTATGAATTTATTACAAGGTATTACATTTCGTATTGATATTATTTCTTTGAAATTTCATCATTTTGTTTAATGCACTGCTATTTATAATCAAATATATAACAATATATTCATATTTTTTATATATTCACACCTAAAAATTTAATTATAAATATAAATAATAAAATATATTTACATATAAAATATATTAGCTTTATCTAAATAATAACTAACATCCATTTTATTTAAAATACAATGAATATTTATATACCTATATATAAATCTAAATATATATATATTAATCTAAATATATATATATATATTAATCTAACTATATATATATTAATCTAATAACTATATATATATTAATATAACTACATATATATATATTAGTATTACTATAAATATATATATTAATATCACCATAAATATATATATTAATATCACTATATATATATTAATATAAATATATAAATATATATTCATATAACTATATATATGTTATTATAAATATATATATGTTAATATAACTATATATATGTTAATATAACTATATATATGTTAATATAACTATATATATATATTAATATAAATATATATTACTATACGAATAAATATAACTATATATATATATATAGATATAGATATATATTAATACCACTATATATATATATTAATATTACTATATATATTATAATATAACTATATATATATATTATAATATAACTATATATATATATATATATTATAATATAACTATATATATATTAATATAAATATATATTACTATACAAATAAATATAACTAAATATATAAATAAATAAATAAATATATATATATATATATCATGAATTAGAAAGCAAATCAAAATAGAGTAGTGGTAAGGGCATAGGCGCACCAGGGGGAGGTCTCGAGTTCAAATCCTGGTGGAGGCAGGGGTGCACGCGCATGGGGAATATTGGAGCAAGCACTGTTAAAGGGTGGAGGGGGGTGCGTGGGGTGTGTGGGGTGCTGTATAGGGGCCGAAAAGCGCTGTAAAAGGGGGGGGGGGTTAAATCGCTATAAAAGCCCCCTGATTGGCAGTATTTTTTAATTTTTTTTTTAATTTTTTTAATTTTTTTTAACTTTTATCAGCGCTTTTTTAAAAGCACTGATAAACGGGTCCTTTATCAGTGCTAAAATGAAAGCGCTGATAAAGTGGTACTTTTATCAGCGCTTTTTTTAGCACTGATAAAGGACCCCTTTTATCAGTGCTTTTTTTAGCGCTGATAAAAGTGGTCTTTATCAGCACTTCTCAGAGTGCTGATAAAGGGGACCCCCTTTATCAACGTCGGCTTTATCAGCGCTTTTTCTAGTGCTGATAAAGGCCGTATTTTTAGTAGTGAAATACTCAACTCAAACTAGGTATATAACATAAATAACTAAAATAATGATGATTAGTCATAAATATAACTCATCTTATTCCAATGAGAAGTTCCACTATTGAACCATGAAAAAGTAACTCTGTCACCGATCCATGTTGGGTCGTAAGTCACCAATCCACATACGGTCGTAAGTCATCGATCCACATAGGGTTGTAATTCGTTGATCCACATAGGGTTATAAGTCTTCGATCCACAAAGGTCCATAAGTCGCTAATCCATGATGGGAAACTCTAAGGCTGGTCCCCATCGGTTCGTTCTACTGTTGATCCTCATAGGGTCATAAGTCGTCATTCCACATAGGGTCGTAAGTCGTCAAAGCACACATGTGCGTAAGTCACCTATCAACATAGGGTCGTAAGTCATTGAACCATGACGGGCCACTCTAAGGCTAGTCTTCGTCGGGTCATGCTACTATTGATCCACACAGGGTTGTTATAATTCTAATTCATAAAGTGTCATATGTCACTTGACAACCAGCCACAAGATTCCCGGACTAGGTGCTCTTGTGTTTCCTAGAAACCACTTTTCAAGATATCTGTCATACCTCAACAGCCATGAAGTCCCACGAAGAAGTAACCTGGTGAATCTCCATGTCATAAGGGTTCCAATTCTATAAGCAATATGTCAATTGAATGATCGATCTATAAGTAATTGTAATTTTAGTGTCGGGGGCCTGGTTGTATTTGAGTATGATCCAACATGGTCGTACTATAACTTTCTACAAAACCCATGTTTAGTATGTCAATCTAACCATCTCGTCCTAAGGATTCCAGCTCCATAGGTGGTTTTTCAAACAGACATCCATTTTAGGAGATATAACCCTTTAAGTGAAAGTGGGCCTAAATGGGTTAGGGTTTGGCCCGACCCAGTCAGACCGACCAAAACCGACCATGTCTGGGCCAACCCAACTTTGTCTGGGTCGACCTGGGTCTGACCTGGCCTGGCCCATACAAGCCAAGACTGAACCAGCTAGGCCCAACCTAGACCGGAAGGACACAGTCTTGTCCGCCAGCTGGGCGTGGCCCGCCAAGTGCACATGGACCCAGCTCCCTACCGAATGGTCAGAAGTCCATTCAGCCTTCAAGCAGCAGCACTAGGCTGGCACCGACCCTTCAGCTAACCAGTTGTATGGACCAATCTAGGGTGGTACCCACGGTCTATGTCCACCTCCGTTGCGGCCAGAGCTGCGACCTCTCCTCTATGGTGTTCCGTAGTGGCACCCCACCCGACTTCAATGTAGACAACAAAGGTCAGTGGCCAATTTCTCCGATCGTCAGTGTCTCCAAGCTAGCGGAGCTTCCGTAGTCCTATGGTGATGCTCTGAAGGTCCGTTTTATTTTCTGACTGCTCCTAAAGGCCTCCCAGGACGCTTCCATCACTACAAAGTGCTCAGTTTTGCCTTGTCTCCATGTTGCTCAGTCTCCCATGAAGAAGGAAACACAAGAAAGAACGACAGAGTGTCCGGGCCTTGTTCGGTTCAGCCTGCATCCTCCACATTAGCATTATAACAAAGGAAGAGATGAAATATTATCACGAGAAGATGAATTAATAAACTCATAGAAATAAATCAAGATAAACCCCTACTTAAAACTCATTGGAAGATTCTTTAGATGAGGAAGAAGGTTCCGCATTCGAAGATGTTCATCGACATTAGTTCGTTCCTCATTCATCATTGGGGTAGGTTTACACTGGTCTTTCATCAGAGCTTCCTAACATCAATCCCCAAAACCCATGCCATAGGTTTGTTTTAATAGAATAAAATGATCCACCCACATTGTTTTTTATTAATGTAGTTCCTTAATGAACTACAATTAATGTTCCATTAAATCAATGAACGTCATAGTTATACAACCCAAGGGTCATGCCATTAAATGAATCCCATTCAATTCTGACGTTACATCACGGTCCCACTATTAGTCACTCAATGGTGAGAAAGAATAAAATAACTCATGGAGTTATTTTATAATTTTCTGTAAAGTCCAAAAATTATCTTTTTCATCTGACCCATGATGGAAAAATTTCATATTTACCTCAGCAAATTTTAGTGCTACGTATTCAACGGTGCCCTTGATTTTTTAATCCAAGCGTTGGTTCAAGTGATAAAAATATCTACTCACATATTTACAGAATGTACATCAAAAAAAGTTCCAAAATTATCAACAGTCACCCTCAACCCATGCAAATCAAGGTTAGGCTCCGCCTAAGGGGAACACACCCTCACGAGCTCAACAGTACTCTCAGATTTCCAATCCAAGTTACTTTTTATGTTTTATAAGGATTTGGAAATAAAATAATTGTTACTTATTTATTTTATTTACATCCAAAAACTAACTTCAATTGTTGGCTCGTGCTGACCAATGTTAATATCTACCTAAGGAAAATATAACCTCATGAGTTTAGTAGTGGTCCTAGATTTTTAGTCCGAGTATCTGTTCGGGGGTAATACGCATGTTAAAAATAAAATAATTTTATTTATTTAGTTTATTTATGGTTATTCCATTTTTGGGTTTTCTCACTGGAGGTCTGAGCTGACTAAACTTATGTCGCGCCTAAGGGAAACTCACCAACTTGAACGCCACAATGCTCTTGGATTTCCGATCCAGGCACATGTTTAAGAGTTATACAACATTTTAGCAAACCTCTCACACTCACTATTTAAAACATAATATTTTTCGACTGATCATTTTGGGCACTCCGGGCCTCGAAATCATGTGTTTTCAAATTTCACAGCCTCGTAAAAATTCCATATAATTAAAAAAAATTATTTAGAAAAATGTAACATCCCGGTTCCGGGTGCCACTCGACGGGTGCCCCGAACCCGGTTCGCGACATGAACTCAAGCAAATTTCCCCAAATTCCAGAGGCTGTCGACTAGCAGTGAGGGACCAGGTCTGATAGTGGGGAAACTATGCCCTCATTTGTCAAATTGTAGCGCAGTGGAATATAATATAAACATACAACAACAGTGGATGCATCAAAAGTATAAGTATATAACTTAAATGGATAACTGATATCAAAAAAGGAAACCAGAAGTCATGTATATATGAAGATGCAACATGTCACTATTCTATAAAATAACCAGAACATGTTACACTACAATACAATACATTACAATTGATGTACAAGTATAGAAAATAAAAACAGAACAACCAGCGGCATCGTGAGCCAATGCTAGGTCCCATGTTCTCTTACACCCCAGCAACAATCAAGTACCTGTATAGGGACCCTTGCCCTTATCTACACCTGTAGAAACATAATCTGTTTGGGTCGAAAAGCATAACCCAAATAGGTTGTGAGAAATAATTTCTAGTAGGCACCCACCAAAGTCTCGTGCCCAACTGTGTGGAAGCATGCAACAACAGTGTGCAGTAGTAAAATGCAATAAGCTAAGCAGTACTCAAAAGTAACTAAATTTCTAGTTATATTGTCATTCTATTATTATTGTAATCCATTTCATATAAGAGAACACCACAGTTAGTTTCTAAGTAACCAGTCAGTGTTCACAGACACTCAACCCTTACCCTCATGTAATCAGGAACGTAACCCGCAGGTACTTTCCCATAGGAAAAATAGATTTTTCCCTCAGGTGTACGTAGTGTCTCCCTCAATCACATAGTCTATTGCCCACAGGCATAGAATAAGTTTCCCTCGGGAGAAGATAACCACTACCCTCAGGCTAATTAAAACAACACCCTCGGGCTAAAGTAACCGGGCCATACCCCACATATCAAAGGAAATTTAAAATACAATTCCTCTCAAGGAAAAAGTAATGCATAATATAAACAAGGCATACCCTCAAGTATCCTGGACAAATGGCTATACAGAGGAACGCACCGCTGGGGTGGTCCTGGTTCCAAGCAGCAATCCCAAACAACATTTTAATATCACATTTAATTACCTATACAATTCTAGGTATTTAAAATATCCAGGGCCTCAGCCACATGACACCCAAATATGGGTTCGTAGCTTAGAAACACACAAAAACGCACGACAGTTGGAAAATTAGACACCAAGACACCTACCTTCAACACCCTGATCAGTATACTCGAATGATGTTCCACGAATCTTCCTAGAACGAGGTAGATCTGAGGTGAAAGAAAATTCATTCAAACCCAAATAACGTCCCTTAGAGGAAGAATTGGTAAGAACTACACCAGGATAAGGGAGAACTCACCCGTGCAGTTCCAGGGATATCGACGGTGCAAAAAAATGGATTCCCAACGTGCGCTCGGCAGATCTCCAAAGCTCTGGCCTCCCTCTTCCGCTCCTTCTTCCTGTTCTAAGCCTTCCCTGGGAACGGGGGAGGCTAATTCCCATTTTAAGAGAAAAAAAGTACACAGTGTGTACTTCCAATTTTTTAACTATACGTCTGGCAGTTTTTAACCAGCATGGCATTATTCACCTGCCGATATGGCTACACGGCGTGTCTCCTTGAGTACAAGGTGTGTTCTATCACCCAGCTCGCCATCGCCTCACTATTCACCTACCTACTAACTACACAGCATGTAAGAAACCACTACACGACATGTAGTCGGTCTTTATACCCTTCGTTTTTGACATGGCTACACACACTGTGTACTCTTCCCA
Organism: Viscum album; assembly: GCA_963277665.1. Classification (NCBI taxonomy): domain Eukaryota; kingdom Viridiplantae; phylum Streptophyta; class Magnoliopsida; order Santalales; family Viscaceae; genus Viscum; species Viscum album. Next base: position 650,178,161 of record OY728150.1, read on the forward strand.
CACGACCAAAAGTACACGGCGTGTGGAAAAAGTAAACGTCGTGTACTTCCAAAATTTGGGATTTTCCCCGTTATCCTTATTTCCTGAAAAACACTTAAGGAAAAGAGAAAAGAAGAAACTCGTACCTCAAAACTAAGAACCGGGTTCTTACAAACTTTCACCCTTAAGAAAATTCATCCTGGAATTGCCCTTCCAAGGGTGGTGAAGATACATCCATAAATAACTCCGGCCACTGAGCATGTACATCAGTCTCCCACTCCCAGGTTTCGTCCTGCACTCTGCCATGTTGCCATAGCACCCGTATGAGAGGAACTGACCGGCCTCAGAGAACCTTCGTGCTCATATCAACGATACGAATCTGATGCTCCTCAAAGGAAGCGTCAACTTAAATCTCAACCTCTTCGGGCTGAAAAACGTGAGACAGGTCTGAATGATTGCGGCATAGATGAGATACATGGAAGAAGTCGTGCATGGCTCGGTACCTCTGATGTAACTGCAACCGATAGGCAACCAGCCCGACTCTCTCCAGAATCTCAAATGGCCCCACATACCTCGGTGAAAGTTTAACCTATCTCCTAATCAACCTATGTCCCAACCTCAGTGAAACATGCAGGAAGACCAGATCCCCAACCACGAACTCCAAGGGTTGTCTGTGGTGATCTACATAAGATTTATGATGAGACTGTGTGGTAGCCATCCGCTTCTAAATCAACTGGACCTGCTCAGATTGCTCCTGCATGAGACGTGGTCCCAGTAAAGGTGCCTCACCTGCCTCTAACCAGCACAAAGGTGATCGGCATAACCTACCATATAAATCCTCATATGGTTCCATCTCAACAGTTTCCTAGAAACTGTTATTATAGGCAAACTCTAATAGGGTTATATGCTTCTCCCAAGAGCCCCCAAAGTCTAGGATTCATGCACGCAACATGTCCTCAAGCACCGGTATCATACTCTCTGACTGGCCATCGGTCTGAGGGTGGTAAGCGATGCTCAGAAGCACATGTGAACCTAGTGCCCTCTGAAAACTCTACTAGAAACGAGACATAAAATGTGCATCCCTATCTGAAATGACAGAACAAGGGACCCCATGCAGATATATGACCTCTCAGATATACAACTTCCCGAGATCGTCAACACCAAAGGTCTCCTTGATCGGCAAAAAGTGAGCAACCTTCGTGAGTTTGTCCACAAAAACCCACATGGCATCATTGCCTCTAGGTGAGCTCAGCAACCCCATCACGAAATCCATCGCAACATCTTCTCATTTCAACTTCGGGATGGGTAACTGCTGTAATAGTCTAGATGGTCTCTGATGCTCCGCCTTCACCTGCTGACAGGTGGAACATCTCGTAACAAAACCAGCTGCATCTCTCTTCATACCCGGCCACCAGTACTGACGTCTCAAGTCACGGTACATCTTGGTAACCCCAGGTTGAACTACCCAAGCTGAAGCATGAAACTCCCACATCATCTTCTCACGTATATCCCCTAGAACCCATATTCATCCATGGAAACCAAATACCTCATCATTGCCGATCGTCCACCCAGGAGGAGGGTCCTCACTATCCATCGACTCCCATAGAACTAGGCCTTCTGAATCAGATAGCTATCTCATCCTCACACTATCTAGGAGGGTTGAGGTCACAACTAAAGATGAAAGATAGGTCTTCCCCTAACTTCGTGCACCTCCAAATGCATCTTAGAGAACATAGCCTTAAGCCGCCATTCACCACTGGCCTCTTGCACTGCCCGTATCTGAGTCTTCCTACTCAGTGCATCAGCTACTGCATTACCTTTACCAGGTGTATAGGAAAGCTCAAAATCAAAGGACTGAATGTACTCGACCCACCTTCGCTGCCTCAGATTCAAGTCACGCTGAGTAAAGATATACTTGAGACTTTTGTGGTCAGTGAAAACCAAAAAACGTTCTCCCAATAGATAATGTCTCCAATAGTGCAACACATGCCCAACTAAAGCCAACTCAAGATCATGGGTCGGTTAATTACTCTCATGTGGCCTCAACTGCCGAGACCCGTACGCAACAACTCGATCACCCTACATCAACACTGCTCCTAGCCCAATACCTGATATGTCACAGTAAACTGTATAGATCTTCCCTTACTCTAGAAGTATCAGGACTGGTGCTGATGTCAACCTTCCTTTCAGGTCCTGAAAGGTTGTCTCGCAAGCTTCTGACCAGAATAACTTCACACCCTTCTTAGTCAAACCCATCAATGGCACTGATAAGCGGGAGAAGTCCTATATGAAGCGTCTGTAGTAACTATCCAGCCCCAAGAAACTCCGTATCTCAAACATGTTCTTAGGCTGATCCCATGAAACTACTGCTCTTACCTTCTCTGGGTCTACTGCAACTCCTGCCACTGAGATGATATGACCCAAGATGTAAATCTGGTCCATCCAAAAGTGGCACTTTGAGATCATAGAAAATAGCAGATGCTCTCTCAGTGTACTCAATACGATCTAAAGGTGGGTCTCATGGTCGTATCGAGTGTGAAGGTACACCAAGATATCGTCCATGAATACTGCCATGAAAGATTAAAGATAAGGATGGAACACACGATTCATCAGATCCATGAAAACTGCTAGCGCATTCGTGAGTCTGAACGGCAAAACTGTATGCTCGTATAGTCCATACCTGCTCCTGAAATCTATGAGAGGTATATCAGATGGTCTAATGTGCAACTAATGATATCCCGATCTCAAGTCAATCTTCGAGAACACTCGTGCTCCGTGAAGTTGATCAAAAAGATCATCAATCGTTAGTAAAGGATATCAGTTCTTGACCGTTAACTGGTTCAACTTCCGATAATCCACATAGAGTCTAAGGGTACCATCCGCCTTCATTGCAAAGAGAACCGGCGAACCCCATGGAGAAGTACTGGGTCGGATGAAACCCTTTGCCTGTAACTCCTCTAATTGCCTCTTGAGCTCCTGAATCTATGGTGTAGCCATCCTATAAGGGGGAATGGACACCGATGCTTCCCCTGGAACAAGCTCAATAGAGAAATCCACCTCATGATCTAGAGGAAGACCTGAAAAGTCATCCGGGAAGACATCCCTGAAATAATCAACCACTGGAGGGAAATACTTCTGACAAGTCCCCTGTTCTTCTAGATATAAACTCAAAATCTGGGCTATGACTCCACCTCACCCATGATGCTCTGGTCCAGCTCGACTCGCCTAAACATCCCATTTGCCCTTGTATAGAAACTCTCCGCCCTTTGGTGACATGAAACTCACCCTGCGATGATAGCAGTCTACAAAGGATCGAAAGGGAACCAACCTGTCCATCTTGAGAATGACGTCATAAGATTTCATCTCTAAGACATAGAGGTCCCAAAGAAAGTGACACCACCAACCTCAAGGAGGAACTCTTTGCACTGATGCACACCAGCCGTTCTAGTCCCCAATGGAGTATTTATCATCATGATATCAGAAGAAGTAGAAACACCGAGCCCAAGGCTCTCCACAACGGGTACATATATGAAACTATAAGTAGAACCCGTATCAAAAAGTACTAAAGATAAGACAGAAGCTACTAGAATAGTACCTTTGACTGTAGAAGGTCTGGGATCCTGCTCTTGTTGGGTTTGTTGCACTGCATATGTCTGCCCAGTGGTGTGGCCCTGTGACATTGCCTGGCTACCCTGAGCTGTCCCGCCCTGCTGCCTCTGGGATCCTGGTGTCTGGCTACCACGGCCATGACCACCATCTCTGCCTACACGCCCTGACGTATTCCAGTTCCTTGACTGGTAAGAAGCTACTGATCCTGCTCCCGCTCGCGGAGTCTACACATAACCCCTCTCACTAGCCACTAGTAGAAAGGCCCTGCAAAAGCACTGTAGATGACCCATATTGCCACAAGCTCGGCAATCCAATGGGTCTCGTGGACACTGTGGTCTCTTGTTCCCTTCTTTACCACCCTGGTAGCACCTGACCTGACCAACTAAAACATCCTTCTGGCTGGTATTTCCACCCTGAGAGAAGTACATCTGTCCCTTCCTATTACCAGTAGATATAGTACCAGAAACTGGTGCTGAACCACCCTGGCCCACACCACTAGCTTCCCGTAGGTTCCTCTCTGTGATCAATGCCTGGTTCACAATAGCATGTACTGAAGGCAACATGAAAACACTCACCAGCACCCGGATTTCATACCAAATACCATATTTGAAGCGACTGGAACTCAGCATCTCATCTCCCACCAGAACGGGTGAAAAACATTGAAGCTCGGTGAAATGAGCAGAATAATCCATCACCGACATAGCGCCCTGCTGAAGATTCATGAACTCTCGAGCTCTATCTGCCCTTAGCATCTCTGGGAAGAAGAATTCATAGAAACCTATCTAGAAATCTTCCCACACCAGGTCTCTGTGATGCTCTAATTGGGTGGTAACATCCCACCACCTCTTGGAGGAATCACGAAGCATGTACGTCACAAGCTTGACCCTCCGCCCTGGAGGCATCTCAAGATGCTCGAAGATAGTCTACATCGATCCTAGCCAAGACTCCGTAGCCTGTGGTCCGCCATCCCCTGAAAATGTAGGCAGATGCTGCTGCTGGAAGATATGTGTCAGCTCTTCCATAGATGTGGCAGCCGATGGTGCTCCTTGAAAGGTCTTCATGAACCGCATAAAGACTTCACAGAACTGCGCCTCCACACCTGTGTCCAGTATAACAGCGGGCGGCACATCTGGCTCTGCTGGAGGATCCACTGGTAGCTTATGGCCCGCCATCTCTGGAGTATAGTTTTAACTGCTCTTCTGATGAACAACGCGCGGTCGTCTCAGCGACATGACTCTACAAGGTCAAATGCACACCTTAGAACAAGATTATCAAAGACATTAAATGAAGGAACCCCAAAGGAAATAGGAGGAATAAGGTATTAAAAAGTTAAAAAATAAGACTACACTGCGTGTATACTGACTACACGACATGTACCTGACTCCCCTTCCCCTTCCCGGGTCCTTCTATATGGCTAAGCCACACGACTTCCGTTTGAACAAAACTACACGACATGTATATAATCTACATGGTGTGTATGTTGTAATTTTTCCAACTGCCTGTGTCATTTGTGACACGACCGACTACTCCGATTGACCCTACACGGAGTGTTACACCTGCACACGACATATACACTACCCCATTTCCCAGCCACACGGCTAAGTCCACACGGTATGTGCTCGGACAAGACTACATGACATGTCCCGTAGGTACACGGTGTGTTCTAGATGAGCACCGCTGACCCATGTTGTTAGTTACACAGCCGGGCACATGGATCCCACTACACGGTCTGTTCGATATACGCAAGGCGTGTACTCAAAAGGATTACACTGATCCGTGTTTTTTAGTTACACGGATGGGTCCCCAGGCCAGACTACACGGCGTGTTCCATAGTGGACACAATGTGTATGTCTTAAGGTGTCTTCCATCTGTGTTGTTAGTTACACCAGCAGACTCTGGGTCAACACTACATGGCGTGTACATCCGGTACACAGTGTGTTCACCCCAAGAATTTCTCTTCCCTGTGTCCCTGCCCACACGGTCTGTGACATAGGAAGAGACTACACGGCATGTACTCTGGGTACACGACGTGTACTCAAAAAGTTTATTTTTCTTCCCAAACAGAAGAACATACGCAGTGTGTCAAAAGTACTACACGACATGTATACTAGGTTTTCCAGACAGTATGCCTCAGAAACTTCTCTGAAACCCAGAAAATACTGAAAAGTAACACCTAAGTGCCAAATTCCAATCCGTGAGGGCCCATACACTCCGAGAATCAAAGTTTGTCATCTTATGTGTGTTATAACTAGATAAACAGCTAATGATCCACCAAATTCCAGTCAATGAGGGCCCATACTCCCCAAAAACAAAACTTTGGCATCCATTATTTCTACATATTTATACAGAAATACCCTATCACATAGCAGGTATTTATCAAGCAGCTATCACAACAGCATGCTGTTCTTGTACAACAACATGAAATTTTTAATTCACCTACTTGGAATGGAACTATGCATGGCATGCGATTTCTAGCATGTTCCTAAATGATGCATGAGATGGAATACCCTCATCTCATCGGGTTGCAACTAAATAGAACCCATAGTTAAAATATCAACAGCATAATCACAAGTGAGTCACCCTTTGGTGAAAATCAATTCAACTATAAAATTGCAAAATCAGAAAAATTGCAACACGAGGTAAATTGGATTTTCCCTGTATATGGGTTAGCTACGCATGGGAACATCTTATTAGCAACCACCGTTCCCGTCCTATCCCTGACTAAGGATCTAAATAGTAAGTCAAAGAAAAGAACCCCTCTGATACCACTTTGTAACATCCCGGTACCGGGTGCCACTCAATGGGTGCCCCGAACCCGGTTCACCACATGACCTCAAGCACATTTCCCCAAATGCTAGAGTCTGCCGACTAGCAGCGAGGGCCCAGGTCTGATTGTGGGGAAACTATGTCCTCATTTTTCAAAGTGTAGCGCAGTGGAATATAATATAAACATACAACAACAGCGGATGCAGCAACAGTATATGTATATAACTGAAAGGGATAACTAATGTTAAAACGGGAAACCAGAAGTCATGTATATATGAAGATACAGCATGTTACTATTCTATAAAACAGCCAGAACATGTTACAATACAATATAATACATTAAAACTGACGTACAAGTATAGAAAAGAAAAACAGAACAGCCAGCGGCATCACAAGCCAATGCTCGGTCCCATGCTCTCCTACACCCTAGCAGCAATAAAGTACCTGTATAAGGACCCTTACCCTTATCTACACTTGTAGAAATGTAATCTTTTTGGGCCGAAAAGCATGACCCAAACAGGGTGTGAGAAATAATTCCCAGTAGGCACCCACCAAAGGCCCATGCCCAACTGTGTGGAAGCATGCAACAACAGTGTGCAGTAGTAAAATACAATTATCTAAGTAGTACTCAAAAGTAACAAACATACTAGTTATATTGCCATTATATTATTCTTTTAATCCATTTCATAAAAGAGAACACCACAATGAATTTTTAAGTAACCAATTAGTGTCCACAAACACTAAACCCTTACCCTCAGGTAATCAGGAATGTAACCTGCAGGTACTTGCCCATAGGCAGAACAGATTTTTCCCTCAGGTGTACGTAGGTCACCCTCAGGCACAGAGTCTGTTGCCCACAGACACGAAATAAGTTGCCCTCAGGCTAAGATAACAACTGCCCTCGGGCTAAGTAAAACAATTCCCTCAGGCTGAAGTAACCGGGCCATGCCCCACATATCATAAGCAATTTAAAATACAATTCCTATTTAGGAAAAAGTAATGCAGAATATAAACAAGACATACACTTGGGTATCCTTGCCAAACGACTAAATAGAGAAACGCACCCCCGGTGTGGTCCTAGATCCATGCAGCAATCCCGAACATCATTTTAATATCACATTTAATTACCTATACAATTCTAGGTATTTAAAATAGCCCCGGACTCAGCCACATGACACCCAAATATGTGTTTGTAGCTCAAAAACATACAAAAATGCTCGACAGTTGGAAAATTAGACACCAAGCCACCTACCTTCAACACCCCTGATCAGTATACTCGAACAAAGTTCCACGAATCGTTCTAGAATGAGGTAGATCTGAGCTGAAAGAAAACTCATTCAAATCCAAATAACTTCCCTTAGAAGAAGAATTGGTATTAACTACACCCAGAGAAGGGAGAACTCACTCGTGCGGTTCCAAGGAGATCGACAGTGCAGAAAACGGATTCCCGACATGCACTCGGCAGATCTCCAAAGCTCCGACCTCCCTCTTCCGCTCCTTCTTCCCATTCAAAGCCTTACCTATGAACAGGGGAGGATACTACCCATTTTAAGTGAAAAAAACAAAGTACATGGCGTGTATTTCCAAGTACACGACGTGTACTTCCCATTTTTTAACTGTTCCTCTGGCGGTTTTTTGCCAGCGTGGCACTATTCACCTGCCGACATGGCTACACAGTGTGTCTCCTTGAGTACATGGCGTGTTATATTGAACAACTGGCCACCACCTTACTATTCTCCGGTCGACTGACTACACGACGTGTAAGAAACCACTACACGGTGCGTAGTTGGTCTTTACACCCTTCGTTGCCGACATGGCTACACACCATGTGTACTCTTCCCACATGGCCAAAAGTACATGGCTTGTGGAAAAAGTACACGGTGTGTACTACCAAAATTTTGGATTTTTCCCCATTTTCCTTATTTCCTGAAAAACACTTAAGGAAAATAGAAAAGAAGAAACCCGTACGTCAAAACTAAGAACCGGGTTCTTACAAAAAATTTCAGTTCTTAACATACTCTTAATAAATAATATTTTAATGTTATATATATATGTGTACCAATCAGATTCCTTCTTTCTTTTATGGGGAGTTATATGTTTTGAAATGTTCATTCAAAAATTCTTCTAGATAAAGAAGCATGTTTCCAAGGAACATCTCAAATTCTTACGTAATTTCAAATGAAATATATATTATTTTGTATCCACCATTTTTTATAATATCACTCATTTTATTATTAAAACACTGCCTTAATTCATTTCTAGTTTTATGAAAATAATTTTCCAAAAGAACTCTTCTTTTCAAATTATTATAGTATTTATCTTAAAGATTACTCAATGCTTTTATTCATCTATTTCAACTCACATGTTGACTCAAATATTTAATTAGGATTAATATTTTATGATATTATATACTATATTTAATTGAACGGTTTATGATAAGTTTGACTGTGTATGTACTATCTTGATAGCATTCACCATATTAATCTTAATGGTTAGTTTTCATATTTATTGATTGGTGAAAGTTATTTAAATTTAATATATTAGTTTCAATTTAAATATATATGTTTTTTAGGTTTATTTCTATTAATATAAAGAATTTATAGGACTTTTTATGTGACAGTTGGGGCCTGTTATAGCACCTCAAAGCATTGGTAGGTCTTATGAGACAAACTAGTTCAGGTTTTTACCCATTAATGTATGGTTCGGGAATGGGGCCTTGATAGAATGATTATGATGAATGAAATTATTAATTCCCTTACTATGAAACAGGATATTGATAGTACATGTGACTATTGATCTAGTAAAATTTCCATGTACATGTTTTATGGAATTATTTAATCAGTTTTTATTCCTACCTTATTACGCCTGTGTTTATTTTTAATGGCATGTGTTTTTAGTTATTCATCATGCCTAGTGTTTATGTTTATGATTACTTCCACTGTATTAGTTAACCTTAATTATCATATAAGATCACCCCACTATTAGGTATTATATTTACCTTGGATGAGAAGAGGTGTATATTTAATGACTTGTATGGATAATCTAGGAGTTATGGGAATTACTAATAGATATGTTATATTATATTTAATTTCAAGTTGTAATGTTAAACTTATGTATGTATCTGTTTTTCCAAAACAAATGAACAATATGACCCTTTGAGATATGACATTATTATAATAATTGAAATGTAATAAAATAATGTACCAACTCCATGCAATTGGGATTGGTGCGTTGCATTTGGTATCAAAGGATGTTTAGTAGAATACTTGGAAACTAGATTTATAAAATATTAATTAGGTAACAAAACCCTAAGATAGGATTTGAGGTAAACTTAAAATAAAATCCTTGATTTTTTTGGGGGAAGAGACTATATGGATATATCTACAAAATACATTCATGTAAGGATACTAAAATTGGATGAGGTTTTGGAACAGATGTACCTAGTAGTAATAATTCCGACATTGTGTTTTTAGGCTTGACCTTGGGTAACTTGGTACACGAAAACTGGCCTTACTGCACATGTAGTTGGACACTCCTGGGGGATATTTTTTAGGATAATTCACATCTTATTTACAATCCAATACAAAGGATTCAATATTAAATTTTCCCTCAGAGAGACTATATTTATGATAATGGTATTATCAATGCATACAATTTCAATTTATATTAAGTATTATGCTAGTTGATGTTATGAAATATGGTTTATAACCTAATCTAGTGTATGTTATCATATATAAATGGAGACTATTAGAAGTAATGTAAACCAAATGAATATGGGTATCCCATGTTGGGATTCCCCCTATCCAATATAATGATGTTGGTTCTTGAGATGCGACTGATGCTGAGTAACTTATGACTATACTGAGACAACTAACACTTGTTATGAACAATAACCATACCCGTATGGAGCATCTGGAACCACAATGTGGAGGATAATTGTTAGACCTCTTTTTGTGAAAATAAATTCCATTTTATAATGGGACTACAAAACCATTCACAGTTGAGTAGTGGATACGTTCCATAGAGAACATATTTCTCACTTTTAGAAGTAATGAAAGGGGGTGGTTTTCATGGAAATTTATCGTTTATTAGGATTTATAGATCAATGGTTGTAACTAATTGAAAAACCAATGGAGGAGGAAGATATTTAACATATGTAAGTAAATGATTTTAAGGAAATATTCTTAGAAAAATAATTTCTTCCTAATCACGGAGCGGATATGGAAAGGCCGTTTCAAAATCTTGGGAAAAAGAGGATAATAATACTACCAAGTATGACGCTAACTACACAAGGTTATCAAGGAATTTTTCCTACTACCTGTGTAATGAAAGGAGAAATATTGATCTATTATTTTATGGTTTAAAACCATTCCTATGAATGGAACTTTTCTCCAAACGTTTGTCATTATATGAAGATATAGTCTCATGTGCTATCAAGATTGAAAAAGATCCCTCTAACTCATATGACTTTAAGGGAATTCAAGATAATAAGAGGAATGTTGAACCCTATGAAAAATTAAAAAAAGATAAGCCGAATAAGGTAAGAATTTATTTTCCATCATGTGATAATTGTGGTAATAAACACCTCGGTACTTTTTTGAAGGGTATGGGTGTTTGTTTTAAGTGTGGACGAAAAGGCCACCAATCTCATGATTGTAATGGAAAGAAGTAATCCACCAATATTAAATTATAAAATTGAAATGAGATAGAACATTATGCAAATGATTTTCCTCAGTGTCAAGGAAACATTCCGCAAAGAAAACTAATCGAGAACAATCATACATATGTTATCACAACTGCTAAGGATAAAGTAATTAATGATATAGAGGTAGGTAATTTAATCATTTCCTCAAACATAGACAATGCTTTATTTGATTCTAGATCATCTAATTCATTTATATATTCCCAGTTTTTCAGAAAATTAAACATTTTTTAATTTATTTAATAAATGAGTTTTCAATCAAAACACCTAAGGGAAGTAACCTAGCAACACAGATGTATCAATCAGTCCCCCTTATGACCAAAAAACATTCTTTAGTTACTATCCTTATCATCATACCCATGATTAACTTTGATATCATTCTTGGTATGAATTTTATTTCAAACTATGATGTGGGAATCTATTGCAAGAAGAATGAGGTTATAAATTTTCAGAATGATGTATAATCCCATATCTTTAGAAAAGAACCCATTCCGTTATATTCTTATCTAAATACACCACTAGTATCACAAATAAATTAAATTATTAGAGATGATGAGAAATCAATATTTATGAGTGGGGAAAGGAATCTTAAAAGCGTGTATGTACCTATTATGCAAGAATACGTTGATGTGTTTCCATATAGTTTACCTAGACATCTTATGAAGCAGGAAGTTGAGTTTTCTATTAACTTCATTCCGAGTTCAAAACCTATATCAAAGACTACTTATAGAAGGGACAATGTGGAGTTAGTAGAAATTAATACAAAACTAGTGTAATTGTGTGATAAATAATTTATTTTTCCAATTGTTTCTCTATGGTCACCCCTGTTCTGTTCCTAAAGAAGTATGGATTTATGAGGTTGTTCATTAACTATAGGGAGATCAATAATATTTCAATAAAGAACAAGTATTATCTTCCTTGCAAATGATGATTTATGTAATCATCTTCATGAAGAACAATATTTTTTAAAAACTAACCTTAGATTGGGATATCATCAGTTGCATGTATAACATTTCGAACTAGGTATGAGCATTATGATTTATAGTAATCACTTTTGGAATAACTAGTGGACCCTCTATTTTCATGGATCTAATGAATAAAGTTTATAACAACCATGCTCTTTATTACACACTTAAACAATATTTATTACATAAAATTTATCTTAATAAAACTTTGAGGATTCAGAGGTCTAGTGTGTTGGAAAATTAAGAACATTACATAACAAATTAGGACATAAAACAAAACATCTTTATTGAAAAATTCTTTTACTTGACCATAATATTCCTTCGTACTTAGCATTGCATGAAATAACCTGAGGACATTCATAAAAAAGGTGATCTATAAAGCCCAGTAAGGGAGTGAACAAGGAATAATATGATTAATAATGTACATATTATGAAGTAGTCATATTAATGGAGGGTAATAGAAAAATGAATATAAAGTAATGATGTAGAAATATTATCATAACATGGAAATGTGGCAACAAAAATTAACATTGTGTAAGCATGAGCCAAGGCTCATTTCATGTGAAGCATGAGTAAACCTTCATTACACTTGAAATAGCATTATTGAACCCTCATTTCACGTGACATATCATGATACTAATCTTTACCCAATGCATTGGAGTGATATCAGGGCACACTCTTCTTAATCATTTTGTTTCATGCTTAAGTGTGCCACATGGAGCATATAACTTTGATTAATTTAAATTCATCATATATTACGTGATAAAGGTATATGGAATTAATACATGAAAACACTATAATCAATAGTTAAATGTGAATAATGGTGAATACCCTTGATAAAGAAATGGGCATTGTATTCACTATACAATGGCTTTGGCTTGGAAAATCGCGTTGCAATTTCAGCAGCATAAAAGCATGATATGAGAATTATTAAAAATGGTTGATGAGAGAGAAAGTGGTGTCTCATAATATTTACATGAGATGGATAGTAAGGGGGTCATGTAGATACCTGTCCCAACTTCATTATTCGAATTTAGATTCACAATACAAAAGAATTTCTTGAATATAAATGAGAATAGAGAAATTACTTATGGAATTTAGGCATGGTAACATGAGTACATGGGAGTAATTAATGAGAGATATCATCCAAATATAAGGAGAGAAGTTTGGGGGAGGTTAAGAATCATACCCCCACATTTTTAATTGGAAATAAAAGGTCATAACAACATATTGAAATTTAGACAGAAATGAGAAAGGAAGAAATCCCTTACTTGGAAGTGTGATCCTAAAGGCTTAAGAGAGGTTTGAGAGAGGATTATTGGGGGCTTGGGGCACCTTGAGAGGATTCTAGAGAGAGGAGTGTAGAGTTATTTTGATATGTGAAGGATTTTAGCAGTGAGTATGTGGGAGCTTGGTTGGGTTTATTTAGAAAAAGAAAGGGAATTCTTCATTATTTAGGTTTTGGGAACCACACATTAATCTAATCAAAACCAAAAACCATCACATGGGTTTTTACCATGGTATTTTACAAAGGGGAGTCGAAAAAATTATTTTTAAAGGAAAATGGCTGACCATATGAAAATATTAGGCTTACTTATGTGGAGGTGAGTTACACTCTCAAGGAAATCAATTTAAAAAGTTAAAATGTTTTATAAGACTTGGAGTGTCCACTAAGACCTTGTAAAATAAATCAAACAAACCTAAAATCTCATTATTTTAATGTCAAAAAATATATTGTCTGAACATATCATTTATAGTATTTTATTACATCACTATTGGGTCATTATGACTTCATAAAACACATTATATAATTAAATGATATTTAATTTTTAACCAAACATTAGACTGTCTCAGAAAATTATGAAAAATTCATCATTGGATAATTTATATTTCCTGATTTGAAAAATAATATTCATTTTATTTAAATAATTTTCTAATTATGTGAATTTTTTACTTTTATAATAAAAACTGACAGTTATCGAAAATTCAGGGGTGTTGACAAAAAACGAATTTAAAACCTTAATAAAATTACAACTGTATTCCAAAATATTATACAATAAATTATATTTAATAAAAAGTAATTTGGTAGTAATATTTTATTAAAATATTATATAATTAAAAAATCCATTAATTTATCAAAATAGATTTCTTAATATAATATTAACTAAAAATACTCTCTGTGCTTTAGAAACTAGTTTCAAAGTAATAATAATAAAATGAATTTATATTATTTATTATATACAAAAATATAATACACATAATAACAGTGATAAGGTCTTGTTACATAACCCCTAATTACACCCGTATATGACCTAAGGGTAAGGTCTGCGATGCAGACAGACTTTTGGGGTGGCTCAGATAACATTGCTTGGGTGGTAATCTCTATCAACTTCTACTTCTCCCATAGGTGGTTCTATTTGATCTTAACGTGTTGAAGCTTGGCTTGGGCTTGGCCAAGAGTGAATCCCAATGACACAACCTCCTTTCTGATCTCTGAAAAACGGGCTTCATACGGAGAAATTCTATTGGATGAGGCCATCACTTCCTTTGTCTGTGTAAATTGGTTTTGTTAAAGCCCTATATTTGTACTAATCATGTTATCACTATTTAACATCTATATTAGCGATGGTAACAATTTTTAACGGTATTTTGAAGTCCAAAAACAAAAAACCAAGGAAGTGGATATTTTATATATCCATTTTATATAATAAGACATTTAATCTGATCAAGAGGAATTTTTATTCATATATTTTCGGGTCATTACAATCCTCCCCCCTTAAGAAATTTCACCCTCGAAATATCTTTTTACCACACTAAAATAGATGCGGGTAACTCTGCTTCATCACTTCCTATGATTCTCATGTTTCTTCTACAAACTTGTGGTTTCGCCAAAACACCTAGACAAGAATAATTGTCTTATTTTATAGAATGTTTTCCTTACAATCTAATGTCTTCACCAACTTATCTTTTTAGGAGAGGCCATTATCTAATGGTATACTCTTGGTATTGATAACATGTGATGGGTCAGGTATATACATCCTCAAAAGTGATACATGAAATACGTCATGTACTTGAGATAGGTTTGGTGGGAGTGTTAGTCGAAAGGCCACTACTCCAATGCAGTTAAGGATATCAAAAGGGTCGATGTACCTTGGACTAAGCTTTCCATTATTCCCAAATCTCATAAACCTATTCCACCGTGATATGCGGAGGAATACCATGTCTCCGATATCAACCTCTAGGTCTCGTCGACGATTATTATCATAGCTCAATTGTTGACTCTAAAAAGATTTAATGTGATGCTGGATGGTGTTAACCTTCTCCACCATTTCTTCCTCCATTTATCGACCCTAGATTTTTCACTCCCCAGCTTCATCCCAACATGTTGGGGTTCTTCAGCTCTTCCAATAAAGGGCTTCATAAAGAGACATTTGGATACTTGAGTGGAAACTATTATTGTAAGAGAACTCAATTTGAGGGAGATGTTGATCCCATCCTCCCTTTAATCCCATTGAGAATTTTCTCAACTTGTCCTCTTGAGTTTGGATATTATTCTCAGATTGGTCATTAGTTTGATGATGACAATATATACTCAACTTTAGCTCAGTATCCAGAGCATGTTGACAACTTTTACAATACATAGAGGTGAATAATGGATCTCAATCAGATAAAATCTATAGTGGTAATCCATATATCTTTACCAAATCTCTGATGTATATCCATTGCATTTGATCCATTGATAAATAATCTCAAATTTAAATGAAGTGTACAGTCCTTGTAAGACAATCCACAACAACCTAGATAGAATTGATTCCTTTGGATGTCTTCCGAAGTCCGATGACAATGTCCATGGTGATGTTCTCCCATTTCCATACTGGTTTGGGTAATGGTTGAATCATCCCTTTAGACTTCTACCTCTCAGCCTTCACTTGCTGTCATACTATGAACTTTGATGTATACTCAGTGATCTACTTCATCATGTTATTCTAAAAATAATTTTCTCGGAGATATCGATACATCTTTGGGTTTCCTAGGTGAATGAAGAAATTCAATCTATGATCATCATCCAAAATATCTTTCTTTAACTCCGGACTTTTTGGAACACATAGTCTTTTCTAAAATATCACAATTCCATATTTATTAACATTGAACTATAAATATTTGCCTTTTCTAATATTTTCCACATTCTTCTAATTCCCACATCATCCATTTGAGAATCCTTTAACGATTCCAAAAGAGACGATTAGGCAATCATTTGTGAATGGATTTATGATGTTCTCTTCTTTTTGATTCCCATGTCCATCTTCATAAAAACATAGAATATTGTATCCTTTTCAATTCTCATCAATGATAGAATTTTTGGGTCTTTTCTACTTAGAACATACACCACCTTGTTCACTTTCCCAGGGTGGTAATGGATTGAGTAGCCATAGTCTTTGATCATCTTTAGCCATCATATTTGGTGGATATTCAACACTTTCTATGTGAATATATACTTGAGGCTTTTTTTGTACATGTATATTTCACACTTCTCCCCAAAGAGTTAATGCCACAAAATTTTTAAATAGAATATTACTACAACCAACTCTAGATCATGTGACGGATAGTTCAGATCATGAACATTAAATTCCCTTGAAGCATAGGCAATGACTTCGTCATTTTTCATCAACACACAACTCAAGACCTTCTTCACGGAAACAATATATACCACAAATAGTTATCCACTTGTTGGTAATGAAATAATGAGCCAGTGATAGGCCTCCTTTTTAACTCCTTGAAGCTTTATTTACATTTATCACTCCAAGAAAACTCTACTCCCCTCTATGTTATCTTGGAAAGAGGGTTGTAAAATCATGAGAAATTTCTCACAAATCGACGATAATATCCATTTAACCCAATGAAGCTACAGATATCTATTGTCGATGTTGGCCTTGGATGTCCTCTATTGTAGTTTTTTGAGAGAGATCCACAAATATCCCATTTCTTATGATTATATAACCCAAGAATGAGACTTTATTCAACCCAAACTCACACTTTTTGTACATTTCAGTGAGATTCTACTTTCTCAAGGTCTCTATTATAGTTTTTAGATGCTCCTCATGATCCTCCTTGGTTTTGGAGTATATTAGAATATCGTCTATAAAGACTACTACAGATATTTTGAGGTAATCTCTAAACACTCTATTCATCAACTCCATGAAGATTTATAGAGCATTAGTGAGTATAAAAGGCATTACTATGAATTCATAGTTGTTATACCTTGTACGAAAATCAATATTGGGGATATCCTATTTCTTTACCCTTACTTGGTAATATCCCAACCTCAAATCAAACGTGGAGAAATATTGTGCTCCACACATCTGATCGAATAAGTCATCAATTCATGGAAGTGGATACTTGTTTTTTATCATGATTTTTTTTCAGATCACAATAATCAATGAAAATGCACATTGGACTATATTTCTTCTTAACGGAGAGGATTGGTGTGCCCCATGGTGATGAACTTGGGTGTATAAACCCTTTATCCATATTTTCTTGTAGTTGTATATTTAGGTCCTCAAGCTCCACAACAGAAAATCTGTACAGAGTCTTGGATGTTGGAAACACCAAAGGTATAAGATCAATTTTTTAATTCAACATTTATTCTAGGTGGAAGACAAGGAAATTCCTTGTATAACATTTATTCAAATTACCTCACAATAGGCATGTATTCAAAGATGGTTGTTTCATTCGACTCAATAATCTAAGTAGAATACACATGCTCATAGGGTAGTCATATACATGCTTGAGATGATGGTGCTAAAGAATATTCATCTTCCTCCTTGCACTTGTATAGAATCGGGGGTCGATTCACCATATGGAGACTAATTTCCCTCTCACTAAAATTTATGTTGGCTCTATGTAGAGAAATCCAATACATGCCATGAATTGTATCAAATTCTACCAGAGGGAGTATGATGAGGTTCTATGGGAAGTTCAATCCACCAATTGTGACAGGGGAGGATTTATATTCATGGGTTGAAAAGATTTCCCCATTTTCCATTATCACTGACATAATTACTTCCATGATTTATTTGTGGTGTCGGGATTGCTATACTAAACATTCATGATACCAGAGAATGCGTAGAACTATAATCGAAAGGTTAGTTTTTCTATTATTGAATAAATAACTAACGTACCTGTCACCACTTCATTTTAGGGGTTCAATTTAGCAGTAGTGGTGAAAAAATCTCATCCTTTCTACCTTGGAGGTTTTTGGTTTCCATCAAAAACCATTGGCTTAGAGCACTAGTTTGAAAAGTGCCCTAGTTCATTGTAGTTGAAGCAATGAACAACACGTTGAGAGTCTAATGGAGTGTTCGTATCCTCTATCGCAGACTCAGGGTTTTCTTGTCATTAGTTAATAGCTATGTTCCCTTCACTTCCACACCAAAATAATTTCCTCGTCCCCTTCAGGCTATTATTTGGGTGCTTATTTTTTCACCTTTGACAAGTAGGCTACTAGATTTTCATAGTACTATTGGATTTATCCATCGGACAGCCAGAATTAAAGTCCACATTATGCTTCTTATCCCCATGATACCCATGAGTTTCTCTAATCTCCATTTCAACTTTGAGGGTATGTAAAACAATTTCTTCATATCTCTCAAAGTCACGGATTGCTAGGGATTTCCGTTGGCTAGGATTTAGCCCACCAAGGATGTGGTCAACCTTGCATTCAAGGGTAACAACAAAGAAAAAGGAATATCCTGCAAGACTTGTAAGGTTTTCCTCGTATCCTTCGATAGAATAGTCTCCTTTTTTCATGGGGGAAAAGAAGTTCATTTCCATCTAAAATCGAAGGGTGTGAGGAAAATATTTGTTGAAAAACATTTTTTGGAAATACTTCTATTACAACACCCCGATCTCCTACCCTGGCTTCGTATTTTTGATCAGTGTCCACTATTGATCAGCTTCACCCTCCATCCGATAAGCATCCATAAGTATGTTCTCTTGTTCAGAACATTGAAGGATGGAGAAGGTCTTATCAATGGAGTTGATTCGATATTTGGCGATTAAGGACTCAGATGATCCATTAAAATTAGGAGGCCTTTGTATCATAAATCTCTCAATTGCGAATTGTTCTTTCTTAGGGGGGTTTGAATGTTTTTCTTGACCCTTGTTTCTATTCAAAACATGCATTAAATAAGAGAGTGTTGTGGAAAAATTTACGATTCACTCTCCCATCGGGATGGGAATCTCATTAGAACAATCATCACATTGATCTTCACATCAGTTGTTAGCATGATTCTTCATATTACTATCCATTGGATGGAATAAAAGGAATGATAGGGGTAACACAAAAAGGGAAATCCAAATACCAAATTTGATGATTTATAAATTAATTTTATTTCCTTAACTTATGAATTTATAGGCTTCAATGTATGTTATCTATGATCTAATTATAAAAATATATTCTTAGGGTCATTTTTCCCTTAATAATGGTTCATACTAAGCTCATGAATATACCAAACCATATCCCCTGGGAGTGTTGTAACCAAGAGTGCAGAAAGGCCCATTTTCATGCACCAGTTCCTGTTCGATTCTAGCTTAATGTGGTGTTTTTGGGTTTTACCCCTAGACACATCTATGCCAAATCCACCTATTCCAGCTCATATCCAGACATGGATGAATTTTATTGATAAAACACTTACTCAATACTCACAAAAATTTAGGGATGTTTTTTAATACTTAGTATTATCTTTATAGATTTCACTATAATCTTATAATCCTAATCCCAATAATAACTAAAACTATCCTCTTATAACAACTATAACAACCCTACTCTTTTTTACACACTTAAACAAGATTTATTACATAAACTTTCACTTACAACAACTTTGAGGATCGAGAGGTCTAGTGTCTTGGGAAATTAGAAACATTAAATAAAAACATATAACATAAAACACATCATATTTATAGAAAAATTATTTTACATGACTACAACATTCCTTCGAACTTATCATCACATGGGATAATCTAAGGACATGTATAAGAAAATGTTGAGCTATAAAGACGAGTAAGGGAGTACACAAGGCATAAAAAGAAGAATATAGTACATGTTAGGAAATAGTCATATCAATAGAGTATAAGAAAAACATGAGAATTGTGGAATGATATATCAAGATTATCATGACATGTAAATTTGGAAACAACACTTAACATGGTATTAGCATCATCCAAGGCTAATTTCACATGGATCATGATTGAACCCTCATTTCACTTGAATTAGCATGAGTAAACCCTCGTTGCACTTTACATATCATGATACTAATCTTTACCCAATGCATTGAAGAACTATCAGGTAACACCCTTCTTAATCATTTAGTTTAATGCATAACCCTTGATAAAGAAATGGGCATAGTATTTTCTCCACAATAACTTTTCTTGGAAAATCACAGTGCAATTTCTGCAGCTTCATGGCGTGACATGAGAATTATTAAAAATGGTTGATGAGATAGAAATGGGTGTCTGATCATATTTAAATGAAATTTATAGTAAAGTAGTCATATAGATGCATGTCCCAACATATTTAATGGAATTTATATTCACAATACAAAAGAATTTATTGAATGTAAATGAGAAGAGATAAATTCCTTATGAAATTTCAACATGGTAACAGGTGTACATGAGAGGAATTAATGATAGATAAAGGGTTCTATAATCATTAAAATATAATGAGTGAAGTATGATGGAGGTGAAAAATCATACCCCAACATTTTTAATTTAATATAAATGGGCATAACAACATAATTAAATTTGGACAAAAATGATAAAGGAATAAATCCCTTACATGGAAGTGTTATCTTAAAGGCTTGGGAGAGGCTTGCGAAAGGATTATTGGGAGCATGGGGTGACTTGGGAGGACTATAGAGAGATGAGGGAAGATTTTTTTCAATATAAAAATGCTTTTAGTGGAGAGGAAGTGGGATCTTTGGGGGGTTTATATAGGAAAAGATATGGAATTCATTATTATTTATGTTTTGGACACCACACATTAAACTAATAAAAAACACAAACAATACCATTGTTTTTTCCCATGTATTTTTCCAAAGGGGAGAGGAAATAATTATTTTACAAGTCTAATGGCCTAAAGTATTAAAATATTAGGCTTTCGTATTTGGAGGTGAGTCACTCTGAAGGAAATCAATTTAAAAAGGTAAAATGTTTTATAAGTCTTGGAAGGTCCACTAAAGCTTTTTAAAAAAAATCAAACAAACCTAAAATAACATTATTTTAATGTTAAAACATATATTGGCCTAAAATAGCATTTATAATTTTTTATTACATCGTTATTAGGTCATTATGAAGTCATAAAACACATTATATAATTAAATGGTATTTAATTTTTACCCAAAAATTTGACTATCTCAAAAAATTATCAAAAATTGACCATTGAATAATTTCAATATCTTGATTCTAAAAAAATATTCATTTTATCTAAATAATTTTCTAAATATTTTATTTTTTACTTTTAAAATAAAATCTGATAATTATAAAAAATTAATGGATTTTGAGAAAAAAACATCTTTCAAACCTTATTAAAAATGCAATTATATTCCTAAAAAATATACAATCATTTATATTTAATAAAAATAAATTTTGTAGAAATATTTTATTAAAATATTATTCAATTTAAAAATCCATTAATTCATCAAAATAGTTTTCGAATTGAATATTAACTAAAAATAGTATTTGTTCTTTAAAAAATATTTATAAAGTAAAAATAATACAAATGAATGTATATTAATTATTATATACAAAAATATAATGACCATAATCATAGTGATAAGGTATTTTTACATAACCCCTTATAATAGAATCATATGACCTAATGGTAAGGTGTGCGGTAGTGACAGACTCATACGGTGGCTCAAATAACATTGCTCGGGTGGTATCAACTTCCACTTCTCTTGTAGGCGGTTCCGTTTGAGCTTAATGTGTTGATGCTCAACATTATATTAGACAAGATCTAAGCCAAATGACACCATCCCCTTTAAAAACTCTAACAAATGGGCTTCTTATAGATCAATTATATTGGATGAGGCTATTGCTTCCATTGTCTGAGTAAATTGGATTTGATAAAGGCTGATATTTATACTAATCATGTGATCATTGTTCAATGGATATATTAGCAGTGGTAAAAATTCTTAACGGTATTTTGAAATCCAAAAACATAAAATCAAGGATGTTCATATTTTATATAACCATTTTAAATAATAAAACATTTAATTAGATTAAGAGGAATTTTCATTCATAAAAGTTTGGGTCATTACAAAGTTTTCAAGGAGTATCTTGATGAATTTGTTGTGTTATTTATTGAAGATATCTTGGTATAATCTAAAATATATTATGAGCATGATAATAACATGAAAATTATTCCAAATACTCTTAAATTAAATGAATAATATGGGATTTTTTGAATGTGTGAGTTCTGAATTCAAGTAGTTTCTTTTTTAGGTAATATTGTCTCTATAGAGGAAATATTAATGGATAATAAAATGAAAAAGGTAGTTTGAGAATGTCCTACACCAATGAAAATAGATGAGGTATATAGTTTTATTGTATTAGTAGGTAATTATCAGAATATGTTTATGAATATCACCTATTTAGCCTACCCATTGACCAAGCCTACTCATAAAGGGGTTAAGTTCTTATTGAAAAAAGAATGTGAAAAATGTTTTGAAGAATTTAAGAGAAGATTAGTGAATTATCTTACCATGTATCTACCATAAAATAATGGTCGATTTGTGATCATTAATTATTATTCAATGAAAGGGCATAGGTGTGTCCTTATGTAGAATGAAATAGTTATTGTCTATCCATCGAGGTAGTTAAAAATTCACGAATAGAACTATCTAACTCATGATAGTGAGTTATAAGTTGTGATCTTTTCTCTGAATATATGAAGACACTATATCTATAGAGAAAGATGTGAGATATATACAGATCAGAAGAGATTAAAATTTATATTATCACATAAATAACTCCACATGAGGAAAATGAGATGGATCGAATTTCCCAGGGATTATGATTATTTTATGCAATACCACCTAGGAAAGAAAAATAAGGTAGTTGATGCCTTAAGATGGAAGGATTGTGTAGTTTCAATCAAAATAATAATTGAAAAGGATCCTATGTACGTGGATCTATGATATATGGGTATGGTAATTATTAAAGAAGGTGAAACATCACTACTTTTTTAATTTTTTCCACAACCAACATTATTAGAAAGAATTTAATGTTTTTAGTCTGATGATGCAAATATTCAAAAAAAAATTAAAGCTGTGAGAAATGGGAAGTTGGATGAATTCATGTGTGAGGATGTAATTCTGAAATTTGGGGGTTTTTCATCTTTCCCTGAGCTAAAAAGGGATTAATTGGATTATTTCCATAGTTTGAAATTCTCTATACACCCTGGTATAACTAATATATATAAATACTTATAGGAACATTTTTGGTGGGAAAACACGAAGTGGGAAATTACTGACTATATATCAAGATGTTTTAGTCTGTTAAAAAGTGGAGGATAAAACACAACATCCTAGAGAAGTCATGAAAACTCTTCCTATTCCTACCTGAAAATGGGATGACATCACTAAAGATTTTGTAACTGGATGACAAAAAACTAAAATTAATATTGATTCAATATGGGTAATTGTTGATTGACTTACCAAATTTTCACATTTCCTCACAATAAGGGAAGATTTTACACTATTTCCCCTTTAACGAATCTATATTAATGAAGCTGTAAGACTTCATGTAGAACCACTCTCAATTATCTCTAATTTTTATCCATGATTAACATATAAATTCTAGAAATGTCTTCAGAATTATTTGGATACTGAGCTTAGATTGAGTATTTATTATCACCCTAAAACTTATAGGTATTCTGAGTGAATCATCCAAACATTAGAATACATTTTGAGGTCTTTCTCACATGATTTTCATATTATATGGGGTCAGTATTTACCTCTGGTGGAGTTTTCCTACAATAATAGTTTCCAATCAAGTATTAAAATAGAACCCTATGAGGAATTTTAAATGAGATTTCATACACCAACATGTTGGGTTGAAGTTGGTGAAAGAAAGCATATAGGACTAGAGCTTGTGGAGGTAACAAAAAAAAATGCAATGACTACTCAAACCCATATCAAAGAATCTCAAATCATAAATAATAGCTATGTTGATAATAGAAGGATTATTTGAAATTTTAATTGGGAGATCACATTTTTTGATTTTATCTAGAGAGAAGGGGGTTATGTGATTTGGTAGGAAAGTGAAATGAGCCCCAGGTACATTATCCATTTTTAAATTATGGAGATAATTGGAGCTATGTATTATCGTTTGGAAATTATGCATAACCATTATAAGGTATATAATGTGTTCCATTTCTCATTATTGAGAAAGTAAATTCTAGAACTAATGCATTTCCTCACTTATAAATATAGCATCTCGCCTTTTTATCACATAAACTTTAATTACATTTTACAAAACCAAGGATCTTTAAGGTTTAGTGTCTTGGAAACCGGGAAATTAAAACATGAAAACATAAAACATTCTTATTTAAACATTTGAAAGGATTATCCTTATGCTCATCCTGGGTTCATTATTGCATCTCATAACCTATGGACATACATCAGAAGAAAGGGTGAGCAGAAGGCCTAGTAAGGGAAACAAGGGGAAACATTTAACATGTGAACTTGAGATACATCAACAATGTCATGAAAACGAACTATAAAGCATGAGAAAGAAATCATGAGGCATATCATAATAAAAATAACGTATTTCATAACTTGAAGATGTGGCTACAACATTTAACAAGGAAAATCATTTCCGTTTCACCAAGGTCCATCCCCAAGATGTCAATAAAAATTACCAAGGTTATTCACCAAGGTATCAGTCAAAAATGGTCATCTCTAGAGATTAAGTCTTTACCCAATGCATTGGAGTGCTATCAGGGCGCACCCTTAAATTTTCCATTATTATCATGTGAGCCACATATATCATCATTAATAATTTCATAAACAACCCATATAGCATAAAAGAAATGGGTTTCATTTCATAATCATAACATTTTAAAAACTGCTTTAAAGACAAGATCTTTGTGTCACATTAAAACCCACAGAAAAGGAAGGTGGGTCTCATGTACGTAAATCCCAGAATTTAAAATATATAATTTTGTTATATATGTTAATAACCATATATAATAGATAGGTTTTAGTATTCACTTAATAAAATAAAAGAACTTTAGAAAAACAGAGAGACATTTTGAGGCGGAAATTCTCCAGCATAACAACTATGTTTTGGGGTTTTAGAAAGCATTGAAAAGAGAGGGTAAATGGGTAAAACATTCATAAATGACCCATAAAAAAGTAGAGGGACAAAATATGAAGGATATATGAACCTGGTGATGAAATTTTAAGGACATACCATTTGAAATGAAAAACATGGAAGGAAGATGAAAAAATAAGATTTCTCTTGTGAAAATTCAGCAGCCTAACGACGTCACTTAAACTTCAACAAAAATGAATTGAAAAGATCAAATAGGTTATCTCATTATATGAAAATAAAATTTCAGTATGATAGATATAGAGATCACACCCCAACTTAATAAAAATTAATTTGAAAGGCTTTACAAGAAAGTAGAACTTTGAAAAATGAGAAAGGTGAAAGAATCCCTTAAAAATTCGGCAGCCTAACAACTCCACTTAAACATTCATAAAAGGAATTGATGAGAGAAGGAGGGGGTATCTCATCATATGAACATGAAAAGGGAAGTAAGAGGAATATAAAAGAACATCCTACAACATAAGATCATGGAGCATAAAATAAATGACATAAAAGAGATTACTTGAAAGAAAGAGAGAGGCATGATCCCTTACCTTAAAACATAACTCTTAAAACTCAATGGTTTGGACCATTAGGGATTAGAGGAACCTTGGGAGGACTCCTTGGGAGGTACCGAGACCATAAATTCGTTGAGGATGATTTTGGAGTCGAAAGGATGAGAGGATGGCTTAGTATTTATAGGGAAAGTGAGGGGACAAGGCATTAATGGCCAAGGGACACCTCATTGGTGGTTTTGGAAAAACCATGGGCCCGCCCATGGTATTTGCCCATGGTATTGGCCACTTGGGACACCTAATACATTATATTACTATTAATAAGTCGACCATATTGATTACATACTTAATACATCATTTAATGATGCCATTAAACACCCGTAACTTAAAAACTGTATTTTCACTATTCATCGAAAATTCAACTTTCCCAGAAAAATACCAAAATTTCACCTTAACCAAATATCAATGCTCTGATTTAAAAAATGAAATCCATTTTATAAAAATAATTTTCTAAATATTTTTAATTTAATTTTTAAATAAATACATTATTCACCGAAAATTCATTTTTTTCAGAAAAATCCCCAAAAATTACCTTAACATAATATCGATGCTCTGAGTTCAAAAATGGAATCTATTTTATAAAAATAATTTTCTAAATATTTTTAATTAAAGAAAACTATTCCCCCGAAAAAACTAATACTTGAATAATAATATACGAAACTATTATTTAACCATTTTATTGAATCACATTACTTAATCAAGGTGCCTAGATTATATTAATACTTTCTTTAAGTGAGATTACTAATCCATTTGGTCACATTACTAATCCTATGCATAAAATCACTATTCATAATTTACTACTCATTAAAAATTACGTTGATCTTATTAGACTCTAAATTTAGTACTGAACATTATTGTAGAAGACCATTTTTTGAAAATCATTACACATTTTTAATTATTTATGGTCTACATAAACATTTTTTAAAATATCCTTCCTCTAAAATTCACCAAAAATATGCATACTATATTTATCCGGACATTTGAAAAGTCATAAATATCATCATAAGAAGAAATCAAAATTTTTATTTAAAACAAAGGATTACCCAAGGCAGTTACGGTCTCCTTACATAGCCGCTTATCACACCAGCATAAGACCTAAGTGTAAGGTGTGCTAAGGTGAGATAATCCGAGGGAGGCTCAGACAACATCGCATGAGTAGTAATTTCTATCTGTTTGAACTTCTCGCGAAGGAGATTCCATGCTAGCTTCACACGATGAAGTTCATCTTGGGTTTGGTCCAGAGCAAAGGCCAATGGTGATTCCTCCTTCCCAAGTTCTGTTAGATGGGTTTCGATCGGTCCAAGACTACTGGGTGAGGCCATCGAATCTTCTTCCTATATTAATTAACCAAGATCACTTGTATTTAGAGACAATAATTGAAATGTTTAGTTTCCAGCGGTCATATTGACCAATAGTCAAATAACAGTCAAAACCCAACGGCCTCATTTTAATTATACTCATGTTATCTAATGAAACACTTTTGTTGAGTATATATATAAAAATATAAAATAACACACAAAATTTGGAAACAAGATTTATTCAAAATTTCAGGTCGTTACAATCTTTCCCCCTTAAGAAATTGCGTCCTCACAATTTTTTTATAATTGGGTTCTGAAATTTCATTGAAAGTCCCACATCGGAAAATGAGTCAGTAAAACAATTACTTTAAAAGAAAGAAAGGGAAGTACAAAGGTCACCTGAGTTAACCCACACTAGGATTCCATGTAAGAAAACATGGACATGGAGGAGAAAAAAAGGGTCAAGTTCTGAGGGAGAGTGCCAGAAAACATGATTAAGAGAAAGTTAACCATGAGAAAATCACAAACTTATGATGTGTGTAAATGGTCTTTGATTACCTAGTAGGAAACATAAACCAACAATATTTTTGTTTTACTTTCATTTTTCATAATTTTGAGGAATTCATTTACTACATAGAACAAAAACATAAGGAAATATACCTACCTTCATGTAGAGTTTCATCCTTAAATAACTTTCTAAAAAAAATATTCTTTTCTCCAAACGATGAGCATTCAAAAAACTTAGTCTCATCAAAACACAGGAATCATCTTCTTGAGAGTTACATAATCCACAAAAGATTAACTATCAATTTCGTCTATCTTTAAACATTATCCCAAAAACAGAAAGGGTAAGATAAAACAACTCTCCAAAAAGAAATAATCCCATAGGAAGGGAAACTAATTTTAAATCTTCAATGTTCCTTGGTACTACCCAAAGTTCATCATAGACCATTCCATAAATAACTGTCCTTAAAATTCCTTAAAATAAACCAAACTAAGATTGAAACCCAAATATAAGAAGGATTTGATAACATAGTATTCCAAAATAAACTTCATCGTTCATCTACAAACAATATAAACCACTCTTAACATCTTATAACAAAAGTAACTCACCTAAACATATTTTCCCCAAGATAGGTTAATCATTTCCATAAGTAACTTATATTACCATAAGTTCACCTTAAATTCATCGATTCATCAAAATATAAGTCAAATTTTACTCCTCAAAGAAAATACCATAGTAATCTATTTACCTCGATCAAATAGGGTTCCCATAATAATGAACGTATTCCAAAATAGTAATCATCTATTAATCCCCTAATGAACATTATCAGATGAACATCCTTGAGACTTCGTCTTCTTCTTCCTTGATGAATTTCAACTAGGTACCAATTATTAATTGTGATTTTTGATAGAAGGTTTGGCATAATCACAATATGTTCAACTTGATCTCTCATCATCTCTGTCATATTAATAGGGAAATCGTCACATTTCCTATCACCTTGGTTGTTGGGACATGTTCTTCCATTCCCCGCTATTAACTATGAAAAGAAACCATAATTAGGGGCTTAAATACTTATCCAATAATCATAAAAAAGAAACTTTAAGTATAGAAGGATAAACTTGTAGAATAAAAGTATACCCTAACTTGTGATCCCCTAGGATCCAATCTAGGTTATCCATGATCATATATTCTTATGTGAATCTTTATTTTATTTTGTCTTTGTTCCTTTAATAATGGTTCATACTAAGCTTATGAATTTACCAAATCATATCCCCTGGGAGTGTCGTAACCAAGAGTGAAGCAAGGCCCATTGTCGTGTACCAGTTCCCGTTTGATTCTAGCTCAAAGCGGTGTTTTTGGGTTTTACCCCTATGTACATCTCTTCCAGAGCCACCTCTACCTGCTCGTATCCAGACAGGGATGTATTTTCATGGCAACCCTTTACTCAATACTCACCAAAATACCAGGAAGATTACCTATATTTAAGATTTTCTATAGGGTTCTTCCTAAAGTTTTCAAATCCTAATTTACACAAATAACTAAACCATCCTTTGATACCAACAATAGCATCCCGCCTTTTTATCACATAAAATTTCATTACATTTTACAAAATCGAGGATCATTAAGGTTTAGTGTCTTGGAAACTAGGAACTTAAAACATGAAAATATAAAAAATTCTTCTTTAAACACTTTAAAGATTCTCCTCATGTTCATCATAGGTTCATTACTGCATCTCATAACCTGAGGACATACATCAAAAGAAAGGGTGAGCAGAAGGCCCAGTATGGGAAACAAGGGGAAACATTTAACATGTGAACTTGAGATACATCTACAATGTCCTGAAAAAGAAATTTAAGGCATGAGAAAGAAATCATGAGGCATATCATAATAAAAATAAAGTATTTCATAACTTGAATATGTGGCTACAACATTTAAAAAATTCAATAATTTCCATTTCACCAAGGTCCATTCCCAAGGTGTCAATAAAAATTACCAAGGTTATTCACCAAGGTATCAGTCAAAAATGGTCATCTATAGAGATTAAGTCTTTACCCAATGCATTGTAGTGCTATCAGGGCGCACCCTTAAATATGACTTTATTATCATGTGGTCCACATATATCATCATAAATAATTTCATAAACAACCCGTATAGCATAAAATAAATGGGTTTTATTTCATAATCATAACGTTTTAAAAACTGCTTTAAAGACAAGATCTTTGTGTCACTTTAAAACCCACAGAAAAGGAAGGTTGGTCTCATGTATGTAAATCCAAGAATTTAAAATAGAAAATTTTGGTATATATGTGAATACCCATATATAATAGAGAGCTTTGAGTATTCACTTAATAAATTAAAAAAACTTTAGAAAAAGAGAGAGACATTTTGAGGCGGAAATTCTACAGTATAACAACTATGTTTTGGGGTTTTAGAAAACATTTAAAAGAGAGGGGACATGGGTCAAACATTAATAAATTACCCATAAAACAGTATAGGGAGGAAATATTAAGGATATATGAACATGGTAATGAAATCTTAAGGACATACCATTTGAAATGAAAAACCTGGAAGGAAGATGAAAAAATAAGATTTCTCTTATGAAAATTCAACATCCAAATGACGTCACTTAAACTTCAAAAAAAATGAATTGACGAGATCAAATAGGGTCTCTTGTAATATGAAAATAAAAGTTCAGTATGATAGATATAGATATAATACCCCAACATAATAAAAAGGAACTTGAAAGACTGGACATGAAAGTAGAACTTTGAAAGATGAGAAAGGTGAAAGAATCCCTTAAAAATTCACAGCCTAACGGCGCCACTTAATCATTCATAAAAAGAATTGATGAGAGCAAGAAGGGGTTTCTCATAATATGAAAATGAAAAGGGAAGTAAGAGTAATAAAAAATAATAGCCTCCAACATAAGATCATAGAGCATAAAAGAAATGACATAAAAAAGATTACTTAAAAGAAAGAGAGAGGTAAGGTCCCTTACCTTAAAATGTAACTCTTAAAACTCAATGGTTTGTACCTTGAGGGATTGGAAAAACTTTGGGAGGACTCCTTGGGATGTAAGGAGACTAGAAATTCGTTGAGGATGATTTTAGAGTCGAAAGGATGAGAGGATGGCTTGGTATTTATTGGGAAAGTGAGGGGACAAGGCATTAATGGCCAAGGGACACCTCATTGGTGGTTTTGGCAAAACCATGGGCCTGACCATGGTATTTTCCCATGGTATTGGACACTTGGGACACCTCATACCTTATATTACTATTCATATGTCGACCATATTGATTACATACTTAATACATCATTTAATGATGTCATTAAACACCTGTAACTTAAAAACTATATTTTCATTATTCATCGAAAATTCAACTTTCTTAGAAAAATACCAAAATTCCACCTTAACCAAATATAAAATCTCTGATTTCAAAAATGAACTTCATTTTATAAAAATAATTTTCTAAATACTTTTAATTTATTTTTTTAAATAAATACAGTGTTCAACGAAAATTCATTTTGTTCAGAAAAATCCCCAAAAATTACCTTCACATAATATTAATTCCCTGAGTTCAAAAATGAATTCCATTTTTTAAAAATAATTTTCTAAATATTTTTAATTTAATTTTAATTAAAAAAAACTATTCAGCCGAAAAAACTAATACTTGAATAATAATATATGAAACCGTTATTTAACCATTTTATTGAATCACATTACTTAATCAAGGTGCCTAGATTATATTAATACTCTCTTTAAGTGAGATTACTAATCCATTTGGTCACATTACTAATCCTACGCATAAAATCACTATTCATAATTTACTATTCAATAAAAACTAAGTTGATCTTATTAGAATCTAAATTTTGTACTGAACATAATTGTAGAAGACCATTTTTTGAAAATCAATACACATTTTTAATTATTTAAGGTTTACATAAACATTTTTTAAAATATCATTTCTCTAAAATTCACCAAAAATATGCATACTATATTTATCCGGACATTTAAAAAGTCATAAACATCATCATAAGAAGAAATTAAAATTTTTATTTAAGACACAGGATTACCCAAGGCAGTTACAGTCTCCTTACATAGCCCCTTATCACACCAGCATAGGACCTAAGTGTAAGGTGTGCTAAAGTGAGAGAATCTGAGGGAGGCTCGACCAATATCACATGAGTAGTAATTTCTATCAGTTTGAACTTCTCACGAAGGCGATTCCATTCTAGCTTCACACGATGATGTTCGGTCTGGGTTTGGTCCAGAGCAAAGCCCAGTGGTGCTACCTCCTTCCTAAGTTCTGTTAGATGGGCTTCGATCGGTCCAAGACTACTGGTTGAGGCCATCAAATCTTCTTTCTATATTAATTAACCAATATCACTTGTATTTAAAGACAATAATCAAAACATTTAGTTTCCAGTGGTCAAATTGACCAATGGTCATATAACAGTCAAAACCCAACGGTATCATTTTAATTATACTCCTGTTATCAAATGAAACAGTTTTGTTGAGTATATATAAAAAAATAAAATAACAGACAAAATTAGAAAACAAGATTTATTCAAAATTTTGGGTCGTTACAGTAATGGTTTATAATTAAAACCTATATTATCTTACTATGAAGAGACTATCAAGATTATGGACATTAAGAAATAAGAGTTAAGTAATTGGATGACTCGGCTAGTAAAGGTACATTGTAAAAATCATAAAATTTAAGAGACAACACTGGAACCCAAGGAACTTATGATGAAGAACTGCCCAAATATTTTTATGAGGTAACAATCTAGAAATTTTGGGGACAAAAATTTTTCAAGGGGGAAGAACTTTTCCCCCAAAGAATTTAAAAATAAATTTAATATTTAATGCATGAAACCCTGAGTCTCTATGAAACAAAACATTGTTAAAACATTTGAAATGAACATAATATTTCCTATTCTGATATTTGAATTTTGAAAAATAGACATACCCAGTTGCAATCAGTAAGATATTAAGAGTGTGTTAGGATCAAAATACATTTTTTGGTGAATATTAACTTGACCTTATTAATTGTAATAAACCCTTATGAGTAGTAATATGACCCTTCTGAATAGTAAACTCACCCATGTATGTATAATTTGAATTTAGGAACCTTGTAAATGAGAGTGAATATTTTAATAATTTATAATTAAGTGTGGTTTTTTGTGAGTAATATATATTTAATTAAAATTATAAATTAATAAATTGAATTAAAATAAATTTCATTTTAATTAAATTTATTCTTAAATAATTATTTTTTATATGATTTTGGGAATATTTTATGAGGCCTCTATTAATTTTTGAAAGTATTATAAAATCTGTTTTAAATTTGTAGTCTATATTTTTTTCAAGTAAATAATGATTTTATTTTCAAATACAATTTCAAATATTAATAAAATTGTATTTATAAAATGCAGCCCATTTCTTAATTCTACTCATTGAAAAATGGTTGGGGTAAATTTTTTGGATTTTTTTAAATACTTGAATTTTTGGTGGATAGTAAAATATGGTAATTTAATGTATAAATACATTATAAGATAAATACACTATTACTTGCATTTTGGATGATGTAAGAACACATGGTTATAACTCACATGAACTTATTACTATTTTTTGTTAAAATAATCAACACTATTGGTTATCTTGAGAAAATTAATAAATTAATGAATAAGATATTAAAAAATTACTCCTCTCCTCCACTATATAATCCACACCACACTCCCTCTTCTCTTCACTCCTCAAAGCCGTGAAGCTTCTCAAATTTCATCCCAAACACTCTCCCTAAGTCCCTTCCCACATCTAGGAGACCTTTTCTTTCCAAAATAACAAAATGCTCTCCATTAAGGATATTCTCAAGGAGGTTATTTCAAGAGGTAAATCATCTTTCTTTTTCATTTGATTTTATTTCAATTTATCATATTTTCTTATTCTCTCCTAAAATCCTTTACACATTTGATAATGATAACTATAGTATCATATATATACTATAATTATATCATGTTAATGTAATAACCATTATATATCTGATTACTCTCCCTCTTTTAAATGAAATCCTCATCTAAGAGGTGCCAATTTACGTCCTTCATGGCTAACGAAGTTTCATTCTTCAAATTCATCTTCAAATATATTAATGAAATGGTTGATACTTATTTTAAAATATATAATATAACCCTTTATATGTTCTGGAAGTAACATATTTACATAATACTAAATGATAAAACCAAATGAGTGTTTTATCCTCAATAACCACCATAATAATCTAATTGATTATCACTAAATGTATTATCTAATGATTCATCCTCGAAATACGTAACCAAAAGATATATATGACCATTTAAACTTCTAGATTATTAATACATACATGTAATTAATTTTTTTAGAATTATACCTATTTTAAATAAACATCATTACTTATAATCAGGATAATTGGTCATGGAATCCATGAAACAAACACTAAAGAAATATAGAATTCAATCATATAACTTATCAACAAGGCCATAAATTAAATTTATAAAACAATAGTGAATCAAATAAATGTAGATAATGTTATTAATTAATTAATTAATGGAATTAATTTGATTGTCCATGAAGATAAGGTTATGTGAAAACACATTCATACATAAGGTAAGGTTTTTTACTGACCTAAAAATTACTTTTGAATTTTTTAAATAACTTTTAAGAGAATGTAAAAGCCCATTCCAGTACAAACTATAAAGTTTCAAACATCATAAGAGATAGATGATGCACTAAAATTTAATTTAAGTCTATTAGATGCAAAATTCCTAAGTAATTTCCAAAGAAATCCATTTACCTATAAATTTAGTTCATCCTTGATAAGGCCTTAGATCCAATAATCCATCTTGTCCCATGTGGGGAGTTATATGTTTTAAAAGTATCTTTCAAAGGAACTTCACAAATTCCTACCTTGTTTAAAATTCACAATATATTCTATTTCTC
The DNA here is from genome assembly GCA_963277665.1 of Viscum album. Lineage (NCBI taxonomy): Eukaryota > Viridiplantae > Streptophyta > Magnoliopsida > Santalales > Viscaceae > Viscum > Viscum album. The sequence goes on from OY728150.1 coordinate 650,212,910, forward strand.
GCCACCATTATTTTTCTAAAATCACTCATATTATTATGAAATAACTACATTAATTCAATTCTAGTTTATGAAATGATTTTTCTAAAAGAAATATTATTTTCAAAGTAAAAGAGTTTTTATCTTAATAATTACTTGATGATTTTATATTAGTATTTTTATCTATTTCAACACTCTTGTTTATTCTATTGTTTAATTAAGACTAATCATTTATGATATCATCTACAATATTTTATTTAATGGTTTATTATTAATTTGACTGTGGATGGGCTATCTTTATACCATTCACTATATAACTCTTAATGGTTAGTGTTCATATTTAATTATTTGGGAATGTTATTTACATTTCATATTTTAGTTTCAATATGAATATATATGTTTTGTATGTTTATCCATGTTCATATAAGGACTGAATTGGACTTATTACATGATGTGTGGGGCTTGTTATATCCTCTTGATGCATCAATTGACAAACTAGTTTGGGTTTTTAATTGTTTATGTATGGTCTTGGCATGAGGCCTTGATAGAATGATTACAATGTTTGACATTATGCATTCCCTCATCATGAAACTAGAGATTGATAATCCATGTGATTATTCTACTAGTAGAATATTTGTGTTTATGTTTTATGGAATTACTTAATCAGTTTTTATTCCTTCCAAATTATGAACACACATATTTTTAAGGGAATGTATTTTTAGTTGTTCATAATGCCTAGTGTTTGTGTTTATGATTACCTATAATGTATTATTTAACCTCACTGAGCATCTGATCTCACTCCTTTTTTTATATATTTTCCCAAGATGCAAAGATGTGTATTATGAATGAAATTCGGGGATAATCTAGGAGTTATGGGAGTTACTAATGGAAATGCTATATTGTATTTCATTTCACATTATAATGTTGGACTTACCTATGTACCTGGTTTTAAAAAATTCTAAACTACCTGGTCCCTTATGATATGAATTTCTTTAAATCATTCCAACGTAATTAAATAATGCATAGGCTCTAGAAAACTAGGGTCAGGGCATTACATTTAATGTATGAAATAGTTAGTTTTTTGTCTGTTTGAAAGCCCTATCCTATAGGGTTCACATTTAACTTCACTGGTGACCATGTTGATTACTATCTCCATGGAAGAATTTTAGCTTGATCGTGGAATGAATTAGTAGCATACATTAAGCTATTTGCTTTATCTAACAATAATTATAAAACATTTAATATTAATAGATTAACCTTACATAAAATTTGAAAAAAAATGGCTACCCTTACCCAATTTGTGAAGATCTTTATTACCTTTATCAAACTCTTTTTAACCCATGATTTCCTTTACACAACTATTTTTTTAATCTTTGTGTCACATTTAAAATTAGGGAATTACCTCTAGGTAAAGCTATTTTTATCTCTAGGTAGCTAGTAAAACTCTAGAAGTAGACTTATGCAGGAAAAAAAATACATTTATATAATGTTAGATACCATTATATAGTGTGTTCATAATGTTTACTCAGCCAGTGAAAATCTTGGATTTCTCATATGTAGATCTATTCCACCATACATATATCTCTTTACCATTAAATAGCCTTTTCAATTGGATTGGTACCCTTATTCATTATTTGAAAATAGTAAACAACCTTTATGTATCTTCTAAAAAATACAACAAATTAATGGTAAATAATAGTTTACCCTTACACAACAATTAGAGAAATTATACGGGTAAAATCATAAATTTTATAATTTCTTCCAAACTATCTATTTACAATATTTTTTCCAATTTAATTTTTAATTATAAATCAACCTAATTTTTATATAATAATTACCTATCAAGGAACAAATTTAAAAAAAATCTATATAGAATTGTAAAAAATAATAATTCAAAATATTTACATCATTGCATCAATAGTATCCTTGAAAAAAGATTAGCCACCACATTCTCTGAACCTTTTTTAACCTTGATAATAATTTAAACTACTATAGTAAAAAGATCTAATGAATGGCCATTTTCTTGTAATCCTTTCTTTCATTAATAACTGAATAGATACATATCATTATAGGAAAACATGTTAGAGAATTCAAATAATATCCATCCTTTTCCAAATTAATGACTATCAAAAGAATCATATTTTTTGTATTAGCAAGATTTATTTGGGAAATGTTCAGTGTGTGTCTTTAATAGTTGATGTGTCAAAAATTTTGATCAACCCAATATCCTGAGGTGGGTCCTAATTTTAAATATAACACATTTTTATTTTAATCAAAATCAATCTCTCAAATTATTTACTTTGTTATTAAGGAAGCCACTAAATTCCTTTTTAGAGAAATGAAGTCTTTCTTACAAGATTTGTCAACATTAAATAGCGCGTCCATTAAAAAATTTGATTGGAATTCTATGATATCTATGAAAATTACATTAAAATTGAGTGATATAATCCCATGTGTCTATGAAATTTATATACCCATTTAAAATGGTAGGATAATTCATCTCATGTATTACAATTTTCATTATAGGATGGGCGTTAATTCCTAGGTTAGATATTTTGTACTCTAATAGAAATGGAATTGTTGTACCATAATGTGACATGTTTTATAATTTAGATCTAGTAAATTTTTATCATATGTATTATGTAGAAAGATAATGTTATGATGGAAAACCTTAAAATAACTCTTATACAATAAGATATATTCCAAGAAAATTTTTAAAAATTATTCTTCCATCTCGTTGAAAATATCTTTCTTGTGTCTATAAAATTTCTAAGACACATTGAGTATATCATATAACCTATGTTAATAGGTGAATTTTACTTAATTTAATTTGAATGTTGTCTTGAATTGGTCAGCATGGTATAAAGATATTTGATTTCCACATAATAATTCACTTCTAATGTAATAAAACACATGCCTAAATAATCATTCAAGCATTTAGTTCATAAATGGATGTGAAAATTGACAATTTCTAAAGTCTACATTCAAAATCCACAAACATTGTTCATCATGTAACTATTGTTAATAAAATGATATTGTTATCTTCATTATTTATCATGGAAAGCACCCATTTATGGGAACAACATGTAATTGTATAACTCATTCACTATCTAAAATGGTAAAAATAATCCTCCATCAAAGAGTTTATGAACTTCATATTTAATGAAATATTTCTTTGGAGGTATGTGACTTAATTTTGACTAACATCATGTTTTAGTCCCTCATCCCATTATAACTTTGTTCCTAAAAACTGTTAAACAAATTCCTTTGATATCTGTAATACCCCATGTTATTTATTTATATCTCAGTATCAAAACATGTAGTAGCTTATATTATTGTTCTATCATCAATTGTGAGTAAATTATCCCCTGAAATATTACATTATCTTAAAAAATGAGTATTTTTATTTCTTAGTTAGTGATTTTTAACTCAAGACCAATGGATTGATGATAGATGAAATGGTTTGTGGATAAAATCCCTTGATTAATGCATGTTCCAACTCAAACATTATGATTTGGATTTCTTCTCATGATGGATTATCTCCTCCTCATATTCTGTAAACTCATCAATTAGTTTCATCACATTATCATCCTCTTCTTATTACATGATAAAAATATATGGGTGTTTTTTAGTTAATAAAAATGGAATGATAATCTTTTCATTCATCATTAATCTTCAGAAAACTCACTATATCAAAGATTAATTTTTCATCATCAATTATCATACTGAAACATTCTAGGTTTATATATATATATATATGTATATATATATATAAATTCCTTCCTAGTTATAGGAATGATCTCCCCTGAATGATTGTAATATCTCATTCTTCATCTCTCTCAAGGAATGAGAATTTAGTGGGAAAATGGATCTCCCAACATAAGAAAGAATGGATTCAATAATTCCTCATGGTTATGTCACTAATCATTATATTAGTTAAAGTGATACTTACATTAGTTTAAGCTCATTGAAACAGAATTCTAAAAAAAATAGATAATCCTATGAATGTTTTACTACTACACCAATCAAAAATCACGATCCCATATGTTATTTATCCAATAGATTAAGGGTTATAAAATAACCTTGGATATCTTATCATTAGTGGGATCTTCCATTGAATGACTTTCAAATAGTCATACTATGAGAATTAACTCATAGATATTATATATTTTTGTTATTTGAAAATATCTCCTTATAAAACATTTTAAAAGAAATTATTTGAGAAATTGAGTTTGTGTAATTGATATTAATGCACTACTATTTTAAAATATTTAATGTACTTATAATGTAATTTCTTTATTATAGATGATTATCTTATAAATAATGAAATTCTAGTCCTCGTATATAGAAAATGATGCCATATAGTTTAAAATAAACCAACAGAACATAAATATATCTCTGTATTCATTAATCCATGAAATATAAATACATACCCTAACCACACTCCATCAAAAACATCACAAGAGACACATTAAACTAACACTCAAAAAAGAATTTTGTAATTAATGGAACTAAAGAAAAACTATAACACAAAATGAATTATTGTAAGAACCATGTTGTTCATTGAGGTACGAATCTAGTGTTTTCCATTAATTCTCAATTTAATTTCTTAACCATGGGAAAATTTGGATTCTTGTTGAGGTCATGGGAGGATTGGTCATGTCTGAGTCTCATTGGGATCCCGGAATCCAACTCATGGGTGTTTTGACCATTCCTTATGGTTATAGGAAGTCATGTGGTATCAGTCGCGCGACTGTGCAATAGTTCAATAGAAATTATAGACTGAGGTAGAGACTACCACATGGTTACCACATAGTTACTCAGACCATGTGGGGTAGTGTTGAGGGTTCCCTGGTGAGTTACATTGAGTAGTACATGGTTTCCCCAGAGTATGGAAAACCATGTGGGTAAACCGTGAGACCTAGATATTTTTGGTAAAATAACCATTTTTCCCATGAAATGTTTTTATCTTAAAAATACTTCTCCTCTATCATGTTTCTAATCAGGGGACCTAGGGAGATGTCTTATGAAGGATATTCTCCCTTTTCAGATCCCTTCTTCGTCCGACCACTAAATTGAGTTTCGTTCATCTCCTTGGATCCACAATGACAATGAATCGATTCCATTTTATCCATATTCGATTCTTTTTCATAATGATTTAGATATTTGGATTTAGGATCATATTCCCTAAAAACCTATTCTTCATCCGTTATTTAGATTTCTCCCATCCCAAGGTGAATCATAGGCAGATACTGGATGATCTATCTAACACAATCCTAAGGCAGGTGTTCGTGTTTGTTTCATTGAATGTCAAGCTGTTTATATATACCAGAGTGTCACACATCTATTTTTGGGGTTTCAAATTGATTTATAAATCATTAATATTTATGACTATCATTGTTTATGAAATTAATTAGGCTATTCAAAGAAGGTCCTATGTTTAATACCTGGAATAATGTCTACCCCATGGATGAGTGCTCAGTTTGACACTTTTATAGAATTTGGCATAGGATACCTCTTCCATATGACTTCAATACCCATTCCTAGTTTGATGAGAGTGAAAATACTAATTAAAGGTAATTTTAATGTTCATGGATGAACTTTGAATTGGCTAAGTGTACATAATATGTGAATTTATCATTCATCCATGTTTATGCATGTTCTTATTTAATCATGTATGGAATATTTGGTTCTAACGATGAGACTTCACACATGAGTTAGGTTATGTTAAATACTTGTAATGGTTTCGTTTACATGGTAGGACTATTATATGAATTATTACCATGTGAGAATAGTTTGTACAAGCCTTAGAAGATGGTCCTAGATGAGAAACACTTAGTGGTGAGATGTATGATGGATGCTTTTGGTGATGATTCTAGAATCTATAATGAATTATTTACATGAACTAGTTATTGGTAAATGGTAAATTGAATTATGTAAATCATGGATTCTATTAGAATTCCATGGATGGGATTATATGTCTATCTTAACTTGGTTACTTGAGTGAATCTTGGATTCCGTGGGCTGCCTTGGAAATGCCCATTTTTTTATAATTTTAAATTCGTGAGTGAACCATTGAAGACATTGATGGGATCACAGAGGCTATGCACTAATTTTTGAGTGATTCATGGGGCTTATAGGATTCCATGGATGGGATAAATAAGAATGAATTATTTCATGAGTGGTACTTGGGTATCCCACTAGGACCTCCATGGAGAGGATTAGTTGACATGGACTTCACACACCTAGAGTTATATCGTACTTCTATGAGGTTTCCTAGGACAATATTATAAGGTGTTGGTGGATTTTCACATGGAGTGATACCAGAATTACATCTTAAAAATTTCAAGGATGGGATTAGGTTATAATATATATTTTATCTTCTTTACGATCCTTCTTCCAAGAAAAAACACATGCATGGATTTAGTCATTTCATCTTCTTAATTTGATGGCCTTCTGAGGCATCTGTTGTGCTTACTACTATATGGGGGATGTCGGGCTAAAGCCTGATCTTGAGAGTTATAACATTCAAGGTAACTGAACTTATAATTAATAGGAATGGAATATAAATAAAAACTAGTTCTTGTAGGACAGTTTACTTTTGAGTTCTTCCTAGCAGACTAATTTCATTATTATACACTTCTGGTTATATATATTACCTAACATATTGGAATAGATCATGGGTGGTTTACTACTGGGATTTAGTATGACACCCTGTTTGGGATATTTTTTGGACCCAAAAATATTATAAGATTATAGGCTTCAATAAGAAAAAGAAACCTCTAACAGATACATGATATGATGTTTAGGATGAGGAGATCATGGGACCAAGCTGAGGCTTGCGATGCTGTTGGGATAGTTTTTTTTAATTTTGTACTATTAGAATGTGTATTGTATCTGATAGGATTGTAAAATATTTGGTATTGTATAGAAAATTTATCATGTATCATTATATTATGTATGATATGATATTTTTTTAATTATACTATCGGTCTTCTTCCATTTACTTTTATTGTAAGGTATTGCTGCTTCTGCTATATGTATGTTTTCTAGTGTGTTACACTCTGCTAATGATGTCATAGTGTCCCCACAATTGCACCTAGTCCATCTTTACTAGTCAAGAAACCTCTGGCATTTTGGGAGATGCAGTTGAGGCTATGTGACCAATAGGGCTCAGAACACTTTTGGGTGGCATCAATTTTTAGTATTTTAAAAATTAGAATCAAAGGAACCTTATTGTTTTTCATTACTATTTTGTGCTAATTGAATCGTATAGGAAGGAAATGGGATTTGGTATTAAGCTATGCCTAGGATTAGCTACCATTTGTATATGGCGAATCCAAATATCCTTTAATTGAATTGTTTTTTTGTCTTTTAGCTATTATAGTTTATTCGATTTCACCGTTGGGTGACACACTTGTATTGCATTGTTATTTTTGGTATGATTGTGGGTTCTATTTTTTTGTATACCGATGAGATGAGGGTATTTCAAATCAGGAATCATATAGATAGTTGTTAGGAATAACATGATATGCATTATCCCATTCCATTTAGAGGGAAATACTGATTTCATGTTGTTGTGATAGATACCGTGATAGATATTCCTGCGGTTGTGATAGGTATACTGGTAAATGTGATGGTGCGAATTGGATGAACATCAAGATTTTTTACCTAAGGTTTATGAACCCCTTGGATAAAAATTTCATAGATGATGTTTCAACTTTAAATTTAATTGTGTTATGATATACTGTATGTGGATTCAAAGAGTTGATTCGAGGGGAGTATGGGCCCCGAAGGATTGTAATTCGGCACACTATTTGGACAACCATCGAGAAGTGAATTTGTTCAATTTTAAGTGAATGTAAATTCTTGATGAGAATTGGAACTCAAATTAAAATTACATGAAGTGAGAAAAAATGTGAAATGGTAATAGATTTTGATAAAGACTTATACCATACATGACCTTAGTAATCTGGTTTTGGTACTATCTCGGTTGTTTGACACCTAGACCGAACCAATATGGAAGAAAGAGGGGTAAGTTATTAGAGGAAGGTTCTGAACTTTCAACCTTTATAACAACTCTATTGAGTTGTGAACCTTGTAATTATCTTGAACAAGGGTGTGTTCTTGTATTTTTAAAGACATGCTCCCACAACGACCACCAGATGTACGCCAAGAGGGTGGTGATGATCATAAACAGGAGGTGGCTGGCCATGGGCTACTAGTGGATCCTCCAGTCATTCCAAATATGGAACCAGATGTTATACCAAGAATAGGTGATAATGTAAAGATTTGTGAAGGGTTTATTTGGATCATAAAAACCATTCAGGGAGAACCAATGCCAGCCACGCTTATGGTAGAGCTGACGTGGATGTTCTAGTTGCAGCATCCGCCCAAATTTTCAAGGGATGGAGGAACATAGGAAATTATTTCATGGAAGGAATCCATATTTTTAATCTTCATGTATCTAGAGATACCTACTGAAATGAGGGTAAATATCGGGATGTATATGATGTGTGATTCCACCAAGAGATGATGGGACATGAATTCTAAGGTGGGGTGTCACTGAGATATTTAATGGGGAATATTTCAGACAATATTCTATAACTATTACATTCATGGAATGATAAGGGTTGATAAATCCTAGGTGTTTATGCATCTGGAGTAGGGAACTTGGTTAGTGATGGTCTAATCTATCCATTTTTCCGAGATCCAGTAATTTGCACCTATTCTGATGGGTGACGATATATAAAAAGCTCAGTAATTTGGAAATGGTATCAGATATGAAATTTGGTCATAGGTAAATGTTTTTATCTTGACTATCAACTTTTATATAGTGAATTAGGCACTAATTATAGAGCATAATCTAAGGGAATATGGAGGTGTGATCCATGTTGGTTCTACACAGAGATCTGGTACTATCTTGATCTATAATAGGAAATGTCATTGAGAGATTTCTTGTCGTGATAATAACACTCAGAGCATACCTTCAGGTATCCATGTGAGGTACTACCAATGCATTATGATGAGGAATACAAGTCCACAATGTCCACAGGACCCGGTTGAGTGTCGATCATGTGTCAAGATGGGCTATCTTTAGTATTTTTTCAGGGTGTTCTCGCCAACATATTCTGATAGAGGGTATGCATTGTCTCCGCATCCATAGTAGGTTCTGCAGATTCTCACCAGTCAGGGAACTGGATTTCATCGGGACATTCATGCCGAGAAGGTGGTCATGGCCATGGTAGCCAGTCCCTAGGTTCTCAGTGAGAATAGGATTGATCATCTCAGGGTAGCTAGATAGTGTCAGAGGATCACGGTACAAGCAAGACATATGTAGTGAAATAGACCTAGTAGGAGAAAGATCCAAAACATTTTACTATTAGAGGTACTTCTCTAGTTTCCCCCATTTTAGCTTCTTCACTTTTTTAATATAGGGGCCTCACTTAGTTTCATATTTTCTTCCATTTTAGAGAGCCTTGGGCTTTCTGTTTCATCTTTTGATGATGACATAATGCTACAAACTTTGTAAGGGATTATAATGAAAGGTGTGAGTCATTGAAATGAGTTCCACCATGAGGATGGTAGGTGTCACTTCTTATGGGATGTATATTCCCTAGAGATTACTAGATTTGAAATCATCCTCAGGATAGATAGGTAGGTTTCCTTTTAGGATTTGGTTTATTTCAATCCCCATTGGGTGAGTTTTAAATCACCATAGGGAGGATAATTTCTACACAAAGGTGAATCAGATGTCTACTTGAGCCGATATAGAATCAAGCCTTGTGGGTTGGGTGGAATGACATCCGAAATTGTGGGCTTATATATAGATAAACAGAAAACATGTCATGTGTATTTCCCTGTAGTAGTTTATTTTTTCTACGATGTGTTCCCTGATGACTTTTGAGGTTATCCCCTGGTGAGATAAGTAGAGTTATCTATCGAGATAATTCTAAGAGCTGCATCGATATCCATTCATCCTTATAGTATATATATGATGGAGTTTCAAGTTATCAATAGGTAGCTAGAAAACTTATAGGAAATTAATTTCATACAACCTAGTACTTCTATGTGGGGTTCGAAGGTTATGTTTTCAAAAAAATGAAGATGGTACACACAGGCTATGCATAGATTATTGAAAATTAAACCAATTGACGATTAAGAATTGATATCCTATACTGCGGATAGATTAACTCTTTGACTAGCTTCAAGGAGTGATGGTATTCTCAAAGATCTATCTAAGATTTGATTATCATTAGGTGTGTCTTAAATCATCAGAAATACCTCAAAAAGCCTTTAGAAGCATGTACAGTCTATATGAGGATCTTGCTATTCCATTTGGTCTGACGAACTTGCCAGCTGTTTCGATGGAATTGATGAAAATCGTGATCCATCCTTATCTTGAATATTTTTATGGTTTTCATGGATGATATCTTGGTGTATTCTCACAATTAACATGATCATTCCAAACTACTTGAGATCATATTGATTAATCTGAGAGAGAATTAATTATGTGATAGGCTCACAAATTGACAATTTTAGATGTATCAGATTCACTTCCTCAGTCACATTATCTCAGTGAAAGGACTATCCATGGACCCCGAGAAGATGAGAGTAATGACTTCGTTGAAAAAGCCCGAGAACGTCTTTGAGGTGTAGAGTTTCTTATGGTTGTCCATTTACAACAGTAGTTTCATAGAGGAGATATCAAATTTAGGAACACTATTGATAGGCCCGACTAAGAAGGGTACAAATTATGTATGGATGGAATCCTATGAGACAACCTTCTAGAAGCTTATAGGGAGATTGAATTCAGCGTCAATATAAATTTTTCCATATCCAAGCAGGATTTAGACTGTGTATTGCAACGCATCAGGTTTTGGGATAGGAGTAGTCCTTATGTAGAAGGGTCAAGTCATTTCATATGGGTCACGACTGTTTAGGACACATTAGAATAATTACCCAATGCAAAATCTCAGGTTGGATATGGTTGTTCATGCATTATTTTTTTGGAGGTATTACATACTAGGAGAGTGTTTTAGGTTGTACATGGAAAAAAAATCCTCAAGTACAAATTTTCATAGCATGATCTGAATTTGAGGCAGCGATGGCGGGTGTAATACTTTCAATCATTCGACTTAGAGATTTCTTATATGCCTGGTAAAAGAAATATAGTGGCCAATCCATTGAGAATGGGGACTCGGGTGCAAGAATTGCAGTAGGGCTATAGCGAGTGGTAGCTTATGGATTTTTTCTCTAATATAAACTTATACATGCATGATAGTAAGTGGAAAACATTTTTTTCCCTTTTTTAGATATTACTTCTACCCTACTAGACATTGTGAGGATGAGCCGGATATCGGATTCCAAAGGCCATGTTCTACGAGAGAGTGTGACCGATGAGAACCCTTCTCCAAGATGAAACATATTGGAAGATGTGGTTCTTTGTTTACATGGTCGTGTATGGGTTTCATAGGATATGTGCGAGGAGATGATGCCAGATTTTTATGCCTTTATACGGGCCATGCATCCTGGTGTCACAAAGATGTATTGGGATTTACATTGATAGTATCAGTGTCCAAGTATGAAAAGAGATATATCTGGTTTTTCATGAGTTTTTTCACATGTTGAAAATTGAAATCTGAACACTAGTGACCAGCAAGACATTTACGACTCTTACCCATTCCTGAGTGGAAATGGAATGAGGTTACAATGGGATTTGTGATGGGTTTACCGAGGTCATATATAGGTAATGATAATTTTTGGGATTGCGGTGATAGTATCATGAATGTTTCACATTTCGTACTAATCTAAGAAACCATTAGTTTTGATGAGCATGTGAATTTGTACATCTGTTAGATTGTAAGACTACACGAGGTTCCACATTCTATCAATTCAGATAACGAAACCCATTTTACTTCATGTTTTTGGAATGGACTACAGAGTGTTTTGGGTATAAAGGTGTTTATTAGCATGACTTACCACCCTAAGATAAATGGTCAGTAAGAGTGTACAATTCAGGTTCTAGAGTACATGATTTAGGCATACATCCTGGATTTTGAAGGTTCTTGGGAGAGACATATACCCCTGATAGAGTTTGCCTATAGTAATAGTTTTCATGATATTATTCAGATGGCTCTGTATGAGGATTTATATGGTAGTCCATTCCAATCACCCCTGTGTTAGATATAGGTAGGAGAGGCTGTTATATTGGAACATCATCATTTCTAGGAGACCACTGAGAAGGTTCAGTTGATTCAGAAGTGGATGGCTACTATGTAGTCTCTTCAGGAATCATAAACCAATCGCCAAATAAGACATTTGGAGTTCAAGGTCAAAAATCAGGTTTTCCTACATGTTGCACTGAGGATGTGACATAAAAGGATCAGATGATATGGTATGTTTTATCTAAGATATATTAGTCGTTTCATATTCTAGAGAGGGTGGGGCCAGTTTCCTATTAGTTATAGTTAGCTTAGAGGTATCATAAAATAGACTATGTATTCCATGTTTATCAATTGCATCGAACTATTCATACTCATCTCATGCTTTTCATCCTGAGGAGGTTGAGTTTCTTGTAGTTGTGTCGATTGAGGAGCTTCCTATATGAATTTTGGATTATAGAACGAAGGTTCCCTATAGATGGTTCGATCCATTATTACGGGGGATATGGCAGCATTATCGAGTTCATGATGAGACCTGGGATAGGGAGGCCAATGAAAAATCATAGGGGCCAGAGTTATTCTCAGACATTTCTTCACCACACTTTGAAGAGAAATTTGGTGATGAATTTCTTTAATGGGATGTTTGTATAGACCCTATTCTACATTGAGATGTAAATCTTCTTTTTTATATGAATTTTCAGTTTAATTGCTTCAATATAGATTAATTTTGATTATTGTTGAGTTTATGGAAGTCTTAGGGGTGTCTGTGGCTCATTAAGCGCCTGAAACCCAACTCTTGGGTGTTTTGATCCTACTACAGGGTTAGAGGAAATAGTGTGGTGGAAACCGCAGAGATGTATGATAGATCTACAGAAAATAAAGACTGAGGAACATACTACAAACTGGTTAATCAGACCATGTGAGGTAGCTATGCGAGTTCCCTGGTGACTTAGAGCGGGTTGTGCATGGTTTCCACATGGTTTAAAAAATGGTTCAGGTAAACTGTGTGACCCGAATATTTTGGGTAAAATGACTATTTTCCCCCAAAACAATTTATCATTAAAAATCATTCCCCTCTTTCATGTTTCATGGATGGGGACATGAGGGAGATATCCTTTGAATTTTGTTCTCCTTTTTCAGATCCCTTCTCCATCATACCTCCAAATCGATTGCCTTTCATCTCCTTGGATCCACAACGATAATGCCTCAATTCCTTTTTAACCATATTTGATTCTTCTGCTTATCAATTTCACTATTTGGATTTAGTCTCATATACCCAAATATCTCATTCTTCATATGTTCTTCATATTTCTCCCAAACTAGGAAAAATTAGAGGAAGTTACTAGATGTTCTATCTAGCACGAGCCTAAGGTAGGTGGTTAAGTGATTTTTATTGAATGTGATGTTGTTTATATATGCTAGAGACTCGATCACATAATTTTGGGGTTTCATCTTGATTTATAAATGATGCTTTTTGTTACCTATCATTGTTTGGATAATTAATTTTGTGATTCAATATAGGTGATAAGTTTAATACATGTAATAAGGTCCACCACTTGGGTGAGTTCCCATTTTGACACTTTTATGGCCGTTTTTCTTAGGATACTTATGTGGTATGCCTTGAATTCCCATACCTAGGGTTTTTGGTGTAGAATTGTTAATTAAAGTGAATTTACATGTATATGGATGACTTTTTAATTCTCTAAGGGTATGTAATATGTGAACTTCTCCTTGAAGCATGTTTATGTATTGGCTTGTTTAAGCATGTTCGGACTGTTTTGTTTCAACTATGAAACTTTCCATGTGAGTTAGGTTATGTTAAATCCAGGTAATGGTTTTTAATACATTATAGTCTTGTTATATTAATTATTAATATGTGAGTAATGTTATTACAAGACATATAGGTTGGTCCAAGTTAAGATACACTCAGTGGTGAGATGTAAGTAGGATGCTTTTGGTGATGACCCAATCATGTCTAATGAATTGTTAACTTAAATCTCTTATGGATAAATTATAAATATAATTTTTATGAATAATGGATTCCACTAGAATTCCATTGATGGGATTGTATGTATATCTTACCATGGACCCCTGTATGAACCTTGGATTCCTTTTAATTCCTTGGATGGGATCAATGGGTTTGATTATAATGGTAAAGTTGTGAGTGAACCATGGAATCCATGGACAGGCTCATATAGGTTATGTACTAAATGTTGAATGGATCATGAATCCTAATAGGATTCCATGGATGGTCTAAATAGGAAAGGATTGTTTCATGGATGATACATGGGGATCTCTATAGTATTTAAAAGGACACACTCATTTGACAAGGACATAACCCACCTAGAGTGATACCATGCTCATATGAGGTTTCCTATGACGGGATTGTAGGGTGTTGAGGGATTTGAAAAAGGAGTGATACTTGAATTGAAGGTTAGGAATTTCAATTTTGTGGTGGATTTATAATGTATATTTGAATTGAATTATAACGCGTCATCCAAGCCAAAGAAGAAGCTTGGATTATGTCATTTATTCTTCTTCCTTTGATGGCCTTCTAAGGCATCTATTGTGCTTACTGCTATAAGTCGGATGTCGGGCATAGGCCGGATCTAGAGACTTATAACATTAAATGTAATTTAACTTTTAATTAAATGAAATAGAAGGGAAACAAAAACCAGTTCTTATAGAACTTTTTAATTTTGAATGTTTCATACAAAACAAGTTTTATTATCATACGCTGCCTCTTATATATATTCAATAACATATTGGAATAGAGCTTCGGTGGTGGCCTACTAGGATTTACCCTTATGCCCTGTCTGGGTCATTTTTCGGACCCAAAATGATTATATGATTACAGGTGTTGATAAGGAAAAGATCAATCCTACATGTACATGTAATTATATATTGGATCAAGAGAGCATGGGACCAAGTTGAGTCTTGTGATGTTGTTGGGATACATTTTTCCTTTTTCAAATTTGAAACATGTATTGTATCTGATAGAATTATAATATGTTTGGTTATATTCCAGAACATGTAATATGTATCATTTTATTATGTATGATATAGTTTTTTTAATTATACTATTTGTCTTCTATTGTCTACTTCTTTTGTAAGGTTTTGCTTCTTCCATTATTTTAATATTTTTCAATGTGTTACACTCCGCTAAAGAGGTAATAATCTCCACACTATCACACCTAGGGCCTCACTGCTAGTCAGAAGACTATGTAATTTTGGGAGATGTTCTTGGGGCCATTGGACTAAAACAACTCGGATCACTGTTGGGTGGCATCTGGTTTCGGGACATTGTAATTATATTGTTTGGATAAATTCCACAACCTTGTGAAATGATAAATTTTTCAAATGATATTAAACAAGGTATTACAGTATAAGATCAAATCCAAAGAATAAGTTGACAGAATATTAAGGTATATTTATCACCACTACCAATGAAAATTACTCCCTCAGTAATATATAGAGACTATAATCTTTAATTGTAGTTAAATTGACATCAAATCTTCTTAGAATCAATACCTCATGAATGCAATATTTTTGGGAACCCAATCACATCATAAAAGACAATAACAGTCTCAAGTGGATCACATTATGAATAGTGAATCAAGGAAAGCATCTAGATATCATCCCATACCTATGAAATATGAATCCTCAAATTCACTATCATCATTTCTTTATATTATGTTCACATGGTTCTAGATTAACATTATCTATTTAATCTATTGTAACTTCCTCAATCCAATGCACTCTATAGTCACAATAATGGTTATTTTTGTGTCCTTGGGTTTGGCTCCACATAATCTAGATGAATCCAACTGGAAGTGATGTTCAACAGTGTTACCATGGGTAGAATATCCCTACAAGTTAGAGTTTAATTAATAATGAAAATAATAGTAATCACATGTATCCGGAAAAAAATATAAAATTGAAAATATTACCCATACTGTAAATAAAAAATAACCCATGTTATATAGTTTAATTCTTTTCACTGTCATGAAATAAATTATTATCATAAAATTTAATGGTAATATCATATATCATAGGGTCAAAAAAGAATAAAAAATATATTAAACTAGGAAAAAAAGAAAATTTTGTTAAGAGTCATATCCAAGTCTAATCTCTTATTCTACAAGCCAGCGAATAAATTCAAAACTAGTCAAATTGATCATTCTATTATATTGACTGGAAATTATAAAACCTTATTAAGTATCCAAGGAGGCTTGAGAAAGGTGTGGCTGAAAATAGAGATACACCATCAACAAAGTCTATAAATATATTCATTTTATGTAATCACCCATTTCATGATTATAATAAATTAATAGTTTAATATATGATTAATAAAACACTTTTGATCAATCAGATTTAAGGTGGTCCCCTTGATCAATCATACCTACTTCTGAAAATGATGAATGAATCTGAATTCATATATCGTCAAGCATGAAATAAAATATATAGTAAAATTGTAGGAATCCTAATTTCTTGGGAATAACTGATAGATTATATGTATTAACCCAAGATTAGAAGGCAATCATAAAAATATCATAATTTGCGGCTTTGTGCTATTAATCCTAGTTTATCAATAATAATACATATATCCAAGGTAATATAATAGACATCCTAATTTATCAATAATAATAGTCGAAGACAGGATAGTTTAGTATGCATTAGAATTTATCATTTATCATTATTATATTTATTTTTCACTCATGAAATTTAAAAAATCTAGATCATAGGGAAAGTCATATTCATCCGAATTCATTTTTTAAGACACCACTAACCTCTTTAGACACCTATTCACTTAAATGTTTTAATCAAAATCCATCTCTCATAAAATGATCATTGAAGCTCTAGTATTTACAGTCATCAACGAGTGATCTCATACTAGAAATGATTTTAACATAATAAATAGCCATATAAAAAATTGTATTATAGTTTTAGGTCAACTCATAGTAACTTAGCATGAGAATACATCATACTCTCTTATAATAGGCTAAATACATGGGGAATGGTTTAAAACACAAATAACATAGACTCACATAATTCTACCCACTAACAGATGGTCACTAATTTATTTTCAAATTGTATAATTTGATGAAGCAAAAAAACCAATGTAATATGGATAAATAGATGAGATTATACTAAATATGGAAATAAATTGAAAAATTACAGAGTATTTGTGTTAGTATTTCATTTATCTTAGTATAGGTACAAACATTTATTAGTCCCACCATGAAACAAATTTGAAATAAACAATAAATTATAAAGAAATAATAAAAAGGCACACTAGGGTGTTGTTGGTAAAATAAAGGAAGAAGTATAGATATTTAAGGGTTTAAATTAAAGAGTGTCCATTTAGTAATCTCACTTTTTATATGACTAGGAAAACAATAAAAGTTTCCAAACCATCTTCCAATGATACAGTTACAATTGTTTATCTAACCACACAATACATAGTTTAGCACACACATTTTGTAAACAATGTGTCAACCATGAAAACAAACAATTATTAAAATTATTGGTTTTAAATAGTTTTCCAATACACCTCACATGCATAGGGAAACCACACACCATGTATTCTCCCCTTCACAAGGTTGGATTGATGGTTAGCTATAATCATAATCTAGTTATGCAGATAGCCTAAAATCTATACTTTCATAATTACATACCTCTAACTATTAGAAAACTATTATAATAACTCCATATCCACTTATATATTCTAAACATAGATAAACTATTAAAAAATACAATATTTGTAATAATTTGAATCAATAATATAATTTAAGATGGTTTGGAGTTTTACAAACTCCCCCCCATTTATAATTTTTTCTTCACACTTCACTCTCAAATGTCATCAGGGCCCATCAGTGAAATTGTTTACCCTTATGACCATGTAGCAGACTTCCAATCCCACATATTCTCTTATATATTTAAAATTTTCACCACACTCATATTGGAGGATGTTATTTTCCATATAGAGTCTTCTCACTATTATCCTCTATATGATCCATACTCTTCACAATTTATATGTTAGCTTTCAACTATA
The DNA here is from genome assembly GCA_963277665.1 of Viscum album. Classification (NCBI taxonomy): domain Eukaryota; kingdom Viridiplantae; phylum Streptophyta; class Magnoliopsida; order Santalales; family Viscaceae; genus Viscum; species Viscum album. The sequence continues at coordinate 650,231,105 of OY728150.1, forward strand.
TATCAATAGTTTCGATCCCTTGAGATTTATTAGGATATTACCATTGTAGTTTCAATAAAAGGAATACATAATTTTTATCACTAAAATGTAAAGGTATATCCAATAGATATTTTAATATATTTATCCTCTCTATGACCATATATAACCCCACATAACATGCTGTTATCATTTTTTCCTTTGAATACAATGATATCCTAACCAATGAATTACTCATAAGAATAATCTATCTCTCACCTAAAACTCAGTGGATGGAATTGTTAGCTATCATGTGACGTCTTCAATATCTTGGTGGTCAAAAAACTGCCTTCTAATTAATTTTACGAGTTTTAACATCTCCTAGACAAAACATAGAGAAATCATTTTATATTGGTAGGTGTCTAATCCTCACATGGGTGAAAGTTAAGTCCTGTAATATAAGATTTTAAATGGAACAGTATATAAAAAATAAAAAGAGTGATTTTTATAGTTGAATTAATTTAAAGACAAGTGTCCTTACAAATAATCACTAAATTATAGGATGTTTTATCTCTATATTTCCTATAATATTTAAATAGTATGCTCAGAATTCCCATATGTCATTGGATTAAAACCAATTCTTAGATAAAAAATCATACCAAAATCCTTTTGTAATCCTTTCCTCAATCATTATGTAAATTGGTGCTCCTTATTATAATATACTCCATGGGGTCTTAAAAAAACATAACACCCCTCTCAAATAAATAGTAACAAAATTATAAACCAATAATTTCTTTTTTGTTAGTATGAAATGATATAATTTAATCAATACTTCCATGATAACAAATACTGTATCATTTCCCTAGTGTGTCCATGGGAACTCCATAACAAAATCAATGGCCGCAACATCCAATTTGACACTCAAAAATGGTTATTGGATGAAGTAGACTAATAAGTCTTTAGTATTCAACAATCACCTACTAATAATCAGATAACCACATGAAAAACATTTTTATTTTTGTCTTCATCTTACCATACTAGTACATCATTATAATGACCTAAAACATATCACTTAACCTTCTTTTTATCTCCACTCATGAGGAATGAAATTATCCCATTAACACATAATGAGTTCTTATTGGTATTACAACAAGATCTCAAACATATAAGATCTAATCAACATAAAGAAACAAGTTTTGTTGTAGAACCCCACCATATATAGATTCTCCAATAACTAAGAAATACTAATATTAATTTCTTTATCCTATTACCCATATTGAGGAGTAAATAACGGACAAATAATTTAATATGTGTCTACTATCCATGAAAAATATGAATGTCCAAATGTGTGTCAGCAAGGTGGATTATCAACTTCTAATCACTGTTGGACTCTTACACCACCAAAATATGTGTATTCCTACTCAATTAGACTGATAATTTGGTTCCTTTATAGAGTTTAAATTATAGACTAAAATTAAATAATGTTAAATACACAAATTACCTTTTATAACAAATGTTTGAGTCCTTCTATAAGAATATATATCTAAAACACTTATTATCAGAAAAAACACAAACAACTCAACCACTATGTAATGTCTTCAACACCTCAAGAAATGTGCCACAACTTCATGCTTCAGGTCATGTGTCAGATAGTTACACTCATGTAAATACATCTACATATACCCATAAGAAACCACATGAAATAATTAAATCAATATTCCAACCAACCCAATCCTAGATAGATGATAATAAAAGGTATAATAATTAGTAATCTTTAGTAGTGTCAAAATCCAAATTATATTTGATCTCTCATTCAACTCCTAAAAGTCACCCTCATAAGATTCATAAAAACAAAATTCAACCATTTCATTTTTAGTCCTATAATATTCATTTTTATATGGGATTAGTCTCAAATAAATCACTGTTAGTAACTGACCAACCCTAAAAATATGTGGATATGAAAAATGTTCATGGGTAACATAGAAGTAGCAACTTGTATGCCCTTACAAAGGTATAAAGATACACTAACCACATATATAATGTGCCCTTAGATATACCCCTTTTCAATCCAAAAGTGGAACATTGATAACTCACCACATTGTCAATTATCCCAAATTGTGTAAATACCCAGACCCCAGTAGCCCAAAGCCTTTACCATAATTTATTACATTAGTATAGATACAAGATTCAAATCCAAAAGGACCAATCAGTTTAGTAGTCATGAGAAACTAGATACATGAATTGTGAAATTATCACATTATAAATCAAATAAAATCATAAATAGGTACATAATTTCATCTAGCAGCTAATTGAAACATTTCATCTTCGTATAATGGGAAAAATGGTAAATTAAAAGGGTGAGATCAAATGCTCTATAATGGTTAAATACAACCGAAGATCTCATGAATAAATAATAAATAAAACATAATACATATATAAAGGTATATATATAACTAAAATACAATAAATTTAATAAAAAACTTTTCAACCATGAGAGGATAAGGTGTAATCATTTTGGAAATGTATCATATTGGAAACAAATTCTTTTTAATCAATAAGTTGAGAAAAATATAAATCCATGAATAATATCATAGTGAAAATATCCAGGATAACATTGAGTAAAATTTTAATAAAGGAATTTCATAATGACATGTATTCCATGATATCATATATCATGGTACCACTACCATCCTGACATTTCAAAAGATTTTTTAGTCATTATGGGTAAAAAAACAATGAATTTTTCTAGATTTTTCATCTCATGTGACAGCCTATGCATCAAGGGGATATCTATAACCCAGCCCTACATATTTTTTCTTGTCTAAAAAATTAATACAATATCTAAATGATAAATTTTATTCATGAATCATTATTCCTTATGAAAAAATATCCATATTGAGTAAAATATATATACGTAACATTATTTTCTCAACAAATCAATAACTTTCAATATGAAAACCATATAAAAATTGGTATTCAAATTAAGAAATAATCATATACATTATTTAATTAATATGGATATTTAATTAAATATTCGATAATTTATGATCCTAAATAAAAGGGATAGTATATACACTAAAGAAAAGAAAATTTATGCATAAAATAAAAAATATTCCTCAATGAAAGAAATTTCAAAAGAAGTCCTTTACATGGGAACTGTCACTAATCAAATGAATATATTAGTGTATTAACTATATATACACATGAAAAAAGTTAAAATACAATATAGGATAATAAAATTATATTTTACACATGAAATTTTCATGAAATAATCAATGCAATAGAAGTTTAACCCAATGAATAAAAATTGAGTTAAGAAATCCCTTACCTCTTTTTAATCAGTCGAACTGTATGCCCCATTAATGTAATAATTATCAAAATAAAAAAAGAATAAAGTTATTATAATAAAATTTATTGGATGATATATCAAAGGGTATTACGTACACCAAACACAGGAAATAAGGGTTGAGTGAGGACTATATTTCACAAAAGTAAAAGTGAGTGAAACCGTTACATTATGTCCAAAAGAATTAATTAATTTTATTTAATTTAATGTATAGTCTAATTAAATTCATTATTTACCTTTTTCAAGACCTAATAAAAATATATTTTATTTATTTTAATTTTATTAAGTTCATTTTTGGACATTACTTTGAGTTATAATGTTTAATTATGTTGTTCCTATAACATTCATTTTACGGTTTTCTCATCGGTTGGCTTGCGTATAAATATGGATGTTTTTTTTCAAATTTTAATAATTATAAAGAATTTAAATTTTATGGTAGTAATTAAATTCTATGATTTTATATGGTCTCATATATCATTTGGTTATATGGTACAAAGATGATTCATTATATAAAATTTTGATGAAAATGTTTTAATTTATTTTGGAGGTTTTTACGACCATCATGAACATGTATCATTTTGTTTAATATGATTTGTATAAATTGGGTTCAGAATATTATAAATGTTAAATTATTTATATAAAATATTATTTAATTATAATATTGTCGTTATGACCATCCTTGAAGGTGGTAATGGAAATTGAAAAAACATTGTCCACGAAGGCAGTGAATCGACAGGTCACGAATGATGTTTTCATTTTTACAATAAATAGAGTAGAGAATATATTTGATAATTCATGTTACATTAACTGAATAAAATTATATAATATACATTATATTTAAGTAATAATTCCACTTTTTATATGGGGAGGATAAGATATAATAAGAAAATAAAATAAATTAAATGGGATGGAATGCAGATTTTATGTCTTCAATATTGTCTCCTTGATAAACTCCTTAAGGAACTTGGATTTGGTATTTTGGTAAGGCTAGTGAGTCCCAAACATGTGTAATAGTCATGGTAAGGGAATTGGGAATACTATATAAATTATACAGGGCTTAAAAGGTTGGAGGAAAAGGGGTGGAATTTATATGGGAGAAGAGGGGAGTTTTTTATTATTTTATTCATCTAATTGTTATTTTTGGATCAAGAGTATCAGTTGTGCTAATTCTTGGAAAATAATTATTGTAAATAGTGAATTTAATTTTGATCAAATGAGTGTTTATCTCATCCATACATAATCCATGACTCAATAATTAATGTATTTGGTAAATAACGTAAATTACCATATTTTACTATTCTATAAAAAATCATATATTTCTAAAAAATTTGAAAAATTCACCCGAACCCTTTTTCAATGAGTTGAATTGAAGAAATTGATACCATTTTATGAAAATCATATTTTAATTTTAAAAAATTTAATTTCCATTTAAAATTATAATTAATTCAAAAATACTTATTTTAATATTATTACTGATTTTACAACTCATTGAAAATTTAAATATGGTATCAAAAAAAATATCGTATAGTTATAATAAAACAAATCATAAATTCATGAATATATTTTATGAAGATAAAATTTATTTTAAATCGTTTTAATAATTATAAAATTGAAAATAAATATTTTCATTTTCCCAAATTACCAGAACTAAATTTATCATTTTTAAAATATTTATTTACTTTTTCAATGATATATATATATTATATTTTCATTTATGAGATAAATAAATTTTATTTATAATTTCATGAGTGAGGTTACTATTCTGATAGACTCGTTACTATTCATAATGGTAACATTACTATTCAAACAGTCGTGTTAATATTTAATAGTATATAATGTTTTTTAAGTTTGATGTTGCGTGCAATGTATGATATCGAATAAATTGAATTTATTTAAGGAGAGACGTAGCATAAAAATATTAGAGTGTCATATAATTCCATCCTCTAAAATATTTGTCCTTGAATGTTTTTAGGAAGATGTTCTTCTAAATAGATGAGGGAAGTTCTTCTTCATAACATCCCATGGTTCCCACATTCCTTCTTTAATTTTATGGTTTCACAAAAGAACCTTTTTCAATAAAGTTATCTGATTTTTCAATACATGATCATTAAAATCAAGAATCTCGACAAGCTCTTTATAGTAAGAAAAATAATTTTCTTGTTCTATTTCATCATAGGTGAGTACTTGGGATGGCTCTTGCATGTACTTCCTATACAATGATATGAAGAACACATAATGAAAATTGGAGAGACATGGTGGAATTACTAATCATTAGGCTACATATCCAATTATTTACAGAATTTTAAATGGTCCGATGTTCCTAGTGATCAGTTTCTTTTTCTTACCAACACTTATGACACAATTCCATGGAAATACTTTTTTAAATACATGATGTCCCACATCAAATTCTAAATCATTTCTCTAGTTTTCCACATTACTGTTTTTCCTACATTGGGATCCTTTAACATATTCCTCAATAAGAGTGAGTGAATCATTAAGGGATGTTGGAAAAAATAATACACCTCACAGGTAATATGATTGTTCTTTATCTTAATCACCTTCCTCATAATTTCATGGGTTGGCGGAGCTTCCGTCGGTGGGAAATCATGGTGGGGGTCCCATCCGACCCTTTCAGGGGTCAAATCCTTTAAGGACACCATAAAAATATCTTTGGTCCCACTTGACAAACCGCATATTCCTAGAATTCAAGTGAATCAGATTTATCCCTACTATTTGGATAGGGTTAATGGTTTTTCAAAGATCTATTTTAAGGAAGATATTTTTGGGGAGTCTTCCTTTCACAATCATTCTTTGGTTTCACAATTCAGTAGTGAAAGCCTTCTATGGCATTTTTTAGGATTTTCATGATTCAATGGGGTCTCTCTCAACCTGAAAAGGTTTCATTTTTTTCCAAAATTTCCAACTGTATTTATTTTATCAACTGGGAAGACATCATGAAGGCATGTTCCAAGGAGCGTCATTCTGGCACATGGTAGTTTTCTCTCACTCTGACAGTCTTAAAAAGCTCATTTTGATAAGGAGTCATGTAAATCTATTGTTTCAATATGGATTCTAGAGATTTTGATACCTCTTCATAGACCTAATATTATATATTTGGTTGGAAATTCTTTGGGGTGTTTTCTATTCATGGATGATGATACTCTATGACTTCAATCCACTTCAGTTACTGACATCTACGTGGAGCTGTATTTAGTAGTGCCTCTCCCTTAAAGGGTTTTTATCAGGGAAGGTGTTGTATTCTCATGGTGGTAACAACTGTGGTTTCAATATCTCCCTCAGTACGATGTGGAGTTAGGATTCCTAGGGTATGTGTTGGAAGTGACAATCAGTTCCAATGGTGGTAAAAGATATTGGTACTTCTTTTTCTCAGCAAGATTTTTTGGGCCCCCATGTCAGTTCTCTAGTGATCCCTGTGGTGGAGGATGGATTGGTTGATTAGGAATTTGTGGAATTTACCTATGGTTTTTCTTTAGTGCATGGTGATGTGGCCCAATCTGCGACTGTTTTTTCAAATTTGGATGCATTGCTCCATGTTCCTGACATTTCAGATCTTGCTTCTGTTTTGACTGATATGGTCTCATACCCCCTCCTTGCAGTGCCTGTCCCACAGTCTTCGATTAGAGTCTCCTCATCAACAAATCATGGCTTGGTTCTCTTAGTTTATGGCCCTCCTGTTGAGGGATTACTAGCCTTAACATCTTGCTCCCATCCTCGGATATTGCCTCTCAAGGTTGGTTTCTCCGATCAGATCAGTTCTATTTCACCATGTTTTTTAGATTCCATGGGTACCAATATCATTACTAAAGGAATACTGGTGAAGATAATTTCTTCTAGATAGTCCCCAGAATGGGTGGTGATTGTTACCTATTCCCATATGGGGTGCCTCTGAGATCCAAGTCTCCTCAGTTTCTTCCTTCCAACTAGTTTTCATCTCTTGATGTTTTAGATACTATAAGGGAAGGGAATTTTTCTCCAGCTACTAAAATCTATTCTTGCTTAAACACATGTTATTTTTTTACCTTCCAGTAGACCCATCACCAAATATATGGATCAGGTATTAGATTATCTAGGTTTGATATCAATTATAGGTTCGGTTGGATAAATGTCCATTGATCAGTTTCCCTAATGATTTCTATTATCATATGGAATGATTAGGATATAAGGGATCACATCGTGTGTGCCTTTATGGATTCCAATGATTTTTGGAACTGTTTCTCAATTATTGGTATTCTAGAAACAAAATTGATGTGTATTTCATTTCCTTATTTTCAAAGAATATGGTTTTTTATAATTACATGCATGTTGGGTCATGAAACAAGCATATATTGATTTTTAAAAATCTTGCTCAGATTTGGATATTGTTGAGTCTTTTTCATAGTTTCCAGCTTACAAGAATACTTTCCATGGAAATGTGATCCTCTCTTACTTTATTTACACTAGTTGTGAGGCATCTGAGATGAGTCTGTTATGACATCAACTTAATGCATTTCAACCGAGGAACCTTCTATGGTTTGTTGGAGGTGATTTTGACACAGTTACCAATAGGTCAGAGAAACGAGGAGGGGTTGATATTTCTACAAATGTAACTAAATATTTTATAAAATTCATGTCTTTTACATTTCTAATTGATATGGTTTTTACTGGAAATATGTATATATGGTGTAATAACTATTATAATGCCATTAGTACATATAGCCGGATTGATTATTTCTTGTCCAAATTTCAAGTAGTGGGCTCCTTTGAATGGTTAGTTGTTTCTTAGCTTTCCAGATATAATTCAAATCACTCTCCTCTTCTTATAATGTTTAGTAAGGGGGACACAATGCCTATAAGTTTTATTATTGTTGTAATTGGTATCATGTGGATTGTTTTTAGAAGATAGTTAGGGATTCTTGGGAGAAATCAGAGTGTGGTGAGACATGGAATGACCTTATAAATTATCTTTAGTTCCTACAGAGAGATCTTCCGGATTGGACTTCTGGAACTGGTAAAAATTACACCAGTTTGGAGGATCTAAAATTTTATATTCAGAAAATTGAGGAAATTGTTTTGGATGCATGGGATGATAATTGTTTTTCCCAGTTGGAGGGGAAAAAGAACCTCATTTCTGGGATACTTCTAGTTGTTGAATGGTCTTGAAAACAATAGTCTCATGAATTGTGAATTAGATAGGGGAAAATATATCCTTTTTACACTCATGTATTAAAGAGAAATGGATGAGTAAAAGAATTAATATTAGCCCTCAAGATGGATCCTTCAGTTCAGACATGGCAGTGGTTGGTAAAAGGGTAGTTGATTCTTTCAAGGATCTTTTGGTAGAAACAAATTTATTTAACAAATAGAGTTCCAGTATTCAGAATAGGGGGGAGTATTTCATGATCTGTATTCCAAGTTTGGTGGAAACTAGGAAAAATGAGGATGTATTGGATATTCCATAGGGGGGATTAAATTAAAAACATGGTGTTAAATATATGCTGGGAAAGCACTCCTGGGACCGATGGTTTTCTGGGGGTGTTCTTTATTGAAATGTGGGACATTGTGAAGAGTTATATGAGGGAATATATGTAAGATATTTTTCAAATGTGTCTCCTTGAACTGAGATTTCTAGGTTTCTAATGTGGTTATAATTCCTATAGTGAAGGAACCCTCTACCGTAAATCAGTTTAGACACATATTATTGTGTAATTTGTTTTAAAATATACTTCCATATCTCCTCAGTATAAGACTTATAAGTTTGATTCATTGAATTATATTGGTTAAGAAATATTTATTTGTGCAAAGAAAAAACAATCAAGGGTACATTGGTAACTCCCATGAAATTGTTGATGACATGAATAAAAAAAAGTTCTATGTAATATCAGGATTAATGTGAATATGGACAAGGATTATGGTAAATTGGAATGGTAGTTTATTATTTAGGTCATGAAGAGTATTGGGTTCCATTGTTGGTTTTTTGAATTGTGTTTTAAATTCTATTCCTCCATGTAGATCAAAATTTACCTTATGGGTAAAGAATTTGGGATCATTAAATCAACTCGTGGATTCAGAGAAGTTGATCCCTTATAACCCACTCTATTCATCATGGCTCAACTGGTGCTTACAAAGAACATCAATTGAATCTTAAGGAGGGGAAAATTATTCCTTATCATAAAATATTCAGAAATAGCATGGTGTCACATTTTTCATTTGCTGACGATATGCTCTTTTTTAGTAATGACAGGAAAAATTCAATATATGGGTTCATCAATGTCATTTCATTATATGGAAATTTCATCGATCAAATAATTAAATCAAGAAAGATTAGTGTGTTTATTTGGAATCAGTTATTATTTATACATTCTAGTGCCATTCTAACCATTTTGGCAATTCCATAGTGACATCCTTTTATGGTTTACCTTGGTGCCCAGATTTCTAACGGTCGGGTCAAGAATGTGTTTTTTGATGATCTTATCAATCAGATAATGGGGAGATTTTTCAAATGAAAAAATAAACTCCTCTTATTTGGAGGAATGATCACTCTTATTAACAGTGTTATCACTTCAATTTTGATGCTTGTTCATTCTATCATTAATCCATAGAAGGGAACTAATTGGGATATAGAAATGTCTTCTCTACTTTCTTATGGGATGTTAATCAAGCTTGTTGTTTCCACTGTGAATCGAGGAAAATGAAGGCTACACCAGTTGATGAAGTGGGAATCATCCTTCAAGATGTGGATCAGACCATGAAGTATATAAAGGATAGTTTTTCCAAGGATATTTATGAAGGAATTTCCCTTTGGTATAAATTAATTATGGATAGATATGGAGAGGATTTGTGGAGTTGGGATATGAACTCAATAAGATTATCAGGTCTGGAACGATTCTTACTTTGTCATCTAAAAAAGATGGTTGAAGTTTTTCAATGGATGGTTCGTAGTAGAAAATATTCTACATTTCCCAGGCTACCTATCACAAACAATTTCTTCCTAGGAGACTATATTTTATCGATCCATTCTCAAGCCAATTCAAAATAGGGAACAAATAAGGTTTCTGAAAGAATTAATCTAGTTGATGACTGGATAGGTGTACCTTCCTGGGATTCTATAATGGGAACATATCTTTTGAGGCCTTTAAGAATGTAATTCAATTTTTTAGCATCTTGAATACATGGAATTAAAAATTTTGGTACAAGGAAATACCTGAGAAGATGAATTTCTTAGTTTGGAACATGAGGAATCAAGATATTCCCTCTTTAGAGAATATTAAACAAAGAGGATTTATTATCACCTCTTGATGTCACTGTTGTAATTCACTAAAATAGGAGACAACTAAACATATATTATTTCAAGGTGAATGGGTCAAGGTAATATGAAATTACCTACAGCATGGCATGAATATATATATATTTTTGATAGCCTGATATAGTGTATGATGGAATATTTGTTCCCAATGTTGGGTCATCATGGGATGGATGTCATGCTTCGTGGAATGGTTCTCTTAGATTATTTCTAGATTCTCTGGGTTGCTCGTAATAAAGAAAGGAATGGTTCCATGATTTATGTCCTTCATCTTAATGTGTGGGTGAATCTCTTATTGATGGAACTATGGGTATTGAACCATAATTTTGTAAACTCCATCACGTTGAGGTGTTTTTTTCCTAGTTACTACATGTATGTGGCTACAGGGTATTTTAAACAAGGTCAATAGGTTAAATGGAATCACCCCTACTTGTGGATTAAGATGAATATGGATGGGTCCTACTTGAATAGGGATATTAGAGGGGGAGGGATGGTATGGGATATCCCAGGCTTCATGCTTCTGGGGTGTTCAGCCTTTTTTGGAGTTTGTAATTTTACAGGTGTGGAGGGTCAATATTTGGCTACTAGAATTTTGTTTTGATTGAAATTAAACATAAAACCCAACTCAACATTGTTGGTAATGTTCCTCCAGGTTCTAGGTGACATTCCTTGGGAGCTGTTTTACATGTTAAGGCATTACTAGATTTATGTCACACATGATACTTTGGACCGACAGATATGGAGTGACGGGAATTATGTGGCTGAGTTGTTAGCCAGAAAATGTCGACCTGGAGAGGGATTGATCATTTAAAAAAGCCTGGGGTATTTACCTTGCGATTTTAAGATTATTTTAAGAAATGAAACCCTTGTCAATCATAATTTCTCCCCTTGATATATTTACTTGTATTCATGTATTCTTTTGATTGGATAAAAAGTGAATTTTCATAAAAATATGTTCCAGAATAGTCTTTAAATTTTCTTTTCTTCAATAAGTTTTTTTCTTATAAGTTTCCTTCCAATAACTTAAACCCAACATGTTTGAGTAATAAATCTATTTCCATAAAAATCTTCACGTTATTCCATTTAAATACTCGATTGGAAACTTTTATTATAGGAAAACTCTACCAAAGGTAAACATTGATCCCACACACCATGAATGTCAAGTGAGCTTAATCTCAACATGTCATTCAATGAATGAATAGTCTATACAAACTATCTATTTATTTGAGGGTGGTAGGGGGTTCTCAAATGAAGCTAAAAATACAGAACTTTATGAAGACTATTCCAAAATTTTGATGTAAAATGGGGATCTTGATTAGACACAATCGATAGAGGTAAACCACGATGTCTTAGGAAATCATTATTATAGAATCCTTTTAAGATTAAAAGTTCTAAATACACACTTATATAAGTCAAATTTTCCAATTCTATATGATTATATACAATAACCCATATTGCATCATCCCTTCTAGGGGTCTATGTTATTTCTATGACAAGGTCCATCATAATGTCATCCCACTTCCAAATAGGAATAGATAGAGGGTCCATGAATCTTCTATGATTTTTTCTCCCCGCCTTCACTCTTTGGAAAACTATTCATGTTGACACATATTCAAATATTTCCTACTTAATATCGTCCCACAAAAACGTTTCCTTCAAATCGCAATACATCTTGGTACTACAAGGGTTTATAGAGAAATTTTAGCTATGCGCATCATATAATAGATCCCTTGTTAGCACAATTTTTTATAAAACACATAAACTCTTTAAAAATTTTATAATTCAATCCTCATAAATATACTCTTACAATATTCTATCCTTAATGATTTTTTTAAAGAATTATAATCATCATATTTATATATTTTAAACTTTTCTAATAATTATGGTTTTTCAATATTTTGAAAAGGGATGATGTTTCCTATTCCTTACAAATTCCTAGGTCTATATTTACTAAATTTATTAACATATTATCATTATAAATGATCATTTGGGTTATAAGTCCATGATATTTCTTTCTTAATTTAGCATCTACCTTATTTTCATTTCCTGGGTGGTAGTGTAATGAGTAATCATAATCTTTGTGTAATTTTAGCCATCATCTATGCCTCATGTTGAGTTCATTTAATGTAATGATTTATTTAAAACTATTGTGGTTATTATATATCTCACATAATTACCTATAGAGATGTTTTCTTCATATATTTAAAGAAATGATTAAAACTGATAACTCAAGATTATTAGTTGGATAAAGTTTTTCATCATTATTCAACTTCCTGGATTCTTATGCAATATGTTAATCATTTTTTATATTGAAAACTCATAGTTATTTTTTTGATGCATCATTACATATCATAAACCCTTCATTTCTTGATAGTAATATGAAAATTTTATCATTGAAAAAAATTATATTCAATTATTCAATAGAATTTCACATTATTTAATTCATACTACCTTAAACCCATTACATGTGATCTTGATTAACAGGTTATCCAATCATGAAATTTTTTGAATGAAACACTTATAAAACCTTCTCAACCAATAAAACTACATACCTCAATTATGTTGGTTGGTGTATGCCATTATTGGACTAAATTTATCTTCATCGAATCAACTAAGATTCCATCCTTAGAGAAAATATGGGTAAGAAAATGAATTTAATGATTCCAAAATTCAGACGTATTGAATTACCATATAAATCACTCCTCTTGAGACTCTTAAGAGAGATCCCTACGTTATCCTCATGGTACTCATATGTTAGAAAAAATACCATAATATCATCAATTAATACCACAAAAAATTGAAAATATTCTATGGATGTTATGTTCATCTGATCCACAAAACTGAGGGTTTATTATTTAATCCAAATAGAATTACTCTAAAATCATAATGTCCATACCTCATCTGAGACTCTACCTTCAAAATTTCTACATTATTTTCTCTCAATTGATGATATCCAGAACTATGTTCAATATTCAAAAAATATTTAGATATATGAATTTGATCAAATAAATAACATCTTGAGGTAGTGGATACTTTTTATTTATCATAAATTCCTTGGTTTAACTATAATCAATGCACAACCACGTTAATCCATCTTTATTCTTAACCAGTATAACAACATCTACCCATTAAGAGAAATTAGGTTGAGTAAATCCCTTATTTCTCTACTCTAATTTTTTCTTCATCTCTAATAATTCCATAATGTCCATTCTATTTGGGGTATTTGATATTTGTTTTAAATCAAGGATTAAATCAATGGAAACCAATAATTAAATCTCTGGGGGTGTCTAGGTAATTCCTCAGGAAATACATCCATGTATTCTTATATAATAGTACATCCATGTATTTAATATTAAATTCTTCAACCATATATGTAGTTTTATCTTATTCCCTAAGAATTTTCTTCCATAGAGGTACTAGTGGTGGATCTAGATAAGATTCAGATGATGAAGTTCCTTATCTAAATACAAGGAATTCTATATCATCTTCACAAATTTTAATTTCCTTTTTCCTTAAATAAATATGTTCTCATCATATTTTCAAATATAGTCCATACCATGGATTATATCTATTTTGACAATAAGTATGGTGATAAGGTTAGAAAATACATCATGTTTATATGCCATAATGTGGAACATTAGACACATCATTATTTCAATGAGACTTCCCTTAGGAGTCTTGACTAATAAAACACATATTAAATCAAAATATAAATACCTAATTTTATTAGAACACTATATAGATATAAAAGAGTAAGATGATACTAAATCAAATAAATCATTGGCAAAATTTGAATATAGGATTAATGTATCTACTACCACATCATTAGGTACTTCTAAATTATCTTAGTGATAACATAATCTTGGTAATCCCCCATTAGCCTCCTATATCATAGATTCCCATGGAACTTTTGAAATTAGTTTGAATAATTCACCAATTCATTTTAGTTTATTTATTGGATATCATTAGTTTTTTCCCATTTCACTCTTAAGTCAAATGACCTTTATTGCCATATGTGTAACACCATCATGTTCCCTTTAGATATTTTCCTATATCTTTCATTCAAGAATTTTCACAATATTGAAAATGAATCATTCCGTTATTCTTCATTGGTAGTTTACCATTATCATGGTTCCTAGAAGCTCTCTAATTATCTTGATATACATTTAATATATAAAATTGATAAAATTACATCAATGTTTTAATGAAATGTAGTACTATTTCACTATATGATGAATATGTTTGAGAAGACAAGTCCCTTTGGAGACATAGCTTATGGCCATCAAACAAGTCATCAATATTGTTTTTTGAATCATGTATATAATATATATCATACCTAACTAGTCTTGAGAATGTATCCTAATACTATAAAACACTATCTTATTCCTTTTTATTTAAGTTAAGGAATTTTCTATTTATTTTAATTCATTTTTGATGAGAAAAATATTTTTCAACGTTTGTTTCTTTAATATTTTCTTATGCCAAATCTTATATTTCATCTTACTCCATAGTATTCTAGATCAATAACCACCATTTATTAGCATCGCCCTTGAGGATATATACTGATGGTACTAACTTTTCTCTTTAATCACATCCTAATACCATAAATATATTCTCAAGGGACCTGATCCATTTCTCAACTGACCACTAGATTGGTCTCCCCACTAAAATCTGTGGGTTTCTTCTGCATGAAATGTTCCAATAGAGGTGTAGTATGGTTGTTCATCAAAACCTAAGTAATTTTTCCAAATTTTATTATGATTTGATCAACTACAACAAAAAATATATTGACTTGGACAGTAAGTAAATCCCTATATTTTGTGTAGGTATTGATTCATTTTCATCCATTTGGATCCATCAATAAATAATGGCACATACTGAGTTATACTGAAATCATCAAGATAATTGATCCCCCAAAAAACTTGTAACAATAAAATATTATAAATAATATAATGAATTATAATTGTTATCACTTTGTTTAAGTTTATTTTAAATTCTTTATCCCAAGGTTTCTTTTATACTTTCTCTGAAACCAAATATAATCATTGAAACCCTAGTATCCTAGAGCCGGTGCCTTACTTTATTATAGTGATATGGACAAAATATTCAAATTACAAAAGAACGACCAGTTTATTATTATTAAATAACTATATATATACAACACCCTTATTAAATTTCTAATAAAGTATAAAACATTACAATGAATTTTAACTCCGTCCTTGAACTCATTCAAACATTTCATTTTTATATAATATGGAAAAGAAAAAAAATAAAAGGGTGATCCCAAATGATCGGTAAGGATTAAATAAAATAGCAGATTTCATGAATTAATAATAAATAAAACATAGTAAATATTTTAAGGTACAAATATAAATTAATTACATTCCATTTACTCAAAAACCTTTCAACTATGAGAGGATAAGGAGTAATCAATATAGAAATGTAAAATATAGTAAATATATTCCATTTAATTAATAACTTGGGAACAAACTAAATCAATGGAAAATATCATAGTGAAAATATTAGGGATAATAATAAGTAGAATCCTAATTAAGGAAATACATAAATATTTTGATTCCATTATATTAAGAATAATGTTACCTCTACCATCAATACCTTTCACAGTGAGTTTTAATCATTATAGTTAAAACCCATTTAATTTTTCCATCTTTATTATCTCATGAGACTATCGATGCATATAGGGTATATCAATAACAATGACCCAGCCTATCTTCTTGTACAAATTATACATCAAATATCTAAAGATCAATTTAATCCATAAATCAGTGTTTCATAAAAAAATATCTGTACTAAGTAAAATATAAAGATTTAATATTATGCCCCCAATTAATCAATAAATTTCAAAGTAAACACCATATGAAATATTTTTAAACAAATTAGGAAATAAAAATATATATGATATACGAAATATGGATATTAAATGAAATCTTCAATGAATAATGGCCAAAAATTAATGTTTCATTATATACACTGTAGAAAATAAAATTGTTGCATGATATAAAAAATATGCTGCAATGAAATTAAATTATAAAGACACCCATTACAAGGATTTTCTCATCAATCAAATGAATAGAATATTTTTATTAACATTAAATCCAAAAAAACAAGTGTAAATAAAAATGTATATAATAAAAAGTAATTTTATACATAAACATATCATCACATAATTAATTAAATATAAGTTTATCCCGATGAATAAAAATTGTGTTTATAAATACCTTACCACATTATAATCAGTCAAATTATATACCTAATAAAATGTAATAATTAAGAAATGAAACATGGAATACCATTTATATAATGAAAATCATGGTATTATGTATAAAAGGTAAGTATTAACACCACACATAAGAGGTATGGTTTTAATAAAGAATATATCTCATATAAGTAAGAGTGAGATGAGAGAACCATGATCTTATGTCTGAAATCATTCATCACTAGTAATTAATGTCTTGGATAATAAAATTAGATAAATAAATTACTTAATTAGTAATATATTAATTTCTTTTGTTTATTATAATTGTATTAATTTCATTTATGACCATATCGATTATTTATAATGTATATTTTCTTTGTTCCAAGACCCTTCATTTAATGGTAACATGATCAATTATCTTATGTATAATTGTGGAAGTTCTTTTGAAATTGGAATTATTCTCCACATGTCAAAATATATGATATTAAATGAACTAAATAAAATAAATTTTATAATACATCATTTGGTTATATGGTATGAGATTGATTCGTTAGATAAATGTTGAGGAAACTGTTTTAATTTATTTTTTTATTTTTCTCAATATTCACAAAATTGTATCATTTTATTTAATATTATGTATATTAATTGGTTCTAGAATATGATAAAATTTATAAAATATATATAAAAATATTATTTGACAACAATAATGTTTTATGACCATCCTTTAAGGATTTAATGGAAAATAAAAAACTCATTATCCATGAAGGTGGTGATTCAACATGTCACAGATGATATTTTAATTTTTGAATAATCTAAAGAGACAAGATATTTGATGATGGATATTCCATTTAGAAAATAAAATTCTAGTATCTATATGGTACTATATTTATCATTACACTCTAGATAAGGGAAGGTGAGGAGAGAAAAATAAAATAAAATTAATTAAAAAGGGTTGAAGTTGGATTTTACCTCTTGAATATTTTCTCATTGAGAACCTCCTTAAAGAACTTATATTTTGTATAATGGTAATACCAAAATTTATAAGTAGTGGGGAATTTTTTTTGGGATGTTAATTGTGAATAATTTATATAATCTTAATGGCATATAAGGTATGAGTATAAGTGGTGGTGAGGGGTGGTATTTATAGGGAAGAAGAGGGGGGTTTTGATTATTTTATACATTAGATTATTATTTTGGCATAAGTCTAACAATTGTGAAGATTATTGTGACCAACTATATTAACTATTTCACATTAGTTCGAATTAATGATTGATTTACTCATCCATAAATCATCCATGACTCAATAATTAATGTATTTGTTAAATATCATAAATTGTTGTATTCTGTAATTCACTAAAAATTCAACTATTTCAAAACAATCCCAAAATTCACCCAATTAATTTATTCACATATAGATATAAAAAATCAAGAGAATTTTAAGAAAATAATTTTATAAATATGGGAAATTTAATTTATAATTTAAATAATCATTTATTCTAAAAGTACCATTTTTATTAATATAAATGATTTTATGATAGATTGAAAAATTAATTATGGTCTCGTAAAATATTATTATAGTTATAATAAAACAAAATACTAATTCTTGAATCTATTTTATGAAATTAAACTCTTTTAAATAATTATATTAATTATAAAATTGTAAAAAACCATTTTCATTTCAGAAAAATAATATCACTTAATTGATTATTTTTAAAATATTTATTTAAATATTCCATGATATCAATATATAACATTATAATTTATAAGATATATAAATTTCATTTATAATTTCATAGATGAGTTTATTATTCTAATGGATATATTATTATTACTAATGGTCACATAACTATTCTAACAGTCATGTTAATATTTAATATTATATCAGCGTTTGTTTAAGATTGGTGCTTCATGTTATGTAATCTATTGAATAAATTGAATTTATTTCAGAAGAAACATACCAAAAAATCTTGGGGTGTTTTAAATTATGCTAAAAGGATCACTAAATCTTATATGTTATCCTCCATCGACTTTAATTAAATAATATTTCAAAACAATTTCAAAAAATTTATCTAAATATGGATGTATGAGCCAATTCATTCCGACTATAAATACTATTAGTGAATTCATTAAGATGAACAACCCCACCAATTACTCATATAGACCACACCATATTATGAATATAGTGTGAGGTATGTTTGAGTCTCTCACCATTAACTAGAGATAAAATATGTGTAATATCTCCCTAATGACACTAAAAATAAATATCCCCCTAATGAAAATATTTATTCTAATTATTTATCTTTATTTCCATAATTTACATGGTATGAACTGTCAAAATGGTTCTTTTTTACTGGAGGACCTGATGATGATCCTTACTAGAGGAGTCTCCATCCCTATGACACTAAATTTTCCTAAATTCCTCTCTGAAATATTTTCACAGTTCAAATTTAGTAAAATTTATGGATAGTGAAATATGTTTACCTATACTTGAACAGTATTCCTCAACACATGCTCAAAGTATGTCACATTCTTTTACTTGTCTTCTACCAACATAGGGGAAAACATTTTAGGTCCATGAAGTGAAATGTGTAATACATCGCTAATATACCTCCATGTTTTATGTCTTTGAACTCCCAAAAAATGTCTATTCTTTGGGCCTCTAGAATAAAATTATCAATAAATTTAGTCTTGAATTCCTTTTATGATAAATCCAAATAATGTACTTTATTGACCAAAATATCTCACTAGTACATCACTAGTCCTCATGGAATATAAATTGATAAATTCACCCTCCTCGTAGGGGGAATCATATGATGATAAAAATAATACGAATACGCTCTATTTATAAATCTAACACTTAAGGACTTCCCTCCCCAATAAACCATAGTGATTGATGCTTTGAAAACTCTTTAGTCAGCTCAGTAATTTTAGGTATAACATGATAATCCTCTCATCCATTGATTGTATACCCCACAATAATCTATTATAAATCTAATAATATATATCTTTTCTCAAAGATATAGGAAGATCTAGCCAAACCAATTGTCAGTCATTCTCCTCACCATCCACCTAATTCTTTACATAATTCCATGATGAAGAAATATCTCTACAATTCCGACAACATGCATCAAAATACATTACTAAAAATATCAAAAATTTCATAGTGTAGAGAATTTAATAATAGGAATAACGGTATGATATTCTATACACGTCTCATTATAATAATTTCATAACTCATCTGATTTTTTTATCCCCATCTACACCTAAACATAGTTAATAACATATACATGTAAGTATAAATGTTTATATTTTCCTTTTTCACATAATTTTTATGTTTCATTAAAGAAGCTCAGTTAAATAAACCAAAAAAAAAATTATAGTGGAAAACATAGTATAAGTTTCATTTGGAATATTCATTAATAGAATTCATAATGTGACTAGAATAAGTGTCCATAATTTTAATTTTGAACTATTTTAATAATGTTATTCATAAAATTCCACCAAGAAGTTATATGTGAAAAAACCATTTTAGTTGATGAAGAGACATTAAATAACCAACCCAGGTATTATATTAAGTAAGCCATTAAAAAACATGTTTTTAAAATACATGTGAATCCTATGTTTCAAACATGATGCAAGAAAACACACACTTTCGTAACTCTAATTAAGAGAATAATCACTTAAATAATAAATATAAATATCAAGTGAATCATGATTGGTAGTATAACTCTATCAAAAAATATAATACTTAGAAAAATATTCCCATCACTGGTAACATGGATTTTCATCATACATGGATTTTATACTCCCTATTTGACACCTGAGGTATAATTATAGTATCTAAATATTTGATTCTAAAGAAACTATAGAATAATGAACATAGCTTAATTCTAGAATGTGATTAAAAATTAAATTATGTAATTTTATAATAATAATTTTATGAAATTATTTTCATTTTCAAATACATAATTTTATATTTATATTTTGGATATTTTTTATATTTTTGTAGAAATAATCCATTTTTTTATTGAATAGTGAACAATACTAATTTTAAAAGAACTATCACATAAATTACATTATAATGAAATAATAAATAATTCATATTTTATAAAATAAAATTCTAGAATAAATATTTATTTAAGAATAAATGTAATTCATTTCAAAATATCCTCTTGATCTTAGAAATCTCTATTTAATATTTTGGAAATATTAGTAATGTTTATATACATATAGAAGTTACTTTTTATTCTTCTGTCAAAATATTGTATTTGAAATCACCATTTTGGTATTTTTAAAATAAAATAAGTGTCCTTGGTATAAAATAATCCAATTAATTTCTTACTAATCATATGTATTATTTTTTTATAAAATTATTTTTCTTATAAAATGAATTTTTTTCTAAAAATAATTTTTCATTGAATTTTGTGAACTTATAATAAAATTAATCTATAAAACATATCAGAATTAAATCTAATTAAATGGGTATATTTTTTTTAATAATCATATTTATAAATATATAACAATTGTGGCATGATTTTTTTTAATGAATAGTAAACATGGTAAATATTTATCATATCGGTTAAGGGTAAAATGTGTTCAAAGGGTTATAATAAAGGGATAAAGCATAAGGATAAAGATAATGTCTTACCTAAATCCAATTGTGCATTTTATTTAGACCATACACTTCTAATGTTTACAAATATTACAATTTTGATTCACCTTACATGAATAATATATTTATTATATAAAAATGTTTCAAGTATTTACAAGTCTTCCACCCTCCTCACTTATAAAATAATACATCATCCTCTCACTTATTCACAGTTCATCAGAAAATTAACTAATTTAATACCTAAACAAATACATTCCAAATATCCTTATACACTAAATATAGGTTATTTTATTTCAAAATTACCACTTTGACAAGGATTGAGGAATAGTTCAAATAAGATTACCAAAAGCAAAGGTATATTTGATTAATAATATTTATCAAGTTACTTTATTCTTATACCATATCCATATAATTAATAACCATAATAAAATAATTAAATTACTATTAATAATGTACTTATGTGTTTTTATTTTAATGTTAAATACACTTTTAAATACCTTTTTGTCCTATGGAAAATGATAACATCACCTATATGTGTATATGGACTGCCATCTCCAAAGAGTGGTGTAATTGGTTATTCATCACTTCCACATATGTATGTTATTAAATTTAGAGTAGTAGAATCTATATGATATTTAAAAATAATTAAGAATATGATAAATTAAACTATCATTTAACTTCTAACATTACAATCTATTCGAAAATGATAACGTTGCACATGGGTTTATATGGACTACCACCTTCATGGAGCAAATTGATTAGTTTTTATTTTACATGATTTGATGCATGATTCTAAAATTTTATATGATGAATGGAATTCATATTTATGAAATTATTAAAAAAAATATCTGAATGAACCAATTCATAGTGCCTTTCACCATTTCTAGTATATTGAAGTTTTCTTGGAGAAATTTGGTGAAAAACATTAAGTGGTTGATGTAAGAAAGAACTATTCGACAAATGGTTGTCAAATTAAGATAAATGGAATATATATATATATATATATATATGAAAAATAATGATAGAAATTATGTAATTAGTTTATATTGATTATATTGGAGGACATAATGTGTCTGACCAAGAAGGAATCCAATGTATTCAGTTTTCCCCTCAATTCCTGTAACATCCTGGATCTGGGTGCCACTCGATGGGTGCCCCAAACCCAGTTGGTCACATGACCTCAAGAACCTTTCCCCAAATGACAGAGGCTGCAGACTAGCAGTGAGGGACCAGTCTGATATTGGAAAAATAATGCCCTCATTTGTCAAAGTGTATTATAGCGGAATAAAATATACAAACATACAATAGTGGAAGCAGTAAAAAATATACAACTGAGAAGGACAACTGAAATAGAAGAGAACCAACTGTCATAAATATAAAGATGAAACATGTCACTAATTCAATGAAAGTAGACAGAATATTATACACTGCAATACAATATAATACAACTCAAAGCACAAGGTACAACCAAACAAAACAAAGCAGAGTAAACAGAACACAACATCATCACAAGCCTAAGCTCGGTCCTATGCTCTCCCACTTCTCTGCTACAATTAGGTACCTATATAGGGACCCTTTACCTTATCCACACCTATATAAATGTAATCTATTTGGGCCAAAGACATGAACCAAATAGGGTGTGAGAAATAAATCCCAGTAGGCAACCACCAAAGGCCCGTGCCCAACTATCATTGAGAATGTGCAACAACAGTGTGCAAAACTAAATGCAGTAAACTAGTAAGTACTCAAAATTAACTATCACTACCAGTTTAATTGAAATTTTAATTATTAATTATCAATTCAATATAATTTAATTATATTAAAATGCACCTTGCCCTCAGTATAAACAGAAACTTGCCCTTAGGAAATTTAGAACCATGCCCTTAGGCGAAATAGAATCTTTCCGTTAGGCCTTTCCCTCATGAGAAATAGTACCTTACCCTCAGGCCTTTCCCTCAGGTGAAACAAAATCTTTCCCTTAGGAATTTCCCTCAGTTGAAATAGAATCTTTCCCTTAGGACTTTCCCTCAGGCAAATAGTACCTTGCCCTTAGGCCTTGCCCTCCGGGAAAACAGAATCTTTCCCTCAGGAGAAATAGTACCTTGCCCTTAGGCCTTACCCTCAGGCGAAACAGATTCTTGTAACCAGGATGATCCCAACACATAGAGAGAATTTATATAAATTTTATCTCAATAAAAAGCAATGCACAACATAATAACGGCATGCCCTCTGGTATCCTGGCCAAATGGATAAATAGAGGAACGCACCCCCAGGGTGGTCCTAGATCGAAGCAGTGATCCCCAAACAATAGTTATACATATTCATTAAACTACCTACGAAATTATAGGTGTTTAATTAAACAAGACCTCAACCATACGACATGCCAAACATGGGCACATAGCACAATGGTACACAAAACACACAACAATTGGAATTTAAACACCAGACCACCAACCTCGATCATCTCTGATCAGTATACGCGAACGATGCCTCCCGAATCGTCTAAGAATGACGTAGATATGGGATAAAATAGTTCCCATTCAAATTTAAATAACATCCCTTAGAGTAATAATTGGTAAGAACATCGCAAGAATAAGGGATAGATTAACTGAACTGTCCCAACGTGATCAGTGGAAGCGGAAACAGATTCTTGGTGCACGGTCAGGAGATCTCCGAAGCTCCAGCCATCCTCCTGAGATCCATGCACCTTCTACGCTTCCTCTGTGAATAGAGGAAGATACAACCCATTTTAAGAAAAAAAATAAACAAACTACATCAATTGTATTCCCAAGTACATGGCGTATACTTTTCATTTTTTGAACTGTTTCTCTAGCAGCTTCTTTCCACCGCAGAACTATTCATCCGTCGACATGAGTACACGACATGTATTCCCAATTACATGGTGTTTACCATCACTCCACTGGAGCCTACCTCCACTGCCTTACTATTCACCTACCGACTGAATACACATCGTGTAAATACCTTATACACGGCGTGTAGTCTGTTTTTACACCCTTCATTACTAATAGGCCTACACGCCCTGTGTACTCATCCCACACGGCCAAAATATACAGCGTGTGGAAAAGTACACAAATGTAGTCATAAATTTTGGTATTTTTCCCCATTTTCATTATTTTTCTCAAAAACATCTAAGGAAAAGGGAAAAGAAGAAACCAGTACCTCAAATATAAGAACCGGGTTCTTAAAAACTTCCCCCCTTAAAGAAATTTATCACCGAATTTCCATTCCAAGGGTGGTGAAGATAAGCTACGAATAACTCTGCCCACTGAGCACATACGTCAGTCTCCCACTCCCCGGTTTCATCCTCCACTTGGCCACAATGCCATAGCACCCAAACGAGAGGAACTGACCAGCCTCGGAGAAACTTCGTGCTCCTATCAACGATACGAATAAGATGCTTCTCAAAGGATGCATCGATCTAAAGCTCAGCCTCCTAGAGCAGAAAGATGTGAGATGGTTCTGAATGATAATGGCACAGCTGAGATACATGGAAGATGTGGTGCATGTCCTGGTACCTCTGTGATAACTACAACCGATAGGAAACTGGCCCAACTCTCTCTAGAATCTCAAATAGCCCCACATACCTTGGTGAACGTTTACTCTTTCTCCTGATCTGTTTGTGTCTCAACCTCGGCAAAAAACACAAGATAACCTGATCCCTGACCACGAAATCTAAGGGTCGTCTGTGGTGATCAACATAAGATTTCTAAATAGACTGTGCGGTAGCCATCTGCTTCTGAATCAACTGGACCTGCTTAGAAGTCTCCTGCACGAGACGTGGTCCCATTAAAGCTGCCTCACTTGCCTCTAAACAGCACAAAGGTGATCGGCATGGCCTACCATATAAAGCCTCATAAGGTGTCATCTCAATAGTTTCCTGAAAACTGTTATTGTAGTAAAACTCAACTAGGGGTATATGCTTCTCCCAAAAGCCCCCAAATTCTAGGACACATGCACGCAACATGTCCTCAAGCACCTGTATCATACGCTCTAACTAGCCATCGGTCTGAGGGTGGTATGTTGTGATCAAAAGCACCTGTGTACCTAGTTCCATATGAAAACTCTTCCAGAATCAAGAAGTAAAGAGGGTGCCCCTATCTGAAACGATAGAACAAGGGACCCCATGAAGGCATACAACCTCTCAGATATAAAACTTTCTGATTTCGTCAACAACGAAGGTCTCCTTGATCGACAAAAAGTGACCTACATTTGTGAGTCTGTCCACAAATACCCCCAAGACATCATTGCCTCGAGGTGGCCTCGGAAACCCAGTCACGAAGTCCATCGTGACATCATCCCATTTCCACTCTAGGATGGGTAACTGCTATAACAGTCTACCTGGCCTCTGATGCTCCGCCTTCACCTGCTGACAGGTGGAACATCTAGTAAAGAAACTAGCTACCTCTCTCTTCATACCTGGCCACCAATACTAACATCTCAAGTCACGGTAAATTTTGGTAACTATAGGATGAATTGCCAAAGCTGAAGTGTGAAACTCCCGCATCAACTCCTCACATAAATCCGATGGAACCGACACTCGTCCATGGAAACACAACACTTCATCATCACCTACCATACAACCAGGAGGAGGGTCCTAAATTTCCATTGACTCCCGCAAAACTAGGCCTTATGAATTTGATATGAAGATTATCCTCACTATATATCGGAGGGTAGAAGTCACAGCTAAGGAAGAAAGATAGGTCTTCCCCTGACTGTCGTGCACGTCTAAATGCATCCTAGAGAACAAAGCCATAAGCTTCCACTCACCCATAGCCTCCTGCACTTCCTTCACTTGAGTCCTCCTGATCAGTGCATCAGCTACTATATTACATTTACCAGGTGTATAGGAATGCTCAAAGTCAAAGGACTGAAGGTATTCAACCCATCTTTTCCATCTCAGGTTCAATTCATGCCGAGTGAAGATATATTTGAGGATTTTGTGGTCGGTGAAAACCACAAAAAGATCTCTAGAGATAATTTCTCCAACAGCGCAATGCATGAACAACTGCAGCCAACTCGAGATCATGCGTCGGGTAATTATTATCATGTGGACTCAACTTCCAAGATCCGTACGCAACAACTCGATCTCCCTGCATCAACACTGCTCCCATCCCAATACCTGAAGCATCATAGTAAACTGTATTGATCTTCCCTTGATCTGGAAGTATCAGGACTGGTGCTAATGTCAACCATCCCTTTAGCTCCTGAAAGGTTGTCTCACAAGCTTCTAAACAAAAGAACTTCACACCCTTCTTAGTCAAACTCTTCAGCCACGTTGCTAAGTGGGAGAAGTCCTGTATAAAATTCCTTTAGTAACCAGCCATCCCCAAGAAACTCCGTATCTAAAACATGTTCTTAGGATGCTCCTAGGAAACTAAAACTCTCACTTTCTCTGGGTATACTCCAACTCCTTCCTCTGAGATTATATGAACTAGGAAGTGTATCTGGTCCATCTAAAAGTGGCATTTTGAGAGCTTAACATACAACTGATGCTCTCTTAGTGTACTCAGAACGATCTCAAGATGGGTAGCATGGTCATGTCGAGTGTGAGAATTCACCAAGATGTCATCCATGAAAACCACCACAAAGGAATCCATGTATGGATGGAACACTCGGTTCATCAGTGTCATGAAAACTGCAGGCACATTCGTGAGGCTGAACGGCAAAACCATGTACTCGTAGAGACCTTATCTTCTCCGAAAAGCTGTGAACAGTATACACGATGGTCTAACATGTAACTGATGATATCCAAATCTCAAGTCAATCTTTGAGAACACTTGTGCTCTAAAAAGTTGATCAAGAAGATCATTGATTCTTGGAAAGGGATATTGGTTCTTGACCGTCAGCTGATTCAACTTCCAATAATCCACACAAAGTCTGAGGGTACTGTCTGCCTTATTTGCAAAAAGGACATGCGAACCCTAAGAAGAAGTATTAGGTCGGATGAAACCCTTTGCCTGTAACTCCTCCAACTGTCTCTTGAGCTCCTGCAACTCCAGTGTATCCATCTTATAAGGAGGAATAGACACCAGTGCTACTCCTGGCACAAGCTCAATAGAAAAATCCAAATCTCGCTCCAGAGGTAGACCTGAAAAGTCATCTAAGAAGACATCCCTGAAATGATAAACTATTGGAGGTAAATATATCTAACATGCTCCTTGGTCATCCAGATATAAACATGCAATTTGGTCTGTCACACCACCTCGCCCACGATGCTTGGGTCTAGCTCGGCTCGCATGGACATCCCATTTTCCCTTTTATAGAAAATATTTGCCCTATGGTGATGTGAAACTCACCCTACGACGATAGAAATCCACAAAGGCTCAGAATGGAACCAACCAGTCCATCCTGAGAATGACATAATAGCTTGTCATCTCTAAGACATAGATGTCCCATAAAAAAGTGACACCCACCAACCTTTAGTGGCACTCCCTACACTGACGCACACCAGCTGTTCTAGTCCCCAACGGAGTGTCTAGCATCATAAGATTAGAAGAAGAAGAAGCAAAGATCCCAATGCTCTCCAAAACGGGCACAGATATAAAGATATGTGTAACACCCATATCGAAATGTACTGAAGACAAAAGGGAAGAAAATAGAGTAGTACCTCTGATAGTGGAAGGTTCGAGATCCTACTCATGTTGTTTCTGTTGCACTGCATATGCCTGCCCAGTGTCACGGCCTTATGACACAGCCTGGCTACCATGAGGTAACCCGCCCTATTGTCTTTGAGATCCAGGTGTCTGGATTCCACGGCCACAACCACCACCACTGCCTGTATGTCCTGACGTATCCCAATTTCCTGACTAGAAAGAAGCTGTTGGCCCTACTCTTGTACAAGGAGTCTGCACATAACCCCTCTCACTAGCCACTGGTAGGATCACCCTGCATAAACGTTGCAGATGACCCATCATGCCGCAAGCTCGACACTCCACTGGGTCACATGGATAATGTGGTCTCTTGTGCCCATCTCTACCTCACTGGTAGCACATTTCTGGACCACCTGTAGAAATCCTTTTCCTAGTATAACCATCGTGAGAGAAATCTGTCTTCCTCTTCCTCATACCAGTAGAAATAGTACCAGAAACTGGTGCTGAACTGCCCTACCCTACACCACTAGCTTCCTGCATGTTCCTCTCACTAATCAGTGCCTAGTTCACAATAACATGTACTATAGGAAACCAGAAAACATTCACCAACACTCAAATGTCAAACCGAATACCAGCCTAAAAGTGTCGACCCCTCAACGTCTCATCTCCCACCAGAATAGGTGCAAAATGATGAACCTCGGTGAAGCGGGTAGAATAGTCCATCACCGTCAAGGAACCCTGCTGCAGATTCATGAACTCTTGAGCTCGATCTTCTCATTTCTTCCCAGGAAAGAAAAGGTCACATAAGACTGCCTAAAATTCTTCCCACACCATGTCTTTGTGATACTCTGACTTAGTGGTAACATCCCACCACCTATTCGCCAAATCACGCAACATGTAAGTAGCGAGTTTGACCCTCCGCCCTAGAGGAGTCTCTAAATGCTAAAAAATAGTCTGCACAGAATCCATCCAAGACTCCACAACCTGTGGTCCGCCATCCCCTGAAAACGTAGCCAGATGTTTCTACTGGAAGATATGCGTCAGCTCTACCATAGATGTGTCGGCCTACGGTTCTCCCTGGATGGTTTTCATAAACTGTATGAATCCTTCACGGAACTGCACATCAACGCCTGTGTCCAGTATAACGGTTAGAACTACATCTAGCTCTACTGGAGAATCCATTGGTAGCCCATGGCCTACAATATTTTGAGTATACTAGTTTCTGCTCTCCTGGAGAATAACTCGAAGTCATATTGGTGGCATGACTCTACAAGGTCAAACGCACACCTTAGATCAGGATTTATCAAGGACTGAAAACTAGGAGTGTAAGAAGGGAACAAGGAAAGAAAACTTCCATGTTTTATAAAATAAGACTACATGGTGTGTATAAAAACTGCACAACTTGTTTCTTCAAGTCTTTCACATGGGTGTATACTCTGCCAAAATTGGCCATGTAATACCCCAAAACAGACGACGTATTGTCCACACACATGACGTGTACTTGAATTTTCCTCTCTGCCTGAGTCCCTCTACATTGCTTAGCCACACGACTCTCTTTTAAACGAGACTACACGACATGTATAAGATCTAAACGGTGTGTACTGGATGAGCTTCAACAACCCATGTTGTCCTTCACACAGCTAGGTACACACCTCAGACTACACAGCGTGTTCTAGAGAGACACGACCTATACGATTTCAATTCCAACAGCCTCTGTAGTTAGTGACACGACCGGATACTCGGATGACACTACACGGTGTGTTACACCCGCACACGGCATATACACAACTCCTCCTTCCCAGCCACATGGTAAAGTCCACATGGTCTTTCCCCATTCAAGACTCGACGGTGTGTCCCATAGGTACGCGACGTGTTCAAGAAGAGGTAACACTGACCCGTGTTGTTAGTGACATGGTTGGGTACCTGAGATAGTCTACAAAGTGTGTTCAAGGTAGACACATCGTGTATGTCTTAAGGTTTTCTTCGTCCATGTTGTTAGTTACACAGGCGGACACCGGGTCAACACTACACGAGGTGTAAAACTGGTACAAAGCGTATTTTTTCCAAGCCATTTTCTTCCCCGTGTCCCCACCCACACGGTCTATGACACGGGAAGATACTACACGACGTGTACTAAGGGTACACAACATGTACCCAAAAAGTTTTTATTTCTCCCCAAACAAAAGAACACACAGCATGTGTCCATATAACTACATGGCGTGTATGCTGGGTTTTCCAGATAGTAAGCCTCATAAACTTCTCCAGAGCCATAAAACACGAAAACCAACATCTAAGTTCCATATTTCGATCTGTGAGGGCCCATACTCCCCATGAATCAATGTTTGGAATCTTATGCTTGTCATAAAAAGTTGATGATCCACCAAATTCCAGTTAATGATGGCCCATAATCCTCAAAAACAAAATTTTGGAATTCATTCTATCAAAAACCTCATACAACAATACCCTATCAAATAGTAGGTATCTATCAAATCACCTATCATAATAGCATGTTTTTTAGCACAAAAAATATCACAACAATGTAAAATTCCTAATGCACCTACATGGCATGGGAGAATGCATGACATGTGATATCTTGAATGTTCCTAAATGATGCATGAGATGGCATACCCTCATCTCATCGGGTTGCAACCAAATAGAACCCAAATATAACATATAAACAACACAATCACAAGTGAATCACCCTATGGTGAAAATCAAATCAACTGTCAAATTTTCAAAATCAGAAAAATTTCAATTATGGATGTAGAATGGCTTTTCCCTGTACATGGGTTAGCTACTCCTGTGCACAACTTATTACCAACTATTATTTCTGTCCTATCCCTGACTAAGGATCCAAACAGTAATTCAAAGAAAATAACTCCTCTGATACCACTTTGTAACATCCTGGATCTGGGTGCCACTAAATGGGTGCCCCGAACCTGGTTGGTCACATGACCTCAAACACATTTCCCAAAAAGCCAAAGGCTGCTGACTAGCAGCGAGGGCCCATGTCTGATAGTGGGGAAACTATTCTCTCATTTGTCAAAGTTTATCGCAGTAGAATAAAAAATATAAACATACAATAGTGGAAGTAGTAAAAAATATAAAATTGAAAAGGACAAATGAAATATAAGAAAACCAGTAGTCATAAATATAAAGATACATCATGTCACTAATTCTATGACAGCAGTCAGAATAGGATACACTGCAATACAATACAATACAACATAAAGTACAAGGTACAACCAAAAAACAAAGCAGGGTAAACAGAACATAGCAGTATCGCAAGCCTATGCTCCGTCCCATGCTCTCTCACTTCTATGCTACTATCAAGTACCTGTATAGGGACCCTTTCCCTTATCCACACCTGTAGAATTGTAATATGTTTAGGCCGAGTACATGTCCCAAACAGGGTGTGAGAAATAATCCCAGTAGGCAACCACCAAAGGCCTGTGCCCAACTATCAGTGAGAATGTGAAACAACCGTGTGAAAAATTAAATGCAGAAAACTAGTAAGTACACAAAAGTAACTATCACTACCAGTTTCATTTTCATTTTAATTATTACTTATTAATTAAATATAATTGAATCATATTAAAATACACCTTTCCCTCATGTTAAATAGAAACTTTCCCTCAGGCCATTCAGAACCTTGCCATCGGGCGAAATAGAATCTTTCCCTTAGGCTTTTCCCTCAGGCGAAATAGTACCTTTCCCTCAGGCCTTGCCCTCAGGTGAAACAGAATCTTGACCTCAGGCCTTGCCCTAAGGAGAAATAGAATCTTTCCCACAGGCCTTACCCTCAATCGAATAGTACCTTTCCCCCGGGTGAAATAGAATCTTTCCCTCAAGCCTTGCCCTCAGGCGAAATAGTACATTGCCCTCAGGCCTTTCCCTAAGGAGAAACAAAATCCTATAACTGGGCTAAGTTCAACACATAGGAATAATTTATATAAATTTTCTCTCAAGAGAAATCAATGCACAACATAATCATTGCATATGGGTATCCTGGCCAAATAGCTAATCATAGAAATGCACCCCCGTAGTGGTCCTGGATCCAACCAGTGGTCCCCCAAAAAAAGTTATACATATTAATTAAATTACATATTAAATTATAGGTATTTAACTAAACAATGCCTCATCCATACGACACCACAAACATGGGTGTGTAGCACAATGGTACACAAAACACACATCGGTTGGAATTTAACCACCAGACCACCTACCTCGATCGTCCCTGATTGGTATACGCGAACAACGTAGATCTGGGATAAAATAATTCCCTTTGGAACATAAATAACATCCCCTAGAGGAATAATTGGTAGGAATAGTGAAAATATAAGGGAGAGCTTACCAGTACGGTGCCAACGTGATCGGTGGAAGTGGAAACGGATTCCCGGTGCGCGGTCAGGATATCTCCAAAGCTCCGGCCGTCCTCCTAAGCTCTAAACAGCTTCTAAGCTTCCTCTATTAACAGAGGAAGCTACTGCCCATTTTAAGAGAAATAAACTACACAGAGTGTACTCCCAAGTACATGGCGTGTACTTTTCATTTTTTAAACTATTCCTCTGGCAGCTTCTTTCCACCGCGGCACTATTCATCTGTCGACATGAGTACACGGCGTGTATTTCTGATTACACAGCATGTATTGTCGCTCTGCTAGCAGGTGCCTCCACTACCTTACTATTCACATGCTGACTGAATACACAACGTGTAAATACCCTATAAATGACATTTAGTCAGTTTTTACACCTTTAATTACCAACAAACCTACACGCCCGGTGTACTCATCTCACACGGCCAAAGTACACGATGTGTGGAAAAGTACACGGTGTGTAGTCAGAAATTTGGAGATTTTTCCCATTTTCCTTATTTCTCTCAAAAAACCAATGGAAAAGGGAAAAGAAGAAACTCGTACCTCAAATATATGAACCGGGTTCTTACAATTCCACTCCAATGAGATATATTTTATATTATGCACTAAATTTATTCTATATGTTGTATATACAACCCCATGAATATATTATATCCTAAATTTCTCTTTTTCAATATATACTATGTCCCAAATTAGGTTTTATGTATATTGTTGTTTTTATTCAAATATTATTAAAAATGTAATGATTAATTTTATAATCATATTATTGTATAGGATAGTTCATGATTAAATTTATTATGGGAGAATTATGTGATATTTCTCTTCATAAACCCCATATAATTTTTATTCATTTTTTAGTGTTTTCTATGTTTTCATCAAATTGTTCCTTTATAATGTGCCCAAAATAAAAAATTTATTTTTTTTAGAAAAACTAAACTTATTTCATCTATTTTTTCTGTAGTATGTTTTCTATATCAATATTTTTCAAATTCATTAATGTATTTTTTATCTATGTTTAATTTAATTGGAATGATATTTTTCTAAAACCTTTTAATTTACTTGTAGTTTTTTTAATAAATATTTTTATTTCTTTGATCGATTTATTTTTTACATTTTAAAAATGTTTTTAGAGAATAATAATTTTATCCTGTACAAAATGAATGCATTTTCCCACATATGTAGACATTATTTTATATTTTTTATGTTCTAAAATTTCTATTGGTTAGTCAAATAAAATAATTTTTTATTATTGTAAAGACCCTGAACCCAGTATCATAGAGTCAGTGCCTTAATTTATTAGCA
Organism: Viscum album; assembly: GCA_963277665.1. Lineage (NCBI taxonomy): Eukaryota > Viridiplantae > Streptophyta > Magnoliopsida > Santalales > Viscaceae > Viscum > Viscum album. The sequence continues at coordinate 650,264,823 of OY728150.1, forward strand.
TAATAAACAAGGAAGTATCGTCCTAAAGGACTAAATATTATAATAGCTTTATAAAACCAGATAAAAACATAAATATTACATTAACACTCAAAAGGAATCAATAAAAAAAATCAACTCCCTTGGAAACAACTCTAATCTCTTATATTATCCCTACAAGGCATCAATAATATAAAAATTCACATCCTGGGAAAAAATAAAACATAATAATGGGTTTCGATCAAATGATCAATAATGTTAATCAATATAGTGGAAGCTATCGTAAGCATAAAAAATAAGGCATGGTGATTAATTAAATAACACGCCGTTACATCATAATCTTGAGAATAATTTGACATGAATGAATTCTGAACAGAATAATTCCATAATCGCATGTGAAGAAAATCTAACCATGGATATTATACTACTCGAATAATCACAAGAATTATACATTACTAATATACTAATGGGGGGAATAAATAATGTCAGACATCATAAATATACCGTCAATTCTTCTACCAATACACCATACGTAAATGGGTAAAAACTGAGTCTAGTTTGTCTCATATGGCTTACAGATGCATAAAGGATCTATAAAGTGCTCCAAAAATCACTTAATAATTCCATTTAATTCCGCATTTGAATGGGATGAAACATAAACAACATAAACATAACTTCCCTCAGTCAGTAAACATAATCAATAAGAATTTGGAGTAATATAGTGAGTGGTATCACGACAGAACATCCATTGTAAAGATAAAAATAAAAAATATAATAAATAAAGTATCTGATATCATAAAATATATAACCCAATTAAGCACAATATTAAACATTGGGTCTGCAAATATATGAAATTACTCTATAAAATCATCAAAGAATTATTCAGATAAATACCCCTTTTAACATTACAAGGAATATTTCATTTTGAAAAATGATTTTTATTTGTCATTAAATCATATTGTAAACATTTATATCACAAAGAAATATAGAGGAAGGAAAATTAAATTATGTTTGAGGAATAAATATTTTCTATTATATATAAAAACATGTAAAAAATAGTTTTTATGAATATTTAGAAATGGGCCATATCCGTGTGGTTTAAGAGAATATATAAGATAGATAAAAGAAGAAAATGGATTTATTGTTTATATAATACCTGAAATGAAATAATATATTATTTAATTATAACAATATTGATTTTATAAAAATACCATTGGATTAATATATATTATAGAATGTACCTAAAATGGGCATGAAATTGGGAAGTACCATTTCACCGAGTTTATTTATTGGGTGAAATTGAAGAGGGAACCATATAAAACATGTATTCTCCCATAAAATATTAAATCAATTGTATACAAGATTCAGTAAGAAATAAATACAATTTATAAGATGTATATAAAAATAATTAGTAATTACATATAGATAAATAGAGAGAAAGCGCACCCTGAATGAAAAATGGAGGTTCGGGAAGAAAACCATACCTTAGATCTGAAAGAAGTCTACACTTGTACCTAAAATTATTGACAATGAAATTATATTATTAATAAATTATTTAATAACCTATTAAACGTTTATTTTACTTATCATTGTTTAATTATGTTCATTTATGGTCATTTTTATGACTTATTATATTCAATTTCATCGTTCGGAAGTGTTAATTTACTTGGGTTTCATGATTGATTCACTGGAATACATGAACGAATGATCATGTAAAATAGAAATAGTTATCTATAATTGAAATTATCTATTATTAATTTAATTTAATGATATTTAATGTCCTCATATATCATTTTTTTCAAAATTAGGATGATAAATTTGATAAAACATTATTGAAAACTGTTTTGATTATTACGATGTTTTTGGATCATCATTAACTGGTTCTTTATAATGAATTAATATTATAAACATATAATAATTACATATTATTAACTAAGTTTCATTATTTATATTAATGTATTTTTTAAAATATAAAAAATTGTTTTAAGACCATCCGTAAAGGAGTAGTTTAAAAAAGGAAACTCATCGCCCATGAAGGTCATAAATTGGCACATCACAAAAGATGTTTTCATTATTTGAATAAAGGGGGAGGGATTAATTGATGGTTGATATACCATTACCATAATAAAATTAATATATATATATATATATATATATGATATATGAGGTATCATGAATTTTTTGATATAGGATGTAAGTAAAGGATAAAAAATGTAAATAAATTAAATGAAAATTAAAATAACGAAAGGAAAATTTATCTCTTGTAATCCTCTATTTATGAACCTCCTTAAGGAACTTAGAAGTGGAATTTTGGTGAAACTAGGAAAACCAGAATGTGGGATAGAGTTTTGGAAGCGTTCTTGGATAGAAAATGAATAATATTCAAGGCTTTGAAGTTATGAGGATAAGAAGTGGTGATGGTAGTATTTATAATGAATGAGAGGGGTGTTTTTTTATTACTTTATTCATTAGAAAATTATTTTGGATCAAGAATTAAATATTTGGAATATTTCCCCTAAATATATTAATATAATTTAGGACATTTCAATATTTTTGGATTACATCATCTAAAAATCATTTATGACTCAATAAATTATGTATTTGGTAAATTCCATAAATTATTGTATGTCACAATTCACCAAAATTTCAACTATTTTAGAAAAACCAACAGATTCACCCTATGAATTATTCAATATCCAGAATTATATAATGGAATTTATTTTATGAAAATAATTTTTTATTTATTAGATTTTTAATTTTTTAATAAAGTCACCATTTATTCAAAAAATACATATTTAAAAATGTTAACAGATTTTCTAACACATTGCAAATTTAATTAAGGCCTCATAAAAATATATTATAATAATAAGAAATAAATATTAATTTATTCAACCATTTATGAAAATAATTTTTCAATTAAATTATTATATTCATTATAAAAGTGTAAATAAAAATTCATGCTTTTACTAAAATACCTTTGCTAAATTTATCATTTTTAATTCATTCATTTACATAAATTATGATATAATTATTTAATTTTTCTATTTATGCGATGTATAAATTTTCTTTACACATTCATAGGTATGGTTACTATTATATTTTCTGGATATCTATTCCTAATGGTCATATTACTATTCCTATGGTCAAATTATTATTACTTTAGTATTGGATTCTTAATTCTAGAAATACCTCTTATTAGATTCATTTTCATTTATAATGTTTTTATTATGTTTTATATGTGATTTCATATGATTTCTACAATATAAAATAATTACAATAATAGATTTTTTGGGTTGTCACATTCTCCCCTCCCTCAAAAAATCGTGTCCTCACAATTTTGAAATTCTACATTGAAAATAAAAAGTTGATATTGGAAAATTCTATTGTGGGAAACCCACATCGTAAATTGGGTTAATAATATTTCGTCTTAATAAGAGGGAAAGGGAAATATAAATTCCACCACAAAATTATGCATTTGAATAGGATAACACTATTTCTAATTGAAAATATAACCATAGAAGAAAATATAACTATCATGTTCTGTTGAAGAGTGATAATGAAAATGGTCATGAAAAATTAAACTCTCAAAAACTATAAATTTGTGATCAGATAAAAGACTATTTATTTCTCGAAATGAAAAGGAAATGGATAATTTTTTTCCTAAAATCATTTTCCTATAATTGAGGGTTTTATTTACTTTCTATATAAGTACATTAGAAAATAACAATACCATATTCGTTATGATGTCATTATCTCATCTTTTAGTTGTACTTTGATCAATTTTCACTTCATCCTTTACACCTAAAAATTAATACTCATGATGAAACATTCATATTCCTAAAGAAATTTTAATGAATCATATAGTTATTAAGTAATTCCTTAGAACATTAAATGTTTAATAAAACCAATATGGTTAGTTTATGTTATCAATGAACAATAGTTTCCTAAGTTTATCATGACCAATTCCACATGTAGTTAATAGTAAGTCTCATCTAAAAAATGTTTTCCCGCATTCAAAAATAGAAAATTTAGAAGGAAATTCCTTAAATTTAAAAAACAAAATGAATGTAAGAATTAAAAATAATGTACCTCTTAATATCACAAAACAAGTATATTAATACATTGACCACATTAAAATCTTAATAAAAACATGCATTTTTTCTAACTCATAAAGAATAAGTACTATAAAAAAATCATTATATATATTATGATTCATATAAATAGAATATCATAACATAATTATTGAATAAAAAAATACATTAATTATAACGACCCATACTTTACATACATTTTTAATACTTCAAAAATTGAAGCTCACTTATTACAACATATGATAAAACTACAAAGGACCGTATAGGTATAGTGCCTTTAGAAACTGGGAAACATAAACAACTGGTTCATAAATCTTCTACAGTGTCTCCCATTTATTTCATCATATCTAGGGTCCCTTTTAGCATATTCTACTTAATATCCATCTTCCTGACCTGGGGAAAAGAAAACATAAAAGGGTGAGCTCAAATGCTCAGCAAGACAAATAAAGGAAATAAAAATCATATCATATCTTTTTGAAAATCATAACCTGCAAAAGAGATCATAATATCTTAACATGGAACAAATCATAGGAGTGAAAATGAGATCCCCATAATCATAACATAAAACTTGAAACTTTGTGGCATGCACACATAATCATGGAAAATCATTTCTTGTTAGTCATGACTCATCGCCAAGACTATCTTAGTGGACAAAGTCCCTTTCTGAACCGAGTTCATTCCTCGTTTCAGTCCTGTATCACTGAACCGAAATAACCTTCCGTTCCAGCCAGGTTTATCTCATGAGATATAAAATCTTTACCCAATGCATTGGAGGGAGATATAGGTCCCACCCATCTTATAATGAATCCTTTCTTATGTGTGCCACATAATCATAAACCATACATCATAACGTAACCCATGTAATAAAAATGGGATTCTTAAACAACATGACATCATAAAACAATTCATATAAGATAAAGGAATTCATAAAAATGTTTCCATCACAATATAATCAAATCCATGTAATAATAGGGATAAAAACAGAACCCTTTATTATCTTAGATGGAAAATAATTTTGAAAATCACTTGAACTCCATTCTTGAGGAAAATATCCTTTCTTCTTCAAAAACATTTTTCCTTTCATAACATGTCATACAACTTTAAAATAAAAGAAGTTGATTAAAAATAAACTTGAAAACTTGTAAAGGAAGCTTCTTGGAAACAATGTTTTAAAAATCCATTCATGCCGTATAAGTTTAAAAAAACATTCTTCGTACTTTTGTCAGAAAAGTCAAAAAAAGCACCTCGTATGAAAAACGTCAAAAGATTCCTTTCATATTTTTTTACTAAAAAATCACCGAAGGGTAAAATTGGATTTAAACAATTGTAGTTGGATGGAAATAATATTACATATTGAGGAAACATGGATGTGGATGATAAAATACACCCCAGTAAATACTTACGAATAAACAATCTCGGATAAAAATGAGATTGTGATATTTCCCTTACCTTAGGTCCGATTAGCTTTGTACGTGTCCGAAGCTCTTGTATAATGGTTTAAATAATGTTATTGACTTATTCCAGAATCATACATATTTATATGATATCATATATGGTCATATTATTAGCTTCTTGTTAGTAATATTTCATTGTTACTTGTTACTCGGGTCCTTATAACTTTTTGTTCTTATGCGTGTTTTGTCGAATAAATTATTATTCTTATCTTTAGGTTATAGATAATTCATTTCCAGAATGGTATTAGTGTATTATATACCATATTCATTCATTCAATTCATTTATATATTCATTATGAAATGAAGATCATGTAGAACGAGTCGCATCACATCGTGGAGACGGTATTCCGTACGTACGCACGAGTGATGATATCATTCCTATGATCGTGGAATTGTATTGGAGTATATATATATTATTTCAGTATCAATATTACTTCATAATAATCATATTTAGTTACTCATTACACCATTATAACCATCCTTGTAAGGTGATGGTGGAAAATAGATTACACCACGGCGTGGAGACGGTATTCCGTACGTACGCACGCGTGGTGATTTCATTTTTCCGTAGGATGGATAGAAGGTGAAATAGGGTTGTTTCATATTTATAATAACATATCAGTATGTAAGTAATACTGATGTTATTACTTTATCATGAAACAACTAAAGAAGAAGAAGTTGAAGAAGAAAGAAATTGAAAAGATCGGTAATGGATATTACCTCTTCTTTGGAACGCCTCTTTGAATCCTCCACTTAAGGAACTAAGATTGGTCTTTGGAGAAGACCAGGACCTCTAGGATTATTCTAGGGAAGTGGAGAGGAGAAAATGGCAGGGGTTGGCCGAGCTTGAGTGCTCAATTTGGTGTGAGGAGGAGGGGGAGGGGGTGCCCTTTTATAAGGGAGGAGAGGGGCACCTTAGGAATATCTCAAAATATTATTTTATATTAAAGTCAAAATCGGTTTATAATGGTTCCAAAGGGTCTTATTTCGAAGATAAAGTGGGGAAGGGTCGAAATCCTATCAACCAATAGGATTTAGACAAGTTTAGGGTATTATTTTAACCTTATCAATTAGATTTAACTCTAAGTTAAATAATTTAACTTTTACCATGTCTTTTTGTTTTCTTTCACTATATGGTTAATACACTTACTATAACATGCCAAACGAACCCCAAATTGTTTATTATTAAAATATATATCCTTATATAAGTAATTTGGCCGAACCTTAGATTTTTAGGAATAAAATAACAATTAATAATATAATATTTGATTTAAAAACTATTTTGTGTCAATTTTGACACTATTTGATATATGATTTTTGTGAAAGTCATAAAAGAATTATATGTTCGAACCAAGTTGATTAAATCAACATTAATATATCATAGTAACCTATAAAATTAGTTGAATTCATAAAAAGTCTCAAATTACATTTATTTTGGTGTTTATAACATCAATTATGTCAATATTTCATTAATAAGATAATTACTGCATCATCTTTGTGTCATAAATAAATTACATTATTGGATGTCTAAAAATTACAAATAAAATATCATCATGTAGGAAATCTTTTTAGCTTTCTAATGAATATTTAAAATTTAATTTATCTTATGTATAACCCCATATTAAAAATGATTTACTTATTAAACTTTGATTTTAACTATTTTAACCCTTCTTTAAATAAATTAATAATAAATGTCCTAATCTAATCCAAGTGGGCCTAAATGGTCATATTTTATTCCTAAGTTTGTTTTTGGTCGAATTACACTTGTCCAATAGAATTAGGACATGTGTTAGGGTAATATTAATATCATATTTACCCTTAGTTACCCTATTTACTATTAACCGCGGTAAACAAAGTAAAAAGTTACTATTCACCAAAAAATTATTTTCATCTCATTGAACCACATTTTAGTCCTTGATATTAACCGTGTCTCTCGGATTTTCGAAATTCCAATCACAGAAGCGGTAAAATTAAGTTTTATGCAAAATTCAGTTTTTAACCTACCACTTAGTGGTTTCACTATTCATCAAAAATTGAAAGTTTTCAGAAAAATACCAAAATTTCACCCTAGGCTAATTTCGATATTCTGAATCCAAAAATGAAGTCCATTTTGAAAAATAAAATTTATAAAATTCCAAAAAGTGGTTATTACTATTCATAACGGCTAGTTTTAATAGCATAATGTTGTTTAGTGAAACTCGGTATTGCGTACGACGCAAGCTATCGAGGAAGGTCGCGATTGCGTGTAAAGCAAGCCAAGCAAGTGTTGTATAGAAAAAGATTCCTTTGATGATTTATATAACATAAAAGTCTCGAGTGTTACATTCTACCCCCCTTAAAAAGAATTTCGCCCTCGAAATTCGTCACTTTGCAACAAACAGATGAGGATACTTCTCCCTCATCATATCCTCAAGCTCCCATGTAGCTTCTTCAAGTTGGTGGTTTCTCCATAAAACTTTCACCAAGCGAGTGGTCTTGTTTCGTAGGACTTTTTCGCTACGATCCAGAATCTCTATCGGCTGTTCTTCATAAGAAAGATCTTGCTCCAGCGGTACAGCTTCTGAGCTGAGTACATGTGAAGGATCTGGTATGTACTTTCTCAGGAGAGATACATGGAACACATCGTGAACTTGAGAGAGATTCGGTGGAAGCGCCAATCGGTAAGCTACCTTCCCAACACGATCCAGTATTTCGAAAGGACCGATATATCTAGGGCTCAACTTCCCCTTCTTTCCAAATCTCATAACCCTCTTCCAGGGAGATATTCGTAAGAACACTTTATCACCCACTTCAAACTCTAGGTCTTTTCTTCGGTTGTCGGCATAGCTTTTCTGTCGACTCTGAGCTGCTCTTATGTGTTGTTGAATAGATCTGACCTTTTCTGCCATTTCATCAACGAGATCAGGTCCTAATAGCTTTCTTTCCCCAACTTCATCCCAGCAAGTTGGAGTCCTGCATTTCTTTCCATAGAGAGCTTCATAAGGAGCCATCTGAATACTAGAGTGAAAGCTATTATTATAAGAAAATTCCACCAAAGGTAGGTGTTGATCCCAACCTCCTTTGAAATCCATAGAGCAAGCTCTCAACATATCTTCTAGGGTTTGAATTGTTCTCTCAGACTGACCGTCTGTCTGGGGATGATAAGCAGTGCTGAAACTCAACTCTGTATCCAGAGTATGCTGAAGTCTTCGCCAGAACTTCGAGGTAAATCTCGGATCTCGATCAGATATAATAGAAAGTGGTACTCCATGTAATCTTACCACCTCATTTACATATATCCTGGCAACCTGATCTAGAGAGAAATCCTCTCTAATAGGAATGAAGTGTGCAGACTTTGTAAGACGATCAACTATGACCCAAATAGCATTATTGCCTTTGGATGTTTTAGGAAGTCCTGTGACAAAGTCCATAGTGATGTTTTCCCATTTCCATTCGGGTATGGGTAATGGTTGTAACATCCCCTTAGACTTCTGTCTCTCAGCTTTAACTTGTTGACAAACCAAGCATCGAGAGACAAATTCAGCAACATCTCTTTTCATGCCATCCCACCAGAAGTACTCTTTCAGGTCCCTATACATCTTCGTGCTTCCAGGATGAATAGAGAATGAAGAACTATGAGCCTCATCCAGCAGCTCTTTCTTTAATTCGGGGATGGGAGGAACACAAACCCGATTCCCGAACTTTATTATCCCATCACAATCAAGGTTGAATTCAGGAACATTTCTCACCTTCTTTTGTAACTCGACATCTTCTTTCTGTGCCTCTTTAATGTTCACATGTATAGAAGGTTGAACATTCATTTGAGAAAGATAAGATTTTTCCCCTTCCATTATAATTCCAAGATCCATCCTTTGTAAATCCATAAATATTGGATCTTTTGTGATCCTCATCATGGATAAACTAGCATGGTCTTGTCGACTTAATGCATCTGCCACCTTGTTTGCTTTCCCAGGGTGGTAATGGATTGAGCAGTCATAATCCTTAATCAGCTCCAACCATCTTCTTTGACGCATATTCAACTCCTTTTGTGTGAAAATATACTTTAAACTTTTATGATCAGTATAAATATCACACCTTTCACCATAAAGGTAATGCCTCCAAATCTTTAATGCAAAGATTACCGCAGCCAACTCCAAATCATGTGTTGGGTAATTTTGTTCATGGATTTTCAACTGTCGTGAGGCATAAGCTATCACCATATCATTTTGCATAAGAACACACCCCAATCCCTTCTTGGATGCATCACTGTAGATCACAAACCTTTCTCCACTACAAGGCAGTGTGAGCACAGGTGCACTGGATAACCTTCTTTTCAACTCCTTGAAATTCTCTTCACATTCCTCTGTCCAGACAAACTTAACTCCTTTCCGAGTCAACTTGGTGAGTGGATTAGATAATCGTGAAAAATCTTTTACAAAACGTCGATAATATCCAGCCAAACCAAGAAAACTTCGGATCTCAGTTACTGTTGTTGGTCTCAACCATCTTTCGATAACCTCTGTTTTTGCTGGATCCACAGATATCCCCTCTTTTGAGATTATATGACCCAAAAATGCAACTTTTTGAAGCCAAAATTCACACTTGGTAAATTTGGCATAAAGCTTCTCCTTTCTCAGGGTATTCAATATAATTCTCAAGTGATCTTCATGCTCTTCCTTGCTCTTTGAATAGACAAGAATATCGTCTATAAAGACTACCACAAATTGATCAAGATAGTCTCTAAAGACTCTATTCATTAGATCCATGAAGATAGCAGGGGCATTAGTAAGACCAAATGGCATCACTATAAATTCATAGTGTCCATACCTTGTACGGAAAGCCGTCTTTGGTATATCCTCCCTTTTAACCCTTAATTGATGATACCCTGAATGAAGATCAATCTTGGAAAAGTATTGAGCTCCGCGTAGTTGGTCAAATAAGTCATCAATGCGTGGGAGAGGATATTTGTTCTTGATAGTGATCTTGTTAAGTTCTCGATAATCAATGCAGAGTCTCATTGATCCATCTTTCTTCTTAACAAATAGAACAGGTGCTCCCCAAGGTGACGCACTAGGGCGTATGAATCCCTTATCAAGATTCTCTTGGAGTTGCTTCTTCAATTCCTGCAACTCAATTGGGGCCATTCTATAAGGTGTCTTTGAAATAGGCAAAGCACCCGGTACGAGTTCTATTGAAAACTCAACTTCACGATTTGGTGGAAGACCCGGTAATTCCTCCGGAAAGACATCATCAAACTCCCTTACAATGGGAATATTCTTAATCGTGAGTTTCTCACCAACCATTTGAGATAAATAACCTTCATTTAGTGGGATCAATACCCATAAGATGGAAGAAATTTCCACTGGAAGGTTATGTTCATCCTTGCATTGGTATACGACCGTAGATTGATCTGGAGTATGAAATGTGACTTCCCTTCTTTGGCAATTGATATGAGCTCCATGTAGAGAAAGCCAATCCATGCCAAGAATCACATCAAATTCCACTAAAGGAAGGATCACAAGATTTGCAGGAAGCACTTTCCCACAAACTTCGATCGGAGAAGAATTATAAACTTTTGATGCGATTGATGTGCCATTAGGTGTTGTCACAGCTAACTCAACATCTAATTGTTGAGGTAGTACGGTGATACCCTTAGAAAAGTCTTCAGAAATAAAAGAGTGGGTGGATTCAGAATCAAACAAAACATTTGCTACTTTAGAGTGGATGGTAAGTGTACCTTTCACCACATCGTTATCATACTCCACATCGCTGATAGAAATTGCATGTGACTTTCCTTTGTCTTTAGCCTTAAGAGTTTGTTGACGTCGACCATCATCATCAACCCTTGGATTTGGGCATTGATTGGCATAATCCCCATCTCCTTGCACTTCAAACATTGAAGTGTTGTAGGTTCATTCTGTGTATCCCTTCCTTTGTTTGCGTCATTAGACATCTTCTTCCCATTATCACGGCATTCAAATGCCCGATGACCTTCCTTTCCACATTTAAAACATTTACTTGTCCCTTTAAGACAACTCCCTCCATGTTTCTTTCCACACTTTGAGCATAAGGAAAATCTCATCTTCTTTTCTGTGTGCTCTTTAGATTTTTCTTTGAATTCCATCTTCCTCTTCTTATCAAACCCATGTGACTGATGGGTTACTCCAATCTCCATCTCGACTTTGAGAGAACATCGAACGATTTCCTCGTAGCTATTGAAGTCTCTTATGGCTAACGCCCTTCGAAGACTTGGTTTTAAGCCACTAAAGAATCGATCGATCTTACTCTCAGGTTGGATAATAATACCAGAAGCGTACCTTGCCAGTCTTGTAAAATTTGCTTCATAGGTACCAATAGATTCATCATCCCTTTGCTTCAGTTCAAGAAACTCTTTCTCCATCTTTGTTCGGAGAATACGAGGGAAGTACTTATTGAAAAATAAGTTCTTGAACTCGTCCCATTCCATAGACTCAATTTCATCCCTTTGCCTCGTATTCTTAACAAGATTCCACCATTGATCAGCATCTCCTTCCAAACGATACACTGATAGGATGACTTTATCATATTCAGAACATTGAAGAACTGAAAATATCTTTTCAGTAGTACTAATCCATTGTTCAGCAACTAATGGATCAGTAGACCCGCTGAAAGAAGGTGGACGCTGCCTCATGAAGGATTCAACAGAATGTTGCTCCCTCCTTTGTTCGTTTGGAAATCCTGCATGATTCATAGCTTGAGAAAGTTGTGTGAGCATGGCTACAAGATTTTGCATTCCAGCTCCCATATCGTTTGGTTGCTCAGGGGGACAATCATTGCATTTCCCATCGCATTCCGCATTAACACGGTTCTTTCGGGTTCCAGCCATTGACTAAAACCAAGAAGAATAGTGTGAGCAACACTAATTATAATAGGAAACCACATAATTCAAGAATAAAATTTTCATGCTTATGGTCTTATCCTAGGTTATTCAAGGCCATTTCTAAAACACTAAGATTGTGTACTATGCTTAGACTTATCCTTAGGGTTCTTACTAAGGCTTTCACATCCTAGTTTCCAAAGGTTGACTATACCTTTCCTCTGATACCAACTATAACGACCCATACTTTACATACATTTTTAATACTTCAAAAATTGAAGCACACTTATTACAACATATGATAAAACTACAAAGGACCGTATAGGTATAGTGCCTTTAGAAACTGGGAAACATAAACAACTGGTTCATAAATCTTCTACAGTGTCTCCCATTTATTTCATCATATCTAGGGTCCCTTTTAGCATATTCTACTTAGTATCCATCTTCCTGACCTGGGGAAAAGAAAACATAAAAGGGTGAGCTCAAATGCTCAGCAAGGCAAATAAAGGAAATAAAAATCATATCATATCTTTTTGAAAATCATAACCTGCAAAAGAGATCATAATATCTTAACATGGAACAAATCATAGGAGTGAAAATGAGATCCCCATAATCATAACATAAAACTTGAAACTTTGTGGCATGCACACATAATCATGGAAAATCATTTCTTGTTAGTCATGACTCATCGCCAAGACTATCTTAGTGGACAAAGTCCCTTTCTGAACCGAGTTCATTCCTCGTTTCAGTCCTGTATCACTGAACCGAAATAACCTTCCGTTCCAGCCATGTTTATCTCATGAGATATAAAATCTTTACCCAATGCATTGGAGGGAGATATAGGTCCCACCCATCTTATAATGAATCCTTTCTTATGTGTGCCACATAATCATAAACCATACATCATAACGTAACCCATGTAATAAAAATGGGATTCTTAAACAACATGAAATCCTAAAACAATTCATATAAGATAAAGGAATTCATAAAAATGTTTCCATCACAATATAATCAAATCCATGTAATAATAGGGATAAAAACAGAACCCTTTATTATCTTAGATGGAAAATAATTTTGAAAATCACTTGAACTCCATTCTTGAGGAAAATATCCTTTCTTCTTCAAAAACATTTTTCCTTTCATAACATGTCATACAACTTTAAAATAAAAGAAGTTGATTAAAAATAAACTTGAAAACTTGTAAAGGATGCTTCTTGGAAACAATGTTTTAAAAATCCATTCATGCCGTATAAGTTAAAAAAAACATTCTTCGTACTTTTGTCAGAAAAGTCAAAAAAAGCACCTCGTATGAAAAACGTCAAAAGATTCCTTTCATATTTTTTTACTAAAAAATCACCGAAGGGTAAAATTGGATTTAAACAATTGTAGTTGGATGGAAATAATATTACATATTGAGGAAACATGGATGTGGATGATAAAATACACCCCAGTAAATACTTACGAATAAACAATCTCGGATAAAAATGAGATTGTGATATTTCCCTTACCTTAGGTCCGATTAGCTTTGTACGTGTCCGAAGCTCCTGTATAATGGTTTAAATAATGTTATTGACTTATTCCAGAATCATACATATTTATATGATATCATATATGGTCATATTATTAGCTTCTTGTTAGTAATATTTCATTGTTACTTGTTACTCGGGTCTTTATAACTTTTTGTTCTTATGCGTGTTTTGTCGAATAAATTTTTATTCTTATCTTTAGGTTATAGATAATTCATTTCCAGAATGGTATTAGTGTATTATATACCATATTCATTCATTCAATTCATTTATATAATCATTATGAAATGAAGATCATGTAGAACGAGTCGCATCACATCGTGGAGACGGTATTCCGTACGTACGCACGAGTGATGATATCATTCCTATGATCGTGGAATTGTATTGGAGTATATATATATTATTTCAGTATCAATATTACTTCATAATAATCATATTTAGTTACTCATTACACCATTATAACCATCCTTGTAAGGTGATGGTGGAAAATAGATTACACCACGGCGTGGAGACGGTATTCCGTACGTACGCACGCGTGGTGATTTCATTTTTCCGTAGGATGGATAGAAGGTGAAATAGGGTTGTTTCATATTTATAATAACATATCAGTATGTAAGTAATACTGATGTTATTACTTTATCATGAAACAACTAAAGAAGAAGAAGTTGAAGAAGAAAGAAATTGAAAAGATCGGTAATGGATATTACCTCTTCTTTGGAACGCCTCTTTGAATCCTCCACTTAAGGAACTAAGATTGGTCTTTGGAGAAGACCAGGACCTCTAGGATTATTCTAGGGAAGTGGAGAGGAGAAAATGGCAGGGTTTGGCCGAGCTTGAGTGCTCAATTTGGTGTGAGGAGGAGGGGGAGGAGGTGCCCTTTTATAAGGGAGGAGAGGGGCACCTTAGGAATATCTCAAAATATTATTTTATATTAAAGTCAAAATCGGTTTATAATGGTTCCAAAGGGTCTTATTTCGAAGATAAAGTGGGGAAGGGTCGAAATCCTATCAACCAATAGGATTTAGACAAGTTTAGGGTATTATTTTAACCTTATCAATTAGATTTAACTCTAAGTTAAATAATTTAACTTTTACCATGTCTTTTTGTTTTCTTTCACTATATGGTTAATACACTTACTATAACATGCCAAACGAACCCCAAATTGTTTATTATTAAAATATATATCCTTATATAAGTCATTTGGCCTAACCTTAGATTTTTAGGAATAAAATAACAATTAATAATATAATATTTGATTTAAAAACTATTTTGTGTCAATTTTGACACTATTTGATATATGATTTTTGTGAAAGTCATAAAAGAATTATATGTTCGAACCAAGTTGATTAAATCAACATTAATATATCATAGTAACCTATAAAATTAGTTGAATTCATAAAAAGTCTCAAATTACATTTATTGTTGTGTTTATAACATCAATTATGTCAATATTTCATTAATAAGATAATTACTGCATCATCTTTGTGTCATAAATATATTACATTATTTGATGTCTAAAAATTACAAATAAAATATCATCATGTAGGAAAGCTTTTTATCTTTCTAATGAATATTTACAATTGAATTTATCTTATTTATAACCCCATATTAAAAATGATTTACTTATTAAACTTTGATTTTAACTATTTTAACCCTTCTTTAAATAAATTAATAATAAATGTCCTAATCTAATCCAAGTGGGCCTAAATGGTCATATTTTATTCCTAAGTTTGTTTTTGGTTGAATTACACTTGTCCAATAGAATTAGGACATGTGTTAGGGTAATATTAATATCATATTTACCCTTAGTTACCCTATTTACTATTAACTGCGGTAAAAAAAGTAAAAAGTTAATATTCACCAAAAAATTATTTTCATCTCATTGAACCACATTTTAGTCCTTGATATTAACCGTGTCTCTCGGATTTTCGAAATTCCAATCACAGAAGCGGTAAAATTAAGTTTTATGCAAAATTCAGTTTTTAACCTACCACTTAGTGGTTTCACTATTCATCAAAAATTGAAAGTTTTCAGAAAAATACCAAAATTTCACCCTAGGCTAATTTCGATATTCTGAATCCAAAAATGAAGTCCATTTTGAAAAATAAAATTTATAAAATTCCAAAAAGTGGTTATTACTATTCATAACGGCTAGTTTTAATAGCATAATGTTGTTTAGTGAAACTCGGTATTGCGTACGACGCAAGCTATCGAGGAAGGTCGCGATTGCGTGTAAAGAAAGCCAAACAAGTGTTGTATAGAAAAAGATTCCTTTGATGATTTATATAACATAAAAGTCTCGGGTGTTACATTAATCATTCCACCTTGACTATAGTGACAACATAATATTTACCATGAAACCTTTTCTTTTTCTAGGATATATTTCCTTAATGCTTGGTACATTCATTTTCATAGTTCCCCATCTCCTTACATTTGAAATGTTAGAAATTTACAACTTCTTTCCTTCCATTATAGTCATGACACTGACGACCTTTCTCTATACACTTTTAACAAACTCTCATTCCCTTCATACAAGTACTGGGATGTTTCTTCCAATAATTATCACATGTAGGAAAATACTTTTTCCCCTTATTCCCATTATCCATATCTTTCTCTACAGTCTCTCCTTCTCTTAATTTCCCTTAAATTAATAATACATAGTATATAATTTCACTATCTTGATTTTACATGAAACTATATCCTCATATGATGATAATTAATTAAAAATTAGTTCCCTTTGGAGTAATAGTTTTAACCCATCAAATAATCGATAAATATTTCTCTTTATATTACGTATATAATTTATAGAATTCCTTTATAACATTGTAATGTTTTCTTAATACATAAAAACATTTTCATCTAATTTTTTTCACACTCCAAAAATGTCTCTCCATATCTACTCATTTTTAGGGAAATATGTCTCCAAAAAGATATCCTTAAAATCCATTCATTCCATATAATCAATTTCAACATCCTCCATTTTGTTTTGAATTAATGACCCCCATTGATCTGCATCTCCCAATGGATGAAAAACTTCCATGATAACCTTATCCCTTTAATTTCTTACTAATGTGAAAAATATATTATCTATGGAACTTATCCACACCTCTACTAAAAATGGGTTTGTAGTACCATTAAATAATAGAGGTTTTTCTCTCATGAATTGGTCTAACATTGTTCCTCTATGTTGTGGATTAGGTTGTTCCCCAAGAGTGTGGTTTTTGTCCATAACCTGAGTTAGGTTTCCCAATATAGTAATATATTGTTCTGCTCCATTTGTATCTCCAGATCCAACATCATTATCCTTCAAAGGGGAAAATCCCTACATAGGATATTCGTGTTGATACGACTCCCCTTACTTCTAATATGTTCCATTTATAAAAATGGAATTCAAAAAATTAATTTATTAATCTGAATTCCTAATTTAGAACCAGGAACACACATAAAAATAACTGAAAATTTATCAATGAATAAAATGATAATCACAAAAATGGTTTCCATGGGGAAATATTTACTTTTAAATCGATAATAATATTTTGTAATGAAAATATAAATTATCTTTATAATATCCCATATGAGTATCAGAACTGGTGTGTTCTATGTCTAATTGTCAGGTTCCATGTTACACCTAGTGAGGTCTGTTGAGTCAATAAGGGTTTCCTTATGAATTTTCCATTCTTTCTTATTTTGAAAATCACAAACACCTTATCTTTAAGAAAATCGCTTTTATAAGGAAAATCGCTTTTATAAGGAAAATCGCTTTTACAAGGAAAATTGATTTTATAAGGAAAATCGCTTTTGTAAGAAAAATTTTTCTTATCATATTTTCATCCATATTTTTCTTAAGTATAAGATTCGAATTCATTTCTATATTCTCAGAATTGTTTGAAAATTTGATATGAAGTATTCTATTTTAGGATCCGAATTCTGGATAAGCACTGTAATAAAGATTCACTCCGAAATCCAGAATTAGAACTATGATAAAGTTTTATTCCGAATTCCGGATATGAACTCTGATTATGTTTTACTCTAGATTCAGGATACGAATCCTTATGAAGTTCAACATCGAATTCTCATTACGAATTCTAATGACGAATTCTCATTACGAATTCTGATGACGAATTCTCATTAAGATTTCTGATGACGAATTCTCATTACGAATTCTGATGATGAATTCTCATTCCGAATTATGGATATGAATTCTCATTACGAATTCTGATGATGAATTCTCATTCTGAATTCTGGATACAAATTCTCATTATGAATTCTGATGATGAATTCTCATTACGAATTCTGATGATGAATTCTCATTATGAATTCTAATGATGAATTCTCATTACGAATTCTATTGATGAATTCTAATTCTGAATTCTCATTCCGAATTCACCTATTAAACAAAATCTGATCATCTTTGTTTTATACACTCCGAATTTATTTAGACTCTGAATATTATTTTTGGTTAGACTCTGAACTTTCATTTTGCATACGCTTTTATAATTTGTCTACTCTTTAATATTTTTCTCTCACTCCGAACATTCACTCTGAATCTTCACTCCGAACTTTTTACTTAAGACTTAAAACGATGTCGTATATTTTGTTACACTTGTTTTGTTATAAAACGATGTCATCTATTCTGTTATAAACTAATCGGTGGTTAAGTTACATGTGTACAGGTCCCTCCGATTTTTATGGAAAATATAACCGTTGGAAAGGAGGCCGACCTTACCTATAAATAGGATCTCATTTGAAAGAGCTCAATGCTGAAAATGCTGACTGATCTTCGACTCATTTGATTACATGCTTGAAGTGATTTCTAGAGAGAGAGGCTTTTATTAACTCTCAAAGCTTCGTGCGACTCTGAATGTTGGTGATTACATTCTAGGAATTCCGGGGATAGGAAGACGGAGGTTTCCAACACCTTAAAGTTGAGGGCTTCCTTGCTGAGGAAGACATAGGTTGCCAACTACCTTGAAGTTGAGGGCTTCCTTACTGAGGAAGACAGAGGTTGCCAACTACCTTGAAGTTGAGGGCTTGTGGGGATAGTAAGACAGAGACTCGGATCTTTGTATCAAGGGCTTACCCTGGTGTGGGTAAGATAGACTTGCTTGAAAGTATAAATCAAGGGACCCTTATCCAAGGTTGTTGGATACCCTTCTCTTTGGGTTAAAAGACTTATATCTTGTTACTTGTAGTTTTACTACTTGTTTGATTCCGCTGCATTTTGTATTATAAGGAAAGTATAACTTTCTTATACTTCCTTACTTGTACTCTATTTCATTTAGATTTTATACGCTTTAAGGTAGAATCTCACATTGTAATCTTTTGTTAAGTTTCAATTTCCGAAACCATACTTCCGGAACCTACTTTTAGAATCTCTTTCCAGTTTTAAGAAAGTTCATAGGACTTGAAGTTTATAACTTCATTCCTTATTCCATGTTTTCATTTGGTGTTAGAGGTGTTGTGAATTTTCTTAAGTTTAACTTTGTTAAACTTAGCTCTTTCCTTTGTTTAAAGGAATTTTTAAAGTATACAATTCACCCCCTCTTGTAAATTGAGCATCTACATCATTATTTCGATCTTACAAGGTCCAATGTACCTAGTTAGAGTTATTACCCCTAAGTACATGTGTGCCCAAACCACATCCACATTTAGTATCCAGACATGGATGTATTACTAAGAAGACCCTAAAAATACATACCTTACCAAACAAATATTATTTCTTTATAGGATTATCCTCAAAGTCTATCTTCAAGTTATGTTCCCTAGTCTATATTTTCTAAATTTAGTTTCTAATGTTTCTACTAAACATCATGTAACACAATATATACATACCAGGACCCCAGTTTCCCAGATTTGATTCCTTAATTTGTTACATTACAATAATAAAAAGAAAGGTGCATCCAAAAGGATTGAAAGGTCTACTAGCCATGGAAAACTAGATACAAACAACAATATTACATTCCCATATTAAAGGAAAATCAATATAGAAGCTCCATTGGAAACACTCCCAAAATCCTAGATTATCGCTAAAATTCATATAAAATATAAATCATATCATACTAGGTAAAAATAAAACAAATAAATGTGTGAGATCAAATTATTAGTTGGGATAAACAATACATCTAAAAAATCATAAAAACAAACTATAAGGCAAGGTTAATCACTAAAACACATGCCATTAAAAAATAATCATGAGTATAATATGATATGAATAAATGTTCAATAAAATAATGTTATAATAATATGAGAATAAAATGTAAAAATGGATATTATACTTTTCTAATAATCACATGGATTATCAATTACTAATATCATAATTAGGGAATGCATAATGCTGGACATCGTAAATAAACAGTCAAGGATTCATCTAAAACACCATACATAAAAGGGTAAAACATGATATAGTTTGTATAATGACACCTAATGATGTATAAAGGGGTTATATATGGTTCATACCATCACTTACTAAATCAATTTCATTCATCATATGAATGGGGTGAAATATAAACAACAAATACATAACTTTCTTCAATCAGTATACATAATCACTAGCCATTCTAAGTGACATGGTGATGTAGATCATAAACCATTTAATAAAATATGGTATATTATATAATAAAATGTCAATCCCAATTATAAATTATAGTAATCATATGGTGTTATAATATATTAAAATACTCTAATAAAATTACCTAGAAAATCTTGAGAGAAATACCCCCTTTTTACTTTGCAAAGAAGAGTTATTTCAAAAACATGATATGCATTTTTTATAAAATCTGGTAGTAAAAATTTATATCCCATAATATAAAAGGTAATGGAAATTAAATTCTTTTTTAGGCATAAATTATTTCCAACTGAAGAGAAAACATGTAAAAATAGTTTTTTAAAAACATAAAAAATGGGCTACATCCATACAGTTTAAGAGAAAATAAAATAGTCTTTTAAGAGGAAATTTTTTTAATTATTCACATAAAACTATAAATAAAATAATATAGTTTTAATAATTAAATGTGTGATTTTAAAAATAATTGGTTTCTAAAAATATATTGTGGAGCGTACTTGAAATTGGGTATGAAATAAGAAGATACCCTTTAACAGAGCTTGCTTATCGGGAGGAATTGAAGAGGAATCCGTATAAAAATGTATTATCCCTTAAAATAACATTGATTTGATATGGATACATGAGTTTAGAACATATAAACAGAATTTATAAGAATTATCTTAAATTGATTAAGAATTCAATTTCAGTAAAGGGAGAGAATTTGTAACCCAAATGAAAGATGGGGGTTTTGGAGAAAAACCCTACCATATGTCCAAAAGAGTTCTGCACTGGTACATAATTCCGTAGATAATTAAATTAGATTCATTAATAAATTAATTTAGAACCTATTAAAAATTTATTTAATTTATTATATTTTTATTATGTTCATTTATGGCCTTTTTGATGAGTTAGAAGATTCAATTTCATTGTTTGGAAGTGTTTGTTTACTTAATTTTCATGATTAGTTCACTTCCACACATGTACAGAAGATCTTGTAAAATGGAAATAAATACCCAAAATTGAAATTATAAGTTATTAATGAAATTTCATGAGATTTAATGGCCTTATATACCATTTTTATGATATTAGGATGATTCCTTACATGAAACATAAATGATTACTATTTAGATTATTTTGGTCTTTTTTGATTATCACAAAGTAGTTTTGTTTGATGAATTAATAATATGTACACATACTGATTAAATATCATTAAATAATTTTTAAAACATATATTAACTCCTTGTTTAAACATAAAAATGGTTTTATGACCATTCTTGAAGGGGGAATCGAAAAACAAAATCTCTTCATCCATACAGGTTGTAAATCGACACAACATAAAAAATGCTTTCATTATTTGAACAAAAAGTGGAAGGGAAATGAATTAATGGTAGATATCACAATATCATATAAAATTTTATTATATTTAAGTTAATTTAGTTATAATTTATGTGTGTAAATAATAGGTAATTAAGGGATAATAAAATAAATGAAATTGATAGAAGAATAAAAGAACAAAAGGGGATTTTACTACATGAATATCTCTTCTTGAGAATTCCTTAAATAATGGTGGGCCAAAAACACCGTAACATGGAAGAGATGTTTTCATTAGTTAATGGGTATAAATTTTATATTCATAATGATTTATAGTGGTGAGGAGAATAAGTTATGAATTATGGTATTTATAGAGGAGGAGATGGGTGTTTTTTGATTATTTTATTCATTATATTATTATTTTTCTCCAAAAATTATGTATTATGATCATTATAATTAAATATATTAAAATAATTAATTATATTTTCATATTATAAGATTACATCATCCTTACATCATCTATAACTAAATAATTCTTATATTTGGTAAATACAGTAAATTACTGAATTTCACTATTCACCAAAACATAAAATATTTTATAAAAAACATAAAATCACCCTAAGAACTTTTTGGACATATAAAATTAAAAAATCAAGTCAATTTTATCAAAATTATTATATAAATATTAGAAAATTAGTTTTTAAATAAATTAATAATTTCTTCAAAAAATATCGATTTTAAAATTATAACTGATTTTGTGAAACATTAAAAAATTAATTTAGGTCTCAGAAAATTATCTTATAATCATAATGAAACAATATTCATTTACCAAAAAAAATTGAGGGTAAAGTGTCTCTTAAATTTTTATTTTAATTATAAAATTATAAATAAACATTTATGCTTTATAAAAATGCATTCCCCTAATTTTCCATTTTTAAAACATCTATTTACTAAAACTATGATATAATTATATCATTTTCCATTTATAAGATGCCTAAATTTTATTTACCCTTTTATAGGCGAGGTTACTATTCTATTTTCTATATTACAATTCCTAATTTCCAAATTACTGTTCCAATAGTCATGTAATTATTCCATCGATTTGGGATCCTTCATTTCAAGAAATGCCTCTTATCAAAGTTATTCTTCATTTATAATGTTTTTATTATTTTCTCTATTTGATTTTATTTGATATATACTATATAACATAATAAAAATAAGGTATTTTTATTGTCTTTAATATTATTGTGTTAATTATTATTTTTTAGGTTAACATAAAAATTCATTAATTTCTAAATAGTTGACAAGAAATTTTAAAATGATTTATAACTACATTTTTATGAGAAAGTAACAATAGATTTAAGGAATGATATTTATAATGTTTTGCTTCTATATTACACATTAATTTTCAAGAGACATTCCGTTATTTCAAACCTCTAAATCTAAAAAATTTAGGGTCTTCTATCAGCCTTTACTGATTTATGGATTCTATATTTTTCTATAATTCACTTTCTTATGATAAAAAATGATATCACTCTCCACTATGCATTAGAGAATATTTTTATCCTTAGTTTACATATGTTTTAGTGTCATGGTTATACTCTATATCATTTCTACTAATTTGAATTCTCCATAACCATATACCAATTCTATATATGATTTTATTTAATATATGATTTTAATAAAGTTGTTTCCTTTACTAGGTAAATATTGATGGTTTGTATTCTTGATTAAATATTGACATTTATTTATTTATAAGTAATATTTATTATGTATAATATTATTGATTCAATATATGATGTATTCATTGGACCCGTGTGAGTTATTAGTAGGGACTAGTTACAGATATCCCTTTGATGAATCAATCTACCTCATCAGAAAAATAGTTGGCTAAATAAGTATGGTATTTAGTGTATACATGATCATTCATTGAAATATTTTTCCATCAAACCTTGATAGAAATGTTTATAATGTCTTGGAATATGGAATTTATAGTTACATCATGACATCTAGCATTAAACACTCCTTCTTTAATATTTCAATTATTATTAACCCTGTTATTATTGAATCTATATTTTCCTTGGATAAATTTTGAATATCTAGTTTTTAATTAATTGTAGAAGACATTGATTTTCCTCTATATCATGTTATTAATGCCTTATATACACATGATATCTTATGTTATACTCTTCGCCTTGGTGAGCATCTGATCTCACCCTTTATAATGTTTTCATTTACCTTTGAAATAAATTTTAGATCTTTGAATGATCTTCATGGTTAAAATAATTTATTTAGAGTATATTTTATTTTTCAAATGTAATATCAAAATAATTGCTGAATCTAGTCTCTAAAGACTATTAAAGTAGTCAATCATTTATATTATATCCCATTTTATCTTATTGTAATGTAATAATTTAGAAACCATCTCTACCATAATTGATTTTTGGGATTAAAGAGGTTATTAACGATATTTAGTAGGAACCTTGTGAACTAGATGCTAAAATAACATAGTTTCCATGATATTTAAAATAAACCCGAAGTGTGTATGAAATATTATATGTATTTTTATGTTATTGAATAGTATTAAGGATACTGTGAGATAATTATGTGTCTTCCAATTTTTTAGATACGGAGTCTAATAGAAGAATAAGAAATCATATCAACACTTGTAGTAAATATTGGTATTGTACATATGAGAAATTCAAAATATTAGTTCTTATAACTAAGATAACATGAAGATATTAGGTAAATGGAACCAGGTTATTAAAAATGTATATCAAAAAATAGTGCAACATATTTCTCTATATCACAACGCACAAATTTTGGATTTCTTTATGTGAAAGAAGCCTCTTTAAATCATTATAACTACTAATTCACCAGTAACTATGAAATGGATAAAGTACCTTGAAAAGATATTCATTTATTTGGAAATTAATTAATGTTAAATTATTTTTTTAATTTAATATTTTATTGAAAATATTGTGAAATTGTGTTTGTTGATCCAAAATATTAATGAAGAATACGAAATAGAATGTGTGGAGGGGAGAAAATCTAATGTCGTATTCTTAGAGAAATATTTTCCTCTATAGTAACAAGATAAACTAGAGAAAACGTTCCCTTATATAATGTTTAAGAAAGAGTAATGTGTTTTTGAATATGAGTAATTATTCACAATATTTTCATGGAATGAAATGGAGTACATAAATAATCAAGAAATCATTATTGAACATTTCTTTAAAGGGATTAATTGGAATCATAAAATGGAACTAGTCTTCCAATCCATTTCATTAAATGAATATATAATATCATGTACCATCAAGAAAGTGGGATAATTTTCTAAGACTTATATCTATAAGGGATTTTATGAAAATAATAGGTTGTCTAAAAACCATAGAAAATGAAATGTATCAAACAAGAATAAAGAAAATATGAGATTTATACAATGTGATAATATTGAAATAAGGAATAATTATAAATTCATAAAGGGAATGTTTGTTTGTTAAAATATAAGGGATAAGGGCCATCTTTCACTTCAATAAAACAAAAATAATTAAATATATGTTATCTTGAACATAAATTTTAGTTAGATGGCTAATTATTTAAAAACATTCCCTAATTATCAATGGAACCTGTCATGAAAGAGGCCAACGGGGCGATTGAAAGATTATATAATCACTAAGTCTCACATTTATGTCCCTAAATTTAAGGTAGAAGGTACATTTTTGGTCAAATCATGTTATGTAAATTCATTATTTTATTGTGGATCAACATAATATTTTATATATTCTATGTTTTACAAGAAGATTAAATCATTTCCTAGAACCATATAAAGGAAGTTACCAACCTTTAAACCTAGTGGAAATATTTTCACAATAAGGAAATGTTGGTCAATCCCCATTATGATGCATATACAGTTCCTATTTGAATAATTGTAAATGATATATTTGTTCTACTTTTATATAATCTTAGGTATGCATTTTCATTCAAAGTATAATGTGAAAATTTACTTCCATGATAATTGGATTATGATTCATGATGGATATGTGTAAAAAATTATACTCATATGTGAGACTACATACTATGAATCATATTTTTTACACCTCAAGTTGCACAACATAATTAAATTCTAGGAGATAAAGAGAAAGTGAAACCTATAGAAGTGAATGGTGGCTTTAGAATTCAAGATACACATCTTTTGTAAAAATATATTCATGTGTTTTATAATTATTTTGTAAGAAATCCACTGTAGTGTGAATTTGGGTTTTCCAATGATATCATCCATGTTGAAAAACCAATATCTAGGACTCCCTTTACAACAAATGTAATGGAATTAGTGGAATTTATGAAACAAATACAAGAAATTTGTAATAAGGAATTCATTAAACCTAGTGTTTCACTTTGGGGAGAAACTATTCTTTTTTATTGGGAGAATGATTGATCTATTATGTTGGCCATCAGTTATAGGGAAAAACAAAAATGAATATAAAGAACAAGAATTATCCTCCTTGCATTGATGACTTATATCATCAATATGAAGGATCTTAATATTTTACAAAGATTGATCATCATTATCAGTATCATATAATTTTGAGTAGGGAATAAGAAACTCAAAATTAATCATTTTTCATGATGTATAGATATAATGAGTTTATATCTATTCATACTTCATTTAGTAATACACGCTAACTTTTTTATGTATCTGATGAATAAATTATTAAATTACTATTTTAAAAAAGTACATTATTGTATTTATTAATAATTACTTTATATAATCTGAATGTGATTAATAGTATAAAATAAATTTTATAATAATTTTTTAAACACTCTCAAGGATGTAGTTATTTGGTAAATTTAGTAACTTTGAATTTCATCTTCTAGAAAGTTTCTCTTCTTTTCGATATTATCTTCATGGAGTGAATATTATTTCACTCTCTAAGGAAAATTTCACATAGAAATTTACCTAAACCTATGAAGATAACATAGTAATGTAGTTTCCTTAGATTAATAAGATACTTTTAGTTCATTGTACAAAAACATTTCTATTTATCAAACCCATTAAACTTGTAGGAATGTAAATGGGTAAAGTTAATTTGGTTATAAGAATATAAATAATATTTTTAATAATTAAATAAGATATTATTCAATTCACTAATATCGGTGTTTCCATCGGAAAGGAATGGTTTTTTAATATATAGAAATATATTTAATAAGAGTCATGGATGTGACCATATACAGAATGATATAATTTATACATTTGAATAAAGATATTCAATAAATTATGGTTATAATTATCCAAACAATTATCTTGAGTTGGTATAAATATTCCATTCCATAATTATTCAGATGTATTCTACATGTGGTGAATTATGTGGGATATATACAGATGATAGAATTTTGAAATAACTCATTTCAAAAAAAGAAATCAACATGAGACAAAGTATATGTATAGAGATACTCAAGGAATAATTTTTCAATACACTATCAACCAGTGAGGTAAAATGATTTGTCCAATGCTTTGAGTATAAAATATCATGGAGTTTTGACTAAAATGAGGATTTTAGTTGATCATATATCCATGTAATTAGAAATTATTGATATTAGAATCATTATCTAAGTTGAAAATTCACCCATTCAAGAAATTATTTTCAAACTATATTTACTAGAAA
This sequence comes from Viscum album, assembly GCA_963277665.1. NCBI lineage: Eukaryota > Viridiplantae > Streptophyta > Magnoliopsida > Santalales > Viscaceae > Viscum > Viscum album. Next base: position 650,292,223 of record OY728150.1, read on the forward strand.
AGATAAAAATGTCTCTTATTAATGTCAAAATTTTATTAAATATATTCAATCTGTTGAATGATGAAAATTTGGATTAATTTGTTAAAAAAATGGTGTATTGAAATTATGAAATAGGTTATGTGTTATATCAATACAAGAGTTAAAGGGATAATTTCAAGACGAATTTCACTACTAAAATTTCTCTATAAACCCCTATTGATCCAAAATATATAAGGTATTATTTGAACATTTTTGGATAGACAAAAATAAGATAGAAATTTTTAACTATGTACCACAATTACAATTTTGACAATATATAAAGTGTAATACTATGAGAGTTTTTGAAATATTAGTATGAAATAAACTTCATATTTTTTATATTATTTTACACACAACACTAAATTTAGTATTCATTACACACACTACTGAGTTTATCTTGTGTCACACATAACAGTGAGTGTTGCATGTAGTATATGAAGCACTAATCCATTTGATATGTGTGTATGAATATGAATAAGAAAATACTAAAATTTATGGTTTACACAAGTATATAAAACATTTATTTGGTGACTAAATAATTATAAATTAAAAAAATTAAAACAAACTAAATATTTTCAGAAAAAATTATTCTATGCATAAAACAATTTTAATTCAATAAATGAAAATAAATAGGTCAATTATTTTAACAAAACATTATATTATATATTAAATAAAATGTTTAGTATTTTCCTTGTGTGTGTTTTATACCTGAGAAAATAATAAACCAATTTTTACACATAATAAATAATCTTTATAAAAGTTGTGTTGTTACCATTTTTCACATATAGTAAATCTAATTTTTTCCACTCTTAAAAAATTTATCTAAATAAATAAAGTTTATTTTTAAAATCATCACTATATTAGGTATAATTTATTGGATTATTCTAAAAAAATTATTTTTTTAATAAATATATAGAAATAATATTTTTATTTAGAACATCATTTTGAATTTTAGAATTTATAAGGGTATTTTTATTTTAAAATTTGTTTAAAAATAACATTTGTTTAATTATATATCAATTAATCCAATTTATGTCATTATAATTAGTTTAATATTTAATATAGATATAAAACAATATAAAACAATTTATACTTTTCTATTCATAAAAACATTTTTTCGTCGCTTCTGTAAAATTAATTTAAAATTTAAAATTTCAACTTATGATAAGGAAATTTTGAAAAATGTATTAAATTTTTTGAATCATCATAGTTTATATTTTCTAATTTTTCCAACTTATATTTTTACTATTATGAATGGTAAAAGAAGTAAAAAATTAATTACAATGATTAAGGTGAACATGGGTTTACTAAGGGGTTAAACTAATAAGATAAGAGGTTAAATAACCTAGAAACTTCTAAAACACCCAGTTTATGGAAATATTTTGATATTATTACTTTTAATTTTAGATAACAGACCATTTATATAGCCTTGTAGTGTGTGAAAAATGTGGGAACAATTTTCTTTTCACAAATTTTAAGTATCCCACTCACCTCACTTATATAAGGCCACCTAATCTCATATCCTCTTCACACTTCCAAAACATATTCATTTGGATTAGGCCTACCCAAATCACTTAAATTCCTCCTCTCATACTAGAGTCCTTATTTTATTATAAATCCATCATAATAATCCTGTATGTTCAAACAAAATGAAGTTGTCTGATGAAGAGTTAAAGTCCTGAACCGAACATTTTATTTTATTTCTACCTTCACATTTTTAAATTATTATTAAATAACTATGATATAATAAAAATAGTATGTTACATATACTGAAATTTTATTATGATAATTTCATATCCTAAATCATTCTCCTCTTCTATCAAATGGGATACAAAATCATTTTTCGTGTGTACGGAAAACTATCACCTCGTGAACCAATGTTATTAATTTCCATCACCACCTCTCGTGGATAGAAATAATAATTTATTTAATTTTTATATATTTTATTAATGATATTATTATACCTATGTAATTATAATATTTCATCTACCTTCTTTATCACAACCCTTCATAAAAAAATAATGTCACTTGTATGTATGGTAGACTACTGGCTGGAAAACCGATGTGATTTTTATTCATTTCTATTTTACATGGATGGTAATAAGGATAGATTAAATAAATATATACGATATTTTTAATGTATTTATAAGTATATAATTACTATATCATGTATACCTCCGTACATTATTTCCTATTGGAATATGATAGAATCAGTTGTGTATACAATGGGATACCTCTTTGTGAAGTGATATGATTCATTCATGCTTTAAATGGGTTGTATTAAAAGTGGGTTTACTAAAAATATGGGATATTTATAACATAAAAATGATTCTAAAAGTGTAAAAAATTGTTTAAATATATTTAATCCAATCCACTTAAAAAATAGAAATAAGTTTCACGCAAACACATGGCCTACTAACTCCCTGAATGATGTATATCATTTTTTATAAAAAAATAATGGATTAAATTAATTCATATATAAATAATAAATAATATATTTATATCATATTTTAACTTTTGGAAAATATTGAACCATGATCAATGTAATCATACAGAAAATAAAAATTCAAAACAAACACAAAAACAAAGAAGTTATTGTCTAAAATGTTATATGAACGTGGTACTGTTAATAAAATGGTAATAGAAAGGTAATAGTTAAATCATATATGGTGTTATATATATTATTATGGTTCTTTAATATATTTATATTAAAATAATATTCAATTATCCTATATTTTTGAATGTGTTTGAAGGAATTCAAGAAATGTGGAATAGGATTTCAATCTCACATTTATTTTTAGTTAGAAAAATGTTATATTCCCCCAAGCATTTCTTCTATATGGTGTATATACTTTCCATTAAAGTATTTTATGAGGATTGAACTGAATATTATAGGTATTTAAATATCCATATTATTATCTCTCACTCATTTTGTTTATGCCTTCAAAGTTACCAATGAGGCAAGGGATTTTGGTCACATGTTGGTTTCTTTGAGAAATATGTTGTCTTAGGCACCAATAATTTTTCATGAGATGTATATACAACCACTATATCATTTAATGTTAAGAAATTATTTATTATCAAGATATTTTATGTTTTAATTAATGTTATCCTTTCATGTGTAATATAAGTAAAAGTTACCAAATGTGTGTGGTTTTTGTTATACAATCTCATTTTTTATAGGGATTACTTATGTCTATGTTTATGAAGATGAAATATTATGACCCGTATATCAATATACTAAATAATTGTTTTCATTCTACTTATGTAATGTGGATAAATTTTTTACAATAATTTCCCTCTCTTTATTCACTCAATAGTTTAGAATAATGTTTTAAAAAAACCAAACATTATTTATTTATTCGGTGGAAAACCCAAATTATTCCATATCCATTTTCAAAAGCTATTTTAAAAAATATTTTAAAATTACACAAATTAATTATTAAATAATTTTTACCAGTGTTTTACTTTTTATAATGTGTATTAAATGGAAATATCATGTCATTTTAATAATAATTCCTATTTATTATTTAAAAAACTTGTAAAAGAATTCTTTGTTTTAATGTGAATGACATTTTCCACTGTCATAACCTCTCAATATTTTAAAGAATAATTTATATCATTCAATGGTTATTTAAAAAATATATTTTCAAAAAAATTCAAAAGTTTTTCTAATGTGATATGTTTATTTTCATCAATAAATGTTTTTAATTATTTTTAATGTTTCTTTAATAAGTTTCTACATATATATTTTGATAAAAAGATATTGAAAGTATTTTATGTTTTAAAATTAGTTTTTAAAAGTGGAAAGGTTATTTTCCTCAAGAAATTTTCCAAGTTATTTTTTAAAATCATTTTCCATCTATGATGATATAATTTTATTTTATATAATACTTACTTATGGATATGATTCATTGATATCTTATTTATTTATTCTTTTAATGGTTTATTTTTATGATAAAAAATGTTTATGAAACTGTTTTATCTTCCATGGGTTATACCATGATAAAACTATTTTGCAACATGATTATCATATTATAGTTTACGATATGATGTAATGATTACATGAGAATGAATCCTATTTGTTTTCCATAGGTTATTCTATGATGGCATGTTTATGAAACACATTTATTTTCATTGGATCTAATATGATGAATGTTGTATAATCTTATGGAACATGTATGTATGATTTTTATTATATAAATTGGGGGGGGGGAATATATCTATATCTAATGTATTGGGTGAATATTGAAATATCATGAGTTAGACATTACTATAATAGTTAGTGAACCTAGATCATAGGATGTTCTACTGCTTAAGTTTCTTGTTTTTAAACATGTTATTTTACGAAAGTATTTATTGCTTAAAAACTTTTGATATAAATTTTTGTTTATTGGTTGGGTATAAACTATATACAATAAAATTTTAAAATATTATTTTACTTATTTAAAAATATTGAAGGTTTAAATGTAATACCTCTTTATATTATTAACCCTAGTAGAGAAATGATTTTTATTTTAGAAGATTGTGAATGTTAGAGCAGCGGAATAATTTTTTTTAATACAATAGCATGTAACATTTTTATGATAACTGAGAAATATAAATTCAAAGAGATAGAAGTATCTATATTTAAAAATAATTAGAATCTCGAGTATCAAATTTATTATCATGTAATAATTACTTAATTATGTTTTATGAAATGAAATATCAATAGTTATATACCTTCTTAGGATGTTATGAATAGTATTTAGAATTTTTTTAAGTTTCTCATTTTGGTAATTATAAATTGATCTAGACCATAAGATCTATGATAAGGGTATAATATAAAGATTTTTATTTTCTTCCTAGTGAATTGGTTTCTAAGATGCATTATAGTTTTATAAAAATTGTGAATAGTATATAATATTTTGGTGAGAAAGATCTTACTGATGGAATTATATCAGAAATTATCAATGAAATTATTAATTTATAATTGGTGTAAAAAATATTTTTTTTGAAGATTATATGTCCTTATCAAAAAATAAAGTTCAAGTTGTAATAGATATTAGTTCTTATGACTAATCTGATAATGAGTTACCTAATATTTCTAAGATAATAAAAATTTTTATTATGATGAGGTATATAGATATAAGTATAAGAATTTTTATTAGGATAAAAATGAAAATAAATATTACTCTAATAATATTTGTTATCAATGTAAGTTAGACGGTCACATAAGTCCAAAATTTCATAAGCATAAATTAAAAATATAATAAGTATTAAAAATTAGAGAGGAATTATAGAATGTTATAAAGACATAAATAAATGAAAATAAAGAAAGAATCGGAAACCTGGAGTGCTAGTGGAGGTAATATCTCTTTAGATAATTCATCAAATGGTGAAAGTGTATATCAAAATAATATCAGTTTCCATTATGAAATTACATAGCATAATATTTATTTTATGGATAATGTATCAGATGAATAATTGGATAATTTTACTTGTAGTGAATATTATAATAAGTATATATCTTCATACAAGGAATCTACTTCATTTAAAGAGAATAATACTTTTACTAGATATGGGGAAGTTTTATGATTTTTTAAACATTTATAAAACAATAATTGTGAAGTTTCTAAAATCTTTATTCTTATAAATATAAACACGATGAAGCTAAAAAAATATCTCTACTTAATATTAAAATTTAAAATCTTTTCAAAGAGTTTGTTGAGAAAACTAAATTCTGATAAGAGTTAGAAAATGTGAATTATAGTACAAATTCTATTGATGATACAAATTAAGTTATGAAATTAAATTATAAAATATCATGTTTGAAAAATTACTATAAAAATTCACAATTGGTAAAAAGATGATAAATTACATATAAATATAAAACCTCATAAGGATGTGTCTAGAATGAGTTTTTCTAATAAAAATCCATTTTTTCAAAATAAAAATTTCATTCCAATGAGGGCCTCATTTTATAGTAATTGTTAAGGTGGAGGACATTGGAGGAATAAATGTTATTTAAATTAATATCATCCTTTTGGATTTCTTAAAGATTATTTCTCTAAAAAACTGAAAACTACTCAACATAGAAAAATTCGACATATGTATATTCTGAAAATTTTATTTTCTAACAATGTTGTACCCTAGCAGGTCTCGGTACAAAAACACTAATCCTCTTATATTAAGAAAAGTAATAAGTGAACCAAAAACAATATCATTTCATACAAGGATTTTTGATGTTTCAGGAATATGACTGGGAATAAGGATTTATTCACGAATGATATTAAACTGAATGGTGTAAAATTTAAATTCAGTGAAAATGATCAAGGGTAAATTATTGAAATAAGTAACATTGTTTATCTTGGTAAATATTTGATTTCAAATTTTCTATGTGGTGTAGTTATTAATTATAACCTTAGTATTATACTTTTATTTTTGTGATGATGGATTTCTTATGAACATCATGAATGATAAATATACCATTCATAGCTTAGAAGATATATTTATTGTTTGGACCAATATAAATGATAATGTTTACACACATTACTTTGGAGATCTTAAGATCCAATATCTACCATGAATTATTATAATGGGAGATTAATCATCATTATGTAATAGTATATTAGTACACATTAATGTTATAAATTTAGATAAACTATCAATGATAGGACTAGTTTAACATATACTAGAGAATAAGTATAATTATTCAAAAAAAGTATCCTTGTCAATTTGAAAAATAGCATACGTCATGTTTTAAATTAATTAGTAAAGTCTCAACTTATGAATCTTTATAGTTTGGGCCCGTGGATTTAATTCTTCCAACAAAAAATATTAAGTATTTTTGGAAAATACTATGTATATTTTTTAATTTATGATCATAATATATACACATTGGTATATTATCTAAGGAAAAAACATAATCCTTTTCCTATTTCAAAACATTTGTAGAAAGTGTTAAAAAAAGAGATAAATATACACTTGATGACTATTTAAAGTGATCTTAGTATAGAGTTTATAAATTATGGAGATGGAGAGAAAAGGGAGAGGGGAATTTCCCTAAAAGGCCAATATGGACTTCACCCAATTCATTGATGGAAAAGGCCTTCAAGAAATGGGTTACACAGGCGATCACTTTACCTGGTGTAACAACCAACAAGGGACCCGAAGATGCTGGAGACGAATCGACCGCTTCTTGGCCAATATTCATGCCCTCACTCTGTTTCCAAATTCCAAGGTCACCCACCTAGTCTGAGGTATTTTAGACCACTATGCATTGTTACTCTCCATGTCTCCTTCGCAGGCCATACCTACTTCTTTCATGTTCAACATCCAATGTATTAGGGAGCCGGGATATCAACAGCTGGTTAGGGATGTCTGGGAGAACCGGTTCAAGGCCATACATGGACGAATCCTCACAGAAAACTAAAGGCGGATCAAGTATAGTCTTTAAGAATGGTCCAAGTCCCTCCCCCTGATCATCATGATATGGATGCACTCAATAGACACATTTAGTAGATGGAATCCAGCTTGGAGGTTACGTGGGATGAGCAAGTATTCAAAGTTCTCTCAGAGAAGAAAAACAGATTGGTGGAACTAGTCCTCTCACAGGAACACAAGGTGAGGGAGAGCTCAAGGATAAAATGGCTAAAAGAGGGGGACAAAAACACATAGTATTTCCATGCATGCATAAAGGAGAAGCATCGCCCCATCAAACACAACTTTTCTATGGTAGATGGATCGTTTACGGATGATAGAGAGACCGTTAGGGGGGGGGGGGATGACACTCCCTTTATTTAAAATCCTTCTTGCTAATTTGAAACAGAAAATGATTAATGGATATCTACAAGGGGGAGAAGAGTTTTGGGGGTGGATTGCTAGTTTCATTTCGGCTCATGACAATGAACTAATGGAAGGGGTCCCAGAGGAGGAGTAGATCCATGCATCCATGATGAACTTGAACCCCGAGAGCACGTCGAGACCAGACTACTTCCCCGGCTGGTTCTATAGGAGATCCTTGGAGGTGGTCAAGCAAGATATTGTTGTAGTAGTGCAGGACTTCTTTAGCGGAGGAAGCATACCATGGGCCTCCTGTGTGAAGACTCTAGTCCTTATTCCAAAGATCAAAGACCCCTCCTCCCTCATTCACTACAGACCCGTAAGTATGAGCAACATACCTTATAAGATACTATCTAGCACCATTAATGTAGGGCTTTCTTTGCTCCTCCCCCACTGGATATCCCCTGATAAACACTGCTTTGTTAAAGGCTGACCCATTAAAGGTAAAATAGCACTGTTGATTGAAATGATGAGAGATCCCAATACCAAGGTTTAAGGTTCCAATACAGCTATAAAACTGGATATGAACAAGGCATATGACAGAGTTTAATTGGGGTTCATTAATAGGGAGCTAGTAAGAATAGGATTCTCCTCCTGGGCCTGTGATATCCTCTTCAGATGCTATAGCTCCCCCTGGATGGCGGTGTCCTTGATGGGGATAACCCAGGGCTTCTTCAAGGCAACTAAAGGGTTGAGGAAGGGGGATCAAATATCCCCGAGCATCTTCATTCTCATATAGGATACTCTTAGTCGGATAATTAACAACAAAATATCCAATGATGACCTTCCCCCCTACTGAATGAGCTCGAACCTTACATCCACTTCCAACCTAATGTTTGATGATGACACCATTATTTTCATGAATGCGAGCAAGAGATCAACACGGGGCATCACCAGGGTACTGGAAGAGCACTTCCACTAGAGTTGACAGGTTGTTAACAAGGAGAAAATCAGTTTCTTTATATCGAATATATGTACTCTTAACAGGTCTGAGGATCTGTTTCAGATGCTAGGCATGTAGTGGGGGAAATTCCCAATGGAGTATCTTAGCACACCCATCTCCCCAAGTAGAATGCGTATACGAAACTTTGACCATGTGGTGAGCAGGATCAAGATCTGAAATCTCAACTGGAAGAATCACTTACTGTCATTCAGGGGAAGGATTACCTTAGATAATAGCGTCATATCAGCCATGCCAATCCACGTTCTGGCCTCCATGAATGTTCCTAAGGGTGTTATCAAGTCTATTGATAAAATTCTCATAGGATATATCTGGGATTCTTCCGCTTTAGGAAAAAGATGATGGGTTTCTTAGGGAAACATGGAATTCCGATCCTGGATGGGGGGATTAACGTTAAGAGTTTAGTAATCACGATTGAGTGCATACATGATAAACATGCATGGGATGTTTTGGAAGCATGAAACCTGTATGGAAGGTTGATGTATGAGAATAGGGGTTCTAATGTGGTCACTGCAACTACACACGCCTCTCCCCTCTGGTACAAGATTAACAACATCATACCAACCCTCCTCCAGAACTCGCAATGGATTGTAGGGGAGGGGAACATATCGTTCTGGTATAACAATTGGGTAGGTAAAGAGATCGGCTATCCAGGGTCCCCTGATCCTAACGTCTCCTATAAGGAGGTGAGTCTCCCCACACTGTTCATCAAGGCGGTATTGGATAGTAACCAACACGAGATATTTTCTTCGATCATCATTAATTCTGACCAGGATAGGTATGTTATAACACCCTCCAAATCCAGGAAATTCAACTCCAAAGACTATCGCAGGATGTCCAGCACGCAGGATCAGCGGGACAGATGGAATGAAAGAGTCTGGTGTACTAATATTCCCATGAAATGAAACATTTTTATTTGGATGATCAGGAATATGGTGATACCTGCGGTTGAAAATGTTAAAAGGATGGGCATCAGCCTGCCCTCTAAATGCCAATGCTGTAAGGAGGGAAGGTAGGAAAATAAGACTCACATATTTTTCGAAGGGGAGTAGGCTCATGAGGTGTGGAGTGCCTTTGGCAGGCTCACTGCTTATTCTTCTCGAGAACTAAATGATACCCCTTTATTGGACCGGTGGTTTAGGGGTGCAGATGACAAAGTACTGGAAAGAAAAGCAAGAACCGTGATTGTCAGCGCTGGGTGCTGGTGTCTATTGCAGGCCAGAAACATGGAAAGATATGAGGGGAGTACTTCAATAGGGCAGGAAATAATTGAGAGGACAAATATTCTACTGGTTGACATGGTGTCATTGATCAACAATTGGAAAGAGGCACCTTCTCTCCACATGCTGCAAGCCCCCCCCCCCACCATCCAACATTCCCATTCGAGGACACTAGGTGAGATGGTCTCCCCCAAGAATTGGCCTCAAGATCAATACATATGGTTCATTCATCTCGGGGGACATGAGAGGCGGAGGAGTTGTCCGCAATCACATGGTAAGTGTTTGGATAGCCTTCACAATGCACTACAGTAGTGGCACATCTATGCTGGCAGAGGAAAAAGCTGTTCTCATAGGGCTCAACCTCTGCACTCAACAAAACATTCCCCTCTCTCAAGTGGAAATAGACTTAATGATCATTCATGATTCTCTACATGGTAGAGGTTCTATTCCATGGTCAATCTCATATATCATCAGGAGTTTCAAGGGACTCCTCAACAATGATGAGTTGGTAACTCACATCTGGCGTGAGGGGAACAAAGTAGCAGATTATCTTTTCTCTTTAGTGTTTCAAGGCTCTAACATATCTTGTTTATCCAATATTTCTCTCTTGAAGCCCGAGGGGGTGAATTTGATTTTAGGGGACACCCTTGGACAAAATTACTTTAGGCCCCCTAACTTGCTATCTTTGCACTTGGTACATTGTACCTTATCATTTGTACTTTGTGTTTTCTATTGAATAAAAATGATAATATTGATGATGATGATAACATTTCATCACCTACAACTCCATAAAAAATTGGAGTAGTTAAAAGAAGAAATAGAATTCTTTATGAGATTACAAGAACTGTTCTAAGTGAATACTCAGTTGAAAAGAATGTTTTATGAATTAGTTAGCTCATACTTTTATAATAAAAATTTCATCATAATAATACCTATAAATAATAAAACACCTAATTATTTATGCACTAAATGAAAGCCAAAACATTCTTACTTTATTTTTTTTGGATTCAATGTGTTCATACTAAATACTAAAGATAATTTGAATTCATATTTTTCCAAATATGATGAAGGAATGTTACTATTATATTCTATATCTAGTAAGCATTTATGCGTCTTTAATAAAAACACAACTAGTGTTTCTTAGCCTTGTGAAATATAAATTTTTTCATTACTTTCCAATGTAGAAGAAAAATATGTGGCTTCATGATGTTGTTCTTTCAATTATTTTGGATAAAAGACTAATCACTAGAATTGTATTCAATTATAATAAAAAATATATTTTGGGTGATTACACATGTTCCATAACATTAAGTAAAATATAATAAATCACCCATGAACTAAGAACATAGATACAAGACATCATTTCCTTGGATACCACGTAGGGGAAAGAGATATATTTTTAAAATATAATGGAATCCAAAAAAAAACATTATAATATATTTACTAAAACACTTAATTATGATATATTTGAATATAAAAAATAAAAGATAAGAGTGGTCAATAATAAGTGATCATTGATATATACTTCTGGTTTATCCATATATTTATAATAATAACAAACTTTTCAAAGGGGAGTACATATATATTAAATTTTATCTTCTAAAAGTTATAGTTTTTCTAAAAAAATATTTTATATAGATTTTTACTTTTTCTATAATTTGTTTACAAAAACGTTTTTTTCAAAATATTGTTTTATCATAAAACAGTTATCATTGAAACACAAGTAAAACAAATACCAGAATGTTTTTCGAGAAAATAATTTCATTTTACACCAAGTGGTAGTTTTTAATCATTAGTAATTACTATATTTTGTTTCATTTTTTTAATTTGTTTATATAATTCTTTTTTATAAAGGTTTTTGGAAAAATATTTTAGTATATCATAATCCCATGATAAAAATTTCATTATAAAACCATTCAGATATTAAAATTTATATTTAAATATTTTGAGTATAAATATCAACTATTGAATCAGTTATGGTATTTATTTTGCTTCATCATATTTATAGAAGTCGAAGGGTCACTTTCCTGCATATAAAAACAACTGTGGGTCACTAAATCCCACATAGAACATTATGATTGATCTTGTACCACATCCTTAAAATCTTTCATGATTCTGGTCATTTGGAATCTATTTTATTAGTTTCTCTTGTAAAATTATTTATCTTCCCCATACTTTTCAAAATTTATTCTACTGAAGAAATTGAAAAATGAATGGGGAGATGTTAAGGTGGATTGAAAATAAGTGATTTGAGAATACAAATTATTTTCTAAAGGAATTTATCATGTTTCATGAATGGGAAATATTATGTATTGAAAGAGAATAAAATGATCTTTATTATCCTATGATAGTGAATGATTTTTAATCTTTAGTAGTATTCAAAGATAAAAATTATTTGGAGTCAATTTATTTCAATATTTCTAATGAATTTTATAAGCTTAGAACAAAACATCAATATAATTTCGAAGAAGTCACATTAGAAGGAGAGCCATATCAACTTTTCAACAAGATTCTAGATAAGCATGGTATTTTGGAGAATTAAAAGTTCAAGACAAATTTATTGAAGTTTGTTTTTTGTTGATTGAGTAGTTTAATAAATGTTTTAAGAAGTTGGTGAATTTTTTGATTCAATGTTTTATAAAAAGAATGTTACTAATTTTTATGATAGTGATGAAGATTAAGAATAAAGAAGTATCTATTATAGATTAGTATTATTTGATAATTTATGTATCTATTTATAGAATGAAGTTGTTCATTTTTTAGAGTTGAAGAAATTTATAGATAAATTGGAAAAATTTCCTTGGATGATAATGTTCTTCAATTAAATCATATTATTCTAGTGAAAAGAGTAGTTTTTTCAACTCCACCAATTTAAAAAATACTAAGTAAAAGTGTTGTTTTTTAGTGTTATAGAGAATTTGTTAAAGCGTGAAGCTGAAAAGAAAATAGGTGATATAGAGTTTAGTCTTGATATGGAATAGGCCTTACCTCTAAATTAAAAAATCGTTATGTATAGTAAGATTAAGCGAAGTAGAAGAAAAAAAAGATTTTATGAGGATAATTTTATTGAATGTCTAATGAAATTAGTTGATGGAGATCACAAAAGCCTCAATGTTACCGATAGTGAAAGATATATTTCAATTTTTCAATTTTTATTTACACAACTAATACATAATTAGAATAATTTTTCTTAATCAATACTATTCTAGCCATAATAGGATGGAACATAAGAAGTTTCTATTTTCATTAAGTAACACAAATGTATGATTTTTGAAGTTGAAAAATCTATTTCAGATTGTTTTATAGAACATGTTCAATAATGTTTAATGAAATCACAGAAATAATAATTAAGAAGTAATGAGAAGTTGAAAGGCTTGTTTTAAAAAGTTTCATATGAAAAGGGAAAAGGAAAATTCAAAATAAAAATATGAAGAATAATAATAAGTGAGTTCTTACAAGTCCTCTCTATTCACCATGGAGCCTTAAAACGATGTTGGGTTAATGGTTTTTGAGAAAGAACAATGTTTAGATATGGAACCATAAAATCAACAATACAATAAAAATTTATCTGGAAAGTGTGAATCTGGTAAGTATTTTGATGTTTTTTTAGATTTAAACGGTATGAATGTGAATGATATAGAGAAAGAAAATATAGATGTTGTCTATTCCAGACGTCATGCTTCTAATTTTATAATGGATTAAACATTTTCTATAGCTAGTCAATTTGAACAAAGGGATGAAGTGAGATTTAATAATTTAAATGAACTAATGTAAAATATTAGTGATTAAATTATATTATTATCTATTATTTAATCACTTTAGAAGCATATTCAAAGAAGACAAAATGTTTTGTAAAATTCGGATGCTTTGAATTAGTTATCTATAAAAATTTCCAAAATAAAGCTAATTTGAAATGATTAAATTTTTATTTTAAGTAATAATAAATAAGGATAAGAATATGGATATATTCTTGAAAAAAAAGTTATTGATAATAAATGTTTCATGATTATCTAATTGAACATGTCAATAATTCATCTTTATATATTGGTAATTATTTTGGAAATTTAGCATACGATGTTTTAGAGAAGTTAAATATTTTTGAACATTTGAAGTATTTTTTAGAATCATATTTTCCGAAAATATTGAATATAATTATAAATAAAAATTCAATCAAATAAGAAGTTATGAAGAAGAAATTAGAGAACAAAAAAAATTAAATTTCATGAATAATAGATTATCTTTCTTGAGAAATAATTTTGAATGTTTCATGTTCTTAAAGAGAATATCGCTATGTTGTAATCATAAAAATAGTGTCAAAAAATTACCAATATGAAATTTTGAATGTTGAAATTAATTTAAGTTAAATTATAGAAGGGGGAATGATTTTTTTATTAAATTTTAATTTTGAGAAAATAAAACTTACGAATAATTATTTTCTTTAATGAATATTTTCCATGTATTTAATGTTCTAATGTTTCTCCTATAATTATTTGTTGAATGTTATTTCAATATTATTTGATAAATAATTATTTAAATTAACTATTTTCAAATTTATTTGTATTCTAAAATTTTATGTGGGATTTATACCTCACATATACTATTTTAAAATCATTAAGTTGGAGAATTTATTAGATGGATTTATTTTGTGGGAGAATTTTTTTGAAGATATTATCATACCAGTGTTCTAAAATGTTTTCATAAAAATTGTTCGAATGAAAAACATGGATTTAGAAATATTGGGAAAATAATTAAGAAATGAGGGAGAAGTGTTTTAAAGTATAAGATTAAAATAATGTTGTTAACAATATAAAGGGGTTTTATGTTTTCCAACGTTATTATTTTTTATTTTTATGTTTTTTGTAGTATTATTTTCAAACAGGGGGATACAATTAATCAAAAATGTATACATTCAACATTTCTTGACCTCCTTTTTTCAAATAATAACTCACATTTAAAAAACTATTTTTAATATATTGATATTTCCCTAGACTTCCAGAATGTTTTTGTATAAATTTTATTATTTTACCGACCATATTAATTTTTCTAAATTGATGAATATTAACTATATACACTATGTATGTCCATAAAATTGAAGTAGTCTTGTCTAACTGACAAATTTATTCTAGTCTATCAAACAAAATACCTTCAGTCCATCATATTAATGAAGTCTTTTCTATTAGATTCAAGTATTATTGTCCATCTAATTGAAAAAATATGGTCCATTGGACTTACTATGTCATGAACATTGGATTCATGAATTTCACTCCCTTAGATTGATGAATTCAGTCCATCATACTAACAATGTTTATTCCATGTGACTGAATGATTATACCCCATTGGATATAACAAATTTAGTCTATCAGAATAATGATGTTTTTTATCCACATGACTAAATTAAATTTATTCCATCATAATAATAAATTTTATAATCATATTTTTAGAATTATTTATACTAGATGGAATACTTTTACAGCATTGTGTTGTCTCTAAAAAAGAAATTGGATGAATATACAAGGAATATGACAATCAATTAAGCTATATCCCATCTAATAAAATTTCAACCAACACAGATAATAAATAAATATGCTCATTAGATATGTGAATGTAAACAATGGTGAATTTGAGGATCTGGGAGCTGGTTATATATCAAATAAACAATATGATGCTTATAGTACTGCAACATCTTATTACATACACTCTGTAAATGTTCAAAGTGTTTTTATTATAAGGAATCTATGTGAGGATTTATAACTCCATAGAACCATTTTCATTTTTATTCATTGTTTTTATCTATGTTTAGATAAAGGGATTCCATGTATAGTAAGACTATTGATTCCAATATAGTTAGTGGAGGGATTTTGAGTCTAGGAAGATATTGATGATTATGATCATTTTCATCGAGGGATTTCATCTTGAAGAAATATAGACCTTAGAGTTTTTTTAAACCATAAAATCATGAAGAAATTTTTTTTCACTTCATTTTCACTAAAGGTTAATGTGTTTTTAATTATTTTATATTGTTTTGTTTGTTTTACTTTGTAAGTTTGTAACATTTAATTTTACTTGTTTCTACAAGTTTAATATTTCCACTGCTAATTTGTTTTGAATGTATAACTTTTAGTAACTTCAATAAACTCAGATATCTCAGATAATTTATGTGTCTATTATAGAATTTATGAACATCAAACAATATCCATGTCTAAAAAATCTTAACTAATATGTTTAGGTTTTTAGTTAGTTTAATTTTTTTCTACAATACACCCCCCATAGCCATTCATATACTATTTTTTCATATTTTGTATGTGTCTATGTTTCAAAAAGAACTATACCTAAATGAGTTTTGAGTGGTTCATTACATTATGTATTGAATATTCATCTATTGAGATATAATATTTATTTATCATTTTCTTGGGGGTCATTACTATTGAATGGGATGATGGTTTATTTAACCTTCAGAAACATGGATGATAAAATGTTAGTGTGATACCATGAAAAATTTCATAAATATATGTCAAGGGACTTGTATGATTCTAAGTCTATGTATGGTTTAAAGTATAAGAAAAGTTACTAGAATTTTAGAAATGTATTGAGAAAGTGGTTTCCATGAATTAAAATCCATGTCTGGATAATACAAGTGGTTGTGTCTTTAGAATAGAGGTACCAAGGATTAGTAACTATGAAAAGGGAACATTGAGTTGGACTTGATCGTCACCTAGTGCACAAAAATGGATCTTGCTGCCCACCTGGTTTGACATCCCAAAATTATAGGATTTGTAAATTCATGAAGGATTTGAATAATGAACTAGGTTAAAACCATGGTTTCATAGATTAAAAATAAGGTTTCATGATTTGGACATTCTATAAGTGATTTTTTATCATTCTATCTTCTTTCACTCTACATATAGTTCCACATACTATGATTTTTGGTTTTATTCAATAGAGGGAACCGATAGAAACTGGGATAATGTTGAATGTTATATACAATGAGTTAATGAAGAACCAAATTCTATAATGACTATAGTGAAGGATATTTTTATTATTCCCTATTAGTTATCATGATATATGATTAAAAAAATTCACTTCAACCACCTCTTAGATACACTAAAGAAGATAAGGATAAAATTATTTGAGAGCTTGGGTAGTGGATACCAAGGTAGAAAGGAGACTAATTTTCCTATAAGTTGAGAATGTAGGAAGAATCACCCCAGAGAATTTCCCTAAGGAACCAGGAGATGTTTTATTTATGGTTCATAAGGGAACATTTTATGTAGTTTAAGGGAAATAATAAAAATTTCAGTTAATGCAACAGATGAAGATATTGGTCGCCTTGAGGTATTGTCAATAGATGAATGTTGTAAATGTGTAATGTATGATAATTATTCAAATAAATTTCCTAAGTGTACATCTTTTGAGGAGGATAAAAAAGGTTATATATAAGTAAATGCTTTTCTATTGATTATGATGATAGTACAAATGAATTAGAAAAAATGAGAAGTATAATATTGAATATTTTCATGAAGCGTAGTAAATGGTCTAGGAATGATTTAGAATTAATGAACATTTTATGTATTATAATAAAATATTTATAAAATATATAAGTATTATCCATTATATGTTTTTCATAAGGGATTTACAAGAATATGTCGAATGGTGTTGATGAACTAGAAAATCAATTTAATGGTACAATAACATTTTATTAAAATCACGTGATTAAGGGAAGACAAACCTTAAATTATTATTGATATTGAGATAATGATGTTAGTATAAAGTGATGATTAATATAGATAAAATAAATTAGATAGTACCAATTACCTTATAAATGAATAATGATTTGTCGAAAAAGTGGTTTATGCTCTCATTGATAGAGTTTATATCATTTTTGGAATTATGGAATATATCCAAAAATATTTCTTTTAATTAAGTAATATGGAAGGATGTGCGTTTTCAATATGGTTTTATAGTTATTTTAGTAATTGACATGTTTGAAGAAAATATATGACTATGATATTCCCATTTTTTGGTATGTGGTAATTATGATTTACTTTACAATATTTAGGGTATTATGTTATGTTTATTTTTGGAAATTTTGTGTCCTTATTTCTATTTTTTTTATTTTAATTTTGGTCAATCAGGGGGGATACATAAGGTTAACTATTTATGGAATGGATTATGTTGAACATTTTATTTTATTAGATAACATATACTAACAATTATGTTTTTGATAATAACAGGAGGAAAAAGAAATGGATTGTAATTATTTTCTGGATCATATTATCCAATAGTGCTTCATGAAAAAAAATCATCTTATTTTATAATATAAGATATGATGTGGAAATTGATTGAAGCACAACAAAAAGTAGATATTGTTCTACTTAATTAGAATTAAATAAGATATTTATATCTTCTTGTTAAAATTCCTCAGCATTAGAAAAAGGATTTAGAAATAAAATGATTTCCTATAACCATCATTTCCGAAGATATCAATGACCTTTTTACACAATTTGGTATATGTTTTTTTTATTTTTTTATTTTCACATGATCATTTACATTACTATGATCAAATATCTTTATCACTCCCCATTATTTGTTGGAAATTAAATTTTTATTCCATACCCAAATCTACACATCCCACCTATGTTATTCTATTTGGAAATCTAGTATGTGCTATTTTAAATTACCTTTACAAATACCATTCTCAATTATCAAAAGGATGTTTTATTAAACATCTTCATGTTTTGGGTTTCCCACAAATTTATTATCAAATGTTAAACCTTGCTTTACCAAACACAATATAAAATTATTTGGACAAAATATATTTATATGGGTAGATTGTAAAACCCTATGATTTAGTGAAATGATTTATTCAAGTAAATTTAATCATCATCATTATCATATTTTATTTTCCTAAAAGTGTAGGTACACAAACATAATACAAGGTACAATAAAGAAAACATGAGAAAAAGTCAACCAAAAAATTAAGATGACCTAACATAATGAAATCCAAGTGGGTCCATCTCACAAGGTTCACTGCCTTAATCTGTAGGGAGGTCATTCTCAAAAATCTCATAATCCTTATTCCTTGACTGGCTATTGATGAAATAAAATACAAAACGTATTTAACCTCATTCCAAGTGTGACATTCAATTATTTGGGTATTAATATGAATTCTTCACTAACAAATAATATAGTAAATCATCCAAGGTATGAACCCTGAGCTGTGTGGGGGAATGTAAAGAATTATGGATCTTGTCTCCACTACCTTCAAACTAATATTCCTCTTTCTATATAACAGAAATCATGTTTTCATCAGCACTGATTCTTCCAAGAGATAATCCCCACTAAAAAAATAATATTAATTCAAAAATTAAATCTCATAATGAATCTCAAATCACACATCCACCCCTCATGATTATCATACTATACGAACCATTTGGGTTTAGGTTGGGACCGAAATAATTGTGATGCCATTGAACCAAACGAGCCAACATTGCTATCATGGTAGAGTAGAAGGCAGTTCTACTAGATAATAGTAGTATGAGAATAACTTCTTATTCATATTTATTTAATATGTAGATCATATCAACCAATAAGTTTCTAGTTATGATAATAATACCTCTCCCCATGACAGAAATTCCATCCAATCGATTTGATTTTCACACCTTCCAGATTCACCAACAGACTATAAGGAGGACCTATGCTCACGCCTTCTTCTATAGGACTACTGTTTCTATACCATGAAAACAGTAATAAATAAATATCATCCATTCATGATTTAGAGGGAAATATGTAAATTCACCAAGTGTCATTCACACAAAATGTTGCCACTCACATTCAAATAATAGGTACATCGATCTCTCCTCTCGATGGTCCCCACTGCACCAACACCAGGATATTATATTTATGACCAAGAATTTAAAATTTTCATTAGTGGGTAATGCCTGGTTCAAGATTATTCATGAGATAAAATAGTATTTTACAATAATATACATATGCCATAATACCTCACACAATATGTACCCATTATCGGCAGATGTCGTCACCCTTATGAAGTTCTTCAATGCTAACACTCCTAATGAGGATCCAATTAAGAAGACCTATACTGGTCATTATTTAACTTGAGAAGATTAAATATATACTTTTATTTCTTATCCATAATAGAGTTGATTAAGCTTTATTGAATGCAGAAATTCTTGAAATAGATATCTATAATAGGAAGTCTAGAGAAAATGAGCATGGTCCATGCCTATTTATAGTGAAAAAAGAGATATCTTCCCTACTGATGATCATCAGCTATGGATTTTAATTTCTTGAATATGAGGATGATTGAGAGATCATAAAGAATAAATAATACCTCCCATATATTCCATGTCACTAAAACATTTATTTTCCATTAACCTAACCCATAACATACGTTCCACAAGGACTTCCGACACTTTCTTTTCATGCATACATTGAAACTTATCCGTTAGATTTTTTACATTGACCCATCCCTCCTTCACCACCATGTCCTTTATTTCCAAATAATCCCAATGACACTAACCTTCCAAATGTGCAACCTAGGTAAAAGATGCTAAGATATTATCATTTCATGATATGAATCCCTTTGGGACAATAATAGTTGAAAAAGATTTAATTTGAATAGTGGAGAGAACACTATTAATTAGGGTAATTATACCACTGATAGATAGATATGAATTTTTACAATTTCTAATTATCCATGTGATCCATCCAAAGGTTTTATCAAAGTGGTGGATATGGGCCACACTTGATAAAATTGGTGCACTCGGTTTGTCCATAGTTAAGTCTCTTATCTATATGTCAGGTCTATTTGTGAGATAATATAATCTCTTATCACATGCCCTTTAAGAAATGTACAAACTACTCTTCACATGTTTGATAACATGCCCACTATATTTGAAAATTTTTTCATGAAATGTTTTGATTCCATAGACTGACCTATTATACAAATTAATGAAGATTTTTGTTTCATTTAAAAAAATTAAGTGGGAGATGACATAAAAATAAAACCAAAATTTCTAGGGAATAACATTCCCCCTATAAATACTAATATTGCTAATGTGAGTAATAATATCATGGGTGATAGTGAATTTGGTTGGTTATATATAATCACATTTTCTTATCCCACAGATTACTTTGCAAAAACCATATTTGTTTACAAGGAATATATTGAGAGCCCATAAAAGCTGAATCACCTAAACATAATATAATCATCCCATAAGGAAAATATCAAACTATCAAACACCTTTAGGATAAATTCTAGTCAAAAATATCACAACCATTATTAATACATAATTGATTTCTATGTTTGAACCTATGAAATTTTGATTAATGTTAACAATAACTTCTTGGGACAAAATAAATGAATCTTTGATAGAACTCTCATTAACAAACCCATGTTTCTCTTCAGATATCCAGTAGGGAAAAGAAGTTGGGATCCTTATTTTAATCACACCGGTGAATACCTCATATGCAAAATATCACATGCTCACTGGATGATAATGCTAGAGAGCCAAAGGATATTTTATCATAGGAATTAACACCAAGGTAGTAGCACTTGCCCCATGAGGGAGGCCTCCACCCCTGAAGAAGTCATGTACATCAAATAAAATATAACCCTTGGTGATATTTTAATAAGCCTTATATAATGAACCTGGAAACCATCTTCCCCTAGTTCACTCTGGGTTAATATCATACATCAGCTCATTATTCTCATTCTCCTCATGTATGGTTACGAAGATAATGTTTTGAGAAGTAGAGAATACATGAGTTATTTTATCAAAAATATCTTTATAACCCCTTTGATATCCATTGTTCATATGGGGGTTAGGATCTCCAAGATTCAACATAAAATAAGTTTCATCCCTACCACCAATCACTCCTATATCATTAGTGTATGTTCCATCTTTGAGAATTGTATTAGGTCTAATGACTCAACACTTTTCATTGATACATGGATAAAATAACACTGTATTCTAGTCCCCATTGTAGATTGATTTTATTCTCAACTACTCATATTCCACCATCTCATGCATCGATAACTAGTCAGCTACAATATCCTTTTTTCTATAAAGTTCACAAAACAATGTATCATCCCAATAATTTTCCAAACTAGTTTCCATATAAAAAACATCTGCCTTAGTAGGATCAATTTCTTGAGATAATGTATGATAGTTCATATTCCATGAATTCAGATCACCCTTGATCCAAATAGGATTTCTAGGAAGCTTGGTCCAACCATTTCCCTGAGATGGCTTATACCATGACTCACACACCACTTCTTGGTAACATAGAGTGCAGGTCCACATATTCAATTAGGGGAATCCCAGACTCTGCTCTTTCATGGGATAAAATACATCCAACATTGCAGAATGATCTGGGAGACTCCACAAAATTAGTGTTACCTTAGCATCTAGGTAAGAATAAATGTCATAACAATTGGATAAGAAGCAGTCCATGCAACACCATGTGGGAAGATCCCCATTATGACTTTTACACCATATAAAGAGATCACATGTATATCCCATGTAAATAAACCTACTATTGGCCTTGAAAGAGATGAACACCTTGCTATAATTCTGATGTAAATCACATCCCCCTTTCTTCTTCCTTATATTAGCAACAATATTAAAATTATAAAATTAGTAAAAATTAATTACTGTGTTTAAGATAAACATGGGTTTATAGAGTGTTGAAAACAATATAAGGGGTAAATGACCAAGAAACTTCTCCAACCCCATTAGATGAAAAAATATCGACTTTATAACCACTAAGGGTCCAAAATGGCCCATTTTGGAGCCCTTTTCATGTGAAAAACCTGGTTACAACATTTCATTTTTAAACATTACAAGTGTGCCACTCATATCAATTATAAAATTCCATCACCTCTCCTCTCTTTATTACACATAAACAACCAATTAGTACAACCAATTTATTCCCAACTCACATATTTTATTCCATAATTTCATTCAATAATCCTTATCTTTGTCATAAAGTATTCTTAAAAATCCTTCTAGTTGAAGTCATAAGAAGTTGTCTGAAGAAGAGGTAATGTTCCTAAGAGAGCATTGTATTTTTTTCTTCATATGCCTCCTTAAATTATTTTTAAACCATGATGATATAACAAAATCTATATCTTAGATATAATAAGATGTCAGTATGTTAATTTATAAACCTAAATACTTGTACTCTCCCATCAAATAGGATACAGAATCAGCATTCGTGTGTATGGAGAACTACCACCCCACAAACCAATGTCACTTATAATCAGTGAACATATCCAAATGATGGACATAATAATTTTTTAAATTTATACATATGATATTTAATGTATTATTAAAACTTCTTAATTATAATACAACATATAACTTCTTACCTTCACATCTGATGGAAAAAGATAACATCTCTCATGTATGTGGTGGACTATTTCATAGCGAACTAATGTTTTCTATAATTTATTTAAAACTTTCATGGATGGTAGTAAGGATTTATCTAATAAATATATAATATATTGGTGAAATATTTATACATTTTTAATTCTGATATCACATGTACCTCCTTAATTTCCATCCCGTGGTAATTGTATAACATCGCTTATGTGTATGGAAGACTACTGCCTCGTGAAAAAAATGAAATTAATTCAAGATTTTCATGGAAGGTAATAAGGATGACTCTAATGAAAATATGTGATATCTATGACATAAATATTATTCATGAATTTTAATATACTTATTTACCTTCCTTTCCTCCAATCCATTGAGAAAATGAAAACAATGTTTATGCGTACATATAGGTTACCATCTCCATCAATAGTGTATTTCATTTCCTATCACTACCCTTTATGTATTACTATATATAAATATATATTGAATATATAGTTAATTTATATAATGGTTTAAACTATTTATTTTATGAAAAAATGATAAAATTAATAGGACCAAAAATAAAAAATCAAAACATTTATGAAAAATAAAACAGTTATTTCCAAAAATGTCAATTTGGCAAGGAATTAATAATTTACAGGTAATAAAATGTCATAATTAAATCATATAAGGTATGAAATATATATAATTATGTTTATATAGTTTATTTATAATAAATATATACTTATTATATTTTATTTTTGAATGTGTATGATCGAATTCAAGACTTAATGTAATGGATTTGTTTAGCACTTTTATTTTCAATGAGAAAAATTCCATATACATCATGTGTATATTTTATGTGGTGTGTATACTAACCATGAATGTATTTATTTTTATTATCTTGAAAAAATGGGGATTTAAATATTCATTTGAGGATCTCTCATTAATGGTTTTTATGATTTCAATGTCACCAATTCGGAAAGTGATTTTTTTCTCAATTTGGAATCTTTGAGACATATATTGTCTTATGAACGTATATTATTTTATGTGGTTTATATAAAACCCCTATGAAATTTAATATAATTTAATTATGTATTATCATAATATATTAAGCTTAATTTAATTTTATTCCATCATTGGGATTTTGATTTTATGTTACCAAAGTGGTAGGGGATTTAGGATGAAGTCATATTGTTTATCAATATTGTTTATAATTATGATACCGATGATGAAATATTATATTAAAAATCTCAAGGAAATCCTGAATATTCTTATAATCTAGTTATTTCATGAAAATACTTGAGTTGATTTAATTTTCCTCAATTTTTTTACAAAATATTTCAAAATAACATTTTTAATATAATTAATTATATTTCTCTATTTAGAGGGAAAAATATGTCTACCATATCCATATTTTAAAAAAGCGTACTAATTTTTTTGACATTACATAATTATTTATTAAATACTTTTACATTTGTTTTTATTTTTAGATTGTTTTTTAATACAATCTTCAAGTAATTTTCTGAAAAATTTACATTTGTATTTTACTATAAGTATGCAAGGAATCTTTGTGATACCATTTATATCATTTTCTTCCATCATGACCACTCAATTTTTTAAAGATACATTTATATGTTTAAAAGGTTATTTTAAAGAAAAATGATTTTGAAAATGTTTTATGTTTAAGATTTTTTTTTTCAATGTGAAATCTTTATTTTCCTCAATAAATTTATCAAATTATTTATGAATATTCATTTTTATGTTTCCAAGGTTATTTCCAAAGAAAAGTTTTTTAAAATGTTTTATATTATGAAAAGTGTTTTTAAAAGTGGAAAGGCTATTTTCCTCAAGAAATGTTTAATGTTTTTTTTAAAAATAGTTTTCAATATATTTTGACATCCTTTGATAATACATATGATTTATATAGGATATTATCTAATTATAACATATATATTCATTGTGCAGATGGTTTTTGTTTATGATGATATGATGTTTATGAAATCCATTCCTCTTACATGGGTAATAGAATGATAAAATTATTATAATTTTTTTATCATTCTAAGAGTAATGCTATGAGGAAATTATGAAATGATGAAATTATTATCAAAATTGTTTCTTTTACAAAAGTTATGCCATGATGAGTTGTTTATGAACCCCTCTTCTTTTCAAGAGTTCTGATATGATGAATGTTTAATGATCTAGTGGAACACATATGTATGAATTTCATTATTTAATGGGTGTAAAGTAGATAATTTTCAATGAAATTAGGCAAATATGGATAACTGATGTGAAAATATGTTATGTGTGTAACTAATTCTATGTTCATAATGTATTATATTAACTTGATTACATGTTAACAATGCTCATCATGAACCTGATTACATGTTAATAATATTATGTATTAGACTAGATTTCAGTTCCATAAGGTTATTCCTAGAACTGGTTTCATGTACATATGTTTATTTTGGGTTTCATTTGTTGGCCATAACTTAATCAGTAAACCTCTTTCCATATTTAAATGTTCAGAAAGTTAGAATCTTAAGTATATTTCAAAAATTTATTATTTATGACAATGTTTTGTTCTGAGGGTTAATTTTCTTTTATTCCATTATTATTCATGTCTTATAAACTTCCCAGAATTATTCTGTGGCTCATGGTTATGATAAATGATATGAAGGGAATGATTTAAAAATATCATTCTAATGTTTTCATACTCTTTTTCTAATGATATATTAGAATCTACCTTTTTACCCTTATGTACCATATTATGTCACTTACTCATATGTTTCTTCTCCTTGGGTTATAATGAAAGTTATTTTGTATGATTTTTTAAGTAGGGTGATAGTTTGGAAGAACATAGTGGGAGATGAAATGGGTTAATTATGGAGCAGTTGTTTATGTATCCATGTTTTCAAAGGTACAAGACCAAAACAATTCTGCTGTCGATCATTATTTAATGTAATTAGTATTAATCTATTAATATGTAATATTTATAGATGATGAGTTCAGGTTCACTACATAATGGAAAAGATATAACATCCTAAAGGAAAAACCACTCTCTATTCTTATTTCGATGTGGGATGATATTACTGTAGACATAATCACTATATCCCAATGAATACTAAAATAAATGATTCTATACTGGTTATTGTTTGTATTTTTTTCCAAGTCTAAATATTTTTACACATTAATATAGTATTTACCACTTGAGTGCCTCATGTAACTAAAAATGAGTGAAGTAGTAAGACTTCACCAATCATATCTTTTGATTATATCTGATTATGACCAACAGTTTATATCAAAATTTTCAAAAAGTATTTATATGGATCTCAAAACATTACAACCTTTTATAAGGGTGTCAAAAACCATATATATGGAAATTATAAATAAAATTTTAAAATATTAAAAGATATGAATTTGACATTCTCACTTGACTTTCAAGGTACACGGGATCAAGATTTTAATTTGATGGAATTTTTTTTTAATATATACATACATTAAAGAATTAAAATAGAAGTATTAGAAACATTTTATATGAAAATATTTTGTATAAAACATTTTGGGATAAAATTTTTGTATAGAAGATATTAAGATCAGTACATTTTGATGATATAAAGAAAAAAGTGGGAACTGTTCAGATTCATATCAATGAAGTTCAAAGTAAGAGAAAGACCTATAAGAATAACTAAAATATGGATTTGTAATTCATTTTTTTGGATCACAGTTTCATGAAGGTATATATTTTTAAGTGATTTATAAGGTTTGGAAATAAAGAGATTCTATGCTCGAGGTATATTGTTTCTTTTTATATTTTCTAAATACATTGAGTTGTGAATTACTATTTGAAAATACAACACAAACTCTCTAAAATATATGACGTGTTATATATAATTTAATTATCAAGGATGAATATTATAAATATTATTCATTTATTAAATAGTAGGGAGATTTAATTGGAGCATGATCTATTATTTTGTGAAGAGCAGGTCTATATTTTTTACACTGGATAACAAGTGTTGCTGAATGAGACAACATGTCCGGTAATTGATATTTGGAAAAATCATAATATATAAGAAGCAATGTGGGAACCAAAAAAAATTTATAATAAATTAATATACTCATTTGTTTATGAGGTTATATTCTAGGAAATTTAAAGATTATATATTTTTTATAGGGGATGAATATAACACTTGAGTTTTATTATGGTAAGTTAATATTTAATTCAAAATAGTCTATAACATAATTCACATATATTTCTTTCAAATATGTGATTAAATTTGAAATTCACATATATTTCTATTTAAATTTGATGAAAATATTTTAATATTTTAATTTTTTATTTCAAATTTTATATTAATATAGTTTTAGATATTTTTCAGAACTAGTTGATTTTGGCTAAATATTAAAAAAATGTTTATTTAACAAATATTAACAATTTTTTGACATTATAATGATAAAATAATGACAAGAAAGTTTACTAAAATTAATTTATAGAGAAATATTATATTTGATAATTAATATAAATCATTGAAAAATATATTATTTAAGTTAAAATTCTATTTTTAACATTTGGGAAATTGAGGTAATGTTTTTATTCAAATAAAAATTATTTTTTGATTCTTCCCTATTATAAAAGTATCCACATAGTTCCCTAAGTTTTTGATTTAGTGAAATGGAAATTAACTATCCGTTGATTTATAATAATAAAACTAATTCAACGTGAATAAACATTATACATTATTGTATCATAAAACAGTTTTTCCTTAGGCAATCATTTTTCTAAAAAGGATTTTCAGTCTCTTTATTGAAATTATATAAAATATTATTTATTCCCTTTCTGAGGATTGATTCATTTAAATTGGGACCATAATTTTAATCAAATCAATTATTAATAGTTAATAATTTCAACTAAATTTTTGAACATAATGTATATTCACTATGGATAATATATATATCAACTCACTTAAGGGTCAAATGAGTTAAAAGCATTAAAATAAAGGGACATAGCTTCAAGATAATAGAAATATCATGATTAATTATTACTAGTTGAATATATTTGGGACATAACATTTTAATCCTAATATATACATCATTTATTATCCTCTTTACTTCGTTAAGACATATATTACATATTAAATTTTCAAGTATTTACAAGTTTCCCACCCATCTAGCTTGTAAAATGGGTCCTCCTCACCTCACTTCTCCACACATCATGAGCCCACTGTATCAGAAAATTGTAAACCAAAAATTTTCCAAAAATATTTATACATATTATAGGTTCTATTATTTTAAAAATACAAATTTATGAAGCCTTATGGTATAACCCATAATAATTACCAAAAGTAGTGGTATGTGTTCTTAAAGATATTTTTAAAGTTATTTCCTTCTTAATCATCATGAAATATCTATTAACCAAATAAATTGATTTAAATAGTTATATTTACCATAATGAGATATTTTTACATAAATGTTTCATCAATTTTCTAACTCATTTCTATACTACTGAAAATATCACCGTTGTTCCATTGTATGTATGGAAAAACAACTCCATGTAGTAGTGTAATTAATTTTTTTCACTACCTAAAATTAATAGTTATAAAGATTGAATTAATTTATATGTAAAATAATTATGAAATATTTATAGTTTTTTAAATTTAATATAACATCTATATTCTTACCCAACCATATTTTGTGAAATGTTAACATCACTCATTTATACATTTGGACTACCACCACCATGAAGCGATGTGATTCATTTTTATATTTTATTATATAATGAATTATTAATAATTTTATATATTTATTAAAAAATATATTCAAAGTTAAGTGTTTATTATTTCAATTAAACTCTAATGAGACATATTCTATAATAAGCCCGTAATTTAATTTATATGATGCATATACTTCCCTTTGAAATATTATATAATGAATTCCTCTATATTGATGTTATTTAATGTTTCAATGTAGTATTTATCCTTTAAATAGTTTGGGTTCAAAATTTATTAAATTCATAAATATTTTTTTTTAAAATCTCACTCTTATATAGGCTTATTCATGCCTGAATTTATGTTGGAAGAATTATATGATCTTACTCCCATAAATAAAATATATTTTATTCTCTTATAGTTATTTTATGTGTTTTCATGTATTTTGGTAAAGCTCAATCTATAAAAAGTATATATTTCCTAAAAACTAACCACATTACTTATTTTATATTGAGAATATTTTTCTTCCATATCAAAATTCATGAAATTTAGTCATTGATATTTTTGTCTACATTTAAATGTATTTAATGATGTTTCTCTACTATATTTGAATTTAATTATTAAAGTTTATAAGTAATCATTTTAATGTTGTTAAAAGAAGTTTATTTTTAGTTTTTGAAAATGTGATAAAGTAATGTTCTTTTGATCACATACCGCATGAATGGACTTTTCCCTCCTTTATAACCATTATTCACTATTTCAATCCCTCAAAAATTTTAACTTATTTTTTAAATATAATCATGCTCCATTAATATAGTAAATTTTAAATAATCAATTAAAATAAAAATCCACTATTTTATAAAGGGTTGAAATAAATATTGGAAATGATTTATAACATTGTTTTTACAACCCAGATACAAAAAATTTATAGAATTTTTTTTAATTTTTTCACATCCACTTTCCTCTCTAATTAATAAAATAAAATACTTTATTTCAAACCTTTATCTTTGATAAACTGATGGTCTTATATCATGGTTTACTGATTTATAAATTATACATTATTTTCTCATTACTCAATTTATTGTGAACAAGTTCTATATCACTATACTTTATTCATCAAACCTTATTTTTAACCCTTATGTCAATTTTTAGGGTATGGATACTATATTTAGTATAATTTGTTATACATAGATTTTTTCTTAATTATAAACCATTTGAATATATGTTTTTAGTTTATGGAAGATAATTATTCTTTCTATTTATTTTTTATGGGAAATATTGATGGTTTATATTATTGAAGCAATACATAAATTATTTTGTTAACATGTAATGTTTAATATATACTATATTCAATATGTGATAATTTAATTGGAAACATGGATGTGATGAGTGGTCTCCAATTATAGAAATATCATTAGTGCATTAATAGGTCTCTTGAGATAACATTTATCCAAATTAGTTTATTTTTTAGTGTATATCTATACATTCTTTGAAATGTCACGTCACAATTCCTTGAAGGTAATGTTCAAGATTTATTCACCCAAAAAATTAATGGCAAGTAATATAGTCCAAAATTATTAATTTCTTTCATTATGATTATAGTTATTACTATCCCTGAGTTTGTCATGTCGATATTTTTAATGGATACATTTCTAACCTCCAGTTTATTATTTAACTTAATTTTTATTGATTATAGGATTTTAAATTTTATTAATTCCTTATCTACTAATGGTAGATTATGTTTTATTAATTCCCATACTTTGTATCTAAGGTCATCATTTATATTTTTTTACATTCCCCGTGATAAGAAGTAGGGATCATTAAATGATCAAACAAGATAATAGAATGTTTTTTATTCTATGTTTTAATTTTACAATGTTTTTTGGATATCAAGTATATACCTTATCTCACAAAAAAACTAAATTGATCAATACTTTATGATCTGATCCATTATATCATATACCAGTTTTATAATATAATTGGTAGATATATGTTATTTGAGTTAGGGTAATTACACACAAGCGCAAGTTCCATACTAATTTACGAATGTTTCTTATATATTTTCTACATTTCTAAAATACTAAAATAGAATAAACAATCTTTTATAATTTTTTATAGAATCCTAAAACTGGATCATTGTGCATTAATTAGAATAGGATGATATATGACCTTAGGTACATCTCCCAATATTCCAGATAATGGAATCTAAAAGTGATGCTATATGGTATGATCATGGAGATATAATTCCCACATATCAGAGTGAATATAATAGTTTAAATAGTAAGAATCACATAAAACTGATAAAATATAAAATAGAAATACTAGAATGTTCAATAAACTATAGAAAACCCATTTTATAAAAATTAATCCTATACAATTCAATGGAATTCATGTATTTAAAAGAGACCCCCAAAAGAGAATCGTATACAATGAGGAACAAAAAGAATAAAAATATTAAATACTATAAAAATGTTTCCAGTAGTCCTAGCTCAATTAGATCTCCCATATAACATTTTAATTAACATAAAAACTATCTTTCATAGAGGTAATTTCCCTTTCCCACCCTACAAACCTAATGATTTCTCAGGCACCCAATGTGGGTCGAGTATGGTGTGAGTAAAACATAATAAGCCACCATTAATAAAATATATAAACATATCTTATCATAGGAATCATGAATAATAATGTATATATTAATTAAAAAAATGAAAACATGATAAATAAATCACCCTTGATTCATAAGGCCTAAAGTGATTCCAAGGGTTAATCATACCCACATCTGCTAGTGTCTCATGTCTATAAGTCATATTTGTCAACAAGCATGAAATCAAATCCTAAGTAGTATCCTATGCATCCAATGTTGTTTGGAATAATATCTATATCATATCTAGTAACCTAGGAATGCATGTTAATCAACAACAACATCTATATCCTAGGAAGTAACTTAGTCATAAATAATCCTCATGTATAAAAAATATATATTGGGTAGTATCTTAGGTATCTAATATCATTAGTCATTACAGAAAGATCCTATGTAGTATCCTAGGAATCTGAAGTCATCAAGTTTCATTATTCATTTTATTTTAGAAACATTATATGTATATAAACTAGATCCTGATAAGCATCAAATAAATATACAATCATTTATTATATCACCAAAATTATTAGGAAACCTCTTATGTCTCCTATTAAATTCTAGTATTTAGTAAAAATCAACCCCACATCACATGGTGGTTGTCTAAATAGTCTTAGTACTCATCAAAAAAAAGCTTAAAACCTGGAATAGGTATTATTAAAATAAAACCCACTAAAAAAATTTATTTCCATTTTGGGTCAACAAGTAGTAATTTTTTTTGACCACACATCCCATATAGTAAAAAATTTAAAATACTTTCGGGTATAGTTTAAGGACCACCTATTATATACTCATTGAAATATACTCAATGAATAATGAAAAAAAATTCAATATCTTATAGTGTAAACCAAAGAAACTCAGAATAACCATAAAATGGGGCGTAAATTGAAGAAAATGGTGTCAATAATAAAAATAGTGAATGAAATAGTAAAAAAGTTGTAATGGAGTGTTATCTTTAAGTCAAGCTAGACATGGGAAAAAATAGTGCATGATTACACCATGATGTGAGAGATAAATCACTAATGAATTGAAGACAATGGAATGAGATTTGGGTTGTGTTGTTCCTAGATGAATAGAAAAAATGAAAATAGGGGGATTAAGGGTTATAATTAGAGTGATGAATGTTGGTAACTTCACAATTTTTTATAGCATTATAGGTCACATGATTTTTCCAAATTTTTTTCTAAATCGTGTATCAGCCACATCATTCCAACACAAGATCCAAACCCCACACAAATGGACTTCATAGTTTAGTAAGATCTTTACCAACCATAAAAATAACCATTTATAAAACAATATTATTTCACATGTTTTTATAGAGACATCACAAGGTTAGGGTCTCCTTACCCAATTATGTCTTACATTCATACAGTTTCATGAATCATTAATGTTAACTACTTTCTAATGTTGTGCCTGACATGAAATATATATATCCATAATTTCATGCATCAATAACTAGAAACGATCCCTGAACAAGTCCACCCCCCTTAGTTATTCAATCTATTGATAAAATATAAAAACCCAAGTCATGGAATAATTTTAAACAAGACCATATATCATGAAGGTCTATGGTTTTATATCCAATATTAGTATAAAACATTAAAATTTATGTATTTGTAATGTATTTAATAATAAGAGGAAAATAATATTATCACATGTTTCATATCGTTAAGGAATTTCATTTTGTTAGACTAGTGCTTTTTATATATCTATGTATATATAATTATTTTTCCCTCGAGATGGAGTGGTGATAGTGTGTCTCGGGACACCATAATTAATATATTAAAAATATAAAAAAAATAATTAAGAACACAAGTGAATTATTTTGGGTTAAATGGTTTTCCATTTATTATCGAGCTTAGATGGTAAAACTATGACCATAGATGATTATGGGAGGTGGGGTTTTCCATAGGCATTCCCTAGATGTAATGACCTAATATTTATTAGTAACATTTGTTACTAAATAAATGTGTGTTGTATTATATTATATATAATTATACACCTAAAAAATGTAGATAAACCAAAAAAACATTATCCCATTAATAAATATCATTACATTTTTCATCTTTGAATCAAACGAAAATTCCAAACATTACAATTAGAAAAAAAAATAAAAAATAAAAATGTCACAACGGAAGGTATGGATCACCCCAATCTGCTAGAATGACCTCTCCCATACCACCACTATGGAAATGAAAAAAATAGTAAACATATAAATATCCTTCAAAATGAATATATATAACATTGGATGGAATGTTATTGAATATTGAGTGAAATAATTATGTGGTGTTCATAAGAGGTATTGTTGTCATTCGAATAGTAATGTGACTATTAGAATTGTGACCTAATTGTTGGGAATAATAACCAAACAGTTAGAAATGGTAACATAACCACTTAAATAGTAATCTTCCCTCAAAATAAAAAATCATGATATAAATAATATTTATCATGGGTAATATAGGTAAATATAAATATTATAATAAATATCATGGTTAAAAACTCAACGAATATAAAGTCACGTTTGTTAAAAATAGTATTTTAATGAATTTCAAAAAAAAATGATGTCAAAAAATAAAAAATATCTATAATAGAAATTTATTTTTATAAATTTAATATAATTTTTTGAATCATCATGTAAAAAAAATTTAAGGGTGAATTTTTAGTAATTTTCTAAAAAACATCAATGTTTAGGTAAATAGTAAAAAAAATATTTTTTCATAACCAGTGGAGCTTAAATTAATCCATTCATGAAGTAATCTTGACATAATAATTTTAAAATTTTTTTTTTGATAAAAACATTAATTTGATGAATTATTCATTAAAACTCAATAAACATAATTCACATTCATAAAAATCATTTTCTAAAACCAAAAGTCAAAAGTATTTCCTTAAAATAACAATTTTTCTTCTTTCCAATTTCATTTTTAATAATCTATGTGAATTAAAATATTAAAGGGTTTTAATTTACTAAGATAATTATTTTATATATTTATATGATTTATATTGTAAAAAATCACTATTATAAGTTTTACATTTGATATAATATTTTATTCAATATTTTTTTCCAAAAATACACCACACGTCAAGTATAAATAACCTCTCCCCCAAGAAAATAACTCCTCTCACACATTCCAAAGGAAGAGTTCCACTCAAGTACTCTCTTAATACCTTATAATCCTTAGGTACATTATGTTGTAAACCATCACCATTCATCAAGGGTGTCTACTGATGTACATGATAAGTCACACTAATGAAAGAGTAATTTTTTTTCAAACTCTTCTCTCATTTTCATATTCTCTCTCATTTATCAATTTCTCCCAAAATAAAATACTCTAATATTAAAATAGGTAGATATATAAAATTATATTAATTATATCATCCAACTGTAAAAAAATTATATATTTTTTGTGTAATTTTATTTTTCCTTTTTCTTCATATTAGGATAATCTTCCCATTAACGGTTAATTAACCTCCAATGATGATGTTTCCATATGATTTACCTGACACTAGTGTTATTGATGGTTAAAACAAATTATTTATTGTATATAAATTCTTAATATATTTATTTTATTCTTCTGAAATTTATTCAAATTATGTATAAATTTTGTTGAACGAAATTGCAAATTTGAAGAAAAATTTTAAATTGATTTGGAAAACATATTATCAAGACCATAAAATTTCATCAAGTAGAGTTAAGACATATAAAAATTATTATAATTGATAAATATAGAAACAACTAGTATAATTAACTTATTTTATAATATTCTAATAAACCTATATTTTTTATTCAAGTGACATAAAAGTGATGAAATAAATAGGGAATTAAGGAAAGAGGATTATTGAACCTAAATACCTTTAATTGGGTTATCCCTAATTCACATAAATTTCAGTATGTATATTCCAATAAAATTGATTAAATATCATTTAATTATTCTTCCATTTCATTTTTAGGATATAATTAAATCACCTTGATTTATAATCCAAGTACATAGCTTTTCTAAAAATAAATTTTCTTCCAAGACACATGTTTTAATCTTCTTGAGTTATTTATTTTTCACTAAAAAATATGATGAATATGCCAACTATTTTTTCCATTATTAAATTGGGAGCTATAATTTTATTCATTGAATTATACATGATGGACTCCTTATGAAACCCATTCCATAAAATGGGTTATTTAATGACTATTATTATTAAACATTCTATGTGCCATGCATGATTACGTAATTTTTATAATTTGAAGGGTGGGACCACAATTATATATCCCTCCAATGAATTGGATACTATGATTTATCTCATGGGATAATTAATAGTAATTAATAATGTAATGTTATCTTTATTCCTAATAAGGATGTTATGATTATACACTTTTGTTATGTGTGAACATGATGTTATCTTTGTTCAAAAGTACGTGTTATATTTGAACACTATGACATAATGTTTCATTTTTATGATTTACCACATTTCATTCCTTTATAAATTGTTTCTCTCATGATGTTGATGATTATCATATGAATATGATAAATTGATTTGTATTTTTCTCACCAACAGATTCTGGTTTCATGTCTGTTATTCCACCACTTACTGGGATTTTAGATAACCCCTTTAATTGATTTATATAATCAAGTGACTACACGTACTAAAGAGAACATGTTGTTTTAAAAGGATAAAGAAGAAGTATTTTGATAAATGTTTATTTTTTTCTATGTATAAGTGATTTATATTCCTGAATTTCCTAAGATTTTAAACTCTCTAATCCTTGAATGTATAACAATTTTGTTTTTTATCTTTAAAATAAATCCATAGTCATGTATGAAAAACATTATTCTCAATATTTGGTACCAGAGGTACGGTTTAGTTAATTTGGGAATTATATTATAGAGAATTAGTGAAAACCCATAGGATAAGTATAATTATATGTAAAAAGGAAAAAAATATTTGTTTATAAGGAGTATAATCAAATGGATCCCATAAGATATAATATTATACATGATTTAAAAAAGAAAAAAAATTATTTATTCATTATTTATAGTCATAGATTTTGTTCAAACCATTTCTATTTCAGAAAACAATGGAAACAAAGGGAAACGAGGAAGGAATCCTATAGAAGGTACAATCTAATGATTTACTGAATGATATCCCCAATTCCATGGGAGGTGGAGTTCAACACATCCTTGAAATGGTTACCCAATTATTTCAAGCTACGAATAATAACCTAAACCATGTAGAAGATATTACTTCACCTAAGAAGGATAAACTATATATTGAGTCCTTTATACAGTCTGGACAACCAACAATTAGTGGATATTCCAATAAACTTCTGATGTAATAGTGATTTAACACAATGGATAAGATATTTTCTATGCTCCTCTATTCTGAGAATGCGATTCTTTCTCTCAACATTTATCTCTTAGTTGATAAGGTTGATCAATGGTGGGTGTTGATTAAGAACACCATACTGAAGGATTCAATGCAAGACATGGAGTGGGAAGATATTATGAAAATATTTCATAATAAGTATTTCCATATAACTCTATGAAAAAATATGAAGGGATAATTCATAGAGTTGAAGATAATTAATGGAAAATATATGATTACTTATGAGGATAACTTAACAAATATTACAACACACACCTTCAGATATCATATCTATAACAATAAAAATATATAAAGATTCTACAGTGGATTAAAATCACTCATTCTGAAGGCTCTATATACCCTATAATTTTGGAATTATTAATATTTGGATTGATATACTCTCAATGTAGAGATGGATTTTAGTGAATGATTCAATGGTTATTGATATAAGAATATAATAATTGAGTTTCAAGTTGGTGGGTCAAATGAAAAAGGTGGAAATATGATAAAACCACCCATGTGTACAAAATTTTGGAGGAAACATCATGGGAATTTTCTTAGAGGGATAGGTAAATTATTCAAGTATGGTAGAGAAGGCCATCAAGCTCATGAATGTCATAATTTTATGAAGAAGTTAGAATACAAGATGGGGGAATTGATGAACTCTCTTATATGAAACCTATGGTTCAGTTATAACTCAATAGGTAACAAGGGAACTACACAATCTAATGGAATTAAATAGGGATCCTTGAGATTAATTAGTATCAACAACCACCAAATCCAAAGGATAAAGGGAATTATTATGCCATAACTACTATTGAAGTGATTTTAAAATGAAGTCATACAAGGTAAAATTCATATTCCTTTATGAATATGAAAGGTATTATTTTATTTAGGTTTTATTCATTACTTTGAATCCTTCATGTTTTCTGGAATTCTTGAATATCATTCATGATATCTTGAGGTAGATATATCTATAAAAACACTAAGTGGTGCAATCATTTCAACCCAACTCTTGGAATCTTCACCTATAATATTCTGTAGGAAGATTCTTCTTGTGAATCTCATAATCCTTCCATTGGGGTAATTTAACACTATACTGGGCATGAATTGGATCTCATTTAATTTAGAATTAATGAACTATTAAGAAATGTAAATATTTATCTATATTTTGAACCATCTAAATCTCCTCTACAAATGAAAGAAAGATCATGAATCTCCTTCAGAAAAATCCCTCATTGTTGTTGGTGATGATGGTCTCTAAATAATAATACCTGTCCCAAATGGATCAAACAAATATATATATCAACTGATAGTAAAGGATAGTTGTTAGAGAATATATTGATATATCTCATGAAGAGTTACCTTGAATAACCCCATATCATGAGGTATATTTATTAATAGAGCTCATGTCCTAGGACCCTACTATATATAAATTCCATACCAGATGGCCCCAATTGAACTGGAGGAGTTAAAGAATAATCTATAATGGTATTTCGAGAAATGGTTCATACACCCTTGTACATAACCTTAGGGTGAACCGGTTCTCTTTATCAAGAAGGATGGAACAATTTGGATGTGTATCAAATATTAGGAGCTCAAAAAGTTCAACATAAATAAATGGTATCCTCTTCCCAGGATTTATGAATCATTTGGTAAATAACTTAGGATCTTAGTAATTTTCAAAGGTGGATCTTCATTCTAGATATCAATAGTGTAAGGTTAACAAAGAATATATTCAAAAAAACGACTTTTTGTACAAGGTAAGGACACTGTGAGATCAGAGTGATGCCCATCATATTTACTATTTCCCTTAAAATATTCATGAATTTAAATAATATAGTATTTAGAGACTACCTTGATAAATAATTGTTAGCCTTTTTAGAAGATATTATCATTTACCCCAAAAAAGGGAAACTAGAAGATAATCTCAGGATTTTTTTGTCCAAATTAATGAATGATAAAATTTATAATATGTTTGGTAAGTGTGGTTTTTAGATGTATAAAGTTAAATTAATAGGGTACATGATCACAAGTTATGGAATGTTTAGGGACCCTTTAATGACAAATGAATTTGAGGAATTGACCAAACCCACTAGTGTCACCAAAATCCATAGTTATGTAAACATACATGGGTATAACCAATGTTTTATGAGAAATTATTCATGATTATCTATCCCACTAAAAAAGATAGAATGGTTCAGGGTAAAGTATATCTAGATAGAATAATGTGAGGAAATAAATAAAGATGTCAATAATAGGCTAATCACTATACCTATAATAACACTATGATCTAATGGAGATGGTTTTATTACATAGAGAGATGGTTCAAAAACTCCTGGAACGTTCACTAATACATAATGACAATGTGATAGTCTATACTTCTTGATAATTGAAGATACATGAGGAAACCTCCAGATGAATGATCTGGAGTTAGCAGTAATGATCGTTACCTAAAACATATGGCAGAATTATCTATATAGTGGAAAATGGGACATATATACCGATAATAAGTGTCTAAAATATATATTTACACTAAATGATACCAACATGAATCAGTGAAAATGATTAAAGATAATAAAGGATTATGATTAATCAATTTACTCAAAGTGTTTAGTATGTCATAAAGTTAAATAATAGAGATAAAAGTCATGGGTTATGATGAAAAAATTCCCTATAACCATATAGAAATGGGAGAACATAACCATAGACATTTCCACTGATCTCCTGAATAGATATTTCTAGTATATTTATTTCATGAAGTTGGATATAGAATTGGATTTCATGGGTATGATTTGTTTGTCACAGCTAACAGGAGCCAGTTATCGAGGTCATGGAATAGGATACCACCAAATTCCCAAACCGAGGCACGTGGGTCTGTAGCATAGGGACAATGTTGGGGATCCATTCAATTCTAGTAGGGATATTCTATTATTGTGATTGGTTGGGTCATAGAGCCCATGTTATTATGATTATCTATAATGAGTAGGAAATAAAGGATGTGGATGGAACACCATGACATACGCATCAGCATTAGAATGGATCTCCCACATGAGGTTAGTGTGACCCACATGTTGGTGGTATTGTAATAAAATCATGTTGAGCTCCATAGGGAGGAGTTTCTAGTAATGTATAAAAATATGAGATCCTCCAACCACTGTTACCAGGTGACCCATGATATGTCTAAGGAGATGGTGTAATGGTTTATGGGTAGTTGCAGGCTATGGAGGGATATGACTAGACTACAGAGGAAATGATTTGAGGAGTGATATTATTATTTTAAAATATTTCTCAAGTAATATTGAACATATATGTGATTCATTCCATCATATAATTATATCTTTTGGTTGAGTTGGGTAATCCAATTAAGACATTATCCCATCATATAAAACAAAACGTTTTGATAGGGAGTAATTATGCTAAGTCACATATATGTTTGTAGTGTGTGATAGTGGTAAGTGGACAAAGTTTCTCATGAGACTTATTGGTTATCATGATGAAAACATATGACATCATCTTTGGAATGGAGTGTAATTCCACAGTACATTCCAAGATGAATTTTCATCTTCTGTATGATAGATTCCTTCAGATTTGTGTGAAGATATTATTCTTTCTGAGTGAATGATATATCAGGGATGACTGAGTTGGTCTTGTGAGTAGGAAGATGTAACCTATCACTCATAAATTGGAGTGTTTTTTTCCTTGTAACAAAGGGATATTTGGGAATGTAGAATCCATCAGTAATTAAGTACTACATGGATTTATTCCCTTAATATGTTCTAGGACCACTTATGATGTGGGATTTAGACATATGCATTGACATGAACCCATGGGAAACATCGATATCTGTTGCGGAATATCATATGGCCTCTATTGAGCTCTAGGATATTAGGGTAAATTTTGAGGCCCTTTGAAAGAAAATAAAATATCATTCTCATATTTCCCCTTGGTAGCTCTAGTTCTTTCATGAAAAATTTGGATCGTAGATTGATGATTGTTTTTTATTATTAGCAATTAATTCAAGTAACTGTGAAGAACAAGTACCCCTTGTTGAGGATTAATTACCACTTTGACCATTTGAATTTTTTTATTTAATTATCAAATATCGATATATGGTCTGACTACAACCAGATGAGGGTTCATGAGGATGATATTTTGGAGAAAACATTCTAATTTCGCTATAGACACTATGAGTACCTGGTAATTCATTTCAATGTGATGAATTCTGCTTTTATGTTCATTTATCTTCTAAAATACATCTACCATCTTTACATGGAAAAATATGTAGTCATCTTCATCAATGAAATAATTTAACACTCTAGGTCAATGAAGGAGCATGTGGAGCATCTATATTTAAACAATCACATACTATAGGATCCCAAGATTTATGGTATACTCTCAAAGTTATAGTTTTGGATCTATGAGGTATACATGTTGTGGAATTTCACTTTTGAGAATGGTTTATTTATGAACCCTGTAGATATTTGTGCAGTGCTTTATTAGGAACCACCCACGAGCGTGATTATGGTACAAAGTTTCTATGGTGTGGTGAGGTTCTATAAGAGGTTCGAGGATGACTTACCTAGGATAACAACATTTATGAATGCCCTAAAATGGAACAGAAAGATTTTTTTGGGATATGTTTTGTCATAGATCCTTTGAGGACATGAGGCTGAGGTTGACCAATACTCTTGGGTTGATAAAATGGTAGGAAGTTGTGTTTACGTAGTGTTTTTCAATTCCACTTGAGCTAGTATTGGTTTCATGTTGACATAGAGGAATCTAGTGATTACATATTGGTTGAGGGAGTTGATACCCAATGATAAGTACTACATGACTCATGATTGAGATTTAGAAGTGGTAGTATTTTATATAAAGATTTAGAGGCACTATCTTCTGGGAGAGAATTTTGTGTTTTACTCAAACCATGAGATTATCTGGTACATATTAAATTAGAGATATAATAACCCATGACAAAGTGATTTTTTGGAGTTCATATTATAATATGACATAGATAAAGTCTATACTTCTTGGTAGGGATACATGGTGGTAGATTCCATGAGCTAGAAGTCTAATTCTCACTTAGTATAAGAGGCATTAGAGAATTTAGACCCACTACTAGAAATATGGGCTTTTGAGCCCCTTAACCTATAGCGACCTCCATTGGCAGTCGCTATAGGTTACCAATAGCGACTGCCAATGGCGGTCGCTACATTTCCTTAAAAAAAGAGGGATTTCGAGCCCCCTCCTCTCACAAAGTTCCCCCCCCCCCAAATTCCCCCTCCCGTCGCCCACGCTCTCCCTGGCGCTGTGCGCACTCCCCGCCGCTCTGCCCTCCCCGCCGCCCCGCCCCCCGCCGCCCCGCCCCCCGCCGTCCCGTCCTCACCGTCGCGCCCTCCGCCGCACCACCCTCCAGCCGACCCCCCTCTGCCGGCCCCACCCTCCACCTGCCCTGCCCTCCTCCGGCTGCCCTTCGGCCGCCCTCTGGCCGCCCTCCACCCTCCGGCCACCCTCCAGCCGCCCTCCACCCTCCAGCTGCCCTTCGGGCACCCTCCGACCGCCCTCCGACCACCCCCTGGCCTCCGACTGCCCTCCAGCCACCCTCCGTCGGCCCCGTCCTCCTCCGGCCACCCTCCGCCCTCCGGCTGCGGCCGCCCTCCACCCTACGGCCGCCCTACGGCCTCCCTCTACCCTCGGGCCTCCCGCCACATGACTCCGGCAGCCCGGCAGCCCTTGGGCAACCCTCTGGAAGCCCTCGAGCAGCCCTCCGACCACCCTCTGGCCTTCAGCCTCCAGCCCCTCCAGCCTCCGACCTCCACCCTCGGCCCTCTTCCCCCTCGTCCCTCCCCCCAGCACCCGACCCCCCCCCCCCCCCCCCCCCGCACCCCGCCAACCCCCGTCCCCTTCCTCTTCGTCCCCTCCCTCGTCGCACCAGCTCTGGCACCGACTCCCCACCGCTACCTCTCCTCTCACTGCACCGCCTTTGGCTCCCCTCCCTTCTAGGTTTGTAGCGAAATCAGGTATGACATGGGATTTCACTTACATTATTATTTTATAAATGGTTCACAAACAATTAATTAGTATTTATTTAAAATATATTTGATATGAAAAATGAAAATGTAATAAGTCTTCTGTAAATGTTTGTTATAGGGATCTTATTATGGATAAGAGTTGGATTGATCGTCCAAATCGGTCATCTAGAGAGTATTTCAATGGCATTATGCAGTTTATTGACTTGACTAGATGATTTCAAAGTGACTATATTAGTTGTCCATGTATAAAATGTGCTAACAGATATCAATTCACATGAGATACTGTGAGGGAGCACCTATTGTTTAAGGATTTCTGAGAAATTATAAGAGTTGGACTCGTCTTGGAGAAGAATATGTTCGTTGTGAAAATACAGATACAGTTCAGATGCATGTTGATGCAAGGATGAATGATCCAATGCATGAAATGCTAACTGAAATGGTACGTGGGTTGGATCCTGAAGGCATTGACATCCAGAATATTGAGACTGGTGAGATAAAGCTTCGCTCTGGTGAAGATTGTGATTCGAGGAGGTTTTATGAAGCAATGGATGATGCAAATATAGAATTATATCCTTGATGTACTTATTTAAATAAATTGTCGTTTATCATGGAGTTTTTGCATTTGAAGACTTTGAATCATTGGTCAGACACATCATTTGACATGCTGTTGGTGTTATTGAAAAAGGTTCTTCCTGTCAACGATAAGATTCCCGAGTCGTATTACCATGCTCGTAAGCTGACAGAGAACTTAGGTTTTACATATGATACCATAGATGCATGTGAAAACAACTATATGTTGTTTAGAAAGGAAACTTCCAATTTGGATATTTGTACGGTTTTTGGTGCTTCCAGGTGGAAAGAGAACAACGGAAATCAGACTCATCAAAGTTAGATTGTGATACAGGGGAAACCGATTGTCGTAAAGCAAATGCGTTACTTTCCCCTTAAACCAAGGTTGAAAAGATTTTTTATGTCATCTAAAGTTTATAATTTAGTGAGATGGCATGCAGAAAGAGTTCATGAAAGTGATATGTTAACCCACCTAGTAGACTTTCATGCATGAAAGGATTTTGATAAGAGACATCCCGACTTCTCCAAAGATGTTCCTAATGTCCGATTGGGATTTGCAGCAGTTTGTTTCAATCTAATCAATTCTATGGTTGGTGCAACTCATATCACATGGCCCGTGGTGTTGGTTCCGTATAATCTTCCTCCGTGGCTTTGTATGAAGCAACAATTTATATTACTTTCCACTCTTATTAATGGACCTAAAAGTCTGGGGGATAAGATTGATGTTTACCTTCAGCCATTGATTTATGTGTTGAATGAATTTTGGGGCGATGGTGTGATGAATTATGACTGTGAAACAAATGAAATGTTCAAACTGCATGCTGCTTTATTGTGGACAATCAATGACTTCCTAGCTTATGCGAATTTATCAGGCTGGAGTACGAAAGGGGAATTTTCTTGCCCTTGTTGCAACAAAAGTAAAAAATCTGTTTGGCTTAATCATTCCAAAAAATGGGCATACATGGGTCACAGACGTTTTCTCCCCCCTCAGCAAAGGTTCAGAAAGGAAAGAGTGG
Organism: Viscum album; assembly: GCA_963277665.1. NCBI lineage: Eukaryota > Viridiplantae > Streptophyta > Magnoliopsida > Santalales > Viscaceae > Viscum > Viscum album. The sequence continues at coordinate 650,336,944 of OY728150.1, forward strand.
CATTTGATGGTTCTAGAGAGTTCAGCCCAGCACCAAAGATCATGACAGGAGTCGAAATGTTATCACAGATTGAGGAAGAAAACATCCCCATGGTATATGAAATTCAGGATTTGGTGGCTCCTCCGGTACGTAATATTCGAGCTGCGGGTAAGCAGTGCAGTCAGAATTGGAAAAAGAAAAGTATTTTTTATAGTCTTCTTTATTAGAAAACTAACATGCGGAGGAATAATTTGGATGTCATGTACATTGAAAAAAATGTTTGTGATAACATATTGTGGACCATTTTAGGTGTCAGTGGGAAATCAAAGGACCATATTAATGCACGCCGTGATTTGGAAGAAATGGGTTTAAGGAAACCGTTGCATTTACAGTTTGCTGAGGGAAACAAGGCATATATGCCTGCTGCATAGTATACAATGACTACAAAGGAAAAAGAGACATTTCTTTCCATTTTTATGATTCTCATGGTGCCTGATGGTTACTCTTCTAATATTTCAAAGTGTGTGAATCTGACGAGCAAGACATTGCAAGGGTTGAAAAGTCATGACAATCACATATTACTTCAGCAGTTGATTCCAATCACAATTTGTGATTGTTTATCTCCCAATGTTGTTCAACCGTTGATTGAGATGAGTAATTTTTTAGACAGCTTTGTTTAAGAAATCAATGAATGAGTGATTTAAAAAGTTTACAGGACCGAATTGTACTCACACTTTGTCACTTTGAGATACTATTTCCCCCCTCATTTTTTGATGTTATGGTCCATTTGACAGTGCACCTAACAGATGAAGTAATGGCTACTGGTCCAGTTCAATTCAGGTGGATGTATCGTATTGAGCGGTATTTGAGTACATTGAAACGATTTGTATGCAATAGAGCTCGTCCGGAGGCATCAATAGCCAATGGTTATTTGATGGATGAGTGTACTACTTTTTGTGAAGAATATATTATGGATGTTGAAAAAAAAATAGATAAGCCCTCTCGGATTCAGGATGGTCCAGTTGGAGAAGGAACCACATATAATATGGACAACATCGAGTGGATACAAGCGCATCGATATATCTTGTTCAATGCTCCATCAGTTGCACCATTAATGCAGTAAGTATCTTATCACTTTTATTGTTTAACTTTTACATGTTTTGTTTGCATATGTTGATCATTTAAACAATTCGGTATCATTTTCAGAAAACACATTAATGAGATAAAAGAAGAGATGCATCGTGCGACTGAGTTGCACATTCAACAGTGTCATTATGCGTCATTTCATGATTGGTTCAAGGATTATGTACGCATAAATTCATTTTCATTATGAGTGAAGTATTATAATAATTTCTTTCATCATATATCATTATTTAATTCTATGAATTATGTAGGTTTATAAGCTGAGGGAGTTAGGGGACCCCACGCTAACTGAAGAATTTTTCCGACTGGCTGAGGGTTCGTCTATAACGGCTCGTCGTTATAAATCTATAGATGCTAATGGTTTTCGATTTCACATTAAAGATGTTGACGACAAACGAGCAAAAAAAAATAGTGGAATCGGTTATCCATTTTTCGAATCTGGTTATTACTATGGTCAATTGATAGACATCATTGAAGTTGTATACACACATGGGTTGAAGTATATATTGTTAATGTGTAATTGGGTTAATCCAGTGCGTGGATGTAAAGTCGATCAATATCAGTTTTCATTGGTGAATTTTAACTATATGTTCTACAGAAATGAACGAGTTGATAATGAACCTTTCATTTTGACATCACAAGTGGAACAAGTATTCTTCATTACTTTGCCTTAGAATCCAAGTTGGCAAGTTGTTGTCAAAATGTCTCGGCGAGGAGTGTTTGTATTTGAACAAGATGAACCTGAGACTGTTCCTTTTGTTTCCCAACAGCTTGATCAACATACCGTAGTTCAACGTGAAGAAGATATTTATTGGGTCAGAGCGGCTGTTGAAGGAGAAACGGTCGATTTTCATGATTAATGAAAGGTATAATTGTTTTCCCACTATTACGCTTAATATATCATAAATTATATAAATATTTTATAAATCCTTGTAAGTTTTAATCCTCACTTTTGGTAGTTTATTCAGTTATAAATATTTAGGGTGATTTAGCTCATGTTATATTGATGTTATTGTTAGTGTATCTTCTCATTGAGGTATTCTTCTTTTGATTCATGTGCTGTTTGAATTTTTATTAATTCAATTTGAAATTTGGCTATGCATTTATTGGTTTTGTACATAATTTGTATATCTATTTTTTTGAACTCTATAATTTTTTAAAATTCATTTATAACTAATTATTCAATCCCTTTTTGTTTTCCATGACTGCAAGCTTGTCAGGGGAAGTGCCAGAAGATCCACATCATCCATCTGAGGCATTTACATATCAGGGTCGAGGTATGTTGGAATGTCATTGTCTCTATTTTTTATGTATTTAATAAACATTTATATATATATATATTTATAACATCTGTCATTTTGTATATAAAATTGTTTTCAACAGGATCAGACTCGAATGCTTCTTCCTCTCGCAGGAGAGGCCCTGGTCATGGCATATTATCATGGAATTCCGACAAGACTTTTGATGTTTCATTTGATGATGTATTTCATCCTGTGGGAGGGAATGCCCCTGCATTTATTCATCAGTTGGGTCATATCATACGTGATCCACATTGATTTCCATTGACCACTCCTGACTGGGCTTCTATCCCTCAGGACACATTAGATTTTCTTTGGCGGGAGGCTCAGGTAAGAAGACCATTTTACTTTATTCTTTATGTATAAAAAACAATAACATATGTTATTTTTTTATTTAATATAAAAATTTGACAGTATGTCCCGATGATTTTCTGCCATTGTGTATGAGAAAATGCCGTAAGATGTGGAATGACTATAAAGGAAAAGTAAAGAGGGACCACTGGGTACCAAATGTGGGTGCCCCAGACATTCTGGAAAAAGTCCCGAGTGGTGTCCTCCTGGCTTAGTGGCGTGATTTAGTTTCATATTGGTCTACTGAGGGTGTTGTGGTTTGTATATTTATTTTGATATATATATTTTTCAAGAATGTGTGATTTGTTTGATATTTGAATGAATTGAATGTAGGATGTGTCTACACGCCATTCTGAGAATCGAGCGTTGCAGGGACCACCTCACAGGCTCGGGACTCATCACGTGTCTCAGATCCAACATGAGGTATTTATTATTCATTTTTTAAATTTTTTAATTAATACAGTTTTGTGTTTATATTCTATTCATATATAGTTGCGGGAGCAAGGTGCACCAACTGAAAAAATGTCGGTGTGGATGCGTACTCGTGATCGCAATGATCCAGAGGCTGCAACATTGATAGAAAGTGCTTGTAATTATTTAGAATACTTACATACAATCTGTATATTAATATATTTATATATATTTAAATATTTCACAGGCTCAATTTGATGTTGAATTAGAACATCTGCCAGAGGACCAGCGACAGCTTCCCATGCGAAGGGATGAGATATTTCATCGCATCATTGGTCTGGATGGGTATGGATATAGTTTGACCTATGGAACAAGGATTCCTCGTTCTATAGTGTCACGTGCTGCAGTTATCGGTCTTGTTGTTGCTCAGATGACACAGCAGTTGTCAGAGTTCGAGGCACGGCTGCGGGCTTCCGAGGAGGCAAATGCGCAATTGGCTGCTGAGGTTTGAGCACTACAGGAATATGTGCATCCAGATGGTGCAGGGGATCACACGACGCAGGTTTATACTGTATTTATTTATTTAATTTAAATTATTTTTCTTATGAAAATATTCATAATGTTTATTTGTTGTAGGCCCCTCGCCCACCCGATGGAGGTTAGTGATGAACACGCACGACACATCATATTCACGAGGTGTGTTTCTGGTTTTAATGGCGGGGTTGTTATTGATATTTATGTTGGGTTTCTACTAAGTTTTTTTTTGTGATTTGGGGCTATCATGTGTGTTTTGGCCTCATGTAATGTTTTTTTGCACGAATTGAAGTAACCATGAAACTGATTATTGATTTGGATATTTTAAGTTCATTTAATTTTTAATGTTTAGAATTTCATGTTCTGTACTATTTTTGAAAAAAATACGTGATTCCTAATATAAATCATTAAACTTGTTTTTAATGAATGAGCTGAGTTCACTATTTGTAGTCCCCAGCCTACCTCGGACAGCCCTCCCCGCACTTCAGACAGCCCTCCCTGCACCCCGGACTGGCCCCCCACCCCAGACAGCCCCCCCCCCCACACACCCCGGACAGCCCTCCCCGTAGTCTGGACAGCCCTCCCCGCACCCCGGACAGCCCTCCCGCACCCCGGACAGCCTTCCCGGCACTCCAGACAGCCCTCCCCGCACCCCAGACAGCCCTCCCCACACTCCAGACAGCCCTCCGCGCACCCCGGACAAGCCCCCCCACCCCGGACAGCCCCCCCACCCCCCCCCCCCCCCCCCCCGCACCCCGGACAGCCCTCCCGCACTCCGGCCAGCCTTCCCTACACTCCAGACAGCCCACCTCGCACCCCAGACAGCCCTCCCGCACCCCGGACAGCCTTCCCCGCACTCCAGACAGCCCACCCCGCAACCCGGACAGCCCTCCCGCACCCGGGACAGCCCTCCCGCAACCCAGACAGCCTTCCCCGCACTCCGGAATGCCCTCCCCGCACCCCGGACAACCCTCCCGCACCCCGGACAACCCTTCCGCACCCCGAATAGCCTTCCCCGCACACCGAACAGCCCTCACCGCACCCCGAAACAACCTCGGAATTCCATGAAACTGTACTACAACATCCTTTGTGTGATTTTTGAAATGGTCGGGCAGACGACACGTCAATCGGAGGTGTCGTTTGACTGCGGTGACCAGAAACACGTTTCTGGTGTCACAAAACTCCAAAAACGGTGTGAGGTGGTCGAATTCGGAGAAAATGTGCTCTGAATGACCTAAAACCACACAAAAACATTATGAATATTATTCGTGACGTGTAGGAGGAGACAGAGAGCCCATCGGAGGTGCGGTGCGCGTGTTATGTCCAAGTGTGTCGTTTTCAGCAGCTCGGCGCTCGCTAAAACGGCGCGTTGGGGGGTCAAAACCACCAAAACAACCACGAAATACCATGAAACCATACGACAACATCCGTACTGAGATTTTTGAAATGGTCGGGAAAACGACACGTCAATCGAAGGTGTCGTTTGACCGCGGTGACTGAAAACGCATTTCCGGTGTCATTAAACACCAAAAACGGCGTGAGACGGTCGAATTCAGAGAAAATTTTGCTTTGAATGACCTAAAACCACACAAAAACATTAGTAATATTATTCGTGATGTGTAGGAGGAGACAGCGTGCCCATCGGATGTGCGGTGCGCGCGTTACGTCCGAGAGTGGCGTTTTTAGCAGCTCGACGCGCGCTAAAACGGCGCGTTGGGGGGTCAAAACCATGCGAACGGCCTCAGAATTCCATGAAACCGTATGAAAACAGCCGTTGTAAGATTTTTGAAATGGTCGGGCAGATGACACGTCAATCGGAGGTGCCGTTTGACCGCGGTGACAGGAAATGCATTTCCGGTGTCACAAAACACCATAAACTGTGCGAGACGGTCGAATTTCAGAGCGAACGTGCTCCGAATGACCTGAAACCACACGAAAACATTAGTAATATTATTCGTGATGTGTAGGAGGAGACGATGCACCCATCGGACGTGCGGTGCGCGCGTTACGTCCGAGTGTGTCGTTTTCAGCAGCTCGGCGCGCGCTAAAACGACGCGTTGGGGGGTCAAAACCACCCGAACGACCTCCGAATGCCATGAAACCATACGACAACAGCCGTTGTGCGATTTGTGAAATTGTTGGGTAGACGACACGTCAATCGGAGGTGCGGTTTGACCTCGGTGACCGGAAACGCGTTTCTGGTGTCATAAAACACCAAAAACGGCGTGAAACGATTGAATTTGGAGCAGACATTCTCTGAATGACGTGAAACCACACGAAAAAATTAAGAATATTATTCGTGACGTGTAGGAGGAGACGGCGCACCCATCGGACATGCGGTGCGTGCGTTACGTCCGAGTGTGTCGTTTTAAGCAGCTCGGCCCGCGCTAAAACGGCGCATTGGGGGGCCAAAACCACCAGAATGACCTTGAAATTCCATTAAACCATACGACAACAGCTGTTGTGCTATTTGTGAAATGGTCAGGTAGATGGCACGTCAATCGGAGGTTCCGTTTGACCGCGGTGACCGGAAACGCGTTTCCGGTGTCATAAAACACCAAAAACAGCGCGAGACGGTCAAATTCATAGAAAATGTGCTCTGAATGACATGAAACCACACGAAAACATTAGAAATATTATTCGTGATGTGTAGGAGGAGACTGCGCACCCATCGGACGTGCGGTGCGCGCGTTACGTCTGACTGTGTCATTTTCAGCAGCTCGGTGCGCGCTAAAACGGCTGGTTGGGGGGTCAAAACCACCCGAATGACCTCAGAATTCCATGAAACCGTACAAAAAACAGCCGTTTTGTGATTTTTGAACTGGTCTAGTAGACGACACGTCAATTAGAGATGCCCTTTGAGCGCGGTGAGTGGAAACGCGTTTCTGGTGTTCGAAAACACCAAAAAACGCGCGAGACGGTCGAATTCGGAGCAAACGTGCTCCGAATGACCTAAAACCACACAAAAAAATTTGGAATATTATTCGTGACATGTAGGAGGAGATGGCGCGCCAATCGGATGTGCGGTGCATGCGTTACGTCCAAGTGTGTCGTTTTCAGCAGCTCGACGGGCGCTAAAACATTGCGATGGGGGGTCAAAACCACCCGAACGACCTCGGAATGCCATGAAACCATACCACAACAGCTGTTGTAAAATTTGTGAACTAGTCAGGCAGACAACACATCAATCGGAGGTTCCATTTGACCGCGGTAACCAGAAACGCTTTTTTAGTGTCATAAAACACAAAAAACGGCGCGAGACGATTGAATTCGGAGAAAACGTGCTTCGAATGACCTGAAACCACACGAAAACATTAGTAATATTATTCGTGACATGTAGGAGGAGACAGAACGCCCATCGGACGTGCGGTGCGCGTGTTACGTCCGAGTGTGTCGTTTTCAGCAGCTTAGCACGCGCTAAAACGGGTTGTTGGGGGGTCAAAACCACCCGAACGACCTCAGAATGCCATGAAACAGTACGAAAACAGCCTTTGTACTATTTTTAAAATGGTCGGGTAGACGGAACGTCAATCAGAGGTGTCGTTTGACCGCGGTGACTCGAAATGCATTTCCGGTGTCACAAAAAAGTAAAACGGCGCAAGATGGTCGAATTCAGAGCAAACGTGCTCCGAATGACCTGAAACCACACGAAAACATTAGAAATATTATTCATGAAGTGTAGGAGGAGACGACGTGCCCATCGGACTTGTGGTGCGCATGTTACGTCCGAGTGTGTCATTTTTAGCAGCTCGGTACGCGTTAAAACAGCGCGTTGGGGGGTCAAAACCACCCGAACGTCCTCGAAATGCCATGAAACCGTACGAAAAAAGCGGTTGTGCGATTTTTGAAATGGTTGGGTAGACGGAACGTCAATCGGATGTGCCATTTGACCGCAGTGACTGGAAACACGTTTTTGGTGTCATAAAACACCAAAAAACGGCGCGAGACGGTCGAATTCGAAGCAAACGTGCTCTGAATGACCTGAAACCACACGAAAACATTAAGAATATTATTTGTGACGTGTAGGAGGAGACGACGCACCCATCGGACGTGCGGTGTGCACGTTACGTCCAAGTGTGTCGTTTTTAGCAGCTCGGCGCGCGCTAAAACGACGCGTTGGGGGGTCAAAACCACCCGAACGACCTCAGAATGCCATGAAACCATACGACAATAGCCATCGTGTGATTTGCGAAATTCTCGGGTAGAAGACACGTCAATCGGAGGTGCTATTTGACCGCGGTGACCAGAAATGCGTTTTCGTTGTCATAAAACACCAAAAACGTCCGAATGACCTGAAATGATAGAATCTTTTAAATTGGGGGTTTTAAATTATTATAGCACCATGATTTGATGTCAGATTTAATTTTATTATATATATATATTAACTGAACAATTATTTTTAATTTATGTTTGTTTTGTTTTTTTGTTTTTTTGTCTCATTGTAGGTTTATTGAATCAGAAGATTGAAATAGATGGACCTGCTCAGATCATTGAAGCACGTTTATCGTTTATGATGATCTTTATATTTATGATGTTTGAAATTGTTTTCCATTTTTTATGATTATTATCTTGTTTTATCTCTGATTTTGCACCGTGAAGAAAAAAAACAGAATTCGTACATTTCATTAAAAAATGAAAAATATTTTATTTAATATTATATATATATATATATATTAAAATGGTTTATTTATTATATATATATATATATATATATATTTAATATATATATAAATGAAAAATAGTTTATTTAATATTATATATATATATTTCTTTAATATATATATATATATTAAAATATTTTATTTAATATTATATATATAAATATTTTCTCTAACATATATATATATATTATTTAATAAATATATATATATATATTTCTTTCGGTATGAATTTTTTTTAAAAGAAAAATTCCAGTGTAGCGACCGCCAAAGGCGGTCGCTATAGGCCGGCATTTCGGCCACCTATAACGACTGCCATTGGTGGTCGCTGTTGGCCTACACCGACAGAGCAGATGTGACCGCCAATGGTGGTCGCTGGGCGGTCTCTATAGCCCTTTAGCGACCGCCAATGGCGGTCACTAATACCCTTATTTTTAGTAGTGATCTCTTCCATCTAGACTTGGGGGTTGATAGGGGTGTACTTTTTATTCAGTCTATGGAGGTGAATCCAATGATTATTCTATGTGTGAGAGAGGATCAGTTGGGACACATTGAATATGATTTCATTAGGACCCAAAATCCATAGGATATGTACTAGTTGGATTTTCTGAATGAGGGGTGCAATAATTCTTTTCCACGTATATACAGGTATTCTGGTTATGTTTTGAAAGGAGGTGATGAGGGAGCCTGAGAATTCCTCCATTAATTTTATAAAATAGTGTGGAATATATGTAAAAAAATTTATTGGTAGTTTTGGTGGTTTAAAATGAGGCATATCATCGACGATTTTGTCTTTAGTTGTTTTACATGTTAGAAGGTGATGGATGAGAAATTTCTATTAGTTGGGATGAAATATACTCTTGATATCCTGAAGTTGAAATGGGATGGAAATCCCCTGGTATTCATGATATAGATACCATAGACATTGAGACACCGTGATTATCTTTGATTTATTTTTGATATACTATAAGGTCATCATGTTTTCTTTCCATCTGATAGCCATGCTTGGTAGAGTGTTTAGGAAAGGTGAATATATACAAGATAATTAGTCTTTATGGGGTACCCTAGATGATTGTATCTATATATGATTCTCAATTCACATAAAAGTTGTGGAATTTTATGTATGAGGCCATTGGGAACCACATGAGGATGTACATGGTGTTTCAGCCTCAGATTGGTGGGTATGTCGAGCAAACAATCAAGGGGTTCATGGATATGCTAAGAGCCTGTATTTTGGACATTAGTTGGATATGGGTTGATCCCTTCCCTCAATTAGAGTTTTCTTATAATTAGATCCATCACTCTACAATCAAAATGAAATCATTCAAGGCCTATTATAGAATACCCCTCCAGTTAGCCATTTGTTGGACATAGATTGGTGAGAAACCTCTTGTTGGGAAAGAGATTGTGGAATAGATGATAGAAATGGTTCTGTTGAACTATGGAAGCCTAAAGACAACCTCGATTATATATAAATATTATTCATATCAATGTTGTTAGACATTTTATTTTGAGAGGGGATACCATGTTTTTCTGAGAGTCTCCCTGTGATGAAGACTGTATAGATTTATGTAGGGAAGTAAGATATCTATTAGGTTTAACATGTAGTTTGAGAACCTATAGAGGGATAGTGAGGTTTCGTACTATTTATTAACTCTACCATAGATTTATAGAGTGCATGAAATCTTTCATGAGTTGTAGTTGAAGAGATTAGTTCATTACTATACACACTTTATTGACTAAGGTAAGCTAGAAATCATGGATGGATCCATCTTCATAGAGTACTTAGTGGTGATCGAGGATCATCAATAGTGGATCCTGCATGACTGGATCATCCCTTTGGATCATGTGCTTTATAAGCAGGGGATCATGTTGGAGGGATACTAGGAGCATGACATTCATATGCATACTCAGTACTTGAACTTTTTTTTGCACCCTATGCATTTAAGGGTGAAAATCCATGAAGGAGGAGATAATGTAATGACTCTTGATTTATTGGATTAGTTATCTTAAAATTTATATGAATATATAATCATTTTTACTATGATTTGGTGTAGTGATTGGATGTCTTGGGTCCCCTACATTAATATATTAAGAATATTAATAAATATATTATATCATCCATGACAATCATTTTAGGTTATAGTATTTTACTTTTATTAAGGGTCACTTATAGGAAATCATTAAACATTGGTGATTCTATGATATAAGGTTTGAGCTAGTCCTCATATAATGTTAATCAAATCTAGATGATCAGTTGTGTCATCCATTGGAGTGTATACTAAGAGAAGTTATTTATTTATTTATTTAATAACCTAAATTGCAACCCTCTCTCTATAAATACCTAATTATGAAGAATATTTGGGGTTATCCACATAACCATGGTAGGATTTTAGAGGAAGAGGGTAATTCTTCATTGGAATCGGAAAACCCTAGGATGAAGATCGATGAATGGAACGAAGAGGAATATGATTCTAATGAATACTAGAATAAATATTCTACTTCTCTAATGGAAGACTTCTTTTCCAATGATTGATCCATAACTAGGGTCAGACTTATTATTTTATGGTTTCCTCCCTAATTTATTATTTTGAATGGGTTTTATATTCTTAATTTATCTATAATCCCTTGAAATAAATGAACCATAATAAATCTTCTGGAATCCTGATTATGAAGTTTTTCTATTGTGTTATGATTCACCCATACTCTACCTACCTTGTGATCATTGGCCATGATCGCAACTTCCAACAGTGTATATACAATGTTATTGAGATTCTTATCTATTTTTTATCATTTTCTTCATCATTGGACCACAGGTTCATGTTTTGACATTTTCATGGAGTTCAAGTTCGATTGAAACCCTAGATTCATGGTGGTTTCATGAACTATATATAGATTAATGTTTTCTAACATATCATGGTAAGATGTTGTATGAAGGCGATGGATATATGAATTAATGATCTTGAACGGTGATCAGAGGCACTATGGATTCATACAAGTGATTGGATTCGTGATTTCCATCCATCAGAAGTCGAATATCGATGTTCAATAATGACCCCTTTGATTTTCGGTGGTCAACCACCGATTATTTTGGTAGAAACATCATATTTTAAAACTATATAAACATCATGAGTTACATCATACAAAAAAATAATCTCCAAAACATGTAAAATGAAAAAACACAAAACCTATAGTCCCCTAGCTGTGGAGGATAGGGTATATGGTGGAAAAAAGTATCAAACATCATGTATGGTGAAATAAACATTCTATGAACTAGTGCTAGAATATCGTTATGTACTCCTTGGGTACATGTGAACTGACAAGGAAAATCACATGGTCATGGCTAAATTACATGGGCACCATTATGTACTAATACATATATATGGTATATGATTATATCCAGTGTACATTAGCTTCAGTCGGGAGGACACTTTTAGGACCCAAGTGGGATACACATGCTGTGTGACCCCACATACATGTCATGTAGCTTGGAATAGCATCCCTAGATATGTCCAGGGGATAAGATATCGAATAAATGCAGTGATTTCACATGTTGTGTGACCACACATACACACCATGTACCTCTCCCATAAAATTCCATATTTCATATCTCTTTATTTGTAACATGCATGTAGTCCCATTAGTAGCATATCCTGATTAGTTATCCCCATGGGATGTGATAGTAACATGCATAGTGGATTTTATGATATGATGTGAGGTATTGAGATCGTGAAAATTATTTAGGTGATGGTCGATCAATAGTAGTTGTTGTGTCAGATCATTTGAGAGTTATTGGGGTTGGAAACCCCCAGTCACACATGGGGTTTGGTTTCTTATTCTTTCTATATAGGTTGAGTGTAACCCCTATGTCACACAAGGTAATGGGTCCTCTACCTATCGAGTTTCACCACCCTCTCACAGATGGGCATGGGTCATTTATCTATTATGTGGGACCCACATGTCACATTGGGGCATGATTCTTCTATCTAGTTAGTGTCACCCACTATCGCACTAGGGTGTGGGTCCTCTATTGTAGACTATACCCCCTCAATTGTGAAGAATAGTGGTGAGGTGTGAGTCATCCACATTGTTTCTCATATAGAAATGTTAGACGATTGGCATCACATTTGGAACATTGGATCCAAATGATGAATCATTATTCTTGGATTAGATATAGATATAGATATACCCTTTATCTTTTTTCAAAGATTATTTTTGAGAATATATCCTGGGGTTATTCCTACTTATTATTGGTTGAGCTGACATCTTCTGTATCCTATTATTTCTACCCTTGGGGTTTTTAGTGCATCCTACTGGGTATGTATATACTCACCCTTATATTGTAATTTCCTTTAGCCTTTATGTCTTCTATGGAGGAGATATAGATCAATAGTGACTTAGGTGGATTATATTGATACATGGGGTCATTGAGCATTTTCAATGGTTAGACTACCTGATTAAGAATCAGGATCTCTCATGTTTTCCATTTTTCTTGTTTTTCATGATATGAATTCATTTCTGGTCGGTTATTTTTTTCCCTTTATGCTTTGGTTTTATATTTCCATACTCTAACGTATTCCCAATAGGTTTTTGAATTCATGGTTGTACTCTGTATATTGTAGACCTATTATTATTAATCACTTATTCATGCGAAAATATGTGTTTTTGTGTAAATGTACATTAGGTTAAGGCCTCCAATTTCGGTTCTTTCCTTCATAGAATTTGTCTCCACCCCCTATCTTATTGGTGGTATTATTGGGGTTTTCACAATATACTTTTCACCATAAATGTAGGCCCTAGTTCATCAGGTAATGAAAATAAAAACCCCCTATTAATTAAAATTTTCATGATTCGACACAAAGTCCCATGTATCATTTATAGCAACTTATACAACACTATTCTTAAGTTCACTCATCTAGTATCTTAGATCTCTTTATTTTGTTTCCCCTAAAAGTTATCCAAACCCCACTCATTCGCAAAATTTTGTTAAAATTTATTTTTCTATAACATTATTTAGAATATCATATGGTTTGGGTACTCTTTAACATGTCATAGTTTCATAGCCTTATCCTATAAAAGCTTTAGGATGACATGGTATTTTATTTGAATATGTATCCTCTGGTATTGAAATACCATATTAATAGAAATGTGAATCTTGTTATGGCTATAATATTACAACACTTCGACATCTTTCCTCCTTTCCATTTTATTCAGTAGAGCCTTCAACCACACTGACTCATTTTTCTCCTTCTCATAATCATAAAATAATATTTTTATTTGGTTGATAGTGAAACTAGTGTATAAAATTTTTATATAAATCTAATGTTCGTACCTTATAAAGTTAAAATTCAACCAATGATGATATTTTTTGATTTACTGTATTTGCCAATGAATATTTTGGAAAAACCTTAAAAGGGATTACTTGTTCATATATAGAGATAACGATCAATTTTAATATCTAAGATTCCATAAAAATCCTCTTAATAGCCTCCCAATTATCATTTCATAGATTTCTAAGGATTTTTATGACCATTTCTATCAGTTGAGAGATATTTCTCTTACCACACATTAGGGAATAAAATTGAATTATGATATATGATAGATATGAAACAAATTTCATGTACATTACATCCATGTCTATTTTAACTAGTTTACCCTTAAAATGTTTCAAATCACTGGTCAAGGTAATACACAAAAACATTGAATAATTAATCCTGGATAACTCCAAAACTATTTCAATTCTCTTCAATTGATAAAGGAATAATGTTTTGGAAATCATTTTTATTGTCATCATAACTCTCAACATTCACTTAGACGACCCATGATCTTCAATATTGAAACACTTATATAATTCAAACATAAACTCATCTATACATTCCATCACATGTCCATACAAGTGTAATTCATTGTTTTACCAATGAATTATGATGAAACGTCCATCAGTATACACCTTTTCATTATAAGAATGATTCACTTTTTTAGGATGAAACTTTATTCATTGATAATGTAATAAAACATAAGATTTTAATACATTGGTTCATGATTAAGGACATATATATATCACTAGTTATTTTATAGTAGGACCAAATTATATTCCTATATAAAACAATCTAGTTTCACTGTATAGATTTTATGCTCCAAATATCTAAGAAGGAACAATGTTTTGACATCTAGTTTTTCCAGAAATGGACCATCAATAGAAACAAGATTGCACACGATCCATATCACTATGTATTTTGTAACAAGGGTAAAATATCACTATAATAAAATCATTTTGATCATTGGAACCTCTTTATAACTATCTGGAACTTTTACTATACTCTACCACATGATTACTCTTTTAGATAAAAAATATATTTTTTCTATATTTATTTATTTCCTTATGGAAAAATTGTTATCATTAATATAATAAAATAATACATGGAGTCTCATTACTCCTTACTTTCAAAATCCAATAAAAATGAGTCCTTAAGAATTCTCACCTTAATATTGTTTTCAAGTTCCCCAATGTCAGTTAGATATAGAGATATAGTATCATAATCAATATTTGGTGTTATCATTTTAACCATGGTTTGTTTCGACCCCTCTTGAGTTCTAGATACTTTTGAACATCACGATTCCAAATATATACCTTTATATTTCTTTTTCATTTAATATTAGAGTATATTTTACCCTCGTACATCTACAATTTCATAGGTGCTCTAGTTTTGGAAATGGGTTTAACAACTTACAATCTATATTCCATTATTAAAACATAACCTACAACCATAAGACATTTGGCCATTTCAACCTCATCCTACTATATTGGTACCTTGATTTCATGATCATCTCCCTCCGATTAAGATCTTTCTATAGGAAATATTCATTAAAATGTAAATTTTGAACTCTTATAATCTTTTGATAAATAATATCCAACATTCTGAAACCAAATTTTACATCATTGTAACCTATAAGGAAACAAAGATAAGAGTTATATTCGTTTATTTACTAAACCTTAGCATCAAATTGGTCATATTTTATAAAACCAAAAACTATTCAGTAAATAAATTCCACCATCTAGTCAGACCATAGTTTCTTCTAATGTTGTTGTGTCAATGGATAAGAAGGACTGGGATTCACAATACGACATAAAAATTTTACTGCCTCATCCCAAAAAAACTACAAGAAATTAGAACATTAACCTATGATAAAATATTATTATGTTGGCATCAAATTTATCTACCCCATAACACTATTCTACTTAGGTGTTCATGGAACCATCTTCTCCATCAATATTATGTTCATCCAATAGAACATTTAAAATACTATTCCCCTATACTCACCTATATTATCATTCCACATTCATCTTGGATAGAATTTGGTATCATATATTACCAAGGATATCTATTTTATTAAATTGTTGGAAACATCAAACATATGTTATAAAAAACATTGACACCATATATGTAGAATCACTGATGAAGGTTGTATTATGTAGTTCACCCTTGTGAGATTGAATGGGTGTTGGTATGAATATATCCATGTAAACCATATCAAACATATGATTGTTAGAAATTATAAAATATGACTCTAATAAAAAATGATACTGACCTTGGATGATACCTTAGAATGTTTTAAAAATAGATTGATCTATCTTAACTAATCTTTTAATAGAATATGCCAATAAAACATTCACATCAATGTGACCAAGATAGTCGTACCCCAACTTCATTATTCATTAATCTATTTCACTATCATTCTTTATACCTTATTGAAGCTTGATTCTTCATATATTTCCATCATGTTCACAACAATCCACCACCATGGAACCTCATGTTATGTTCCACACACCCTCTGTAAACATGATACAGAACCTCACATCCTTGATATGGGCAACATAAATTATTTTTCTTCTTAATACAAGGGTATATCCAATAAAAATAGAAATTAAACACACATTTTTTCTAGTATAAATGATCACATATCGTTTTCAAATGACTTCAAGTGCCTCTCCATATATAAGGTGATCCATTTTAATACATCTAGAAACATAAATTTGAATGAATTTACATTTATAAGATTAATGAAATGATACTCTAGAATCATGGATCAATGATTAAATTAAACACATTTCATTTATAACCAAATTTCCACCATCTTCTTTAGTTATGATTTTTTTGATGACTCCAGTGAAATCCCTTAATATTTTACACACCACTCTTAGAAATCCATCTATAGGTGTCCCTTATTTATATTATTCCAATAAGGAAATTAATCAAGTCCAAATAAATTCCAATGGATCTTAAATCTAAAAATTTATCCTCCTTCCTTATAACTATAATAGGTACTAAACCCATAAATTTTGAGAAATTGACTGAACATATGAAATTTGATGATATTGACTTCCTCTAGATTAGTTTATTCATGATTATATTGTATATATCCTAAAATACTGAGATAGATTTTCCATTGAAATTACTAATAGTGGTCACCATTTCATCCCATAATTCCAAAAAATATATAATAGAATAAAGGCCCCTATTAATATAGAAAAATCACCCAAACTAACTCTATATAACTTCATATGATGTTGAAAAAATTTATATGGTCGTGCTATAAAATTATTTTCAAAATCCTCACGGTAAAAAATCATTATAACATGAACACTATTTTCATTATTGAGGACTTCTGATATATGTCATTAATCTTGAATATCAATCCTAAAATTATCTTATCCTTATAGATATATAAGGACACATTTTGGGGCAAAATAATTTAGATGAATCATAATGCATTCCAATCAGTAATTTCCAACTCCTTGTTTTCTATTTCATTGGGATTCTTCCCAACTAGATTCAGATTGAGATCTTTTTGGATTGAATAGTTCTCTACATGAATATTCCAAAAAAACATAATGTGTAATATGTAGAGACCCATTTTTTACCTCATAAGGAAAAGAAATATTATTACATATATTTCCCCATCCAAATACTAAGACAATGTGTGATTCCTAGACCAGATGAGCATAGAATTATTTTTATAAAAATATTTAATATAATTTATATTTTTCGCACACTATTACATAAAAAATTGGATAAGTATTAAATAAAAAATTTAAATAGAATTAATAGAACACAAATGAGGGTAGAATACAATGTTTATCCTAATAGGGATTTAAAATTGGATAGAAAAGGGTGCTCAGATATCTTTACCAAATGAAATATGTTCAGTTGGTTAATTATTAAAATAAATTTAATTAATTTGTTATTTTAACCTAACTAAAATGGTTATAAATTTACCTCTATAAAGAATCCTCTAAGGTTATTCACATAAATCCTAGGAGGATTCTTGATCATTATCTCCCTACATCTATTGGTGAATCTAATTAGACGATGATGAAACTCTGGATCAGAACATATCAGGATGCAAAGAATGAAACGATGACCTTAAATCATTGGTGATTGTGTTCGTTGATGATGAATGACAGAATCTCCATGTATTAATCATAAATTTTTGGTATATTCCCTTTTTTTAAATTGATTGAGGATATTAATCCCCTCCTTTGATATATGCCAATTATGTCTCATTCATGCGCACATGTACTGGTTATTTAATTAATATTTGGTTTATCTAACCCCAGATATCCATGTTATTTATCATTTTCCATGAATTATTGACCAAGATTAATAATCCTTTGTTCTTGTGCCTTCCCCCCTAAATTGCATTGTGTTATTTACTGGTTGGAACCCACGATCTGGGATCGGTACTATTGGGAAATACAAAGCTTGGTCGGACCCTTTAAATAGAAATGAAATAATATAATATGAATGAATCCAAAAATAAGGTATAGATCAAAATATAAAAAGGAATATGGATTATTATTTTGATGACCATGGATCAATTCAATGGAAGATTAAGGATCACAGGCATGTGGGATGTAAGATGAGCCTATGAGAACCGAAAAAATTGATTTTTTCCACTATATGGTCATAAACTACAGATATAGACTAGATACACTAATAGAAATTAGTGTAGAGGTGATATATGAGGTCGAATGTCCAAATTCGAAGAATGGAACATGGATCTATAATTCAGTTAAAAAACAGACTACACACCATGTAACATGATGAACACACTACATGTAAACCCTATGTTATAGTGGCTAGAGTTTTGTTATATTATCAGGATGACATGCAATGTAGACTCCCTACAAATTTTGTACCATATCCCTAGTTGGATGATCCAATTTGAGGATATCATGGGTAGGAACCCATGTGTACGTGTATGGCTAGGCACATGGTCAGGTACCGAAGTACATAGACATGGAATATAGTACACAAACATGGGGTGGATAAAACAAACATGAAAAATAACATGGGTGGGACCATGAATGGAATGGGAACACAATGTATATCCTACACATTATATGTATAGATTCATGGAAGGTGATCAGTGTACCTCCATGTACACGGCCAGGTGATGGAGTAGGATCACACGCTATGTGGGTCCCCCCAAAAGCTGTGTACCTCTTGGCTCCTTTTTAGGAAACTAAACCTCTCATATCTCCTCCATTTGGACTCATATTTTGGATCCAAGTATCCTATCCTGAATTTGTTTTCACTTATAACACTATTGTGACCTCAAATGTGGCATTTGGGATATAATGTGTGATTTTCCAAGAATGTAAATTGTTTAGGAACTAATCAATGATTGAAATGATCACGAAGGATCACTTGATGCATTTTGAGTGGAACCCTCAAGATTAGTTGTGAATGGGTCCTTTACCACAAGGGTATGGGTCCTATACATACATCTTGAATGGAACCCTCCAAATAGGATGGTCAAAGGTTCTCTACTACTAGAGTGGAACCCTACTGATGGGTAGGGCATGGGTCCTCTATAGATTACAATATTGGAACCCTCTAGCAGAGATGTTCATGAGTCCTCTACCACCAGAGTGAAACCCTCCTATTAGATAGGGTATGGATACTCTGTTGACATTAAGAGGGGAACCCTTTATCTAGGCTAGCCATGGTTTATCTACTACCATAGTGGAATCCTTATGTTGGGAAGAGCATGGGTCCTCCATTGACATCAAGACTGGAACCCTCTAACTGGTAATAGTATGCATCCTCTATTTACATCAAGAGCGGAACCCTCTAGTTGTGTTGGGCATGGTTACTCTACCACTAGAGTGGAATCCTCATATTTTGTGGGATATGGGTCCTCTATCGACTATTAGGGTGGAACACTCCTATTGGAATAGGGCATGGGTCCTCTATCTATCCACTGAGTAGAAACCTCATATTATACTAGAGAATGGTTCCTGACCCTAGAGATTGTGTCCCCTTTATTGTGCAACATAGTGTTGAGGTGTGGGTTGATTTGGATGGTTTCAACTGCACAAACACATGAGATGATGGGAGTAATTTTTTTACTTATTTAACTATATGTGTCACTTTTCTTGGACTGAGCTGTGAGAGGGATATTCCATTTCCCTAAAGTTTGGTTTTATTTTTCTATATATATATATATATATATATCTGTGTATACATACCTTTGGATTTGGTTCTACTACAATGGGTTTCAAAAACACTTGTGGTATTCCGTGTGATTTCCATGTTTATCCTCCCATGGATGGATGAATTTACTCTTTTGCAGTGTGTGACAAAGACTCTACATGTAGTTTATCTACACACCGTGTTGAACCCCTTATGCTATGATGAAGTGATTATTTATATTTCATTAGGTTGAGATGCATCTCTTTTACTATGTGAATTCCTTATATTCTTTTTGTTTCTCTTAATACTCCACTATCATCTATCTGGGCTTCCTAGAAGGCAAGTATATACTCACCCCAACATAGTATTTTCCCACCCATGTCATGTCTTATGTAGTCAATTGATAGGTTGGTGGTGACATCAGAAGAGCTTAGGGATATTTATTCATGTGGACAGTGCATGGTGGTCATAGCGGTGAGAAAAATAGTTGTGACCTCTATATGTTTTATTTCTAGTATTGTCATGTTTGGGTGTATTTCCAGTTAGGCAAGTATTTTTCCCCTTTACTTTTTAGTTTTCACTGTCATACCCAAATAAAACCTAGATATTTTCCATTTTGGGTTTACTTTCTCTCTGATTCATATTTTGTTATTCATTTACACTTCTACATTGAGTTGGTCAGGTGTGTGCATACATGTAATTTAGGAAACTTCCTCTCATTTATCTTATGAATTTCAGCACCTATCGCTACCACATTCCCATTGACGTGGGCCTAGGTTAGTTGCGGCTAGATCCCCAGTTAGTTTTGTGTCATGGTAGATTGGTATCAGAGAAGTTCATTCCTTATGATTTGGTTTGAAGAAGTAACCCTACAAAGATTTGGTAGGGATTAGTGAAATAGTTTAATAGTGTCTTGAGTGTGGCTTTTATGCCATGGAATTTGGTGGCGGAATAGGTGGATGATGTATCCATTCACTAGGACCTTGACTACCTACTTTCCAACTCAACATACAAGGGAATTTGTTGCAATGATTAACAGTGCATGCATCATAGAGGATTGAGTATTTGAATTTACATATTATTTCATCTCCCCATTATTATTATTTTTGTGCTCATCTGACCATGGTACGTATTGATTAAATTTTAGGATGCCTCTAAAAATGACAGAAAACCAAGATTTTAGTTCTGGATAGTGATGATGATCTAATGAGTACTGAGGCCTCAGTCTAGGGTCCATTCCACGAGATTCATCCTCCTTATGGGAAGGTAGTATCACCTCCACCTTTTGAGAATAAAATCATACCAATATAGTGGGATGAGGATGAATTCATACTTAACATTCTCTAAGAGTTCTTTCACTATAGGCCACTAACATTTCATAGTGACTCAGATCCCCAAGAAGTAGAGGTTTTGCTAAAGGTAGTGGTACATATCATCATGATTATTTGAACCCGAAAGGATCAGGTGGTTTCATTGGTAGCAAGAATTTTCCTAGGTGTAGTTGGTCACTGGTGGAGTTGTGTTACCTAGATAAATGACGATTCAACAATCTTGTCACCCAACCTCCAGAATATGTTTTTTGAGGAGTAATACCCCTCAAACTTGTTCTCAGTTCATATTTTAGTGTTTCTTAAGGGTCTCTGTGGAGAAATTTGTGTCATTGTGCTTCCCTTGTGCATTCCCACCTATATCATGGTTCTAGATTGGTAATTATTGATAGGCAGATTTATATCAGTTGGATTATATAAAGTTGGATATGGTAGTAGATTCCATAAAGGTGATTCATCTACAGTAGGTAGTAGGTTCGAATTAGTAGGATATCATGTGTAGAAAATGCTAACATGAAAAAACTCAGACGTGTGGTCAGGCAGAATAGGGGTAGTGTAAAGCACCATAGAATCCTAGAGAGGTGCTATTATTTCTTTTTAATGGGAGAGGTCACATATCACATGACTGTCTGATAATACACATTGAGGATTATAGGATAATAGCTAAAAGACCTCCATAATAGAGATAACATCATGATCATGGATCTCTTAGACAAGGGATGTGTGGACCATAGGGAGAATGAGATAGAAGAGGAGTGTGATGAGATGGGGAAGGTGGAAAATGTAATGAGATACTTTTACCACCACCATTAATTGGCCCACATCAGGCTCTTTGAGATGGTGGTAGGGACCATGGATAAATACAAGATCTCTATGATTATGGCCTAACAATGATTGAGATTATCATAGAAATGATATTTGTATTTTCTACTATTTCTTCAGCATGAATGGACACAATTTATAGTCATTACTTTATATATTTACTCCAGATGAAAATATGGATATCCCATTTGAGGCACATTCCCAGATACTTATTGTTGAGCTTCCTACAAATAATGACTCTTTGGTATATTTCAACTTCCAGCATTGAAAGCTGGAACTTGGTGGATTGAGGTTCATGTGGGAACTTTTGGTTGTCACAATGGAATACTACGATGTAATCGTGCATATGGATTGATTTTCTATGGTCTGATCCTATATTTACTATCATCATAGAAAATTAATATACCTTTACATGGACGAAAAGATATTCAAATTTATGGGGGAAAGAGATCACATGGAGGGACATGTGAGTTCTACAAAAAGGAGTCTATAACCCATCACCCATTAGTTAGAATGCATATCCCATGATACAGTGGGATATTTAGAAATCTAGATTATTTTGGTGTTGGAGGATTACATGGATGTCTTCCCCAAGGACATTTTGGGAACACCTCTAAGGAATGAGATTTATTTTTCATCATCTTGCTTCTCAGGACATCACCAATATCTTTTGTGGAATATCAAATGGGCCCTACCAAGCACTAGGAGTAGTGGGTGAGTTTTAGGTCCTTTAAGAGAAGTGTTTCTTCGGGTCTATTGAGTCCCCCTGGGCTACTCCAGTGTTTCTTGTGAAGTGGTAGAGCTGCATAATGCATCATTGTGAGGTTTATCAATGCTTAAACGAAGGAACAGTAAAGAACATGTACCACTTATCGAGGGTTGACATCCAATTTGACCAATTTCAAGGACCAATATAGTTTTCAAAGAATAGTATTTGGTCCGGATACCACCAATTGAGGTTACATGAAGCTGATATTCCAAATCATGTAATCCAATAACTGTGTGGAAACTACGAGTTCATAGTGTTGTCCTTTTTCATAGATGAACCAATCATAGAGAAACATTCAGGAATATAGGGTCACTAATAATAAAATCCAAAGGATAGCATTGATTATCCATATAAGACTCCTTCTGACTCTGAGGTATTACAATGTGTCAATGAATAACATAAATAACCACTGAAATATCCTGAATGATACTTTTTCCAATAACTAAGTAATTTCCCTCCTATGACAATCATAGAGGTGAACTACACAATTGACCATGAAAAATCCTTGAAGGGTTTCATTACAGTCAATAATTAGTAATTACAATAATAAGAGATCTCACCCAGTGACAGATGATTATCCTATTATTCACCAAAACCCAAGACACATCTATAAAGCACATACACTACAATATTTATTACACGCTTTGTGTTTATAGATGTCAGAGGGATGTAGATTTATAATCAATCTAACCCAGATCCCCATCACCTCTTAGATACTCATTAAAAATCTGGAAGTGAACTATGGATCCTTGTTATAGATAATTGCATAGGGGACCCCATGATAAATCAAAATATCCTACACATACATCTCACCAATATCCTCAGCTCTTGTGGTGTCCTTGATCAGAATAATTTGATCTGCTTTAATATACTAATCAATCACTACCTAGGTACCATTATTTCATCATTTATTCGATGTAAATATAGCAATTAAGTAGATGGTAACCTCATAAAATTTCTACACATACACCAAAAGAGGCTAGAGTATACCAAAATCTTTCAAGTTCTCTTTGTTTATCTTGTATAAAATTTAACAGTTGCATACATAGTCTAAAAGTTCTCGCTTCAAGCCCAACCAATATAAACAATATATCCTGTCCTAACACATATTTGTAGTTCCACTATTAATTATCCATTAATTACTATTTAAATCAAATAATAATTAATTCTTAATGTATGAAGGGATGATGAACTGATTCCCAAAGTGATGAATTCCATTTTAAGGAAGAGACCAACCCTAAATTCCCCCCATATAATGTTTCCTTATTTCCATTGAACTCTTTATCCTTTTTGAAGACATACGTAATAGAATCAAGGAGAGATGATGAAAAATAAACAACGGTTATAAGAATTCCAAAATTATCTCCACGAAAATATAAGGGAAAATGAGCAAAAAAATAAGTTACCCTCATATTTCATGTCTAGGAAAACCTAATCTGGTAAATTCCTACTCATAGTGCCTTTGGTTACATTTCACATCCCTATGGTGTTGGTGATGTCGATAAAAAATATTTTTTGTTATTCAAACCATAACACTACCCTAAAATTAATATCCATTTATGAAAATATGTAATTCAGGACCTCATGATCAAATCTGATAGTGAACCTATCGCCAAAGATATAGTGTTTCCTATACAAAAGAACATACATGACGGTGATGAGATCTATATCAAAAATTGTGAAATTATTCTTATGTTGTTGAATTTAATGTAAACTTTAAACCAACACATGATCTTTGTATATAAGCATGCACCCCAAACACGAACCAAAAGTATTATAATATAAGACATAGCCCTTAGTATGTTTCTAAAAGACCAAGATGGGATCTAATGTTAGGTGTCATTTAAACGTATCTAAAGGGGTATGAGATATAACATCCAAAGAGAATATCACTCTTTTCATGGTAAAAGTAGTTAACATCAATTCCAATATCAAGAAATCCTTGAATTTTGTTTTTGATAATAACAAGTCTAACATAGGAATCTCTATATCTAAATGGAATTTTGTGGTTCTTCACATGAAAATATATCCTTCACCTTTTTTGGATCTAATGAGTGCCTATGTTTTAGAATCATGTTCCCCAAGAAACTCACATCTTGGATTAAGAAATTTCATTTCATTAGATTTCCATAAATGTGGTAACTACTTAATATTTTGAAAAATAAAATCATATGGTGATCATAAACAGACATCAATGTCAAATAAACTAGGATATCATCTATGAATACAATAAAAGTGGTGTTCAGATAAAAGAATAATATATGGTTGCTCATGTCCATAATAATTATAGGAGCATTAGTTTTTTAAAAAGGAATTTCATGATATTCAAAATGGCTATAATTATTCATTAAATATAATATTATGATATTTGAATATTTAAATATAAACTAATGATACCTTGAATGGAGAATACTTTAAAAAAATTCACCCATTTAACTAACCAAGTTGGCCATCCACATGGGGCATATACTAATTATTCTTAACAGTCACCCACTTTAATTTTCTATAGTCTATACAGAGACTGAAAGAACAATCATCCTACTTTGAAAGATTATAGTAGCCACCCATAGTAAAACACTAGGATGAATAAATACCTTCTCTAGAAGATCATCAAAATATATGTGGAGAACTTTTAGATAAATAAGTTTCATATGATAAGAGGGTAGAGAAATTAGTTGAATAATGAAAACCAGATCAACAGTGAAATCTATTTCCATATCTGTATAAATTCCAAAGCAGTTATCTAGGAAGACCTTAGAGAAATTCCAAGAAACTAAGAGAAGATCATAAATATATAAAATACCATAAAGATCAACTAAAATTGTATTAAATAGACTATTAAGATCCAATAAATAAAGAATTATATAAATGGACATCATATCACATTCCCCCTAAAGCACTTGAGAGCTCTCATTAGAAGTATATAATGAATTACTATGATGATAAAAATAAAAATAACCTCAAAGAGTGACTATCCAATACATCACAATGATTATGTTCAAAAGATCTGAATCAATAACTAATAAATCCCAGACCAATTCTACATCAGTTATCAAAAGAGAACAAGATAGAAAATAAAACCCATGCCCATTACCCTTTAAAATAGATCTCACCATATATAAAAAATGGAAATGATCTCTATTAGAAAATTTCTAAAACAAAAAAATATGTGAATATAAAAGTTTTTCATTCAACTATACCAAATAAAGTAGTTTAAATTGAAGATTCATTAATTATGGTACCTCTCACTATAGTTGGTTCGGCATCAACCTACATTGGATACTAATCTACATTGTGATGGTTATTCACTCGTGGGTCCTATGGTCAGATCCCTGTGTCTTTTGATGCTTCAGGTTGTGTTTTAGTGTCCTTTGGATAAAAAAATCCCTTACCATTATATGAAATAGTTAATTACTATAAGAACCTATAATGATGGATTGGGTAACCAGAAGCACTGCAAGTCTTCACGAGTGTGCGAAAATATAGTTTGATGTTCCCCATTTTCCCCCATTGATAAAAATTAAGGGTTATACAGTCTGCTAGTGTCGAAGGTATCAATGAGGCCTACTGCTTAGAACCACCTCCACCACCCATATGATTATCATGTGACTTTCTCTTCATTTGTTGTGAACCTCTATAACTACCACTAGGTGAAAGAATAAATCCATATGATCTAATAATTCCAAAAATATACATTGCATTCAGCATCACCCTATCAATGTAATTCTTATAATTGGTAAGATTTATCATATATAGATTCAATAGAATGTTAGGTTGGAACCCCTAAAATAATATGTAATACCTTTACTAATCATTCAACCCCATCACTAGATACAAATAAATGATCTATACAAAATTGTTGGTGTACACTGACATTGAACGATATATCTACTTCAAGGATAGGAACTCTATGGACTTTTCCACCATCAAAGATTCTAGGAATAATTCTTTGAAGAAAATGGTGTTTAATCCCTATCAGTCCAAGCCCACTTGCTTGTTTTCTTGAACCAGGGAATCCCACCATCAGTTAGTAGGACCCCCGATCTTTGATATTTCACATTTCAACTAGAAAAAATCTGGTCGCTATAAGAATTTGAAAAATAGATTGATGTTTTCAATAATTTCCAACATCTCTTTGGGTTCACTCAAACACTTACAGGTTGTTGGTTTCTCACATAATAAATCTCTCACTAAAACAATTTCAACACCATAACCCATTTTCACCTCTAAATCTTAATTTTTAACTGGTGGTATGTTATGGTCCAGGACTATAACTTAATATGTGATAGCCACGAAGAGATTCATATTAAGAGTTAGATTCCCTTCAAGATCACTGTAAATTACACCCTCCAGATGAAACCATAGAAGACGTTTTAGAGGAACTTATCTACAACCAAATGTCAAAGATAAATATTAAAATAGAAAAAATATTTAGACAAGAAGAATGAAATAAGAAACTGTGATCTATTTCATTACCCAATATAACAGACCCACATCATAGAATCTTAGTGTGATGTAAGGATCTTCATAGTTTTACCGGGTCGGGAGATCACCACAACCTACCCCTTATGTCCCAATAATATAATCTCCTATATTCCAACATCACATAATTGTGTATAACCATGCTCTAATACCCAATTTTTATACCCAATCATAGATAACACATTCATCCATACACTGAACCGAACAGCAAAAAGACCCAAAGGGTCTTCCCAATCCCTACAGGTTGGTGAAAATCCCTTTGGAAAACAACAATGGCTAGTGGAAATAATTATTCCCACTTGAGACAATATACATTATATATATATATATTACAAGTAAGTAAATATTTCACAAATTAATAGAGGTAAAATGATAATATTACAAAAAAATTTAGAAATAGAAAACAAAGGTGCTTGTTTATATAACAGTAAATAATAAAAGACATACCAAAAAAACAAATTATACATCAAATGATATGTCAATAACATCCCACCATATCAATATTAACTACCCAAGAACTTCTCAAAAACATTTCATCTCACTGTATTACCTTACCCTTTTCTATAATAGATAAAACAAGTTCTACACACCCCAAAGATGTGTCAAGCGTGTGAGAAAAACAATCTCAGTCAGAACCACCCATGTGTTTTATAATGATCATATCAAAAATAGTCCCAAATGATCATTTTAAAAGAAAACATCTCATGATAACTAGTTATATATTTTATTACAAAAAACATGGTAACCAATTCCCTTTTTCATAATTTTATAATAAAAGGATTCTAAAAATATTTAAATTATTTTTTAGTAATCCATTAAAATTTATCAAGGAATGTACCTTATTATATAAAATACATAACATAATAATTAAAAATAGAATAATACAAAAAATATTTGTAAACAAACATTGGGAAACAATGGTCAAGCTAGTTGGGTCACTCATACCAAAAATTAAAACAATGACTAGTTCCATCTCAAGTCACTAGAGTCAATGCATTTAGAAACATGGGATAGAGGAACACCACAAAAGGATAAATACCATCAATTTCAAGATCATGTTATTAGAGTTTATGTATCTACAATATAGGAGTGATGGATCACCCAAGAATATAAACCCACTTACATTTTCAAAAGACGAGTCCAAATAATAATCCCTTCACCAAGATACATGATGTTCCTATGTGTAGAATTTATCAAAATAATTTTAATTGGTTTATCAATGAATTTTAAAAAAAATATTTTCATCCAAAACAAGATTTTAAGCCCCATTAATAAATATATTTCACCATTCATTGAGAATAACTTGATCATTCCAAAATGAGGTGAAAAACATATTTGTTAGATACTATTTTTAGAAAGGCATCAAAATCAGTTCAGGTATCTTGAAATTTCCTTTAAGAAATCATTTATGAAATTAATATCATTCATGTTTCATAGAATATTGTCTAGGTACAAAACAAACTACATCAATTCTGGTCCCACACGACTCAAAATGGGATCCATGAATCAGAAAAAAAGGAATTCATGAGTAACCAACAAGAGTCCCAAACATGATTTTATCAACACAGAACCATGTTTCCCTTAGACTAATAGTTGTAAGATAATATAGATAAACACATTAATCAATGATCACACAATTATCATCCCATCCAACATGAGATATGTCCTTTGAGAGATGAATGAACTGTAGATCTATAACAAAATAGAGAAAGAATTTCCCGAAAATTCATAGACCAACCAAAACATTATAGCACTAATAAAATTTCCAAAGAGAATGGAATAATGGTAAGATAATGGATCAAAATTATTAAAATCATGATAAAAAATTGATTCAATATCAAAATACCATGTAACAGAGTATAAAGGGAGTTGTGCCACCCAAAATAACCTATGAAGGACCTATGAATTAGGGAAGTAAGGATGAATAACGTGGGTGATAAAAATATTTTATCTACTATAACTTAATACTTTCATTGTGTGAATTGTGGATTCATGTCATGATCTTCTTGAATGGTTGATACACCAAAAATCATGTCTCTTTAGTTAAAAAACTATGATATCCTTATTCACGCTTGAAATAATATCTTACATCATGTGTAACTTTTCACATCCTAAATATGAAATAATTTATTCTCGTCTCAATCCATTTACATGGTGAAAACATATTCATGGTGTAAACCATATCCTCTAGCCAATTTCCCAGATTTTAAGTCAAATACTTCCCCGAACACCCCTATATATACCTCAACACATTTAATTACACAAATTATCTTGATTAAAACCCTTAATAGAGGGATACATAAAAATAGACAAAGTTACAACTTTGATTAAGTATTTTCTTTCAAAAATATAATTTTTTTGAATTCATTATCGAAACATACACTTGGTTGGATAAACAACTATTATTCTCAACCTCATGTATTCCTCATATTTTATGGATATCTATACCATTTAAAATGACTAGTGTATTGATATATCTCATCACAGAGGGTCAATGAAACTTTATAATTGGTCATAATCCATCATATGTCTATGGTGTGGGATATTTTTCAAAATCAAGATATATATCCCACACATTTAAGGATTATTCCCCATCTGGTTGAAAAAAATATTACATCAATTTGAAGAATCCATGTTCACATTGGTGGAATTTTTTTATCCAAAAAGTGATTCTCCTGTTCATCACAATATATAATTGATCCTACTAGTAAAGATGTTATAAAAAATCCATAATCTCAATGTGATAGTGAGAATTCTATAATGAATTTAGTGTAGATCCTGAGCTTTAATTGTAGAATTAAAACATTGTATTTTCATAAAACTATTATACAATGAACATTTTAAAACTTAATTGCATATAAATTGAAATTTTATTGGATGAATAACTATTTTGAAGATACTATGTCAAAATAAGCCAAGATTTTTTTTTTGAAATTTTCCCTTAGGAATAATCTTTTTAGAAATAATTAAAATATTATTATTAGAATATAACTCATATTAACATTAATAATGTGTTATATTATGAAAAATTAGTGATTTGATGATTATTAATTTGATAGAAATGTAGATAAAATCATTTGGAAGTAAAAGGAATATTTTTAGAAAACTATTTTTAATTATATAATGTTCATCCATTTCAATTAGTTAATATTATATATAATATCAAATAATGTAAATAAAATTTATAGATTATATATCTAAATTTATGAATTTAAATCCATATATGGATTGTTATTAGTCATGTAGTTAATTTAAGATCATTTTATGCTTGAAAAATACATTTCTAGAAAAAACAATTTTCCATAACATTTTATGGGTATGTTTTTAATTTAAATTCCTAATAATCTATGAATTTTATTTAATAAAATGAATTCCATATTTGGAATCAATATAGTTACTATTATTTAATAAGATAAAATTAATTTTTATTCATATTTAATAGTAAAATAGTAAATATTTTTCACTATGGTAAAAGAATAGAATAGGATAACCCTAGTTAAAACTAAGTTATAAGGCAACCATTATTATATTAATTATTATTAAATTTATTTTAACCCTTTTCAACATAGGTACTAGATTTATTAATGTATGTTACACATTTTCATGGAAATGACCTACATAATATTTTAACAAAACAAAAACATAAAACGTCACTCTCGTGACTTTAAATTCACATATATTTTCTCATATGTATAAAATAATATATATAATGAATATAAAGGTTTATTTTAAACATAATTTATTTATTTATATGATGTTAATTTTTTATTATTTTTTATTAATGTTATAATTACCTTTAATTCTTACATAATGCTAACATGGTGCATGCTCAAATAGTAGAATAATCGAAATAAATAATTTGATAACCATTTAAAATAATATTTTTTTTGGAATTATATATTAAAATTAATTTTATTTTCAATAATAATTTATTATTTTTTGTTAATTGAAATATATCTTAATTCTATATTTTTATTGATGTCTTTAAATTCAAAAAAAAATAGTGGTGTCAAAAATTATTTTAATCATATCTTGTGAAAAAGAATACTTTATATGTTATTTTATAACATTAAAATAATTAAGTAGGATAGTTATGTTCATAAATAGTGGAAACTTTCACCCCAAGTTTATTTATGAGATGTATTTTATGTTATAAATAAATTTATGATCCTTTAATGTTGAAAAATTTGTTACTATGGTAAAGGTTAAATAAATTTATTGAGGTTGTTACCCCAAAATATAAGATTTCAAATACCACATAAACTTAACCATATTTTTTTGTTTTAAATTATTTTAAACATATAATATCTTATTTTATTAATTTTGATCACATTATTCCACTTTTTATTGTAAATATATTTATTATATTTAAGTCATTTCAGTAATTCCATGCATGTCCTTTCGTCCACTATAAGCTGGCATAGACAATCTTATAATATATACTCCACATATATCCACATAGCTAAAAAGGAACCTTACATAAAATATTATAATCATAATTAAATAATTTTTTAATGCCTTGGTATTCCCAAAACCCCAACCATGGATCCCTTTAGAGGATATTTAAATGTGCTCCTCCAAATAAGAGCTAATCATTTTCACCGAGCAATTTAATTTTTTTTATTCTTTAAACACAATTAGTTATTTCAAAAAAATCCAACATAATAACAATTATATAAAACATATAATTTTTTTATTAAATTATTCCATTATAATTATCCTTCCCCTTCTTCATCTAATGAGAAACGAACTCATTTCTCATTTGTACAGTGGACAACGACCCCCTGAACCAATGTAATTTTTTTCATTTCACCTAATATTGATAGAAAAAATGATGGAATATATTAATATATATGAAAATTATTATATAATATTGATTCATTAAATTTCAAACATCATCAACTTTTTTACCCTTTTAACAATTAAAAACATTTCAATATCACTCGTGCATTCATATGACCTACCATATCAATGAAGTGATGTGATTCATTTTTTCAGTAAAAATATCAAGAATGGTTATAAAATTATATCTAATAGAAATTTATATCTTTATAAAAATAATATCATTCTGGATATGAATATGTTATATAGTATTAACATGAAATGGGACTTCCATGGAAAAACATGATTGATTAAACAAAGCAGTTAATACCAAAAAAAATGGTTATAAGGAATGATTATTAACAAATGGGCGATAATATTTTATAAGAGGGTTAAATATGATATTATAAATTTTAATGTAGTTCTCTTACAAATTAATAATATGTTTACAACCCAAAAATAGGTGTTTAATTCATTTTCAACTAAGGGGAATCATGAGGTACCAAATTTTATCTCAATTTTTTACTCTACTAAGTCATATTGGTTATTATACACCAATTCATTTTTATGTGGCATATATACATACCCTTAAATATATTATACATGAATATAAAATTAATGAATATGATTAAAATTTTAATTCAATTAAATTATTTCAATGGTTTATAATTTTAATGTTACCTAATAGTAATAATTTACATTGCAATCTCTTTTCTTTTTGCGATTGCCATTTTTTTAGTGAAATGATAATATTATATATCCTTATTACATTATATCGATTTTAATAAATTATAAATATTTAATGAATTTTTATGCTTAATTCCATGTTTTTCTATATTTTTCACTTTACCCAATCAATTAAATTTTGAAAATAAAATTAGATCTTATTTCTCTTCTGATCAATTATATTTTCCTTCCACATCCATATTTTCCAAAGATTATTTTACAAATGTCTTCATTTATATAAATGATTTATAAAGAAAACATTATTTAATAAAAATAATTTTTAAATTTATTAAATTAATTTTTATAATGTTTTATAATGTTTAATTTTAAATTATATTTAAAAAATAAAATAATAAATTCATATTTTAATATATATTAAATTTAATGACTTTTCCACCACCATATCTATTTTACAATATTTATCTTCTTCTAAATTTTTTGAATGGTTTTACAAATAATTCATTTTAAATCAAACATATTTTAATGTTTCACTTTAAGTTCTATTTTTGATAAAAAAGACTTGAATTTATTATAAACCCAATATTTAGGGTTAATTAGAATCCATAATTTCTCTCTTATAAATTTTGTGGTTATTAAATTTTCCTTAAAACATTCACATTCTTGTGGTGATATTTCACTAGAAATTTTATTTTACTTAAATATTATTATTATTTGTATTATTTATATGATTATTCCCTAAACCATATACAAATTTTATATGTGGTGTTTTAATATGATTATTATTTTATTGATGGGGTAAATCAGGATATTTTGTAATAAATATAGATATTAGTTGATAATGCATATTGATTAATAGCAAAATTGATCATTAAATATATTAGAAATGAGTTGGAAATATATTTATGGGTTGGAGTGGAATTATATAGACCCTTGCTGCATTGATAGGTCTCCTGAGAAAAACCAGTTCACCAAACATATTACATGGTTTTTTGTTGTATAAATACCAACAGTTTTAACCATTTTAGAAAAGTAACATAATGGTAAAGATACCATGATATATATGATCATGGAATAAATATTATTAATTTAATTAATTAATATTTTAATATTCTTATCCATGATATTACGGTATTGTTGTATTCCTTGGATTCATTTCATGATAATGTTTTTTATTAAGTGGAATGTGCTTTCTGTTATCTACATTCCCATATTCATTATGTCTTATTTACAGATGATATATTTCACTATAGATAACAGTTAATAAGTAATTATACTAATCTTTATTTTTTTCAATTCTCCATGATATGAATAAGAAGGCAATTAATGTGTTTAATGACACAAAATATTTATTTTCACTATGATTTAATATTTTATTTCCATTTTAATATATAGTGCATGTTAGTATCCCATAATACAAGAATACTAATCTAATCAATAATTAGTGATGTGGACCCTTTTATTATATTTAATTGTAATAAATTAGACATTGTATCTGATTAAAAATATTGTGTGGTGTTATAGGTGGTATCAGATGAAGTTTAGTAGTAACCTTGAGAAGTACATTTAAGAAAAACTATATTTGGGAAAATAACCGTATAAAATAATTTCAGCATATGTGTAAGTGTAGAATAATATAATAAATTTTCTATTATGGTATAGATTAAGTGGTTTTATTTGGAATATATTTCTTTCTAGACACAATATGTGGATGTTGTTTTAGAACAAAAGCATATAGAGGTAATAACCCTGTAAATGATTGGTCGAGTTTACCTTGGTAATAATTTTGGTTCATGGTGAATGGGAACTTAATATTCCCCTTGTTTACCACTCATTAGGGACATTATTGGATTAATTAACATTTTCTTTACAAAGCATTACGAAATATTTGAATATATTTTTTATAATTTGAAGAAATTATCCAAATAAACCATGTTTATGTTTATGAGATTAACAATCCATAAATTTTTGATTTATGTTTAAGTGTTTCACCATATTTATAATTATATGTTATGATTTAAAATTCATAATTTTATGAGCTAATTAGGTTGGTAGTGTTTTTAATAAGTATTAGCTGGTAGAAATATTGACATCAATACTCATAGCCAATATGAGTTTTTTTGTTCTCAATAAGATAATTCAATTGGCATTGGAGCTGAGAATATCAAGGAAATAATAAATCATTTAACCAATTTTATGACTAATATCCTTTCACATATAGGCACCATGATTTTCCAGTACGTGATACAAAGACATTGTATATTTTCATGTGACATAATCCTCTATATTTTAGTGTTACTACAAATCTAATTATAGTTAAGTAATTTGATAAGCCTCTTGATGATATATTTATGGACTTAGGATGTGATGTAAGGGAAAAGGTTATACTATAAATATATTTCATTGAAGGTTATGTTTATTGGTGGTGGTTGTTGAAATTGAATACTTGGAGTGAGAAGAACGTTTTCATCTAAAATATAAAACATCTTATCTAACATTCTTAAATAAATATATTCCTCATGGGAAATGAACTGAAATGAATATAAAGGCTTCATATCCTAAATAAAAAGAAAAAATAATGTGTTGTAGATTATGATTATACATTTACATACCTATCTAGGTATGATATGCATTACATTAAAAATAAATAAATCAAGATTGAAAATTTCTCGGAAGGGATTAATTGAATCCTCTGAAGGGAACTGATTTCTCAAATATTTTCACCATATGATTAAATATTATTATGTCTCATTAAAATAGATAATAAATCATATATAAACAAGGTAAATAAAGAAAAGAATGGGTTTTATAAACAAAAAAATGGAATTTATCAATGAATAATAAAAGAATGAAGTGATTTAGATCATGTATAAATTGTGAAATAATTATCCAAGAAAATTCTTTAAGTGAATGTATTTTTGTTAATTGTTTGGAGAAATGGGTCATCTTAATACTAAATTTAAGGGAAGGAAAGTGACCACTACTATACAGTGATTATTCTTTAAATAAATTCATAATTATGCAAACCAGTTTCCCATGAATCAAGGTAACATAACATAGAAGAGGCTAATAGAAGAAGGATAAGAGTATATAATCACTAGAGATGAGGATGATGTTACTAGATATACATTAGAAGCTAATTTTATGATATCCTCATGTATAGAATACAGTTTAGTTTATTTTGGTTCATCTCATTCTTATATATATTCCATGTTCTCTATAAGAATAAGATATTTCTCTAGATAATTAAGAAGGTAGATTTTAGTAATGTAAAGACCCAGAAATTTCAAGGAATTCTTTTTCTTAATTCTTTGTAATTTTAAGAGTCTGCGTTTTCTGACGACACTTGATTCCGAAGCCTGGTGTACCCGGAATCAATTTCTGAAGTTATGTTTGGGTACGGTCAATAAACGTACATGCAGGTTTTTCTATCTTTTGAACCGTTGCTCGGAATTGAAATCTGAGGGCACCGATGAACTCGTAGCGCCGATAATTGATTAAGAGGACCTTTATCGTAGTTGCGTTTTATGTGGGTTAGAAGTTAATTTTGTGAATTTAGAATAAAATAAATAAAATTGTGGAACACAATTTTATTTTATATCTGGTAGTTATACCGCACAAGGGGGAGGTTGTTGGTGGGGCCCATACCCACATAACATCCCATGAGAAAATATTTATGAGATGGGGCCCACACGAACCCCTAACTCCTCACCTTCCCACAACTCCCTAATTAATTCCCCTTGCAATTATTATGACAACTCCTCTTTTAATTGTGACACTTCACTTTCTCCCCTCTCACCATTTAATTTGTGCCAACTCTTTTAATTAAAGACATCTTTAATTATTTAATCTAGTTTTGAGTTATTTTGAACCGGTTTGCATTTTTGTAAAGTGGGAGAAATCTATTTTGATATTTGGATAGCAAAAATTATTTGTGGTTGAACCTCTAGAAAAATAGAGAAGGGTGTTCTTCCCTCAATGAAGAACACCATCCTTCCATGAAGAACAGTCCTCCTTCCTTGAAGAACGGTCCTCCTTCCGACGGATCTCTGACGAACGACGCTCGAGTCGGGATCGAAGGCACTTTGCGGGAGTGACGAACACCAACGATCGTCGAAACCTTCATCTCCTCTATTGCGATGATGTCAACGAACCAAAATCCACCTTATCACGATATCATCAACGAACGATGAACCTTGAGGTAGGGTGTTTGCATAATTTATTTTGAATAAAATAAACCCTTGTCGTTGAAGAAAGCAATTGTTTGTTTTTGGCCAATTGATAATTCCTAACATGGAGGGCGCAGGCCAAAAAAACAAGGCCCAAAAACCCTCCAAAGGTTATTCGTCTGTGCACGGATTGACGGAAGAGAACGAAACGGGACTGCAACAACGATTTGGAGCTTTTGCAGTGGAGTTCAGGTCCTGAAATGACCTTAGGCGCAGACGGTGGGAGAAACGGACCACCAGAGCACATCCGGTGGTCCGCGGAAGGTGGAAGTGCACAGCCGGAGCAGACCGCCACGGTTGAGCCGCGGCGGCGGGTGGAACCGGCACAGCAAAGCCATTCCAGAATTTTAGAGGCGTGACATTAAGCTGCGCTAGCTGGCCTGGTGGCCCCCCCGGATAGCCTGATCGAGCCGCGGCCAGCCACGGGCTGGGCCGCACCACCCAGGCCAGGTCCCACCCAGCCGGGCCAGACCCGGGCCCGGGTCAGGTCGACCCGGTTCGGGCCGACCTAGGGTGGGTTGGGCGGGGTCGGACCGGGCCCAGACCCCCTTTTCGGACCATTTTCGGTTAAATTCCTATAACATGAGATATAGACTTCCAATCGACATACTGTCAGTTGAATATAAATATTCGAATCAAGGCGGTCGTTTTTGTATATTACAATCAAGGTTTGGAAAATGTTTGGGTATGGCCGGGTTTGTTTGAACCCGAAACCAACCGGGCCCTCAGAGCGGAAACACTTATAACTTAAGGACCGGACGTCTGATGGACGTGTCGTCAACTACGTTGGATTCCTTTTGATAAGACGGTTCTTTTAGAATACTCCAGCTAAAGTTTGGACGCAGTTGGAGTATGGTATGGTTGGTTTTAGATTAAAATCCAACCGGGCCCCTGGAACGGAAATGGCAATAACTGAT
This sequence comes from Viscum album, assembly GCA_963277665.1. Lineage (NCBI taxonomy): Eukaryota > Viridiplantae > Streptophyta > Magnoliopsida > Santalales > Viscaceae > Viscum > Viscum album. The sequence continues at coordinate 650,374,850 of OY728150.1, forward strand.
AGACCGGACGTATGATTGACATGCCGTCTGTTGCATTGAAACCCCTATGATGAGGCGGTACATTGTGATAATTTTACGTGAGAGTTCTTGACACTGGGAGTATTATCCAGTAGCTCATGGAGCGGATCCTCCTGGAGACGAGCATACAGTGTGCGGAGACCTAGTAGCTGTAGACCTGACGACTTCTTGACCGATTAGACTTGGAGTGATTCGAATAGCCTAGTGGATGAATCACCCATTTTGGCGGTAGACCCATGGAGGATAGAGCACCTGGTTTGGCAGAACACACACGGTACTCTAAAAGAGGAGTACATCTAACAGCTATTAGGGGGAGCACCCGGTTTGGCGGCAGACCCACATCGGAGTAGCGCCCAGTTTGGCAGCAGACCCGTGTTACTCGACAGGACGAGTACCTCAGCAGTCTAAGGTTAGTGAGTAGTGCCTCAGAGTCGCGACAGGGCCACTGTACTCGACATAGGAGGAGTTCTATAGTATTTTTGGTTTTGATAATGAAAATCCTAGTTTGATTTGAGTCAATGACCATTGTGTTTTCCTCATGATTGAGATTGGTTACTTTATAACATAGGTATATGAATGGGAATATACCTAAGTAAAGGTTATCTGTTGAGATATTTATTTTTGGTTTATCCTAGTTCGATTTAGTGAGACCTTGAGGGTCTCGGGGTCCCTACTGAGTAACGTTATACTCACCCCTAAACGGGCTATGCCCGCACCTCGTTGTGTTGGATGCAGATGACAGACATCACTGACTGAGGAAGAGTGTACAAGGACTGGATGGTACTTGGAGGTGGACACCCGGCTTGACGGCACACGGAGTGGACCAAAATATGCCGAGTGATGAGGAGAACATCTGTACTTACCCTTCAGGTAGGAACCCGGAGTACAATCCAGGGGCTTCTTCCATTTTCCAGCTGTTTGTCTTTTCACTTGTACTTTCTTTCCGTTGTAGCTGTACCTTTCTGTTGGGATTTTATTTCCGGCCCCTTTGTACTTTCATCACACGTGTTATACTACTTTACATAGTGTTTGTTTTCGCTTGTTCTCTGTTTGTGTGTGTTTACATTTTATAAATGCAATCCCTTCCCAGTTCTAGGGAATTACGCCTTTGGTACTAGTCGCCAGCCCCTGGCCTATGGAAGGTGGACTTGGGGCAGTCAAGATGCAGGCCTTGGATGACGAGTCATGAAAAATTGGTATCATAGGAGTCGGTTCTACCACAGAACTTAGGACTGTCATCTCTATTTTCTGTGAAGCAATACTGTTAAGGGTACTGAGTGTGGTTCTCAGTTTAGGGAGTCCAGTTGTGGTGCAACGGTGACGTATCCATACACCAGGACCCTGACATCTTATTTATGACTCAGTGCAAGAAAACACTGATTGCGTGTGTGTTTTCAAAATTTTTCTTTATGTTAGCTCAACTAGGACAGCTCACCAGTTTTAAATATTTTGACTGTGTCGCATGTGTTCAGGATGTCTCCACGCAGACAGTCAGTTGGAGTTCCGAGAGAGTACCTGATGATGGCCTAGCAAGAGACAAGGCTCTACTGAAAAGCCCTTTTTTATGTCAGCACCTTCAGGTGGTGTACCAACAGCACCACCACCCATTTGGAAGCACATGCCACCAGCCATACTAGCAGACAGTGCACAAAGATAGAGCATGTTTCACGAGTTCCAGTAACAGTGGCCTCCGAGGTTCGAGACGAGACAGATTCGCCAGCAGCAGAGGACTAGCTAGAGGTGATTGCTAGAGTTCTACACCTAGTTTAGACAGCAGTAGAGAAAATGGTGATCTTAGCTACTAGTGTTTCCCAGTGAGTGACCATGAGGTTGTTCCGCATAGTGATGAGGCTTCGGTTCGTGGACCAATGCCTGACATAGTACCTTCGGGTAGTGTGCCAGCTATATCACTACCTGTTGGTCAGTAGTTTCTACCGGTGGTACCGGTAGATTAAACATGTAGGCTTAGTGCCTTACACATGTTTCACCATCAGTTACCCCTAAGGTTCCGAGGCGAGCCTGACTCACAGGCGGCTGAGGACTGGCTTGAGGAGGTGGCTAAGAGTTTTCTTGAGCTTATACAGCTTCGGCAGGATGACATGTCAAGAGCTGAGTATTCATCAAGGCATACCGATTGTTCTTGGTACATGATGAATACGATGCGATCAGTTCTTTAGAGATTGGACCTCAGAGCAAGGTGTGTTTAAAGGAAATATGATACAACACTTTTCCTCTATGCATTCCTATGTCTGCTAGGGTGCTAGAGAGAACCTTTTTGTTTGAATGATCTTTGGCTGAATAGATACAACAAGAGAATGTTAGCAGTGGGAAAGCAAGGAACTGGCACTAGTCTCAGAGACATGGACATGTGAAATGTTTCAAGAATAGTAAGTTTTAAGGACAGATGAATCTTCAGAGTAGCAGACGTGGATGCAGAGCTAAGAAAGTAGCATGAGGTGGTGTACATTTAGACATGTTACAACCACCCGCCTTTGTTGTTCCCGCTAGGCTCAGGGAGCTGGAGGGAATGGGAAGAGAGTAGTTTCATGCGGTCTAGAAGTTAGACCCAGGGGATCTAAAAATGTTTCGAGGTATGGTCTGTGTCCACTACTACCTGTCGTAACAACATACATTGATACAAATCATTCCTTCATTCCACGAATCTTGTCCCAAACCTAGAGTTTCTGGTTAAGCCATTGACTTGACCCTCATGTCTGGAGATACCTCTGGGAGGAGACTCAATAATCACGCCTACACCGACGGTGTGATCTGACCCTTGAGGCGAGAGTTTTGGTTAGAACCTCTTGGTGGAAGCATCGAGGCCATATGACGTTAGTTTGGGTATGGACTGGGTAACCACAGTTCATAAACATATTGAATGTATTAGGAAAAAAGTTTGTGGTTTATCTACAATGTTGGGATGGGGTTTTTCCTTGGTCGGTGAAAAAGGAAACCTAGGAAGCACATCTTAAGATTATGCATAAGAGGGTGCAACCGATCACTCTTGAGTTGGCCAGCCTTACCCTCGTGGAAGTAAGAATTTTGAGTATTCAGTTCCTCCAGGACTATGACTTCAAGATAGTCTATACTCCTGGGAACGGGAACGTTGGTGCGGATGTGCTCAGGAGGAGGACTAGTATTCAGCTTCTAGGAGTGGCGACAGAGCAGCTGGCTGCCTTACATATATCCTTTATGGATAGAGATGGTGCAACCTAACTTCAGTCTCTTACAGTGACTCCTCTACTTCACCAGTAGACTAGGTGAGGTGGCTTACCGCCTAACCCTTCCATCTCAGTTGCACTGAGTGTATGATGCCATCCAAATATCACAGCTGAGGACATGTGTGCTCATTACTCCTTTTGTTTCCCTAGTGTATGTTATAGTTTTACAGGGACGTAATGCCCTGAGGTGGGAGTAATTTAAAGACCCGGAAATGTCAAGGAATTTTTTTTCTTAATTCTTTAGAATTTTATGATTCTGCAGTTTCTAACAGCACTCGATTCTGAGGCACGGTGTTCCCAGAATCAATATCTCATGTTTTATTTGGGTACATTCAGTAAACATGCGTGTGAGTTTTTCTATCTTTTGAACCGGTGCTCGGAATTGAAATATGAGGCCACCGATGAACTCGCAATGCCAGTAATTTCTTAAGGGGACCTTTACTGCAGTTGCATATTATTCGGGTTTGAAGTTAATTTTGGGGATTTAGAATAAAATAAATAAAATTGTGGAACAAAATTTTATTTCATATCTGGTAGTTATATCCTACAAGGGCGAGGTTGTTGGTGGGGCCCATACCCAGATAACCTCCCATGAGAGAAAATTTTTGAGGTGGGGCCCATAAGAACCCCTAACTTATCACCTTCCCTGAACTCCCCAATTAATTTCCCTTTCATTTATTATGACAACTCTTATTGTAATTGTGACTCTTCACTTTCTCCCCTCGCACCCTTTAATTTGTGCCGACTCTTTTAATTAAAGACATCTTTAATTATTTAACCTAGTTTTGAGTTATTTTTAATCAGTTAGAATTTATTTAAAGTGGGAGAAATATATTTGTATATTTTCATAGAAAATATTATTTGTGGGGGAACCTCTGGGAAATAGATAAGGGTGTTCTTCTCTCAACAAAGAACACCATGCTTCCACGAAGAACGGTCCTCCTTCCGATGGGTCTCCAATGAACGACACTCGAGCCGGGATTGAAGGCACATTGTGGGAGAGACGAATGCCAAATATCATTGAAACCTTCATCTCCTACATTGAAACGACGACAACAAACCGATATCTGCCTTCTCACGATATTGTCAACGAACAGCGAACCTTGAGGTAGGGTGTTTATATAATTTATTTTGAATAAATTATACCCTTGTCATTGAAGAATGAAAGTGTTTGTTTATTGCCAATTGATAATTCGTAACATGAAGGGCGAGGGATGAACAAACACGGCCCGACAACCCTTTGTAGGTTGTTCATCTGTGCGCAGATTGACGGGCGATGACAAAACGGGACCACAACGGCGATTTGGAGTTTTCGCAGTGGACTTCAAGTCTCGAGATGACCTTAGGCACAGACAGTGGGCGAAAAGGACCTCTGGAGCGCGTCCGGGGGTCTGCAAGAAGGCGGCGGTGGCGCGCCGCCGGTGTTGAACGCCATGGCTGAGCCGCACCAGTGGGTGGAACTGGAAGGGAAAATCCTTTCAGGAATTTCAGAGGCGCGGCATGAAGCTGCGTCGGCTGCCCCCCACCCCCCCACCCCCCCCCCCCCCCCCGCACGGCCAGCCTGGCCAGGCCGCACCAGCCGCGGGGTGGGCCACGCAAGCCGGGCCGGGCCGCGCCCCGCTGGGCCAAACCCAGGCCCGGGTCAGGTCGATCTAGTTAGGGCCGACCATGGTTGGGTTGGGCCGGGTCAGACAGGGCCCAGACCCCCCTTTTCGGATTGTTTTTGGTTAAACGCTCATAACTTGAGCTACAGACCTTCAATCGACACACCGTCAGTTGCGTAGGAGTCTTTGAATCAAGATGGATGTTTTAGTATGTTACACTAAAGGATTCGGCAAAGGTTGTGTATGGTCGGATTGGTTCGAACCCGAATCCAACCGGGCCCTCGGAGCAGAAACGCTTATAACATAAGGACCGGACGTCCGATTGATGTGTCGTCAACTACGTTGGATTCATTTTTATGAGACTATTATTTTGGAATACTCAATCTGAAGTTTGGACATAGTTGGAGTACAATAAGTTTGGTTTTCTCTTAAAAACCAACCGGGCCCCTGGAATATAAATGTCAATAACTCACAGACCGAGGGTCCGATTGACGCGCCGTCTGTTGCGTTGAGTCCCATATGATGAGGCGGTCCTTTGTGGTACTTCTATGTGAGATTTTGTGACACTTGGAGTATCGACCAGTAGCTCGTGGAGCGGATCCTCATGGAGACAAGCATACAGAGTGCGGAGACCTAGTAGCTGTAGACCTGACGACTACATGACCGATTCGACTCAGAGTGATTCGATTAGCCCAGTGGATGGAGCGCCCAGTTTGGCAGCAGACCCATGGCGAATGGAGTGACTAGTTTGTTAGCAGACCCATGGTACATGACAGGAGGAGTACCAATGACTGATTTTAGGGGGAGTGACTAGTTTGGCGGCAGACCCATATTGGAGGAGCGCCCGGTTTGGCAGCAGACCCGCTGTACTCGACAGGAGGAGTACCTCAGCAATATGAGGTTAGTGAGTATCTCCTCGGAGTCACGATAGGTCCACAATACTCGATAGAAGAGGAGTTCTTCAACATTTGTGGTTTCGATAATGAAAATAGTGGTTTGGGCTGAGTCAATGACCTTTGGGTTTTCTTCATGATTGAGATAAGTTACTTGATAACTTAGGTATATGTATGGGAATATACCTAAGTAAAGGTTATCTATTCAGATCTTTATTTGTGGTTTATCCTTGTTGGATTTAGTGATACCTTGAGGGGCTCGGGGTCCCCACTGAGTATCGTTATACTCACCACTGCACGGGCTATGCCGACACATCATAGTGTTGGATGCAGACGACAGACAGCACTGACCGAGGTATAGTGTACGAGGACTGGATGGTATCCAGAGGTGGACACCCAGCGCGACGACACACGATGCAGACCTAAAGATGAGGAGTGATGAGGAGGACATATGTACCTACCCTTTAGGTAGGAACCCAGAGGATGATCTAGGAGTTGCTTCCATCTTCCAGCAGTTTGTCTTTTTAGTTTTACTTTCTCTCAGTTGTAGTTGTACCTTTCTGTTGGGCTTGTATTTCTGGCACCTTTTTACTTTCAACACACTTGTTATACTGATTTACTTAGTTTTTTCTTCCTCTTGTTCTCTGGTTCTGTGTGTTTACGTTTTATAAAGGCAATTCCTTCCCAGTTCTAGGGAATTATGCCTTTGGTGCTAGTCGCCAGCCCTTGACCTATGGAAGGCGGGTTTGGGGTAGTCACGATGCAGGCCTCGGGGGATAGGTCATGACAAGTAAAGACACTTAGAGAAAATATCACAACAATAAGTGTGGGTTAGTCGATTTCCATTATTACACTAAAACATGCCCTATTTTTAGAATATATTATTATACTTATTTTTTTAATATGATGTAATCCTTGGTGTGGATTGGATTTCAATATATGATTGATTTTTTTAAAGAGAAGTATATTGTGATTAATGTTTAATATATAAAATCAATTTTCTTTAGAGGAGAGACATTGTTATCAAGGTCATGTCTACATATATATCTGGTAGCTCTTTTAACTGAAATTCCAAGGAAAGAAGAGAAGATACAAAAAATAGATGAAAATGTAATCTTAAAATTGAGGATTTAATTATTTTACAAGAATGTATTGATTTATTTCCCAATGAATTGATTTGAAATACAATAAAATTTGACATTTATTTTTCAATAGATTTAATCACAGATGAAAGACCTATATTAAATACTCTATATAGAATAGTCATAATATAATTAGTGGAACTTAAGAAATAAATGTATGAGTTGTGTGAAAATGGAATTATATACCCTACTATTTCAACCCTGGGAGTATATATTTTTTTATTAAGAAAAAATCATGGATCTATGTACTTGTTCATTGATTATAGGGAAATAAATGCTAAAACAATATGAATATTAATTCTTTTCCTCACATTGATAACTTGTTCGATAAAATTCATAGAAATCAATATTTCTAAATGCTTTAAATATATTATGGTTATAATCAATTATAATTAAATAACGAATAGATTTAGATGAATTATTTTTATATGTGGTTTTTACATTACAATTTTAATATAATTCCATTTAGTTTGACTAATCCACCCTCTGTATTTATGGATTAAATGAATAGAGTATTAAAGGAATATCTTGATAATTGTTTTGAAGTATTTATTGATGATATCTTGGTTTTATATAAGATATATGAGAACTATAATAATAACATGAATATAATTCTTTTATATCATATAAAAAATGTGTATTGTGGATAATTTAGCATATGGGAATTATAACATTAGAATGTTTCTTTTAATTTCCATATTTCTTCCATGGATGGAATCTCAATTGATCCTTTGAAGAAAAAGGTGGTCTAATAATGTCCAACACCAATTAATAAAACTAATTTATGTTGTTCAAATTGTGTGGAAAGTTACTATTGGTAATTTTTTTAAAAAACCCAATTGGATAACCCATTAACAAAGCATACACGTAAATGGGTTAATTTCATTTGAAACAATGATTCTGAACAATATTATTGAATAATTTAGCTAGAGATTGGTCAATTATTCAATTTTGACTATAATATTAGGAAATGAATGAGTTATCATATATAGAGATTAATTAATGAAGGGACTTGGTTTGATCCACATAAAGAACTATATATTTATTACTTATCAATCAAGGTAGTTATATATTATTGAAATGAACTATCCAACCCATTATCTTGATTTTGAAATGATAATATTTATTGTGAAGATATGAATACATTATTTATATGGAGAAATTTGTGAGATACACATATATCATAAGAGTATAAAATATTCCCTTTCATGAAAAGTTCTCAAAATTAGGCAGAGGCGATGGCTTGGGCTACTCAATGATTATGGCTTCTCAATACACTACCACCTAAGAATAGAAAATATGGCATTGAATGTATTAAGCAGGAATGATTATGTAGTCTAAATTAAAATAAAAAATTTATAGGGATCATTTATTAAAGGATTTCCTGAATATATATATGGGTATTCTTAAGGAAGGAGATATATCACATTATTTTTAAATGATTTTCAAACCATAATTATTAGAAAATATAAATGTTTCTCATCATGGTGAAGATAATTTTTAAAATACAACCGAATCATTTAATGATAGTAAATTGTAATACTTCATCTATGAATACGGGGTTATGAAATTTAGAGAGAGTTTATTTGTTCCATATATACATAAGATAAAAATGTAATTATTTAATGACACTCATATATCACATTTATCTATAGACCATGCTAGCATAAAGATGTATATGTATATGAAGGAACATTTTATGTGCAATAGTATGAAGCTAGAAATTGTTGATTATAAATCAAGATTCATAGTTTTAAAATTAGGGATAAATTAAAATAGTACTATAGATTTCATGAAATTGATACCTATTCCTTTTTGTAAATACGATGAAATTACCGTGAAAGTTTTACAATTTAAAAAATTTCTCATGTAAAGAATGATGTAATATTGGTTATAGATTATATATATATATTAATGATGCTATATAAATTCATGGTATACCTCTTTCAGTTGATTTTTGTCCAGACCAATGATTTACATTAAAATATTGAAAATCCTTCAGAAATACCTTGGTACTAAGCTTTATTTGAGTAACACATTTTACCCTAAAATAGAAGGGTAGTTATGAATAGACTCTTAAAAAATTAGAACACTTATTGAGTTTTTTCTAATGTGAATTTCAAGGAGTATGGGTTTTTTATTTACCTTTGGTGGAGTTTTCTATAATAATTGAATTCATTACAAAATTTAAATGGCATCGTAAGAAGCTTTATATAGTAAGAGATATCGTACTCCTACTTTAGGGGATAGAATTAGTGAAAGGATTTTTATAGGTATAGAACTTGTTAAAAAGAAACAAATAGAGATAAATACTATTAACAATCATAATAAAGAATCTAAATTAATTTAAAAGAGTAATACTGATAACTGGAGGAATGATTTGAAATTTCAAGAGGGAGATCACATTTTCTTGAATGTATCTCCATAGAAGAATGTTATAAGGTTCGATAAACAACAAAAAATATTCCACAAGTACATAAAACCTTAAATAATTGTAGAGAAAATTGGAGTTATGGAATAAAATTTCAGAAATTACACTAAGACGCTCTGTAGTACAAGATTTGTTTCATATCACGTTCTTCAAAAAGTACATACAAGACCCAACACATATGCTCACATCTGATGAAATATAATTGTATCAGTATCATTCTTAACATGAAGAGAATATATAGATTAATGGAACTAGAATACAATTATTTCAAACTTTAATGACTTTATGCGTAAATTTACATTGGATAAATCATATAATGGAGTAAGAAATGTGGGAACCTAAGGATGTAATGATGAAGAACAACCCTTAGTTGTTTAGAAAGTAATTTCCAGGAGTGTTTATATAATGAAATTTTTTAAGGATGGAATAATTTAACAGTTGAGATTAAATTATAGAATACGAAAATTTTATTTTAATAAAACTAATACACATGGAACATTTAAAAATTTAATGGCATACAATTCTATTTTTAAAAGATGAATATCGATTTTGAAATAACTATGTCAAAATAAACCTAGAATGAATTTTTAAAAATCTATAAATGAAATAAGATTTGAGGAATAATTGGAAATACAATATCTAACTATTAATAATTTATTTATAATAGTGTGATATATTATTTATAAATAATTACATATTTATTATCATTTTCATACAAAAAATGGAAAAAACATTTTGACGTAAAACATATGTTTTTTTAAATTGTTTTAGTGTATAATATTTTTTCAATTTTAGTAAGTTAAAATAATATATAATAATTAATTTTTTGAATGAAATTGATATATTATATATCTAAATATATGAATTAATATACATATAATTATTAATACTTGACATATAGTTAATATAGAATCATCTTATTCCAGAAAAAACATTTCTTGAAAACCCACTTTTTTATCACATTTTCTTGATTTTTTTAAAATAAATTTGTGAACATATATGAATTAAATTATTTAAAATGAATTAAATATTTTGAATTAACATAATTAAAATTAATTTATAAGTTTAACATAATTTTTATTCATAATTTATAACAAAATAGAAAAACAAATTCAACATGGTAAAAGGGTAAAATGAGTGAACAAAGGTTATAACTAGGCGAAAATGCTACCATTTTTAAGGTTAATTATTGTTGGGTGTATTTATTTCATCCATTATCAAATTATAATCTAGATTTAATTAGTTATGATACACTTTTACTTTAAAATTACATATATAATAATTAATGGTATGAAAAATACAAAATTTCACTCTATTAACATTAATTTAACTTTTATGTCGACATAGAGATAAAGAGAAGACATGAATGAATGTAAGAGATTATTTTAAGCATAATATATTAATTTTTATAATTTTATTTTAGTTTTAGTTTTTATCAATGGAATAATTACCTTATATTCTTACCCAACATGGACAGGGTTCATTTTCAATTAGTAGAAAAATCAATGTAAATAATTTAAAAAACAATAAAAATGTTATTTTTGTGGGAAATTATACTTCCAAAATAATTTTATTATTGATACAAAATTATTATTTATGGTTGAAATTGTAATATTTTAAATCTATATTTTTCTTAATTTCAATAAATTTAAATTAAATGAAGAGTATCAAAAATTACATTAATGATATTTTATATTAAATAATACTTTATAAAATTATTTAAAAAAACAATAATCAAGTGGAAATGTAGGATTATAATTGATCTAAAATTTTATCTCTTATAAATATAAGAAAAAATATTTAATGTATAATTAAATTTATAACCCTTTAATATTACAAAATTCACTACTTTGGTAAAAGTAAGAATTGTTTTACAAAGGGGTTTAAGCAAATGGTAAGGTTTAAAATACCACATACACCTATCTATATTTTATTCATTGAAATTACTATAATAATATAAAAAAATATCTTTTAATTTCTGTCCACATTTTTTCACTTTCACATGAAATTTAAATTCTTATATTGAAATATTTTTATCAATTCAATGTGTGTCCTTTTGAAAAATATAAAAATACACCTCATCACCTCCCTTCTGTATAACATGTTGAGCTACATAGCTCAACTGTGACCATCAATATACTATACTACAAAACCTTATCCATGTTCTATATTTAATGGTCTCCCCAAAAGACAAACAATTAATCCATTAATAAGATATTTAAAAGAGATATTTCAAATAAGAGGTAATCATATTTGCTAATCAAATTTATTTTTTATTCTTATTTTTTCACATTTAATTATGTATTAGAAGGTAAAATATATTAACACCAGTATCTACCACATAATAAGATGTTATTATATTTATTGGATAATATTTATCCATATACTTCTCCATTCAATGAGAAACTAACCCATCGCTGGTGTGTACGGAGTACTACTACCTCACATGGATAGTAATAATTATAGAATTAATGAATATAAGTGATACTTATTTTATAATATTTATTATAAAAGTTTCATATATATATTCTTATTCCTTAACCTTTCACCCATTTTTTAAATTATAAAATCTCCCATGTGTATGAATGACTTACCATCTCAATGAATCAATGTGATTCATTTTCCAAGTCCAATATACATGAAAGATTAAAAAAATGTATAAAATAAAAAAATTGTATTTAAAAAATTAATATTATTCTATAGATGGTGAAACTATATACTATTCACATGAACTGGAATGTCTATGATAAAAAATGCATGGTGAGATGAAGCAGTTAACACACAAAGGAATGGTAATAATGAAATACTATCAATGAATGGATTATACAAAGTTATAACATAACCATATATGATATTATAAATATTAATATTGTTCCATAAAAAGTCATAACATGTTTAAAACATTATATGTGATATTAAATATTTTTCAACTTAAGGGAATCGGCATTTAATGAATTTCATATAATTTTTTCTTTGTTTAGTCATATTATGTATTATACATCAAATTATATTTATATGGTATATATACTGACCCATTGATGTAATAAAAGTGAATATATATTTATAAATTATGATTATAGATTATACTCAATGTTATTATTTTAGAGGGATACAATTTAAAATTTACCTAATAAAGAAGACATTATTAAAATATGATTTTTTGGAATCACTTATCTTTTTTAAAGAAAAATATAATATATAATTGAAAACATATAAATTATTATCCTCTATATATTTATGTTTTTTCTTGTTTTGATATAACTTTTCGTCAATTTTTTACTTCAATAAATAAAATAAATATGAAATTTATGATCATATTTTATTTCACTTTTGTTAGAGTATATTTTCATTCCAAATCCATATATTTCTAAAAATTGTATTATGATATTCCTTTTTATTTACTCAAATGATTTATTAATGAATTTTCAATTTATGAATTAAACTTTTCAAATAATCAATGGAATATTTAAAATAATTTAGGAATGGTTTATTTTTTGCATTCCTTAAAAAAATTCACAAGGAATTATTCTTTTAACGTATATGGTTTTAGAAAACTTTTCATCTTCCATACCTATTTTATTGTATTTCTCTACATGTAAAATTTTTCAATGGTTTTAAAAAACTGTTTAATTAAAATTTATTTTAATTGTATTTCATCCATTGTATTTTATTACACAAAACAAATATGAATTTAATACAAAACTTTTATTTTTGATTAATTAAATGTCAACTTTTATCAATTATTAATTTTCTAATCATTGAATTTATCTCGAAACATTCACTTTCTTGTGACAATATTTAATTGGAAATTATATTTCAACTAAATATATATATTATTTAAATAATGTATATGATTACTACCTAAAAAATTTATTAATTTTACATATGGTTGTTTACTATGAATGTTGTTTTATTGAATATGAAAATCCTGATATTATATATCATTTACTCAATACAGATATTTATGGACATGGATTTCTACTTATGAATTAAATTGAACATTAAAATAGTTAGAAATGCATTGGATAGGCAGTGATGGGTTGGACCAAGAATTATATAGTTCCTTGATGAAGCAACAGTTCTCAGAGACAAACCAGTTATAAAAACTTATTAAATGGGTTTTTGGTGTATACCTACCCATAATTTAAATTATCTTAGTTAAAGGCCATAGTTTTAAGTATATCATGATGTTTGATATCATGACACATAATATTATTCATTTACTCAGTTGAAAATTAAGTTATTATTGTCAATGATATTGTTAAATTGATATTATCTATGGGTTATTGAATAGTCTAGTTATTAATTAAACGACATGTTCTTTTAGTTCTCTTCCTTTCCATGTTGTTTTTTCTATATTTAAAAATTATAGATTCCACTGTATGAAAATCTTACTCATCATTTGGTCTCATGATTATTTTGATTAATTTTCCCAATAAAAGAAGAAGGTATATGTGAATGAGTTTAAGTATATAGAATATTTACATTCATTATGTTATTATATTTTATATCAAAATTAATATGGGAATCATGTTTGTCTCTGGTTTATCAAGAATACCAAATCGATCTATCCTTAGTGTTATGATCCCTAAAATAATATTCGATTATAATAAAGTAGAAACTGGCTCTAGGTTACTAGATTTGGGATAATAAACTTGGACATTTAAAAATACTTCATAATGTCTGAAAGTATCCCAAATTTTAGAAAAACTATACTGGTGGTTGTATGTATCATTACATTACACTCAACAAAATTGTAACTTGATATAAATAATTTGTATTGGGATTGAAAATATATTTAAATTATTATCTTTAATGGAAGTATTAATAATACATGGGGTAGCCCCATTGATGGATAGTAAACTGTAATAAATTATGGTTTAGTCCTAGGGAACTTTTTGTGCTTCATTCCTCTAGTACTCATTTGTGAATTAGCAATTATGTTCATTATGTGAATCAATAATATGGTTTTGTTCAATATTGGAATATTTATTTCTCTAGAAGAATCACTCAATGTTATGGTTATACTCATGTTACTCTAAAAAATTGACACATTGGGAAAAAAATCGATGTCTTGTTCATGCACCAATTGTCCCACCCAGATAGAGACAACACACCCCCGACACATAAAAATAATAAATTTAAATTTAAATAAGTTAAACGTAAAATGGGTTAATAAATGATTTTTTCTCTTTGTTTCACCTTACTCCCTATCAAAAGAACCAAAATATAATTGGCCAAACTCTAATATTCACCACAAATAGGTATCCAAATATTAGATTTTATTATTTTTCTTAATTTTCATTCATATCATAAATTGTAGAATTGTTTGATTTATAGGTCATTCCCATGTGCAATATAAAAATACCCAATAGATTTTGTATTTTTATTAATTATGAAATTTATCTTCCATTGATAGTTGATTGAATAGAATTAAATCCACAATATCATTAATATTAAATACAATTTCTTAAAATAGGGTTATATAATAAATTTGGAAGAATATTATCAAATGATAATACCATTTTCCATTCATGAATTAAATGATTCAATTTTCTAAAAATTCATTCTAATGTTATAAAATTCTTCTCATCAAGTTCATTATATATATATATATATATATATTCCTTGATCATTGAATTACATTAACCTATATGCACTAAAATCAATATTTAACTAAAGATACAAATTTAATTTATTTGTAAGAACATAATTATCTCAATTTAATTGGAGTTATACCTTTCACACGTATTGAAATTGAAAAAAATATGAAGGAAAATAATAATTTTAATTTCAATGGAATTCATAACAAAAAACTCTTTCATTAATTAAATTTATTGAAAATTTAATTAAAAAACTATAAATTATTGATCCCCAAATGAAGTAAAATATTAATATATGTTATACTGTAAATCCATTACAAATAACTTAATACTCTTACTTTGTTATCTAGGGAATGAATTATTAGTATTGAAAAAAATTATAATTAAATAATAAAGGGTCTTACTAGAAATAATTGTTGAAAAGTTTATGTTAAACTTATTGATCTAAAAGAAGCATAAATTAACTCGATGAGACTAAGAAAATATAGGAAAAGATAACCCTTCCCCTTAAAACATAAGGAAACATCATATTTATAAACTCTCTACTTATAAGGGAAAAAATGTGTCATGGTCAGAATAGATAAAATCACAAACAAGATTTCTATCTTATATCCCTTACTAGGTCCATCATGGTTAAATAATCATCATTATAGCTTGAATAATTTATATTCTCCATTAATATTTTGTATCCTCAGAATATCACAATACATAACCCCAAACAAGTCTACCTGTATCGTAAAATTGTTATTCCATCTTCGATGTGTTTTGATGAAAAATAGACACTAGTTGTGGTGTAATTCTTAATAATTTTCCTACCACTCAACCTTCACCCCCTCATAGAAGAAGATAAATCAATGGATATTTTTTCACCTATATCTCCTCCTGTATATATTTTTATACATGACACCATTTCACCACAATCAAATCCATCATGGTACCTCATATCCTCAAATCCTTCATGTTATTCTAAAAAACATACACCGAGTTAATCCTATATAGAATCCCCCTTATGTTAATCAGATATATCTCAGATAAAATAATATTATATATTCCATAAATTAAATAATTATCAACAAATAATATCAACTCATCCTTATATACTTAAATTGAAATTTATTCATTGAATAAATTAATGGTTTTATGGGTTCATTTGAAATAGGTTTAAATTAATCTCACATAGCTCTTATGATTTGAATTTTACACCCATTTAACCTTAATCACAGTGAAATAGATTTTTTTGTGGTGTAATTAAATATATTACACTTATAAAATTAATCATCCATGAGGTTATATAGCTTGAAGATTGTGAATGTTTATTCAGTTTATCCTTCTCTAGTTATATTTATTTTCATGCAGCTCCATCATTTCATGTAGATTTTTCTCACATAATGATTCCTTCATAGATATTTAAACCCATTTTGTAAATTGAAATAGATTACTCTATTAAAAAAATTAAATTCAGTAAAATGTATGTAATTATTCTAAAATTTTATAAAAAATATCTAAATTTTTTCTATCTCCATTCCACTAAAAATAATAAAAAATGCATAGAAAAATGCATAATCAAATCCATTATCCTATGAAAACTATGAAGAAAATCAATATTAAATTATAAGTTATTGAATATATAAGTACCATATAAATTAAATATATTGTGGATTTAATGATAATCATACCTTCCTTGAAAATTTTCATGTCTCTTCTATGAAAAATTATTTATCGTACCCAATAAGGAAGGTGTATTTTTTCAAATGAAACCCCTCCTCACTTATGAAAGGACCCATCAAAACAACATTCCAGAAAAACTATATTTATAATTAATCAAAATCATATATCCATATTTTATTTAATATATATAACAAAAAAAATTCATGTTGTAATATCCGATGGATTCCCCAAATCCTTCAAAACTAAGAAGTCTTTCAAGGTAATAAATGATTTCATCATTAAAAATAAACACTTATTAACCATATCTTTCACTTAACTTATTCATATAACCCATAAAAATTATTATTCATCATAATAATATAAAATAAATAATATCATTTTACTTAATTAATAATTATATTATAGTAAACTCACATTACAATCATGCACATCCGTTTTTTATAGAATGTAATTGGTTAGGACCATTGTACCACATACTTGGAAAATGATACAATTTTCTATCTTTAGTAGAAATAAAAACATAATTACTGGTATGATATGAAATAAATAAGGAAATATAATGGTTTTTATTGTTTTAGAATGGTAGTATTAATATTTATGTGAATATTAATATACAACATTATGTTCGATAAAAATTACTCGAATGAGCACATTAGAGATTTCATTTTTATGAATAATTATATAGTGTCACATGGAAAGAGCATATAATGTAAAAAATTCAAAATAAACCTAATATTAAAACAACCAAACCATTCTAGAGATGTGGAACTCAGGAACATGGAATGATGGTTGAGATCACCATACCAAAACCAACATGGAACACTTGAAACTACTATTGACTAATGACATTATAAACGAAATTAAATAATGAATATGTAACTAATGAATATTAAAGTCTAGAATTAAAGGTATAAAATATTAATAATGTTTTAAAATAAATTAATAATGATTAAATTTTTATTATATATTAAATTAGAGTATGTCCGAGAAAGAAGGAATCCAATGTAAGGGTTCTTCTTGACTCAATCTCAATTTAGGTAGTCATGCCGTTTATTCTATTTTCATATTCTCTAAATTTTGATTTATTTTACCCTATGATTTTTTATATTTTTCTTAATATTTATTTTATATGTATTTTAATTTTATTCTCATAATCCACTTTTAATTGATTCTTGAATCATAAAATTTTACAATATATGGGTTTTAGTTAACATAATCCCATTTCATCAAGGGGTACACATTCTTCACTAAAAATGAACTTATATGTTTTGTTTATTCAATGATATAATTTTTTTATATTGAATTTATTTTTTATTTTCTATGTATTAACATCTTTTTCTAAAAAAATAATATTCAATTGATTCTTACCTTTATAAATATGAAATTGTAAGGGTATTTCTGTATAAATTTCTATTCCATCAAAAACATTTCTTATTAAATAACAATTCAATTTCACCTATTATACTTACTTCCCACTTGAAAAATATTATCAAAATTTAAATATGAATCTTGTTATTATCTCTTCTACTATGCTCTTCTATGATTATATATTCCACCTCATCTAAATCTCATATATTTTTCTCTATTTTTTTTGTAGGTAAATTATATTTTCTTGTTGAATTATATTTTTTTGATGTATGTAATACTTGATCCAAATAAGACATTGTTAAAAATAATTACCATTTTATTTATTCTCTATTTCTCCAAGATTATAATTTTTTTAGCTTAAATTATATTTTACTTTTATTATGGGTGAAAAATATGTGTTCAATTTTTTAAATATCATATGTATCATTAATTATTTTCCAAATGATATTATATATTTATTTTTAATGATATTGGATTCTTTTAAACCACCAAAAGGAATAAAAATGAATATTTTTTTTCTAATTAAACATATTTGGAGTATCCTAGAAAAAATTTATTCTATTTCAAAATTATGTATTTGTGTTTTGAAATAATGTATTAAAAAATAATGTGAACTTTTATAAAATGTTTTTTAAAGTGACTTGTAACTTCGTTCAAACAACTGTTCCACAAAATTGTTTTAATAATTATTTTTATGATATCAAATTAATTTTCCTCTCTATCTCTAAAATACATTCCTTATATAGTGTTTTGTTACCTATATAACCCTATAAATGGTATTATGTTTTTTTTCATTTAGGTGATTACATTTTAGGAAACAAAAAATAAAATTATTAAATTATTAAATGATATAAATTTTAAATATTGGCTTACCATGTCCTTTTTATTATGTTAACCAATATTTTATGAACGATCAATATATTATGGAACAAAAATATATGAGATGTTATTACATGATGGGTGTGTCTAATATAGACCTCTAATGTATTTGATAAATATTTATATCTCATGATATTCCTTTGGTATTTGAGTAATGATTATCAATCTACTATATTATGGGAAATGAAAATTGATTCTTGAACCACTCTAGGATGTTTGTTTTGATTTATGATCCAATATTTTATGGGACACATGTTGTGATTCCAGATACACTATGCTATGATGGTCATAGTGGTTATATTTGACACATATTATTATTTCTAAACTTATGTTTTTTCAATGCTCATTTATTATACTCCATGGATTATGATTACTTTCTCATATTTCCACATTACTATTCTGTGGTATATGATATGAATTTATAATGAAACAATTGAGGTTATTTGTCTTAATAATAATATCTATGACAAAAAATCATTCCATATTATCAACACTAATTATTTCATATTATTTTTTATCAGGTCTTTAACCCTTCTAAATATTTTCTCATATATTTATGATCTACACCTCTATGAATCCTTGATATTTTATTCTATTACTGAGAATTTGGTATTAATATTTTCATAGGTTTCCATATTTCTTCTAGAAATTATTTATATAAATATGACTAGGAGGAATTTATATTTGGAAAGGTTTTTGGGAGAGGTGTAAGTATTATTATGTAATTATAGAGTTATATAATTAATCTCCAAACACATTGAACCTTTGTGTCCTGAGACTGTGTTTAATATTGAGAGGATATATAAAATGATGTCTTTGATTTTGGGTTATCTTTTATGGTTTCATATTATGTATGTAATGTTTTTGTTTTTTTTTCAATATTTATGAATGTGGGTACATGGAAAAAATTTCAAAATTCTTTAAAATAATTATAACATTGATCAAGATACTTTTAAGGTTGAAAAACCATCTCCAAAGTATCATTAAACTAAAATGACACATAAAAATATCCCATAGTTAATTAATTGATGAGTAACCAATATTTGTTTCATCATTTAAAATAAACATTGAGAAGAAAAATATTGTATAAGAATAAATCCTCTAGATTTAAGTCTATATTTGAAAATATAGACTTATGAGCTCACATAATAATAAATCTTTATTTTTTGTAAGAATAATTCATAGATAAACCCATTTATATAAGGTTAATTAATATATGTATAGGAAAGTATAAATTAACAAAGAAATAATTTGTAAAAATAAACTCTTTATCCCTATATCCATGGAAGTGTGATATTCAAATACTTTTAATACTTGACACATATAATTTACATTATGTAATGTTAAATTTTTTTACCCAAATATTATGTATCTTTAAATCATATCTATTTAAGATATTTGATGTTATAAAATTACATAAATATAAGACCACTAATAAAATATCAGACTATGTATAGATAAATAAATAATCAACTAATATTATGTACCTGTAAATCATACTTTTAAGGACACTAGGATAGTAATATAAATATATTTTATCATTTATAAACTATAGAAAATTTTATAAATATCACAATTTTAATGAATAATAATGTTGTCAATAAATAAAATTATTTTTTGATCATCAAACAATAAGAATTATTTGGTTATATTAGAAGGAAATACCCTACCAAATAATCACCCATTTTTTTGATAAAAAAACTGATCAAATTTAAACAAAAAAGTGTATATATGTTGTAAATTTCAAGCCATAGTAAACTAATAAAAATTTTATTAATGTAAAATAGAAACTTTCACAGAGTAACATTATCTGTAAAATTTCGTGTTATATTCATTCACTCCATTTTAGAGATATCAAAAAGAAAGTGAATAGTGAGATATAACACAATATAATTTTTATATTGAAGTATAAACTATATGAATATAAAACTAAGATTAAGTATAATTTATAATTATAATTTATGATATTGATGACAAGAAAATAACAATATGAAGTACAAAAAGATTTTAATTGTTTATTTTGGTCATTATGTAGAGGATTTCTGGGTTTTATATATATAGGATATGGATCAATATCTATTTGGCCAGTTTATTTGTCTTTGGAAAAGGTATTGGTGGTTCAAGAAGAACCAAAATTTTCTCATATAACTTTAAGTCCTATTTGTTTTGTGAATAGTTGACTCATGCCCTGTAATATTCTTCATGTATCATAGAACCTTATTCCATTTTCACCCCAGTAAATTTTTTTATTATTTTTAAAACATTAGTAGGGTAGAAAGAGTTTGGAGTATAAAAATATTTAGTTGTATATTTTGATAGTGTCATGTCCCATAGATCAGGAAATGAAGTAAGTTGAGGCTTCCTTTATATAAACACATATGTTCCCCATTTTCATTTTTACATCTTACTTAAAATTATTGATCTAATCCAAAAATATTTTTTAACGAAGATATTGAGATATATAATTCAATAAGAGGTGAAAATATAAGGATTCATTCAACTTTTATTTAATATAATGATATTCCTAACATATCAAATTTTGAAATTATTTTAACCTTTTTAAGCTCAAAAAATGATAAACTTTTATTATGGTATATCGATAAATTGTTTCAATTTCCTTATAATAATTAATAATAATAAAATTTAAAAATAATAAATTTTACTTAGTTTACCTTATTTCTGATATTTCATAAGTAATATCAGTAAATGCATCTTCCACATGTACATACATTATAATAAAATATCCTATCACACTCTCTATATTTTTTATATTTTTCTTGATATTTTGAAACTTCCTAAATTATTTTCCAAAATCAATCAAATGTTTTCTAAATAGATATATAAATTTTAAAAACATTTGGAGAAGTATGAGGTGATTCTTTATATAATGCATGTTATATTGCTTTTACATTTTTTTCAGTGTCATATTATTATAATATAGTTGTATATTGCTCCTTATTATGTTCATTGATGTGTTAGAGATACTTATTTTCAATGTATAACACTTCATGATATTATTTTAATAATTCCAGAATACTAGTTATTTTTGTAATTTTATCCATATTGACCACATCTATATCAACCCATTAATCATTTTCATCACTTCCACACTAATTTAAAATATATATTCAGTTTATTAAATAAAATTATATTAAAAATATTTTAAAGTATCTTCAAACATCATTAAAAATTTAGTTTTTTTATCATAAAATGATTTTATTTGATTGAAAGCTAAGTTGACTACTTCTAATAAACCAAAAAACTAATTAATCTTACTATTAACGTGATATAGGAAAACTAAAAAAATAAAATATACGAGTACATTAAAAGTGTCTTCACAATTCAAATATCATTTCCTTCCTTGATGTACTAAGATAAGAAATAATTTTCTAAGAAATAATATTTAGAGAAAATATTATATTATAGAGAGGAAATTATTTCACTGAACATGGAAAGTTAAAGTTTATAATTTAAATTAGAGAACTGATATTTGAATATTTTCATATCTTCCAAAAATAGAGTTAGCAATCCCTGTATTAATATGATTATCATATTTTAGGAAACCTATAAGAGATTACACTACATACTTATGAATATTCTATGGTTGTTTATTTATAACTATATTAACATGTTTGTAACCCTTTATAAGTATCAATAAATACTTGATCAAGAATTTATTCTCATCAAAATAATATTTAAAGATAGTTTTAGTCTTCAAGTATTCAAAATTTTCTATGAAAACAGAATCTTACATCCAATTAAATAGAACATTTTTATATCTTTTAAATAATTTTGTACTTATTTTATTTCATCATATAACTATTTAAAATGATACATTATATAAACATAAAACCATTTAAATTTTAATTAAAATATTTAACCTCTCATTTAAAACTAGGTGAATTTATATCCCTATTCCATACCACATTAGCTCTCTATATATTTTTAACATTTGTCTTATTATAAGAATCATCCTTCAAAAAGGATTTATAATAATCCTCAAAAATATAAACACAATATTCCGTAACTCTTTAATGCTATTATTACTTAAAATAATAAAAAATTTAGTATACTTTACTCCAACATCATCATACATCTCATTAAATACAATTCAATTATTGAAATAAAAATTGTATCCCTTAGTATCCCTTGAAACATCCTCAACTTTTTGAATATCTACATAAGAATTCACAAAATCTAGCACATCATTCTCATAAATCTTTAAAATGCCTTTTTAACCACGACTTTTTACTTACATCATTCTCTTCATATACACGATCAAAATCAATTTCTTTTTATTCAACATCATCTAAACCTAAAATTTCATTAAAATATGCAGTTTCAATATATAAAGTAATTTCATCATTAGGTTTTTCGTCACCTTCATGAACAACATAAATAGTTTTAGCAAAGAAATCTTTTTAAAAAAATTCATTTCCTATGAAACAATGTCTTACAATCTCTAATTAAATTTTTACTCCATACCCCCAACTCTACTAGGGAATTATTCATCATTAAAGTTATTATTGTCTTTATCTCCTTAAATGGAGATACATCCTATTTTTTTGATACAATCCTTGTGAAACAAATATTCATTAATACCCCAAATATAATATTAATAAGAGGATGACATCTTTATATAGTTTCATCTTCTATATGAACTGCACACTTTGAAACCAATAAATGATAAATCCTTGAAAATCTATAATAGATTATAAATATTTAAACATTAATATAAAGATTAATTTCCCTGATAATAGTCTTAGTAAGGTTCACTTTGCATTCATTTAAAACAATATAAATGAGATACATGTTATTATGGATAATATTTTCAAATTTACTAGCTATATGTGTAATCAAAATAGACTAAAATTGATTAAAATCTTATTTCTAGGTTACAATACCTTAAATGGAATATTTTAACAATTTCCAATAAAGAAAAATATAACATTATATATGCATATTTAAATTCTTAATATTCCCATAAAGTATTTTTTAATAGAAATATATTTTATTGTGGACATTAAAATAACCTAATAATATTCAGAAAATTTAACCAAAACAAATTTACATTAACCAAAGAATTTAAAATATTTTATATCGATAAAAATACAGATTTTAAATTTGTAAACAATTATTTTTATTTTTATTTATAAGCATAATTAGTTTTACTCTCATCAATAAATCAATATTTTTTGAAAATTCATGGCACTTTTAGGGATGTGATTTATTTTATTGAAATTGATATCCTTTCCAATTAAAATAGTTGTTCCCAAACATTTTTTATATACTTAATGAAATATGGTATAAAACATATGTTGATATCTTCATTTTCCCTATACTAAAAACTGACCAAAGTTAGAAGGATACGGTTTGGATTTCAAAAAATAGTAGGTTCTAGTTTGAATAATTCAAATAGTCTATCCTTGATCCGTAGAAAAAAAGATTCAAAATATCAAAGTATACTGTGAGGAATCGAATTGATCACTATAATTAAGTGATTAATATGAATTAGATTTTTAATAATTTAAATAAAACATAAAATAATAAATAAAATTTATTTTTAATGAAATAAATTTAATTTTAATAAACTAACCCCAAACATGAATTAAAATTATATAGAAACGTATATATTTGTTAAAAAATAAAATCAGAGGATACGAAAGAATTTATATTCCATTTAATAATATTAAAATCAATACAGAATTGTTATAGCCCCAAATCTAAAAACCCAGAGTTAGTGTCAACTTAATTATTTTTGAAAAAGATACAACGGATCACATCATAATTTATTGACCAATTTATTAATATGGAATAACTAGTTGCAAACATGATTCTCTTATTTCATTGGAAATAAAATTAAAAACAGAGATAAAGTAAATATTCCTCATACATGAAATCACTCATAGATTTATATATCATATCATGTAGATAGGAATCAAAATAAAGGTGATCCAAAAATTATTATTGAGACATAGGTAAAGTGGAATATTTATTTTTTATATAAGCCGTAATAAATATAGAAAGATAGAAAACTCCAAAAAAAAATTCAGTAAATAGCTCGTGAAATGTATCCATAGATAATATCAATGTAGTAATCTCATGGGTAATAATAAATAAATTCTCAATAAAGGAAAATGAATAATGTAGTAAATCATGGTCTCACACATCATGATTTATTTACCTTCAATGCCTTGCTTCAAGATAATTTCAAATATGTATTGGTATACACCAAAAAGACATTTAATTTGTTCGGATGACTAGTTTGTCTCATAAGACCATCTTATGTATTATGGGGATATGTAATTCTTTTCCCACCCATCAATACATGTTCAATGAATTCCCCATGAATCTAATAATCAATTTAATTCATAAAAAATATGGCTGCTCAAAAAAATTACACATTGAGTAGAGGATATAGAATATCAATACTTTCTCATTCAATCAAATAATATCAAAATAAAAAACCGTTTATAAAATTGGTTTATAGTGTAAAGAGTAATAATATCCATGACACAAAGACTATGGATATTTATTAAAAAAATTAAGGTTCACTGAAATATGATCACAAGAAATTTAATGTTTCTAGATAATGTTAATGACCATAAAATTTACAAGATATAAATGATAACATTGAACTCCTCCAAATTATTGGTTCTTTAATAAATTTATATATTTTAGAAAATAAAATAAAATAGAAGTGAGATATGAAAATATATTTCCATTAACTAGTTTTATTTTTTATACCATTTAAAACCTATAGAATAAATTACATAACATAAAATTATTATGGGAATACAAAATTCTCTCAACATCATATACATTATAATGAACATTCATTGTAAATTTTAATAAAGAAAGATGAAAATGTACTATTAGAAAAATTAAAAAAAATATTTTAAAACATATTAATAATATTTGGATAAGATAAAATATCCTCTATAAATCATTTCAGTAAATAAATAAGTCATTTTTTAAATTATTATGTGAAAATATTGCTGTGGACGAATAATATACCCAATGAAATGATTAATAAGATCACCTTTCTTGAACATTTATTTTGCTAATTCATGTTCTAGATAAGGTAATATTTTGGAAGAAAACAAAAAAATCCTTAAAAAAAATTTATATAAAAAATATATGGAGTTTATGAAGTATATATTATAATATTATTTTAATAAAAAATAAGTGATCCTACAAAATTAAGACTATAAAATATATTCTAACTTCATTGGAAACTTTAGAATTGAAATTTTTTGAAATATTAAATATTAAGTGAAAGTTTATTCATCATGAATAAATATATATTTATGTTTAGTTCATAAAATTGGTATAATATACAATACAAAAAAATAAGTGCATAATAATGAATATGCCACAATGGAGTCGAAATTAAGATGAAATCCCTCACCTCAACCTTTCATATAGTTAAAAAAATTAAAAACCATTATAAAAGTTTATAAATTTTATTAATTTATACAAGAAAAATATTCAAATTTATATGATCATATATGATCCTCTTATAACATCTTATTAACTTTTGGTTGATAGTGTTTCATTATTACTATTGTTTATGGTGTTAATTTCTCCATTTTCTCAAGCATGTTTTGGTATGGATGTTCTATTTTTTCTTCACAGGATATAGTTTCATAATATTCAGAATGAAATAAATTTTATTAATATAAAATTTATTCTGGAAATATATTTTTTGAATCATTCTTTTATGTTGGACATGGAAAATGAACCACATCACTTTATGAATATGGTTGGTTGAATATACCCACGAGCGACATTATTATTTCCATATGGGATGAAATACTAAGTAATTATATGATATATTAAAATTTTAAAATCAATATTATCTTTTATTTATCATATTTATTCATCGGTTCCAACATTTTGACTATCCATTTGAATGGTTGATGGAAAACAAATTAAATCGAGTCACGAGGTGGTAGTTTGTTGTAAACATGAGTAATGGTTTTATTTATCATTTGACAGAGAATTAGAAACATAGATATTATGAAATAAATATAATAATGTCGCATTTTAAGGGATAAATTTTCTTATTATCTTGTAATTTTGAAAATATAATTTATATTGGAAATGGTAAATGAGAAATTGAATGTGCTCGGTGAAGATAATTATCTATTATTAGAAATAGATCCTTTAGATCACCTTTTAAAGGATATAGGGTTGGTAGTATAGAAACCCCAACAACTATATATCTTGAATAAATATATTTATAATATTATTTTTCTAGTTTTGGTCATGATAAGTGGCTATATGGGGTGAATCTAACAGAGTATCTACAATTCTTTTTTATAGTGAATGAAAGGTCACACAAGGAATAAATAAATAGATTTAAAAATAATAAATTCATTTTTCATGTGAATGTGGAATTATGTGGGTATAATTTCAAATATAATAATAGATATATTTTAAACCCATTTTTCAACTAATTTTTTGGACATGTTTAAGTTTTATTTTAAACCTTGACTTTTAGTTTAACCCTATTGTTAAAAGATTTCAAACTTTATTACAGTAACAACTTTTCCAATATTATGGGGTTGTAGTTTTATCTATATGATCAAATATTTCTCAAAAATATATAGGAAATGACCTTTTAAACCATTTATTATTTATCATGTCATGTTGAAATATTTTCATGTTTTCAAAATAATTTTATAAAATACTATTTTCATAAAATATCAAAAATATTATTTTTTACTATTCATCTCCTTTGACATTTATGATATCAAAAAATCAGGGAATTAGAGTATAATACATTTAAAAATAAATAACAATTTATTTGTAAGAAAAAACATAATAGGGAATTATAATTCATCACAAATAAATCAGTTTTAATGTTTATAATATTATTTAATTTTTTTTATACTTCTTATAAAAGTAAAATGTTTGTGTTGTGTAATAATTTTATAGTATTTATATCATTAATAAAAATTAATAATAAACTATCATCATATAAATAAATATATTTATACTAAAAATAAAATTTTATATTCATTCAATGGATCTCCTAATCCTTATATGAATATATGATTTAAATTAAAGTTCATAGAGTGACATTCTGTATTTTTGTGTACACCAAATATTATATTGTTCATTTATAGGGAAAATAGTGACAAAAATTATAAAATCTCCAACCAAATAAGATAATGGTATAAATTAATTCACTTAATATTAATTGAGATAAAAAATGATGTCTTTATCACTTAATTAAAACTTAGGATAATCCCTTTTACCCTTTTACCATGCTGACAATGTTTTTTCATTTTTACTATTCAGTATGTGTTAAAATTAACTTATAATTATTAATGAATATTAATAATTATGTTTCTAAATAAAAAATCCATTTTAGTGAATTCAATACACTAATTTTGTAGAATATAATTTTAAAATAAACACGTAAAACATGAGGAAAAATAGTTTTTCAAGATATTATTTTTTAAAGATTATGGGGATCTTACATTAACTTTATGAATAGTAATAAAAAATATATAGATTTAAATTAATATTGGTAGATATATAATCTATAAAATTAATTCAAATAATTCATTGTTAGACATAATTTTACTTAATTAAAATAGGAAAGCATTGGGCACTTAAAAACATTTTTCTAAACAACATTTCTTTACCACAAAATGATTTTATCTTTATTTAAATAAAATTTAAACTTAATATATTATTAATTATGAATACATTAAAAAATTATTACAAATTAAAGGATGAATATTTAAATTCTATATTTTCAATTATTCATAAATCTTATTTCTAATGGAAAATTAAAAAAACATTCTAGGATTATTTTTACCTAGTCAGTTGAAAATCATTATACATCCTTTCATATTTTAATTTTTGTACGTTAAAATGTTAAATGTGCATAGAAAAATGGTTTTATTAAATTAAAATTTCCACTTCCATTAATTTAAGATCGAGTGTAAAATTCATCTTCCCTTCAAAAATTACATCCTCAAAATATTTAAGAATATTTCATTTTAAATAAATGATGGTGTTTATTCTTTAAAAAATATTTAGGTCCCCATATGGATTCATAAATTTTTTTATTTTCCCAAAGTACCTTTTCTGATCTATTAGTTCAATTTATCAACTTATATTATCTAGTTTCAAGAATCTATAAAGTATATTCCTTGTAAGATAGATCATGTTCAAATTTTATTTCTTCATATTTCATCACATGAATTGGGTATGGAATAAATATCTTTAATAATGAGATATAGAAAACATCATATACTATAAAGATCCATCATTTCATTTCTATGTTATAATCCATAACTCTAATTCCTTACAAAATTTCAAATCATGCAATGTACCAAAGTTAAAATTTCCCTTTCATGACAAACCTTATAAAACACTTCCATGAAGATACCTTTATGAAAACATGATATCTCACATAAAATTCAAAATAATTCTTTTGTTAATCAGAATAACATGTTTTCTACCTCTGAGATGCTTTAACATAATTCTAAATATTCATTACCTTTTCCATTTTATAATCAATAATTTTAGGTCCTATGACCATCCTTTCACGAAAATCATCCAAACAAGTTAGAGTATGGTATATATTGACATATAATAATTCATATCAGGACATTTTTATACCGGAATGGGATATATTATTATATAAAAACTCCCCCAAAGATTAATATTTATCTCAAATATCTTCATAGTAAACTTATAATGATGTTAACATGTCTTCTAAATTTTGAATAGTTATTTGGGACAACCCATCAATTTGGGGATAATAAGTAGTGCTCAAATGAATCTCGATATCAAGATCATTATGAAGTATTTTCAGGCATATTAATATAAATCATTAATACCAATATAGAAATATTAAATAAGTGTTCCATAATGTCTTTTAACATCATTAATATATAGTCTTTAAAGGCACCAAAGAGGTAAATCCTCTCTTACAACAAGTATATGTAAATATTTGGTAAGGTGATAAATAATAATCTATATTGAATCATAAATTTTAATATTCTTTGATAATGTTGTGATAAATTACATTGTAATTTCATCCCAATTCCAAATATGAATAGGTAAGGGTTATAAGACTTCTCTATGATGTTTTATATCAACCATCACCTATTGATAAAATAAAAATCATGATATATAATCAATAATTTTCCACATCATATTATCCCACCAAAAAATTTCAATCAAATCATTTTACATCTTGGTGCTACCATAGTGTATAGAGAGATTTTGTAGCACCCCAATCTTCTACGATACCCTTCTATTTGAATAACGAGATAGCGTGTGTTGTACGCAACATCGAGTTCTAACACACCACAACCAATCAAACTAGCCGTTATGAATAGTAATACCTTCTTTTTGAAATTATATATATTTTATATTTTAAAATGGACTTTATTTTTGGATTCGTAATATCAAAATTATCCTAAGTTGAATTTTTGGTATTTTTCTGAGAACTTCCAATTTTTATGAATAGTGAAAAATAATTAAAAACAACTTTTTTAATCAAAATAATTTATAGTGATAAATTAAATTATTGAGTGGTTTTAAAGTATAATTGGAATATATTTTTACCATTTTATCCAATTGTGTTCATTAGAATTAATTTTACTTTGAAATTTGACATAAACAATTATCAATCTTTTGATATATATTGTTTCATAAAAACACGCTATTTGTTGTGACATCGGAAATTAATTATAAAATTAATTAATTCAACTTATATGTTTGGAATTTTGTAAAATAGACATCATTTTTGAATTTTGAATATCAATTATAGCTTAGGGTGAAATTTTGGCATTGTTGTGAAAAACTTCAATTTTTGATGAATAATGAAACTACTAAGTGGTAGTTAAAAAACTGATTTTTTCATAAAACATAATTTTAACGCTTTTGTGAATGGAATTTCAAAATCTGAGAGACGCGGTTAATATCAAGAAGTAAAATGTGGTTCAATGAGATGAAAATAATTTTTGGTGAATAGTAACTTTTTACTTTCATTTACCACGGTTAAAAGTAAATAGGTTAATTAAGGGTAAAAATGATATTAATATTACCCTAACACATGTCCTAATTCTATTGGACAAGTGTATCTCGAGCAAAACAACCTTAGGAATAAAATTTTATCATTTAGTTTTACTTGTATTAGATTAGGACATTTATTATTATTTAATTCAAAGAAGAGTTAAAAGAGTTAAAATCAAAGTTTATTTACTAAAACATTTTTAATATAGGGTTATAAATAAGATAAATTCGATTGTAAATATTAATTAGAAAGCTAAAATAATTTCCGACATAATTCTATTTTATTTATAATTTTTAGACTTTAAATAATTTAATTTACGTATGAGACAATTATGATGCAGTAATTACCATAATAGTGAAAAAATTAAAATAATTGATATTATAAATACACAAATAAATATAATATGAGACTTTTTAGGAATTAGACTAATTTTATAGGTTAATATGACATGTTAGGATTGATTAAATTAACGTTTTTCGAAGTAATCATTCTGTTATGATTTTTAAAAAAATCAATTATTGAATAGTGTCAAAATTGACATAAAAGAGTTTTTAAAACAAATATTATATTATTAATTGATATTAAATTCCTAAAAATCCGAGTTTCGGCCAAGAGACTTATATGATGATAGGTTCATCATTATTGTACCACTTGGGGGTCTCTTGAATATATATGGTAAGTTTATTAACCATATAATATAAAAATACAAAGAGACATTGTAAAAGTGAAACTAATTAACTTAGAGTTAATACTTAAAGATAAGGTTAATATAATGACCCAAACCTGTCTAAATTCTGTTGGTTGACTGGTTTTCGACCTATCCCCACCTTAACATTTAAATAATCAACTTTGGAGCCATTAGAAACTGAATATGAATTTATTATAAATTAATATTTCTAGCTTTTCCAAAGGTGCCCCTCACCCCTCTTATAAAAGGGCACTCTTCCTTCTCATTTCTTCACACCATCAAAGCAATTTGGTTCAGCCAAAATCTGCCCAAATACTCCCCCAACTTCCCTCAATACAACCTAGAGGCCTTAGTTTGATCATAAAGCCAACCTAAGGAGACCTTTTGATCAAAACAAAAGGAAGAACCCGAAGAAGAGGTAATGATTTCACCACCCTTTTCCATGTTTCTTTCTTCTTCCACTTCTTCTTCCGTTGTTTGTACCTTTCTAAAATAATAACTCCAGTATCATATATATACTGTGATGTTATTATAAATATGGTACAACCATATTCAGTATTCTATCCACCCTTTTGAATAACATGTCACCATACGTGTGTAAGTACGGATTACCGTCTCCACGTCGTGGTGTAATTGTTATTCAATATATTATTATTTGGATGGGTATAATAATGTTGTGTAACTCAAGTAAATAATAAATATAACATGTTAATGATTCTGTATATATGATATACCATCCATTTATATATTATTTTAATATCAAAAGTATGATATTGTCGCTCGTGCGTACATACGGACTACCGTCTCCACGAACGCGATGAGATTCATTCTCCATCGTATCCATTCAAGTATAATTATCATTTGATGATTTTAAAATGATGTTTAACGAATTGATATCATTCTGGATATGAATAATATGCAGCCTATCCATTACAAACATGGCTTACGTAACAAAACATATAAAAGAAAACGAGTAAGTTTACACCCGAAACAACGATAATACTAAGATATTATTAACAAATAAATGTTAAAAGATCATATATGATATCATATTAATGTATATGATTCTTTTATAATTTAATAACAATTATTTCACCATTATAAAGGAGGTTAACCTACCTCAACCAAGGAAAAGTACAAGGTAAGGGTTAATTCACAATCTCTTCATTATCCGAGGTTGTTTATACGTAATAATCTACTGGGATCTCATTATCATCCACATCCATGTTTCTTAAAACTTTATTTCCAAAAAAATTACTATTTACAAGAATATGGGTTAAAGTCATTTATACCCTTGTTTGAATTTTTATAAGAGGTTTATAAAGGAATCTTTCCGTCGTTTTCCCAACAAGGTTCTTTTTAACCTTTTTGACAAAATTAAGGTAAGAATGTTTTTTTAACTTATACGGCGGGTGCAGATATTTTATGCCATTATAAAATCGTCAAATCTTCCCTTACAAGATTATTAGAATATTTTCAAAGAAAATTTTTTATTTTATAAATATATGACTCTTAAATGATTTCAAAATAGAAAGAGATATTTCTCTAAAAAGAGTTTTGATTTCATCTTTGTCAACATCCTTTGATAGATTTTACGCTTATTTGAAGTTGATTTATTATGATACAAAACTTATATATTGTATTGAAGGTTTTGTGATATGTTTGACTATGGATGTGCTATTTTTATACCATTCATGGTTTATGGTGAAAGTATTGACATTTCTTATGCTAGTTTTAATACGAATGTTTATGTTATGTTTAAACCTGTTCATATGAGGAATGCATTGGACTTAATAAGTGACGGGTGGAGCCCGCTATAGATCCTCGATGCATCGGTAGGTCTCATGAGACAAACTAGTGTCTTGGCACAAGGCCTTGGAAAAATCTTATTTGTAGTCTTGGCACGAGGCCTTGACTATGTGGTTATGATAGTCTGGCATTATGCATTACATCATTATGAAAGTGGTTATTGATATTGCATGTGATTATTCGATTAGTAGAATATCCATGTGAATAAGTAAATGGGATTATTTCATTTTACTTTTGCCATACTATGTTGAAGTTCAAGTTTAAAAGGCTTTTGTTTTACTTATACATTTCCTTAAATTTTTATGCTTATTTTTGAAAGTTTATGCTATATTGTTATCCTTACTGGGCATTTGAGCTCACCCCTTCTCTATGTTATATTTTTCCCAGGATGTGAAGAAGCAAGTTATGAATGACTTGCAGGGATAGTATCTGGGGATATGAGTGTGGAATATGGAGACTATGTTGTTGTAGTAGTTTTTCACTTTATTATGTAATGTAAAACTTTATGAATATATCTAGTGTTTCCAAGGCTACTAAACCAATCGGTCTTTCGAGATTTGATCTTTCTTGTGATCATGCCAATGTTATGTAATAATGCACCAACTCTAGGTAACTAGGGTCGGGGTGTTACAGTTGGTATCAGAGGATGTTTAGTACAAACCTTGGAAGATATATTTAGATAAACTCTGATTAGAGAACGTAGACCTAAGATGAACATTGATGATTAGTATAGAAGAACTTCCTAGAATTTTGGTATTGTAGAGATTTTGTGAGTTTTCCAAGCAATACATCCCTGTCTGGATACGAGCAGGTAGAGGCGGATCTGGCACAGATGTACCTAAGGGTAAAACCCGAAAACACCGCTTTGAGCTAGACTTGAACGGGAACTGGTGCACGACAATGGGCCTTGCTGCACTCTTGGTTACGACACTCCCGGGGGATATGCTTAGGATAAATCTCATTTTCTTTACAAATCATTATGAAGGGTTTATGAGTATATACTTCCTCATAGAAAACATTTTTATGATTATAGATTATATCCAATAATAGTTCAATTTATGTTAAGTGTTTTATAATTATGGGATTATGTATTTTGATTCATAAACTAATCTAGTTTATTCCATTGTTTAGAAATGGCGCCTAGTGGAAGAAATGGAAACCATATCAATGCACAAACTCCATGTAGGGATTTCCCTCCTGCTCAAGATAAATATAGTGGAGCTGGTGACTCAACTGGTGTCGATTAGCTAATCACCATACTGGGACAACTCACTCAGGTTATGAATAATAACCTTACACATATGGAGTACCCTGATCTGCAGCATGGAGGATCAATGTTAGATCGATTCATGAGGCAACAACCACCAACGTTCAATGGGAGTACAAACCCCTTAGTAGCTGAGCAATGGATATTTTCCCTAGAGAAAATATTTCAGGCTTTGGGGTGTAGTGAAAGGGAAAAAGTTATCATGGTAGTTTACCGCCTCACTGGAGATGCTGATCAATGGTGGTCATTGATTCAAAATACGAAGGAAGATGATGAAGTATAAAATATGGAATGGAGGGAGTTCAAAGATCTGTTTTTAGAAAAATACTTTCCTCACGACCATCGAGCAGATATGGAAAGGCAATTTCTAAGTCTGAGACAGAAGGAGGATGAGAATGTCACAAAGTATGAGGCAAACTTTACAAGGTTATCATGGTATGCTGGTGATTATATACGTAACCCAAGAAGTAAGATTGATCATTTCTTTGATGGGTTAAAACCATTTTTCTGCCGAGCATTAGTCTCACAATCCTTCTCGTCATACGAAGACATTGTCTCATGTGCTATCAAGAACGAAAAGTAATTCTCTAAGTCTTATGACTTTAAAGCAAATAAAGAGAAGAAGAGGCCTACTGATCAATCTGGGAATGGAAATATGGGGAAGAAAGGAAAGGTTGAATATCCATCCTATGGTAAATGTGGGAAGAAACACCCTGGTACATGCTTGAAGGGAATGGGCGTCTGTTACAAATGTGGTGAAAAAGGCCACCAAGCTTGTGATTTCAAAGGGAAGAAAGAAGCTTCCAATGTTCAGTGCTACAATTTCAGGGAGATGGGGCATTATGAAAATGAATGTCCAAAGTGTCAGGAGAACTTACCTCAGAAAAGGCCAAGGGATCAAGGCCAGGTTTATGCTATCACTACTGCTGAGGTAGAAGCTCCAAAATACATGGTGGCAGGAAATTTAATGGTTTCCTCAAGTTTAGAAAATGCATTATTTGATTCTGGATCATCTCATTGTTTCATATCTTCCCAATTTGCTAAGAAAATTAGATATTTCCAATTTGAGTTAACAAGGGAGTTGTCAATTAAAACTCCTAATGGAAGTATCATTGCAACAAAGTTTTGTGAATCAGTCCCCATTAGAGCACATAAATGTTCTTTATCTACTGCTCTCATTGTCATACCTATGATTGAGTTTGATATAATCCACGGTATGGACTGGCTTTCAGACTATGATGTGAAGATTTACTGTAAGAAGAAAGAGGTTACGATTCTTGATGATAATGATAAGGAACACCTTATCTTTAGAGCACAATCGTCACCACCTAATTCTTATTTAGATCCACCCCCAGTAGCTCAAATATATTAAATTATTGGGGAGGAAGAGAATGAAATAACTTTGGGTGAGGAAAGGAATGTTCAAATAGTAGTTGTACCTATTGTGAAGGAATTTGTAGATGTATTTCCGGAAGATTTACCTGGACATCCTCCAGAATGAGAAGTTGAGTTTTCTATTGATTTAATTCCTAGATCAAGGCCTATATCAAAGACCCCTTATAGAATGGCCACTGTAGAATTATTTGAACTAAAGAAACAACTAGTGGAATTGAGTAATAAGGGATTTATTCGCCCTAGTGTTTCTCCATGGGGAGCCCCTGTTCGTTTTGTTAAAAAGAAAGATGGATCTATGAGGTTATGTATCGACTACAGGGAGATCAATGCTATACCAATAAAGAACAAGTATCCCCTACCACGCATTGATGATTTATTTGACCAACTGCATGGAGCTCAATACTTTTCAAAGATTGACCTTCAATCTGGATACCATCAGTTGTGTGTGAGGAAGGAAGACATTCTGAAGACAGCATTTCGAACCAGGTACGGGCATTACAAGTTTATTGTAATGCATTTTGGATTGACTAATGCACCCTCTCTATTCATGGATCTGATGAATAGAGTTTTCAAGGAGTATCTTGATGAATTAGTGGTGGTATTTATTGATGATATCTTGGTATACTCCAAAATCTAAGAAGATCATGAAAATCACTTGCACATTATCCTGAAGACTCTGAGAAGACATGAATTATATGGGATGTTTAGCAAGTGTGAATTCTGGCTTCATGAGATTTCTTTTCTTGGCCATATTGTCTCTAAAGATGGAATCTCTGTTGATCCTTCTAAGACCAAGGCGATCCAAGAATGTCCAACACCTACGAGTATAACTGAGGTATGTAGTTTTATTAGTTTGGCAGGTTATTATCGACGTTTCGTCCAGAATATTTCCCAATTAGCTAACCCATTAACGAAGCTCACACATAAAGGGGTTAAATTTGTTTGGAAAAAAGAGTGTGAAGAATGTTTCGAAGAACTGAAGAGAAGATTAGTCAATGCTCCTATATTGACTCTACTATCGGTGAATGATGGGTTCATTATTTATAATGATGCATCGAAGAAAGGACTTGGTTGTGTACTTATGCAGAATGATAGAGTTATTTCCTATGCATCACGACAGTTGAAAATTCATGAACAAAACTATCCTACTCATGATCTCAAGTTAGCAGCTGTGATCTTTTCATTGAAGATATGGAGGCACTACCTCTATGGTGAAAAATGTGAGATTTATACTGATCAAAAGAGTTTGAAGTATATTTTCTCACAAAAAGAACTCAACATGAGGCAAAGGAGATGGATTGAATTACTCAAAGATTATGATTGTACGATACACTACCACCTGGGGAAAGAAAACAAGGTGGCAGATGCTTTGAGCAGAAAAGACCATGGAGTTTTGAACGTGATGGGAATTGAAAGGGATCCAATTTTGATGGATCTAGTGAAGATAGACATGGGAATAACCAGGGAAGGTGAAACATCAATGCTTTTTCAAATGGTTGCCAAACTATCTTTACTAGAAAGGATTGAGAGTTCTCAGACCGATGATGAAGAATTTCAAAAGAAGATTAAAGCTGTGAATGATGGGAGACTGAGAGACTTTGTGTATGAAGATGGAATTTTGAAATTTGGGAAGAGACTTTGTGTTCCCGATATACCTGATCTAAAAAGGGAATTGCTGGATGATTATCACAGTTCCAATTTCCCTATACACCCTGGGAGCACCAAAATGTATAGAGATTTGAAGGAACATTTTTGGTGGGACAACACGAAGAGGGAGATTGCTGATTTTGTGTCAAGATGTATGGTTTGTCAACAAGTGAAAGCTTGAAGGCAACAGCCTGGAGGAGTCATGCAACCTCTTCCCATACCGGAGTGGAAATGGGACAATAGTACGATGGACTTTGTCATGGGGCTACCAAAGACTCCTAGAAGGAATGATGCAATATGGGTAATTGTTCATCGTCTTTCCAAGTTAGCACATTTTCTTGCTATAAGAGAAGATCTACCCCTGGAACGTCTAACAAGACTATATATTAATGAAGTTGTGAGACTTCATAGAGTACCCCTATCGATTGTTTCTGATTGTGATCCCCGTTTTACTTGAATATTCTAGAAAAGTCTTCAGAAATCCCTGGATATTGAACTTCATTTGAGCACTGCTTACCACCCTCAGACAGACGGACAATCAGAACGGACTATTCAAACCTTATAAGACATGTTGAGATCTTGCACACTTGACTTTCAGGGTATGTGGGATCAATATTTACCTCTGGTAGAATTTTCCTATAACAATAGCTTCCATTCAAATATTCAGATGGCACCATATGAAGCGTTATACGGAAAGAGATGTCGTACACCAACCTGTTGGGATGACGTTGGTGAAAGAAAACTTGTAGGCCCAAAACTGGTGGAGGAAACGGTGGAAAAGGTGTAGGTAATCCAAAATCACATCAAAGTAGCTCAAAGTAGGCAGAAGAGCTATGCCGATAATCGAAGGAAGGATTTGTAATTTCAAGTCGGTGATCATGTTTTCCTGAAGGTATCTCCATGGAAGGGAGTCATACGTTTTGGTAAGAAAGGTAAATTGAGTCCCAAGTACATCGGACCCTTCGAAATTCTAGAACGAATTGGGGCTAAGGCTTACCGATTGCCAATGCCGCCAAGTCTCTCCAATGTTCACGATGTGTTCCACGTATATCTGTTGAAGAAATACATGCCTGACCCAATGCATGTACTCACCTATGAGGAATTAGAACTGGAACCCGATCTGTCCTATTGTGAAGAGCCCATAAGGATTCTTGATACGAGAGAACAAGTACTAAGAAACCGGACGACGCGTCTGGTAAAAGTTTTGTGGAGAAACCATAAGATGGAAGAGGCAACGTGGGAACCCGAGGAACTTATGATGAAGAACCACCCGAGTCTTTTCATGTGATAACTATTCTAGAAATTTCGAGGATGAAATTATTTGAAGGAGGGGAGAATAGAACACCCCAAGCTTCTACGGTACGCTTCTCTATGAATAATGCGATAGCGTGTGTTGTACGCAACATCGAGTTATAACACACCACAACCAATCAAACTAGCCGTTATGAATAGTAATACCTACTTTTTGAAATTATATATATTTCATATTTCAAAATGGAATTTCTTTTTGGATTCTGAATATCGAAATTATCCTAATTTGAATTTTTGGTATTTTTCTGAGAACTTCCAATTTTTATGAATAGTGAAAAATACTTAAAAACAACTTTTTTAATCAAAATAATTTATAGTGATAAATTACATTATTGAGTGGTTTTAAAGTATAATTAGAATATATTTTTACCATTTTATCCAATGGTGTTCATTAGAATTAATTTTACGTTGAAATTGGACATAATCAATTATCAATCTTTTGATATATATTGTTTTTTAAAAACACGCTATTTGTTGTGACGGCGGGAATTAATTATAAATTTAATTAATTCAACTTATATGTTTGGAATTTTGTAAAATAGACATCATTCTTGAATTCAGAATATCAATTATAGCATAGGGTGAAATTTTGGCATTGTTCTGAAAAACTTCAATTTTTGATTAATAGTGAAACTACTAAGTGGTAGTTAAAAAACTGAATTTTTTCTAAAACATAATTTTACCGCTTTTGTGAATGGAATTTCGAAAATCCGAGAGACACGTTTAATATCTAGAAGTAAAATGTGGTTCAATGAGATGAAAATAATTTTTGGTGAATAGTAACTTTTTACTTTTATTTACCACGGTTAAAAGTAAATAGGGCAATTAAGGGTAAAAATGATATTAATATTACCCTAACACATGTCCTAATTCTATTGGACAAGTGTATCTCGACCAAAACAGCCTTAGGAATAAAATATTATCATTTAGGTCCACTTGGATTAGATTAGGACATTTATTATTATTTAATTCAAAGAAGAGTTAAAAGAGTTAAAATAAAAGGTTATTTACTAAAACATTTTTAATATAGGGTTATACATAAGATAAATTCGATTGTAAATATTAATTAGAAAGATAAAATGATTTCCTACATAAGGATATTTGATTTATAATTTTTAGACTTTAAATAATTTAATTTACTTATGACACAATGATGATGCAGTAATTACCATAATAGTGAAAAAATTAAAATAATTGATATTATAAATACACAAATAAATATAATTTGAGACTTTTTAGGAATTAGACTAATTTTATAGGTTAATATGACATTTTAGGATTGATTAAATTAACTTTTTTCGAAGTAATCGTTCTATTATGATTTTTTAAAAAATCAATTATTGAATAGTGTCAAAATTGACATAAAAGAGTTTTTAAAACAAATATTATATTATTAATTAATATTAAATTCCTAAAAATCTATGTTTCGGCCAAGGGACTTATATGATGATATGTTCATCATTAATGTACAACTTTGGGGTCGCTTGGATGTATATGGTAAGTT
The DNA here is from genome assembly GCA_963277665.1 of Viscum album. NCBI lineage: Eukaryota > Viridiplantae > Streptophyta > Magnoliopsida > Santalales > Viscaceae > Viscum > Viscum album. Next base: position 650,415,347 of record OY728150.1, read on the forward strand.
TATTAACCATATAATATAAAAATACAAAGAGACATTGTAAAAGTGAAACTAATTAACCTAGAGTTAATACTTAAACATAAGGTTAATATAATGACCCAAACCTATCTAAATTATATTTTATGAGTGGTTTTCGACCTATCCCCACCTTAAAATTTAAATAATAAACTTTGGAGCTATTATAAACCAAATATGAATTTATTATAAATTAATATTTCTATCTTTTCCAAAGGTGCCCCTCACCCCTCTTATAAAAGGGAACTCTTCCTTCTCATTTCTTCACACCTTCGAAGCATTTTGGTTTGGCCAAACTCTGCTCATATACTCTCCCAACTTTCCTCACTACAACCTAAAGGCCTTAGTTGGATCAGAAATCCAACCTAAAGAGCCCTTTTGATCAAATCAAAAGGAAGAACCTGAAGAAGAGGTAATGATTTCACCACCTTTTTCCAAGTTTCTTTCTTCTTCCACTTCTTCTTCCGTTGTTTTTACAATTCTAAAATAATAACTCCAGTATCATATATATAATGTGATGTTATTATAAATATGGTACAACCATATTCTTTATTCTATCCACCCTTTTGAATAACATGTCACCATACGTGTGTAAGTACGGCTTACCGTCTCCACGTCGTGGTGTAATTGTTATTCAATATATTATTATTTGGATGGGTATAATAATGATGTGCAACTCAAGTAAATAATAAATATAACATGTTAATGATTCTTTATATATGATATTACCATCCATTTATATATTATTTTAATATCAAAAGAATGATATTGTCGCTTGTGCGTACGTACGGACTACCGTCTCCACGAACGCGATGAGATTCATTCTCCATCGTATCCATTCAAGTATAATTATCATTTGATGAATTAAAAATGATGTTTAAGGACTTGATATCATTATGGATATGAATAATATACAACCTATCCATTACAAACATGGCTCACGTAACAAAACATATAAAAGAAAACGAGTAAGTTAACACCCGAAACAACGATAATACTAAGATATTATTAACAAATCAATGTTAAAAGATCATATATGATATCATATTAATGTATATGATTCTTTTATAATTTGATAACAATTATTTCACCATTATACAGGAGTTTAACCTACCCTAACCAAGGAAACGTACAAGATAAGGGTTAATTCACAATCTCTTCATTATCCGAGGTTGTTTATACGTAATAATCTACTGGGATCTCTTTATCATCCACATCCATGTTTCTTAAAAATGTATTTCCAAAACATTTTTAATATTTACAATAATATGGGTTAAAGTCATTTATACCCTTGTTTGACTTTTTATAAGAAGTTTATAAAGGAATCTTTCCGTCGTTTTCCAAACAAGGTGATTTTTAACCTTTTCGACAAAATTAAGGTAAGAATGTTTTTTTAACTTATACGGAGGGTGCAGGTATTTTCCGCCGTTATAAAATCGTCAAAGCTTCCCTTACAAGCTTATAAGAATATTTTCAAAGAAAATGTTTTATTTTATAAATATATGACTCTTAAATGATTTCAAAATAGCAATAGATATTTCTCTAAAAAGAGTTTTGATTTCATCTATGTCAACATCCTTTGATCGATTTTACGCTTATTTGAAGTTGATTTATTATGAAACAAAACTTATCTATTGTATTAAAGGTTTTGTGATATGTTTGACTGTGGATGTGCTATTTTTATACCATTAATGGTTTATGGTGAAAGTATTGACATTTCTTATGCTAGTTTTAATATGAATGTTTATGTTATGTTTAAACCTGTTCATATGAGGAATGCATTGGACTTAATAAGTGATGGGTGGAGCCCGCTATAGCTCCTCGATGCATCGGTAGGTCTCATGAGACAAAATAGTGTCTTGGCACAAGGCCTTGGCAAAATCTTATTTGTAGTCTTGGCACGAGGCCTTGGCTATGTGGTTATGATAGTCTGGAATTATGCATTCTATCATTATAAAAGTGGTTATTGATATTGCATGTGATTATTCGATTAGTAGAATATCCATGTGAATAAGTAAATGGCATTATTTCATTTTACTTTTTCCATACTATGTTGAAGTTTAAGTTTAAAAGGATTTTGTTTTAGTTATACATTTCCTTAAATGTTTATGCTTATTTTTGAAAGTTTCCGCTATATTGTTATCCTTACTGGGCATTTGAGCTCACCCCTTCTCTATGTTATATTTTTCCCAGGATGTGAAGAAGTAAGTTATGAATGACCTGCAGGGATAGTATATGGGGATATAAGTGTGGAATATGGAGACTATGTTGTTGTAGTAGTTTTTCACTTTATGATGTAATGTAAAACTTTATGAATATATCTAGTGTTTCCAAGGCTACTAAACCAATCGTTCTTTAGAGATTTGATCTTTCTTGTGATCATGCCAATGTTATGTAATAATGCACCAACTCTAGGTAACTGGGGTCGGGGTGTTACAATTAGAGAAACAACAAAGAATAAAACTAGAAGGTTAAGGATAAACCAAGTAAATCAAATAATATTAATGTAATATTAGGATGGAATATATATAAATTTAAAATTGAAAGTATTTCAAATAAAATGCCATTCTAAAAAATAACTCAAAATACCATAGTTCTAAAGCCCATGTCGGTTTGAAACCCCATTTCAGTCTCATCTCCAAGCTCCAACCCATCAAACAATCAACAATCAACAACATGTTCCTTCTCCCTTATCCAAACCTGCATCCATGTAATCTTCTTGGGTACCAAAATAGAGGCCGGGATAAGATGTGAGTAAAACTCAGTTGGTCAGAACCATATTTTCTAAACAAAAAACAAGTCTAATAATAAGTAAAAGTGATAATGAGAAAAACATGTGTATTAATCAATCAATTAATATAATACAACACTCAACCTCCCTTGATAACATGCTGAAATATCTATAAGTATGAATCATATCCACTCCAACCAAAAAAAACATCGCATAATCACATAATAGGGAAAAGACCTCTATATGACCATTTCAAAATACCAGTCCAAGCCCTCTATGTAATATTTTCATCATTTGGGATAAGACCTCTATATAATCATTTTAGCATCCCAAGACAATCCCTATATGTATGAATTTTAGCTTCCCGGGACAAGTTCATTGTATAAGCATTTCAACATCCCAGGATAAGAACTCCATATAAGAATTTCAAAATCTTTGGATACTCCCTCTATATAAGCATTTCAACATCATTCATGACACAAAACACTATAATAATTATATCAAAAAATCATATCATAATCCATAATGGTTAATTATTTTATTTACTATTTTTCATTCAATTACCCATTCTTTCAATAATCCTGAAAGACATAATCCAAATTGAATATATCAAAAGAAATCACCCGAAGTCTCATATCATGATACAACAAACTTTAAAACATTATATAATTCATTATTATTCAGGGGTCAGATCACCCTATTGGTAGCTTCAAGCTAGGTCACAACCCCAATAGATCCAAAGGGATCCAATGAATAATCCAACACATGATTTATCATCACCTACTATTAAATTAATTAATTCACACATTATATCAATGCAATCACATACTATTTCACATACTTAAACAACAGAAATAAACCATAGGGTTTTTTTAGACTATGTACCTTTAACAAAAATTCAACATAATGATTTCTAAAAGGTAATTCCAAATAGAGTGAAGGCGTATAATATCACAAGGAACCTAGATCACAAAACCATCTAGATTCAACACCTGATTCCAAAACGGTGAAGTTATTTCATATTGAAACTAGAGAACAAGTGGAATAGAAGAGAAAACCTAAGTGAAAACACTCAAAAGTGATTGATAACTTGATCAGGACGTCTATAGTAGAGGAAGAGACTCCAAAATCACATTGAAATCACTTATGGATTGAGAGATGACATATGCATTCCAATATAGAATATATTATACACACAACATGGCATTAAAATTTTTGAACTTGAGAAATACATGTCATATAATCCTTTATGTGTTGTATTTCTCAAATTATGAGTTACTCTGAAAAACGTGTCACCTTGGGTTAAAATATCAATGATAAAACATTACATGACATAAACAAATTTCCCATTGTGTTTTTATTTCATGTCATAAACCCATTTCATATAATCTTCCGAGAGACAATTATAGGTCGTGTAACATTTACAAGGGGTGTAAAATCCTTTTAGATATATTTAAGCCCTTCTTCTAAAAAAGAATCTGAACCACCTTTGAATACATTCAAACTTATAGGGAACCCTCATAAACCCATTTAACATGTCTATACATGGACTCTAATAGTTGAAAAAACATACATCCCCAAACATTTGGTAGTTTTCCATATAAAATCTCTCTATCTCCAAATGAGACTCAACCACTATGGTTTTAAGAAGAAGGAAAAACCCAAAAAAAAGTGGTTCAATGCAGAGCTTTAAGAGGGATGTTCTAGGAAAAAGGAGAGATCTTAAAAAATCCCCACCATATAAAATATCATCCTTGAGTTTCTCTAAGAATCACTACGAGGTCTCAAAAAACAAGTATAACCTTTATGATCACATATTAGACTCCCTCTCCTAAGTATCCCCTTGAACATGCCCTTGCTTCCACTACACTCAAACTAGAGGTATAGTATTACCCCCAAAGATAATTCTATAAATGGTCCATAATCAATATTATATGATCTCCAAAGGAAAAATCTACCCAATTCTTTAATCATCTACCTCTAACACACTAGAAGGGTTAGGATGATATCTACAAAGTCATGACAAGTAAAACACATCATGTGCGACACTATAGTGTTGTAGAAGGGATAATAAGTACATCGATGGAACGGACCTTTACACTATCTGATATGGACTGGCATACATAGGCTCTAGCTTTACATGTTTCCAAATACGACATTTCAACAACCTAGGAGACACGTGAATAAAAATATGATGAACAACATGAAACTCGAGAGGTTATCTCCGATGATTAGCGTACTATTTTTTCATACTCTTCATGGTCACTACCTACCTAATTATCAACTAAACCTATTCAAACATCTCATGTACGACACTAGGCCCAATAAGAACTAGCTCTCCTACATACAACCAAAATATAGGTGAAAAAGATGACCTTACTTATATGTCCTCCAAAGTTACCATTTGGATCAATGGCTAGAAGCTGTGATTATACATAAAATCTATGAGTACCATATATTAGTCCCACAAACCACCAAAATAAAAAACACAAATTCAAAATGTATCCCCCATAACCTAGAGAGTCTTTATAGATTTAATGCCAGTCTATGGATGGTAGGATATTCTCATATGAACTTGTAGTCCCAAAGCATTCTGAAGTCCATTCCAGAATCGAGGCATCGAACATGTATATCTATCAGAAATGATACTCAATGGAACACCATGTAAAAAAACTATATACGACACATAAAGACTACCCATATCATCCATGGTGAAGGTATCCCTAATAGGAAAGTGATGTTTTTAATTTATTCCTAACATTTTGTATACTCCATTTAGTAAATATCATGTAAAAGTGAATAATTGGTGTGAGATACTCATGTTATAATACTAAATATAATTTTGACAATTATTTGAAGTATTTTAACTAATATAGTTTAATATTTTAATTATAACTCTGTAAATACCCATAATTTCCATTCTATGTAATTTTTTTAAATATATGGGAATTTTACGAGTCTTTAAAAATTGACGGCACGTGATTCTGTGGCACAGAGTGCCCGGAATGAATTTCTGAACTTTTGTTCAGGTAGGCTCGGTAAACGTACCGGTGGGTTTTTCTAAATTTTTAACTGGTGCTTGGAATTGAAATATGAGGGCACCATTGAACTCACAATGCTGGTATTCGCTTAAGAAGTCTTTCACCTCGATGGAAGTTGGGCGAGGGAGAAAGGTAATTTTTCAGTTTTTCATGGAAATAATAAAATAAAATAATCACAAATTTTATTTTATTTGTTGTAAACAATCCATGTGGAAGTTGAGTAGTGGGGACCACCAAACCTTAACCTCCCATGAGATGTTATGGTGGTGGGGACCACCCGAGCCTAACCTCCCATGAGAGGTTATGATGGTGGGTCCACCCAAGGCCTAAACCTCTTGAACTACCCTCTGAATGAGGGAGAAATCACTCAACTCCCTTTTTAATGCGGAGGATCCTCTTGAGCTTCCTCTACATTAATTATGTCAATGCATTACATTAATTTATCCAATAGGAATTTTAAGCCAAAAAACTAAAAAATAGATATCATAATCTATTATTTTGGGGCTACCTATTCATTTTGTTGGAATTTGGAAGAAGGAGCTTTGGGAGAAAAGCTCTCCAATGAAGAACGCCAATGAAGAACACCTCTCCTTCGGTGAATTATTCTCCAAACTTCATCGAAGGATCTATAACGACACATGAACCGACAATCAAGGAAAATGCCAATGACACCGACGTCCAACTTTTCCCAACGATTCATCTTCTTCCTCGCGACCTCGTTGACTTCATCATGTGAACAAGGTAGGGGTTTATTTAGGAGTGATTTTATATTCCCATGTTCTTTCCTTCTAAAATGATGAACGCAGATCAACTCTCTATTTTAGATTGATTCGCAAATATTATTATTTTATGGGATTGGGAATGAATGATTGGGGAAGCTTGAAGGGAGGGTGTTTGAATTATTATTTCCCTTACCCGTTCTTAATATTCTAGTGATTCAAGTGTAATATCTTCTTGATTCAGCTTTAACAAGGAGAGTGCGGGCCAAATTAACATGGAACATCCTCTCCGTAATTCTTGTGTCGAATTGTGGTGTTCTTCACGATGGTGTAGGACAGCGACCAACCACGAAGGGGGGTACAAGAACGGTGGCCGACACCACCGCTAGCCGTGACGAAGGTGACGACACAATGGCTCCGATCCACGGCCACCGACACCCTGGACGAACCACCACCAGGGCCTCACCGTTCCACCCCTGTCGTACCGCCACCGCGGCCTTGTCATGGCACCTCGGACGAACCGCCAGCATAGCCTCGCTGCACCGGTCCGGCCGAACCCCTGCTACGCCCTCACCATGCCGCCCTGGCCGAACCGCCGCCACAGCCACACCGCGCCGCCCAGGCCGAACTGCCACCATGGCCTCATTGTGCCACCCCATCCAAACCATTGTTGCCACCTCACCGTGCCATCCAGTCCGAGCCACCTCGTGGCATCTCTGAGCCACCCCGTAGCCAGTAGCATCGTCGCGACCTCCATGGGCCCTCTGCGGTGCTCTCATGGCCTCTCTGCCCTCACGACCCCCATAGCCTCTGCGGCCACTCATCGACCTCATGAGCTAGACCATCAGACTGGGCCACCCAGTTTGGGATGAACCGTGTCGGGCCAGGTCAGTCTGACCGGGTCAGACCGGACCCAGACCCACTATGACCCAATTTACTTCTTTTGGCCATAACTTTGGAACCAGACGTCTGTTTGAAAAACCATCAATGGAATTGAAAATATTGAGATAGATAGTTCATTTGAGTATACCCCCACTAGATTTTTGGACTAATATGAGGAACATTTAGGTTGGATCAAGCACGAATCTAACTGGGCCCCCAGGACTAAAAGGCTAATAACTCACAGACCGGGCATCCGATTGACGTGTTGTCTATTGTGTTGAGACCACTATGACGTGGAAGAGCTTTGAGATAATTACTTGTGGGACTTCATATCAGTTGGAGTATCAACTCAGAGATCATGGAGTGGGTCCTCCTGGAGATGAACGATCATAGTGTGGGAACCCAGTAGCTCGTTGTGACGTGACGACTGCTGACCTTTTCTTCCCGGAGTGACTAGACAGGCCCAGTGGGGAGAGCCTCTGTGTGACGTGGCATACCAATAGTGGGGAGTGCCTCTGTGGGAGGTGGAAGACCCATGGTACTCGACCAGAGGAGTACCTCAGTAGGCTACGAGGGAGATTGCCTATGTGTGACACGGTGGACCCACGATACTCGACAGGAGGAGTACCACAACAAGTCACGTGGCGGAGTGCCTCTGTATGATGCAGCAGACCCATGATACTCGATAAGAAGAGTACCTAAGCAAGTCACGAGGGGGAGTGACTCTATGTGACGTGACATACCCATAGTGGGGAGTGCCTCTGTGTGATGTGGAAGACCCACAGTACTTGACATGACGAGTATCTCAGCATTCCAAGATTAGTGGGAAGCGCCTCTGTGTGACACGACATGCCCACTATACTCAATAGAGAAGGGGTTTTCTAGAATCCAAAGTGTTCGACAATGTGACTGGGGATTTTACTTGTTACTACCACTAGAATAAATCATGGTGTGAGCTGAGTCAGTACCTTTGTGTTTTCCTCATGATTGAGATGGATTACTTGATAAATTATGTATATGTATGGGAATATACCCAAGTAGGGTTATCTATTGATTTCATACTTTTTGGTTTATCCTTTGTGGATTTTGTGAGACCATGAGGCTGTCAGGGTCCCTACTGAGTGTCGTTATACTCACCCCAACATGGGTTATGCCTGCACTTCGTTGTGTTTGGTGAAAACGAAATACATCACTGACTGAGGACTTGAGTACCATGATTAGATGGTGCGCGGAGGTGGACCATACGACATGTTGATGTGAGAAGGATATGGATGGACGTGGAGTTCTAAGGAGGTGATCTATACCTACACTTTAGGTAGGATCTTTGGAGGACGACCCAGAAACTGACCTTCTCTTTTATCCAGTTTTATTGTATCATAGTTTTACTTGTAATTTCCAGTTGGGATTGTATTATGGAACCTTTTACTTCCTGCACTCACTCTGTTTATAGTTCAGTTTACTTGTGTTCTTATATTCTTGTGTACTTGGTTATGTGTGCTTACAGGTTATAAAGGCAATGCCTTCCTAGTTTTAGGGAATAAGCCTTCGGTGCTAGTCACCAGCCCCTGGCTTATTGAAGGTGGGCTTGGGGTAGTCACAACATGGGCCCTGGGGACGGGTCGTGACAAATTGGTATCAAAGGGAGGTTCTACTATAGAACATAGGAATCTGATATTTCTTCTAAAGACAATAGTGTTAAGTGTAGTGAGTGTGGTTATCAGTTTAGAGAATCCAGTGTTGGTGCGGTGGCTGACATATCCATACACCAGGACCTTGACTTCCAACTTCTAACTCAGTCAACAAAAACACTGATTGCATGTGTGTTTTATAGAGTTTTCTTGGTTATCTCTTGAGTCAGCTCACCAGTTAGAACTTATTAAATGTGGCGCACCTGTTTCTTTTCAGGATGCCTCCACGCAGACAGCCAGCCAGGGTTCCGAGAGTTATACACACTGATATCCCACAAAGCGATGAGGCCTCGGTTTAAGGCCCTCCTCCAGTAGAGGCACCAGCGGAGGCACCAGTGGTACCATTCCCCATTGGGACACCGATCCCACTACCCAAGAAGAACATGAATGCTGCTTAAGCGGGTTTCATGAGTTCCAGTGCTCGAGGCCACCCAGGTTCAGGGGAGATATGGAACCAAAGGCATCTTAGGATTGACTAGAGGCTATGGTGAGAGTCTTCCGAATGGTAAGGACACCAGCTGATCTCATGGTGATTATTACTGCCAGCCTTCTATAGGAAGTAGCGTTTAGATGGTGGATCTTGATGCTCCAGGTTCTCGATGAGTTGACGCTTATCTGGGTAGACTTCAAGAGCTTGTTTTGGGCATAGTTTTTTTAAGAGACTCTTTGTGCAGTACGCATCTAAGAGTTTCTTCATCTGCAGTAGGGCTACCTGACTGAAGCTTAGTATTATGTGAGGTTCATTGAAATCTTACACTACTCGACCAATATGGTGTGGGACACTTTCTTCAAGGCCCGAACCATTGATCAGGGAATCAGGTGGGTGATTAGGGCTTCGATGATCTCACTCAGCATCCCGACGCAAGTGGGGGTGTTAGAGAGAGCCCTCTTGGTGGAGAGTTTCCTTTCCAAGTAGTCACCAGCTATGAGACCCACTACCAGTCGTCACGTAGTGGAGTCTTCTGCAGCTGGCAGCAGGCAGATGTTACAGAGGTCCAAGAGTTCCAGACCTATAGGTGGATGACTGCATGATTCAGGATCAGTTGTGAGGGGCAACTGAGGTGGAACGAGTCAGGCAAAGAGCGGGCATTGTTACTCATGCATTGGGTAGGGTCACATGTATCTTGACTCTTTGAACCATCGTACAGATGATCAACAGATAGTTGAAGGACCACCCAGACAGAGACAGAGGCTCGACTGAGGAGGTCCGCAGGGAGCAGGTGGACGTGGCAGAGGAGCTGGCTGTGCAGCTGGCGGTGGGTGAAGATTTGAGATGTTACCACCACCACCACCACTAGGAGGTCCACCCCGACCATAGGGAGCAGGTGGATAGGGGCGAGCTCAGATCTAGGAAGCTGAGGCCTACGATCAACAACGCTGCAGAGATGATAAGATATATGATCTGTGTCTACTCCATCATAGTTGCCGTACTTATATACACAGGTTCCGGTCATTCTTTTATTGAAACTTCCCTCATTCAGAGCTCGGAGATTCGGACGGATCCATTGGATTGATCCTTATTGCTAGAGACTTCTATGGGAGTGGATTTGACGATTACAAACTGGTGCCGGCAGTATGAGCTTACTCTAAGAGGTGAGAGTTTCGGCTGGAATCTCCTAGTAGCAACATCGAGTCCCTACGATGTCTTCTTAGGGATGGACTATTTATCTACAGTGCATGCTTAGATAGACTATATTAGGTGAAAAGTTTGGTTTATCCGCATGGATGGGACTAGATTTCCATTCACCGGTGAGAAGGGAGCCTATGAAGCATAGGTTGGACTTACCCAGAGGAGGGTGCAGCCGATTACACGTCTATTGGCTAGCCTTTCCCTTAGAACTATTGATGTGGAGAGTCTGAACTATCCTGTAGTGGTGGACCAGTACACGGATGTCTTCCCTGATGATGTTCTAGGTCTGCCTCCTCGTCGAGAGGTGGAATTTTACATTGACTTGTACCTCAGGACGACATCAATATCTAAACTAGCGTATTAGATGGCTCCTGCAGATCTTCGTGAGTTGTGGGTACAACTAGAGGACTTATAGGGGAAGGATTTCATCCGGCCTAGTGTCTCACCTTGGGCAGCCCCGATTCTGTTCGCCAAGAAAGAGGATGGGAGCTTGAGACTTTGTGTTGACTACTGGATCCTGAACCAGGTGACCATGAAGAACAAGTACCCAATCCTAAGGATTGACGACCTATTTGATCAGATGAAGGGAGCATGGTGGTTCTCAAAGATAGACCTCAGATCAGGTTATCACCAGCTCAGAGCGTGAGATGAGGATGTGCAGAAGACAACCTTCATATGTCGGTATGATCATTACAAGTTCTTGGTTATGCCATTTGGTGTAACCAATTCTCTAGAAGTGTTCATGGGACTCATGAATAGGATATTTCAGCCATACCTTGATCTCTTTGTAGTAGTCTTCATCGACAACATTCTGATCTACTCAACTACTGAGGTGGAGCGTGTCTATCATTTGCAGGTAGTACTTGACACACTCTGAGAGAACTGGCTTTATGGTATGATCTTGAAGTGCTAGTTTTGGATCCGAGAGGTTTACTTTTTGGGACATGTCATATCAGAGGCTGGAGTTGTAGTGGATCCAACAAAGATTGAGGTGGTACTTGCTTGGGATCCACCTAGGAGTGTGACGGATTTGGCTGGATACTACCGGAGGTTTGGGCCAGATTTCTCTAGATTTGCAGCACCACTATCATCCATGATGAATATGGGGCAACCCTTAGTGTGGTAGAAGATATGCGAGTAGAGTTTTTAGGAGTTGAGGTAGAGGCAGACTAGTGACCCCATATAGAGGCTTCCAAAGGAGGGCATAGGGTACGTAGTTTACTACGATGCATCAGGGAACAAGCTTGTATGTGTCTTGATGCAATAGTGAGTAGTGATTGCATATGGTTCTCAAATGCTGAGACAAAATGAGAATAACTACGCTACCCATAACCTGGAGTTAGCAGTAGTGGTATTATCTTTGAAGATGTGGCGACACTATCTGATGTGAAAACACTTTACAGTCTACTCAGATTACAAGAGTCTCAGGTATATCTTCTCTCAGAAGGACCTGAACCTGAGATATTGACGTTGGCTTGAGTTCCTCAAGGACCATGACTTCGGGATAGTCTATACTTCTTGGAAGGGGAACATTGTTGTAGATGCACTCAGCAGGAGGTCTGGTATACAATTTCTAGGTGAGGTGACGGAGCAGCTGGCTGCTTTGTAGATATCCTTTATGGATATAGATGGAGAAGATTTCCTTTAGTATCTTACAATCACTCCCCCACTTCTTCGGCAAGTCAGGGAGCCATAGGGTGGGATGCTAACTACGAGGCATGACTTGCTCAGATATCCACAAGACAGGCACCTGATGGATTTTCTGAAGCTGGGGAGCATGTCATCCTCTTCAGAAGACATACCATGGTACCAGTGTCACTTCAAGAGGAAGTTTTGAGGGAGTTCCACACATCCCCTCTAGCAGTATATCCAAGAGTGGGGAAGATGTACCAGGATCTCCGACGATAGCATTGGTGACCGAGAATAAAGAAATCAGTAGCAGAGTTTCCCTCTTGGTGCCTCACTTGTCAGCAAGTGAAGGCGGATCATCATGTACCAGTAGTCTTGGTTCATCCTTTAGAGGCCTCGGAGTGGAAGTGGGATAGGATATGCATGGACTTCGTGACAGGACTTCCATGTACATTCAGGGGACATGACTCGATTTGGATGATCGTCGATCGACTCACAAAGTCAGCCCACTTCCTACTGATCAGAGAGAAGGGTTCAATAGAGAGCATGGGATTCCTCTATGTGCAGGAGATTGTATGACTACACGGAGTACCCTCGATGATTGTATCTAATCGAGATGAACGTTTTACTTCCCGACTATAGAAGGGGTTGCAGGAGGCTTTCAGGATGCAGCTTCGTTTGAGAACCGCCTTCCATCCTCAGGTAGATGGCCAGACTGAGTGGACCATTCAAACCCTCGAGGATAGGTTATGTGCTTGTGTCCTCGACTTCGGTCGCACCTTGGAGGATCACTTTCCTTTGGTGGAGTTTACATAAAACAATATTTAGCACTCCACCATTGGGATGGCACCTTTTGAGGTGTTGTATGTGCGACTTTGCAGATCACCTTTGTGCAGGACTAACCTATGGGAGTCATCACTCGTGGGTCCTGAGATGGTACGTGATAACACAGAGAAGGTGCAGATCATCTAGGAGTGGAAGAAGACTGCACAGAGTATGCAGAAGTCATATGCCGACAGGAGACGAAGACCTCTAGAGTTTGAGGATGGTGACCACATTTTTTATGGGTCTCATCTCGATGAGGTTTAAAGAGATTTGGCCAAGGTGGAAATTTATCTCCGAGGTTCGTAAAACCATTCCAAGTCCCCAGTAGAGTTGGTGAGGTGGAATACCGCTTATCTCTTCCACCTCAGTTGCACCGGGTGCACGACGTCTTCCATGCATCCCAGCCGAGGAGATACGTGCATGCCTCTTCTCACTTCATCGACCATGGTGAGCTAGACATTGATGATTGGGAAAATTTTATAGAGGTTCCAGTAGAGATTTAGTATTGAAAAGAGTGGGACCTTCATGGATGGTTGATACCTCCGGTGCACATTTGCTAGCAGAACAGGAACATCTAGAAGAGCACATGGGAGAGGGAGGCTCAGATGACTGCTCAGTACCCCCACTCCTTTACCTAGTTTGAGTTTTTTCTTATAGGGGTGTAAAGCCCTGAGGTTGGGAGAATTTAATGACCTGGAATTTCCATGTAATTTTTTTTTAAATATATTAGAATTTTACGAGTATGCGAAAATTGAAGGCACCTGATTCCGAGGCCCGGAGTGCCCAGAAATAATTTCTGAAATTTTGTTCAGGTATGTTCAATAAATGTGCTAGTGGGTTTTTCTACTTTTGAAAAGGTGCTCTGAATTGAAATCTGAGGGAACCGTTGAACTCGCAGCGCCGGTATTCTCTTAGGATGACTTTCACCTTGATGGCAGTTGGTCGAGGGTGAAAGTTAATTTTTGGGTATTTCGTAGGAATAATAAAATAAAATAATCACACATTTTATTTTATTTGTTGTAACCACTCCACGTGGAAGTTGTGTAGTGGGGACCACAAAAACTTAACCTACCATGAGAGGTTATGGTGGTGGGAACCACCCAAGCCTATCCTCCTATGAAAGGTTATGGTGGTGGGGACCACCCAAGGCCTAAACCTCTTGAACTCCCTTATAAATGAGGTAGAAATCTCTCAAATCGCTTTTTAATGTGGAGGATCCTCTTTAGCTTCTTTCACATTAATAATGCTAACACAGCACATTAATTTATCCAATTTGAATTTTAAGGAAACAAACTAAATAATAGTTATCATAATATATTATTATGGGGCTACCTATTAATTTTGGTGGAACTGGGAGGAAGGAGCTTTGGGAGAAAATCCCTCCAACAAATAACGCTAAAGAAGAACACCTCTCCTTTGATGAATTTTGATCCAAACTCCGCCGAAGAATCTCCAACGATGCACGAACCAACAATCGAGGAAAGCGCCAATGACACCGACATCCATCTTTTCCCAATGATTCGTCTTCCTCACAACCTTGTCGGCATCATCAAGTGAACAAGGTAGGGGTTTATTTATGAGTGATTTTATATTCCCATGTTATTTATTTATAAAACAACAAACGCGGATCAAATCTCTATTTTAGATTGATCTGCGAAAGTTTTTATTTTGTGGGATTGGGAATGAATAATTGTGGAAGCTTGAAGGGAGGGTGTTTGAATTATTTTCCCCCTTAACCATTCTTAATATTCTTGTGATTCATGTATAATAAATGCTTGCTATAGCTCTAATGCAGAGAGTGCCAGCCAAACTAACATGGCCCGCCCTCTCCGCAATTCTTGTGTTGAATTGTGGTGTTCTTAGTGATGGTGGAGGATGACAACCAACCATGTAGGGGGGCATGAGAACGGCGATCGACACCACCGCCGACCATCAACGACATTGGTCTGTGGACACCTCCACCCTAGACGAACCACCGCCACGGCTTTGCCGCACCGCTTTTTACAAACTGCCACTGTGGCCTCACTGCGCCGCCCTAGCTGAACCCACACTGTCGCCTCGCCGTACGACCCTCACCGAACCGCTGTCGTGGCATCGCCGCACCGCCCAGGCCAAACCACAGTCGAGCCTCGCCGCGCCTCCCTAGCCGAACCACCACCATGGCCTCTCCACGTTTTCTTGGACGAGCCACCTCACGGCCTTGCCAAGCCGCCCCATGGCCTCCACGACCCCTCATGGCCTCTGTGTCCTCCGCGGACCCTCGTGGCCCTCGCGAGCTGGACCTCCAGACCGAGACGCCCAGCACGGGCCGGTCCATACCCAGCGGGTCGGGCCAGGTCGGACTTGGTCCGTCCGACTGGGTCGGACCAGACCCATACCCACTACGACCTAATTTACTTTTTTTGGCCATAACATTGGCACTGAACATTCATTTGATGAACCATCAGTGGAATTGGAAATCTTGGAGTGAGACAGTCCTTTTTAGAATACCCCCCTACTGTTTTGGATTAAGATGGGGAATGGTCAGGTTGGATCGAGCACAAATCTAACCGGGCCCTCGAGACTCAAGAGCTAATAACTCACAGACTAGGCGTCTGATTGACGCGCCATCTGTTGCATTGAGACCCCTATGACATGGAAGACCGTTGAGATACTTTCTTGTGGTACTTTGTGGCAATTAAAGTATCGACCAATAGCTCGTGGAGCGGGTCCTCTTGAATATGAGAGAGCATATTTTGGGAACCCAGTAACTGTCTGAGACTTGACGATTGCTAACCTTTTCAAATCAGAGTGACTTTACAGGCCCAGTGGGGTGCACCTCTGTGTGATGTGGAAGACCCACG
This sequence comes from Viscum album, assembly GCA_963277665.1. Taxonomy (NCBI): domain Eukaryota; kingdom Viridiplantae; phylum Streptophyta; class Magnoliopsida; order Santalales; family Viscaceae; genus Viscum; species Viscum album. The sequence continues at coordinate 650,431,347 of OY728150.1, forward strand.
ATACTCAAAAGGAGGAGTACCTCAGTATGATACATGGGGGAACACCTCTATGTGACATTGAAGACCCACGGTACTCGACAAGAGGAGTACCTCAACAAGTCATGAGGGAGAGCACCTCTTTGTGACGCGACAGACCCACAATACTTGATAGGAGGAGTACCGAAACAAGTCACCTGGGAGAGCGCCTCTATGTGACATGGAAGACCCATGGTGGGGAGGGCCTCTGTGTGACACCGTTGACCAATTTTACTCGACCGGATGAGTTCCTTAGCCGTCCAAGATCAGTGGGAAGCGCCTCTGTGTGACAGGGCAGGCCCACTATACTCGATAGATAATGGGTTCTTCAGTAGCCAAAGTGTTCGACGATGTGACTGGTGATGTTACTTTTTACTACCCCTAGAATAAATCCTAGTGTGAGATGATTCAGTACCTCTATGTTTTCCTCATGATTGAGAAGGATTACTTGATAACTTAGTTATATGTATAGGCATTTACCTAAGTAGGGTTATCTATTGATTTCATACTTTGTGGTTTATCCTTTGTGGATTTTGTGAGACCATGATGCTCTCGAGGTCCCTACTGAGTATCGTTATACTTACCCCTACATGGGATATTCCCGCACTTCATTGTGTTTGGTGCAGATGACGGACAATGTTGACCGAGGACATGAGTACCAGGACTGGACGGTGCCCGGAGGAGGACCATACGGCGTGTTGATATGCAAAGGAGACAGATGGACGTAGAGTACTGAGGAGGTGATCTGTACCTACCCTTCATGTAGGATCCTCAGAGGATAACCCGACAACTAGATTTCCCTTTTCTCTAGTTGTACTGTATCACAGTTGTAATTGGACTTTCTTGTTGGGCTTGTATTATGGCCCATTTTACTTACCACACTCACTCTATTTACAGTTCAGTTTAATTATGTTCATATATTTCTCTATAATTGGTTACATGTTCTTACAGTTTATAAAGTCAATGCCTTCCTAGTTTTAGGGAATACGCCTTCGATGCTATTCTCCAACCCCTAGCCTATGGAAGGCGGACTTGGGGTGGTCATGGAACGGGCCCCGGGGGACGGTTCGTGACAAAATCTCACCATTAAAATCCAAATTTAAGGGTTATTATTTTTTAGTATTAATAATTAAATTTAAAACATATCATTAGAATGAATCATTGTCTAATTATGTCATTTAATGGGTCATATGGACCACACAAGAAGGCCCAAAGAATCTGTGAAGAAACTGGACTTGCCATAGAGATCAAATTACTGGGATCACTCTATAAGTCCAAAGATTTTTATTCTCCCCCATAGGTTTGGGGAAAATACCATTCATATTGGGCGAAAATTTCAAGGCCCAAATATACGAAAAGGGGGACCAAATTATTCAATTAAGTCCAGCCCACCATTAAGTCTAGGAATTAAAATCAGCAGACAAATATTGACAATTATCCTGATAGAGTCATCCATTAGTGTTGAGATTTTTCAATGTGAAAATAGAAGATATATTTGACCACCATTTTGTAATAATTCATTATGAATTTAAGGCATATTCATATTTAAAAATCCATTCAACTTTTAGCCATAGAAAAAGCAAGGATAGAAATGGATAGTTTAACATTTTTTATTAAAACTGCCATAATGTTGGCTCCGTAAGTCCAAATGCCCCAAATTTTGAGAGTTAACTTAAATCTTAAATATATAAAACTTTTAATAAGAATATTTCTTTATATTTTTCTGTCTAAAATATCAAATTGGCAATGAAATTGGAGGGGTAGTTTTGGAAGTTAAATTGTCCTCTTCCATGAGCAATAAATACTTCCCCCTCATCTCCTTGAAAAAGGTTGGCATTTAAGAAGAGAGGTTCATACATTTCCATGACAAAAGACTTTACAAAGGATTAATAGGACCTTACATACTCATGCTTTCACTTTAGATACCCTTCCTCCTCTTTTTTTTGTCTTGTTCTTTTGTTTTCTTTTTATTCGTAATCGTTTAAGTCTATTTTCATTTCAATAGAATTTTAATGCATGTTTCTTCCTTTTCATCTATTATTATCAACCACCGTATATTAAATAATATTAATGGTCTTAAAATAGTTTAAATACAATTTAATACCCTTATTTTCTTTTTCTTTCTCATTCAATCTAATGTCAGTATTTAATACCCTTCTACATTTGTGTGTGTGTTCGGCACACAACTCTTTTCTTATCCCCTTGTTTTTATTCACTTATTAAATCATAATAATAAACATAATAAAACATATTATTAATCCTCTTAATGTCTGAGTAAATATCTCATTGGGGTGATTCAAATTTAGGGCTGTTAAGTGATTGAGATTATTTTCTCGATGAATATTCTTCAAATTAATATTGTGTATGTTGGACTTAACACGTCATAGATTAATGACATGTTCTGTTTAAAGTGTGGTTTCCATATATTATTGGAACAATAAATACACTAACATCAACATTTAATGATTTATATTATAACCCTATTTTATGTTAAGGCAAGGATTAATGCCTTAACTCTTAGGAATTCCAGTCATCGTCATCATGTGAAGTGGGTGTTAATTTAATGCTATATAAAGCAAAGATCAAGGATACCACAATCTTATCTCCCTAATAATGAACTCACCTTAATATCTATCAAAATTTTAAATAAAAAATCATCTATAAATTATTTCATAATCTCTAAAAAGAAACCCCTAATCAAAATACAATCACTTAAAAACAATCGACTATATAAAGTATCATCACTGATGATTCAATTCGAGTGCTTCTATACACATTAAAAGAGCACTGAAACCTTGAATGGATGATAGGAGACAATAGAACATGATTAAAATGTATCTTTTTCCAAGGATGGTTCATTAATCGGTCATTAGTTTTTGGTTATTTTAAATAAAAGAAAAAGTCAAAAAAAACAAAAAAAACTTAAAAAAATTAGAAAAAACAGAGAGAAAAACCCGCCTTCTCATAAAAATCATAAATAAGAAAAAATATATCTCTGCCTTCTAAAATATATATGAATTCCCCATAGCCTTCCAAAAAATCCCTCAGATTTGTTTGACCCTAAAATTGAGAAAACTCTTTTCCAACTTAGGAATAATGTTAGGGATAATCAAATCATTCAAGAACCAGTCCTTATACAACCAATTGAATTAGATATATCTAATCCAAGGGAAAACCCGTAAAGAACTTGTTACCCCTGATTTGAATTAACATCCCCTTGGTATTCAATATCCAAACATAGAGTCTGACTTTGAACTCAAGTCCTGTTTGATTCATTGTCTTCCCCATTTCCATGGGTTAACTGGTGAGGATCCACATCTTCATCTTAAAGAGTTCAAAGTGGGGTTATCTACCATGAAGCCTAAAAGGGTTTATGAGGAACAAATCAAACTCTAAGAATTCAATTTCTCCCTAACTGACACTACCAAGTCATGACTCCACTACCTCCCTCCTTGTTTAATAGCCAAAAGTAATGACATTAATTGACTTTTCTTAGAAAAATTCTTTCCTGCTTCTCGTACTGCTTCTATCAAAAATGAAATAAGTGGTATTCGTCAATTCCCAAATGAATCACTCCATGATTATTGGGAGAGGCTAAAAAATATTTTAGCAACCTATCCCCAACATCAAATCCCTAACCAACTCTTGATCTAATAATTCTATGAGGGGTTATTGGCTATGGAGAGAACTCTCATTGATACAGTAAGTGGTGGTTCTATTGTTGATAAAACTCCCACATCTACAAAAGATCTCATAAGAAATATTGCTTGAAACATACAAAAATTATATACTTGATCACATGCTCAAGAAAAACAAGCCCAAGATATTCAATCAATAGATCCAAATAAGATGACTGAGTGGATGAGAGAACTTACAGGCTTTGTGAGACAACTAGCTGTGGCGGCCAAAGCCCTAACCCCAACTTCTATACAATATTTATTCCTTGGACCCATTAAGAACTGTGGAATCTGCATATCCCCATCTCATCCAATGGACACATGTACAAAACTTCAAGAGGATCCCTCTGATTCATCTAGACTAATGGAGCTCAATGCAGCATATACTCCGAGGAACACCAACCCTCTATAATCAGGTCTGTTCCTTAGAAACATTAACCAACCCCACTCTGAGCCCTTCTCTTATAACTTTATCCAAATATTGAGGTATGGTAATCCCATTTCTCATCCCCCATAGTTCCCTTCTCAAAACCCAAACTAATTACAATAAAGTCAAGGTGTTGGTAAGTTCTAACAACCTTACCCTTTTGTTCCTCAACCTCAAAGGTTCAATCTTCCTCTTGCTCCTCTTGGATTATACTATCCTAATCAGCTTTCCCAATTCCCAAACCAATACAATAACTTTCCCAAGAACCAAAATCAAGGCAATACCAATTCGGGACTAGCCTCTTCTTCTAAGAAACCATGGGAAAGTATAGTAGAAGATATTGCCTCCCTCATGTGTTCCAACCTAAAAAATAGTGAAACCCAAATTTGTTAACTTGCATCCCACCTAAGCCAACAACAACAACTAAATTATTCCCAACTACCAACTAAACCATTACCCAACCCTAAGGGTAATGTATGTGTAATTTCACTTAGAACAGGAAAGCAAATTGCTTTTTAACCTGATGAGTCCTCTAACTCCCATTTAAATGTTGACCTAGAAAATGAAAAGAAAAAGAAATTAGAAAAGGAACCTAAATCGATTACCTCACCTCCTTATATTCCCCTTAGGAACCCAAATTATTTTACTCATGCCATTTCAAATCCAAGGAAGTACTTTAATCCTGATCTTGAAATGCTCAATATGTTTATACGTGTTGAAGTCAACATTACCCTCTCAGATGTCATAAAAAATTTCTAAGTATGACATGCTTCTAAAATAATTGTACACCTATAAGAGGCAACTTAGGGCCTTCAAAAATATTTCCACCCAGAAATCTATTCTCCTAAAGTGTAAAGATCTAGGGACCATTATGATTTCATGCCAAATCGGAAGTTCCAACTTCGATGATGCACTCATTGAACATAGGAGCCTCAATTAATGTCATGACCAAATCCATCTTCTCCAACTGTGGTCTAGGTACCCTACACCTAATGGGTGATGTCATTCAATTGACCAATCGAAACACTACTTTCCCTGAGGTTATAATTGAGGATGGCATTGTTCATGCAAATGATCTTACTATCCTTACTGATTTCTATGTCCTTGAGAAGGAAGGTGAGATGAACTCTACTCGATATCCCTTAATTCAAGGAAGGACATTGCTAATGACATCGAGAAACAAGATTGATGTCCATTCAAGCATCTTATTCAAGGAATTTGGGGACCAACTGGTCACGTTTAACATTTTCCAAGCCATGAAATACCCATATGAAGATCACTCTTCATTTTAATTCCATACTTCTCAAGAAACTTATGAGAGTCAAGCGAACCCCATTCCATCTTGTTCATTATGTTCTAATGAGACAGGATCCTGTGAAATATGCACTATGATTAACCAAGTTATAAATGGTGAAGTTAATGTAGACCTCTCATTCATAGAATCTATCAATCTAGATTATCTTGGAAACAATATTTAATACCACATCAAATCTGATCTCTATTTCTCTACCATGGATAGTATTAAAGAAAATTAATAAAAAACAACTAAAGTACCTTCCTTCATCCCTGAGTTGTCAAACCCACAAATGAATAATGAAACTGATCTAAAACCTCTTCTTGAGAACCTGAAGTATTCATTTTTTCCCATGATCACTCTTATCCTATCATTATCTCTACTTCACTTACTGAAACTGAGGAGTTCAAACTTGTTTAGGTGTTAGTGGAAAAAAGATGTTAGGTTGGACCCTAGACTACATATCTGGAATCAACCCTACCCTTTGCATGCATCACACCCATATTGAGTAATCATCCAAAACAATTAGACCACCACAATGAAGAATCAATCCACTAATACTTTAGGTAGTTAGGGAAGAGATCACCAAGATTAGTCAAGCTGGTATTATCTACCCAATTTTTTTTATAGTGAATGGGTTTGTCAAATTCATGTTGTACCTAATAAGGGTGGGAAAAGTATTGTCAAAAATGAACATGGGGAGGTATTCAAAAATTGAGTTAATAAAAATGTATTGTGTACACAAACTGTAGGAAATTGAATGTTGAAACAAGAAAATATCACTACCCTCTTCCATTACATGATCTAATTCTAAAACTATTAGCTAGAAAGTCACAATATAGCTTTCTTGATGGATACATCAGCTACTTCCAAATCCCAATCGCACCTCAGGACCAAGAAAATAAAACATTCACTTTCTCCTTTGGAACTTATGCATATAAGAAAATTCATTTTTTCCTTTTTAATGATCCTACAAAATTCCAAAGGTGTATGATTAGTATCTTCTTTGAATTCATTAAACACTACAGGGAATTCTTCATGGAAGACTTTACCATTTATGGTGAGTCATTTGAATATTTCTTGAATTCACTCTCTCTAGTCCTTCAAAAGTGTGAAAAGTGTAACCTTGTCTTAAATTTTTAAAAATGTCACTTTGTGGTTTCAAATGGGATTGTTTTGGGGAACATTGTTTTAAAAGAGGGTATTGAAGTTGATACTTCCAAAATTGAAGTAATCTAATCACTTCCTGAACCCACCACTATTCGAGAAATCCATTCATTCCTCAGTCATGCCAGTTTCTATCAGAGATTAATCCATAAATATAATAGGATTTCCTTCAACACACTCAGTTAATCCAAAATGATGTCACTTTCCATTTTGATGAAGTTTTTAAGAGAGATTTTTTTGAACTCAAAACTACTCTTACATCTACCCCGATAATCCAAACCCCAGATTGGTTCTTCCCCTTTGAGTTGATGTGTTATTCTTTTGATATGTCCTTTAGGGATATTATTGGTCAAATAAGATAAAAAATTCCCCATGTTATCTAATGTGCCTCAAAAAAATTGGATGAAGCTCAATCTCACTACACTATCACTAAAAATGAACTTTTAGTAGTGATTTTTTCCTTAGATAAATTCCAGACCTTTCTCTTAGGTGAAAAAATCATTATATTAATAGGGCATTCTACTATAAAATTCTCACTCAAGAAAAGTGATTCCAAACCAAGAAAAATTAAATGGATTATAATGATTGAATAGTTTGAACTTGAAATCAAAGATAGACCAGGAAAAGAAAACATTGTGGCTGATCACCTAAGTAGAATTTCTAATTACACTAATTTAGAAATCATTGATTATGAATTCCCTAATGAGAACCTTTCATCTCTCACTCTAAAGTCACCACAATATTCCCCTATTATAAATTACTTGTTTTTTGTGTTTTTTCTGAAACGTTTTCAAAGAAACAAAAACTAATGTTGAATGGTTATTCAAAATACAATTTTTTGGAAGAAAATAAACTCTAGAAAACTGGGGTTGACATGGTAATTAGGAGATGGGTTGATGAAGATAAAAATTCCTCTATCTTAGAATTATGTCAATCAATGCTTGTTGGTGGAATATTTGGACCAAAAAGGACCTCCCAAAATGTCCTAAACTCAAGATTCATATACCCTTCACTCTTTAATTACTCACATGAGTTCTTTCAATCATGTCCCAGTTGCCAAAAGTTTGGAAACATTTCCAAAAGAAATGAAATTCCCTGAAAGCCTTTAATATTATTTGAGATATTTTATTTTGGGGAATCGATTTCATGGGACCATTCCCCCTTCCAGTGGATTATCATACATACTTCTTATAGTCTATTATTTTTCTAGGTGGGATGAGGCCAAATCCACTAGAAAGGATGATTTACATCCTATTAGTCAGTTCCTAAAAACCCACATCTTCTATAGATTTGGAACTCTATGTGCCTCGATCAGTGACTTAGGAACCCATTCTTATAATATAACCATGGAATATATTTTAAAAAAGAATGTTTTCTTATATAAAACTTTAACTTCATGTCATCCCCAAACAAATGGCATGGCTGAAATCCATAATAGAGAAGTGTAAAGAGTGCTTGAGAGAATTGTTAAGCCCACCAGAAAATACTGGTCTGAGAGACTTGGTGAAGCACTTTGGGCTTATCGAACTGCGTATAAAAAACTCGTTGGGATGTCTATTTTTAGGCTAGTTTTTGGTAAATTAGGTCATTTACCAGTTGGAATCCAACATAAGACATTTTGGGATGTAAAAACTTGTAATTTTGATTATGAAAAATTGGGTGAAGAAATATTTCTGCAGTTCAATGAATTGGAGTAGATTTGACTTAATTCCTATGATAATTCCAATATATACAAAGAAAAGGATAAGGTAAACCTTTAAAAACACATCTTTAGAAAGGAATTACACAAAGGTAAAAAGTTATTTCTTTTCAAATCTTTATTTCATCTTCACCCAGGTAAGCTTAATTGTTATTGTAAAGGACCTTTTATGGTTTCTAATGTTTACCCATTTGGTGCAATGCAAGTCCAAGACCCATCTTATAAAAGGACATTCATGGTTAGTAGACATCAGTTAAATCATCACCGTGAGAGGACACACATCTCGGGAAACACCTAAACTGCCACCGACCCACCACCAAATGGGGACGACCACCCACCAAATCCAAACCAATGGGAAACTCTTTCACTTTAACTTTCTCTCTATCTCTTCCTCTCTCTCCCTCTTACTTCTTATTCATCTCTCTTTCATTTTTCCACTTTCTTCATCAAACCCTTTATGTTTCTCTTTCTCTTTTGTTTGGGTGTGTATGTTAAAAACGCTAAAAAACGAAAAAAAATAAAAACAATAAAAACAATAATAAAGAGTTTTACTTACTCATCATCCACATTTGAAATTTTGTCCAAATATTTTGGGGAGTAAAAAAGACATGTTATCATCTAAAATTTTTTGTAATTTCATCATGACTTTGGATATAGAATGTTATGTCAAAAAAAATGACTTTTGAATGCTCAATTTTTGATTTGGAAAATGATTTTCCTCAACTGTGAGGAAAAATATTATCTTTAATGACAAGGAAACCTATGGAAATCTTTTAAAAATATGTGTTTTCACCCATAATTTTGAGTCTTGAGTTTTTGGACCTTTGATATGAATTTACTACTTTTGTGTGCATTAATATGGTAGAGGCATTTTCAGAACCGCTTGAGAATCAACATATCCAAAGAGCCTCTCATTGCCCTTAAATTAATCCTCATTTTAAATTCCACTCTAAGCCTATGAAAAAATTTCCTTTTATAGCCAAATTACAAGCCGAATACCTTATCCCAACCAACATCTACATGGTTTTACATTTAATACATTATTGAAATTTATGTTTGGGGGGAATGGATTTAATTTTTGGGCACCATTTTCTTTATTTTCAATGTGTTATCAGATTATTAAGAGAAATCATCCATTTTTTATGGGGGAAAGGTTTTCATTTAGTGAGTTTTAGGGAATGTATTTTCATTTATGTATTTATGTAAATGTTATTGAAAAATGTTCAATTTTTTTTAAAAAATATAAAAAAACATAAAAATGGGTTTTGTCTTGAGCGGGTCAAAAATAACTCTTTATAAACCTTTTATCTTATTATAACTATTAAAATTAGTGTCGTTAGGAGATAAAACATGGGTTGGGAGATGATTGTGAGATTTTTTTCAAGTTCATCTTTAAAAAAAGAAAAAGATGAAGAAAAAAAGAAAAAAAAGAACACTTTCATTATATATTCTTATGTTATTGGGAGATGTTTTGTGTTTTGTAAATATTTAATCTTCCCATCCCATTAAAATTTTATTCATCTCTTGTTTCTTTCTTCACACAATAATTTTCTTGTAAATATGGGTTTTTATTTCCTTCCATGTTTTATTTTAATAGAATGTGCATTTTTTTACCCGTGCTGATGTTTTACCCCTCTTATCCCCTCTCTTGGAAATAATATTCCTACCATCCCATAGCCATAAAAAAACCCCTTAAAAGACCTATTTATTATTTTTTTACTTTATGATAGGGAATGGAATTTTATATCTGTTTCAAACTCCAAGATTTTAACTTTTTGTTGGTGAATGAGTGGACCTCCAGAAATATATTTTTATCATCTTGAGAGGAGTGAGTTTTGAGGGCTTACATTTTCAATTTCTAAATTTGAGCATGAAAAATTAATTGTCTTCAGAATATTATTTCTATAACAATTTGTGTTGGAATTCAATATATATGAGGGAAATGGTCTAAACCTCCCATGATTGGGGATAACAGAATTTTAATATTTGTTGGCGAGTGAGAATGATTTAGTTAGGTTTTTTATTGCTAATAAGGACATGCACAAGAATAAGTGTTGAGGAGTTAATTTTGTTCATTTATTTATAAATTTTTGTATACTACCATTATTAAATTTCATGTAAAAGTTCATAATTGGTGTGAGATACTCATGTTTTAATACTAAATATTATTTTTGAGAATTATTTGAAGTAGTAAAATTAAGTCAGTTTACTATTTTAATTATAAATCTCACCTTGATAATACAAATTTCATGGTTCTTATATTTTAGGATTCCTTATTAAATTTAAAACATATCATTAGAAGGAATAATTTTCCAATTATGTGATTTTAAGTTTCATATGGACCACACAAGAAGGCCCACATTATCTTTGAAGAAATTGGACCAACAATAAATATTGAATTTCTGGTCTCACTTTAGAAGTCCAAAATTGTTTATTCTCCACCAATGGTCTAGGGACAATTTCATTCATATTTTGTAAAAATTTCAGGGCCCAAATCTACTAAAAAGAGGCCCAAACTATTCAATGAAGTCCATCCCACCATTCTATCCAGGAATTAAAATCAGCACACCAATATTGGAAATTCTCTTGATAGAGATATCCATTTGAGATTCGATTTTGTAGTGTCAAAGAGAGTATATATCCAAAAACCTTTTTATAATAAATCATTTGGATTTGAAGGTATCTTCCTATTCAAAAATCCAATCACATTTCGGCCATAGAAAAATCATCTATAGAAATGGAGAGTTTAACATTGTTTATTAAAACCACCATAACTTTGGCTCCATAAGTCAAAATGCCTCCACATTTTTAGTGTCGACTGAAACTTTTATATTTATAACATTGAATAGGAATATTTCTTCTGATTCATCTATCTAAAATATCAAATTAGTAATGTAAACGGGGGGGTAATTTTGGAATGCAAACAGTCTACTTCCTTGGTATATAAATACTTCCCCATCCTCTCATTGACAAAGGTTGGAATTTCAGTAGAGAGGAGAATACATTGTTACAACCAAAGCCTTGAAAAAGGCTTGTTACGACCTTCCATACCCAATTTTTCACTTGATATACCATTCCTCCTCTATTTTTTTAATGTTATTTTGTGTTCTTTTTTATTTGTAATAGTGTAAGACTATTTTCATTTCAATATAATTTAATGTATGTTTCTTATTATTCATCTATTATTCTCATACACCTTATGTTAAATATTAATGGTCTTAAAATAGTTTAAATACAGTTGAATCATCTTCCCTTATTTTTCTTTCTCATTTAGTCTAAAGTCTATATTTAATTCCCCTCACTGTTTGTTTGTGTGTGTTCAACACACAACTATTTTCTTATCCCTTTATTTTTCCTCACATATTAAATCATAATCATAAAAATAATAAACCAGATTACTAATACTCTTAATGTATTATTAAATATCTCATTGGGGTGTGTCAAAAATTTATGGCTGTTATGTGATTGAGAGTATTTTCTCGATGAATATTCGTCAAATTAACATTGTGTATGTTGGACTTAACATGTCACTGATTAATGATTTTTTTGTTTAACGTGTGGTTCCATGGATTATTAGAACCATAAATACACTACCCTCAACATTTACTAACTGATATTATAACCCTAAGTTATGTTAAGTCTTGGATTAAAGCCTTAACAATTATGAATTCCAGTCAGCATCATCTTGGGAAGTGGGTGTTAATTTAATGAAATATAAAGCAAAGCTCAAGGATATGACAAGATTAACTACCTAATAATGATATCACCTCAATAGTTATCAAAATTTTAAATCAAACATCATCCATAATTTTTTTCATAATCTTTACAAACAAACCACCCAACCAAAATACCATCAATTAAAAACAATCAACTATATAAAGTATCATCATTGAGGATTCGACCCGAGTGCTGCTATACACATTAGTAGAACACCAAAACATTTAACGGTCGACAGGAAACAATCAGCCGCAATTCAGAAATATATGGGATACCTTTGTTAGTCAATCTAAAATCACCCATACTACATCATTATTTCAAGGATAACTAGGTAATCCAATAATAAAATCTATAATGACATCATCACATTTCCACTCTGGAATGGGAAGAGTTATAATAGCATAGTAGAAATATGACGATCGGCTCTCACCTGCAGATTGGTGAAATATCTCTCCACATGGTTCTATGCCTCATTCATCGTTCCCAAGAAATATTACTATATATAGAGATCATGATACATCTTTATCAGACCAGGATAAACCTCCCATCTAGAAGCATGAAACTCTCTCATTAGATCCTCACGAATCTCATATGAACCCATATTCATCCATATAAAATAATACAATTGTGTCTTCTAAGGGACTATACATATGGAATGTTTCCACCATATAATCTTTCCCTTAGATCTAACCCCTATAGATCAGATAATTGATCATTCATGATCCGATCAAGAATCATAGTTATGATAGACATCGAAGTCAAAGATACTCATCCCGGGGAATTATTCGCATCTAGATGAATGTCTAAAAATATTTCCAGCATCCTATACTCATCAAAAGACTCTTGCACTTCCCCCATCTTCATCATCCATTTCAAGGCATCAGTAACGATATTTCCCTTTCTCAGTGTATTTTCCAGCTCAAAGTTGAAATATTACAATTACTCAACCCACCTCCTCTGTCAATGGTTTAGGTGTCATCAATAAAATATTTATTATAGGGTCTTGTGGTCATTGTACACAAAATACCTCTCACTCATAAGATAATTTCTCCAAAATCTCAGAGTATGTACCACCACCGCTAACTCTAGATCGTGAAGAGGATAATTCTCCTATCACAGTCTCAGCTATCTAGCACCATAAACAAACACTTGATCCCCCTAAATTATAAATGATCTGAGTATAACTATATATATGTAATAGTACATTGTAAAATACTTATGTATCATCGGTAAAGTGAGGATAGGTTCTGAGTTCATCAAACTCTTTATCTCCTAAAAAGATCTCTCGTATGTATCGGACCAAAAAAACTTCACCCCTTCTTGGTTAGACTAGAAATAAATGCTTCGAGATTTGAAAAGTCATGTATAAAATGCCAATAATAACTTTATTATCATAGAAAGCTCAAAATCGCACAAAAGTTCTTAGGTAACTCCCAATATACCATAGTTGTAATGTTCTCTAGGTCCACTGACACTTCAACCTATGAGATTTAATGACCCAATAAGTGAACTTTATCAATCTAGAAAATATATTTAGTTATCTTGAAGTAAAAATGATTCCATATCAATGTACTCAAGAAGAGGTCTATATTTTTGGAATGATCATCTATTTATTTGGATTACACTAAGATATCATCAATAAAAACCACCATAAACTAGTCTAAAAAGGATGAAGGATATGATTCTTCAAAGCCTTGAATACTTATTGTGTGTTCATTAAACCAAAAAATATCACTACAAACTCATATAATCTATAACGACTCATAAAACTAGTTTAATTATGTTTGATCATATAAACCTCAAATAATGGTATCTTGATCTCAAAATGATCTTAGAGAAGATCTTAGCACCTCTTATCTAATCAAAGATATAATCTATGCATGGAAGGTGACACTAGTTCTTATACATCATCTGGTTCAATATATAATAATCCCCACGTAAGTACAAAGTCCCATCAGTGTTAATTATAAAATGAACTGAAGAAACCAGTGGTGATGTACTTGGCAACATGAAATGTTTATATTTTATATCTTCCAACTTAAATTTCCACTCCAAAAGGTCTATTGGTTCCATCCATTAAGGTGAAATAGATTATGGTTATGACACAAAAACCAACTCGATTATGAAGTAGATCTATCACTTAGGTGGTAATCCATAGAGATCATCCCAATATATGTCCATAAAATGTTATACCACTAAAGTAAATGTATCCTACTACATTTTACCATTATCTAGAAACAAAATTCAACCTAAGTTGTCAGAAAATCCAATCTGAACCAAATTATTCCTGCTTGAACATCCCAATGATCCCACTCACCTTGGTAAAAATTGATGCCTCATTCTAGATATATAATGGTAATTCTCCAATAGTAATAGTCAATATAAGAATGGTATATAACTATAAAATCCATACCAATAATGAAATAGAAACCTATCATTTCTAGTAAAAATGTTTTCCAAAAGAAATTGTAACCACCAATTTTAGAGGACACCCCTTACAATGTTTTATATTCTCTTATTATACTCCCAATAGTGTATATATAGTTAGGACACCATACAAGATTAGCATAACTAATCCCAAACCATTAATAAAAAATGAAAATAAAACGGAATGTGAAGCTCCTGCATTAAACAAAACACAAAGAAGGGTGGATGATATAAGAATTGTATGTCTGACGGTAGAACATCCTACAACCACACTAACTGGAGTGGACTAAATAGAATGAATCTAACACTCTCTTATTCCATATGATTAAATATAAAACCCATTAGGCTATTCCATCAGCTTGGTACTACCAATTTTACTCTTGGGTTTGATACCCCCAACCTCAACCTAATCCTCTCGTGGAACACCAAATTATAGTCTTGTAAGGGGTAGCTAGGTCTTTCCTATAATATGGTACCTTTTCTAACCCCTTACCATTTCCATTCTAATACATTCCACTAAAACCTTCTACAGGTGGCCCAAGCCACCACAAGTATGGAACTCCAATGTAGGGTAAGAACACTAAGTCTACTTATGAAAAAACTTAGAACACTGATAGAATTGAAATAGAATACAGTCCTAAGATGGATTACCACTACCCTCAAAGTTCTTCCCACTCTTTCCTTGGAAGAAACTATCAAAGTGGTGCTTATTTCCACTAGAACAAGATCTACTAGTTTTATTTTCTAAAACTACATGGATTCTTCTCAGGGAATCTCTCATATTCCCTTTCATAAGAACTTTTTTATTTTTTACATTCTAAAAAATACTCAAGATAAAGGAGTTCACCTATGACCTGATCTCATAGGGAAAACCATCATATAAACATCTCACCCTAGAGATCTCATTTGTTACCAAATATGGTACAAAGTGATGAAAGTTAGGGAAACTTATAGTTTAGTCTATCATCAACATGAATTCTTGTATCAGGTGAATGAAATTGTGAGACTTATCATCTCTCAACATATATGGATAGACGTTTCTCAAAAACTTTACTTTGATATCCTTCCAGGACAACTCCTCTTGCTACCCAACTTGATCCAAAATATCACAAAAAACGATTGGTAGGTCCATAAATCATATATAAAGCAAGATTTACCCTCCTATATATGTGTGTATTGAAGTTCTTAAATATCATGTAGAACAACTCTATCCATAACTCAGCTACATAGGGGACTCCCTCTGTAGTGAATACAGGTGGATGCTACAACTGAAACTCTTGTGTCAACTCAGACATTAAATGAATGGTGCAAATAGTCCCCATTTTCATGGATCACATGACCCTCATGAAGCTATAAAAAATATGAATATCCATATAATCCTCAGTAGCTATATGAATCTCCAGTTTAGATGCATTGGGAGTGTGCTGATTATTACTCTCTTGATTCTAAATTTGAAGATGATGAGGAGAAAATTTCTCTTCAAGAAATATACCCTACTTAGAACACTAGATAACAACAAGTCCAACCTCAACAGTTGAAAAAACAGATAACCACCGACTCATGGTCTCTATAAACTTGTCTTACAATTATTTTAGCATGAAATAATATTTATTTAATGTCATTTATCAGATATAACAGGTATATAATTTCACAGTTTATATAGGTAAATGTATCACATGAAATAAGTATGTCTCTATCATAAAAATTCATATCAAGATATATCTCTATGTTTTTATCATGATGCATGCATACTCATCTCATTCCAAAATGGGACATGATTATAAATCTCAAAGAAACAAAATAACATCACACAACATGTGACTAACCTAGAGTGAAATAATATCAATTATAACAAGTGAAAATCATAAAAAAAATCCAATCTCTGGGAACTCATACTTACCCCCATACATGGGTTAGTTACTCATATGAATAAGCTCATTACTAATTCATGAAAAATACTAGTCTCCATTATACCTTTCAAAGATGGTAAAGTAACAAAAATGAAAAAAAACGAGTTCCTCTGATACCACTTTTTAATATCCCTCGATCTGGAACTCCCTCACATTGCCAAATTAGGTTTGTTACGGGACCTCAAGCTCACATACTCATACACCAAAGTCTTTTGAATAGAAGTAGGGGTGTAAAGAGTATAGTAGAGAGAATATACCCCCTGGTTTAGAGTAATAATATAACAAAAATAAAAAAATCAAAGTAATAGAAATATATCCGAAATAGTACAACATACAACAGGATGGTAATGAATGAACCATTTAAATAAAATAATAACAATTGAATGTCTCTAAATTTCAAAATTAATATAATATAGATAAATGATCTTGATGACATAAATAACTCCAAATTCCCTAGTTTTAAACCCTATGTTGGACCTATCTCCAAGTATCAACCCATACATCAATCAATAATCAATAATAAGTTCCTTTACCCTTTTCTGAAAAGGCATCCATGTAATCTATTCAGGTACAAAATGGAGGCCTAAAAAGGGTGTGAGTAAAAATCAGTATGTTAAAACCACCATCTATAAACAAAACCAGTCTAATAATAAGTGCATGAAATAAATAAATAAAAAGGTTTATTAATTAATCGATTAGTACAATAAAAAAATAAAATTTCTTTGGAATTATTCCATAATATATTTGATCATATAACAAAACCATAAAAACCATAACCACCAAACCATGGCATAGTCACATAAATAGAAAAAGTAAAAAGAAGGCGAAATGATTATAATGAAAACTCTAATAAACCATAGGGTTTGGTTTTAGACCACATACCTTTAACCGTTGATCAACACAACACATTCCAAATGGTAACATAAACCAAAAAAAGGTAAAAAAGATCACAAGGAACCTACATGACATAAAAATATATATTAAAAACCCAATTCAACAATGGTCTAGGGATTTCACGATGATAATGAAGAAAAAGTAGAAGAGAAGGGAAAACCAAAGTGAAACAATTAACCTGTGACTGATCGCTTGATCAGGACTTCCACAATGTAATAAAGGACAACAAAATCACATGGATATCACCTAAGAATAGAGAGATGGTGGGTGAACATGAATAAAAAAGATATTATACGCACAACATGGCCTTATAAACACTAACTGTGATAAATATAGGTTGTGTAATTCTTTCACATTTTTTATTCCAAAAATTATGAGTTAGGATAAAAAATGAATCACCATAGATTAAAATAACCCTTACTGAACATTAAATGATGTGAAAAACTTTCATAGCATGTATTCATTTCATTTCATGAAACTATTTCAAAAACTCTTCCTAGAAATAATTATACATCAGATAACATTTATGCGATGTTTAAAGTCCCTAAAGGCAAATTTAATTCTATATTCTATCAAAGCACCCGAACCACCTCCGAAGCCTTCCAAAATCATAGGGAAGACCCAAAATCACATTCAACACATTTATACCCACACTCTAGAAATTCAAAAAAATATACATGCCTGAAATTTAGGCCATTTTCCTTGAAAATGATCTCCATCTCCATACAACACTTGACCACTAATGGTTTATGAGGAAAAAGAAACCAAAAAAAATAGAATCAACAAATAAATCATAGAGGGACATATCTATAAAAAGATGGTATTTTACATTATAGTAATAAACAGGATCTAAAAGCCATTTATGATATATTTACCATATTTTTAATTCTTAATAACATTGTTACATAAATTTTAATGCAACCCTTTTTATTAAGAATGTACACACTAATATAATCATTATTGAAATTTATATCTCTAAAATTATATTTTTCTCAAATATGAAATATATTTATGATTAACTTAAAAAAATATAAAGTCTATGTTTGAGATAAGCATGATTGGTGAAATATCTTTTACCCATGGTTTTTAAATTTCTCAAATAATAGAAGGAAATTTCATATATAAACAGAGGTATACAGATTATGTACTTAAAATATTTTCTCTATAAAATGTTAAAAGTATAAGTAATTTTATCAGAATTTTAAAAACTCCGGATCATGATGAATTTGTGAAACTATTTGATCAAAATCTATTTATATAAATGATTGTAAGTTCATTATATATAACAATTTGTCAACCAAACTTCATGTTTTTTTATTATTGTGTGAAAGTTTTAATAAAATCCAAAATAATCACATATTAAAGATATTAAAAAAAATCTTTATCTTATAAGAACATTTGATCTTGAAGTTTTTTATTCTTCTGAAAATTATTTTGAAGAATAGTTTTTTAGATACCAACTTTGGTTGATGTAAAATGGTTAGGAAATGGACTTCTGGAACTTTCCATTTCTAAGGAGAAGGTTTAGTTTATAATGTTTGTAATATCTGAGATACAATATATTCTTTATTTAATGTTTAAATTCATGTTATTTGGGGTCAAAGGGAATTATGAATCATTTTTGTATATTTTTAGAATACCATTGGTTTGTTTCAACTTGTACGATACATTTATAGTGTAAATGTTTAGTCTATGGCGCAAATGGGTTGTGGTGCACAATTAAGGAAAATAGTTTATGTCATAATTCTATTTACACCACAAGCCCTATTTTACATCATAAATATGTTGGATGAGACTTTTTTTACCCAAAGGTGATGTGTTTTTTAGAGTACTTATGTCATGGGGATTTTACCCCATAAAATCCATGCTTTACAACATAAATCATTCATTCCTAGTAGGTTTTTGTTTCTGAAGCCTAATTCCTAATTCATTCTCTCATTTTATTACTAATATCAAACCCTAGGCCCTTCTATGATATTTTTGTTGTCTCCAATCCCTCAAGATCGCTTTTTTCAATGCTTGATCTCCATGTGATATTATTTTGAGGAATACTCTCACATTTTTTGTTGCGAGGTATGTGTATTCCTTGAGGTATGCATTTATATAACCTCCTCACCAACTATTTATTTTGTGAAATTTAATTTCAAGATTTTGGAATCGATTCTAGGACCTCCATTGTTGTATTTTATTATTTTTTGATGTTATTGGATCCCATTGCGAGTATTATTCAACCAAATTTTAGGTAAGTGGTTTGTTTCTAGACTTTTTTTAAATGAACCTAAATTACTCCCATTTTAAAAATTTATTTTTAAATAAATTAGAATGATTGATTTTTTTGTGTAAATGGATTTTAAATAAAATATATTTTACCATGGTTTTTGGTAAATAAATATATAATTTTCAAAGCATTGTGAAATGTGTTATAAATATTGTTTTTGAAGAAGGTTTGTTAAATGAAAAAGGATAGTTTGAAATTGATTGTGGAAATACCTTTGAAATGATTTGGAAAATTCATAACATGGGAAGTCCTGGGTATTTTGGTAAAAGGTGTACCTTATAAACATTGTACATTTTAATATACGGGGGTTTAATCATGGGGTGTTCCTATTTTCCCTAGCCCTATTGTTATATGGAATTGGTGTTGACATAGCTGAGGGGGTTCACTCATGTGGTGTTCCTCTCCCCTATAGTCCTAGTTTTTTAGGGGTTTGAGCTCATAATAGTTATCGATTGTGGTATTATTAGTATTATAACCAACCCTATTATGATATTTGTACTATTTATAATTATGATTTGGCTTTGTTTTGTTTTGGATTTAATACACATAATTTATCATTGATAAATGTTTATATAAATTATGCCTTGAAATTGTATTTCTTGTCTTGTTTTGAAACTATAGAGAAATGGAAAATCATTACCATTTTTTGATATAAATAACTTTATCATTTATCATGCCATGTTTTTATTAAGATGAGTATATTGGAATTTTTTGTACAGAGTCTAGATATGTGAAACCTATGTTAGATCCTACTAAACCAATTTATCTCAAGCCTTACACACCCCTACGATAATGTGTAGACCTGGTTTTGTCTTTTGATGAAGGAAACAAAAATGTTCCACAATGAGGTGGTTAGGTTTACATCATTTGGGTAAGGGTAGTTGGTGGTGATATAGTGGGATGTTTCCCATATTATCACATGGAGTTTTCATATTTATTTTAGTTTTCATTTGATATGGGACTGGTACTTTAGGGATTGTTCTCACTACATTGAGTTGTATCACTTCTGCTATATCATTTATGGAATGTGTTTCTTCTAATTATTCATCTAATGTGTCCTTATTATATGTATATATTGATATATATTACATACCATTTGCTTCATGTTGAGAAAAATCATTCCTTTTGAATTTTTTTGACTCCTAGGTTCTAGTCTTTAGCCTGTGAGAATCTGGAATGCTATTTGTGTATATGGAAGATCAGTTTGGGTACCATTTTTTTAGTGAATCCCAGGTCAAATAATTATAGGTATTTTTAAAAAAAATACTTAGTATCACTTTCCACTACTAAATCTGAATATGCAGAAACTATAACTTATTATTCTTAGGTGTTATGGATGAAATACACACTCATTTATTCTATAATGGGATTTATTAAAACTCTAATTTTGTGTGATAACACAAGTTCCATAACTTTGTATATGAACCCAATAGATCACTCTTGAGAAAATAACATAGATATAATATACCATTTCCTTCAGTATTATACAAACACAATGAAATATCATATTAAAATTCATTGTAATATATATCATCTTATTGAAATTTCTACAAAAGCTCTTAACTATAATATATTCGAAAATATTAAGCAAAGAAATGGAATGATAAATTAAAAGATGATTATTAATTTGATTTGTGTTTACCTATCTACTTACAGTGAAGAACTTTTTAATAAATGGGGATGCATTTTTCTCCATCTTGTTATCCTTATGTTGTCTTTATTATATTTCTTAGGAAAAATATATTTTTTAGGAAACTTTTTCAATTTCACCAGAATAACTTTTTTACAATGTTTCATCAAACCATATCTATTGTGTAATTTTTTTTATGAAACTATGTTTTTAAAATCACCAATCAAACTTTCATTAAGATAGTTAATTCATTCACTCTTTGGTAAGTACCCTTTCTATTTTTTTTAAAAAACATTCATGTTCGAAACGTTATATTTTTTTAATTTTTAAAGTTCAAGAAGAATTATTTTGGTATGATAAAAATTAAAAAAATTATAACAATATTCCTATGAATAGTTAAGAGTTAAAATCTTATACTTTCTTAATCCTTTGAAATAATTATCTTCCATGATTTAATCACAACCACTAGATCTACCAAAATTCAAACCATTTATCAAATCACATATATATATAGTATATTGGGACAAATTATTTTTCCTCACAAGCTGCTTTTGGGAAGATATCACACCAGTTTGATTCTATTCTATCCATTTGAATGTACAATTCATCTGTTTGTTCTCATGTTCATCAATCCAATTTACATGGAGTCTTTAAATGAATTTGAAACCATGGAAGTTTTAAAAGAAAGATTAGTTGACCATAGTTGGTTTGAAGGGTATGATTTTCTATTGAAAAAAAGAATTATCTTTCATGGTGTTGAATATATTTGAATAACGAAGGATGATTTTTATCTATAATATCCATGTGTAGTTTAGGATTTTTACATTATCTCAGAGTTTAATGAATTTTATGTTACTAAGAATGTTTTATTGAAACCTTCTGTAAAGTCTTAAAAAGTAAATATTAAAAGAGTAGTGGAGATTGTTGGAATTATTTTGAGAGGATAGATTTCTTTAATAACTCATTGGTTATAAGATAAAATAAAATAATTTGAAATACATCTTGTTGAGAAAACATTGTTTTCTTCAAATGAAAAATATAGAAGGATGTTTCACATTTTTTTAGATGTAGGGATATTATGTTTATAGATTAAAAACTATATTCTACCATGTAAAGGAGAAAGAGATAAATTAAAGGCAAATGATATATATGCATTGGACTTTCTTTGAAATTTGAGAGATATAATCGTGGATAAGTTCATGTGGAACTATATTGAATCTATCTAGATTGGGTCTATGAAGCTAAATATCATTTTATATCTAATTATTATTAATTTTTTTAAGTTCAGTTAATTTCAAAACATAAAGAATGATTTTTCTCTTATATGAGATAAGGAATATTATTTTAGAGATGATATAGTTGAAAATTTGAGGTTAGTAAATTTCCATGTGAATAAGTAGTTCATTGATAGATTAATGTTTTTTACCAAAGATATCAATCCTCTTAAGAGGAAGGTAAATAATAAAAGGAAATAAAATTATTCTAAAAAATCTCCTAATATTCCAAAGAATAATACTAAGGTAAAGTCCAATGAGGTCTTCATATAATTAATGAAGGAAAAAAGGGAAAAATAAATTAAACCATGTTGTAGGATTTATGCCACAGAGGTAAAATCCTTGAAAGAAGAAGTTTGTGTTAAGTTGAAAGAAAATAAATGAAAAAAAAGAATCAGTAAAAGAAAATAAGGCTAATATGACTTAATATTTTCAAACATAAATAGAAAATACACATGAAGAAATTGAGAATTAGGATGAATTTGTTCCTCTATCCAATATCATTGAGAAGAAAGATTAGATTTCATAGTCTATTACTTAGAATAATAATATTTATGTTCATATTAAATTGGTTTCTCTCTCCAATGTTTAAAAAAGGAAACCACATAGTGGAAGATTTTAATAAAGTTATTGATAAAGTTAATAATGTTGTCGTAAAAGAAAAATTGTTGCTATAAAAATATCTTTTAGAGGACCATCTCGAGTAAAATGGAAAAGGATGTTATAGAGAAATAAAAAAGTTGTTTTCATATCTCTTAATAGATCCTTATATATTGATTAAATTTATATACTTACTTTAATATCCTTAACTTGTCAATTTTAAGAATAAGAAGTATCCCTTTATAATTCAAAATAGGAATCTTCACCATGTGATAATCAGGATTCAACAATTAATCCAATAGAAAAACATTAGTCTAATGATGATGTGGATATTGAATAAGTTTCTCCATCAAGTTTTTATGAATGTAAAGAAGAAACATCAATTCCCAGAGTTACAGAAGTTCTCTTACAATGTGTTTCTAGTAATTCTACTAACTCAATTCCATGAAAAATATATATAGGCAAAAATGTAAATAAATTACATCAATGAGGTAATTAGAAAAAAAGTATGACAACATCATAAAAACATTAGAACAACATATTTCCAATAAGTATGTGGAGATTGAAAATTTTTCTCTATCAAGGTTTGATGAAAATGAAGAAGAAGATTCAACATGTAGAGTTAGAGAAGATATATGGCAACAAGTTTCTAGTGATACCACTTATTCCCTTATAATAAAAAGATCATAAAAGATGTAAATTTAAATAAATGACATCAATGAATTAATTAAAAGGTTTTAAGTAATTATTTAAATATTAAAAGATATTCATGAAAGCTGTAAGTGCATCTAGGGGAAAGTGGATATTATTGAAGGATTTAGATCTCTTAATAACATATTAGAAATATTTATTCAAAATATATCATATCATAAAAATATTAATGATAAATATTTACTGGATCTAAAAAATCTAAAAAACAATATCAAGTTGATGAATCACACTAAATAGAATAATGAATTATTTGATGAGAAAATAATAAGGATAAAGGGTAACCAAATTTGGTTAAAATTTTACTAATTTTATCAACTCTGAAGATTGATATTGGTCAATATAATTTGATGATAACAAGTCCTTTTACATTAAAAAAGAAATGGATCTGTCTTAATAAGGTAATAAGACTGAGTTGCTGGAATAAAGGTTGGTAAATCACAAGTTGAAAGAAGAAGACTTAAAGAAGACTAAAAAATATATTAGGAAGATGAATGAAATAATTAGGATGTTATCTAATAAATAATTATATTTTAGAGATCTTTAATGTTTTTAATAATTGTGCCTATAATTTTTTTAATGACTTTCACTAATTTTATATTTGGATGAATCATACTATTTTATATCCTTTAGAATGATTGTTATTCGTTCTTAAATTCATAATCAATCCTTAAAATTTTATTGTAGAATGTTTTAATAACATTTTAAGGAATTATTTCTAATTAAAATTACCAATTTACATTCAAATTAGTTTCAAAAATCAATAAGGAGGAGAAAATAGAGCACTATAAAGTTATATAAGTTAGTGGGAGTAATTTTTATTATTATATTTTTTACTCTAAAGTGTTATGTATTGTGATTTTCAACAAGTGGGAGATTATTGACTCAAAATACCTCTTTCTAACCATACTTTTGAAAATAAAAACTCACCCTCTAATGTTTTTTCATATTTCTAATATTTATAATTTCAATGTTATAAATTTGTTTACAAGGGTAATCCGTTCTACCTGCTGGATAAATCTAATAATATGAAAAAATATATAAAATATGTCAGATGAGTGTACCAAGTACATTGCAAAATGTGTAAAAATTACATCATATTGACATAAATAAAGTCTATATAAATATATACTTACAAATTTCATCAGATAGAGTTGTAAAAGGTCTATAAAATAGAGTTATATGAAGTCTGTAAGATGGAATTCTACAAAATCCATCTGATGGAGTTCTTATGAAGTCCATTAGAAAATTACCATCAGATGGAGACTTATTAATTGAACCAAACAAATTTTTACTAATTATACCATGTATTCAAATATAAATTATACTATATGAATATTTCTTATTCCTAAAAAATGAATCTCTTAAAGGAATTTTATTGGTTCTATACCTAATAAACATCAGAGAGAGTGATTTTGTGTTGATATCATCAAGAATAAAATATGGTTTTACTATTCCATTGAAACTAATATTTAGAATTATAAAATAATACCATTGTAATATCATCTATAAATAGGATGACAACCTAAAGGAAAACAAACGTGAATAAATTATATGATCTAATGTTTCCATTGATGTTTCGAAACATCTTATTACCGAGTGTTCTTTAATTTTAATCTTTAGAGAGTTTCCTTAAATCATATGATTGTAGGGATTTTATCGTAATTGCATAAAGGGTTTTCTTCTATAATTGTTTCTTGTCTTGTAAATTGGTTAAGGTGACTCCTGGAATGAGATATATAATTTTGTTCAATCCATTAGATCATGGTATCCCAGGGATATGGAGATCTATATTTTTCTAGTTTGGTGGATGAAGGGATTCCAAGTCATGGAAGACATGCCCTAAAAACGTTTTAATCATGATTACTTAAAGTTAGTTCTATATAACTCTTTATCATTTTATGTTAAATGGAATATATTTTATAGGAAATATTTTATATGTGGTTTCTACATTATTTTTAAAAAATATATTTTACATATTTCATCAAGTAATATTTTTCTTTTATGGATATTATATAAAGTTTATACAGCTAAATATTAAAAATTATTACATTGATAACATAAATTATATTAGAATGAATCTTTGTTTTATATAATCTAAAAAACAAAGTGTTGATAAAATTATATATTTAAACCTTTTATAAACTCAAATAAATAACCTTTTAGTTCTATGAATATTTTCACTATCTCACACATTTTTCCTTTGATTTTTCTTCTGATTATAATTTTTTGATAGTCTAGTGAAATTATATATTGTGGGGTAGTGTCTTGGGTTCCCATTATCATCCAAGTAAAAGAAACCACTGAATGGGATCATATTCTTTAAAATTTTCTTCCCCTTACTATGTTTTGGTGTAATATTGTCTAGTGGTTTAACATACGGTGGCTATGAGACCAACTGACATGCATCATGTAATAAATGATCGAGGATAGGGTTGTTTATGATTGGTCAGGAATAGAACAAATTTCGTTTTTTGTTCTTAATAAGATATACCTTAGGCTAATATTTCATGGAAAGTAGTTAGTTTTTTTTATATGGTTTAGTTTACTTGATTTTGTGATTCTAGGGTTTTCAATGTGATGTGTATGGTGTTAACCAGTACCACTGTGGAAATAGAGGTACACCAAGGTATAAAATAGGTTATTGGTGATTTATGCTCATCATGGGGTTGAGGCCATTTGGGTCATGTGCATATAAGGCAAAGACCATGAGTTGGTTTTGACCACTTTGTTTGGTGGTGTACTCCATAGTATGAATGGAATAAAGATGATTTATTTCACTAGAGATATAGAAAAGGGATAAAACATAAATTTCCATATAATGTGATAGAGATCAGTGAATGAGACTGGGGTATTAACCATATATGTGAGATATGATAAGATATTGGTTTTGAATTTGTCATTGGGGTAACATAGTTGATTCTAGTTGATGATTCCAGGTGACATGAGAATTGGTCGTAAGGTCAAGGAAATATATATCCTGATAGACTATTGATGTATCATTCCACTTTATCACTATCTGAGGTAGGTAAAGGATCATTCAAGGATGGTTGAGATCGAGAGGTGTATGTTTTATAGTGTGTTTTGATTTATACTAACTTTTAATTTCATACGTTAGTATATGTATAAATATTATATAGGGACACTATTAGTGGGGGATTAATTAGTTCACACCCCCACCCTGCATGACCCTCTATTTCATGTGAATAATTTATATCATATGGTATAAGAAATGGTAATGGATCGACATCTAGAGACCGCCGAATATGGGAGTGATGGTCGTTAATTGGGGAAATGGTATGTTCTGATAGTTCAATTGAGTGGATCCTCGGTGCAAGGTCAAAAATTTGTTTTTATTAATTTTTTACATATTATTATGTGATTGGACTATGGGAAATAAGTTGAATTTTGTATGAATTTCATGGCATAGTTTATGTTTATTATTTTTATTGTATTCATATATTGGATTTTTATTTACATTATTTGAAATTAATTATGTTATTTTTTTATATTATTATAATTTTTATTTAAAGGGTATAGTCACTTCACTATCACCTCATATAATATCGCAGTTACATGAATGCCTTTAGCATATGACAAGTTTCACATGAGATCCAATAACACTCTAATATGGTAATTATGGAATAAGCAGTGTTGGGGTGTTATATAGAGGTTGTCTGTGACCTTGATTAGGTGAATGTATTAGGTGTGTGGTGTTTTTCTTACTTATATCCCTACTGAAAATGTTTTAAATTTTTATTATTAAACCTGATTTTTTTCAAATTTAAAAATTTAGTGGGGACTTTAAACAGTTGAAAAAAATAAGCAATTAGTGGATCTTATTCTATTTATATTTAATACATTCTATATTTTCTTAAGTTTTTTAAAAAATAATAATAAATATATATTATTATTTTGTGATGAACCTTAACCAAATTTCCTAGAAGAATTAGTGGGTTTTATAGTAAACAAAATTTAAAAATTCTCTCCTAAATTTTAGTTTTTTGTAGTTATACCCTAGTATTATTCCAAAAAACTCTTCTAAAATTATTCATGAGAAATAAATATAATTTACTAAAAGGGATGAAAAAATTATGAATAACCATATTTAAAATATATAGAGAGTTTAATGATAACATAAATACATAAATCATACTATATTCCAAAATAATTAAGAGAAATAATGAATACAAATATGATAATTTTGAGTGAAACTCTATTTCCTCTTGATTATAAGGCTAAGTAAAATCATTGTAAAATTTCTCCCATGAGTCTCCAGGAGAATCTTGATTAACAAGAATAAATGGATTGACTAAAATATCCTTGTAGTGTGAATTTAATGAAAATAAAGTCAAAATTTATTTTTCACTAAAAATATCAACTTAACCAGCCTCATCGACACATAGGGTTCCTACCTAGAGCTTCGTTGTAGATTTTCTTGAAAAATAATGATACTTATTCATATGAATAATGATGTATATAGAAAGGCCATCTCTCTAAATCATAATATTAAAATACATTAATTAGTTCCCTTATAACTATTTGACTCATAAATTCCACATACTTTAGGTAATTAGATACAAAACCTTTTATATATATTCATGTTCTATTGAATTAAACTACATGGTGGGTTGACTAAAATAGATAGGAACTTGTTTGAACCAACATTAAACATTGTTTCGTAGTAAATATTGAAAAATAAAGTAAATATAGTCATGTTAATTTTACTTTAAAATCTTGAAAACTTGGCCTTATAGAAATTTGGTAAAGTATATTCATGGTAACATTCTTGAACATAGTAGTCTCTACCATCTAAATTATAGATAATGGTCATCTTCACAGCAACCCATGAACTTATTTGTGGTGATTTTCACTAATAATTAACCAAATAATTACAATTTCCTTCAATTATAGTAGTATACACTTATGATTATTTGACTATATTTCATCTTCATTATTAAGAAACTAAAAATACCATCAATATAATATTATCCATTATATTGACTAAAGATAATAAGTTCTTAATAAACACGATTACTACCTCATTGAAGTAAATATTTTCGAGACATTTCCCAATAATCCTATATTTTGATGGTTATAGACCATAACTAATTTTCTCAATGATATGTAAATGTAGTAATGTATCATAGAAATACTTATAAATAAATATAATTATTGTTTTACACACTTAACATGAAATATAATAAAAACACACAAACTAAAATAGATTCTTCTTATCTAACCCCTAATATGAAAATTAAAAAGAGATGTAATTTATAAAAATAAGCACAATGGTGATAATATAATAATATATAAATAGATTATATTAGATAAAGGAATATAGTAATGTGTGTTAGTTTTTAATAGAATAATTTGAATAATGGATAATAGTAAAGATAAGTAAAAATAAAAATCATCAAAAAATAAGTAAGACTATAACAAAGTTTTATACTATACCTATTATTTTTAATATATTATATATTGTTAGAGAATGATTTTAAAATAAAAAAACAAAAAAAAAGAACATAAAATAAATCTATAAATATATGAAAATTTAAAACCCATTTTTTAATGAATTTCTTAAAGGTACACACATTAGTGACTGAGAAATAATAAAAAAACAAACAAACTGTGGGAAAATATAGTATTCCCTATTCATTTTTATAATTCTTTATATAAGAAGATATGAAATCCTTTTTTTGTTCCTTTAATTTTTTTGGAATATGCGGATAATATGTTGAATTTGGAATATTATTCATGGAAGGTAGAATAACTATAGGAATAAGTATAAGAAACTTGGAAGCAGGTGGATATAGAGAAACACTAGAAAAATATACACCATTAATTAAATTATTTATCTCCTACACCATTAGAAAATAAGTTTATGTGATGTTGGAATAAATCAGAACCTTTATCAAACAATCTATCAAATTTATTTTGGGTTTCCATGAAACTTCTAAATCCTTTTCCCACCTATAAGAATTATATAAACCTAATTATTTAAATCTTGAGTAACCTATGGCATTATGAATTCATAACTCATGATGTTAAACTATCTCTTCATGTTAAATTTTTTATAAAACCGATTCCTTATCTCTATCACATTATTAACCACTTAATGTATCTATTATTAGTGAATGATTAATCTATCACTAACTCCTTCCAATAAAGTAATAACTATACATTTAATTAGATTAGTATGGTTTTTTATCCAGAGAGTACTTTAATTCAACATGGTCCTTACCAATGCTTTGAAGTTAGTATTGAAAACCCCATTAATGATTAATGCATGTCATACATGGATCACTTATTCCATAACAACCTTTATGATATGGTATCTAAATTTATTATCATCCAGAATGATACTTACCTCACTAGGTGGAAAAAGAGGTGAAAACTAATTACTAAAGTTCGAAATTATATCTCTTAATAGGGTATCCATATAAAATACCATAGTGGGTATATGGACAACTAAAGTTGGTAGTGTAGGTAAGTCTACAATTTTTTCTCCTAACTACTCAATTTAATGTTAAATCTTAATGTGTATAGTGGAAATTTGATCAATTTTTTGATAATGATAACAAACTAAAAAATTATTTAATTTCATTTGACAAATTTTTTATAGTAGGTTAATTTATTCATTGAGTGATTATTGTTTTTATAATATATAACAATAATGAAACACACACATATATCATAAGTCTATGTGGAAAGAAGAAAATATTTAACATGAATTAAAATATTCTAATAATTAAAACAAGTATATCAAGAGAGATATTGAGATAAATAAATATTGTATTATATTTATAAAATTCATAAAAATACTATGATGATGTTATTACTTCAATTTAGAAATTACAATAAATTGGAAAATAAGAAAATGATTAATAGAGAATGAGGAGTGGTCTATCGAGTTAAAACTAGTCTATGAAAGGTACTCCGAACCATTTTTATATTTTCCCTAATAAATATCACCTTATAAGAATATAACATTCCAAATTATCTTTAAAGAGCCAATGAATACATATTCATAATAAAATGTGCACGCATATTTTCCTTGAAATTGATGTTTTATAAGGGAACTTTATTTTTACAATTATGAATTATTTATATAATAAAATATTCATCTATAAAGTTAATCTAACAAATTTTGACTATAAAACATAAAAATAAAATAACTATTGGATTTATCTAGTTATGTTATTGTCAAATTACTAATCAATATTTTTAAAAGTAACATCTTTCCATATTTTTACGTAATGTTCATGAATTTATTGCCAGTCAAACAATAAAATATGAATCATAAATATTTATAAAAATAATTTTTTAATACATAAACTATTAACCAATACTTATTTATGATTTGATTTTTCATTTAGATAAATATACCTAATTAATAATATAATGAAAAACCTATGATTAAATTTATATATCAATAGTTAATTATTTATTTGGTATACCTAGAAGTTTAA
Organism: Viscum album; assembly: GCA_963277665.1. NCBI lineage: Eukaryota > Viridiplantae > Streptophyta > Magnoliopsida > Santalales > Viscaceae > Viscum > Viscum album. The sequence continues at coordinate 650,462,536 of OY728150.1, forward strand.
TAGGGACATAATATTTTTACATGACTTATTCAAAATATTAACTATAAATATCTTAAAAATTAATGTCCTTTGTAACACTTTATTGGACTCAATAATCATAATAATCACAATAATTCAATTTACATGATAAAGTATTTTGATCTTTTGGCATGATTCAAGTGAACTATTAAATTTTAATATCATCGAATACTCTAGATATAATATTTCAATAAAAATATCTCTATAATCTTAAAAAAATATAAAATTTGGATCAATATAAAAAAAATAAGAATATCCAATTACCTTACAAATGAAACAATTTAAACAATGCTCTCTATAAAATTTTCATCACCTCAAATGAAATAATATATAAAATTATACATTATTTATGGGAAAATTGGTATGATTAGTCATTTCAAACTACGAATAAAAATGTTTCTTCAACTCCTCTACACTTATGCTTTTCATGTCCTCTTAAAAAACAAATGAAACAATATAATTTTTTCATACCAACAAATATTAAATAAAATCACCAATTAAGTTCTCAATAAAATTTCACTCTTTAGTTTATATTTCAGTACATATTATTCCTCAACTATATATAAAAATATAATAATTTTTTAATAAAAATAATCAATATTGGAAAACATTCTCACTGAAAAATCACTCCACACACAAGATTTATATTTTCAGAAAGGTTCATCCATTCACCACCAAAAGGTGAATTGTAACACCCTACCCCTGCCTCATTGGCTTGAGTAGGCGGTGAGGGTTACTTGGCCTTAAGAGATGTTTCCAAGGTGCCAAAGGCTGACAATAAATGTCGAGGGCTTCAAGGAATAGTGGGGAACGATTTTCCCATAAGAAGATAAACCAACTCAACCAACCAACAACTAAAGATTCATGCACTTTCAAACCCAACCATGTGCTACTAACAATTCCATCATAAACCCCAAAACCATTCAACTAGGCATGTCCACAAAACATCAGAGTAAAAAGCGGAAACTAAACAACGAAACACCACATGTCATGACACCACCACATCTCCACACCAAGCTACAATCTCCACCAAACCATCACAATTCACCACTAAAGGAGGGTGATGCCTTACCTTTGCCCACGTCACGGTACATGACATCTACAAATACAACAAAGTTCCAAAGTAGTGGGTGAGTACAACTACTGAGTAGTATTTCCCCAACTTACTTCCCTATACACGCCACTAGGATAAAACTGTCATCAAATTTATATAAAACATTTTATATAAAGAAAAACCAAGCTATCAATTATTTATCAGCCGAACTTGCCATAAGCTAAGCTAGCCACATAAGGAAGCCAAATCAACCATTCCACAAAAGGAATCCAATTCCACCATGCCACAAGCCAATTACCATTTTCATATTTCACTCTCAAGACCCATCTCCAAACATAAACAATAAATCACATAACAAACCATGGTGGTACTTCCCGCCCAACCCATTCATTACCAATCCACTCAAGTGGTAATTCCCACCCACTAGCTATTGATGGTGACCATTTCATCCACTATCCATGCACTTGTTATAGTGTTACTTTTCATCCACTTCCACACAACATTCAAACAAGACATAACCAAGCATACAACCCACCAAGGCCACAACAGCAAGCAAATAACCATTTCCATAACATGCCAAACCACTTCAATAAATAACCCATTTATTGAAACCACCCTTAAACCATTTTCCATGCCAAACCACACTTCAATAAAACAATATCTTTATTGAAAACCATATTTAACAAAACATTTATCATCATCAACCACTAATGATTTCAAAATCAATATTTTAAAATCACACAGCAAAGCCCCCTTTAAGCAACAATAACCCATTATTCGCAAAATCCCCCAAATCATCACTGAATGGTTTTCCAACAAGATTCACACATCAATATCACAATTAATTTCAAGAAAAAAATTAATTTTATCCAGAACCACTAGTTCTAACCAAGTGGAGTTGAGAGAGAAGACACCTACTTTTAGGGTTTCTGAGAAATCGACCCACAAGCAACCACACCTCAAATCTGGTGAATGCACCACTGAAACCTTTCTAGATCCACTTACCTAACATCCACAAGACTTAAAATTAACATATAAGGAAACCAAAACCCTAAATCTACTCACAATGACTGTAGATCTAGAAAAATGAGAGAGAGGGAGATGTAGATCTAGAGGAAACCACAAATAACCACAGGAGGAGAGAATTACCTGGGAGAAACCACCTTCAAAACCCCCAAAAACCCCTTTGCATGACTTCTAAAATGAGTGGGAGAGCACCTTCAACCCCTGACAACCCAAACTCCTGAGTGAGGCTTAAGTAGGAGAGGATTTGGAGTGTTTTAGGTCAAGCCTGAGGGATCCCAGGTTTAAAAACTCCAACTTTAAGTGGTCGAACGGTTAGTCCGAACGGTTTGGAAAACCGGGTGCTAACCTTGTGCGAGCCACTGTTTGGAGAGTAAGGTTATGCACGATTGCCTCACATGGTTTGGAAAACCATGCACATGCCGTGGGAAGCCTACTACCTCCCCCTACACTATTTCCTAGAGAACTCGCACTGTTTCCCCTACCATGCTCAAACCGTGCTCCCTAAGAGAAGCCTACAAACTTATTCGAAACATTTCCAAACTCTCCCAACCTCTTCTCAACTCATCACATGCACTTAAAACACATAAAATATCATAAAAAGAGGCTACATACCTCAAACCGGGGGTGCTACATTCTCCACAGCATTGGACTTTCCATCCTTGGAAAGAAGTGAACCCACCCTTTGCTGAAAGAGATCACGCCATTGCCTGACAATCTCTTTCTCCCGCTCCCAAGTCTCCTCTTGGATCTGGCCATGCTGCCACAAAACCCAAACTAGACTAATGTTATTACCCCAAAATATTTTCTCTTGCCTATCCACAACCCACACTGGCATGTGAACCAACGAAGCATCTGACTCTAGCTCAACATGATCCCATCGAATAACATGGCCCGTATCCGACTTATACATTTTAAACTACGACACATGAAACACATTGTGCACTGCACTGAATCTAGGTGGAAAAGAAAAATGATAATCCACCTCACCAACCCTCTTAAGAATCTCAAAAGGTCTAATATACCTCGAAGATAACTTTCCCTGCATCCCAAACCAATGATGTCCCAACCTAGGAAATATCCTCAAGAAAACATGATCACTCACCTCAAACAACAACGACCATCTACGATGGTCCGCATACGATTTATGACGACTCTGATCTGTCTCCATTCTCTTCCTGATTAACTTGATCTTCTCCATAGTCTCCTGTACAAGGCTTGGCCCAACCATTAAGGACTCGCCCGTTTCAACCTAGCATAGTGGAGACCGACACTGATACCCATACAACGCTTCAAACAGGGCCATATGTATGGATTCATGAAAACTATTATTGTAGGAGAACTCAACCAAAGACAAGTGCTACTGCCATGAGCCACCAAAATCCATGACACAAGTCTGCAACATATCCTCCAAAGTTTGTATCGTCATCTTGGATTGACCATCCGTCTGAGGGTGATACACCATGATCATAGACAACTGTGTCCCAAGGGCTTGTTCCAAGGATTTCTAGAAACGAGATGTGAACCTCAGATCTCTATCTGATACGATTGAAACTGGAACACCATGCCTCTTTACCACCTCCCATATATAGATTTTGGACAGATCCTCCACCTTATGAGATTCCCCTATCAGGATGAAATGGGCCGACTTCGTTAGTCGATCAACTCTCACCCAAATGGCATCATGCTTTCTGACCGTTCTTGGGAGACCTGTGAAAAAATCCATTTATATTTTCTCCCACATCCAAACAAAGATTGGTAAAGACTAAACCATTCCCACTGGCCTCAGATGCTCTGCCTTGAGCTGCTGGCAAGTCAACTATCCCGAACAAACTCAACCACTCTTCTTTTCATACCATCCCACCAGAACTGCACTTTCAACGCTTTATAAATTTTTTGAATTCTAGGATGAACAACCCATCTGGAATGATGATACTCCCTAAGAAGATCCTTCTTAAAAAGAAACTGGTACAACCATCCTATTCTGAAAACACAAAACTGAATCTCCATTCTCTTGCAAACCTTCAATGGTCTCCCCACTATTGAGTTTTGACCTCATGGTCACACACTAAGAAGTAGATATTGATTCCACTTTAACCAGGCCAACAAAGTCAAGAATCAACAAAACCGGAAATAAGACGCTTTATTGCCCTGGTCCTCACATTCCAACCGCATGTGAGCTATAACTGACATCAACTGTCACTGGTCTGATGCCTATTTCACCACATGTGCATATGATTTTCTACTTAATGCATCTGCCACCGAATTTACATTACCTGGTGTGTACATCAAGTCAAAATCAAACATCTGAAGATATTACATCCATCTCCTTTGCCTCAAGTTCAAATCCCTTTGTGAGAAAATGTGCTTCAAGCTCTTGTGATCTGTATATATCGTGAATTTCTCACCGAAGAGATAATGACGCCACAATTTCAAAGAATGGACCACTGCTGCGAATTCCAAATCATGCATTGGGTAGTTCTACTCATGCACCCTCAAATTCTGTGATCCATACACAACCACATGATTTTTTTTCATGAGAACTCACCCCAACCCTGATCCTGATGCATCGCAATACACTACATACCCTTCTCCTGGTTTTGGAAAAACCAATATTGTTGTTGATGTAAGGCGACCCTTTAGCTCTTTAAAACACTATTGACACTATTAATTCCACTAGAATGGAACATTATTTCTTTTCAAACCGATTATTAGTGAATTCAAACGTGAAAAATATCGAAAAAAACGCCGATAATACCCAGCTAGACCGATGAAACTCTGTACCTAAAACACATTCTTTGGCGATTGCCATGAGATAATAGCCTATATCTTTTCCAGATCCACTAAAACACCCCTTTCAGAGATCAAATGACCAAGTAAACGGACTTCCTGTATCCAAAAGTCAAACTTTGAAAATTTGGCATACAACCGATGATCCCTTAAGATCCCCATTACTGTCACTATGTACTGCTCATGCCCCACCCTTGCCTTTGAATACACTGAAATATCATCGACAAACACCACCAAAAATGAATCTAGATATCTCTGAAATATCTAATTCATCAATGCCATGAACACCGCTAGAGCATTTGTTAGACCAGAGGGCATAACCACATATTCATAATGGCCATATCTACTTTTGAAAGCAGTTTTAGGAATATCGTCTTTCCTCACCCACAATTGGTGATATCCTGACCTCAGGTCGATCTTAGAGAACCACTGGGCTCCCCTAAACTGGTCAAAAAAATCATCAATTCGTGGAAGTGGATATCTATTATTTATTATAACTTGGTTAAGTCTATGATAATCAACACAAAGACTCAAGTTTTCATCCTCCTTTTTGACAAACAACCCCGATGCTGCCCACAGAGACGTGCTAGGCCAGATAAACCCTTTCTTTTCTAACTCTTCCAACTGGTCTTTCAATTCTAGCAATTTAGATGGTGCCATCCAATAATATGGAAGTGAGATAGGATTGGTCCCTGGAAGGAGATCAATCGTAAACTCCACTTCTCTTGTGAGAGGTAACCTAGAGAATTCAATGGGAAAAACATCTATGAACTGATCCAGTACTGCCAGAAGAACACTCTGCTCAACACCCTTTACTGATTCTAATGAAAACACTACCAACTGATACAACAACATGTTGACTATTGGTTCCAACAAACCGGTTGCACCCTGCCTTTCAAGACTCTCTCCTCTAAAGTGATGTCTAATTCCATCGTGTGTCGTAAAATCCACTATTCACGCATTATAGTCGATGTGGGCCTTAAATTCTACCAGCCAATCCATTCCCAGGATTAGATCATATCCATCTATCTCGTGCACTGAGAAATTCCACATTAGCCCAACCTCACCCACAACAATACAACATGCTCTACACAAGAAGGCTCGACACTCTCTTAGACCGATAGTAGTTTGATTTTTTAAAATCTAAGGCATCATTTCTACCCTCAAACCCAGTAACTCAACCACACGTGCCACAATAAAAGAGTGTGAATCACCCGTATCAAACAACACTTGCATCAAGTTATAATTTAAAAGAATCGTACCTCACACCGTGGATAGTCCCGACTGATCATCCACCACAACCTGCTCGGCTCAGAACAACGCGTTGGTTGCCAAACTCCGCTCTTTATTTCCCTTCTGAGGAGTTGTGGTGTTCTAAGAATCACCATTACTGACTTTTCTCTACTGAAGAGGGGTATGTGTTTGTCCCTATCACATCGAAGCATACGACGTCTGTGATCCATGAGGATTGTCACTCGCACCCAACCTCAGAGAATTCCAACAATAGCTGTGAAGATGCCCCATCTTCTTGTAATTGTGATGTACTTGAGGTTGTGCCATACAATCTCTCTTGGTGTGTGCTATAGAGCCACACTGAATACATCTTGATTTTTTCTGGGGATTCGAAGGAAGATTTACTGATCCTGCCATCAGATTATGTGTAATACTCTCACCCTAGGAATAAGTGTCCCTCCTCTTCTTGAACATAGTGTTAGAGTTACCACTATTCCCCATGGGTACCACCATGCTTCCTCTTCTCAGAGCTCCCAACAGATCCCACTCAGCCACTGATGCTTGATTCACCATCTCTGTGTAACCAACAATACAAAACATTGTTATTTTTGAAAGGATCTCTTACCATAACCCTATTTCTAATATCATTTCCTTCAAAGATGTGCTACCTGCCACCTCGGGTGCAAACCACACTATGCTCATAAACTTAGCTGCATACTCCATCACAGAAATATGCTCTTGCTTCAGACTGAAGAAATCAGTTGTCTGCTGAATTCTTAATGTATGTGGGTAGAATTGATTATTAAACAATTCCTCAAAGCCTTCCCACATCATACCCTAGTCCATTCCCACTTGGACTACCAACTCCCACAACTAATGAGAAAGATCCTCTAGCTTATACGTTTCTAGCTTTACTTTCAGCTCTACCGGCATCCCCAAGAATCTAAAAATTATGTTCATTTTGGACAGCCATGCCTCTTCCTTTTCTGGGTCCAAATCACTGCTAAAGACGGGTGGATATTACCTTTGAAACTAAGTTGCATAATCAATGTTCTTTGTCTCTTCTTCTCTATTCACACATCCCAAAGCTTGGAAAACTTGCACTATGCTATGGACTAACTGCTGGTCCACTTGGGGCTCTGGTGCAACCACGTTCTCATTGCCCACTTCTGGTTGGTCTCTACGATGCCTACCCAATGCCATGTCTATAAATAGAAATAAAACAACCATTATTATCACTTCTGTAGACATTAAGAATTCCCATTTCAAATAACATTACACGACACTATCACAACAATGCTTTCCACCTTTCCACATTTTCTGTGCTTCACCATATTTGAAAATCAAACCATTTTCAAAATACCAAATTTATTCACATTACAATTTCACACAATTGAAAACCATTTTTTTTTCAATTGAAACCATAAATCATTATTCCAAATGAAATATGAATCCTAGAGGGAAGTCATTTCTTGTAAAGATAGGGAAATTCAGTGGAATTTTTTTTATTAAATATATGCAGATTTTACGAGCCCACGAAAATTGATGGTGCATGATTCTGAGGTTCGGTGTGCCTGAAATCAATTTCTGAAGTTTTTATCGAGTACGTTAAGTAAACATACAATCGGGTTTTTAAAACTTTTGAACCGGTGCTCAGAATTGAAATCTGAGGACATCGTTGAACTCGTAATGCCGATATTCGCTTAAGCAGATATTCACTTCGATGACAGTGGGTCAATAATAAAAGTTAGTTTTTGGGTTTTCATGGAAAATAATAAAATAAAGCGAGCTTCACTTTAATTTTATTTGAGCCACCATGTGGGTATTTGGAGGTGGGTCCCACTAGGTCTATAACCTCCTAGTGGGGGTTGGAAGTGGGGACCACCATACCATAACCTGTCATGAGAGGTTATGGTGGTGGGGACCACCACGCCTCAACCTCCCATATGGGGTTACTATAGTGGGGACCACCCGACACCACATAACCTCCCAATTTGAATAAAAGAGTAGGGACCACCTGACCCCTATTAACAGGAGGAGAGGAAAATCTCTCAACTCCCATCATTAATTATGGGGAGGCCCTTAACCTCCTATACTATTTATGGTTCCATTGCCTCCCCATTTATTATTTGAGCCAATGCATAATTTATTTTTCCAAATCTTACCCATTAATTAATTGAACCATCTATTTTAATTAAACGCTAAAATTTGAATTTTAAACCCAACAATCTATAATAATAGCCAATATATTATTTGGAGGGGCTATCTATTCACTTTTTTCATTTGGGTGTAGTTGGGGTTTGGCTTAGTGGTAAGCACCCCTTAATTTTACATGAAAAATGGGGGTTCAAAACCCATTGGGCGCAGGTTAATGTATCAGACTATAGCGTACAGTAGTAGTGGTGACACTGTAGCACCGGCATGCACTATAGCAGTGGCAGGTCACTGTAGCGGTAGCATGGTACTATAGAAATGACTGGTACTGTGCAGTACTGTAGCAGCATGGGTACTATAGCAGTACTATTCATAGAATGGGTCTTGGGCCAAAAAAAATGGCATACGGGCCATGTAATGGGATAAATTCCCACTTGGCCTTTGGGCTATATAATGGGTCTCCCTCTACCCAGTTAAAGAGGTCTTTGATTTTATTTAATAGTAAATGAGGCTTCGGCCCCATCCTTTTAAAACAATCTTGTGTCATTTGGGTGGAATATTGGGGAGATGAGAGCTTGGGAGAATTAGAGTTCTCGAACGAAGAACTCCATCTCCCAATGAAGAACGAAGAATGCGTTCTTCTAATGAAGAATGTTGGAAAGGAGCATCTTCGACTTCTTCCTCAGAGGCAACTGACGTGGGACGTCTTCGATGACCAAATTCCCTCCTCATCATCGTCAATAAACTCACGCACGAGCTCGGGATTGAAAGGGTGTGACAGACGTGACGAACGACGATCTCCTCTGTCTTCTTCCCCGCAACTCCGTTAACGACAACTGATCAAGGTAGGGGTTAATTTGAGTAATATTACCTTCCATATTCTTTTCTTCGGTTGGAAAGGAATCGTTGTGGAGGTTGTGAAACAAATGAAGTTCATATTTCTTAATTTTTGGTGAGCCAAATTTTACCACCCTTAACGCGGAGGGTGCGGGCCAAACCAACATGGCCCGACCCCTCCACCATTCTTGTTTGTCATGATCTTCAACATGGAGACGTAACAAAAAAATGGCGTTGAAGGAGATGAAGGAAACAGTAAAAGGTCACGCTTCCCGCAGCCTCCACGAGCTACGCCGCACCCCAGCCACGCAGCACTCCGGGCCGAACCACGACCCTCCAGGCGGGCTGTCCGAGCCGTGCCGTCTCCATGCTGAACCGACTGAGCCACCCTGGCCCGCACTGCCGCCGGCTTCCCCAGCCGCCCACTGGCCTGCCCATGCCACCCGGATCCCGACTGCCGCCGGCCTTCCGCGCACCCCGGCTGAACCTTGTCGGCCCGCGCCGGCTCGAGCTACGACGCGCTGCGCCGCGCCGGCCCGGCCTCCCGGCCACCCACCGACCTGCTTGGCCACCTCTTGGCTACTCGCTGTCCTGCGTGCTGGCCTGCTCGGCCTCCTCCCGGCTTGCGGCTGCTCGGCCTTCTGAGCTGCCGCCCGACCGAACCGGCGCCCTAGTCACGCTGGCCTCCCAAGCCGGCCTGCGACCACCCTCATGGCGCCCTAGCCGAACCAGCCCGGCTGCACCCTTTGGGTTGAGCCACACCGGGCCGCACCCACTCGGCGCTCCAGGCCGAGCTAGGGCCGAACCACCCACGTGGCCCGTTGGGTTGGGCCCAGCAGGTCGGGCTGAACCTAACAGGCTATCCCGTCCAATGGGCCGGGCTAGACCCAACAGATATGACCGGGTCAATCCAGACCTGTTCAGCCTAGACTGGGTCAGACCAGACCCAGGCCCACTACCAACAATTTACTTTCTTTGGCCATATATTTGGCATCGGACGACCATTTGATGAACAATCAGTGACGCTAGTATTCTTCGAGCACGACAATCCCTTTGAGTATACCCCACTGGAGTTAGTGGTAAAGTTGAGATATGGTCACGTTGGATCGTGCAAGAATTCAACAGAGTCCCTTGTAATTAAAGACTAATAACTCACAGACCAAGTGTCCTATTGATGCGCTGTCTGTTGCATTAAGACCCCTATGATGTAGAGGAACTTTGAGATACTTTTATGTGGGACATCGTGACAGCTAGAGTATCAACCTGTAGCTTGTGGAGTGGATCCTTTCGGAGGCGAGCGATCATAGTGCGCAGACCTAGTAGCTTGCTGAGACCAGATGACTGCTGATCGATTCGACATAGAGTGATTCGACTAGCCCAGTGGGGATCCCATTGGAGTTGTGGCAGACCCACAGTGGGGATCGCCTTGGTGTCGTGGCAGACCCACGATACTCGACAGGATGAGTACCGCATTAGGCTACAATGGGGAGCACCTTGGTGACGTGGAAAACCCACAGTGGGGAGCGCCTTGGTGACATAGCAGACCCATGGTACTCTACAAGAGGAGTACCCTAGAAGTCCATGGTTAGTGGGAAGCACCTTGGTGATGCGATAAGCCCACTGTACTCGATAGAAGGGGAGTTCTTCAGCAGCATAGGTTTAGATAGTGTGACTGGGGATATTACTTGATACTACCATTAGAATAAAATCCTAGTTTGAGCTGTGTTAGTAACTTTTGTGATTACCTCATGATTGAGATGGATTATTTGATAACATAGTTATATGTATGGGCATATACCTAAGAGGGGTTATATGTTGATTTCATACTTTTTATCCTTATTGGTTTTGTGAGACCTTGTGGGTCTCGGGGTCCCTACTGAGTATCGTTATACTCACCCCTGTATGGGCTATGCCTGCACCTCATTGCGTTGGATGCAGATGACAGACAGTTCTGACTGAGGCTGAGTGTACCAGGACTAGATGGTACCCAGAGGTGGACCACATGGCATGACGGTACACGGAGGAGACGGATGGACGTGGATTGCTGTGGAGGCTATCTGTACCTACCCTTTAGGTAGGATATCCCAGTGGATGATCCAGGAGCCGTTTTCCCTTTTTTCTAGCACTTGTACTTTTAGTTTCCTGGTACTTTAAAATTGGTCTTGTATTTCCGGCCCCCTTTTACTTTTCAACACTCCTTTTGTATACATTTTTATTTAGTGTTTTGTTTCTAGCTCGTACTCGGTTGTGTGTGTTTTCAAGTTATAAATGGAAATGCCTTCCAAGTTTAGGGATTTATGCCTTTGGGGCTAGTCGCCAACCCTTGGCCTATGGAAGGCAGGCTTGGGGTAGTCATGGCACAAGCCCCGAGGGATGGGTCGTGACAAATTGGAATCAAAGGGGAGTCAGTTCTACCACAAAATATAGAACTCTGATCTTTTCTATGAAGTAATAGTGTTATGGATACTAAGTGTGGTTTTCATATTAGGGAGTCCAGTGTTAGTGCGACAACCGACGTATCCATACACCAGGACCCTGACTACTGATTTCCGACTCAGTGCATGAAAGCACTGATTGCGGTGTGTTTTAAAAAGATTTCTTTAAGTCAACTCAACCAGGTTAGCTCAACAGGTATAATCATTGACCTTGTCGCATCTGTTTCTTTCAGGATGCCTCCTCACAGACAACCAGCTTGAGACCCGAGGTTTATATGCGCAGATATCCCACCGATCGACGAGGCCTTGGTGCAGGTCCCTCTTCTTGTGGAGGCACAAATGGTACAACTACCCGTTGGGCGACCAATTCCACTAGCCCCAACAGCAGACAATGCACACCACTTGAGCGCGTTGCACGAGTTCCAGCGCTAGAGGCCGCCCAGGTTCCAGGGAGAGATAGACTTATAGGTGGCTGAGGATTGGATAGAGGCTGTGGTGAGAGATTTACAACTAGTAGGTACACCGGAATACCTCATGGTGATCCCTTTTGCTAGCCTTATACATGCAGTAGCAGGAAGATGGTGGAGCTTGATGCTCCAGGTTCATGACGTGGTGATGCTACTCTAGGCAAACTTTGAGAGAGTGTTTTGGGCTGAGTTTGTCCCAACCACCCTATGTGCAGTGCGGATATAGGAGCTGCTTCACCTACAGTAGGTCAACATGATGGTGGAACAATACTCATCCAGGTTCACAGACCTCTCACGCTACTCCCCCAATATGGTGTGGGACCCATTCTTCAGGGCTCAGACCTTCGAGCAGGGGCTCAAGCGAGAGATCAGGGCTTCGATGATCTCCCTCAGCATCCCAACATGGGAAGGGGTGTTGGAGCGAGCCCTCTTAGTGGAGAGTTTCCTTGCTGAGCAGTCTCCAGTAGTGAGACCCACCACTAGTCAACATGCAGCAGAGTCTTATGTAGCTGGTAGAAGACATATGTCGCAGAGGTCCATGTGGACCAGACCCCTGGGTGGATGACCACATGACTCAGGATAGGTTGTGCGGGGCACCCGGGTAGACACATACATTCATGGAGTGGGAAGTGTTTCTCACTGGGTGGGCATGGTCACATGGATCATGATTGTCTGACCCGCCGTAAGGATGATCAGAAGAGGGTCGAAGGACCGCCCAGGCAGAGACAAAGATTCAATCGAGGCAGCCCGAAAGGCACAAGAGGACATGGCAGAGGAGCTAGCTGTGCAGCTGGTGGTGGACAACATTTCACGGTGTAACCACCACCACCACTGGGAGGTCCACCCTGACCTTAGGTGGAAAGGCGAGAGCTCAGCTCCCGGTAGTTGAGGCTTATGATCATGGCGCTCCGTAGATGATTCAAGGTATGGTCTGTGTCTACTGCACCTTAGCTGCAGTTCTTATAGACACAGGTTCCAGTCACACTTTCATTACCTCTTCCCTCATTCGGAGCTTGGAGATTCTGACGGAGCCGTTTGATTGATCCTTACGGCTACATACTCCTACGAGAGTAGACACGATGATTATGCACTTTTGCTAGTAGTGTGAGATTAATCTAAGAGGCGAGAGCTTCGAATGGAATCTCATAGTAGTGGCATTGAGGCCTTACGACGTCATCATGGGTATAGACTGGTTATCCATAGTCCATGCTCATATTGACTATATTTGGTGCCAATTAAAGTGTGTCCGCATAGATGGGACCATGTTTACCTTAATCGGTGGGAAGGGAGCCTATGAAGCACATGACAGACTTACTCGGAGGAGGGTGCATCCGATCACTCATTAGTTGGCCAGCCTTACCCTTGGAGAAGTTGATGTGGAGAGTCCAAGATATCCTGTAGTGGTGGACCAGTATGCGGATATTTTCCCGGATGATGTTCTAGGACTACCTCTTTGTAGAGAGGTGTACTTTTACATTGAACTGTGCCCCGAGACAACACCGATATCTACACCAGCATATCGAATGGCTCTCGTAGAGCTTCACGCGCTGCGGGTATAACTAGAGGACTTGCAGGAGAAGGGATTCTTCTGTCCTAGTGTTTCTCCCTGGGTAGCCCTGATTCTGTTCTTCAAGAAGGCGGATGTGAGCATGAGGCTTTGGGTCAACTACCGTCACCTAAACCAGGTGACTGTGAAGAACAATTACCCACTCCCGAGGATTGACAAACTCTTTGATTAGTTCATGGGAGCATGATGGTTCTCGAAGATAGACCTCAGATCAGGCGATCACTAGCTCATAGTTTGAGATGAGGATGTGCAGAAAATGGATTTTAGATATTGGTACGACCACTACGAGTTCTTGGTTATGCCTTTCGTTGTAACCAATGCTCGAGCAGTGTTCATGGGACTCATGAACATGATTTTCTAGCCATACCTCAATTGCTTTGTTGTAGTCTTCATCGTCAACATTCTGATCTACTCGACTACTAAGGAGGATCATGCCTACCATTTTCAAATAGTACTGGATACACTCCGAGAGCACCAGATTTATGGTAAGATCTCAAAGTTATAGTTTTGGATCCAAGAGGTTAACTTATTGGGACATGTCATCTCATAGGATAGAGTTGCAGTGGATCCAGTGAAGAATGAGGCGGTACTTTCTTGGGATCCACCCAGGAGTGTGAAAGAGGTACGAAGTTTCCTGGGTTTGGTTGGATACTACCAGAGGTTCATTCCAAACATCTCCAGAGTTGCAACACCACTATCAGCCTTGATGAGGAAGGGGAAACCCTTCGTGTGGTCGAAGAGATGCCAACAAAGATTTCAGGAGCTGAGTCAGAGGCTGACTAGTGCCCCCATCTTGAGGCTTGCAGAGGAAGGCGTAGGGTATGTAGTCTACAGTAATGCATTAGGGACTAGACTCGGGTGTGTCTTGATGCAGGAGGAAGCATTGAGCATGTATGGTTCTCGGAAGCTGAGACAACACAGGTAGAACTACACTACCCATGACCTGGAGTTAGCTGCAGTGGTCTTCTCCTTAAAGATGTGAAGACACAATCTGATGGGCGAACATTTTACCATGTACTCTAATCACAAAAGTCTTAGGAATATCTTTTCTCAGAATGACCTGAACCTGAGACAACAAAGATGGCTTGAGTTCCCCCTGGACTATGACTTCGAGATAGTCTATAATCCAGGAAAGGGGAATGTTTTTGTAGATGCACTCAGCAAAAGATATGTTATACAGCTACTAGGTGATGTGACAGAGCAGCTGGCCGCTTTGAAGATATCCTTTGTGGATAGATATGGAGTAGCTTTCCTTCAGTCCCTTACAGTCACTCACCCACTTCATTAGCAAGTCAGGGAGGAACAACATGGGGAAACTGAATGCGAGACACAATCTGCTCAGATATCCACATGGTAGACACCTGATTGATTTTATGAAGGTGGGGAGCATGTCATCCTCTTTAGAGGACATACTATGGTACCAATGTCCCTTTAGTAGGAAGTGTTGAGGGAGTTCCACATATCCCCATTAGAGGTACATCCAAGAGTGGCGAAGATGTACTAGGACCTTCGATGATAGCTATAACGACCCATACTTTACATACATTTTTAATACTTCAAAAATTGAAGCACACTTATTACAACATATGATAAAACTACAAAGGACCGTATAGGTATAGTGCCTTTAGAAACTGGGAAACATAAACAACTGGTTCATAAATCTTCTACAGTGTATCCCATTTATTTCATCATATCTAGGGTCCCTTTTAGCATATTCTACTTAATATCCATCTTCCTGACCTGGGGAAAAGAAAACATAAAAGGGTGAGCTCAAATGCTCAGCAAGGCAAATAAAGGAAATAAAAATCATATCATATCTTTTTGAAAATCATAACCTGCAAAAGAGATCATAATATCTTAACATGGAAGAAATCATAGGAGTGAAAATGAGATCCCCATAATCATAACATAAAACTTGAAACTTTGTGTCATGCACACATAATCATGGAAAATCATTTCTTGTTAGTCATGACTCATCGCCAAGACTATCTTAGTGGACAAAGTCCCTTTCTGAACCGAGTTCACTCCTCGTTTCAGTCCTGTATCACTAAACCGAAATAACCTTCCGTTCCAGCCATGTTTATCTCATGAGATATAAAATCTTTACCCAATGCATTGGAGGGAGATATAGGTCCCACCCATCTTATAATGAATCCTTTCTTATGTGTGCCACATAATCATAAAACATACATCATCGCATAACACATGTAACAAAAATGGGATTCTTGAAACATCATGACATCATAAATCAATTCATATAAGATAATGGAATTCATAAAAATAATTACATCACAACATGATCAAATCAATGTAATAATAGGGATAAAAACAGAACCCTTTATTATCTTAGATGGAAAATAATTTTGATAAAACACTTGAACTTTATTCTTGAGGAAAATATCCTTTCTACTTCAAAAACATTTTTCCTTTCTTAACATGTCATACAACTTTAAACTAAAAGAAGTTGATTAAAAATAAACTTGAAAACTTGTAAAGGAAGCTTCTTCGAAATAATGTTTTAAAAATCCATTCATGCCGTATAAGTTAAAAAAACATTCTTCGTACTTTTGTCGGAAAAGTCAAAAAAAGCACCTCGTATGAAAAACGTCAAAAGATTCCTTTCATATTTTTTTACTAAAAAATCACCGAAGGGTAAAATTGGATTTAAACAATTGTATTTGGATGGAAATAATATTACATATTGAGGAAACATGGATGTGGATGATAAAATACACCCCAGTAAATACTTACGAATAAACAATCTCGGATAAAAATGAGATTGTGATATTTTCCCTTACCTTAGGTCCGATTAGCTTTGTACGTGTCCGAAGCTCCTGTATAATGGTTTAAATAATGTTATTGACTTATTCCAGAATCATACATATTTATATGATATCATATATGGTCATATTATTAGCTTCTTGTTAGTAATATTTCATTGTTACTTGTTACTCGGGTCTTTATAACTTTTTGTTCTTATGCGTGTTTTGTCGAATAAATTCTTATTCTTATCTTTAGGTTATAGATAATTCATTTCCAGAATGGTATTAGTGTAGTATATACCATATTCATTTATTCAATTCATTTATATAATCATTATGAAATGAAGATCATGTAGAACGAGTCGCATCACATCGTGGAGACGGTATTCCGTACGTACGGACGAGTGATGATATCGTTCCTATGATCGTGGAATTGTATTGGAGTATATATATATTATTTCAGTATCAATATTACTTCATAATAATCATATGTAGTTACTCATTACACCATTATACCCATCCTTGTAAGGTGATGGTGGAAAATAGATTACACCACGGCGTGGAGACGGTATTCCGTACGTACGCACGCGCGGTGATTTCATTTTTCCGTAGGATGGATAGAAAGTGAATTAGGGTTGTTTCATATTTATAATAACATATCAGTATGTAAGTAATACTGATGTTATTACTTTATCATGAAACAACTAAAGAAGAAGAAGTTGAAGAAGAAAGAAATTGAAAAGATCGGTAATGGATATTACCTCTTCTTTGGAACGCCTCTTTGAATCCTCCACTTAAGGAACTAAGATTGGTATTTGGAGAAGACCAGGACCTCCAGGATTATTCTAGGGAAGTGGAGAGGAGAAAATGGCAGGGTTTGGCCGAGCTTGAGTGCTCAATTTGGTGTGAGGAGGAGGGGGAGGAGGTGCCCTTTTATAAGGGAGGAGAGGGGCACCTTAGGAATATCTCAAAATATTATTTTATATCAAAGTCAAAATCGGTTTATAATGGTTCCAAAGGGTCTTATTTCGAAGATAAAGTGGGTAAGGGTCGAAATCCTATCAACCAATAGGATTTAGACAAGTTTAGGGTATTATTTTAACCTTATCAATTAGATTTAACTCTAAGTTAAATAATTTAACTTTTACCATGTCTTTTTGTTTTCTTTCACTATATGGTTAATACACTTACTATAACATGCCAAACGAACCCCAAATTGTTTATTATTAAAATATATATCCTTATCTAAGTAATTTGGCCGAACCTTAGATTTTTAGGAATAAAATTACAATTAATAATATAATATTTGATTTAAAAACTATTTTGTGTCAATTTTGACACTATTTGATATATGATTTTTGTGAAAGTCATAAAAGAATTATATGTTCGAACCAAGTTGATTAAATCAACATTAATATATCATAGTGACCTATAAAATTAGTTGAATTCATAAAAAGTCTCAAATTACATTTATTTTGGTGTTTATAACATCAATTATGTCAATATTTCATTAATAAGATAATTACTGCATCATCTTTGTGTCATAAATAAATTACATTATTTGATGTCTAAAAATTACAAATAAAATATCATCATGTAGGAAATATTTTTATCTTTCTAATGAATATTTACAATTGAATTTGTCTTATGTATAACCCCATATTAAAAATGATTTACTTATTAAACTTTGATTTTAACTATTTTAACCCTTCTTTAAATAAATTAATAATAAATGTCCTAATCTAATCCAAGTGGGCCTAAATGGTCATATTTTATTCCTAAGTTTGTTTTTGGTCGAATTACACTTGTCCAATAGAATTAGGACATGTGTCAGGGTAATATTAATATCATATTTACCCTTAGTTACCCTATTTACTATTAACCGCGGTAAAAAAAGTAAAAAGTTACTATTCACCAAAAAATTATTTTCATCTCATTGAACCACATTTTAGTCCTTGATATTAACCGTGTCTCTCGGATTTTCGAAATTCCAATCACAGAAGCGGTAAAATTAAGTTTTATGCAAAATTCAGTTTTTAACCTACCACTTAGTGGTTTCACTATTCATCAAAAATTGAAAGTTTTCAGAAAAATACCAAAATTTCACCCTAGGCTAATTTCGATATTCTGAATCCAAAAATGAAGTCCATTTTGAAAAATAAAATTTATAAAATTCCAAAAAGTGGTTATTACTATTCATAACGGCTAGTTTTAATAGCATATTGTTGTTTAGTGAAACTCGGTATTGCGTACGACGCAAGCTATCGAGGAAGGTCGTGATTGCGTGTAAAGCAAGTCAAGCAAGTGTTGTGTAGAAAAAGATTCCTTTGATAATTTATATAACATAAAAGTCTCTGGTGTTACATTCTACCCCCCTTAAAAAGAATTTCGCCCTCGAAATTCGTCACTTTGTAACAAACAGATGAGGATACTTCTCCCTCATCATATCCTCAAGCTCCCATGTAGCTTCTTCAAGTTGGTGGTTCCTCCATAAAACTTTCACCAAGCGAGTGGTCTTGTTTCGTAGGACTTTTTCGCTACGATCCAGAATCTCTATCGGCTGTTCTTCATAAGAAAGATCTTGCTCCAGCAGTACAACTTCTGAGCTGAGTACATGTGAAGGATCTGGTATGTACTTTCTCAGGAGAGATACATGGAACACATCGTGAACTTGAGAGAGATTCGGTGGAAGCGCCAATCGGTAAGCTACCTTCCCAACACGATCCAGTATTTCGAAAGGACCGATATATCTAGGGCTCAACTTCCCCTTCTTTCCAAATCTCATAACCCTCTTCCAGGGAGATATTCGTAAGAACACTTTATCACCCACTTCAAACTCTAGGTCTTTTCTTCAGTTGTCGGCATAGCTTTTCTGTCGACTCTGAGCTGCTCTTATGTGTTGTTGAATAGATCTGACCTTTTCTGCCATTTCATCAACGAGATCAGGTCCTAATAGCTTTCTTTCCCCAACTTCATCCCAGCAAGTTGGAGTCCTGCATTTCTTTCCATAGAGAGCTTCATAAGGAGCCATTTGAATACTGGAGTGAAAGCTATTATTATAAGAAAATTCCACCAAAGGTAGGTGTTGATCCCAACCTCCTTTGAAATCCATAGAGCAAGCTCTCAACATATCTTCTAGGGTTTGAATTGTTCTCTCAGACTGACCGTCTGTCTGGGGATGATAAGCAGTGCTGAAACTCAACTCTGTATCCAGAGTATGCTGAAGACTTCGCCAGAACTTCGAGGTAAATCTCGGATCTCGATCAGATATAATAGAAAGTGGTACTCCATGCAATCTTACCACTTCCTTTACATATATCCTGGCAAGCTGATCTAGAGAGAAATCCTCTCTAATAGGAATGAAGTGTGCAGACTTTGTAAGACGATCAACTATGACCCAAATAGCATTATTGCCTTTGGATGTTTTAGGAAGTCCTGTGACAAAGTCCATAGTGATGTTTTCCCATTTCCATTCGGGTATGGGTAATGGTTGTAACATCCCCTTAGACTTCTGTCTCTCAGCTTTAACTTGTTGACAAACCAAGCATCGAGAGACAAATTCAGCAACATCTCTTTTCATGCCATCCCACCAGAAGTACTCTTTCAGGTCCCTATACATCTTCGTGCTTCCAGGATGAATAGAGAATGAAGAACTATGAGCCTCATCCAGCAGCTCTTTCTTTAATTTGGGGATGGGAGGAACACAAACCCGATTCCTGAACTTTATTATCCCATCACAATCAAGGTTGAATTCAGGAACATTTCTCACCTTCTTTTGTAACTCGACATCTTCTTTCTGTGCCTCTTTAATCTTCACATGTATAGATGGTTGAACATTCATTTGAGAAAGATAAGATTTTTCCCCTTCCATTATAATTCCAAGATCCATCCTTTGTAAATCCATAAATATTGGATCTTTTGTGATCCTCATCATGGATAAACTAGCATGGTCTTGTCGACTTAATGCATCTGCCACCTTGTTTGCTTTCCCAGGGTGGTAATGGATTGAGCAGTCATAATCCTTAATCAGCTCCAACCATCTTCTTTGACGCATATTCAACTCCTTTTGTGTGAAAATATACTTTAAACTTTTATGATCAGTATAAATATCACACCTTTCACCATAAAGGTAATGCCTCCAAATCTTTAATGCAAAGATTACCGCAGCCAACTCCAAATCATGTGTTGGGTAATTTTGTTCATGGATTTTCAACTGTCGTGAGGCATAAGCTATCACCATATCATTTTGCATAAGAACACACCCCAATCCCTTCTTGGATGTATCACTGTAGATCACAAACCTTTCTCCACTACAAGGCAGTGTGAGCACAGGTGCACTGGATAACCTTCTTTTCAACTCCTTGAAATTCTCTTCACATTCCTCTGTCCAGACAAACTTAACTCCTTTCCGAGTCAACTTGGTGAGTGGATTAGATAATCGTGAAAAATCTTTTACAAAACGTCGATAATATCCAGACAAACCAAGAAAACTTCGGATCTCAGTTACTGTTGTTGGTCTCGACCATCTTTCGATAACCTCTATTTTTGCTGGATCCACAGATATCCCCTCTTTTGAGATTATGTGACCCAAAAATGCAACTTTTTGAAGCCAAAATTCACACTTGGTAAATTTGGCATAAAGCTTCTCCTTTCTCAGGGTCTTCAATATAATTCTCAAGTGATCTTCATGCTCTTCCTTGCTCTTTGAATAGACAAGAATATCGTCTATAAAGACTACCACAAATTGATCAAGATAGTCTCTAAAGACTCAATTAATTAGATCCATGAAGATAGCAGGGGCATTAGTAAGACCAAATGGCATCACTATAAATTCATAGTGTCCATACCTTGTATGGAAAGCCGTCTTTGGTATATCCTCCCTTTTGACCCTTAATTGATGATACCCTGAACGAAGATCAATCTTGGAAAAGTATTGAGCTCCGCGTAGTTGGTCAAATAAGTCATCAATGCGTGGGAGAGGATATTTGTTCTTGATAGTGATCTTGTTAAGTTCTCTATAATCAATGCAGAGTCTCATTGATCCATCTTTCTTCTTAACAAATAGAACAGGTGCTCCCCAAGGTGACGCACTAGGGCGTATGAATCCCTTATCAAGATTCTCTTGGAGTTGCTTCTTCAATTCCTGCAACTCAATTGGGGCCATTCTATAAGGTGTCTTTGAAATAGGCAAAGCACCCGGTACGAGTTCTATTGAAAACTCAACTTCACGATTTGGTAGAAGACCCGGCAATTCCTCCGGAAAGACATCATCAAACTCCCGTACAATGGGCATATTCTTAATCGTGAGTTTCTCACCAACCATTTGAGATAAATAACCTTCATTTAGTGGGATCAATACCCATAAGATGGAAGAAATTTCCACTGGAAGGTTATGTTCATCCTTGCATTGGTATACGATCGTAGATTGATCTGGAGTATGAAATGTGACTTCCCTTCTTTGGCAATTGATATGAGCTCCATGTAGAGAAATCCAATCCATGCCAAGAATCACATCAAATTCCACTAAAGGAAGGATCACAAGATTTACAGGAAGCACTTTCCCACAAACTTCGATCGGAGAAGAATTATAAACTTTTGATGCGATTGATGTGCCATTAGGTGTTGTCACGGCTAACTCAACATCTAATTGTTGAGGTAATACGGTGATACCCTTAGAAAAGTCTTCAGAAATAAAAGAGTGGGTGGATCCAGAATCAAATAAAACATTTGCTACTTTAGAGTGGATGGTAAGTGTACCTTTCACCACATCGTTATCATACTCCACATCGCTGATAGAAATTGTATGTGACTTTCCTTTGTCTTTAGCCTTAAGAGTTTGTTGACGTCGACCATCATCATCAACCCTTGGATTTGGGCATTTATTGGCATAATGCCCCATCTCCTTTAACTTGAAACATTGAAGTGTAGTAGGTTCATTCTGTGTATCCCTTCCTTTGTTTGCATCATTAGACATCTTCTTCCCATTATCACGGCATTCAAATGCCCGATGACCTTCCTTTCCACATTTAAAACATTTACTTGTCCCTTTAAGACAACTCCCTCCATGTTTCTTTCCACACTTTGAGCATAATGGAAAGTTCATCTTCTTTTCAGTGTGCTCTTTAGAGTTTCCTTTGAATTCCATCTTCCTCTTCTTATCAAACCCATGTGACTGATGGGTTACTCCAATCTCCATCTCGACTTTGAGAGCACATCGAACGATTTCCTCGTAGCTATTGAAGTCCCTTATGGCTAACGCCCTTCGAAGACTTGGTTTTAAGCCACTAAAGAATCGATCGATCTTACTCTCAGGTTGGATAATAATACCAGAAGCGTACCTCTCAAGTCTTGTAAAATTTGCTTCATAGGTACCAACAGATTCATCATCCCTTTGCTTCAGTTCAAGAAACTCTTTCTCCATCTTTGTTCGGAGAATACGAGGGAAGTACTTATTGAAAAATAAGTTCTTGAACTCGTCCCATTCCATAGACTCAATTTCATCCCTTTGCCTCGTATTCTTAACAAGATTCCACCATTGATCAGCATCTCCTTCCAAACGATACACTGCTAGGATGACTTTATCATGTTCAGAACATTGAAGAACTGAAAATATCTTTTCAGTAGTACTAATCCATTGTTCAGCAACTAATGGATCGGTAGACCCGCTGAAAGAAGGTGGACGCTGCCTCATGAAGGATTCAACAGAATGTTTCTCCCTCCTTCGTTCGTTTGGAAATCCTGCATGATTCATAGCTTGAGAAAGTTGTGTGAGCATGGCTACAAGATTTTGCATTCCAGCTCCCATATCGTTTGGTTGCTCAGGGGGACAATCATTGCATTGCCCATCGCATTCCGCATTAACACGGTTCCTTCGGGTTCCAGACATTGACTAAAACCAAGA
The DNA here is from genome assembly GCA_963277665.1 of Viscum album. NCBI lineage: Eukaryota > Viridiplantae > Streptophyta > Magnoliopsida > Santalales > Viscaceae > Viscum > Viscum album. The sequence goes on from OY728150.1 coordinate 650,485,777, forward strand.
AGAATAGTGTGAGCAACACTAATTATAATAGGAAACCACATAATTCAAGAATAAAATTTTCATGCTTATGGTCTTATCCTAGGTTATTCAAGGCCATTTCTAAAACACTAAGATTGTGTACTATGCTTAGACTTATCCTTAGGGTTCTTACTAAGGCTTTCACATCCTAGTTTCCAAAGGTTGACTATACCTTTCCTCTGATACCAACTATAACGGTCTGGAATTACTTCCAGTGGACTATAGTTGATACCTATCAGGGCACTCCATGGGCGGCTACACCCCCTGGGCGGGACACACCACCATCCCCAGTGGCAGCCATTTCCTCATGAAGCCCTTGGGCGGAGAGCCATGCTTCGTCCAACGCTCACATGTGAGAGTTACCAAGGATTGGATACATTCCTACCTCCTTTGCCTCTGATACCAACTATAACGACCCATACTTTACATACATTTTTAATACTTCAAAAATTGAAGCACACTTATTACAACATATGATAAAACTACAAAGGACCGTATAGGTATAGTGCCTTTAGAAACTGGGAAACATAAACAACTGGTTCATAAATCTTCTACAGTGTCTCCCATTTATTTCATCATATCTAGGGTCCCTTTTAGCATATTCTACTTAATATCCATCTTCCTGACCTGGGGAAAAGAAAACATAAAAGGGTGAGCTCAAATGCTCGGCAAGGCAAATAAAGGAAATAAAAATCATATAATATCTTTTTGAAAATCATAACCTGCAAAAGAGATCATAATATCTTAACATGGAACAAATCATAGGAGTGAAAATGAGATCCCCATAATCATAACATAAAACTTGAAACTTTGTGGCATGCACACATAATCATGGAAAATCATTTCTTGTTAGTCATGACTCATCGCCAAGACTATCTTAGTGGACAAAGTCCCTTTCTGAACCGAGTTCACTCCTCGTTTCAGTCCTGTATCACTGAACTGAAATAACCTTCCGTTCCAGCCATGTTTTTCTCATGAGATATAAAATCTTTACCCAATGCATTGGAGGGAGATATAGGTCCCACCCATCTTATAATGAATCCTTTGTTATGTGTGCCACATAATCATAAAACATACATCATCGCATAACACATGTAAAAAAAATGGGATTCCTGAAACATCATGACATCATAAATCAATTCATATAAGATAATGGAATTCATAAAAATAATTCCATCACAACATGATCAAATCAATGTAATAATAGGGATAAAAACAGAACCCTTTATTATCTTAGATGGAAAATAATTTTGATAAAACACTTGAACTTTATTCTTGAGGAAAATATCCTTTCTACTTCAAAAACATTTTTCCTTTCTTAACATGTCATACAACTTTAAACTAAAAGAAGTTGATTAAAAATAAAGTTGAAAACTTGTAAAGTAAGCTTCTTGGAAATAATGTTTTAAAAATCCATTCATGCCGTATAAGTTAAAAAAAACATTCTTCGTACTTTTGTCGGAAAAGTCAAAAAAAGCACCTCGTATGAAAAACGTCAAAAGATTCCTTTAATATTTTTTTACTAAAAAATCACCGAAGGGTAAAATTGGATTTAAACAATTGTAGTTGGATGGAAATAATATTACATATTGAGGAAACATGGATGTGGATGATAAAATACACCCCAGTAAATACTTACGAATAAACAATCTCGGATAAAAATGAGATTGTGATATTTTCCCTTACCTTAGGTCCGATTAGCTTTGTACGTGTCCGAAGCTCCTGTATAATGGTTTAAATAATGTTATTGACTTATTCCAGAATCATACATATTTATACGATATCATATATGGTCATATTATTAGCTTCTTGTTAGTAATATTTCATTCTTACTTGTTACTCGGGTCTTTATAACTTTTTGTTCTTATGCGTGTTTTGTCGAATAAATTCTTATTCTTATCTTTAGGTTATAGATAATTCATTTCCAGAATGGTATTAGTGTATTATATACCATATTCATTTATTCAATTCATTTATATAATCATTATGAAATGAAGATCATGTAGAACGAGTCGCATCACATCGTGGAGACGGTATTCCGTACGTACGCACGAGTGATGATATCGTTCCTATGATCGTGGAATTGTATTGGAGTATATATATATTATTTCAGTATCAACATTACTTCATAATAATCATATGTAGTTACTCATTACACCATTATACCCATCCTTGTAAGGTGATGGTGGAAAATAGATTACACCACGGCGTGGAGACGGTATTCCGTACGTACGCACACGCGGTGATTTCATTTTTCCGTAGGATGGATAGAAAGTGAATTAGGGTTGTTTCATATTTATAATAACATATCAGTATGTAAGTAATACTGATGTTATTACTTTATCATGAAACAACTAAAGAAGAAGAAGTTGAAGAAGAAAGAAATTGAAAAGATCGGTAATGGATATTACCTCTTCTTTGGAACGCCTCTTTGAATCCTCCACTTAAGGAACTAAGATTGGTCTTTGGAGAAGACCAGGACCTCTAGGATTATTCTAGGGAAGTGGAGAGGAGAAAATGGCAGGGGTTGGCCGAGCTTGAGTGCTCAATTTGGTGTGAGGAGGAGGGGGAGGAGGTGCCCTTTTATAAGGGAGGAGAGGGGCACCTTAGGAATATCTCAAAATATTATTTTATATTAAAGTCAAAATCGGTTTATAATGGTTCCAAAGGGTCTTATTTCGAAGATAAAGTGGGGAAGGGTCGAAATCCTATCAACCAATAGGATTTAGACAAGTTTAGGGTATTATTTTAACCTTATCAATTAGATTTAACTCTAAGTTAAATAATTTAACTTTTACCATGTCTTTTTGTTTTCTTTCACTATATGGTTAATACACTTACTATAACATGCCAAACGAACCCCAAATTGTTTATTATTAAAATATATATCCTTATCTAAGTCATTTGGCCGAACCTTAGATTTTTAGGAATAAAATAACAATTAATAATATAATATTTGATTTAAAAACTATTTTGTGTCAATTTTGACACTATTTGATATATGATTTTTGTGAAAGTCATAAAAGAATTATATGTTCGAAACAAGTTGATTAAATCAACATTAATATATCATAGTAACCTATAAGATTATTTGAATTCATAAAAAGTCTCAAATTACATTTATTTTGGTGTTTATAACATCAATTATGTCAATATTTCATTAATAAGATAATTACTGCATCATCTTTGTGTCATAAATAAATTACATTATTTCATGTCTAAAAATTACAAATAAAATATCATCATGTAGGAAATCTTTTTATCTTTCTAATGAATATTTACAATTGAATTTATCTTATGTATAACCCCATATTAAAAATGATTTACTTATTAAACTTTGATTTTAACTATTTTAACCCTTCTTTAAATAAATTAATAATAAATGTCCTAATCTAATCCAAGTGGGCCTAAATGGTCATATTTTATTCCTAAGTTTGTTTTTGGTCGAATTACACTTGTCCAATAGAATTAGGACATGTGTTAGGGTAATATTAATATCATATTTACCCTTAGTTACCCTATTTACTATTAACCGCGGTAAAAAAAGTAAAAAGTTACTATTCACCAAAAAATTATTTTCATCTCATTGAACCACATTTTAGTCCTTGATATTAACCGTGTCTCTCGGATTTTCGAAATTCCAATCACAGAAGCGGTAAAATTAAGTTTTATGCAAAATTCAGTTTTTAACCTACCACTTAGTGGTTTCACTATTCATCAAAAATTGAAAGTTTTCAGAAAAATACCAAAATTTCACCCTAGGCTAATTTCGATATTCTGAATCCAAAAATGAAGTCCATTTTGAAAAATAAAATTTATAAAATTCCAAAAAGTGGTTATTACTATTCATAACGGCTAGTTTTAATAGCATATTGTTGTTTAGTGAAACTCGGTATTGCGTACGACGCAAGCTATCGAGGAAGGTCGCGATTGCGTGTAAAGCAAGTCAAGCAAGTGTTGTGTAGAAAAAGATTCCTTTGATAATTTATATAACATAAAAGTCTCGGGTGTTACAATAGCATTGGTGGCCAGGTATGAAGAAGGCAATGGCAGAGTTTGTATCTCCATTCCTCACTTGTCAGCAAGTGAAGGTGGAGCACCAGGTACCAACAGGCTTGGTTCATCCTTTAGAGGTCCCATCGTGGAAGTGGGATGATATATCCATGGACATTTTGACAAGACTTCAACAAACATCCTGGGGTCATGACTCGATTTGGGTGATTGTTGAGTAACTGACCAAGTCGGCCCACTTCCTACCAACCAGAGAGCAGGGTTCATTAGAGATATTGGGACGCTTCTATGTGTATGAGATTTTGCAGCCACATGGAGTACCTTCATATATTTTCTCTAATCATGATGCATAGTTTACTTCCGAGCTATGGAAGGGGTTGCATGAGGCTTTCAGGATGCAGCTTCATCTGAGCATCGACTTCTGTCCTCAGACAAATGACCAGACTGAGCGGACAATTCAGACCCTCGAGGACATGTTGCATGCTTGTTTCCTCAACTTCAGTAATTGCTGGGAGTATCACTTACCATTGGTGATGTTTTCATACCACAAAAGCTATCACTCCTCCATAGGAATGACACCTTTTGTGGCGTCATACGGGCGACCTTGCATATCACCCTTTTGTTGGACTAGCCTTGTGGAGTCAGCACTAGTGAGACCAGAGATGGTACGAGCTACCATGGAGAAGGTGAAAATCATCCAAAAGCATATGAACACTACACAGAGCAGACATAAGTTATATGATGATAGGATACCGAGACCTCTGGATTTTGAGGATGGTGACCATGTATTTCTACAGATCTCGCCTCGATGAGGTCTATAGAGATTTGGCTGAGGCGACAAGTTATCTCCGAGGTTCATCAGACTTTTACAGTTCCTCAGCAGAGTTGGCGAGGTGGCTTACCACTTAGCTCTTCCACTTCATCTGCACCGAGTGCAGGACATCTTCCATGTATCTTAGCTGAGGAGATACATGCACGACCATTCTCACATCATCAACCATGGAGAGCTGGACGTCGACGATGGGGTGACTTTCACAGAGGTTCCAGTGGATATTGGGGATCTATAGGAGTGGGTCCTACATGGATGGTAAACACCTATGGTGCACGTTCACTGGCAGCACAAGAACCTCCAGGAGAGCACATGGGAGTGGGAGGATTAGATGCATGCTCAGTACACCCACTTGTTCCCTTAGTTCGGGTTGTATCTTACAGGGACGTAAAGCCCTGAGGTGGGGAGAATGTAAAGACCCAAATATTCTATGGAAATTTTTTTCTTATATACATGGGGATTTTATAAGTCTGCAAAAATTGAAGGTGCATGATTCTGTGGCCCGGTGTGCCCAGAATCAATTTTTGAAATTTTTTCGGGTACGTTCAGTAAACGTACGAGCGTGTTTTTATAACTTTTGAACTGGTGCTCGGAATTGAAATCCAAGGACACTGTTGAACTCAAATCCCCTGTATTCACTTAAGGAGACTTTCACTTTGATGACAGTGGGTCAAGAAGAAAAGTTAGTTTTTGGGTTTTCATGAAAAATAATAAAATAAAGTGAGATTCACTTTATTTTTATTTAAGCCCCCTTTGGGTGTTTGGAGGTGGGTCCCACTGGAACTATAACCTCCTTGTGGGTGTTGGAAGTGGATACCAATAGGTCATAACCTCCCATGATAGGTTATGGTGGTGGGGACCACCACGCCTCAACCTCCCATGTAGGGTTAATGTTGTGTGGACCACCCGAGACCACATTACCTCCCAATTTGAATAATAGGGGTAGGGACCACCCGCTGCCTATTAATGGGAGGAGAGGAAAATCTCTCAAATCCGCTAATTAATGAGGGGGATCCCCTTGACCTCCTCTACCATTTATGGTGAAACCAACTCCCCTTTAATTATTTGAGATAACTCATAATTTATTATGCCAAATCCTACCCATTAATTAATTGAGCCATCTATTTTAATTAAATGCTACAATTTGAATTTTAAACCCAACAATATAAAATAATAGACAATATATTATTGGGAGGGGCTATATATTTAATTTTGGCATTTGGGTGGAATATTGGAGGGAGGAGATCTTGGGAGAATTAGAGTTCTGCAATGAAGAACCCCATCTCCCATAGAAGAACAAAGAATACATTCTTCTAACGAAGAATGCTGGAAAGGAGCATCTTAGACTTCTTCCTCGGAGGCAATCGACGTGGGATGTCTTAGATGATCGACCTACCTCCTCATCATCATCAAATAACCAACACACAAGCTTGGGATGGAAAGTGTGCGACAGACGAGACAAACGATGATCTCCTCCGTCTTCTTCCTCATGAGTCCGTCGATGCCCAGCGATCAAGGTAGGGGATAATTTGAGTAATATTACCTTCCTTATTCTCTTCTTCAATTGGAAAGTAATTGTTGCGGAGGTTGTGAACCAACTGAAGTTCATATTTCTTACTTCTTGATGAGCCAAATGTTACCACCCTTAATGTGGAGGGTGCGAGCAAAACCAACATGGCCCGACCCCTCTGCCGTTCTTGTTTGTGATGATCTTCAACATTGCGACGTAACAACAAAGCGACGAGGAAGGCAATGAAGGAAACATGCAAAGGCCACACCTCCCGCTGCCCGCCGGCCGAACCGACCGAGCCACCCCAGCCCCAGCAGACCGCCTGCCTACCCGCGCCACCCGGCTCCTGGCTGCCGCCAACCTTATGCGCGCCCCGGCCGAACCCCACCAGCCCGTGCCAAACTAAGATGGCTTGGCCTCCTGGCTGCCCACTGGCCCATCTCCCAGCCAACCCGACCGCCTCCCGGCCTACCAGGCCAGCTCCCAGCCACCTACTGGCCTGCCTTCCGACCTTCCCAGCTGCCTCACGACTCCCGGTCGCCCTGCCTCCTGAACATCCACCCAATTGAACTGGTTCCTTGGTCACACCGACCTTTCGAGCTGGCCATGCCCCCCCTAATGGCGCCCTTGCTGAACCGGGCCGACCGTGACCTCTGGGCTGAGCCGCGCCGAGCTGCACCCTAGTGGCGCTCCGGGCTGAACCGCCCACGCGGCCAGCTGGGCTGGGCCGAACCTAACATGCTATCCCACCCAATGGGTCGGGCCAAACACAACAGGTCTAACCGGGTCGACCCAGACCAAGTCGGCCCAGACTGGGTCGGACCAGGTTGGACCGGACCCGGGCCCACTACCGACCCTTTAATTTCTTCGGCCATATCTTTGGCACTGAACGACCATTTGACGAACCGTCAGCAGCACTATTATTATTCGAACGTGACGATCCCTTTGAGTATACCCAACTGGAGTTTGGGGTAAAGTTGAGATATAGTCATGTTGGATTGTGCACGAATCGAACCAGGCCCCCGGGACTAAAAGGCTAATAACTCATAGGTCAGGCTTCTGATTGACACACCGTCTATTGTGTTGAGACCCCTATGATGTGGCAGACCTTTGAGATACTTCTACGTAGGACTTCGTGATACTTGGAGTATCGATTTGTAACTAATGGAGTGGATCCTCCCAGAGACGAGCGAGCATAGTGCAGAGACCTATTAGCTGGCTACGACCTAAAGACTACTGACCGATTCGACTCAAAGTGATTTAACTAGCCCAGTGGGGAGCGCCTTGGAGTCGCGGAAGACCCAGAGTGGGGAGCGCCTTTGTGTTGCGGCAATCCCACGCTACTCAATTGGATGAGTACCTCAGCAGGCTATGAGGGGCAGCGCCTTGGTGATGCGGCAGACCCATGGTGGGGAGCACCTTGGTGACGCAATAGACCCACTGTACTCGACAGGAGGAGTAACTCAGTAGTCTAAGTTTAGTGGGAAGCACCTTGGTGATGCGGCAGACCCACTGTACTCGATAGAGGATGATTTATCCAGTAGCTGAGGTTTCGACAGTGTGACTAGGGATGTTACATGATACTACACCTAGAATAAAATCCTGTTTTGAGTTGAGTCAGTAACTTTTGTGTTTACCTCATGATTGAGATGGATTACTTGATAACATAGGTATATATATGGGAATATACCTAAGTGGGGTTATCTGTTTGGTTCATATTTCGTGGTTTATCCTTGTTGTTTTTGTGAGACCTTGAGGGTCTCGAGGTCCCAACAGAGTATCATTATACTCACCCTTGCCTGGGTTATGCCCACACCTCATTGTGTTGGTTGTAGATGACATACAGTGATGACCGAGGCTGAGTGTACCAGGACTGGACGACCCCCATAGGTGGACCACACGACGTGACGGTACACAGAGGAGACGGACGGACGTGGAGTGATGTGGAGGCTCTCTATACCTAACCTTTAGGTAGTATTTCGCGGTGGATGATCCAGGAGCTGTTTTCCCTTTTTTAGTACTTGTACATTCATTTTCCTTGTACTTTACAGTTGGGATTGTATTTTTGGCCCCCCTTTTAATTTTCATCACTCCTTTTGTAAACAGTTTTATTTAGTGTTTTTTATCTAGATCGTACTATGTTGTGTGTGTTTTCAAGTTATAAAGGCAATGCCTTCCCAGTTTAGGGATTTACTCCTTTGGTGCTAGTCTCCAGCCCTTGGCCTATGGAAGGTGGGCTTGGGGTAGTCACAGCATGGGCCCTATGGGACAGGTCATGACATTTCTACCATATATGCCTTGCACATTTCATTGGCTACACCCATGACAATGAGATTGCAAATACCTATAAGTGTCTCCAAAACACTTATGTACCCAACTCCCTGGTAACTTGAAGTTTAGTATAGAAGGGTTAGCTATGTCCTTTTATGCCATACAGTCCATGTTCCGACATTCCTACGCCTTGATAGCATCCCGAATCTAGGAATATACCACAACGAATGAAAACTACAAATCAGAGAATCAACTCCAAAGGACCGAACAAGCTGATACCACTTGTAACACCCCGCCCCGAACTCATTGGCTTGAGGAGGTAGTGAGGGTTACTTGGCCTTAGGAAACATTCCCAAGGTGGCAAAGGCTGGAAATAAATGCCAAGGGCTTTAAGGAACAATGGGGAATGATTTTCCCTTAAGAAGATAACCCAACTCAACCAACCAAAAACTAAAGATGCATGCACTTTCAAACCCAACAATGTGCTACTAACAATTCCACCAGAAAACCCAAAACCATTCAACTAGGAATGTCCACAAAACATCAGATTACAAAGCAAAAGCTAAACAACAAAACACCACGAGTCATGACACCACCACAGCTCCACACCAAGCTCCAAGATCCAAGATCCACCAAACCATCATAATGAACCACTAAAGGAGGTTGATGCCTTACCTTTTCCCTAGTCATGGTACATGAAATCTATAAAGACACCAAAGTGCAAAAGTAGGGGGTTAGTATAACTAATCAGTAGGATTTCCCCAACTGACTTCCCTACACATGCCACTAGGATAAAACCATTAGCACATTTATATAAAACATTTTATATAAAGTAAAACCAACTATCAATTGTTTATCAGCTTAAAATTCCATAAGCCAAACATGCCACACAAGGAAGCCAAATCAACCATGCCATGCAAGGAAGCCAATTACGCGTTGCCACAAGCCGATTACCAGTTTAATATTTCACTGAAAATCCCCATCTCCAATCATCACCAATAAAGAACATAACAAACCATGGTGACACTTCCCATCCTACACATTCATTTCCAATCCACTCAAGTGGTACATCCCACCCACTTGCAATTGATGATGACCCTTCCGTCCACTATCCATCCACTTTTTATAGTGGCACTTCTCGCCCTCTTCCACACAAAATTCAAACAAGACATAACGAAGCATATACCCACCAAGGCTATACCAACATGTAAATAACCATTTCCATAACATGCCAAACCACCTCAATAAATCACCCATTTATTGAAACCACCCTTAAACCATTTTCCATGCCAAAACACACTTCAATAAAACAATATATTTATTGAAAACCATCTTGCACAAAATGTTTTTCATAATCAACCACTGATGATTTCAAAATCAATATTTTAAAATCACACAACAAAGCCCCCTTTAAACAAAAATAACCCATTATTCTCAAAATCCCCAAAATAATCACTAAATAGTATTTCAACAATATTCACACATCAATATCACAATTAATTTCAAGAAAAAAAAATTAATTGTAACCAAAACCACTAGTTCTAACCAAGTGGAGTTGATAGAGGTGCCACCTACTTTTAGGGTTCCCAAGAAATCGACACATAAGAAACCACAACTAAAATCCACTGAATGCACCACCAAAACCTCTCTAGATCCCCTTCCATAACATCATCAAGCCTTAAAATTAACATAAAAGGCAATCAAAACCCTAGATCTAAACCCAAAGAGTGTAGATCTAGAGAAACGAGAGAGAGGGAGATGTAGATCTAGAGGAAACCACAAAGAACCGCAAGATGGGAGACTTACCCGAGAGAAAACACCTTCAAAACACCAAGAAACCCCTTTGAATCACTTCCAAAATGAGTGGGAGAGCACCATAAACCCCTAAGAACCCAAAATCTCGAGTGAGGCTTGAGTGGGAGAGGATTTTGAGTTTATTTGGTCAAGCCCGAGGGACCCTGGGATTAAAAACTCCAACTTTAAGTGGTCGCATGGTTAGTCCACATGGTTTGTAAAACCATGCACTAACCGTGCGCAATCCATTGTCTCGAGAGCAAGGGTCCGCATGGTTTCCTCACACAGTTTGGAAAACTCTGCGTAGGTCGTGTGAAGCCTACTGCCTCCCCTTGCATGATTTACTGGAGAACCTATACACTTTTCCCTAGTCATAATCAAACCGTGCTCCCTAAGAGAATCATCCAAACTTATTCAAAACATTTCCAAACTCTCCGAAACTCTTCTCAAGTTATCACATGCACTTAAAACACATAAAAGTGCATAAAAAGGCTACATACCTAAAACTAGGGGTTCTACTTGAATATATGTAAATTTATTTGAGATATCTAATTATTGTTACCATACTAAAATGAATAGTTATTACTTGGTGTTCTAATTTGTTTAATGGATTAATGGAAAGTCTGAAAATTAAAAAATAAATGGAATGAATTGCTAGGTAGAATAAAAATAATCACAGTATACTTGACTATTGAAGTCAAATTCACAAATATACAAGAAACAAACACTATTATAAAAGATAAGACATAAAAAAAGGGAACATAATGGGGGGAAGAATAGAAAAATCTAAAAAAACTAATTCTATAAAATAAAATGAAAGTATTAACCTTTTTTTAATTTTTCCCAATTTCCCAATTTTTCATTTTTTCATGTTTATTTTTTTGATCATTTTTGAATAATTTTTAAAAAAATTCTCATGAGAATAAATATAATTTCTAACCTGCATCAAATAAATAACATCTACTTTAATGAATATGGTGATTGTCCCCCACTGTAATAAGTCTAAATGAATATAAATAAATGTTGTCCCTCAATAAATTACATTTACCCAAACATCATTATCATAAAATCTAGGAATTAAACTATAAGGTAAATTTAAAAGGGAAAACATCATGAGTTTGTGTCATGGTTACCAAAAATCGGGCCTTCATAGGCATAAAGGGGATTTCAAATGAGGATTCCTTGTTTAGGATAATAGAGGTTATTTGGATTAACTAGTTATATTGTGTTTAAAGAAAATTACTATATCATTTTCTAGATCACAGTAGTTGAATATTCATAATTGATGGCCCATGAACTCTAGAAATATAATTAGCGGAGAATATAACACTAGATTATTAAATGGTTCATAATTCCACATTCATATTTATTAATAATAACCCTTTATTAGTTTTAAATAATATCCAAGAATGTATAGTGTTTCTATGTTCTTATTTTACAATAATAATGGTACATATCTTATTAATTCTTCATATACCATTGATAATTGTTCATATGATTTAACCAAATATTCCACTAATCCCTAAATTTTTCTTCATTTACATAGCCTGTTATACTGAAAGACTATTGTTACTTATTGTTTCATTAATTCCCTCTTCAATAAATTCAATATTCATGGTATATGACTCAATTATTATTATTTTTCTAATTTTATTTATTGATTTTCTATCTAATTATGTACTATTTTTAGTTTTTCTTCATTATTCACCTTTATTTATCATTAATGTAGTAACCTTGGTTTTACTTTATATATGACATAACCTATTATTACATTTGAGGCTTTGAAATTTTAAAAAGGGTATAATAGTAAATTAATTATAATAAACGATCTTATAATTTTTTATTGTTATATTTATCTCAGAATATGGTGTTTACATTTGGGAATATTTTTTGTTAAGTTTCAATATAGTTGGTTCTAAATGGATATTTAACATTTATTTAACAAAGAAAATTAATATTTCATGCATTCAAACTGTCATATGTACTAAATAATGTCTCATATAGAAGTTTATAACACTTAGGTTGTGTCTGGAATGCAATTTTTTAACCAAAATGTGTAGAATTTATTTTTTAGGCTCTCAGACTTACACCAATCCATTTTGCATCTCTAGATTAAATTCATTCTTAACCAAATGTTAGGATATAAAATCCCCCTGAAGTATTCCCTCTAGTGTTATTCATATTAGGATTTTCTATAATACCTAAAGGGTATACACAATAGGTATACCATTTTCATGTAACTTGGCATACAATGTATATGCCAGAGTGAATCTATAAATACACAAGTTATGTAATCATATTGATATTCCATTTATGTTGTGATTATATAACCAAATAGTTGTAATGAATTACATGATTATTTATAGTGATCAAAAGTCATTTCAATCCTACATAAATACAATTTTATTTTCAAATATTGGTATATTTTTATATATTATCACATAGGCGTCAGAATTAGACAAAATTATTGTATTTTATTAGATTTTTACCACAAATAACATAACAATGTGGTCTATTCATTAATTTTTGTTGTTTTCCATGTAATTATTTGAATTTTGAGTTCTTAAGAATTGAGAAGTTGATAATATGGTACAAGTGAGACATTTAGATCTGGTTCATGGATAGTGTCCCTCCTAGTGACAAACTGATATAAGGTAATGGATTCCTAGAATAAATTATTGGAATAATAACTCTTGTAAACAAATTGGTGATAGGGTGAGTGTCCTTTTCACACTTCATGCATGGTGTTGACACACCCTTGTCCTTAATAAGGCATGGGTCCTCTATATAGGTTGGTAATCATTATATTCTACTTTAAATGATGAGTTTATGGTTCCATGTATGCTTTATGAGACAATTAACCTCCTTTTGAGATGATAATATGGTCCTCCATCCACATAGTTTGTAATGCCCTTAACTTTAATTAATATCTCAATGAGGTATGCTCCCCCCATGATTGTTTCAAAGAGGCAACTTAGGAATTATGAGATATGGGTATTTTAGATGTTTCAGGGATAATAATAGACCATTCTTAAATGGTTTCCTTTATGATACACCTTATATCTTAGTTTTCAACTTTATAATTTTTGAGACTTTCCCTAAACTGATCATGTCTCGTAATGTTTGAGGTGTGTTCATTAGTGTAAGTGATAAATGATGATAAATACATACATACATACATACATATACATATATATATATTTATATTTCCTATATATAAAGTATTTCTAAATTCCTTTGGGGTTTTCTCTTGTTTTAGTATTTGAGATGAATATTATTCCATATTTCCTTTGCATTTTGGGGCATCCTACTTGGTATTTTATACTCACCTTTTCATGGGTGTTCCACCTAAATGTGTCATTTCTGTGAAGGTGGTGAACTATTTGGAGGTGAAATTGGTGGGTGTGGAGCTGGTAATATTGGTAGAGCAAGTAGAGATCGTGTTTAGTGGTGAAAAAGATTTATATATATATAGATAACTATAGTTAGGGGTTAAACTAGGAGTCCTTATAGAGAGAAGGTGTATTACCATATTTTATATATATTTTACCTAGTGGTGTTGTATCATGTGTATGTCTTTTTACACAGTCAATGTTTCATGAATTGTTATATATTATTTATTTATATATATTATTTTTAGTTGATGGTTTTATTGTATTATGGTTTCATATATGTCTCAAGTTGTTATAAGATAAGGTATCACATGTTTTTTATTTATTCTTCATGCCAGTCTCTATACCCTAACCAATTGGAGGTGGTCTTGGGGTGGTTCACTCAACTTATCACAACCCTAGTTGGGGTATTGGTGAGTTGGTTCATATCAGAATGGTATTATAGTGGCGGAGTCCAAGAGATATGTTTTAGAGTTATTAGTCCTATTAGGATTTGTTTTCATTTAATAGAAATATTGTTATTGATTATTGGGTTTGGTTTTCAAAAAAGGGAACCTGATATTAGTTGGGTGGCTGATACATATTTTCAATATGAGTCTCATAATCAATCGGTCAACTTAAAACTTGAAATAAATAGTTCCCTGGTATAATTAGGATAGTATATGCATCATATAGTGGTTCATATAGGTCATTCATGTCCTTCCTATGTTATACCTCCAAGAAATTATTTTTTAATTGTCGTTATATCCTATTTAATAGAGGATGTTACCTACTAATAGCCATATTAGATTCAGGTTTAGGTTTATGATGAACCCACATGAATGCATGAGCCACTCATCACTAATTAGTATAGCGATAAGGCATAAATTTAATGAAATAATTGGAGGTGTCCTTTTCCCATTACCATTGGATAAACACTTCATCATCAGTATATAGTTCCTGATTTCATATAGAGACAATTTTATTTTACACTTTTCTAGATGAGATTAATCATAAGTTGGATGCACTATATATATTCCAATGATGATGATCACATAAGTTTTTAGGCAATACAGATTCTCAAGTGATTAGGGATTAGATAGTGTTAGTGGCTGATAATTCAATATGGATCATACACCCATTGACCAACTGGTGGCTCTTACATTGTGTTTTTTTCCTTCTACAGTAAGCCAATAGTGGACATTATTTACCCAAAATCATGATGAGACCACTTTCTAATGGTGGGTTTTTGAACTATTAATATTTCGATGTTTCATCTGATAACAATTAATATGGTCTTTTAAAGAGATACTGGAACTTCAGGAGTGTATAATGACTGTATCTAAGTATGTATTGAGTTTAAAAGACCTCATGATGTACTCCTTAATCATTATTTTAATTTATTTTTTTATGAGAATGAAATTTTGAGTGAGGCCTCTGGATTGAGTAGGTTCTGGAAAAATTTCTATGAAACCCCACCTATGATAAAGATTGGATAGTTTTTGTAATAGTGGACCTTGATCAGGTATTTGTATATATCATCTGAGGTATGATCTATTTTCTTTTAACATTGGCATTCATACTTATCTACACCGGTGTGAGTCTTTCTTCTCTTAAAATTTCATTGGAGTATATGTTGGATATTCTAGTAGATTGACTATCTTAAACTTTTCATATTGAGACTTCCACATTTGGTGATCACCCTATGACTCATAACTAATGATAGCAAGAGTTCATTACTTATAATAGGAGAGTTCTTTCATTGAATTTCATTATAATGAGATGAGTCCCTATGGTATCATCCATGAAATGGATTGGTTATTCAAATTCCAAGATTATATGGATTTAGTTTATCACAAGATGTTATGTTGATGAGCATATGGGCCATGTATTACCATATACGGTAAGTGGGCCTCTCAATCATGGAAAACATTTCCAATAATCAAGAAGTTATTACTCATTACAAACCTTTTGGTGAGTTTAGATTTGTATACTATGAGTGTCACATAGGAGTGATATATTTTAATTTTTGAAGTATAATATAATTTTTATATGGATAAAGTTATAGGATTTCAATTATAGATAGGTCATTGTCTACATCAATGTATATTTCAAGAACAAACCAATATCTTTTTAATAATATCATATGGTTTCACCATGACTAGGGCAGTAATTGTAGAGTTTGAAGGCCTTTTGGAGGATGGTTTTATTGAACCCTTTGGAACCCACTTTTACTAGTCAAAAGGGTCAGGTTTGATTCTAAATAAATTAATCTCTGGCCTATATATATATCCACTATGGGTTCATGAGGATATTTTTGAGAAAATAACAGTAGTATAACTATATAAAAATTTTGTTCCTAGTAGTGTTTTTTGGAGTTATAATCATCCATTATATAAAAATATGGCTTTTATATCAATGTTTGGTGGCCTCATTATTGACATCCAAAGTTGAAATTCGTCTTAGGGGGAGTATATAGAGTTTTGGGTTTTTTCAAATCTCACATTGGTGACCCCAACCACATGGTAAACACTAAAAGTGTGAATTTTGGATTCGAGTTATACATTCTTCTAGATAATTTACTCTCAGAGGATGGAGTGGTAGATTTCCTTCATAATATTTGAGTCCAAGATGGATTTTGAAACCAAAGTGTCATAGTAGTAGTATTATGGAATAAAAATCTAGTTATTGATTCCTATATTTGATGATAGTGTATATGTTTGAGTGTATAGTCTTAATATGAATGGTTTATGATGGGATAGGGAGTCATCACTTACATTTCATCAATTATGGTGGTCCTTACACTCTTCATCGAGCATGGGAGGTATGTCATAGTGCTATTGATTGTGGAGTATTTCATGACCAAATATTCTTAGTAGACACACATACTTAATTATATAAAGGTAGGGGATACATTATCCTCTAACAAAGATGGGTAGTGGTATCTCTAGGTGACTCACCATGGATGTCACATTAGACTATTTTGATTTGGGGTAATCCTTGAAGAGTATGTTTATTTGGAATTTTAAGATAATATATGAATCTAGTAAACTTAAATATATAAAAATTATGGATTAATGGTAAAGAGTGTTGCACTATAGGTTTGGGATTTGGTCGATTGAGTCATATTATGGGTTATCCTTGGGTTTATACATGACAGACCATGGTCATATAAATGGTCAGCACAAGTGGCTTTGATTATGGAATAATTAATAACATAAAATATTAAGGTATTTTTACTATTGGTTTTAGGATGTTGGTAATATTCCTTAATTTTATAATAATTAGGTTTCACAAAACTGGACATTAACATGACCTTGTTCTTTATGAAAATGGATATAATATTATTTGTTATCATAGGTTCTGATTTCTGATTTTCAATCACCTGATAGAATTAAGATGTATGTTTAATATTTCCTTTTTTTCTTTTTTGTTAGATACATTAATACAAACATTATATCTGTAAATAATAAGTAATCAAATAAAAAAATGAGAAGAATCTTTACTTAAGGATATTATTGGTTTGTGTATAATTTCCATCATTGTGCTTAGTAGTAGGTTTTGATATGGATATATAGTTTTCATGTGACATTTATATAGATATATATTTAAATGGGGAAGTGTAACATTCCCATAAAAGATACCCTTGATGGAATACCATTTCACAGTTTATATCTATGTTTTAGAGATTTTCTTCATTCCATGGAGTTGAATATGTATAGATGGAAGTGTTAGGTAAGGAATCTTGGTATGATTCACTTATTGTGGTTAATATTTTTCCAATTTGTTCTTTTGGAATTAGATTAAGATCATCATTACCAATAAGGGTGTATAATTATATGGGATAAAGATGGTATTTAAGTGATTAATTGAGGGTGTTTGTTTCTCCCGTGATCAGTGTTCTAGGTTCACATTGAATATGTACATGAAAGTATGGAAGAAGAATATTCAAGACTTTTTACTCTTCTATGAGTGTTGTCTTAATGGATTCATGTGTTAGAAACTCTACATGTTTTTGTTTTTGAGGAAGATAATTATTAAAGGTTGGGAGAATTTTGTAACATTAGTTTTACCTTTGTTAAGACATAATTATTTATAGAGTTTAATAGTATAAAAAATCAAAAATTATAGAATGGTAAATTCCCTATAGTAATATGTTTTAAAATTTTTTCCTAATCATCCCATTCATCTTAAGGCATAATGTTTACCCTTGATTTTAATTTTAGTTATTTTTTGAGATAGTTGGATTTTCAGGAATATATATTATTTAATTACAAAAAAATTTATTTATCCCACACATGACATCAGTGAAATATCATATAATGAGTCCCATAAGGAAATTATAACATTGTGGTTATATTCATAATGATATCTTTTACCCAAGAAGTTTATGATTTATGTATTCGTCTTCAATGTCTTTGATAGAGTTTTTTTAGGATACTAGTTTAAATATTTTATTAAACTATAGTTTGGTTATAAAATCGTCTTTATGTATTCCCTTTAGGTTTATCCATGTTTTTATTTTCTATAAACACTAAATCTAGAGTCCATAGAGGTGGGAGATATGGGTGAAAGTGTAGTCGACATCAAATCATGGAATAGAGGTTTAATTTCTATAAAATGATGATCAAACACCATGGTATCAAAAAACACATCAAAGTGATGATAATCATTCCATAGAGGTATGGAATTTCCTATATTCATTTTCCTCATTCTTTATCCCATGTATAATGATTTTTTCATCACTATTAAATCCCCATTATTAAAATAATTGTGTTGATATCTCTTCAATTTATGACTTGTTGTTCCTTGATTATTCTAATATAATATAATCAAGGTGAATTTTATTATCAATGTTCAATATAAATTAGTATTTAATATGTATAAATCCTTAAAATGATAAATTTATATAAAGGATATGTTTAAATCACCACTATGACATATTAAATGTCCTTTCATAAGGCCTCATGAAACAAAATTTATGAAAACCTTGAATGCAGCCTAGTGGTAAACATGGGTCATCTCTTATGGAGTTGTGCCTATGAGAATTCACTATACTAGAAACTTATTTTTCATTGTTTTGGATTCATATGTTTTGAAAATAAGAAAGAGGTGGGGGACTTAAATCATGGAACACAAAATAAAATAGAAATTTAGTAAATAATTGAATACAAGAAAGGAAAAACCAATGTAATCAACCATTGTGATCATTCAATGTCCCAAAGCCATAATATTATACTATATTCTACATACGTTCTATCCATATGCATAAATACTCACTTCGTAAAATCTGTAAATTAACAACACACTATAGAATAATACTCAAATTATTATCCCCTCACTCTCTCTAAACCATCACAATCATGAGTCCATATACTACCCAATCCATGATCCAAATCATACATCGGTGATCCAGAAAAATGGAGAGGAAACTATTTTTAATAGTTTGAAAATAAAATGAGGTAAAAAATAACATGATGTATGATCATATCCCCATCTCCCTCAATCATCCAAATTCATATAATAAAATAGCAAGAAAAAATATGGATAAATATACCCTAGTTTATAAGTTTTCATCTAGTGATTAATACTTAGGTTAACCTTCCATCACAGACCAAATATTGAGAATTATCACAACAATTCATAAGAAAAATCATGAATAAATTTGGAAGACAATAATGAAAAGTAAAGTGAAAAAATATAATAAATTAGAATTAGAATTGTAGAAATACATTAAATCTATAATCTAATAGAGATGGGGTTATAGGATGAGGGTTGAATCCTTTTTTACATTAGAGATGGGGAAATACTTTCTAAGGTTACCCAATAATTTTATTTAACCTCCATGAGTTTTAGTGTCCTAATGATGAGGTGTGAGATCTTATTCAATTACTCGGATGAAGAAAATAATTTCGGTTCAAGTGAAAAAATTATCTAGCTAAGAATATTCAAGATTCTTCCAACTTTCTCACAATCGCCCCATGATCTCCAACAACTTCATTAACTTGATACACACCACATTCTTTGTGTGTTGGATCCTTCCTTGTTTTTTAGAACTATGGAAATTGGTTCTCATTTAATATTTGGTCAATTTCACCCATTTTTTAGAATTTTAGATTTGGATAGATTTATTAAATTTTTTGTTATGTATTAGATAAACCACATGGAATGAAGTCACAATCACTTATGATCCTGTTGTGACCAATCTGTTCATTTTTTGAATGGTTAGAATGGTTAGTCATAGTTTCTTAAATTTTATGATCGGTTATGGTTCAATTTGTGAAAATTAAACCACTTTATAAAATATATAACTCTTAAGGAATATTAGACCCATGGTCATTTGTATTTTCACTTTTGGTCGATCCAAGATAAACATATGGTCACATCAAGGCTTTACATAATTTCATGTATGGTTGTTCTAGGAATGGTCGACTAGACCCATTCTTATGGTCACTTGAGTTAGACATGTGGCCGATTATAGTGTCTTCTTGTAGTCACTTCATTATTTTTTGGATTTTAAGTTTCTTCTTACAGTGATTGGGTTTTATGGTCTGTTGATAACTTTTCCATTTTTTTTTAGTTTTAACTTGCATGTTGTAAAAAATAATGTAATATAGGCTTTATTCAAGATAAGATCAAAATACAAGAAACAAATTAGAATATAATTGAAATATTTTAATCAATTAAAATCTAGAACCGATATCATTTAATAGATTTATAATTAATCCTAAAAAATGAATACACACCAAAAAAATCATGCTTTAATCCTTTTTTCAAATAAATTTCTGATTCAACAAAGTATAAAAAAATTAATTCTTTACACATGTTTTATCATGATTAGGGGTTAATTTCAATGGAAAAGTAAATGAAAATTGGTAAATTATTTCTCTCTCTATTCCTCCATACTTAAACTATTGAATTTTATTTATAATACAATGAATTACAATTATAAAAAAACTCTTAAAAAATAGACTAGCCTAATGTGAAATATTGACCAGAATAAAGAGATAAAAATTTCATCCAATATTTGAAATTCCATACCATATATTTGAATCTAATCCACTATCCCCACTTTAATTCATATAAATTTTACTTCTTTATGAGTAAAAAAATTATATTTATGTGAAATTATAACTTTAATTTGAAGCACTTTAAATATTCCCTTTCCCATAGTTCCTTGAACCAAAGATTCATTTCCAACTTATAGGATACAACTCAAGTGATATTATTTTAATATTATTTCACCCTTCTTTATTTGGGTTAAATATTCCCATTATTATAATGTATCCATTTTTTAAAATTATAGAATTACATAATTTTTAATATTCATGTGTGTTTAAAGAACTTATTAGATTTATAAAGTGGTTTAATTTACTCACACACCCAGTTTATAATCTCATAAGATTCATTGTGGGATCCCAATTTCCAATTTTAATCTTATATCAAGGGACTAATTTGACTTTAATTTGAATATTCACCCTAAGGTGTATTATTTTACATGGGATTATATACTTACATACAAGTTTCGTAGATTTGGTTTCCTCATGTTCTAATTAAAAATATATATGAATATATTTAATCACGCTCAATTCCCAAGTAATAAAATATAATTTTCATAAAAAATGAATATATTCACTCAACAATCTAGAACATAAAATATTTTTATAAATAATTAGTCCTAAAATCTAGCGTTAAATTTATCCACAATGTAGGAAAATATTAAGGTCCATTTCCCTATTCTAAAATGACATGAAAGAAAAAAACATTAAGGATAAATTATTTATAGACTCTATAAAAAATACTACAAATATTTAAAAGTAATCCCAAATAGTTTTTAAAACTATCCCACACATCTTCATAACTTCCCATTCAATTTTATTAAAGATAAAAAAATTAGTGAATAAATAATTATGATATGATAAAAGCAACATAGTGTTTATTAATCCAAAAATTGTGTGTTAAACTCTCACCTAGTTTCCCTGTAGATTAAATGATATAATATTCTAGGTTTATCTTCACTTTATAAAACCTACATAAAACACTATTTATATATTAAATTTAATTAAAAACTAATGAAAAAGAAAGAAAAATTTCTTTAACCCCCACGTCGTTACTTGGTATTCACTTCCCCTAGTGAGTAGTTTTATTTATTAATCCCAATCCGAAGTGGGGTTTGGTATCTATGATAGAAACCACCACATGTTATTTTTATCAATGTTCTTGAGGGGCCACTAGAT
The DNA here is from genome assembly GCA_963277665.1 of Viscum album. Taxonomy (NCBI): domain Eukaryota; kingdom Viridiplantae; phylum Streptophyta; class Magnoliopsida; order Santalales; family Viscaceae; genus Viscum; species Viscum album. Next base: position 650,507,818 of record OY728150.1, read on the forward strand.
ATTTAGAACACTATAAAAATGGTCAAATGATCCCAACCCAAATTTATTAAATAATTTAAAGTTTAAGGGGGGAGGGAGAATAATGTTAGGGGTATCCCTGTCAATGGAGAGTTATATTTCAATCCATGCTATATAAAATGAAATAAACTAGATTCTAGAAAAATATCTACTCCCTTGATTTTATCTACCATGGTATTTTTCTCTTTAATTCATAACATTATATTTGTTTCTTTAAGATTGAGTAACAGATTCATAATTTTATCTTAAAAACCCCAAATATTATCCTCCTCTTCCTCCAAGGAATACATCATAAATGGTGATTTTGTATCATTAAAACATAGGGTTTTATATTTCAATTGATTTTGATAAAATTTAAAGATACGATAGTTTATAGTTTTTCTTCCCCGTTAATTTGTTTAGATGTGTGTAATTTCTGTCTCATGAGAGACCCATGTATCATGTTAGAAATATAAGGGAGAGGGAAGTCTTAATGTAATTTGTCCACATTTTGAATTCCTTATTGATAAAATACCATAGGTTAAAATTAATATTATTTGTTTTGTCTCGTTTTTCACTATGAGTTCTCGGAGGTTGGTACCTATCGTAGGCACTATGTCCTTTGATTCTCCCAGTTCCCTTTATTGTTCCTCTAATTGTTGGTCCGACAAAAAATATTTTTTGATATACCTTTGGATCTCTTATAGTGTTGGTTCTTCTTCACTTGGATAGTGTGGGGGAATATATTATTGATGTTGACATTCATCATTGGTGTATTACATTTCTTCCTCTCACCCATTAGTGTATACAGAAGGATACTCCTACTATCCTTCAAAATTTTCTTCCTTAGGCTCCCATAGGAATTTGAACTTGGCATTTTAGTGAGGATCCATTAAATAATTGTCATAATTTGGTTCTTATCCAATATTAAAGGGTATAAATAAATAGAGAAAAAGGTAAAGTAGAAAATATATAAAAAAAATGAAACACTTTATTTACTATTATTATAAAATAAGGAAAAACTTATTCCAACTCCATGAAAATGATGAAAAGGGGTTGTAAGTTATATCACATGGAATCATGAAACAAATTTTATGAAAACCTAGAATATATCATAGTAGCTAACTAGGGTATTCTCTCAAGCAGCCGGATTAAAGTGAATTCACTATCTTAGAAAATTATGATTCTTTATTTTGATTTACATTGTTTTTAAAGTAGGAAACATGTTAAGGGTTCAAATAAGGAAATAATAAATAAAATTTAAATAGATAATTGAATTTAATGTGATAAAGGAGTAACCCCAAAACCATTTTTATCCCTTCTTATCTCATATCCTTGATATTATATTCATGTCTTTGTGGGTTTTGACATGATACACATCACCTTACTATGTAAAATGTGTGAATAAACAAAACACTCAGGAATAATACCCAAATGATTATCCCCTCCTTATGTTTAATAGGTTTCAAAATCAGTCATTCCAATACCCAATACACTGATTTCATTTATACATCACTAATATAGATATAGGGAGGTGAATTGATTTTCAAAATATTGAATTAAAATGATGTAAATGGGAACATATGGAATGATTTTCTCCTAAGGTCTACAAACACCAAAATTTCTAAATTAAAATAGAAGGATTACTAGAGTATAGAATTAGAGTCACTGGTTTTCATCCATTCGATGATCCTAGGATAAACTGAAATCATGGATAGAAGCTTCAGAATCACTATAAATACACAAAAAAATCATGAAGAGAAAGGGAAGATAAGAAAAACATGAAAATTTGAAAAATATAAAATGAATTATAGTTATAATTGGGTAAATCTAGTAAATAACTAATATAATTGAGACCATGAAAAAGTTTGAGGATCTGATCATTTTTTACAATTGTGATGGGTAAATATCAATAGTATTAATCTAGTCTTCTTTCCCCTCCATGAAATTTGGTTCCATGAGCATAAGTAGAAAGCTATTCTTCTCTTCTTGGGATTATTGAAACATTTCTAGATCAAGGGTCGTGATTTTTCTGTTGGGAATCATCATTATTATATCATATTTCTCATGTTATAACCATAATTTCTATCATATTCATCATATCGATGTGTACCAAAATGTTCTTATGTTAGATCCTTTCCCAATTTATTCACCCTAGTCGGAATTTGTTCTCACTTAAATTTAGGTTGTGTTTTCCCCTTTTTTGAGAAATTTAAATTTTAATACTCACAGTCAAACATTGGTTAAGTGTCAGATCCATGATATAATGAACTATACATTTTTAAAATAAATTCCCTTATAAATGTATATATTTATTATTTAGTAATGTAGTTATATATAATCATATGTTATACTTCATTTGTTTTTTCTTGTATGATTATAAAATAAACTATTAACCTGACTATGAGTATTAATAACTATTAAGAATAATAATCATATTTAATATAGCAATTTTATAGTGACTATTAAGATTATTATATATTATGTGCTATAATAAAATCTAATTTATATAGAAGAAATAATATATGGTCTCAAACAATATGATCATACCCTATAAAATCCATTTATTTGGAGCTTCCAAGAGTGATATAATTACTGGAATATGCCCTTGACCTACCGAAGCCGAGATTGAAAAACTAAAACTCAAGTGAAACCATTTATGGGAGAATTTATGGGATAAGTTCAAGTTTATGTCGATCATCACCCACACTATGTTCCCCAAACCACCGAGATAATGTTTTACTATTGAACACATTACCTTTACGGCGTATGCTAGTGTAATAAGGGGTTATGTATCTAGAGCCTAGAAGTTTGAATTTTTTTATATTTTATTTTTAATTGAGTAATGACTATATTGACCCCTTTTAATCATTACTTTATATATATATACAATATTATATAATGAGTTTAATAAAAATTATATTTTGTCATGAAAAACTAAAATTATATATTTAGGAAATATATAGTTCCAATCTGAACACTATTTTTAATAAATCATAGAGTTTTTTTAAAAAATTATATTCATTATATATTACAGTTAAATTATATTAATTTCTATATAAATGGTGATATAATTTAATTAATTCCCTTGTAATTTTTATAAATTCATAATGTTTTTTGTATTGTAAAAACTAGTATTTTTTAATAATAAAGTTTTTTATTTCAAAGATGAAATTCCTAAAATTAGTAAAATATTTTGACAAAATAAATATAATTTTTGGAATTGAACTATTATAAATTATCCTATTGTGAATCTTTCAAAATTTCCGGATATATTTTAAATTTTGGGAAAATATTAAATACGGTATAAATATATAGTATGCATTATGACATCATGATATCTCAAAAGAGATGTACAAAATTATATAAATTGAATACATGAGAAAAAATAGGTTTTACCTTTAAAATAATTTATCTTAAAGTATATTTAACTAATTTTACTCACCTATAATGAATCTTCCAAATATATGATATATTTTATGGTTTTAATGTTTTTTTTATGAACACAACTCACTTCCAAATAATGAATATTATTATTTTATTGAGTTAAATTATTAAAAGAATAATTTTTTTAAACACTCCTCTTTGGTTAAAAATTTACACATAAATCCTGTAATAGTTTTCGGTTTTGATTATTTTATTACTTAGAGTCTAAACCTAATTTTTGAAATTAATAAATAATTACTATCTCTTTTGATCTAAATACCCACCCAACCACCCTTTTCCATTCAATCCAAGTCCTTCAAGAACATATTTCCTCTACCTCTCCCATCTTAAGTCCCTCCCAAGGAGTTATGATTCTCTTAAGAATCTCCTATTATGTTTTTAGACTCAACCTCTCAAGTACGATATTTTCTTCCTTTTCCTCTTCATTCAAGTACTTTCTATGTATCCACCATTTTGAATCTTAGATGATTATATTATCAAGTGTTTATAAACATCCCTTTACTATAAAATTTAACTTATAATAATCTGGTAATATTTATACCCTCTCATTATGACCATTACCTAAGTTGTTACTATGCTAAAGTAAGGGATCTCACTACAAATTATTTTCCATTCAAGCATCTTATTTGTATTTAACCCTTTAATTGGAAATTGTTCATGTTGTAATGTATATTTACACCAAAAATTAATATTATTATGATTCCAAAATAATGTAAGACAAACTTTAACTCTCATTAATCCCTTATATGAACCTTTATGTACACCTGTTATGTTGCTGAAATTAACCCATTATTTTTCGTGAAAAACTTTTATGTTGTGAATACCTATGCCTAGTTACACTAAAATATATTCAACTATTTGTACCTAACCATAATTGGCCAGGTAATTAATTATATCTAACTAAAACTCCTTAATAATGGGTTTAAAATTGATGAAAAACGTTCTTATTACTCTGTACTCGCGCTCCTGGATATGATGCTAACATAATATTTACATTTATGGATTTGATACCAATAAAATGTGACCCGAATTTATCCATATAAAACAAAAAACATAAAATAAGAATATTTTATCAACTATATAAACAATTAATTTTTATGTTTATAGTTTTATCAAAATAATAAACACTCTTTGTGGACCTTCCCACATAGTATTTATTTTACAACAAAAAAAGTACTTTATAAAGACACACTTTATTAATTTAATGTAACTATCATATTTTGAACTCTAAATTTTTTTGTTTCTATACTCATCCTTAATCACTATTTAAAATCATTTAAGAACACAAGAAGAGAAAAATAAGTCTTAGCGATGGATGTATAAATAGATTTAAAGTAAATAATTAGTCCATTTAAAAACTCTGAGATAATATTAGAGAGTTTTCAATTAACATATCTAACTTTTAGCTCGATTATTAATTTAATTTCATATAAAATTATCATTTATGACCAATTTATTTCATCAAAATATTTATAAGAATAAATAAATGTTAAATAATAATCATTTTGGTTTTGTAGAAATGATGAGAATCCATGAAAAACATTTTATTAAAAACAAAACATTTATTGTTAATGGGGAGAAAAATTTCATTAAAAAAATATAAACATAACTTTTCATGTAAAAATATTTCCATGAAGAATAAATTTAAATCATAGAAAATTCATATAGCTACATTGTAACAACAACTCTATAGATTTCTTATAAGATCCCTTACAAATGGAATAACTTACTCTGTTAATTTCCAAATAATACTCTAAGGAACATAATGACTACCCAATGCATTTGAGAGAAATTTTGGTCTCTCCCATAATTATAAAAAATGTATAAAGACTATAAAATCTATAAAAAAACATATAATATAAAATATTAATTATAATATATTATAAAATAATCTTTTTAATGCATATTTAAAATCACTTTCTATCTTCATATAAAAATAAAAATAAAAATATTTTTTCTTCAAAAATTATTTAAACTAAAACTCCTAAAAGAATAGAAAATGTGTTATTATTTTTAAAAACCATTAAAAAAGGAATATGAATCTTATTATATAATAATTTACAAAATTTTATGAAATTCTTCACGTGCTGTATATTTCAATAAATGATTCCTTTTACATTTTTTTTTAAATTTAAAAATGACCCGTTTTGAAAATTTTAAAAATATTTCCATCGAAGCTTTAAAAAATAATATAAATCATGGATTAAAATTATTTTTAACATATATTTGATAATACAAATGAAATAATTAAAATATTTTAATGAACGTGGGTATAGAGGAAAAATTGTGGAAAAATTTTAAGCTTTTAAAATATGTTTTAAAAGAAAAACCCCCCGCCCTATCATCTAAAATTCCTTGTATATTATATAAATAATATGTAATTAACTTATATTAATTATTGATATTCTTAATAACATGTTTTAGCTTCAATTCATTTTCATTATCTATTTTTTCATCTATTTACATGTCTTATATATTTTTTAAATCGATTAAGTTCAAGTTAGATGTTTTTTCGATTTTCAATTAATAGTCCCCAAAAGAACATCAGTAGGTCGAATATGGGAAAATGGTTCCTTGTTAAATAATTTATAGAATAATAATAATTAACCAATAATTATTTTTGAACAAAAAATAAAATTTTATTAATATCCATGAAAATTGGTCTTGAAAACAAAATACATCGGCTCGTGAAAGGGTTGGCTACATGCACATACGGGTGATTTTTTTACTAGATGGAAAGTAAAGATAGAAAAGAAAATTTTATATTTATAGAATTTTTATGTTATAAAAATAAAATAAATTCATTAAATATATCCCAATTACCATCCATGATAGGAATGTTTTGAAAAATAAAGTTCATCGCTATGCGGAAACAATAATCTATACATACACACAGACGATGATTCCACTTTTAATTATTGGAATGGTATAAATATTTTTGATTTATTAAATTTTAAAAATGATAATTATGTAATAAATATCATATATATACATTAAATACATCATAATATCTAACCATGAATTGTATGGATGGTAAAAACAATACATCAGTTCGTGAGCTGGTAGTCTGTATGTATGCACAGACAATGGTTTCATTTACCATTTTTTAGAGAAGTGAGATAAATAAGGTTATTAAATTAACATAATAAAATATAAATATATGTTAGATAATTATTTTATTTTATTGGAATGTCTAGGATATAATTTTAGGGGTTATAAGAAGAAGAAAAAATGAACATGCATGATTAATATAATTACCTCCTCTTTAAAGAACATCATTTGTATCTCTCAATAAGGACCATAAGGAGAGCATTTTAAGAAAATTATAACCTATATAATGTGACTAAGTATTTTAATAATTGGTTTTTATTATTCTAAGTGTCTCTAAAAGTGTGAGGAATAGAGGATATATGGTGTCTTTACCGAAGAGAGGATAAGGGAACCCTTAAAATTACCTAAAGTATTAAATTAATATTAATTAAGATGGTTTTCTTGTGAAATAATTTGATATTTTTATAATATAGAATGATTATGTGTTTAAAGTTTCTCATTACAGGTAATTTATACTTGTTTAAGTGATTTTTTAACTTTTTTTCTTAGTTTTAACCCCTTGTTAATCATTTTGTTGATTACTGTGACATCAAATATTTTCACTATTTTGTAGTCAAAAAAGTAAAAATAAACAGAAAAGTGACACATAAGTGAACATTGGGGGATATTATAGACCATATCACATTAAAATGACTAAATATCAGTTTTTTATTAATTTTAAATCATTTAATAAAATAATATATAACAAAAAATACCATTAAAGTCCTTTTCTATACTATTCATATAATTTGGATTTAAAAATATATATATGTAATAAAATTAAAGTATAAAATTTTAACACAAAAATAATACATTATATTTATCTAAATAATTCTTTTAATAGCATAAGATACCCCCAAAAACATTAATATTGGAGTTTTAAAAATCATTTACTTGATTTTTCTATTGTTTGCACAAGCACTGTATCATTGTTTTATAAGATTTAAGATAGTTTTTTCATCACTAAAAAATAAAAATAAAAATCAAAATATTAATAATAAAAATAAACTTTTAGAATTATTGATAAATTATTTTTATATATGTGAATTCTTATGAGAGATATTAAAATCAAGAAACAGATATTCTTGAATTATTATTTACTTAAAAATAATATAAGGGTATTTATCAAAGAAAATCAGAACCAAAATGACGTAGTTTTAAATATTGGAATTATTTTTTAAAACTATACTCACAAAAAATATTAAAATAAAATTTTAGGGTGATTTTAAATCCTTTTGAAATTAGTGTGGACCCTAATTAACCTAATTTAACTTACACCATGGTAATAAATTTTATTATGGTTACAATTCATTATGTTCAGAAATTAAGTTGACCTATTTTGAAAAACAATTCATTGGTGATTAAAGATATAGAATAAATATTATCCAATTAAATTTATATAAGTGTTATAAATTACTTTTAAAATAAAGATATAAAATGTGATGAAACCAGTTTTCCAAAAAAATGCATTTCTAAGAATAAGAATATTTTTATTATAAAATTTAGAATAATGTTGATTAAAATAAAATTAATTAGATTATTTTTAATAAGAAGGAAATAATTAAATTAATTGAAAATAGATTTTGTCTTTTAAATACTTAAATGGACAATTTGTTTTATAAAATTGATATTTTAAACTATTCACTGAAAAATTTCACTTTCTAGAAAAATAACAAAATTTCATCATAAGAAAGTTTTTATATGATTATTTATAAAATCATATCATTTTTTATCAAATAAAAATTCTAAATGTGTTAAAAATTAATTATAATATTCAATCAAAAAAATTAATAAAAATAATTTTTGAAAAAAGTAAATTTTTATAAAATAAAATAACTTTACTAAAAATAGAATTCTTATTTTCTAAGAATTAATAAATAAATTTTAATTGAGTATAAACTTTATATGTATTTTATAATGTGTTTAATATTATTCATACATTCCAATTCAACCACTGAGTAATAATGGTTGTATTTACATTGCAATATCTCATAATTATTTAATATCATTGTTGTGTGTCCTGTACTTTATTGAGAATAGTCTTATTTTAAAATATCAAGTTATTACATTCTACCCTTGTAAATAAAGTTCATCCTAAAATTTTTATCTTAATATTGGTTATTAAAGGGTTTATTTTTGAAAGTATTTTTGTTAAAAACACACATCATAAAATGTGTTAATAAAAATTCGTTTTGAAATGAGGGAAATGGAATTACATAGGTTATGTAGAATAAATCATAACATAATTTATGAAAAAGGATTAAATTGGTGAGAATTTAAAACATGGACTTGGAAATAAAATCCATTAAATAGATAGTATTATATTTTTTTTATAAGAGAAAGAGAAAATTAACTCATTAGAAAACATCATAAAAAATAAATTTTTTATTTCAAGATTCTTTTGCTAGAGTTAAGGTATTTTTTTACCCTTTGGGTAGAGAACATGTGAAAAATATTTAAATTATTTATTTCTACTTCATTATAATGATTTAATCCTTTGGTTTTGTTTTAGTCAACTTCTACTTTAATCACATCACATTATCATATAATTGAATAATCAAGATGATTTTTTATCTCATGAAACTCTAAAATCAACTTAAAACAAATTAAATGATCCAAAAAAGGAAAAAAGCTATTCTTATTATCTTTAGACATTAACCAAAAAGATAATGGATTTAAAAAGGTAAATTTATATCAATTTTAAATAAATTATAAATTAATCTTAACACCCTCAAAATAACAACCAAATTTAAATATTAAATATTCAATAAATAACCAAATTTAAAAAATTTCATATAAATTATAACAAAGTTAAAAAAACAAAAAATTAGAAGGACTTGATCACACATTATTAGGAGAGAAATTTAACATTTATCTCAAAACAATATAAAGTCTTATACCAAAAGATTATATGTACTAATTATATAATTCTCCAAAATATGTTAAAATTTTACATAAATAACCTGAATTTTCATTAATCTAAAAGAAAATCATATATACCTCTAGAAGATAATTATAACCGTATTACTCAAATAAAATCTTATCTTAGAAAAATAAATTTCCATTTACCTTAATTATATAATGTTCCAAAAATAGTGAACTTATTCAAAAATAAAATTGATCACATAATCACTAAATCACTATTCAATCCCATCGTAATATATATGATAAAACATATGTTCCCAGAATGTAACAACCTTTTTATCCCAATTAACCATAATTACCTAAACATAAAATATCATTATAAACCTAAAGGTTATTAATACTATTAATGTTATTTATAGAAAATATAAAATTTTTATTCCTCAATTAATCTTTCTAGTACAACATAAGTAAATTTTAAGGGCTATATATACCTGAAATATTTATCAAAACTCAATAAATGTCTCCCAAAGTTTCACTTGAAATACCCACACATAAATACTCAAAAAGTGTCTTTATATGATCATCTATAATGTTAGAAACCCATGATGACATCCATAACACATATGTTATCCCCACATGAAAACATCCAAATATACAAAGTTATCTGAACCCTAATCTGATGACAATTATAATTTCCTCAAGCCTATAATCCCAGATTTCGTGGTAAAAATATAATATTTACATTTATGTATTTGATTCTGATAAACATGAACCAATTTTACCCATCTAAAACATACAATATAAAATTTAAGTATTTGAACACTTATATAATCAAGTAACCGTAGGGTTTATAAATTTAGATAATTAGGATAAACTCAATGAAAAAATTTCCTTAGAGTATCCATTTTTTCCACAAAATAATTTCTAAATTAAGAAGCACTTGATTCATTCAAGGTAACTCCTATATCTACAACTCTATCATCATTAACATCTATAATCATCCTTAATTCCTATGAAAAATCATTTGATAAATTAGTAAGATCAAAACATATCTCAGTAAGGGACATATACGAAAAAGATATGAAACCCGTTAGTCCATTTCAAAACCATGAGATCATATAATAGAGTTATTCTTTAATATAATGAAATTTAATCTCAAATAATCATTTAATTACACATGAAACAATAAGTACTAAATACGATTTTTCTTAAAATACATAATAATTAATCATAAAGGTAAAGGAATAATCATGAGGGTTTCTTAAGAAACACTAGAATCCAAGAAAACAGTTTTCTTTAATTTATTCCTGTTACCCTTGAAGAGAATACTAATTATTTTATACCAAATATCATTAGATTACCTTATGAAAAAAAAATATTTTCCTGAAAAATCATTTTCAAGATTATATATTTCATATAGTTTTCTTAGGACACTATCTTCTTAGATTACTTAAAATAACCCTTATGAATGGAATAACCTACGTGGTAAATTCCATCATAATTCTCCAAAGAACATAATCATTATCCAATGCATTGGGGAGATATTTTGGGCTCACCCATCATAATAAAAATATACAAAGAACATAAAATTTATAAAACACCTAGAATATTTAATTTGATTCATAAAATTTCATAAAATATCCTATTTAATACATATAAAAAATCACTTTTTGGATTTACGTAAATATAAGGATAAAAATTATTTTTCTTCTAAAAATATTTAAATAAAAATTCATTAAATCATATGAAATGGGATATTCCTTTGAAAAACCAATAAAAATGATGAGTATTATTCTTATATAATAATAACAATTATGTTGCGAAGTTTTTATCATGTTGAATATGTTTAAAAAAGATTTCATTCACACTTTTGTGAATATATTAAAAATAACCCCTTTGGAAAATGTATAGAAATATTATTTTAAAACATCCATAGAGAAATTTAAACACTATTTAAATTGAATTGTTTATATAAATTTCATAAAATTAAAAACATACCAGAAACATTTTAAGGAACATGGGTATGGATGAAAAATAAAAGATAAAATTTAATTTTTTAAAAGGAGGATTTAAAGAAAAATCCCTTACCTCACCACCCAATTTTCCACGTATATTATTTAAATTCTATATAATTAAATTATATTTATTATTTAATTTAATAAAATTATTTTATGGTTTGTTCCTTATCATAATATCATTTTTATTTATTACAAAGTATTATATAGTTACTAAATATATTAATTTCATATCATGTGTTTTGAGGAAATTATGTTTCATAATATCCAAAATAACTTTGGTAGGTGACCATGGTAAAAAAGTTCATTATTCCATATTTTAAAAAATAATAATAATTACTTTTTTACAAAAAATACAATTTTATATCCTTCAATAAAAAGTGGTCATTGAAATCATAATACATAGGCTCATGAGCGGGTAGTCTGTACATACACACGAGACAAATTTTTTCTATTCAGTAGATGGAAAATAAAGATATGGAAAAACATTTATCTTTAAAAAATAATTATCATTTTCTAAAAACCATACAATTCATTAAATTCAACTTCCTTACCATCCATAAGAGGTTGTTTTTGAAAACTTAATTACATCGCTACGTATAGACAATAGACTGTATGTATGTCATGCGATGATTAAATTTTTAATTATTGGAGTATTTTGAAGGTTGTAGATATATTATATAAAAATAATCATAATTATGTCATTAATATCATATATATAAATTAAAACCATTGTAATAACCAACCATGAATGGAAATGGTGGGAAAAGAAAAACATTGGTTTGTGAAGCGTTAATACACATGTACACAAAGACAAATGTTGTGTTTCCCATTTTTTAGAAAGAGTAGATGAATAAGGTTATGAAATTAATATAATAACATACTAACACCTGTAAAATATTTATATTAATATATTTTAATGTTTAGGGTAGAATTGTGGGAGACCTAAGAAAATGTAAAATGACAATGCTTGGTTAATATGATTATATACTCTTTGAAGAACTTCCTTTGGATTTGTCTTTAAGGACCCTAGGGATGGTCATTTAAGAACAATAAAACCACTATAATGTATGTAATGCAGTTAAGAATAGTTTTTCAGCTTTTTTTGAGATAAGAGGCTCAATAAGTGTGAGTAATAGAGAAGAGTTGGTGTCTACATATAATTGAGGAGTGGAGAAGCTGATGGAATTACTTAAAGTATTAAATTAATATAAATTAGTTTCTATGTTCATGTGGAAAAAATTTATATTTTTATAAGATAAGATACGTATGAGTCTAAACACTCTTATAAAACAAAATTTAGATAAGTATATATGAATTTTGACCAATATATGTCAATTTTAACCCTTGTAAACCCATTTGATGATTACAGAAATATAAAATTTTATTACTCTTTAGGGGTCAAGAATGTTACTATAAAATGAAAATTTACCCATAAGTGGAAAAAAGTTAATATTATAGAGCATATACATTAGAATATCCAAATATAATATTTTTAGAATTTTAAATCTTTCCATAAAATTTTATATGGTATAAAATATAATTAAATTTTTTTTCTAGACTATTCATATATTTTTCTTTAAATAATATTGAAATAGTAATATAATATGAATATAAAGATTTAACACATCTATAACACATTATAGATTTTAAAAAAATTATTGTAACACTATAAATTATAAGAAAATATATTACTTCGAGTTTTAAAATAATTTACTTGATTTTTTTATTACTTGCATGGGAAAAATGATTATAATGCATAAAAATTTAAGATAATTATTTCGTCACTAAAAATTAAAAATAAATTAACACTATAAAAACAATTATTCATATTAAAAGAAACCTTTTATAATTATTCATAACTTATTTTTATCCCCATTAAAAAATATTACCACAAAACATTTTATTGTATTTTCCAAAATAATCGGTTAATGGTTAAGTGAGAAGTAAACATGGAATAAAAGATGAGGAAATGTGACCAAGGGGATCCACCTTTACAGACATGAGTGGGACCAACCCAAAAATAATATAAACAATATAAAGCTACAACCAACCAAAATGGAAAACAAAAAGTCTGACCTTCACTAAAGCCACCAGCACCATCCAAAACATCATGAAATACATCAAATCTAACAAAATTGGGGTCATGTGTGAATGTTAATGAAGAAATGGAAGATGAAACCAAGAAAATACAAGACAATACAGGTACAAAAACCAAGAAATCATCTGACACCACAAACTGGTCCCAATTTGAACTATCGTGGGTCTTATATGAGACTGTGAGCATTCCACATCATGGCTTCCCACTATCACACTAGGAAAATATCTTATAAATTTGAGGACATATACTCAACACCTAATTTGAATGGGAATAGATGAGAACACATAGTATCTATGAAATATAGGGGAAGATCAAAAAATCAGGTGAGGAACCATTAATGGATAATGGACAATGGAGGGGACTTCATCGTCAGACCTCCAGAACATGGAGTTGTATAACAATTAAGAAGATATCAAAACCACATCACATATTAATGTGAATATCAAACTTTAGGGGGTTCTATATGAGGTTATCTCATCAGATCTTTTCTATAAGTATGCTAAGTCTCTCTAGGGTGGTAGAGTACAGAAGAGCGAATCACGAGGGTGGAAGGGTCTCTTACTTCCTCTATTGCTCACCATTAAGAGAGAACATTCTGAACAATGTGGAAAAAATGGGTAGGGGTGAGTTCGGTATGGGGGTTTGTAACACCCCATGATTTCATAGTATGTTATCTCTTCAAAATAATTCAATAACATGAGCTACACACAACACCGAGTTCGAGCGCACCACGACTTAGCAAAATATCCAAACAAAAGAAATTATTAAGAGTATTAAGTGTATTTAAAATTTTATATACTCTATAATATTTTAACATCAATATTATGATTTTTTAGACATAATATTATAACAAATTCAATTTTTTAGATAAAAGAAGTATTTTTCAAAAAATACAATTTTACCACCTTTTAATGGAAAACCCTCTGTAAATAAAATATTTGAAACTTTTTTCAATTTGAAAAAATAAAAATATTCTTTATAATTGGTATATACAAATTTAGTTTGGATAGAATTTTGGTGTTTTTCTGATAACTTTCATATTTTGATGAATAGTGAAAATACTAAATTTTAATTGAAAGCAACTTTTTTAAATTAACTTAATTTATAGTGTTAAATTATACTTTTGAATGGTTTTTAAGTATATATGAATTATATTTTTACCATTCAATATAATTTTGATCATTAAGAATAATTTCACTTTGAAATTTGACACAAAAAGTGTCAATCTTTTGATAGTTATTATTTCTTAAAAACACGCTCTTTGTTTTGACAACGGGAATTAATTTTAAATTAATTTCCGCCCCTTCTATTTTTTGAATTAAGAAAAATGGATTTCATATTTGGAATGAGGTGGTTCAAATTTTTTAAATAGGTAACTTTTATTTTGAGACATTATGAATATTTAATTCAGTAAATGTTTTATTTATCATGGTTAAAGCAGTAAATCCAGTAAATAAGGGCAGAAAAATTATATTTTAATAATATTAAATTACCTTAACATTTGTCCTATTCCTATTTTTTGATAGATGTCCAACCATGGACATCCTTTTGTTGATTTTGGGACCACTTGGATCCACATGATAATGATAATGACACTTTATATTAATTAATTTAAAGTAAATACAAAAATGACATAAACATATATCTTTTAGTAAAACAATTTTTACAAGATTTTATATACTTTATCTTTTCAACTATAAATATTCATTAGAAAGATAAAACTGTTTACTACATAATGGTATTTTATTTACAATTTTTAGACATTAAATAATTAAATATATTTATGACACAACGATGATGCAGTAATTACCTTATTAATGGAAGAATAAAATAAATGGTATTATAAATATTAAAATAAATATAAATTCAATGTTTTTATGACATAAACTAATTTTATGGGTGAATATGACATGTTAGGTTTTATTAAATTTATCTTTTAATATTTAATCAAGTTGTCATGGATTTTGAAAAAACAAAACACTAAATATTGTCAAAATTGGCATAAATGAGTTTTTAAAACAAATATTTTATTATTAAATTATATAATATTACTAAAAATATAAGTTTCATCCAAAGGGCTTAAATATTATTCTATATGTCATTAATGAACCACTTTATGTTTTCTTGGAAGTTTAGACTAATTTTATTAGCCATATAGTGTAAGTATACATGAAGACACGGTAAAAGTTAAAATATTTAACTAAGAGTTAAATCTAAAGGATAAGGTTAATATGGTGACCTAAACCTACATAAAACCTATTGGTTTAGTGATTTTAGACCCATAACTACATTATCCTAGAAATAAATTATTTTGTATCCATTATAAACCGAAAATTAATTTATTATCAAACAATATTTCAAGTTTTTCCTAAAGTGACCCCCACCTCTCTTATTAAAGGCTACTTCCCCTTCTCTCAAAATCACACCTCCAAAGCCATTTGTCTCAGCCAAAACCAAACCAAATATCCAATAAATTACCTCCCTTATACCTAGGGGCCTTAATTTGATCATAAAGTCAACCTAAGGATCCCTTTTGATCAACTCAAAAGGAAACACCTGAAGAAGAGGTAATAATTTCACCACCATCTTTCATGTTCTTTTCATCTTACACTTCTTATTTATTTGTTGTTTTAATAACAAAATAATAACTCCAGTACCTTATACATATTTTTAGGTTATTATAAATATGGTACAACCATATTCATTATTCTATCCATCCTATAAATTACAAAGTCACCATACGTGTGCATGTATGACTTACCTTCTCAACATTATGGTGTAGTTTGTTATTCAAACACATCATTATTTGGATGGGTATAATAATGAGTATAACTTATGTACATAATAAATATAACATGTTAATTATTATATATATATTATATACCATCCAATTACATATGATTTCCCCATGAATGTAATGATATTATCGCTTGGGTGTACGTACGGATTACCGTCTCCATGACGCGATGAGATTCATTTCCATGTTCACCATTCAACGATGATTATAAAAATATATATTACAAATATGTATGTAATATATGACATAATAGTGATACTAAAGATATATATATGTATATACTTACATATATCTTATTCAATTACGTCAGTTCAATATGATATGAAAACGGAAACAATGTTTATGCATACGTACGACCTTCCTTCTCCATAAATGGTGCCTTACATTTCATATATATGTATCTATTATAAATATATATATTAAAAATATATATGATATATAAATGCAGGATTATATTCTGGAAGTATTTAACTCATGATCTAAATGATACGATCAACAATAAAAAGTTAAATCACGTACGATAAAGAAAGAAATTATTACCCGAAATGTTTATTTAATATAGAAATCATTATTAAATTAGTAGTATAAAGTAATAAATGAATAATGTTTAATATAATAAATATTTATAAGGTTATGGTATAATTTAATAACATACTATGGTCATCATACAGGAGGTTAAATGTACCCTCGACCAATGGAAAGTGCAAGGTTAGGGTTAATTCCTCAATCTCTTTATTATCTAAGATTGCTTATGTGTAAGTTTTTACTAGGACATATCTATTATCCATGTCCATGTTTCATAAGAGATTTGTCAAAAT
Organism: Viscum album; assembly: GCA_963277665.1. Lineage (NCBI taxonomy): Eukaryota > Viridiplantae > Streptophyta > Magnoliopsida > Santalales > Viscaceae > Viscum > Viscum album. Next base: position 650,524,948 of record OY728150.1, read on the forward strand.
TATTCTTTTTAAGGGACACTTTAATTAAAACATCATTTTAAATGTTTTAAAGATTTATTATTCTAAACCTTTCTCATTCATATCCATGTTTTCAAAATGATATTAAGGATTTATTTATATAGACATGAATGTTTTAAAATGATAATTACTTTAAAAAATTTCAAAGTGGTATAGGACACTTTGATTCAAAAAAATATATTTTAAATGAATTCTTTTATAAATTGTGTGACATTTAAAATGATTTCACGAAGAAGGGATATTAATCTCAAAGAGTTTAACTGATAATTTTCAACTATGTTAACATCCTTTACTGGATATTATTCTTGATCAAGGTTGATTTATTATGATAAAAATATTCCATATTTTATTGAAGGTTTTGTGATATGTTTAACTATGGATGTGTTTTTTTATACCATTCATGGTTTATGGATAAATTATTAACATTATGTATGCTAGTTTTAATATGAATGTTTATGTTATCTTTAAACCATTTCATATGAGAAATGCATTGGACTTAGTAAGTGATGGGTGGAGCCTGCTATAGCTCCTCGATGCATCAGTAGGTCTCATAAGACAAAATAGTGCCTTGGAAGAAGGCCTTGAAAAAATATTATTTGTAGTCTTGGTAAAAGGACTTGACTATGTGGTTATGAAGTCTGGAATTATGCATTCCCTCATTATAAAACTAGCTATTGATATAACATGTGATTATTCGACTAGTAGAATATCATTGTGAATAATTAAATGGAATTATTTGATTTATCTTTTCCATATTATATGGAAGTTTATGTTTAAAAGGATTTTGTTTTAGTTTTATACATCGTCTTAAATGTTTATGCTTATTTATGAATGTTTATGCTATATTTTTAACCTTACCGAGCATCTGATCTCACCACTTTATTATGTTTTATTTTACTAGGATTCCAAGAAGTGTTTTATGATTGATAATCATGGTTAATATAGGGGAATAATGTTGTTCTAAACGGATAATTTATGTTGTGTTTTATTTTATAATGTGTACTGTAATGTTCAAGTATGTAATCTATTTTCCAAGACTACTAAACTAATTGGTCCTTCAGGACTTGATTCCTTATAATCATGCTAATGTATTAAAATTACGCATTGACTCTGGGCTTCTGGGGTCGGGTTGTTACAGTGTGGGAGGCCTCGGGGTCAAATCCTTTAGGATACTTTTCACACCACCACACATGGGGACTGGGAGGGCCAAAGGGAATCTCTCGAGTTGTCAAAGACATCAGCCTCACAGTGATAAGATCTGGGTGGGAGGCATCATTGGATATGGGTGGTCCCACGGATAGCGACGCTTGGTGAGGGAGTTGTAGGGTCATCTAATGATGCAACAGGTGGGGGATTCTTTGGCTGCTACTTCACGTGAGAGGGATCCGGATAGAGGCGGGGATCACAATAGATAGTAAAGAGATGAGGGAAATGATGAAATAGGGAGGGAAAGGAGGCATATGGGATACTCTGGATCATTGAGTGGACTCTCAACTAGCTATATTGATATGATGAGTAATGATTATCCCAATAATTGGATCTGGTGGATTAACTATGGTGTGATCACACCACCTATTTAAATATATTATAGATATCAAAATAGATATTGTTACAATAGGGAATTATTTATCACTTAAAATAATAAAAATAAATTTATTGAATAAAAATGGAAAAAATTCCAGATTTTAGAATATATTATGGGTTTGGTTGAAATAAACTCATAAAAAAGATTAAAATAAAGTTTTATGATGATTTTAAATCATTTTCACACTAGTTTAAAGAAGATTTAAACCAATTTTCCCTTTACTCCCACGAAAATGCTTATCATGGTTACTATTAATTATAACCAAAAAAGATGTTGACCTTTTCATATCTTTTTTTGGAAATTATGATTTAAAATACTAATTTTTTTTTATCAAATTAAATTCCTATATGTGGAAGAAATTAATTTTAAAATAATCGCATAAAAGTATTGAAAACAGTTTTCCAAAAAAATGAAATTTTAAGCATTAAAATGTTTTTATACTAAAATTATGAATAATGTTTATTAAAATTAAATTAATTGGGTTATGTTTAGTAAAAAATAACTAATTACATCAATTAAAAACAAAATTTTACATTTTAAATATTTAAATTGAAAAGATTTTTTTATGTAAAATTTGTATTTATAATTATTCACTAAAAAATTAATCTTTCTAGAAAATTAAACAAATTTTATCCAAATATAATTTTGATGCGATGATTTAATTTTTTTATTTTTATCAAATAAAATTTAAATTTTTTTAATAAATTATACAATTCATTCACAAAAATTAATAAAATACATTTTTGAGGAAAAATGTTTTTTGAAGAAAAGAATGAAATTATTAAAAATTGAGTACTTATACCTTAATTACTAATCAATACATTTTTATTGAGTAGTAAATATATATATATATACATATATATCATAATTTAGTTACTCATATTCGTACCTTCTAATTCAATTGATAGGTTATAACAATCATATTAAAATAATAATATTTCATGGTCATTAAATATTGATGGTTCTTGTCCTATATCCTATTGAATTTAGTCTTATTAAAAAGTATTATTGTATTATATTCTACCCCCTTAAGAAAATTTTGGCTTTATAATTTTATATTTAGTTTAGTGATTCAAGGGTTTAATTTTGAAAATCCTTTTGGTGAAAAACATCATCTTAAAAAGCGTTAACAAAACATTATTTTTGAAAAGAGTGGGATGGAAATATGAAGGTAATGTGGAATAAAAAATATATATGTTTCCTCATAATAAGAGAATTGGTAGGATGTTAAAATATCAAGTTAGAATGGACATCCATTTAAGAGATAAATTTATAGTTTTTTATAAGTGAATAAACCATAAATTCGTAAAAAATAATCACAAAAGGATACCATTTTTATTTCAATATATTTTTCTTGGAGTCGAGGGACTCTTTTTTCATTCATGTTAAACAACATAAGAAAATATATTTAGTTGATTTATTTCCATTTTATAAGAACAATTTAATCCTTTGGTTTTTCTTCAATCAATTTACCCTTTTAGAAAATTATTTTTTCATGTCAAAAGTACTAAAATCAACACCTAATAGATTAAATTATCCTCAAAAGTATAACAAGTGATTCCTATTTTCATTATAAATTAGAGAAAACCAAAATATTTTTTATAATATATGATAATATCCAATATGGAAAGATATTACATCACTCCTACAATCATCAAAAATGGAAACCAATGTTAAGAATTACATATTTCACAAATAACTAACAATAAATATCCCCAAAATATTCCCAACCAAGTTAAAAACCCCTAAAATAGAAGGGAATGATCGCAAATTATTTTGTGGTCAATTTAACATTAATATCCAAATAATATAATGTAATATACCCAAAAATGTATATGTACAAATCATAAATCTTCTAAAAATTCTAATATTTTCCCAAAATTATATGAATCACTAAAAATCAAAATAATAATAATAACATGTAATTTCAAAAGATAATTCGACCTTTACTCCTAAAAAATCCTATATTATCCAAAATAATTGTTGCATGATGACCCAATACAATAGGTTCGAACCGAAGTGCCATATAAACTCAGGAATTCCTCCACCTATAAAAGAGGTTACAAACTAGTATCAAGGTTATATATCCATTAGTGGGGACATTATACCCTTAAGATTATATCAAATCATAATAAAAAACAATATTATTAGATAAATAAATATAAAATTATACAGAAATTAAAATATGGAATGTCCTTTATATAGGTAATAAACAATCTCCTAATGTGGTGTTCCAAATCAGAGTAATGAAAGTAAGAGGTAAATAAATAAATAAAATGATGATGTACTCTAGAGTCCACCCTGGTCTACTATGATCTCTATTCTCCTCTTCTCAACCATAATTCATGGGCCCCTTAACCTTACTTTGGTCCATAAACATAAAGTATTTATTTACATTGAAATTCTTGTATAGGGTATAAGTAATAAAACCTTATAAAACACCACTAATGAATCCCTAACCATGGTTATCATGTATAACATGTGTATTCCATGATAATAATAAATGTGTAGCAAGAATAAAAATAATAGCCCATGTACTGCGATGTCATGCTCTAACCAAGTCACTACCATCCTAGGTAAAACTAGATTTAACTCCATACCAATAGAATAATCATAGGATGTTAAAAGTGAGAATGAAAATGCTAGTAGGATTGTTAAATGTCTCTCAGTGGTCTCAAGGCAACGAGTCATATCAGGCTACCAAATCATCGTATCTTGGCTACATCATGATTCATGAATCCAAAAAATCATACCCCATTTTTCCTCAATTCATGACACTAGTTCATTATTCCCCTAACGTGCTATCTCGGGTTAGGCCCCCTAATCATCATGAACATATGTGATATCTCAGGTTAGGCATAAAGTGTAGATACCCAAAATTATCATATATAGATATCAAATCTTAATTGATGAATATTCATTACATTTTACAAAAATACACCCAAGGGTCATAATGGTTTAGTGTCTTTCGAGACTATGTACATAATATTCTTATGTAGTGAAAGGTCTTCAGCATCCCCCATAAAGATATTACCATTTTTTACTCTTTAAAAACACACCCTACTTGAAGTATTTATTTATAACCTATTAAAAGAAACATTAGAAAGGGTGAACATAGATTCTCAGTAAGTGAAAACATGGAAAATATGTAAATATATTGTGAGAAAAAGGGTGTGAGAACATGTGAATAACATATGAAAACTATTGTTTGCATATAAAATATCAAAATAATATGTCATAGCATAAATATTGGAAGTTAATAAGACATTAATGATAATTTAATAAAAAAATGATCCATGAGAATATAACATTGGCATAATACATATCTTTTTGGCATACACAAAAGATTATAACACTGTAAACATGTAAAAATATAAACCGGTTCACTCATTAAGTTAAGGACATTAAATAATTTCCTTACATAAACTTATGGATATGCAAATAAGACCACACATAATGTTATGGTCATGAAATCTAGGTCCACACAAAAAAATATGAACATGTAATCTAGTTCATACATAACACTGCGTTCATTTCATCATGTTCACACATAACATTCTCAAAATATAATCAGGTTCAAGGCTATTATATTTACTCATGTGTTTTTTATATTTACCCAATGAATTAGAGGTATATATAGGTCATATATATCACATAATCCAAACATCTATCTGCCACAAGATCATAACATATTCGCCATATCATGACCAATGAAAAGGGATAAAGGACCATAAACATTTCATTATAATATAAACTATGGAAAGAAATGGGTTTCTTATACATCTTCAATCATAACCATAAATCATAAAAAGGAATAATAAAAATTTTATAATTGTATTATATCTCTATTAAGTATTATGTATCATTAGAGTATGTCATCAATGATGGAAAATTATTTTGAAAAATCACATAAAACATTTCTTGGGAAACAATTTCCGTTACACATTGATTTTTTTTAAAATGAAAACATTTTTAAAATATTTTTCTTTGAAAATAACCTTGGAAAATTTTAAATTAATATTTAAAATATTTAGTGTTCATAATGGTATAATATTCCGTACACATGAAAAAAATATTCCTTTCACATTTTAGGTAAAATCCAAATATTACTTTTATTAAATAAAATAATTATTCTTTAAAGAATACTATGTAAAAAGTTAAACATGGATAAAAATTATTTAATAAATCCTTTTGGGAATGTTAAAAAAAATTATTTTTTTAGAAAACATGGATGTGAAAGAAAGAGGGTTTTCGACCGAAGAGAAAAATAAAGTATATTTTTCATAAAATTATTCTTTTGAACACTTAAGTACCTAAAGACATGAAAATTAATGGAGAAAATTCATTATAATTAAATAAAAATAGGATAATTAAATTAAATATTTTATTGATATAAGGATCATAATGTTTCATCATCAGAATCATAAACATAGAGAATCCTGATAAATGATAGGATTACATCAAAAAACCAGTACCACTTTTGTAACATTGAATCATAAACCCTATGAAATAATAAAATTAAATTATAATTAAAATATAATGATAATAAATAAATTAATTGTATTATATTTTAATAGGGATGTATATAAATTTTATAAAAGAAGATAGGTGCAGAAGCTATCATATGTCTCAAAGAAGGAAAATTGAGACAAAAATCCATTCCGTTTTGATAGCTTTTGAACATTAATCCCATGAAATAAAGATCCTAAAATTGATAATTAAATCACAAAAATTTCTAGTAAAACCATCATAAAAGACATTTATTATAACTATATACATGAAATTAATGAAATAGGTGGTGAATATGGAATGTGTCTCACATAAGTAAAAAGTGACACAAAAATCTGTTACTTTATGTCTCGAATTTATTTTTACATGTTAAAAGAATTTTTATAATAAATATAATTTTTTTATAAATGTATTACATAATAATATATATACATATATATCATATATTATTTACTTATGAATGTTTATTACCCTTTTATTAACAATTACTAGTTAAAATCATTTTCTGGGTAATAACTACTATATTTTTCTTGTATGTTTTGATTTGTAATTTTTTATCCTATTAATTTGATCATGGTTAAATAATATCCATAATTTTTCCCATGAAATAAATATCATATATATTCAGTATATATATATATATATATTAATCCATAAATTCTAAAGATAGAAAATGAAATACACCGTCTAAGGAGACTGTAAATCATACACATGCATGAACACTATTTCATTTTTCTCGATGGATTGAAAGAAATAAAGGTAAATAATATATTAGGATTAAAGAATAATTTATATTTCATATATACTAAATGTTTTTATTCTAACCTATCCTTATTATTTTACATGTAAATCATTTGTGAAAAAAATCACATAACTTCGTGAGGCAGTAATCTGCCGTACACACGAGCGACGTTATCATATTCCTTAGAAATAGAAAGTAAGTGATATGTGAGATCATTATTAAATAAGTATAAATATTTTCAAATATAATTTATATACACTTAATATATTCTTATTACCATTAATTTAAAAAATATACCTATAAAACATCAGATCAGTTCACGAGGTGGTAGTCCTCCGTACACAGGATTGACATTATTATTTTACAACAGGTTGAGAGGTAAGAAGGTGTTTGTGTTATTATAATTATATAGGTATATTAATATAATAAATATAATATATAATCATTAAATACAACATTATATCTGTCTGTGAGAGGTGGTGATGGAAATGAATAACATCGGTTTGCAAGGCGGTAGTCCATTGTACACATGAATGATTATTTTGTATCTCATTTGATAGAAGTAGAGATGAATATAAGCTATGAAATTAATGTAATAAATTATCCATATATATTATACACTATTTTCATTATTTTATAGTAGTTTGATAATATTTATAGGAGTTATAAGATTAAGTAAAAAAACCCATAGCTACAAATATTTCATCTTCTTTAGACAATATCTTTAGTTGTAATAGAATTAATTTTTAGATTTTATTTATGATCACAATAAGGCTCATAGTATGTGGATAGGGTATGAAGGAATACAATTGGACATGTATTTTATGAACCAATGGATTCTTTTAAGTGTGAATTGGAGAGGATAGGGGGTGACCTTCTATAAGTGAGGTTAGTGAGACACTTGTAATTTCTGAAAAGAAAAAGGTGTACCTACATTTTCCACATTTCCAAAGTCTCCAAAATTGGTCATTATCTGACCTTATAGGTGATAAGGTGTAAATATGTCCATAAAAAAGAGTGGTTTACCATTTTATAGGTCATTTGATTCATTATATTTTTAGTTTAACCTCTCAGTAAACCCATTTTCACCATAACCACAGTAATTATTATTTTTAATATTTATACTATACATTATGACCGGAAATTAATTTTACCCTATTAGATAGAATGAATTAATATCATTCCAAATATTTAATACATTTTTTCAAATAAAATTCTTATAAGTAGAAAAATTTATCTTAAAATTAATCCTGTAGATGCGATGAAAAAACTATTTTCCAAAAAAAGGTTCAAAAGTTTAAAATGTTTTTTGTATTAAAATTAAATATAAAATTGATTCTAAATTTAAAAATTGGATTAATAGATATATATAATTTAACTAATTTTATTTTTAAAATGATATTAAAATAATTTTTATATTTATAAATTCATTAAACGAAATGAAAATTCTGAATATAAAACAATATTTTTCATTATTCTTAAAAAATTACATCTTTTTAGAAAATTATCAAAAATTATATTAAATATTATTTTTAAATTTATAATTAACAAAATTAAGTTAACTTTTTCAAATAAATATTATGAAAGTGTAATCCATTATTTTTTAAATAAGTTTTCAACGGGTGAAAAAACTATTTTTTAGAAAAAAATATTTATAAGCATAAAAATTAGATTTTTTCTTATTTTTGGTATAGAAAAAACATAAAATTAATGTTAAATTTTTTATTAAATATATAATATAAAAATTTAATTAAAATAATTCAACAAATGTTATTTGTTTAATTTATTAAGTTAAAACTTGTTTGTGTACACATAAATAGGTTTTTAGAAAAAGAATTCATTTGTTTTCAAATGGTTTATATTTTCATTTATAATTAACTGGTCAGCAAATAATTAATTATATATATATATATCTCTAAGTAAAGTATATAAATTAATAAATTATTTAATCCTATTTATAACCACAATTCAAATAGGTAAGAGATAACTTTCATATTAAATAATAATATATTAATAGAATGTTCTTTTTTGATAAAACTTGGTGTTGGGTGTAACACAAGATAAACTCAGTGTTATATGCAATTAAAGGTAAACATGATGTTTCATGTAAAAATATATATGATTCATGTTCTGTGTAATGTAAGATATATACGAAATTAAATTTATTTGGAAAAAAATATTTCATAAATTCTCAGAGCATGTCACGACCCGTCCCCTAGGGCCCGTGTCGTGACTACCTTAAGCCTGCCTTCCATAGGCCAAGGGTTGGTGACTTTCACCGAAAGGCGTATTCAATAAAAACCAGAAAGGAGATTCCATTATAACCTATAAAAACATGCAACTAAGCACACAAAAAGATACCAACATAGGTAAACTATATAGTATAAAGAGTGTGTATAGTAAGAAAAATGGGCCAAAATACAAGCCCAACTGGAAATTAGAATAAAACTAAAAAGTACAAGTAAACTAAAACAGCTCCTATGAAATCCTTCCAAGGAATCTACCTGAATGGTAGGTACAACTCTCAAATGGTCGTCTCTATGGTACGCCTCGTCTAATGTCCACCTCTGAGCTACCTCCATTCCTGGTACTCTCGTCCTCAGTCAGCATTGTCCGTTGTCTGCACTAAACACAACAAGCTGCAGGCATAGCCCGTGCAGGGGTGAGTATAATGATACTGAGTAGGGACCCCAAGACCCTTTAAGGTCTCACAAAACACATAAAGGATAAAACACAAAGCATGAAAACATATGGCATCCCTACTTAGCTATATGCCCAGACATATACCTAAGTTTTCAAGTATACCCATCTCATTCATGGGAAACACAAGGCCCAAATCTTAGCCAAAGTACAACTGTTCCATGTAAGAAATAATACCACAAATTTAACACCACAAAGGTAAATACCACAAAGGTAACTCCACATAGAATAATACCACAAAGGTATCACCACGAAGGTAAGTACAACAAAGGTACACCATACAGAAGAATACCACAAAGGTATCACCACAAAGGTAAGTACCACAAAGGTATGACAAACAAAATAATAACACAAAGGTATTACCATGAAGGTTAGGAATCATCTCACACTAGGTATAAATCAGGTATGATATTAGATATTGTTAAATGTAACTACTGAATCATCTTACTCTGTTAAGAGGGAGACCCACATCGGATCCTAAATCATTAGACCCATGAAAGATCCTAGTACAGCAGACCCACATTGGATCCTAGTAAAGAAGATCCACGTAGGATACTTGTAACACCCCGAGCTTCCACGATATGCTTCTCTTTCAACAATGTAATAGCTTGCATTGTACGCAAGTTCGAGATTCTAACACACCGCGACCAATCAAAATAGCCATTATGAATAGTAATACCCACTTTTTGAAATTATATATATATTATATTTCAAAATTGACTTCATTTTTGGATTCAAAATATCGAAATGAGCCTATGTTTAATTTTTGGTATTTTTCTAAGAACTTCCAATTTTTTATGAATAGTGAAAAATACATAAAAAAACTTTTTTAATCAAAATAATTTATAGTGATAAACTATACTATTTAGTGGTTTTAAAGTGTAATTAGAATATATTTTTACCATTTTATCCAATGGTGGTCATTAGAATTAATTTCACTTTGAAATTTGACATAAACAGTTGTCAATCTTTTGATATATATTGTTTCTTAAAAACATGTTATTTGTTGTGACAGTCGGAATTAATTATAAAAATAATTAATGAAACTTATATGTTTTGAATTTTGTAAAATATACATCATTTTTGAATTTGGAATATCAATTATAGCTTAGGGTGAAAATTTTGGCATTGTTCTGGAAAACTTCAATTTTTGATGAATAGTGAAACTACTAAGTGGTAGTTAAAAAAACTGATTTTTTCGAAACATTACCTCTTCTGTGACTTGATTTTCAAAAATCCAATATACATGGTTGTCATTAGGAAGTAAAATGTGGTTCAAGGGGATTAAAATATTTCTTTTGGTGAAGAGTAACTTTTAAGTTTAATCAATCACGATTAATGGTATTTAGTTTCATTTAAGGTAAAGATAATGTTATAATAATATTAAATGACCTTGACCCATGTATTACCCATATTGGATGAGTCATGTCCGACCAAGAAAATCCATGGGTCAACTTGGGGACCCCATGGAGCCACTTTGGGAGGAAAATGACACTAAAAACTTTTTATTTAATGTTAAAATAAAAATGTCACAAACATGAGTTGTTTTACTAAAATAATTTTTAAATGGGGATATACAAGTCATATTATTTACTATAAATATTAATTATAAAGATAAAACTATTTCCTACATCATGATTGTTTTTTTATAATTTTTATAGTTTAAATAAATTAAATTATTTATGGCACCATGATGATGCAGTGATTACCTCATTAATTAACGATTTAAATAAAATGAAAATATAATGTGAGATCTAAGACTTACACTTGTAAAAAACCTATTGAATGAGTATATTTCGAACCCTTATCACCTTATCCTAAAAATATATAAGTTTGGGACCTTTAAAATATGAAACTCATTATATATTAATGTAACATTTTATGACTTTCCAAGAGTGCCCCTCCTCTCCTCTTATAAAAGGCCCCCACCACTACCACCTTATTCACACCTTCAAAGCCTTTTGGATTGGCCAACCTCTACCCAAGTACCCTATTAACTTCCCTCTCTTACTCCTAGAAGCCTCACATTGGGCATAATTCTTCCTAAGGAAGCCTTTGGCTCAAATCAAAAAAATAGTTACCCGATTTTAAGGTAATGTCTTCTCTTATGTTATTTTGTTTTATTTTGCTTCTCCAACCCCTTAAAATCTTTTTATTATTTTCTTTTGTAACCAAACCAGTATCTTCAATATATTAGTATTTTTTTATAAGAAAGATTCGAGCTTCACTTACACACACCTACATATAATGGTTAAAGAACATACTGTTTCTGTGGATGGCGAATTTCTGCCTCACGAAACGATGATTGTTCAACACTCATATAACACCTTCAAAGGTGGAAATTAAGATGTCACTATATTTATATATGATATATAATATGTTTATATTTTACTTTAGATTCTCTATTTTTTATTTATGGCATGCCTTTATGGTTTCCATTATGGGTAAACGCGATATTTTCATTTTAGGAAGTGCGGACTACCGCCCCCTCAAAGTGATTTGAATCATTAATGCCATATGTGGGATGTATAAAGGATGGAGTAAATAGTATTATACATTATATTATACTGTAATTATATTATAACTTTATATAATTATAATTTCATTACATTAAATATGAAATAGAAATGAAAGTAGTGTTCATGCGTACGTACGGCTTACCGTCTCCATGAACGCTGCATTTCATTTCATACCTCTAAATGTTATGTAATATTATAAATGCATGTATATACTTGATATATATGATATATACATTAGGAATATAATTCTGGATATAATGGATATTTCACCACATGAACAACTTGTAATTATAAGAAGGTTATTTTTGACTCATGTACCAAAGATCGACAAAATGACCGTTATTAACTTAAATAATTACATAATGTTCATAACATGGTAATAAGTGATATAAAAGGAATGATGAACATGTAAAAGGTTATTAAGAAAAAAGAAATTAACTCTAGTTTATTATTCAGGAGGTTAATGAACGATCGAGTCAAGTCGGACACGAGGTAAGGGAACTTCTTAACCCAGTTTCCATTCTTTGGGTTAATCTCCTACTTTCAAATTATGTCATGATATTATTATATCCTATCTTGTATTTGTACTTTCTTTATGGGTACCTATAGTGAATACACATAATAGATCTATTTTATTTAAAAAAATGACCTTTGTAAGGTACTTCGTATCAATCTCCATTCATTGAGGCATATTTTGTTTTATACACAAATTTCATTTATACGGTGTATAAACCCCTTTGACTTTTATGTTTATTCAAAAGGAATCTTTTTTATATAAAGATTTTTACTAAAAGACAAAAATTAATGTTTTTCTTGTCGTACGTATGCAGCGGAAATGACTTCCCTTCCATCGTGACCATTATTTTAGTTTCAGATTCCTCTACAAGCCATAATTTTTTTAATTAAAAATAAATACCAAGTTTTAACTTTCATTTATTTCGGTATTGAAAATGTTTTATTATATCAATGTGTTGTATTGAAATATTTTGATTGAAATGTGGAAATGTTATGTTTCTTTTATGCATGTTTTATGTGATACGATTATGTTATGGTTTATGATATGTTTAAAACTTTTCATATGAGGAATGCATTGGACTTAATAAGTGACGGGTGGAGCCCGCTATAGCTCCTCGATGAATCGGTAGGTCTCATGAGACAAACTAGTGTCTTGGCACGAGACCTTGAAAAAATCTTATTTGTAGTCTTGGCACGAGACCTTGGCTATGTGGTTATGATAGTCTGGCATTATGCATTCCATCATTGTGAAAGTGGTTATTGATATTTCGTATTATTATTCGACCAATAGAATATCCAGGTGAATAAGTAAATGGAATTATCTCATTTTACTTTTTCTATATTATGTTGAAGTTCAAGTTTGAATGGCTATTGTTTTAGTTATACATTGCCTTAAATGTTTATGTGTATTTATGAAAGATTCCTCTATATTGTTATCCTTACTGAGCATCTGAGCTCACCCCTTCTAATGTTTTAATTTTTCCAGGATGTGAAAAAGAATATTATGAATGACCTACAGGGATATTATGATGGGTATAAAGACAAGATGTTGTTGTAGTTTTGTTTTACTTTATGATGTAATGTAAGACTTATGAATGTATCTAGTGTTTCTAAGGCTACTAAACTAATCGGTCTTTCGAGACTTAATCTTTTGTGATCACGCCAATGTTACTCAATAATGCACTGACTTTGGGTAACTGGGGTCAGGGCATTACAGTTGGTATCAGAGGCAGTTTAGTACTAACCTTGTAAGATAGATTTAGATAAACTCTTATTAGAGCACATAGCCCTAAGATAGACTTTGAGATTTAGTATAGAAGAACTTCCTAGAATTTTGGTATTATAGAGATTTTGTGACTTTTCCGAGAAATACATCCCTGTCTAGATATGAGTAGGTAGAGGCGACTCTGGCACAGATGTACCCAGGGGTAAAACCCAAAAACACCGCTTTAATCTAGACTCGAACGGGAACTGGTGCACGAAAACGGGCCTTACTGCACTCTTGGTTACGACACTCCCGGGGATATTCTTAGGAAAATTCTCATTTTTTACAAACCATTATGAAGGGTTTATGAGTATATACTTCCTCAAAGAATTTTTTTTTATGATTATGGATTATATCCAGAAATAGTTCAATTTATGTTAAGTGTTTTACAAGTATGGAATTATGTATTTTAAGTCATAAACTAATCTAGTTTAGGCCATTGTTTAGAAATGATTCCTAGTGGGAGGAATGGAAACCGTATCAATGCAGGCACTCTGTATAGGGATTGCCCTCCTGCTCAAGATAATTATTGTGGAGCTGCGATACAACTGGTGATGATCAACTTATTACCATACTAAGAGAACTCACTCAGGTTATGAATAATAACCTTACTCGTATGGAGCACCCTGATCTGCAACGTGGGGGATCAATGTTAGATAGCTTCATGAGGAAACAACCACCAACATTTAATGGGGGTACAAATCCATTAGTAGCTGAGCAATGGATAAAATCCTTAGAGAAAATATTCCACACCTTGGGGAATAGCGAAAGAGAGAAGGTTTTCATGGCTGTTTACCGCCTTACTAGAGATGTCGATCAATGGTGGTCGCTGATTCAAAACACAAAGGAAGATGAAGAAGTATCAAGTATATAATGGAGAGAGTTTAAAGATCTTTTCTTAGAAAAATACTTCCCTCGTGACCATAGAGCAGATATGGAAGGAAAATTTTTGAGTCTGAGACAAAAGGAGTATGAGAATGTCGGAAAGTATGGGGCTAACTTTACAAGGTTTGCGAGGCATGCTACAGATTATATACGCAATCCAAGAAGTAAGATTGATCATTTTTTTGATGGGTTAAAACCATTTCTCCATCGAGCATTAGTCTCACAAACCTTCTCGTCATACGAAGATATTGTCTCATGTGCTATCAAGACAGAAAAGGAATTCTCTAAATCTTATGACAATAAAGTCAAGCAAGAGAAGAATAGAATGGTGGAACAAGAGATAGATTAAGGGAAAAAGGGAAAGAAGGATTTTCCATTATGCGATAATTGTGGGAAGAATCACCTCGATGTTTGCCTAAAAGGAATGGGAGTTTGTTATAAATGTGGAGAATAAGGTCACCAGGCTCATGATTGCAAGGGAATGAAAGAGGCTATCAATGTTGAATGCTACAGTGGTAGGGAAATGGGGAATTATGCAAATGAATGTCCTAAGCGTCAGGGAAAATTATATCAAGAAAGGACAAGGGATCAAGAAAAATCTTATGCTATTACTACAGTTGAAGTGGAATAATTAATGTATTGGTGCTTTTGGACTCAAGGATTATATTCTGGTTATAAGGATAATGTGATATATATATATATATAAGGATTGTACTACAGTACTTGTTGTTTTCAGTAAGGATTTAATATGATGAATGTAATCATATTTTTAGTATGTGACAATAAGAGAAACATTTCATTGTTTGGGGAATCTGATGTTACAATTGATTTTGGAATTTAGAGACCTTTTAGAGAAAGACTGGATAAAGGTATTTTGGATAACTATAAAGGATGGAATGAATTAAGTTGGACTTTGGATAGTATTGTTTTAGGTTAAAACATTTCTAAAGATTATTTTTGGAATGTTATTATACTATACTTTTAGGAAAATGACATCCTGCAGGTCGGGGGACAACCCGTCGCGTCGGACAAATCTGCATTAATCGAACCCACAACTATAGTGCAACAGGCCTCTATTACCTACCACTAGCTTACAAGAAGTCCCTGGTTATTAAAAAATAGTTTTCCTAATATAAATGGTATTTGTTAATATTTGGAACCTTGTACGATTAAGATAATTATAATAATTTTGAGTTATATTATCTTTTTGGAGTGAAAGATTGGTTCGTGGTAAAAATTTATTAAATAATAAAATCCTACATGACAAGTAAGTATATTTCCTTACGTTCTTAGTAAATCTCTAAAATAAATTCTTCAACTTTATGAAAGGTAGCTTAAAACAAAAACATTGTCGATTAACTTTTCCTACTGGGGATTCAATGACCCTTTAACCAATCACAATTTTATGATTTTCTTGTGGTTAACTTTCTCCTAATCCTGTTTTCTACAACTCTCCATCAGACCTTGACGGTTTGTTTTTCCGTCATATCCATATTTTCATTTAATCCTAGTATGGGCTATCTCAGGTGACCTTTGTACCTCTCTTTCTTTCTTTTAATGTTATATTTTTATTAACCCTATTTCTGATGTGGGTTTTCCACAAAGGTATTTTCTATTTTCAACCTTTTATTTTCAAAGAAAAATTTCAAATTGCGAGGACGCAATTTATTGAAGGAGGGGAGAATGTAACACCCCGAGCTTCCACGATATGCTTCTCTTTCAATAATGCAATAGCTTGCATTGTACGCAAGTTCGAGATTCTAACACACAGTGACCAATCAAAATAGCCATTATTAATAGTAATACCCACATTTTGAAATTATATATATTTTATATTTCAAAATGGACTTCATTTTTGTATTCGGAATATCGAAATTGGCCTATGTTGAATTTTTTGTATTTTTCTGAGAACATCCAATTTTTTATGACTAATGAAAAATACTTAAAAACAACTTTTTAATCAAAATAATTTATAGTGATAAATTATACTATTGAGTGGTTTTAAAGTTTAATTAGAATATATTTTTACCATTTTATCCAATGGTGGTCATTAGAATTAATTTCACTTTGAAATTGGACATAAACAATTGTCAATCTTTTGATATATATTGTTTCTTAAAAACACGCTATTTGTAGTGACAACGGGAATTAATTGTAAAATTAATTAATGAAACTTATATGTTTGGAATTTTATAAAATAGTCATCATTTTTGAATTCAGAATATCAATTATATCTTAGGGTGAAATTTTGGCATTGTTCTGAAAAACTTCAATTTTTTTTGAATAGTGAAACCACTAAGTGGTAGTTAAAAAAACTGATTTTTCGAAACATTACCACCTCTGTGATTTTATTTTCAAAAACCCAACATAAACAGTTGTCATTAGTAAGTAAAATTTGGTTCAATGGCCTTAAAATATTTTTTTTGGTGAATAGTAACTTTTAAGTTTAATTAATCACGATTAATGGTCATTAGTGTAATTTAAGGTAAAGATAATGTTATAATAATATGAAATGACCTTGACACATGTCCTACCCTAATTGGATGAGTCATGGACGACCTGGAAAATCCATGGGTCAACTTGGGGACCCCATGGAGCCACTTTGGGAGGAAAATGACATTAAAAACTTTTTATTTAATGTTAAAATAAAAATGTCACAAACATGAGTTCTTTTTACTAAAACAATTTTTAAATGGGGTTATACAAGTCATATTTGTTACTATAAATATTAATTAGAAATATAAAAAGATTTCCTAAATCATGATTTTTTTTTATAATTTTTAGACATTAAATAAATTAAATTATTTATGGCACCATGATGATGCTGCGATTACCTCATTGATTAACGATTTAAATAAAATGAAAAGATAATGTAAAATCTAAGACATTCACTTGTCAAAAACCTATTGGATGAGTATATTTCTATCCCTTATCACCTTATCCTAGAAATATATAAGTTCGGGACCTTTAAAATCCGAAACTCATTATATAATAATGTAACATTTCCTGACTTTCCAAGAGTGCCCCTCCTCTCCTCTTATAAATGGTCCCCACCACTACCTCCTTATTCACACCTTCAAAGCCTTTTGTCTTGGCCAACCTCTTCCAAAATAATCTCTCAACTTCCGTATCTTACTACTAGAAGCCTCACTTTGGGAATAATTCTTTTCAAGGAAGCCTTTGGCTCAAATCAAAAAAAGGGTTACCCGATTTTAAGGTCATGTCTTATCTTATGTAATTTTGTTTTATTTTGCTTCTCCAACCCCTTAACCTATTTTTATTCCTTTCTTTTGTAACTAACCAGTATATTCAATATGTTAGGATTTTTTTATAAGAAGGATTCTAGATACACATACACACACCTACATCTAATTGTTAAGGAACATACTGTTTCTATGGATGGTGAATTTCTGCCTCACGAATCTATAATTATTAAACACTCATATAACACCTTAAAAGGTGTCCATTAATATGTAACTATATTTATATATGATATATAATATGTTTATGTTTATTTATGAAAGCTTCCTCTATATTGTTATCCCTACTGCGCATCTAAGCTCACCCCTTCCAATGTTTTAATTTTTCCAGGATGTGAACAAGTATATTATGAATGACCTGTAGGGATAGTATGATGGGATGTGAAGACAAGATGTTGTTGTAGTTTTGTTTTACTTTATGATGTAATGTAATACTTATGAATGTATCTAGTGTTTCCAAGGCTACTAAACTAATCGGCCTTTCGAGACTTGATCTTTTATGATCATGCCAATGTTATGCAATAATGCACCGACTCTGGGTAACTAGGGTTGGGATGTTACAATACTATAGTAGTCCAACATGTATTCCTAGAGCGAATCCATGTGGGATCCTCAAACACTGTCCCATGAAGGATCCCAAAGCACAGACCCACATAAGACCCTTTTCTCATGTTACATCCTACCACAATGTTCCCGCACTAATCTCGCTTGATTTTGGGAGGGTCCTTTCCTCAAGCAACAAGTTGATACTCCAACTGCCATGAATTACCAATAATATGTATCCCAAAGTACTGCCACATGATAGGGGTCTCAACGCAACAGACGACGCGTCAATCGGACGCTCGGTCTTTAAGTTATTGGCCTTTTAGTCCTAAGGGCCCGGTTGGATTCATGTTCGATCCGACCTGGCCATACCCCAACATTATCAAAAACTCAAGTGGGGTAAACCAAAAGGTCCATCTCAATTCAAGGTTTTTGGTGCCACAGACGGTTCGTCAAACGGACGGCCCTGGGTCAAGTTATAGCCAAAAGAGTGGAAAGGGGTCAAAGCTGGTCCGGGTCCGGTTTGACCTGGTTGGACCGACCCAGCCCGGTTCGGGTCGACCCAGTCCGCTGGGTCTGGCCCGGCCTGCCAACGTGGCCCATGGTGCGGCGGCCCACTGGGTTCACGTCTGGCCAGACAACCCGCCTACTCTACGCGGCTCGGTCGTGCACCACGCTATCATCGGCGGCTAGCAGTGAGACGACCGCCCTCCCTTCACTGTCGTAGCACAAGGCTGCAGCTTCTGCACGCTCGGTGGTGAGGACGCGCGATGCTGCCTCCCCTTCGTGCGGCCGACCACTGCCCTTGCTCTGCCACGGCCAACGGGCTGCTACCTTTCTCTGGTGGCGTGGTCGCGCCACCGCCTTCGTCATGGCCGGCTGGAGTGTCGGCCTTCATTTCCAAGCCCCACCAATGTCGGTCAGAGGCACGGTCTCCGGTGACATTCTTCGGGCCATGTTCATTTGGCCCACACCCTCCATGTTGGAACGGTAGCAAGCGGCTTAAATGTTCTTGAATCATGAAGAACGAAAAGAATGGGTTATGGGGGTATACAAAAAACTATAAACCCTACCTCGATTTCTTATTGGAGGTGTTGCGAGAATAATTCAGGGAAGGCGATGAGGGTGCTAACTATCATTTCTTCCATAACATGCTTCTGAAGTTGGGCTCATGCGTCGTCCTCATTCTTGATTCTGAAGTATGTTCTTCCTTGGAGAGGGTGTTCTTAGTTGGAGAAAGAGTTTCTCCAAAGTTCTCTCCAAGCCTACCTTTGGCCAACTATTTCCTCCAAGAAATGAGGAGCCAACAAATTAAAATAGGATTATCAATTTAATTTACATTGGCACAATTAAAGTTAGAACAATTAAATGGCATGATTAAACAGCACAATTAATTGTATTGTGTTGGCATAATTAAATGGGAGGATTCCAAGGGACTTCCCCACATTAAAGAGGGGTTGGTGTGGTCCCCACCACTAGAATTAAAAATTGGGATTTTCTAGTTTGGGTGGCCCCCACCCCTATATCTCAAAATGAGGGGTTTCAAAAGAAAAATAAAATGTTAAATATTTTATTTTTCTTCTTCCTCCATGAAAAAGTAAAAAACTATCTTCCACCCTCAACCTACTATGGTCGAGGTGAGGGTCTCTTTAAGTGAATATCGGCACTACAAATTCAATGGTGTCCTCATATTTCAATTCTAATCAACGGTTCAATAGTTACAAAAATCGTTCACACATTTACTGGACGTACATAAAAAAATGTTCAAAAATTAATTCTGGGCACCCTGGGCCTCAGAATCACGCGCCGTCAATTTTTGCAGACTCGTAAAATTCCCATATAATTAAAAAAATTACATGGAATTTTCGGGTCTTTACATTCTCACCACCTCAGGGCTTTGTGTCCCTAAAATCCAAAACAGAAACTAGGAAACAAGTGGGGGTACTGATCACGAATCTGAGCCTCCTACTCCCATGTGCTCTCCTGGAGGTTCCCATGCTGCCAGCATACATGCACTAAAGGCATCGACTTCCCACGAAGGAACTGATTCTATCGATCCTCAATCTCCACTTGAAGCTCTGTAAATGATGCCCCATCGTCGATGTCCAGCTCTCCTCAGTCAATGATGTGTGAAGGGTTGTGCACATATCTCTTTAGTTGGGATACGTGGAAGACGTCGTGCACTCGGTGCAATTGAGGTGGAAGAGCTAAGCAGTAAGGGAACTCGCCAACTCTATTGAGGACCTAAAAGGGTACGATGAACCTCAGAGATAACATGTTGCCCCAGCCAAATCTCTCCAAACCTCATCGGGGTGAGACCTGTAGAAATATTTGCTCGCCATCCTCGAACTCTAGAAGTCTCTATCTCCTGTATACATAAGACTTCTACCTACTCTATGTAGTTTTCGTCTGCCCCTGGATGATCTGCACCTTCTCCATGGTAGCCCGTACCGTATCTGTTCCCATGAGTGCTGACTCCCCTGGGTCAGTCCAACATAAATGTGGTCTACAAGGTCAACCGTACAACACCTCGAAAGGTGTCATCCCAATTGTGGAGTGATATATATTGTTGTATGAAAACTACACCAAGAGAAATTGATCCTCTTAGCTACGACCAAAGTCAAGGACGCAAGCACGCAATATGTCCTCGAGGGTCTGAATGGTTCGCTCAGTCTAGCCATCCGTCTGAGGATGGAAGGCGGTGCTTAAATGAAGCTGCATCTAGAAAGCCTCCTGCAACCCCTTCCATAGCTTAGAGGTGAAACATGAATCATGATCAGAGACAATCATCGAGGGTACTCCATGTAGCCACACAATCTTCTGCACATAGAGGCATCCCAAGCTCTCTGGAGAACCCTACTCTCTGATCGGTAGGAAGTGGGAAAACATGGTGAGTCGGTCAACTATCACCCAAATAGAATTGTGATCCCTAGATGTACATGGAAGTCCTATCATTAAATCCATATATATCTTGTCCCACTTCCACTCTAGGACCTCTAAAGGCTGAACCAAGCTAGCCGATACCTAATGTTATGCCTTCACTTGCTAACAAGTGAGGCATCGAGGGAAATACTCTACTACGCCTTTCTTTATTCCTGGCCACCAATGCTGTCATCAGATGTCCTGGTATATCTTAGCCACTTTTGGATGTACCACTAGACGTGATGTGTGTAACTCCCGCAACACATCCTCCTGAAGCGACACTGGTACCATGGTACGTCCTCCAAAAAGGATGGCGTTCTCCCCACCTTCAAAAAAATCCATCAGGTGCATGTCCATTGGATATCAGGGCACTTCAAGCCTTGCAGTCAGTGTCCCCATGCTGCGCCTCCCTGACTCACTAATGAATTGGGGGGGGGTGACTGTAAGATACTAAAGAAAGACTACTCTATATCGATCCACAAAGGATATCTACAAAGTGACTAGCTACTCTGTCGCCTCACTTAGTTGATGTATACCAGATCTTATGCTAAGTGAATCAGCTACAACGTTCCCCATCCCAATATTATAGACTATCTCGAAGTCATAATCCGAAATGAAATCAATCCAACATCTCTGTCTCAGGTTCATTTCCTTCAGAGAGAAGATATACCAGAGACTCTTGTTGTTAGAGTAGACTCTAAAATGTTTTCCAATCAAGTTATGTCGCCACATATTCAAGGAAAAGACCACTACTGCTATTTCCATGTGATGGGTAGCATAGTTATGCTCATGTTATCTCATCTGTCGAGAACCATATGCGATCACTGGTCTCTCCTGCTTCAAGACACATCTAAGGCTGATCCATGATGCGTTGTAGTAGACCACATACCCAATTCCCTCCTTCGGAAGCCTCAAGATGGGGGCACTAGTCAGCCTCTGGCTCATCTCTTGGAAACTCCACTGGCATCTCTTCAACCACACAAAGGGTTACCCCTTCTTCTTCAACGTAGATAAAGGTGATGCAACTCTATAGAAATCTAGCACAAACCATTGGTTGTATCCGGCTGACCCCAAGAAACTCCATACCTCTGTCACACTCCTAGGTGGCTCCCAAGAAAGTACCACCTCCATATTTTCTGGATCCACCACAACTCCAGCCTCTGAGCTGACATGTCCTAAAAATTAAACCTCTCGGATCCAGAACTGGCACTTCGAGATCATACCATAAATATGGTGCTCTCGGAGTGTGTCTAAAACTATCTGCAAATGATAGGCATGCTCCTCCTCAGTAGCCGAGTAGATAATAATGGCTTCAATGGATACTACTACAAAGCGATCAAGGTATGGATGGAAGATCCTATTCATGAGTCCCATGAACACTGATGGAGCACTGATTATGCCAAATGGAATAACCAAGAACTCATAGTGGCCATACTGACATCTGAAATCTGTCTTATGAACATCCTTGTTTTGTACTCTAAGGTGGTGATAGACTGGTTTGAGGTCTATCTTCGAGAACCACCTTTCTCCCTTCAGCTGATCAGAGAGGTCATCAATCCTCAAGAGTGGATACTTGTTCTTCAAGGTCACTTGGTTCAAAAGCCGATAGTCAACAAAAAGTCTCAAGCTCCCATCTGCCTTCTTGGTGAAAAAAATTGGGGCTAACCAAGGAGAAACACTGGGTCGGATGAACTCCTTCTCCTATAAGTCCTCCAGTTGTACTCACATCTCATGAAGCTCTGCGGAAGACACACTAGTAGAAATCCCATCTATACTAACACTTTTTTCCCAATGGTTTTTTCAAACCATTAGGATAAAAAACCTATACCAACGGTTATGTGAAAAGCATTGGTATACAGTAATATATGTTGGGTTTTCCAACGGTTTTAGGAAACCATTTGAAAAAAGCACCTCAAATACCAATGGTTCATACGAACCATTGGAATAGAAACACCTAAACCCGGTTGCCATCGGGATTCTTCTCCCATCCGCACTGCCTCTCATGCCCCACTTCTCTATCCCTACGGCACCACTCCTTCCAACCACCCTCTCACCACCGCTCCCATCCCGATCCCCCTTGATGCCGCTCTCATTCCCCTCGCTCTCCCATCCTTCCATTCCAACTCCCCCTCACCGCTTGACGCTCGCCGATCGATGCTCGACGGTCGCTGCTCACCACTCTCCACTCGCCGCTCTCCGCTCACCACTCGCCTCATCCCTCCTCCCATCTCGAGCCCTAGAATCCTTCGCTCACCCCACCCCGCAAACTCTACGCTCCTCGTGTCATCCACAAGAAGTGCACAAAGGTATCATTTCTAATTTCATAAGTGTATGATTCAGGGTTATTCATCAATTTCACTGAATTATGGTGAAATAAATCATTTGTGATAGATATTTTGCTATAATTAGGAATTGGGGAACCCAAAATCAATGTTTCATATTCTGTTTTAGGGTTATTCAATGTTTCATATTCAATGTTTTCTATAATTTGGATTAGGAAGGGTTATTCATCGATTATTCTAAAATTAGGAAGGGTTATTCATCCCTTCCTATGTTTTCACATCGATCCATTGAGGTATTCAATGTTTCATATTCTTACAAGAGGTTTTTCCAAAAATCAATTTTATTAGTTAATGAATAGGCATTTTAAATTGGGGCTTTGTGTAGATGAGATTTATGGATGCATTGGAAGTGAAATAGTAGAATAACAACACTATATAAAGGATTAATTTTGCAAAATTATTTTCCTTTACAAAAAAATTTATATATGAAGTGCATGTTATGTGACATTTAATGTCTGCCTATGCTTACAAGTCCTCACCACCACATTAACTCAGCTACCATGTTCTATTAGTATCAGAAGAGCTCTCAAGACCACTTGTTGTTGGAAAAACATCTATGTCACACCATTTCTAGTCCTTGAGAAATAATTCTACCTGTTTCACACATCATATGTCTTTCCACCCTTAGGAGTGTGCTCCCTTCCCCAGATGGGGGGGGGGGGGGTTACATTCTGTTTTTTTCTGCATGTGACTAGTTTTTGTATCATTCACAATATTTTGGTCCTATAAGAATATCCTTGACTCGACTTTACATGGCTTAGACTTTACTGTCAATGTCTGCTTCTAGTAACATGTCTCATGTATTTTGAATCGAACCATCAAAATGGGCCTAACCCTTACATGTATTAACTTCATAATCCTCATCTTGGATATTTCCATTTAAGGATGATTTTATTTGTATTTTAAAATACGTTTTCGACCTCTTTCAATTATATGTTAAACTATAAAATGTTATCCCTATTGAATTTACTAAAACTATGTGATACCTTAGTCCCCACCTCAGAGTATAATCCCTACATGACATTGGACTCCCACCACACTGCCCTCTAGGAAAATGTATGGCTTAATTCCCACTATACATGATACATAGTTATGTCTAGACATCATGTCTTGGACCAACACAACTTTCATTCCATCCTATATCTTAGGGACTATGAGACACTCAAGTCGATTCCCTGCCCATCCTAATTCTCAGATGATGCCCTTTCCCCCGAGTATTAGTTATATTTGTGTTAGTGGTTCACTTGGTTTTTCTTGGGTGATAAGGACATACTAAATTCACATAAATAATTAATTCCCATCGTAGCATTTCCCAACCTTATGTACATGATCATGATCTTTATATAAATATGCTAGTCCAAACACCATGAATATAAAAGCTATGCACTCATACCTGAGGTGTTCTTAATAATCCCTAGGCTATGAAAACATGCTAAGTTCATTTTCCCCCTATTTATTTATCTTCCATCTATCCTCTTGTTCCTTGCTACAAGACCTTAAAAATTAAACCCCTACAAGCTAGGATATATGACCTTAAGGGTTATCCTTGTACTATAGGAAATCGATCCTATACCATCACTTTTTTCCCAACAGTTTAGAAAACCTGTTGGGAAAAAGAACCTATACAAACGGTTCTAATAAACCGTTGGTGTAGGCTGTTTTATTTTTTATTTTCCCAACGGTTTAAGAAAACTGTTGGGAAAGAGAACTATTACCTACAGTTTTAATTAACCATTGGGAAACATTATAACCAAATTAGGGCTCCCTCCCTCGTGACATTTCCTCCCCGCGCACTCATCCCCTCACCGACCTCAACCTCCTCCCAGCCTCTGCCTCCTGGCCTCCGCCTCCACCTCCGCCTCCCGGTCCCCCTCCCTCTCCTCCGGCGACGTTACCCTTATCCTCTCAGCTCCTTCTCTGATGACGGCGTCCCCTCCCCTCTCAGTTCCCAGCAACATTCCCCCCTCCCCTCTTGTCTCCCTCTCTTGGCAACATCCTTGTCCCCTCTTGGCTCAATCTCCTCCTCTGACGTCCCCTGACCCCCTCTCCAGTCGCGCGCGAGACCCCCCATGGCCGAACACCTCGCGGGACATCCCCCTCTCTCGGATCCCTCTCCTCCCGCCTGGGCAATTATATTGTCGGGGCTGACCCCTGCCCCCCAAGATCTAGTGGTAAATCTTTTCCAAATCAATGCGTTGGACTGCCCATCTAAGGTAGACCTAACCTCTCCTGGAGTCTAATATCTTGGTTTATATGTTTGTGGATATTTAGTTGATGATTTGCTTATAGTTTAGGTGTAACCCCAATTTTCCAATTTTTCATTTGTTTGTACAGTCTGGATGGCCAAAAAAATTTATCACTTAATTCTTCACAGTTCTAGCTCAACCATGCTATTTTTTTGTTCGTTCAAATGTGAAATTAATGGTTTAGCTATTCCCATGATGCTTGTAATTGAAATAGTTAGATCACGGATACTGCATGTGATGAGAGGTATAAGAGTAGTGGAATCTATTGGACTGTAAATGGTGAAAAATTTCTTTTTAAGTTCATTAGGCATTTGGAAATGTTCAAAAATTTGGTTCGAAAATCAACATAATGAGTTCTCAGTAGCCTATTTTCAGGATTCTATTGGTTATAAAAAATGAAAAATTTAGTAGTTTGGTTATATTTTTTAGATCATAAATCCAAAGTCATGGAAAAAGAATCATTGTCACTCATTAAAGGGCATAATTATAAAATTAGACAGTTCGGTGTGGTGGGAGAGGGGGGGGGGCTAAAATGCCAGTGACTTCAACCCAATTGCAGACATAAACGGAAAGGGATCGGTTGTGACAACTGGTGTTATAAAAATTGCTGAATAGATATGTAATGAGGCATGGTACATATCAATATTTTCGGCCGGGTCCCGATCCAAGTCTTTTAAAAAATTTAAAATGTAAAAAATAACATAAATTAACAATAATAAATATAGTAAACTTACAATTCATCAAACTAAAATAAGATTGAACAAAATTTTCAATTGGGTTGGTCCAGGCTTGGTCTGGACTTGGGTTTGGTCTGGCTTTGTTGGGACTTCACTAGTTCGAGTCCATCCCTAAACACTACTTGGGCTAGGACCATTGTATGAAATATGTCTCTCAGACTGTCCAGGTCCATGCAAGGCATCATGCCATTTTTACACCCCTATTGAGTTTAACAACCATGTTGTTATTTTATTGTTTTTTTACATTCAAGAGTATTTTTGGACTCTAAAAATTGCATTATTACATTCATGTTACTTTAAATAGAACATTTACTTAAATAAACATTACGATGTTACAGTTTTTCCAATCCCCAACACAGCAACCACTTTCTCTGCAATTATTTTACATTATAACCACTCAACAGGCTAGTTAGATGGGGTGTTGAGTGTGTTGGATTGATATATGTATTAATTTTGTTTGAATGCATTATAAACCGAGTTCACAATTGACTGGGGAATGGTGGATGCTAGGAGGAGAGCTATTTAAGACACAAAGGCAATCTATGCCTAATTTCATTTTATGATGCATTAGTTATTATTCACCATAGTAGTCAATCTCGGATCATGGTGCAACACGGCGGGGTTCTAGCAGGGTTATGTGCACAATCTTCAACTCAACTAATGTAGCATAGGTGCATATTCAATGGATAACTGTACTAGTATGGTGTTTCCAACAACGTGCTATATAAATAACATAATATAAAATGAAGAGATTATTAAATGGAACTGTTTCCCCCTTGCTTGCAGGAACATGATTTGACCCATGGGGCGGTGTGGTTTTATATACTGGGCGGTGAAATGTATAGTCACAGGATACAAATATGTTTTTGTTTAGTTTTTATTTTATTTTCTTTATCACATTGACCACTTAGGTATTTTACTTCTTTCTACGGATGGAGGGTAGTGATGCTATCCTGACTAGTTGACGTAGATCACTTGTATACTGTAATACCATGAGGTGTGAGTGTGAGGAAACATTGCAAGATAGAGGAGCCTTGGGGTCTTCAATGAGATGGAATTGTTTTTCTAAAACATTGTGTGAGAACATTTCAGGAGTATGTTAGAGTCATGAAATAACCTTAAGTGTCTCCATGAGATAGCATAAAAAACCCCAAGTGTCTCCAAGTATCTCCATGCATCGTATCATCCTCGCATGGGTTGGCCACTCACCCAATTCTATCAAACCTATCTTGTTCTATCCTCTCAGTCACATAGTCTTGACTCATCTCTCGAGGATTATCCCATGCCTCGATGCACATCTCATCATCCAACTACACAAAGAGGATTATTCACCTTATGATTGTCCTAGTCACAAAATCACACCATGTCGAACATATCTACATTATATTCTCAATAATCTGGTCAAGAACCTCATCCAAATCATGTATTATAACCCAGCCCCACTAACCAGGTTCCATCCTAAGCTAAATCACACCAAGCCGCTTGGCATTATATTGCCAATCTTTCCAACAATACCCAATACCCACACTAGAATCGCATCCTTCATCTCTTTAGTTGAACTATTGAATCATTAAATGGAGTAAAACCTTTCATAATACATTTTATATACTCAGAGGGACCATCCCACTATAAGAACCTACCAAGATTCCAATCCATCCTCATTAGTATTTCCTCATCAAATGCTAGATGTACAATTTCCACACCTATCACTACAAGGCCCAATCCTATTAGGAATATTTTACTTGATCTAAATCCTAATTGTCAGTGACATCAATCACATTAAAGCGCATAAATGTCAACTGAACCCTAAATTCCAAGAATTATTCATGTGGACATGCCCCATATCAACAAACTAAGAACTAAAACCATAAATAAAAATTCCAAATACATGCATCATTTTTAAATAAATATCTCAAGTGTAAACCTAAAAACCAAGAATAATAAGACTCATCCATTGTATCGAGAAAAACCAAACTATGTTGAAACTTGGGAAAATTTTATTATATACCATTAATAGGAAGAGTAATTATTAATTAATTGGAATGTACTATTTGATAGTATCATTTTGAAACATTGATCTGTTTCCCCTTAGCTTGCAGGAACATGATTTGACCCATGGGGCACTGTGATACTTATATGTTGGGTGGTGACAGGTATAGTCACAGGAGACAGGTATGTTTTAGTTTATTTTATATTTTAATTTCTTTATCGCATTGGTCACTTAGATCTTTGACTTATTTCTATGGACAGAGGGTAGTTATATTCTACGAAGGGTGCCAAAAGGATTTGAAATTGATTCAGTCCACTGGCTTTGATCCGAGGAAAGATTCTATGGTTACTACTTGTCTCTCACCACATGTATTTGAGGATTTAGTGTTTTTGACTCAATATTATGTTTTCAGTAGGGCATTGGATCATTTTGTGTTGGTTCGGGTGCATTTGGTTCTCCGCTTCCAATCTTGGTAAGGCATTAATGCCATTGGTTGGTTTCTCACAGGTTATGTAGCGTCCTTCATGTGTTTTAAGGTTATTAATATCCTTTTTATAGTGTGTTGATCCCTGCTCGTTGGCTTCGAGTCACCAAGTAAAGGGAGAATCATCCTTCATGTGTTTCAAGAGTCTGTTTTTTATTACATAAGATCAGTTTATATAATGTGAAGGACAACTACAGAGGATTTATTTGGAATCCTGACCAGAAGATGCTGCCCCGCAGATGTCGCTGGATCGGGCCAACACGCCGCGGTGACACCGCCGTCACACCGCGGTCACGCCGTCATGCCATGGTCACGCTGTGGTAATGCCGTGATTTGGCCATGTTATAGGACGACACACCGTGGTGGTTCAAAGTCCTGTCAGAATCCAATGTATGATACCTAGATAGAGTTTTAGAGACATTACCCATCCATAGTTAATGAGGAGGGAGGCGACGACCAGAATGTTTCTCTGCTTCCACCCGCTCCCTTTGCTCCTGGCCAGAAGATGCTGCCCCGCAGATGTCATTGGACCGGGCCAACACGTTGCGGTCACGCCGCGGTCTCGCCACAGTTACGCCGCGGTCACGCCATGATTTTTCCCTGCTCTAGGATGACACCACACGGCAGTTCACAGTCCTGTAGGAATTTGATGTATGATACCTATATAGAGTTTAAGATACATTACCCATATATAGTTAATGGGTAGGGAGGCAATAACTGGAATGTTGCCTCGCTTCCTCCCGCTCCCTTCCCTCCTGGCCGAAAGATGCTGCCCCGCGGATGTCGTTGATCCGGGCCAACACACCACGGTCTTGTTGTGGTCCCGCCGCAGTCACACTGCAGTAATGCCGTGATTTGTCCCTGATCCAAGAAGACACCCCGTGGCGGTTCTATGCCCTGTCATAATTCGATGTATGATACCTTGATAGAGTTTTAGATACATTACCCATCCATAGTTAATGCGGAGGGAGGTGACGACTGGAATGTTCCCCCGCTTCCTCTCACTCCCTTCGCTCCCTGGCTGAATGATGCTACCCTACGGATGTCGCTGGACCGGACCAACCTGCCGTGGTCACGCTGAGGTCACGCGCAGTGTGGCAGGTATCACTCTAACTGTCTCTCTTTTATTAAAATGGACATCATTTTAAGTAAAAACAACTGGCATACGAAAAAATGACCAAACATATTTGGATTGTGTTGATACTTTAGAAAAACGATCCATGGGTCATATGTGCTGTGTATAAGTCAACCCCACCTCAATCTGAGGTGCGCTATGGCTGACACCACTCAAAGTGTCTCACCTTTATTTGAAATGGGAAACATTTTATGTGAAAACAACAACTCGTATATGGAAAACTGACCAAACAAATTCAGATTCTATTGATACTTTATCAAAACGATTCATGAGTCATCTCTGACGTGTACGAGTCCACCCCACCTCAATCCGGGGCATGGTGTGGCCGATATAACTCCAAGTGTACATCTTTTGTTTAAAATGGATATCATTTTAAGTGAAAACAACAACTGACATATGGAAAACCGACCAAACACATTCGGATTATGTTGAAACTTTAGGAAAAAAATCCATGGGTTATATGTAACGTTTACAAGTAAACCCCACCTCAATCCAAAGCATGGTGTGGCCGGCACCACTCAAAGTGTCTCTCTTTTGTTTAAAATGAACATCATATTATGTGAAAACAACAAATGACATATGGAAAACGGACCAAATGCATTCAGATTCTGTTGAAAATTTAGGACAATCATCCATGGGTCATATGTGATGTGTACGAGTTAGCCCCACTTCAATACGAGGTGCGGTGTGGCTAAAACCACTCAAAGTGTCTCTCTTTTGTTTAAAATGGACAACATTTTAAGTGAAAACAACAACTGACATACAGAAAACCGACCAAACGCATTCAGATTTGGTTGAAACTTTAGGAAAATGATCAATGGGTCATATGTGATGTGAAAGAGTCAACCCTATATCAATCCGAGGCACAGTGTGGCCGGTAGCACTCTATCTCTCTTTTGTTTAAAATGGACATCATTTTAAGTAAAAACAACTAGCATACGGAAAATTGACCAAATTTATTCGGATTGTTTTGATACTTTAGAGAAATGATCCATGGATCGTATGTGACATGTATGAGTCAACTACACCTCAATCTGAGGCGTGGTGTGACCGAAACCCCTGAAAGTGTCTCACCTTTCTTTGAAATGGAAAACATTTTAATTGAAAACAACAACTGGCAAACGAAAAACTGACAAAACACATTTAGATTCTATTGATACTTTATGAAAACAATTCATGAGCCATCTGTGACGTTTACGAGTCAAAATAGTCTTAATCTAGGTCATGGTTTGGCCGGTATCACACCATGTGTATGTCTTTTGTTTAAATTGGACATCACTTTAAGTGAAAACAACAACTGACATATGGAAAACTAATTAAACGCATTCAGATTCTGTTGAAACTTTATGAAAACGATCCATGGGTCATATGTGACGTGTATGAGTCAACCCTGCCTCAATAAAAAGCACGGTGTGACCGGAACCACTCAAAGTTTCTCTCTTTTGTTTAAAATGATCATCATTTTATTTGAAAACAACAAATGACATAAGAAAAACCAAACAAATGCATTCAGATTCTGTTATAAATTTAGGAAAATGATCCATGGTTCATTTGTGATGTGTAAAAGTCAACCCTGCCTCAATACGAGGCATAGTGTGACCGACACCACTCGAAGTGTCTCTATTTTGTTTAAAATGGACAAAATTTTAAGTGAAAACAGCAACAGACATACAGAAAACCGACCAAATGCATTTGAATTCTATTGAAACTTTAGGAAAATGATCCATGGGTCATATGTGACATGTATGAGTCAACCCCGCCTCAACTCGAGGATCAGTGTGGTTGGTATCACTCTAACTGTCTCTATTTTGTTTATAATGGACATCATTTTATGTAAAAACAACTGGCATACGAAAAACTGACCAAACAAATTTAGATTCTGTTGATAATTTAGCACAATGATCCATGGGTTGTATGTGACGTGTATGAGTCAACCCCACCTCAATCTGAGCTGCGGTGTGGCTGAAACCACTCAAAGTGTCTCACCTTTCTTTGAAATGGAAAACATTTTAAGTGAAAATAACAACTGGCATGCAGAAAAACGACCAAACGCATTCAGATTCTATTGATACATTATGAAAATGATTCATGAGTCATATGTGACGTGTATGAGTCAACCCTGCCTGAATCTGGGGAACGTTTTGGCCAGTATCACTCCAAGTGTATGTCTTTTGTTTATAATGGACATCACTTTAAGTAAAAACAACCAGTATATGGAAAAACGAGAAAACGTATTCGGAATTCTGTATGCAACATAATTCATTTTGTATGTGTTATTGATCATTGTTGTCAAAGACGCATTGAGGTGCGCGCCTTGGAAAGGGGCGTGGTGAGGTGAGGCCGAAGCGCCTCAACACCTACAAGGAAAGCCGACTTCACTGAGGCTTGCCAATGACGCATGCCTCAACCTCCATTCCTTGAGGCACTCGGGCACCATGCGTTGTAAAGGCGCACCTCACTCTCATCTTCCTTATTGGGATGTGACAGTGTTGGCAGGAAGAGAAGCGGATGATGTCGGCAACAGCTGGGGTTTTGAGTGCGCGACAGATGAATCGCTGTAGCATAGATCAGGGTAGGAGGTGGAAAGGTAGGAAAGGCAGAGATCGGGGTAGGAGGAGGAAATCATGGTGCACCATGATGGAAATTGGGGTAGCCCTAATTTCAATTAAAGAGAATATTTAATATATTAATAAAAAACACAACATACTAATTTTTTTTTGCAAGCCAAAACATAGCAGACTATAAAAACAATGATGTGATCACTCACAGTAGAACCTCTTAAAAACTATCAGTATGTATTTTAATTTGAATTCTTTTATTGAATTTATGTTTTTTAAAATTTAAAATATTGTTCAAAACTGTATATAATTAATTATGTGCCCATGTGACTTAGTTGCGCCTCGCGCCGCGCCTTGCGCCGCATCCCCAAATGGTCTTTGCACCTTATTGTGCAGCACGCCTTTGACAATATTATCTTTTACTGCTTCAGTTCCTCAAGGATCTCGGTGAACTTAATGGGAAAGTATTATGGTTTCTTCAAGTCTACCCGAGGCATCAGACAAGGGGACCCTATCTCGCCATCACTGTTCATCATCATTCAGGTTGTTTTGAGCCAGCTCATCCAGAGGAGTATCAATAATGGAGGCATTCTGTCGTATCGTCATCGATCAAGGGCCCTAAAAATTTCCCACCTTATGTTTGCCGATGATTCCATCTTATTCCTAAATGGAAATAGCAGATCAATACGAAGTCTGAATGGAGTGCTGGATAAATATAGTCGTTGGAGTGGCCAGTCCATCTACAAGGGGAAAAGTGATTTCTTTATCTCCCACAAGTGCTCCATCGAGAGAGTGAAAACTGTTTGTAGTCTTCTAGACATCCAAAGTGGCAAGTTTCCTATGGTCTACCTAGGCACTCTTATCTCACCTGGGAGACTTTGGATTCGGTAATTCGACGCACTCTACACCAGGGTTTCAGATAGGGTGTTTAACTGGAAAAATAAATTCTTATCCATTGGTGGATGCACTTCCCTAGTGAACAACATTCTGGTGGCCTCTCCGATTCATGGTCTGTCCTCCGTCAAAGTTCCCAAGGGCTTTATTAAATCGATTGATAGGACACTTTCCAATTTCATCTGGGATCCGTTATCAGAGAGAAAGAAACACTATGTAGCCTGGGGGAAAATAGCACGGCTTGTGAATAAAGGAGGCATCGAGGTGCGCAACCTGGCAGATACCCTTTATTAAATGCATGCGATGCTTTCATGGAGTGTCTTGAAATAGTGTACCCTATGGGGGACTACCATGAATGCATACATGACATTCCTTAGCACCCTGGTGGTGGGGCATCTTTCTTCCCTTTGGTCGGTGATGGGCTCTATTGTTGAGATCCTTCATCCCTTTTTGAGATGGTTGGTCGGGAAGGGAGAGATATCCTTATGGCATAAAAATTGGTGTGGCACAATGCTGGGTTTCCCTGGATGCCCGACTAAAAATATTTCGCTCAAGGAGGCCAGCCACATTCCTAGCTTCACTGACTCGTTTTTGGATAAGGAACAATAACAGTGTTTTCAACTCATTGATCTTAATGAAGAGGAGGAAAAGTGTGTGTTCACAGCCTCCTCCTCGGGCCTGTTATTGTCGAAGGATTTCTGCCGCATTAGTAATGGAAAGGAGCAGAATGAGGGCTGGGATGAGCTTCTATGGGTGAAAACCATCCCCACCATGATCAACTTCCTTACCTGGAGAATTCGTAACAAAGGCCTCCCGACAGATGAGAATATCCGTAGGTGTGGTATTCCCCTTGCATCCAGGTGCGTATGATGTAGTGTTCATAGTGAAGAGAGCACTGGCCATCTGTTCATCGATAGTGACTGGGCATGCGAGGTCTGGAAAATCCTAGGGATTTTGTGTTCCTTCCCTCAGATGGTTCCGCCCTTGCCTTTCTTGATATGTGGTTCCAAGGTTCTGAGGGAAGAGGTCCGGAGAGGGTGGCCCATGCAGTAGGGCTGCATGTGGGGTGTTGGACCATTTGGCAGGCTCGAAACAAATCGAAGCACAAAGGGTGGGGGTTTCGACTCGTGCCATTATTGTTTGGGAAAAAAAATTACTATTAGATCTGAACATAGATGTGAGGACATGGAATGCAGCCCCTATGTTTCTTCGGCTCCAAATGGGCTCTAATATAATCATGGCACCTAGAAGCAGGGAAGGAAATTGGGTTCTATGGAAGCCTCCTTCGGTGGGTATGAAACTTAATACATATGGCTCTTGCATCGAAGGGAACCTGCGTAGAGGAGGAGTAGTATGTGACCAAAATGGTTCGGTTTACCTTTCTTTCTCACCCATACTGGGCCAGTGGTCTTCTCTACAAGCTGAGACGAAGGCAATTCTCTCTGGGCTCAACCTTTTCATGGAAAAGGGTCTCGCAATCTCTTAAATCGAAACAGACTCCATTATTGAGCACAAATCCTTGAAAGGGTACACTGAGTCTCCATGGTCGATTAAATATGTCATCAGAAAATGTAGAAGTATGATTAATACTAGAGTGAGTATCATTTACACCTGGAGAGAAGGGAACAAGGTCGCAGATCACTTGGTCGCGGTGGACTTCAACAGCACAGAGGAGGTGTTTCTTCACACTAAAGGGAGTATCCAACCCAAGGGGATTGACTGTATCAAAGGGGATGCACCAGGTATTCATTACTTCAGACCCCCTAGGTCGTCTTGTATAAGGGGGGGGGAGGTGTCTTTCCCAGGGGCCTCTTCTGTGTTTCTTAGTTTTCCATTCCCCTTCTGTTTTTTTCCTTTGTACTTTTCCCCTCTTTCAATAAAAAATTACTTGATGATGATTAGAATTCAATTATGAATTCTATATTGCATAGGGTAATTGGGTTCATATACATGATTATAATTGTGGTACATTCCATGGTTATAAGAGTATCCTCTTTTTATGTGATTTTGTGGGCCATAACAGCTGTTTGTTGCTGTAAAGAGTGTATTTAGGTGTATGTAGTTGAGTGTGCAGTGGTTTTGTTGGTGTATGTAGTTTTGTGTGCATGTGGTTTTGTTGGTGTTGAGTGTAGGAGGTGGTTTTTTTGGTGTATGCAGGTGTTTGTTATGTATTCCATGGTTTTGTTGAGTGTGCAGGAGTGGTGTTGTGGCTGTCTGCCATGGTTTTATTGAGTGTGCAGAAGTGGTGTTGTGGTTGTCTGCCAAATTCTGGTATAACAGTATACCAACGGTTTAATAAAACCGTTGGTATAGCGATAAAACATGAAAATGAGTATTGCCAACAGTTTTCAAACTGGTGGGAATACTCTTATTTTACACCGATAGCGGCCAGTATTTCCAATGGTTTGAACAGTTGGGAATACTCCTATTTCACAGCCAGTATTTCCAGTGGTTTTCAAACCATTGGGAATACTTCTATTTCACATAGTATTTCCAATGGTTTTCAAACTGTTGGGAGTCCTTTTATATACCAACGGTTCAAATAACCATTGGGAAACTATAGGATTACACTTCCTTTCCCAATGTTTGTACTAAAATTGTTGGTAATGGGATATCCCAATGCCTTACATTCCAAGGTTTTGCCAAACCATTGGTATATAGTATACCAACTGTTTGGCAGCCCTTACCAACGGTTTGAAACTATTTTTAATTCCTTCATTTCTAGTAGTTCCATCTGATATGCTGGTGTAGATATCGGTGCCGTCTTGGGGTACAAATCAATGTAAAATTCCACCTCTCTGCAAGGAGGTAGACCCGAAACATCATCATGGAAGACATATGCATAATGGTCCACCACTATAGGATAGCTCAGACTCTCCACATCAACCGATCTGAGGGTAAGGCTAGCTAACTAATGAGATATCGGCTGAACTATCCTCTGGGGAATTCCATAATGTGCTGCAAAGGCTCCCTTCTCCCTAATGAAGGAAAACCTAGTCCCCTCAATGTGGACACACCACACTTTGCACCTAATACAGTCTATCTGAGCATTGACTATAGATAACTAGTCCATACCCAATATGACGTCGTAAGGCCTCGACACCGCTACTAGGAGATCCCAGCCGATGCTCCCACCTATTAGAGTAAGCTCACACTGCTGACACCAGTTTGTAATCATCGAATCATCTATCACAGGAGTCTCTAGCTTTAATGATCAAGCCAACGGATCCACCGGATTCTCTGAGCTCCGAACTAAGGCAGTGGAAATCAAAGAATAATAGGAACCTGTGTCTATAAGTAATGCAGCTAAGGTGGAGTAGACACAAATCGTACCTTGTATCATATCCAAAGCGCCATGGTAGTAGGCCTTAGCTTTTTAGAGCTGAGCTTACCACAGTCCACCTGCTCTTTATGGTTGGGGAGGTCCACCTGGTGGTGGTGGTGGTAACATCTCGAATCGTCGCCCACCACCAACTGCATGGCCAGCTCCTCTTCCACGTCCACCTGCTCCCTGGGGACATCATTAGTTGAACCTCTGTCTCTGCCTAGGAGTTCCTTCAACCATCTTATGATCCTCTGTATGGTGGGTCGGGTAGTCACGAGCCATGTGACCCTGCTCACCGCATGTGTAACACTGCCTGTTTCTCGCATGACTGGCACTGTCTCTAGTGTCCCACATAGTCGACCCTGAATCCTGTGTTCGTCCACCTATAGGTCTGGTCCTCTTGGACCTCCAGGAAATCTATCATCTATCATATATAGAAAATCCACTACATTATTCCCGATGGTGGGTCTCATTGCTGGTGACTGCTCAGCAAGAAAACTCTACACTAAGAGAGCTCGCTCTAAAACCCCCACCTACGTCGGGGTGCTGAGAGAAGTCATTGAAGCCCTGATCTCCCACCTGAGTCCCTGATCGAAGGTCTGGGCCCTGAAGAATGGGTCTCATACCATATCAGTGGAGTAATGTGAGAGGTCGGTGAACCTCGTAGAGTATTGAGCCACAATCATGCTACCCTGCTACAGATAGAGAGGCTCTTGTATGCGCACTACGCATAGAGATGCAGGGATAAACTCTGCCTGAAACAGGATCTCAAAGTCTTCCCATAGAAGTGTCACCTCATCATGAACATGGAGCGTCAAGCTCCACCATCTTCCGGACACTTCCAGTAGAAGACTAGCAACAAGGATCACCATGAGATCAGCTGGTTTCCCTACTTGTCAGAAGACTCTCACCACAACCTCCAACCAATCCTCAGCCGCCAGTGCGTCTGTCTCACCCGTGAACCTAGGTGGCCTATAGTGCTGGAACTCATGCAACGTGCTCAAGCAGCGTGCACCCTCTACAACTGGGGCTGGCGGCATCGGTGGACCAATGGGTAATAGTACCACTGGTGCCTCCGCTGGTGCCTCTACTGATAAAAGGCCCCGCACTGAGGCCTCATCACTTGGTGATCAATCATTGCGTACTATATCCAGAACCCTAGCTGGCTATCTGCGTGGAGGAATCCTGAAAAGAAACAGGTGCACCACAGTCAATATGTTATACTTGGTGAGCTGACTCAAAGAGATCACAAAGAAAACTTTTCAAAAATACACTCGCAATCTGTGTTTTCATGCACTAAGTTAGAAATCAGAAGTCAGAGTCCTGGTGTATAGATACATCCGCCACCGCACCAACACTGGATTCCCTAAACTGATAACAACACTCACTACACTTTACACTGTTGTCGTTAAAAAGATCAGAGTTTAATTTTCTACAGTATAACTGACTCCTCTGATACCAATTTGTCACGACCCGTCCCCTGGGACCCGTGTAGTGACTACCCCATGCCCTCCTTCCATAGGCCTGGGGTTGGTGACTAGCACCCAAAGTTGTATTCTCTAAAAATCGATAAGTCATTGCCTTTATAACCTATAAAAAAATGCAACCAAGAACACAACAAGATATGAACACAAGTAAAATGTATATTATAAATATTGTTTACAATAAGAAAACGGGGCTAGAATACAATCTCAACTGGAAAGTACAATAAAACTGAAAAGTATAAGTAAACTGAAACATCCCCTATGAACTCCTGCCAAGACCCTACTTGAAGGGTAGGTACAACTCTAGAATGGTCATCTCTGTGGTACGCATCATCTAATGTACACCCCCGAGCTACCTCCAGTTCTGGTACTCTCGTCCTCCATCAGATTTTTCCGTCATCTGCACCAAACACAACAAGGTACGGGCGTATCCCGTGCAGGGGTGAGTATAATGATACTTAGTAAGGACCCAGAGACCCTTGATGTAACACCCGAGACTTTTATGTGAAATATTTTGTTTCTATGTTATATAAATCATCAAAGGAATCTTTTACTACACACAATACTATCTTTGCTTGCTTTACACGCAACCGCGGCCTTCCTCGATAGCTTGCGTCGTACGCAATACCGAGTTTCACTAAACAACGATATGCTATTAAAATATTATTAAAACTAGCCGTTATGAATAGTAATAACCACTTTTTGAAATTTTATAATTTTTATTATTCAAAATGTACTTTATTTTTGGATTTGGAAAATCGAAATTAGCCTAGGGTGAAATTTTGGTATTTTTCTGAAAACTTTCAATTTTTGATGAATAGTGAAACCACTAAGTGGTAATTAAAAAAACTGAATTTTTCATAAAACAAAATTTTACCGCTTCTGTGAGTGGAATTTTGAGAATCTGAGAGACATGGTTAATATCAAGGACTAAAATTTGGTTCAATGAGATGAAAATAATTTTTGGTGAATAGTAACTTTTTACTTTTATTTACCACGGTTAAAAGTAAATAGGGTAATTAAGGGTAAAAATGATATTATTATTACCCTAACACATGTCCTAATTCTATTGTAAAAGTTTAATTCGACTAAAAACAACCTTAGGAATAACATATGACCATTTAGGCCCACTTGGATTAGATTAGGACATTTATTATTAATTTGTTTAAAGAAGGGTTAAATAGTTAAAATCAAAGTTTAATAAGTAAATCATTTTTAATATGGGGTTATACATAAGATAAATTTGACTATAAATATTCATTAGAAATCTAAAAATATTTCCTACATAATGGTATTTTATTTGTAATTTTTAGATATTAAATAATTTAATTTATTTATGACAGAACGATGATGCAGTAATTATCTTATTAATGAAATATTGACATAAGTGATGTTATAAATACCCAAATAAATGTAATTCGAGACTTTTTATGAATTAAAATAATTATCTAGGTTACTATGACAAGTTAGTATTTATTTAATTAACTTGTTTTGAACTAATCATTCTGTTATTATTTTCACAAAAATCAATTACTAAATAGTGTCAAAATTGACCTAAAATAGTTTTTAAAACAAATATTATATTATTAATTGTTATTTTATTCCTAAAAATATAAGGTTTGGCCAAATTACATAGATAAGGTTATATATATTAATAATAAACAACTTGGGGTTCGTTTTGCTTGATATAGTAAGTTTATTAACTTTATAGTATAAGAATACAAGAAGACACGGTAAAAGTTAAATTATCTAACTTAAAGTTAAATCTAAATGATAAGGTTAAAATTGATACCTAAACTTGTCTAAATTCTATTGGATGAGAGGATTTAGACCCCTACCCACATTATCTTCTAAATATATCAATTTGGAGATATTAAAAACCGAATTTGACTTTATAATAAAATAATATTGTTTGTTATTCCAAAGGTGCCCCTCTCCTCCCTTATAAAAGGGCACCTCCTCCCTCTCATCCCCACACAAATTTGAGCCTTAAAGCTCGGCCAAAACCTGCCAATTTCATCTCTACACTTCCCTAGAAACATCCTAGAGGTTCTGGTCTTCTTCAAAGACCTATTTTAGTGCCCTAAAAGGAGGTCTCAAAGAAGCACTTCAAAGAAGAGGTAATGTCCGTTACCGATTCTTTCATATTTATTTCTTCTTCCACTTCTTCTTATTTATTTGTTTCACTATGAAGTAATAAAATCAGCATCACTCACATACTGATATTTTATTATAATTATGAAACAACCCTATTTCACCATCTATCCATCCTACGGAAAACGAAATCACCGCGCGTGCGTACGTACGGAATACCATCTCCACGCCGTGGTGTAATCTATTTTCCACCACCACCTTACTTGGATGGGTATAATTGTGTAAATAATGACTATATATGAATATTATAAAGTGATATTGATTCTGAAATAGTATACACACACTCCAATACAATTCCATGATCATAGGAACGATATCATCACTCGTGCCTACGTACGGATTACCGTCTCCACGGTGTGATGCGACTCGTTCTACATGATCTTCAATTCATAATGATTATATAAATGAATTTAATGAATGAATATGATATATATTACACTAATACCATTCTGGAAATGATGTATATATAACCTAAAGATAAGAATAAGAATTTATTCGACAAAACACGCATAAGAACAAAAAGTTATAAACACCCGAATAACAAGTGGCAATGAAATATTACTACTAAGAAGCTAAGACTATGACCATATATGATATCATAACAACAATTATGATTCTGGAATAAGTCAATAACATTATTTAAATCATTATATAGGAGGTTCAGGCACTTTCGAAGCAAATCAGACCTAAGGGAAGGGAAATATCACAATCTCATTTTTATCTGAGATTGTTTATAATTTGGTATTTACTGGGGTGTATTTTATCATCCACATCAATGTTTCCTCAATATGTAATATTTATATCCTTCTACAATAGTCTATATCCTATTTTACCCTTTGGTAAGTTTTTAGTAAAAGATACGAAAAGAATCATTTGTCATTTTTCGTATGAGGTACTTTTTGACTTTTCCGACAAAAGTACGAGAAGAATGTTTTTTTAACTTATATGGCATGAATGGATTTGGAAAACATTATTTCCAAGAAGCTTCCTTTACAAGTTTTCAAGTTTATTTGTAATCAACATCTTTTAGTTTAGAATTGAATGACATGTTAAGAAAGGAAAAGTGTTTTTGAAGTATAATGGATATTTTCCTCAAGAATAGAGTTCATGTGTTTTATCAAAATTATTTTCCATCTAAGATAATATAGGGTTATATTTATATCCCTATTATTACATTGATTTTATTATGTTGTGATGGAATTATTTTTATGAATTCCTTTATCTTATATGAATTGTTTTATGATGTCATGTTGTTTAAGAATCCCATTTTTATTAAATGGGTTATGCAATGATGTATGATTTATGATTTTGTGGCACACATAAGAATTGTATCATTATGATATAGGTGGGACCTATATCTCCCTCTAATGCATTGGGTAAAGATTTTATATCTCATGAGATATACATGGATGGAACGGTAGGTTATACCGGTTCAGTGAAACAGGACTGAAACGAGGAGTGAACTCGGTTCCGAAATGGACTTTGTCCACTAAGATAGTCTTGGCACTGAGTCTTGACTAATAAGAAATGTTTATCTATGATTATGTGTGTATGCCACAAAGTTTCATGTTTTAAGTTATGATTATTTAGATTCCATTTCACTACTATGATATATCCCATGATATGAAATTATCCTCTCTTTTGCAGGTTAAGATTTCCAAAAGTTATGTTCTTATGAATATGATGTGATTGATATTTCTTTTGTTTACCCTTACTGAGCATTTGAGCTCACCCTTTTGTATGTTTTCTTTCCCCAGGTCAGGAAGAAGGTTATTAAGTAAGATATGCCAAAAGGGACTATAGATATGATGAAATAAATTGGAGACAGTGTAGATGCTTTATAAACCAGTTGTTTATGTTTCCCAGTTTCTAAAGACACTATACCTATACGGTCCTTTCGTGATTTTGTTATATTATGTAATAAGTACACTTCAATTTTGAAGTATTAATAATGTATGTAAAGTATGGGTCGTTATAGTTGGTATCAGAGGAAAGGTATAGTCAACCTTTGGAAACTAGGATGTGAAAGCCTTAGTAAGAACCCTAAGGATAATTCTAAGCATAGAACACAATCTTAGTGTTTTAGAAATGGCCATGAATAACCTAGGATAAGATATTAAGTGTGAAATTTTAT
Organism: Viscum album; assembly: GCA_963277665.1. Taxonomy (NCBI): domain Eukaryota; kingdom Viridiplantae; phylum Streptophyta; class Magnoliopsida; order Santalales; family Viscaceae; genus Viscum; species Viscum album. Next base: position 650,567,894 of record OY728150.1, read on the forward strand.
TCTTGATTATGTGGTTTTCCTATTATAATTAGTGTTTCTCATACTATTCTTCTTGGTTTTAGTCAATGGCTGGAACCCGAAGGAACCGTGTTAATGCGGAATGCGACGAGCAATGCAATGGTTGTCCCTCTGAGCCACCAAACGTTATGGGAGATGGAATGAAAAATATTGTAGCCATGCTCACATAACTTTCTCAAGCTATGAATCATGCAGGACTTCCAAGTGAGCAAAGGAAGGAGCAACATTCTGTTGAATCCTTCATGAGACAGCGTTCTCCTTCATTCAGCGGGTCTACTGATCCATTAGTTACTGAACAATGGATTAGTACTACTAAAAAGATATTTTCAGTTCTTCAATGTTCTGAGCATGATAAAGTCATCTTAATAGTGTATCGTTTGGAAGGTGATGCTGATCAATGGTGGAATCTTATTAAGAATACGAGGCAAAGGGATGAAATTAAGTCCACGGAATGGGATGAGTTCAAGAACTTATTTGTCAATAAGTACTTCCCTCATATTCTCCGAACAAAGATGGAGAAAGAGTTTCTTGAACTGAAGCAAAAGAATGATGAATCTATTGGTACCTATGAAGCAAATTTTACAAGACTTGCAAGGTACGCTTCTGGTATTATTATCCAACCTGAGAGTAAGATCGATCGATTCTTTAGTGGCTTAAAACCAAGTCTTCGAAGGGCCTTAGCCATAAGGTACTTCAATATCTATGAGGAAATCGTTCGATGTGCTCTCAAAGTTGAGATGGAGATTGGAGTAACCCATCAGTCATATGGGTTTGATAAGAAGAGGAAAATGGAATTCAAAGGAAAATCTAAAGAGCACACTAAAAAGAAGATGAGCTTTCCCTTATGCTCAAAGTGTGGAAAGAAACATGTAGGGAGTTGTCTTAAAGGGATAAGTAAATGTTTCAAATGTGGAAAGGAAGGTCATCGGGCATTTTAATGCCGCAATGATGGGAAGAAGATGTCTAATGATGAAAACAAAGGAAGGGATACACAGAATGAACCTACTACACTTCAATGTTTCAAGTGCAAATATATGGGGCATTATGCCAATAAATGCCCTAATCCAAGGGTTGATGATGATGGACGACGTCAACAAACTGTTAAGGCTAAAGACAAAGGAAAGTCACAAGCAATTTCTATTAGCGATGTGGAGTATGATAATGATGTGGTGAAAGGTACACTTACCATCCACTCTAAAGTAGCAAATGTTTTATTTGATTCTAGATCCACCCACTATTTTATTTATGAAGAATTTTCTAAGGGTATCACCGTATTACCTCAACAATTAGATGTTGAGTTAGCTGTGACAACACCTAATGGCACAACAGTCACATCAAAAGTTTATAATTCTTCTCCGATCGAAGTTTGTGGGAAAGTGCTTCCTGCAAATCTTGTGATCCTTCATATAGAGGAATTTGATGTGATTCTTGGAATGGATTGGATTTCTTTATATGGAGCTCATATCAATTGCCAAAATAAAGGGAAGTCACATTTCATATTCCAGATCAATCTATGATCGTCTATCAATGCAAGGATGAACATAACCTTCCAGTGGAAATTCCTTCTACCTTATGGGTCTTGATTCCACTAAATGAAGGTTATTTTTCTCAAATGGTTGGTGAGAAACTCACGATTAAGAATATTCCCATTGTACGGGAGTTTGATGATGTCTTTCCGGAGGAATTACCGGGTCTTCCACCAAATCGTGAAGTTAAGTTTTCAATAGAACTCATACCGGGTGCTTTGCCTATTTCAAAGACACCTTATAGAATGGCCCCAATTGAGTTGCAGGAATTGAAGAAGCAACTCCAAGAGAATCTTGATAAGGGATTCATACGCCCTAGTGCATCACCTTGGGGAGCACCTGTTCTATTAGTTAAGATGAAAGATGGATCAATGATACTCTGCATTGATTATCGAGAACGTAACAAGATCACTATCAAGAAAAAATATCCTCTCCTACACATTGATGAATTATTTGACCAACTACGCGGAGCTCAATACTTTTCCATGATTGAGCTTCGTTCAGGGTATCATCAATTAAGGGTCAAAAGGGAGGATATACCAAAGACGACATTCCGTACAAGGTATGGACACTATGAATTTATAGTGATGCCATTTGGTCTTACTAATGCCCCTGCTATCTTCATGGATCTGATGAATAGAGTCTTTAGAGACTACCTTGATCAATTTTTGGTAGTCTTTATAGACGATATTCTTTTCTATTCAAAGAGAAAGGAATAACATAAAGATCACTTGAGAATTATAATGAAGACCCTGATAAAGGAGAAGCATTATTCCAAATTTACCAAGTGTGAATTTTGGCTTCAAAAAGTTTCATTTTTGGGTCACATAATCTCAAAAGAGGGGTATCTGTGGATCCAGAAAAAATAGAGGTTATCGAAAGATGGTCGAGACCAACAACAGTAACTAAGATCCAAAGTTTTCTTGGTTTGACTAGATATTATCGACGTTTTGTGAAAGATTTTTTACGATTATCTAATTCACTCACCAAGCTGACTCGGAAAGGAGTTAAGTTTGTCTGGATGGAGGAATGTGAAGAGAATTTCAAGGAGTTGAAAAGAAGGTTATCCAGTGCACCTGTGCTCACACTGCCTTGTAGTGTAGAAAGGTTTGTGATATATAGTGATGCATCCAAGAAGGGATTGGGGTGTCTTCTTATGAAAAATGATATGGTGATAGCTTATGCCTCACGACAGTTGAAAATCCATTAGCAAAATTACCCAACATATGATTTGGGGTTAGCTGCGGTAATCTTTGCATTAAAGATTTGGAGGCATTATCTTTATGGTGAAAGGTGTGATATTTATACTGATCATAAAAGTTTAAAGTATATTTTCACACAAAAGGAGGTGAATATGCATCAAAGAAGATGGTTGGAGTTTATTAAGGATTATGACTGCTCAATCCATTATCACCCTGGGAAAGCAAACAAGGTGGTAGATGCATTAAGTCGACAAGACCATGCCAGTTTATCCTTGACGAGGATCACAAAAGATCCAATATTTATGGATTTACAACGGATCGATCTTGGAATTATAATAGAAGGGGAAAAATCTTATCTTTCTCAAATTAATGTTCAACCATCTATACATGTGGAGATTAAAGAGGCACAGAAAGAAGATTTCAAGTTACAAAAGAAGGTGAGAAATATTCCTGAATTCAGCCTTGATTGTGATGGGATAATAAAGTTCTGGAATCAGGTTTGTGTTCCTCCCATCCCCGAATTAAAGAAGGAGCTGCTGGATGAGGCTCATGGTTCTTCATTCTCTATTCATCCTGGAAGCACGAAGATGTATAGGGACCTGAAAGAGTACTTCTGGTGGGATGGCATGAAAAGAGATGTTGCTAAATATGTCTCTCGATGCTTGGTTTTTCAGCAAGTTAATGTTTAGAGACAGAAGTCTAAGGGGATGTTACAACCATTAACCATACCCGAATGGAAATGGGAAAACATCACTATGGACTTTGTCACATGATTTCCTAAAACATCCAAAGACAATAATGCTATCTGGGTCATAGTTGATCATCTTATAAAGTCGGCACACTTCATCGCTATTAGAGAGGATTTCTCTCTGGATCAGCTTTCCAGGATATATATGAAGGAAGTGGTAAGATTGTATGTAGTACCACTTTCTATTATATCTGACTGGAATCCAAGATTTACCTTGGAGTTCTGGCGAAGTCTTCAGCATACTCTGGATACAGAGTTGAGTTTCAGCACTGCTTATCATCCTCAGACAGACGATCAGTCTGAGAGAACAATTCAAACTCTAGAAGATATGTTGAGAGCATGCTCTATAGATTTCAAAGGTGGTTGGGATCAACACATACCTTTGGTGGAATTTTCTTATAATAATAACTTTCACTTCAGTATTCAGATGGCTCCTTATGAAGCTCTCTAGGGAAAGAAATGCGGGAATCCAACTTGCTGGGATGAAGTTGGGGAAAGAAAGCTATTAAGACCTGATCTCATTGATGAAATGGCAGAAAAGGTCAGATCTATTCAACAACACATAAGAGCAGCTCAGAGTCGACGAAAAAGTTATGCCGACAACCGAAGAAAAGACCTAGAGTTTTGAAGTAGGTGATAAAGTGTTCTTATGAATATCTCCCTGGGAGAGAGTCATCAGATTTGGAAAGAAGGGGAAGTTGAGCCCTAGATATATCGGTCCTTTCGAAATACTGGATCATGTTGGGAAGGTAGCTTACCGATTGGCGCTTCCACCGAATCTCTCTCAAGTTCACGATGTGTTCCATGTATCTCTCCTGAGAAAGTACATACCTGATCCTTCACATCTACTTAGCTCAGAAGTTGTACCGCTGGAGCAAGATCTTTCTTATGAAGAACAGCCGATAGAGATTCTGGATCGTAGTGAAAAATTCCTACGAAGAAAGACCACTCGATCGGTGAAAGTTTTATGGAGGAAATAGAAATTATAAGATGCTATATGGGAGCTTGATGATATGATGAGGGAGAGGTATCCTCATCTATTTGTTACAAAGTGATGAATTTCGAGGGTGAAATTCATTTTAAGGGGGGTAGAATGTAACACCCGAGACTTTTATGTGAAATATTTTGTTTTTATGTTATATAAATCATCAATGGAATATTTTGCTACACACAACACTATCTTGGCTTGCTTTACACGCAACCACGACCTTCCTCAATAGCTTGCGTCGTACGCAATATCGAGTTTCACTAAACAATTATATGCTATTAAAATATTATTAAAACTAGCCGTTATGAATAGTAATAACCACTTTTTGAAATTTTATAATTTTCTTTTTCAAAATGGACTTCATTTTTGGATTCAGAATATCGAAATTAGCCTAGGGTGAAATTTTGGTATTTTTCTGAAAACTTTCAATTTTTGATGAATAGTGAAACCACTAAGTGGTAGTTAAAAAAACTGAATTCTTCATAAAACATAATTTTACCGCTTCTGTGAGTGGAATTTCGAAAATCCGAGAGACACAGTTAATATCAAGGACTAAAATGTGGTTCAATGAGATGAAAATAGTTTTTGGTGAATAGTAACTTTTTACTTTTATTTACCACGGTTAAAAGTAAATAGGGTAATTAAGGGTAAAAATGATATTATTATTACCTTAACACATGTCCTAATTCTATTGTAGAAGTGTAATTCGACCAAAAACAACCTTAGGAAAAACATATGACCATTTAGGCCCACTTGGATTAGATTAGGACATTTATTATTAATTTATTTAAAGAAGGGTTTAATAGTTAAAATCAAAGTTTAATAAGTAAATCATATTTAATATGGGGTTATACATAAGATTAATTCGACTATAAATATTAATTAAAAAGCTAAAAATATTTCCTACATAATGGTATTTTATTTGTAATTTTTAGACATTAAATAATTTAATTTATTTATGACACAACGATGATGCAGTAATTATCTTATTAATGAAACATTGACATAATTGATGTTATAAATACCCAAATAAATGTAATTAGATACTTTTTATGAATTACACTACTTTTATAGGTTAATATGACATTTTAGTATTGATTTAATTTACTTGGTTAGAACTAATCATTCTGTTATGATTTTCACATAAATCAATTACTAAATAGTGTCAAAATTGACATAAAATAGTTTTTAAAACAAATATTATATTATTAATTGTTATTTTATTCCTAAAAATCTAAGTTTTGGCCATATGACAAAGATGAGGTTATATATATTAATAATAAACAACTTGGGGTTCGTTTTTCTTGATATAGTATGTTTATTAACCTTATAGTATAAGAAAACAAGAAGACACGGTAAAAGTTAAATTGTCTAACTTAAAGTTAAATCTAAATGATAAGGTTAAAATTGATACCTAAACTTGCCTAAATTCTATTGGATGAGAGGATTTCGATACCTACCCACCTTAGCTTCGAAATATATCAATTTGGAGCTATTAAAAACCGAATTTTACTTTATAATAAAATAATATTTGTAGTTATTCCAAAGGTGCCCCTCTCCTCCCTTATAAAAGGGAACCTCCTCTCTCTCCTCCTCACACCAATTTGAGCCTTCAAGCTCGGCCAACACCTACCAATTTATTCTCTCCACTTCCCTAGAAACATCCTAGAGGTTTTGGTCTTCTTCAAAGACCAATTTTAGTTCCCTAAAAGGAGGTCTCAAAGAAGCACTTCAAAGAAGAGGTAATGTCTGTTACCGATTCTTTCATCTTTATTTCTTCTTCCACTTCTTCTTATTTAGTTTTTTAATTATGAAGTAATAACATCAGTATCACTCACATAATGATATGTTATTATAGGTATGAAACAACCCTATTTCACCATCTATCCATCCTACGGAAAATGAAATCACCGCGCGTGTGTACGTACGGAATACCGTCTCCACGCCGTGGTGTAATCTATTTTCCACCACCACCTTACTTGGATGGGTATAATGGTGTAAATAATGACTATATATGACTATTATAAATTTATATTGATTTCGAAATAGTATACATACACTCCAATACAATTCCATGATCATAGGAACGATATCATCACTCTTGCGTACGTACGGAATACCGTCTCCACGATGTGATGCGACTCGTTCTACATGATCTTCATTTCATAATGATTATATAAATGAATTAATATGGTATATATTACACTAATACCATTCTGGAAATGAGGTATCTATAACCTAAAGATAAGAATAAGAATTTTTTCGACAAAACACGCATAAGAACAAAAAGATATAAACACCTGAATAACAAGTGGCAATGAAATATTACTACTAAGAAGCTAAGAATATGACCATATATGATATCATAACAATAATTATGATTCTGGAATAAGTCAATAACATTATTTAAATCATTATACAGGAGGTTTGGACACTTTCGAAGCAAATCGGACCTAAGGTAAGGGAAATATCACAATCTCATTTTTATCCGAGATTGTTTATACTTTGGTATTTACTGGGTTGTATTTTATCATCCACATCCATGTTTCTTTGATATGTAAAATTTATATCCTTCTACAATATTTTATAACCAATTTTACCCTTCGGTGAGTTTTTAGTAAATGATATGAAAGGAATCTTTTGTCGTTTTTCGTACGAGGTACTTTTTGACTTTTCCGACAAAAGTACGAGAAGAATGTTTTTTTAACTTATACGGCATGAATGGATTTTGAAAAAATTATTTCCAAGAAGCTTCCTTTAAAAGTTTTCAAGTTTATTATTAATCAACTTCTTTTAGTTTAGAATTTAATGACATGTTAAGAAAGGAAAAGTGTTTTTCAAGTAGAAAGGATATTTTCCTCAAGAATAGAGTTCAAGTGTTTTATCAAAATTATTTTCCATCTAAGATAATATAGGGTTCCATTTATATCCCTATTATTACATTGATTTGATTATGTTGTGATGGAATAATTTTTATGAATTCCTTTATCTTATATGAATTGTTTTATGATGTCATGTTGTTTAAGAATCCCATTTTTATTACATGGGTTATGCAATGATGTATGATTTATGATTTTGTGGCACACATAAAAATGGTATCATTATGAGATGGGTGGGACCTATATCTCCCTCCAATGCATTGGGTAAATATTTTTTATCTCATGAGATAGACATGGTTGGAACGGCAGGTTATACCGGTTCAGTGAAACAGGACTGAAACGAGGAGTGAACTCGGTTCAGAAATGGACATTGTCCACTAAGATAGTCTTGGCAATGAGTCTTGACTAATAAGATATGATTCTATATGATTATGTGTGTATGCCACAAAGTTTCATGTTTTAATTTATGATTATTGGGATTCCATTTCACTACTATGATTTATCCCATGTTATGAAATTATGCTCTCTTTTGCAGGTTAAGATCTCCAAAATTTATGTTCTTATGAATATGATGTGATTGATATTTCTTTTGTTTACCCTTACTGAGAATTTGAGCTCACCCTTTTGTATGTTTTCTTTCCCCAGGTCAGGAAGAAGGTTATTAAGTAATATATGCCAAAAGGGACTATAGATATGATGAAATAAATGGGAGAGAGTGTAGATGCTTTATGAACCAGTTGTTTATGTTTCCCAGTTTCTAAAGACACTATACCTATACGGTCCTTTCATGGTTTTGTTATATGATGTAATAAGTATGCTTCAATTTTGAATTATTAACAATGTATGTAAAGTATGGGTCGTTATACTTGAAGGTCTCAAAAAACCCACAAAGTATAAACCACAAAGCATGGAAACATCTGACAACCTTACTTACGTATATTCCCATACATATTTCTATGTAATCAAGTATACCCATCTCATTCATGCGAAACACTAGGCCCAACTCTTAACAAAATTAAAACCATTCCATGTAGGAAAGAATACCATGAAGGTAAAACCATAAGGGTAAGTACCAAAAAGGTAATTCCACACAGAAGAATATCGTGAGGGTATCACCACGAAGTTATGTACCACAAAGGTATGCTGCACCGAAGAATACCACAAAGGTGTCACCAAGAAGGTTAGTACCAAAAAGGTACGCCACACAGAAGAATATCACAAAGGTATTACCATGAAGGTAAGGACTCAGCTCACACCAGATATAACTTAGGTACGATAGCAAAGATGATTATATGTAACTACTGAATCATCTTACTCTGTTAAGAGGTAGATCCACATAGGATCCTAAATCATCAGACCCACAAAGGATCCTAGTACAACAGACCCACGTAGGATCCTAGTAAATCAGACCCACATAGAATCCTAGTGTAGTCCCACATGGATTCCTAGAGTGGATCTATGTGGGATCCTCAAACATAGACCCACGTAGGATCCCAATGCACATACACACATATGATCCCTTTCTCATGTTACAGACAGCCACAGAGCACCCACACAAAGCTTTCTTGATTTCAAAAGGGTCCACTCTACAATCCATAGTTCGATACTACAAATACCACTAAGTCCCACAAAGATGAATCCCAAAGTACCACCATGTGATAGGGTTCTCAATGCAATAGATGGTGCGTCAATCGGACGTCTGATCTGTAAGTTATTAGCTTTTTAGTCCTGAGGGACCGGTTGGATTCGTGTCTGATCCAACATGGCCATACCCCAAAATTATCCAATATTAAAGTGGGTTATACCAAAAGGTCCTTCTAAATCCAAGGATTTTGGTGCCCTAGAAGGTTTGTCAAACAGAGGCTCATAGGTCAAGTTATAGCTAAAAGAGTGGAAAGAGGTCGAAGCTAGTTCAGGTCCGGTCTGACCCGGTCAAACTGACCAGGCCCGACCTGGCCTGGGCCGACCCCACCCGGTTCGGGTTGACATGGGTCTGGCCTTGGGTAAGAACCAGCATCCTGGCATGGCATGGTAATGTGCCCTGCCATAACCGGTGGCCGACAGTGAGCCGACCACCCTCCCTTTGTCGTCGTGGCTTCTGCACGCCCGGCGGCGCGGACGCGCGCTGCTGCCTCCCCTTCGCACGGCCAGGCACCGATGATCACTGCCCTTACTATGAAGTGGCCCTTCTCCAGAGGTACGGTCATGCCTCTGCCTTCATCATGGCCGGCCGAAGTGCTATCCACCGCTTCTGGGCCCCACCATTGTCGATCATCGGCACGGTCGCCGATGACGTTCTTCAGGTCACCGACTGTGCCCCGATGGCCCGATATTCATTCCGAAAATTCCCAAACTCATCTCGGGACGTCGTCAATGATTCAAGACCACAAAATATTTACATAGGTTGCAGAAAGGTCAAGCCTTGTTTGTTTGGCCCACACCCTCCACGTTTGAATTGTAACAAGCGACTTAAATGTTCTTGAATCCTGAAGAATGACAAGAATAGGTTAAAGGGGTATAAAACAACAATAAACCCTACCTCGATTATTTGTTGGAGGTTTCTTGAGAAGAAGTCAGTGAAGGTGATGAGGGTGCCAATGATTGTTGCTTCCGCAACACACTTTCGAAGTCGGGCTCCTACATCGTCCTCTTTCTTGATTCTGAAGTATGTTCTTCATTGGAGAGGACATTCTTCGTTGGAGAGGGAGTTATTCATTGGAGAAAGAGTTTATCCAAAGTTCTCTCCAGGACACCCTTTCACCAATGATTTCCCCCAAGAAATGAGAATCCAACAAATTAAAATAGGTTTATCAATTTAATTTATGTTGGTATAATTAAATTTGGCACAATTAATTGGGAAAATTAATTGTATTGCGTTGTCAAAATTAAATGGGAGGATTCTAAAGGACTTCCCCACATTAAAGAGGAGTTCGTGTGGTCCCGACCACTAGAATTAAAAATGCGGGTTTTCAAGTTCGAGTTGTCCCCACCCCCATAACTCAAAAGGAGGGGTTTCAAAAGAAAAATAAAATGTTAAATATTTTATTTTTCTTCTTTCTCCACAAAAACGTGAAAAATTATCTTCCAACCTCGACCTACTATGGTCGAGATGAAGCTATATTTAAGAGAATACTGGAACTGCGAGTGTAACGGTGTCCTTAGATTTCAATTCCTAACACCACTTCAAATGTTACAAAAACACGCTCGCATGTTTTCTAAATATACCTAAAAAAGTTCAGAAATTCATTCTGGGCACTCCGAGCCTCAGAATCACTTGCTGTAAATTTTCACAGACTCATAAAATTCCCATATAATTAAAATATATTACATGGAATTTCTGGGTCTTTATAGGATATTACATTCTTCCCCATAAAATAAATTATCTTCTTATAATCAGAACTTTTTCTTGGTAAAAAAGGGTTCAAAATTTAAAAAACCCATTTTTGGAAGCCCACATAACAAAAAGGGTTAATAAAAATTCTTCTTGAAAAGAGATAATGGTTTTTACAATGGTATCATAGAATAACACATAACATAGTTTACATATAGAATAACTTTTTGGGAAATTAAAACATGGTTATAAAAGTGAAAACATACACTCAAATACAGATGGAGAGTGATAAAAAAACATGATTTTGAGAAATTTAATGACCATAATTCCACAAATCTATGATAGGTGAAAATAAAATTCACTCATCAGAAATGAAGGTAAATTTATAACATATTATTTTAGGATCCTTTTATTAATGTTGAATAATTTTCATTAGAAGATATACATACTCTATTTTATTCTATTTCATCAGAAAAATATCATCCTTTGGTTGTGCCATGATCAATTGTAACTTTATCTCTTACTCTATGATATAAATGTTTCATGTATGTATCAATAACCGATAAGAATGTTCAGTAAGTAATGATATATTATTCCTTCAATTTCATGCTATTATACAAAATGTCTAGCATAGGTTATCCAATATGCATAAATATTAATATGGTGAAATAATACATTAATCTCTAAAACCTCATCCAAAGATCAACATAAATGATTTAATAAATGGTTACTAAATTTAAAATTTATAAATAAAGTTAGTAAATTTCCAAAAAAAATTCTCAACATTAATCCCCCAAATCTTATAAAGTAGATCTTAATTTCCACATAGCAAAAATTTGAATACCTTATTCATATATATTCTTGAAACATGGTAATAACCATAATTACGAGAAAACATTAATTAATATATGTATACTTTCTCATTCCTTGAGTAGAACCACAAATTAGTGAATATATTCAATGAATATAATAACATAATAAACTCTATCAATGATGACATAATCTAATTTATCCACAAATCATTAATCAGTTACAAGGTCATTAATACTATAAAATATAATTTATCCATATCCATCATCTATTTATTCCAAAATAATTATCTCAACATCAGGATCAATTTAAATAAAATTTTCCTTTAGTCATGTGTTTTCTATAAAATATCACTGTATCATTCAATCAATTTTATAGGTCATTATTACCATTCAAAATATTATTTATAATCCTTAATAAAAAACCTATAATGAACAATCCAAAAATATTTCATAAATATTGAGTTTCAATACATAAGCACTTCAATAATTATACTTCATTATTAATCAATTAACCGGGATTCATAAGCTTATTCCTTAATAACTCTTTCCATTCATAAGTCATTTGTAGTCTCTTAATCATAAATAAAAAATAGAACTTGTACCAAATTAATGATCATCTTATTTATCTTTCAATTAAATACATTTATTTGTATAATTCCCATAATTCCCACATTTATAATATTCAACAATTGATGATGCCTTAGGTAAACAATTATTCTCATATATTGTGTTAAATGAATTTTTCATTTTTATTTATAATACATTTACTCCATTCCTTTATTCTCTATACATAAATCATCTTCTCATTCATTTGAGACATTAACTTAAGCATTTATTCCAACATTATTGAAATATAGAAAACTAAACCTTCTTTACTACAGGTTTTACACCACCAAAACACTCAAAGAACAGTATGATTTTCTTCTTTGGCGATCCTAAGAGTTGGATAAGGTGCAAATTGGTAATCATATATGATGATAACTGATTAAGAAAAATCCCAATATCCATTACTCCACTCATCATCCCATTTAGTTTATCATCAAAATATTTTATGATACATTCAACATTAACCCAGTATTTTAAGGATCCCACCATTTTCTAATACCAAAAATCACAGTCTGAGAAACAATATTCATATTTTAAAACCACATAAATAATGAAAAATCATTTAAAGGATGACTAAATCATGAAATTATTTTTCAATTTAAGAAACCTTAGGCTTAACCTAGGACATACATAGTCATTATTCAAATCCTTTACGATGGTTCATAAAAGGTTTGTGAATTTACAAAGCATATCCCCTAGGAGTGTCAAAATGGGTGTGGTGTAAATCCCATTTTCATGTAATAGGTAACACTGACACCCTTTTTAGAGTTTTTAACCCTAGGTAAATCTATTCCCAAACCATTTCCACTTGTAGCATCCAAAAAGGGATGTATTTCTAGGAAACAAATTGCTATATTTTTTACCTATATTCCTAGATATTTTCTTATAGTTATAATATCCTTAGACATATATTTAGACATAACCCTTGACATATACTTAGACATATCCCTATGTATCTCACTATATTTCTCTCATCTTATTTTCTAAAGTTTAACTAAACATTTTCTCTGATACTAACTATAGTGACACAAAATTCTCATACATAGATATCCAATCTTAATAGATGAATATTTATTACATTCCCAAACAAATAACTAATTACTATATCTATTTAGTTCGTTTGGATACTAGGTACATAATCTTGTTATTTAGTGAAAGGCCATCAACATCTCCCATAAATATCTTCACCTTTTTTTATATAAAAAAACTATACTTAAAACATTTATTTATAAATTGGCTAAGGAAACAAAAAAAGGGTAACCTTAGATGCTAGGTAATGGTAAACATGGGAAATAGGAAAACATACCATGAGCATAAGGGTGTGAGAAAATGAACATAATATATGAAAACCATACCATACATATCAAAGATCAAAATCTTATGTAATTTTATAAATATTGGAAGTTCCTAAGACATACATAATAATGTAGTAAAATAACATGATCCATGATAACATAACATTATCATGAAATTTAGATTTTAGCATACATATAATATTATAACATTATGAACATTTATAAATAGAGACTAGTACACTAATTAAGTTAAGGACTTGAAATTTGGCCCTCCCATAATCATATATACATGAAATATTTCCATGCATAACATTATGAACATAAAATCCAAATCCTTACATAAAAATATGAACATGTAGTCAGGTTCAGGAATAACATTATGTTCATTCCATCAGGTTCAAGAATAACATCGTGAACAAGCAATTAGGTTCATGCATATCATTTTTACTCATGAGTTATCTATATTTACCCAATGTATTAGAGAGATAAATAGGTCCCTCCAGTCACATAATCCATATATATGCATGTCAAAATATCATATAATTATTCATCATATCAGAACCTATGAAAATGGATTTGGTTAATAAATATTTCTTTATAGTATAACCCATGGCAAGAAAAGGGTTTCATAAAAATATTTTCATCAGAATCATAAACCATATAAATAAATAATAATGATAGCATCATTGGATCATATCTATAGTAAATATTCAATTAATATCAATGGATGTCATCTTAATTGAAAAATGATTTTGAAAATTTAGTTATAACATTTATTAAGAAAAATATACATTACACTTTGAAAAAAAAGTTTTAAAACATAAAATATTTTAAAAATCATTTTCTTTGAAAATATACGTGTAAAATTATAAATTAATCTTTGAAACATTGATTGTTTAGGATGGAGGAAAGTTCCATACACGTTAAAACAAATATTTCTTTAACATTTTAAGAAAAATCCAAATAAGACTTATTTTGAAAATGACATGAATCTTCCTTTTAAAAAACATTGTAAAAATAAAAACATCAGTAAAAGTTCATTAAAAAATACATTGGGTAATGTTTAAACATTTTTTAATTTTTTTAGAAAATATTTATATTTACTAAAAAGTGTTTTCAACTGTAAAGTGAAACAAATTTAATTTTTCTTAAAAACATTATTTTTGAACTCTTGAGTAAATAAAAAGAGGAAAATTATGATAAAAAATTTATTATCGTAAAATAAACAAAGGATAATACATTTAATGAATTTATATAAAAATTCATTGTAATATTACATCATCTAATGCATAAACATAAACAAGCCCTATAAATAATGAGATTGTATCATAAAACCACTACCACTTCAGTTACATTATATCATAATTCCCTTGAAATAATAATAATAAATGAAACTTAAAATATAATGATAAAAAATATATACATGATATTACAAGTAAAATGGGATATATCTACACCTCATAAAATAATATATATTCATAACATAACATATGTCTTATAGAACGAAAATTGAGAAAAAAATATCTTACAACTTTTGTAGCTTTTGAACCGTAATACCCCTAAAATATAGATACTAAAATGTAAATGTAAATATTAATAATTTTCTATAAATTAATCATAAAATACATTCATGTTATGTATATATACCATATAAAATAAATATGTGGTCACTATGGGATGTGTCTCACAAATGTAAAAAGTGAGATGAAAATTATTTACCTTAGGTATTGACATACTTCATAGACATTTAAACCTACTATATTTAAATATAATTTTATTATATATATATATATATATTAAAGAACCATAATTATATATGTCATGCCATATATTATTTACTTATGAACTTTTATTACTAGTTTATTAACAATTTCTTGCTAAAACCACATTATGTGTAATAACTACTTTATTTTTCTTGTTTGTTTTGACTTATTATTTTTTGTACTCTTACATAAATCAAGGTTATATCATATACATAATTTTAACCATGATATAAATATCCTATAAATATTTTGTATATGTGTTTTTATATTAATACATAAAATTTAGAGGTAGTAAATGAAATACACCATTCATGCAGAAGGTATGTTGTACGTACGATTGAACACTGTTTCCATTTTCTAGACTAACAAAAATAAAGGATGTAAAATGATATATTAGAAATCCAGAATAATTTTTATTTCATAGATATCAAATATTTTTATTTAATCCTATACTTATTATCTTCCATGTAAATCGTATGTGAAGAATGAATCACATCACTTCACGGGGCAGTAGTCCACCGTACGCATGATCGACGTTACTGTATTCCCACAGAATTGAAGGTAAGAGGGTATATTTGATAACATACATCAAAAAATAAAATTATGTTTTAAATATAAGGTATATAAATTTAATATTTCATTTTTACCATAAAATTAAAACAAAATTAAAAAAATCACATCACATTGGTTCGTGAGGCA
Organism: Viscum album; assembly: GCA_963277665.1. Lineage (NCBI taxonomy): Eukaryota > Viridiplantae > Streptophyta > Magnoliopsida > Santalales > Viscaceae > Viscum > Viscum album. The sequence goes on from OY728150.1 coordinate 650,583,761, forward strand.
GAAGTCCTTCGTACACACGATCCACGTTACAGTTTTCCAATGGGCTGGTTGGTAAGAATATAGATGTGGTGTAATAATTATAGTGGTAAAAGAATATCATAAATCTAATATATAAACATTAAATAAATTATTAAATCTATTCTTTATAGGTGGTGATGAAAAAACGAATAACATTGGTTCGCGAGGATGCAGTCCTCCGTACACATGGTTGATGATTTTTTGTACCATTTGATCGAAGTGGAGATGGATATAGGCTATAAAATTAATGTAATAAAATATTATTATATATTATATACAATTTGTTTTACTTTATCATATTTTTAAAATATTTTATGGCGTTATAAGAATATGTAAAAGAAACAATTATATCTAAAAACATTAAATGTTTTTCAGAGAACCTTATTTGGTTTAACCAAAATCCTTATAAGATTGGATTTATAATCTAAAAAGGACTATAATATGTGGGTGGTATTTAAGGAATAAATTAGGGTAGTTATTTTATGAAAAAATGGTTTTGGGAGTGTGAAGAGGAGAGGAGAGTGGGTGACCTTTAATAAGTGAGGTGAGCGACACACATATAATTTTTGAAAATAAAAAGGTGTAAACACATTTTTCACTTGAAAAAGGATAAAAAATAGGACATTATAAAAACTTAAAGGTTAAAATGTCTAAATAAAAACATAAAATGGGTTTTGGAAAAGTTTATAGGTTATTTTACCTTTTATATTTTTAGTTTAACACCCGATAAACCCATTTTCACCTTAATAGCAATAATAATTTTTTTAATATTTTTATTATTTATTATGGTAAAAAATTAATATAGACTTATTATATAATTTAATTTTTTATTATTCCAAATATAGAATCCATTTTTCCAAATTACAGTCACTAAAGTTGAAATTTTAAATTTAATATTAATCCCAAACACAAAATGAAAAACGATTTTTCAAAGACAAAAATTTAAACATTGAAATGGTATTTATATTAAAATTATATATGAAAATTTTTAAAATGATATAAATCGGATTAATAAACATATTATTGAACTAATTTTACTTTTAAAACCATCTAGAAATTATTTTAATATTTAAATTTTTTAAATGAAATGACAATTCTTAATAAAAATTAGTAATTTTCATTATTTATCAAAAAAAATTATCATTTCAGAAAATTCTCAAAAATTCTTGCTAAGATAATTTTTAAATTATGATTTAAAATTTTAATTTTATTTTCTAAAATATTTTTTTTATGTGAGAGAAATTAATTTTAAAGAAATGTTCATAAAAGAAGAAAAACTACTTTTTAGAAAAGTAAATTTTTTAAAGTGTAAAATCAGATTTGTTCAGAGATGTTGTATGGAAATCACATAAGATAAATTTTAAAGAATTTATTGAATAAATAATTTATAAATTATGTAAATATAATTCACCCAATTTTTTAAATTTATCTCTATAAAAAATATTTGTGTGCATAAAAATAGTTTTTCAGAAAAATATTTCCTTTATTTTCAAATGGTTTTTATTTTCATTTATAATTAATTAGTCATCAAATAATTCATTACATGTATATATGTAAACTATTTATTTTCATAATTTAGTTGATCATATTAATACCCAATATTCCATTGGCTTTGTTTTGACTATCATATTTAATACTAATATTTTAATAGTATGTCATGTTTCATTAATACTCGGTGTTTCATGCAACAACAAAAAAAAATCGGTGTTGTATGTGACATGAGTTAAAATAGATGCTGAGTATAAGTCCCCAGCTTTAAACATTACTTAATCTTGAGTTAATTTAAGAATACACATTGAGGATCTTTACAAGGTTAGAGTTTTAGAGAATTAGATCATAAATCATGCATTACATTCCATATTTAAACAAAGTGGTTACATTAAAGATAGTACTCCATTTCCCATGAACGGAAACATATTTAAAATAAAACATGGATTCTTTCTTGAAACTTCCTTGACACTATCATCACATCATGTACCTTTCCCTTGACCTGTGAAAAACATTTCAAAAACTTGGGATGAGCATAAAATGCTCAGTAAGGGATATAAAAGTACGAAATGAAAACATTAGTCCATGTATGAAATCATACTTTACTCATAAAACATAAGCATTTTAACATACTTCATCAAATCATGAATAAATCATAGAAATCATAAGACATAAAGGTAACTTGAGGAATTCATAACATTCTTACATAGGGAGTAACCCTCATAGTTACGTTTGGAATATCCATCACAGTATATTCCCTAAATCTCATCAGAGAAACCTTAACGTTTAACCCCTTCACGTTACCTAATGCATTGAATAGCTATATCAGGCTCACCTTCCCTTAGTTTATCACAGAACCACCCGTCTTCATAACAATGCCCAAGAACCATAAAATAATCGTATCACATAAAACATGCATAAAGGAAACATAACATTTCCACATTTCAATCACAAGATATCAATAACACATCGATATAATAAAAAAATTATCAAAACCATTTTCAATACCAAAATAAAAGAAATGTAAAACATGGTATTTATTTTTCATTTAAAAAAAAGTTAAGGCTTGTAGAGGAAGCTGAAACTCAAATAATGGTCACGACAGCGGAGAAGTCGTTGTCGCCGCATACGTACGACAAAAAAACATTTCCTTTTGTCGTTTAGTAAACGATTTGTATAAAAAATATTCCTTTTGAATAAACATAAAAGTCAAAGGGGTTTAAACACCGTATAAAAGAAAGTTGTGTATAAAAAAAATATGCCTCAATGAAAGGAGATTGAGACGATGTCACATACCTCGTGTCCGACTTGACTTGATCGTTCCTCAATCTCCTGAATAATCAGCTTGAGTTAATTTCTACTTGATTAAGAACCTTTTTCAAGTTCATTATTCCCTTTATATCACTTATTACCATGTTATGAACAATATGTAATTATTTAAGTTAATAAAGGTCATTTTGTCAATCCTTGGTACTTGAGTCAAAAATAAACTCCTTATAATTACAAGTTCTTCATGTGGTAAAATATCCGTTATATCCAGAATTATATTCATGATGTAGATATCATATATATCATATATATCCAGTATATACATGCATTCAAAATATTACATAACATTTAGAGGTAAGAAATGAAATGCACTGTTCATGGAGACGATAAGTCGTACGTACGCATGAACGCTACTTTCATTTCTATTTCGTATTTTATGGAATGAATTAATAATGATATAAAGGTATATTATAATTCTAGTATAATATCATATATAATATCATATATAATATCATTAACTACATCCTTTATACGTTCCACATATGGCATTAAATAATCAAATCACTTTGAGGGGGCGGTAGTCCGCACTTCCTAAAGTGAAGATATCGCATTTACCTATAATGGAAACCATAAAGGTATGCCATAAATGAAAAATATAGAAGCTTAAGGAAACAATAAACATATTATATGTAATATATAAATATAGTGACATCTTAATGGGCACCTTTGAAGGTTTTAGAAGAATATTGAACAATCATCGTTTCGTGAGGCAGAAATTCACCATCCCCGGAAACAGTATGCTCTTTAACCATTAGATGTAGGTGTGTGTAAGTGTAGCTCGAATAATTATTATAAAAACATCCTAGTATATTGAATATACTGGTGTTGTTAAAAAATAAATGAATAAAAATAGTTTAGGGGGTTGGAGAAGATAAATAAAACAAAAGAACATTAGAGAATTCATTACCTTTAAATCGGGAGACTCCTCGTGGTTTGTACCAAAAGGGTATCTTGAAGAGATTTCTACCTAAGGTAAGGCTTCTAGGATGAAGAGAAGGATGTGAAGATATTAAAAGAGCATAGTTTGTCTGATCCAAAGGCTTGAGAAGTGTCTGTAAAGAGGTATAGGTGGGGGCCTTTTATAAGGGGAGAGGAGGGGTACTCTTGGAATGTTATAAAATGTTACTTTATATTGAAATGTGTTTCGGATTTAAAAGGTCCCACATTGATATATTTCGAGGATAAAATGATAAGGGTTCTAAATATACTCATCCAAAAGGTATTTGAAAAGTGTAAGTCTTAGATTTTACATTATATTTTAATTTTATTTAAATCGTTCATTAATGATGTAATCGCTGCAACATCATGATGTCATAAATAATTTACATTATATAATGTCTAAAAATTATAAAAAATACTATAATTTAAGAAATATTTTTTTCTTTCCATTGACTATTTATATTCCAATAGATCATTTATGTAGACAAAATTAAAAATGTTTTACTCAGGTGATACATTATTTGTTATAGTGAACTTTCTTTAAAAATAAAAAGATAAAAAGTCATTATCACACAAAAGTGATTCCATGGGGTCCCCAAGTTTGGAAAAAAAGAATAACATGGTCGGTCATGACCTAGACAGTAGAATTAGGACACATTTTGGGGTCATTTGTTATTTTATGATATTATTTTATTATCCATAACTACCCGATTAATAATTAATCAAGATAGTTAAAGATAATTACCGTCGTTACTATTCATAATGTCCAAAAACAAAACAGTCTTGATTAAATAATTTGGAACTTTTGATTCCAAATATGTAATAAATTTTACCAAATTCCAAACAAAGAAATTTCAATAATTAATTTAAAAATAATTTCCGTTGTCAAAACAAATAGCGGGTTTTTTAGAAACAATATCTTTGAAAGTTTGGGACTTGTTTATGCCCAATTACAAAGTGAAATTAATCCTAATGACCACCATTGGATTAAATGGTAAATATATATTCTATTTATACTTTAAAACCAATTAATAAGATAATCTAACCATATAATTAAATTATTTTAAAATGCAGTTTTGATGTAAAATGCAGTATTCTTCACTATTCATTAAAAAATGAACATTGTCAGAAAAATACCAAAAATTTATCCAAAGTAAATTTCAATGTCCCAATCATAATGAATAAGTTTATTTGGACCAATAGAGTTTATAAAATTGTCAAAAGTTTGGTTTAAAAATGGTTTTCCATCAAAAGGCAGTAAAATAATCTTTTAAAAATATTAGTGTATTCCATGCTTAAGATTGGATTTATTCTCATTTTAAGACTCTAAAACAGTATCTAATTCATAAATTGACATAGATAAGAATATATATTATTCATTACTTAATTAGGATGTCACATCCTTCCACCTTTAGAAAATTGTTTCCCCACAATTTATTTACTTATTGAATAAGTGGGGTATTTATCCCTTATTGTATTCTCAGATTCCCATGTTGCCTCTTCACTCATGTGGTTTTTCCACAAAACCATTAATTAATGAATCACCTTATTCCGTAACACTTTCTCCATGTGGTCAATAATTTGGACTGGTTGTTCCTCATAAGATAGATTCTCTTCCAGCTGAACTATCTCTGGACTCAAAACATGAGATGGATCTGGCATGTACTTCCTTAACAGTGAAACATGAAAAACATTGTGTACCTGAGATAAATTTAGAGGTAAAGACACTCGGTATGAAACTGATACAACTCTCCCCATAATTTCATATGGTTCAATGAACCTTGGACTCAGCTTTCTTTTCTTACAAAATCGCATCACACTTTTCCATGGTGGAACTTTGAGGAAGACATGATCACCTACCTCAAAAGAGAGATCCTTCCTCCTGTTGTCAGCATAACCTTTCTGCCTGCTCTGAGCTGTTCTCATGTGTCTCTGTATCAGCTAAACTTTTCCTGCCAACTCTTATACCAATTCTAGTCCCATCAACTTCCTTTCACCCACTTCATCCCAGAAAGCTGGAGTTCGACACCGCTTCCCATATAATGCCTCAAATGGTGCCATCTGTATACTGGAATGAAAAATTTTATTATAAGAAAACTCAACCAAAGAGAGATGTTGGTCCCAAATTCCCTAATAATCCATCGAAGAAGAATGTTGCATATCCTCCAATGCCTGAATCCTTCATTCTGAATGCCCATCTGATTGAGGATGAAAAGCAGTACTAAAATTTAATTCAGTACCCAATGACATCTAAAGGCCTTTCAAAAAATTAGAAGTAAACCTGGGATCACGATCAGATAATATAGAGAGAGGGACTCCGTGTAACCTGACTATCTCTTTAAGATACAAACAGGAAAGTTGATATAGGGAAAAAGTATCTTGTATAGCAAGGAAATGAGAAGATTTAGTAAAGCGGTCAACTATAACCCAAATTTCATTATTACCTCATGGTGTCTTCGGCAATCCCACAACAAAGTCCATGGATATATTCTCCCATTTCCACTCTAGCACTGGTAAATGCTGAAGCGTCCATTTCGGTAACTACCGCTCTGCTTTAACCTGTTGACAAGTCAAACACTTCACAGTAAAATCAGCAATATCCCTTTTCATTCTGTCCCACCAGTAATACTCCCGAAGATCTCTATAAATCATAGTACTGCCTGGATGAACTAAAGACGGAGAACTATGAGCTTCACATTACAACTATATCTTCAACTATGAATCACAAGGCACACACAATCACTTCCCAATTATCAAAACAAAATCATTATCAATGTTTAATTCAGGCAACATACCCTTCTGAACCAGCTCTACCTTTTTCTGTAACTCGCTGTCTTGCTTCTGTGCTTGCTTAATTCTGTCTGATAGAAACGATTTCACTGATAATTGAAACAAAACAGAAGGACATCCTACACTAACAACTTCTATTCCAAAGTTCATCAAATCCTTAACTAAAAGACCACGTTCTAAACACAACATTGTTAATGAAGCATTACTTTTTTCGACTCAAAGCATCAACCACTTTATTTTCTTTTCCCGGATGGTAATGAATTGTACAATAATAATCCTTGATTAATTTTAGCCATCTCCTCTGTCTCATGTTCAATTATTTCTGAGTGAATATATACTTTAAACTTTTGTGATCGGTATTTATTTCACACTTTACTCCATACAAATGACTCCTCCAAAATTTTAAAGTAGAAACAACAATAGATAATTCCATATCATGTGTAGGGTAATTTACCTCATGAGTTTTCAACTGACATGAAGCATAAGAAATTACCTGATCATTCTTCATTAGGACACAACCAAGTCCTTTAAATGAAGCATAACTATAGATAAAAAACTCCCCATTCCAGGATGGTAGTGCTAAAACTAGAGCATTCACCAATCTTCTTTTCAGTTCTTTAAAACAATAATCACATTCTTTTGTCCAGATAAACTTAACACTCCTCTGAGTTAGCTTCATCATTGGAATAGATAACCATGAAAAATTTCTAACAAACCTTCAGTAATAGCCTGCCAAACCAAGAAAACTACAAATCTCAGTTACATTTGTGGGTCTTGGCCACTCTTCCACAACCTTTGTTTTTGCAGGATCAATAGTTATCCCATATTTATAAACAATGTGACCAAGGCAAGAAATTTGTTGCAACCAAAACTCACATTTTCTGAATTTTCCATACAATTTATTTTCTTTTAGTGTTTTCAAAATAACCCTTAAATGTCTTTCATTCTCCTCTTTACTTTTAGAAAACTCTAAAATATCATCAATGAAAACAACCATTAACTTATCCATGAACTCATGGAAAATTCTATTCATAAGGTCCATGAATACAGTAGGTGCATTGGTTATCCCAAAAGGCATAACTACAAATTTATAATGGCCATATCTTGTATGAAATGTGGTCTTCAGAATATCTTCTTTCTTTACCTTCAACTAACGGTACCCCGATCTCAGGTCAATCTTTGAAAAAAACCGAGCTCCCTGGAGATGATCAAACAAATCATTGATATGAGGAAAAGGATATTTTTTCTTAACAGTGATGTTATTCAAGGATCTATAATCAATGAAAATTCTCATAGAACCATCTTTCTTTTTAACAAATATGATAGGAGCACCCCATGGTGATGTGCTAGGTCAAATAAAACCTTTCTCTAATAAATCATGCAATTTCTCCTTCAACTCTGAAAGTTCAATTTGAGCCATTCGATAAGGGGGTTTTGAAATTGGCTTAGCATCGGGAACTAAGTCAACAGTAAATTCAACTTCCTGATTTGGTATTATTCTAGGAAACACATCATGAAAAACATCAGGATACTCATTTACCACTGTCACATCATTAATCTGAATAGTTCCTTTGTTTTCAACAATATGTTCAAGGTAACATTCATTTCCATCTTTTACAAATTTCTCAACCTCTTGATATGATATCAACAGTAAGGGTTCATTCTTGTATGCAAACTGAAAGTATTTCTGAAAAGAAACTTTTTTAGCTCCATAATCAATCTTAGCATGGTAAATAGAGAGCCAGTCTATACCCAGGATAACATCAAACTCTAGCAGAGGTAAAACAATAAGGTTTGCAAGTATGTTCTTTCCACAGATAAGGATAGCAAGATTCTTATAAATTATTTTTTCCTCAACATTTCCCCCAGGTGTTTTATCCACAAGTTCAGGAGTCATTTCTTGAGATGGTATTCCCATTTTACTAGAAAAGTTTTCAGAGATGAATGAATGTGTAGACCCTCAATAAAACAACACACTGGCATAATCTAAAAAAACAAACGAATTACCTGATACCACTTCATTTGATGGCCCAAAATCTGCAGAAGTAGTTTCAAAGGATTTCACCACCCCTTTCTACTTGTAGTATAACTGCTTCCCATCACTTGAGATCTTTTTCGGACACTCATTTGCATGGTGACCCATCTCATTGCACTTAAAACATTTCACTAATTGTAAATCAAATTTGGTCTTACCATCACCCTGATCTTTTTTAGTGCAATCACGAGCCTTAGGTCCCAACTTACCACATCGGTAGCACTTTCCAGAATTCAGTAGACATTCCCCAGCATGCCTTCTACCGCATTTATCACAAACTGGAAACTTACTTTTCTTACTATCTGACATTTTTGAAGAATTCTTCCCTTTCTCCTGCCACATCGGTCTCTTCTTTTGTTGGTTGTTATAGGAAACTTGATCATTGAAAAACTCCATTTCCACCTTCTCAGCACATCGAACAAGCTTTTAATAACTTTTGAACTCACTAGAAGCTAATTCCCTTCGATATTTTGGCTTTAATCCGGAGTAAAAATGATTGATTGTACTATCAAGGTCTCGGATAAAATTTGGAGCATACATTGCCAATCGAGTGAACCTTTCTTCATAAGTAGCCACTGAGTCTTCCTCATGCCTCAGTTTTAAGAATTGTTTTTCCATCTTAATTCGAACAGCCTTAGGAAAATACTTCTCATGAAAAACACCTTTGAATTAATCCCAGTCGAGAGCATCAATCTCATCAGCGTAGCTGATATTTTTAACCATTGACCACCACTGATCTGCTTCACCCTCCAAATGGTAAATTGCAAGACTAACCTTTTGATTGTCTGAACACCCCATGACATCAAAAATATTCTCCAGTGATTTAATCCACCCTTTAGCTAGCACATGGTCAGATGATCCTCTGAATGATGGGGGATTTTGCCTCATGACATGTTCCACCACTGACATGTTCCTCTGTAGTTGATCTGGATGATCTTGTGCATGGATACCACCACCATTTATCACTTGAGTCAACTACCCCATTACTAGAACAAACTATTCAGTTCCAATTCTGACCATCTCAGGATGCTGATTCAGAAGGTCATTTCCTTTTGTATGCCTTCCTAGCACTGCTTCCCTGTTTCCTCTACAAAAAACCATTCTGAACAAACATGTCTTAGATGAAGCAACATGGTAATCTTCAAATGCTATATCATTTCAATTTGACCATAAAAAAATATTTTTAGATAATCATTTAACAGAATTATAACTCCTAAAGTTATCTAAACCGACCTCTGATACGAACTATAAGGCTGTATCCTTAAACATTACTTAACCTTGAGTTAATTCAAGAATACATGTTGAGGATCTTTTCAGGTTTAGAGTTTTAGAGAATTAGATCATAAATCTTGCATTACATTCCACATTTAAACAAAGTGGTTACATAAAAGATAGTAATCCTTTTTCCCATGAACGGAAACATATTTAAAATAAAACATGGATTCTTTCATGACACTTCCTTGACACTATCATCACATCATGTACCATTCCCTTGAACTATGAAATACATTTCAAAAACATGGGATGAGCATAAAAAGCTCGTAAGGGATATAAAAGTACTAAATGAAAACATTAGTCCATTTATGAAATCAAACTTTACTCATAAAACATAATAATTTTAACATAATTCATCAAATCATGAATAAATCATAGAAATCATAAGACATAAAGGTAACTTTAGGCATTCATAACATTCTTACATAGGGAGTAACCCTCATGGTTACGTTTCAAATACCCATCACAGTAAATTCCATAAATCTCTTCAGAGAAACCTTAGAGTTTAACCCCTTCATGTTACCCAATGCATTGGAGAGCTATATCGGGATCACCTGCCCTTAGTTTATCATGGAACCATCCATCTTCATAATAATTCGCAAGAACCATAACATAATCGTATCACATAAAACATGTATAAAGGAAACATAACATTTCCACATTTCAATCACAAGATATCAATAACACATCGATATAATAAAAAAACTATAAAAACCATTTTCAATACCAAAATAAAAGAAAACTAAAACATGGTATTTATTTTTCATTTAAAAAAAAGTTATGGCTTGTAGAGGAAGCCGAAACTCAAATAATGGTCACGGCGGCGGAGAAGTCGTTGTCGCCACATACGTACAACAAAAGAAACATTCCATTTTGTCGTTTAGTAAACGATTCTTATAAAAAATATTCCTTTTGAATAAATTTAAAATTCAAAGGGGTTTATAAACCGTATAAAATAAAGTTATGTATAAAACAAAATATACCTCAATGATAGGAGATTGAGACGAAGTCCCATACCTCATGTCCGATGTGACTTGATCGTTATTTAATCTCTTGAATAATAAACTTGAGTAAATTTCTACTTGCTTAAGAACCTTTTCAAGTTCATTATTCTTTTTATATAACTTATTACCATGTTATGAACACTATGTAATTATTTAAGTTAATAACGGTCGTTTTGTTGATCATTGGTACTTGAGTAAAAAATAAACTCCTCATAATTAAAAGTTGTTCATGTGGTAAAATAACCGTTATATCCAGAATTATATTCATGATGTAGATATCATATATATCATATATATCTAGTATATACATTCATTAATAATATTACATAACATTTATATGTAAGAAATGAAATGCACCATTCATGGAGACGGTAAGTCGTACGTACGCATGAACACTACTTTCATTTCTATTTCATATTTTATGGAATGAATTCATAATGATATAAAGGTATATTATAATTAAATTATAATATCATATATAAAATCATATATAATATCATTAACTACATCCTTTATACATTCCACATATGGTATTAATGAATCAAATCACTTTGAGGGGGCGGTAGTCTGCACTTCCTAAAATGAATATATCGCATTTACCCATAATGGAAACCATAAAGGTATGAAATAAATGAAAAATAAAGAATCTTAAGGAAAACATAAACATATTATATATCATATATAAATATAGTGACATCTTAATAGACACCTTTGAAGGTGTTAGAAGAATATTGAACAATCATCGTTTCGTGAGGCAGAAATTCGCCATCCACAGAAACAGTATGCTCTTTAACCATTAGATGTAGGTGTGTGTCAGTGTAGCTCAAATAAATCTTCTAACAACATACTAGTATATTGAAAATACTGGTTTTGTTACAAAAGAAATGAATAAAAATAGTTATGGGGTTGGAGAAGCAAAATAAAACAAAAGAACATTAGAGAAGTCTTTACCTTTAAATCAGGTAACTCCTCTTGGTTTGTACCAAAAGGGTTTCTTGAACAGATTTCTGCCTAAGGTAAGGCATATAGGATGAATATAGGGATGTGGAGAGATGAAATGAGCATAGTTTGGCCAAGCCAAAGGCTTGAGAAGTGTGTGTAAAGAGGTAGAGGTGGGGGCCTTTTATAAGAGGAGAGGAGGGGCACTCTTGGAATGTTATAAAATGTTACTTTATATTGAAATGTGTTTCAGATTTAAAAGGTCCCACATTGATATATTTTGAGGATAAAGTTATAAGGGTTCGAAATATACTCATACAATAGGTCTTTGACAAGTGTAAGTCTTATATTTTACATTATCTTTTCATTTTATTTAAATCGTTCATTAATGAGGTAATCGCAGCATCATCATGATGTCATAAATAATTTACATTATTTAATGTCTAAAAATTATAAAAAAATACTATGATGTAGGAAATATTTCATCTTTCCAATGACTATTTATAGTCCAATCGATCATCTATTTTGACAAAATTAAAATTGTTTTACTCAGGTGATACATTCTTTGTTATATTTAACTTTCTTTAAAAATAAAACGATAAAAAGTCATTATCACAAAAAAGTGATTCCATGGGGTCCCCAAGTTTGGCACAAGGAATACCATGGTCGGCCATGACCCAAAAAGTAGCATTAGGAAACATGTTTTGGTCATTTTTTATTATTATGATATTATTTTATTATCCTAACTACCCGATTACTAATTAATCAAGATAGTTAGAGATAATTATCGTTGTTACTATTCATAAGGTCCAAAAACAAAAGAGTCTTGATTACATTATTTGGACCTTCTGATTACAAATATGTAATCAATTTCACCAAATTACAAAAACATAAATTGCAATAATTAATTTAAAAATAATTCCCTGTTGTCAAAACAAATAGCGAGTTTTTTAGAAACAATACCTATGAAAAGATTGGCACTTGTTTATGCCCAATTCCAAAGTGATATTAATCCCAATAACCACCATTGGATTAAATGGTAAAAATATATTCTATTTAAACTTTAAAACCAATTAAAAAGATAATGTAACCATATAATTAAATTATATGAAAATGTAGTTTTATGTAAAATGCAGTATTTTTCACTATTCATTAAAAAATGAACATTGTCAGAAAAATACCAAAAATTTATCCAAAGTAAATTTCAATGTCCCAATAATAAAGAATAAGTTTATTTTGACAAATAGAGCTTATAAAATTTTCAAAAGGTTTATTTAAAAATGGTTTTCATCAAAAGGCAGTAAAACAATCTTTGAAAAATATTAGGGTATTCTATGCTTAAGATTGGATTTATTCTCGTTTTAAGACTATAAAACACTATCTTATTCATAAATAGACATAGATAATAATATCTATTATTAATTACTTACTTGGGATGTTACACTGAGTGTATCCCAATTTATAACCAGTGTTGAGTGTAACATAATCTATTGATGAAATTATATTTATTTGAAAACATTATTTTATTAAATATATGGTTGTTACATGAAGACCATCATACCCCCACTATATGATCTAGTCCATAATCATCATCATTACAAGATATTTGTGATCCCTCTATAAGGGATAAACATCAAAGATAGTCCACCTATTTTAAGTACAAATAAAATCCTCCATTTCATGAAAACACAGATAAATGTGTAGAATATATAGGGAAATAATAACATATCATCCTGAGAATATAGTAGAAACACATAAAAACATGTGATCATAATCAAACATTGAAATAAGTTACTATAGAAATAATAATAGAATCAAATATCATAATGGGTCTGTAGGAAAAAACCCACATGCGATCACAATCAAGAATGAAAAATAGGGTATTCCAAAAAAATATTATACCAAAAAAACTTTTTAAATGTGATCCTGAAAATGGGAGGAACTTACTACCTCAAAGTTATTGATGAAGCACTTTATTGTTCATCAAGGAATAGTCACCTGAATATCATCCAAATATTAGTTGGTTCCAACCACTCACCAAGGACACCTAGGATTGATTCCAACTATTTTATCTCTAAATAGAAATAAAACACCACATGATATCATAGTTTCCCTCTCTAGGATAATTTCCAATTTATTCATTTATTCCAATAAATGTGCAAAAAATTTCATCATCAAAGACTAATTATAAAACTCAATGGTTATTCTCTATCAACTTGAACCATTGATCCCAAACATCTTCTCATAACTCCAATGTATCTTCTTGGATCCATCCATGATTCAATATAACTTGAAAATGTTGAACCATATTTCCCTACAACAAATTTTTGATCTGCTAAATAATCCACATCAGATAATCCTCATAAGATTAATCTGGATCCAAATCAATTTTCTCCTATTGGATAACATGAAAATGATCAAGATTGAACATCCAAAGTTGAGAAATGTAGAATATATCATGCAAATCTAAATAACATGGTGGAATTTCAATATAGTATTACACTATCCAAAACCGATTGGTGATCCAGAAGTGTCCAAGAAACCATGGTTCCAATTTCTCTCTCTTCTATAAATGATGGTGCCTCTACCTAATTGATGCTCTAAATAAAACATAGTCACCTATAGTTAACTCCAAGGGACATATCCTATAGTTTTCATTCAATCACTACGTGCTCTGAGTGTGAACCAACTACTTCCATATCAACTGCACCCCCTTTGAGGTCTCATTCACCTTACCAGGCCCAACAATTTCATCCTCACTTTCCTCATTCCAACACAATAGTGATTAGAATAAACATCCATACAAATATCTAAATTGTTCCATCTGAATAGATGCATGGAAACTATGGTTTTAAGAGACCTAAACCAAGGCTATGTGCTCATATCATGTTCCTAAGAAGTTTAGAACAATATATTAGAGCATATACGCTTTTATTTGAACCATTCACTCTGACCGTCTATCTATCTGAGGATGATACACTTTTCTCAATCTCAACCGATTCCATAAGGATATTTAAATTTTTTACCAGAAGCATGATGTAAAATGTTCATATCTATCAGATATAATTATAATGATAACTGTATATAATTGTACTATCTCAAAAATATATGAGTTTTATAGACTATCTACAGATTGAGTCTCACAGATTAGTAAGAAAAGAGAAATTTTAACCTGTTGATTGAAAATTACCTAGATAGTGTCACAAATCCTTAGAGTCCTATGTAAAACCAATAGAAATTCCATCATAACATCCTCCCACATCCATAAGAGCATTATAAGTGGATAAATAAAACCAATAGGATATCAATACTCAGTATTTATCCTCTTCTAGTTAAATCATATTGAAACAAATCCTACAATGTTCATATTCATCACTCTATAATAAAAAAATTCACCTAATGTCATGACACCTCATTGTTGCACTAGGATGTACAAACCCATAGCGGCATGGAAGTATCTCATAATCTATTTCTTGATGGAGAAGGGGAAACTACTCTTACATGTATCATGATCACATTGTCTAAATTCATCAACCACCTAGGCATCAGATAAGCTCCATCTATCTGTTCCCACATCATCACACACTCTAGTGTAGTCTTCTTTAAAGAATTTACCTAGTCTACTAGATAACATGTGACCGCTAGTGGATCCCAAATCATCGATCCCCAATCCTAATAATTATTTTTCCTCCAATTAACTAACATTCTCATCAAACTCTATTCCTCATCAGAAGGTCAATCACCAAGATCAGGATCTACTCACGTGTTATGGCTAAGAGCATCTATTATGTTGTTACCTTTCATTTATGTATAATCCATATCATATTCTAAAATTTGTTGACACTCTACCCAGTTTCACTACCATATATTGAGTTTTCTCTCGATGAATATGTAACAGAAACTATTTCTGTTAGTGTAGAGAACAAACCCCTCAATGAAGATATAACATTTCTAACAATTTAAAAAATTATCCATGAATAATGGCTCCAAGCCATGAGTAGGGTTGTTATTCTCTTGGAGTAATATTAGATATTACCTATAAGCTACTACATTCTCCCATTTCATCAGTAATACTACCAAAAAATAAATGATGAATCATATTCCATGACATATTTGATCCATGAATTAGTGAGTATCAATACTGGATCTATAGTCAACTTATTATTTAGATTAATAATAAATTATTCATACTGGTCCAACCACAAAAAATTTACTTAATTATTTATCATTGAAATAATAGGTGATGGTTAATAAAATAATTCATGGGTAAAACATTTTTAGTATCCTACTAAACCCAATAAGATCATGATATCAAACACATTCTAGGGACATGTCTAGTACATCACTACCTCAACTTCTATTTTTCAACAGATTTACCTACCTCTAAAACCACATGCCCTAATAATATTGACTAAAAAATATAAAAGTTATACATTGATATATTAGTGTAATGATGATGTAATTTTAGAACAATCTAGATTATTTTACGATTTCTATAATGCTACTCTAGTATTGGGGAGTAGGCGAGGATGTCATCAAACAATACCATAAAAATGAGTCTAGGTACAGATAAAATATCTTATTCAGGAGGTACATGAACACTGCCAGTGCATTGATCAACCAAATGACATCACCAGATACTTATACAACCCATATCTACTCTGAAATATCTTCTTTGGGATGTACTACTCTCTAACTCATAGTTGGTGGTATCCTGATTACATATCAATATTTAAAAACAACCAGGACCCAAATAACTAATTGAAAAGATCATTAATACTAGGAAAATTAAACCTTTTATTCATCATTACCTTATTCAGTATTGAATAATCAATGAAAAGTAGAAGACTTCAATCATAATTCTTGGAGAAAAATAAATGTGCACCCTACAGTGAAGTACATAACTTGATAAAGCCCTTATAATCCAAATACAGAAGTTGTATCTTCATCACCTTCAACTTAGACGACATAATATGATTAGGGTTTATTCAAATGTACTTATCACCTAGATTTATCTCTCTCTTCACTTAACATGATGATCCTTTAGAGTCTCTACTAGGTTAAAGATTTCCACAATGATTTTAACCCATTCCTCATTATCACGAGGGTCTCTGGTGCCCTGGAAAGATGAATAATGTTGATGTTTAATGTTTGGGAAGATTCAACCATAAAATCTGATCTTCTATTACTTGGAAATTCACTAAGTGAATGGATTCTGGTTTATATTTCCATACCACCATAACCAAAGAGTAAGAGTGGCAGCATGCTCAACTGCATACACCTACATGTCTTGTGGTAAATAAAAAACACGATCCCTTGTGAGATAATTCCACCCTTACTTCAAAAGTAGTCCCAAATGAATACGTTAAGGTGACATATTCTATAGAATAAATGAAACAATTTTTAACACCAAATCCATTGGGATTGAAACTAATCAATATATGGGATCACACAAAGTTTATACTTGGTTTCGACCCACAATCCATGGTATATCATTCCTATAACTGACCATGGTATCCATATGTTCACATTTGTCACAATCAGACACACACACAATTATATAGATATATATAAATACAACAACATGATTAGGTTATACTTATTAATGATAGTGTATATATATGATAACAACATGGAAATAGATATATCACTCAATATAGAATAAAATTCTATCATAAACAGATAGAAAAAATCAAGGAATTAAATTAAATAATAAATATCTAGCACAAAAACATTCCTATATATGGAATGTGATTTTATGTTCCTAGCCATTATGCATGAATTCACATGAAAATATTGTATAACTATAATAAAAATACTATTAATGGAAACATGATGGTTTGTTACAGAAGAGAAGACCAGGAACATGGATACTCCCCTACTCAAATCCCATAGAACTATCTTCCTTCTACCATGTCTTGGTTCAGTCTAAAAAAAAGTAAAAAAACTATTATGATATATTTTTTTAATGCCCCACCACAAAAAATGAATTTGAACTGGATTTCCACATTACCTTGTGCATAAATCCCCATACTAAAGAGGCTACCGACTGGTGGTGAGGGTCTTTGTCCCTCAGTGAGAAGAATATACCATCAACATCAAGTCAAAGCACAATAACAAATCAATATAATAAATATAATAAACAAAGTATCATGTATAAACTAAAATATGTAATATTAGTGATACAGGTAATAAATAGGATCCATAAGTGGAAATCTAAACTAGTGTAATAAATTTAATATATACAAATAAATAAATTAGTGAGGTCATATGGTGTATATCATGGTCTTTTACCACCTCTACGCTCTTCTTCTCATCAATCAACCATGGTTCGATCATCGTTACACAAATCCCTAAACATGAAGTATGAATGTGCATTGAAATTACCAAGGAGGGTGTGAGAAATAGAAATTTGTAAGGCACCACCAATGAATACATAATATGTGTTCTCAAGTATAATAGGCGTATTTAAGATAATAATATATTCACAAAAAATATTATAATCATACCACATGTACCAGGAGGTAGTGCGCTAATCAAGCCACCATGGATCCTCAACCGTACCTACTTTGTCTTCATGCCAATAGGATATTCATCAGATGTGAAAAGTGATTAAGAATAAGATAAAAGGTTTGTAACATGTCTCACAATAGTCTCAAGGAATTGAGTCACATTAGAAAAAATATAGTCATACCGCATCTCTATCATAGGATAGGCCTCAAGACCATCACACTCCATCATGACTCAGATCAGGCCCCTAGGCCCTCATTAACACAAAGTCTCAATTCATGTCCCCAAATCATCATGCACCAATGTGACATCTCTGTTAAATCCCCAAGAACTTCATGCCCCTACCCTATGCTTAGGACCCCCATTATCATAATCACAAACCATGTACACTCCCCCTATACTGGATAAACAACACACGATGATCTATTTTTCTTTAGTTACAATAACATCCTCCAAGGAATTGTAACACACATAACAAGGTATAGTATACAGGGAAATATTATCAGATCATCATGATAATATATTAGAAGCACATAACAATATATGTTCGAAATGAAATCTGTAAACAAGATACTCTATCAATACTCATGGAATCAAATATCATAATGGGTCTCATAATATATACACATACCAACATACGACCACAAAAAATCACAATAATTATGGTTTAAAAAAAACCAAGGAAAAATGTGTAAATAAGAGCCCCAAAAGGCAATAAACATATTACCTTAAAGTCATTGATGACGATCTTCAAGGTTCATCAAGGGATTATCACACAGCTCTCACCATCTTTTTAGTCATTTCCAATAACTTTATAAAGATTACTAGGTCTGATTCCCACTATATTATTTACAAAAAGAAACAAAATACCAAAAGAAATCCTAGTTTTTCTCTCTGTGATAACTTCAAAGTCATTAAATTTATCCCAAATTCATGTCCAATCCATTTTTTCCTCAGAGAACAATAATACAACCAACTGAAATAATAGTTAACTCTATGTAATAATACAATATATACATGTGACAATTAATTATTATCATTTTTTTATATTTTATCATTTAAATAATTCATTCTCAATTTCCATAAATCATAAGAGAGATTAATTCATAATTTTCACATGAAAAGAAACCTGTAAAATTAACCCCTTAAGAGGAATCACTCCACAAAAAAAGTGGGAGGGAGAACTATACCAAGCCTAGAAACTAGAATACGTTCCTATTTTTATCATAGAAGACTTCACAGATCTTTGATTGAGAGTTTTATATATTTCCATAACACAATTAGGGATTCAAAATCTAAAGATAACAAGGATTAAATATTTCTGAAGAAGGTAAACCACATACAGTTCTATAATATTATGAAAAAAACTAAATCACCATTTAATTTTTCTCTAAAATATATCTATAATGTGGAGTGTTTAAAATGATTCATAAAGTGATTACTACATTAAAATGAGTCAAAGTAATAAATTCCTACAATTTTAGGCATTTAAAATAATCAAATACTTTTTTTGTTCATGTTATACAAGGAAAATTGGAATAATCAGTTAAAATAACATCTTATCATAAAATGGGAATTCTATAATGGTAACATCATTTATCATTACATGACTCATAGATATCTTGTAAGGGTAATGTGTTTCACCCTTATACCGGTCTCTTAACCTTATGCAGTGCATGAAAAATATTGATTACTATTACATAGTGCCTAAGTACCCTTATAAATCCTTTGAAATTAAAGTTCTACCTTTATATAGGTCAGGATTTACCCTTAAACAAAGTATGGAAAAACCCACTTACCCTTAGGTAAACTTGGAAATCAATGACTTACCCTTACACAATGCTCATAAATAGGCTGTTACATTTACACATATAATTCACTACCCTTACAAAATTTATAAAAATTATATTTACCATTACGCATAAGATGATGTACCTTTACACATCTTATATAAATAATGATTTTCCCTTACAAAACTCCCTAAAAACCTTCCATGACAAGGGTAAAGTTCACTTACCATTATATAGGCCTGATTTCACATGTAAGGGTAAAAATAAAGTTTAAAATTATTAAATTTGTACTCAAAAACATGTGAATTAAAACCAAAAATAGTATATAATAATAAGGATGTTATAAGTATTTCCATTTATGTTAATCACATAATGTTCTAAAAAAGTAAAAACTATCAAAAATAACTTTAATAATATTGTCACAAATTCACTTTTCAATCCCATTATTATCAATATAATACAATATATGTTCACACAATCTAATTACCCTTTTATCGCATTTAAAAATAATTACCTCAATATCAAAGAACATATTAACAATATTAATCATTAATAAATTTCATATAATTTTCACAAAATATGAAATTTTTTATTACTCAAATAACCATTCACTAGATAAAAGGTTAAACTTAAGGGATATATATACCTCAAAAATTTATAGAAAATCAATAAATGTGGTGCAAATTATCATTATTAGCCTTTAAACCCCAACACTTATAACCTCTAAAATAGTGTCTATGAATTTCAACTTATGATCAACCTTTATATTATAAACACGTGATGGAATCCATAACTCTTAAGTCAACCTCACATAAAAACTTCATAATATCAAAATTTATGTAAACCCTTATCTGATACAACCTATAAGAGTCTTGAACCCATACTCTTGAATCTAATACTAAAAATAAAATCTTTACATATATGAATTTGATACCGTTAAAAATGTCCCAATTTTATCCATACAAAACATTAAAAACAAAAAATAATTATTGGATCACTTATATACCTAATGAAATTTAAGGTTTAGTGTTTTTTGAAATTAGGCTAAACTATCAGTGGACATTTCCATGCAGTATCTATTTTTTTCCCAAAACATGCTTTTTATGAAGACACACACTCTTCATTCATGGTAACTCCCATATATACATACCTAACTTTATTAACATTTCTACCCATCCTTAAGAAATATTTAGAATCATTTAAAAATGTGGGATGAGAAAAATAAAATCTCCTAAAGGGATAAATAAATGAAAATTAAAAGAATCTATTTAGTCAATTTGAAACATATGAGATCATATAAGAGATTATGGCTTTAAAATAATAAAAATTAAACATGAATAATAATTTATAAACACATGAAGTTATCTTTTCACCCTAATGTTTTTTATAAAAACTTTATTAGTAAACATAATTGAAAAATAATAATCATGAGGGTTTCGTAGAAAACAATATTATCCATGAACTTTTTTTTCTTAAAAATATACCTATTACCTTTAATGGGTGTAATCATTATCTTAAACAAAATAATGTTATCCTACCTCATGGAATAAAAATAATTCCTTGAAGAAATCATTTTAATGCAAAAAAATGCATGTATCTTCCTTGGGGAATCATCTTCATCGAACCATTACAAGAACCATTAGAAATTGAACAACAAACACAATTAATTCCAACATAATTTAATAGATAACATAATCACTACCCAATGCATTAGAGAGATATTTTACACTAAAACATAATAAGAAATAATTTAATAGGACTATAAAATAAACAAAACACATATAATATTGAATTTCCATAATAAAATATTCTTTTTTAACATAAAACATATTTAAAATTAATTTGAACATAAATTTCATAATACTAATAACATAATTGAAAATTATTAAGGAATATGGATATGGAATAAAAATAAAAGAAAAATGTTTATATATTTAAAATAATGTTTTGAAGAAAAATCCATTACCTCGTCTCGAAAAATTCCACATATATTTTTTAACTCCAGTATAACAAATTTATATTTTTTATTTAATTCCATAAGATACATTTTAAGGTTTATTTACTTATAATAATATATTTTTTATTACCATGTCTTATATTGTTACTAAATAAATTAATTTCATGAAAGATGTTTTGAAGAAATTAAAATCATAATCCCCAAACCAACATCGGTTGGTTGACAATAGCTAGAGAGGTCATTGTTCTATCATCTCTAGAATAATAATAATTAAATAATTATTATTTTTATACATAAAATAAAATTTTATATCCATACTTTAAAAGTGTTCTTGAAAAAACACAATACATTGGTTCATGATGTGACAGTCTTCACATACACATGAGTGATTTTTTCCATTCCAATGGATAAAAAATAAATAAATAAATAAAATATTATGTTTATATTTTTTTATCATGTTATAAAAATAAAATGATTTTATTAAATCCGACCACATGACCAGCCATGATAGGTATTTCCTAACAGACAACAATGTTCTATTTTTTAAAATATCAATATAATTGTGGAGTGCAATATACATGTGTTTACAACAGCCACTTCTAGTGTTTTTTCTTCTAAATCCTATCATATGGTTGTGCATGAAATATCTATTCGTGATGAATGTAGCTTATGTTTTGGGTGAAAATACATACCTTCTAAATATAAGTTTTTTTTGTGGAGGTAATAGAACTACACACTTCCCATGGATGAGCATATCGTGGGTAAGGGTATCCAGCTTGTCTCAAGGAGAAAATATTGTAGGAACCCCCAAGAAGAACTAGATTATCATATTTTTTAAGGTAATTGAGATAACTCTGTGTGGAGAATGTTTTTTACTTTTTATGGTCACTCCAAACATGAATATATTAGTAAGGACTTCCTCCATATAAGGTTTAATGGTGTTAATGGGGACTCTACTAAAAGAAGGGATAGGGTGCTCCTTTTGGTGGTTGGGTGATACTATTTATGGGAGGCTTGGAATAAAGACATCCTTGAGGGGGTCAGTGCTTCATGATTGTAGCTAGTTTATATATTGTGTTTCCTGGTAGTAGAACTGAATCCCCTTCTTAAGTGATGGGATTCACCTCTTCCACTTAGGCACTTCATATATGCCAATGTAAGTTATTTAAGTAGGTAGGGTGCATCTTCCAAGGTTCGTTAGATTTATTGGGTCCCTCTCTCTATTGAATTCAAGTTAAATTATGATGGTTCATATAGTGATGGTAGTATGCATAGAGGTGTTCTTTCTTGTGATCTTGGTAGTTTGGTAATATTTTCCTTCATTGCCTCTTATGGTCCTAGAAATTCCCTAATAGAAGAGGCATGTGCTATGTGTGGTGGGATAGAGATGTGTAGTAACAAAAATATTTGTTTATCATTTGTGGAGACTTATTTAGAGATTATATTTCACTCAATATAGGATCAGATCATAGTGCCTTGGTCTATAATTTATCACATTCAAAGATGAAAGTCCCTTTTTAATGATCACACTATCCTAATCCAAACTTTGTGTGAAGGGAACTAGATAGTGTATTTTTTTAATTTATGTTTTAGTTAATAGAGTTATTGTATTTTTTACTAGTTTTGGATCAATTCTGCATGGATTCCTTTCCATTATGAATGAATACACCCTCAGGATTCACCATTTTAAGACCCCTTTATTTGATTCCATTTGTTATCCATTCTGTAAAAAAATTTAATTTGAAGTCGTGTACATCGCTATATAGAGACAGTAGTTTGTACGTACACACGTGCGATGATTCCATTTTTAACAGTTAGAATGGTACAATATATATATGACAATTTATATTTATAAAATAATATATAACTCAGGAATATAATATATATATATTCATTAAATACATAATAATAACCAACCATGAATGTCGGTGATGAGAAATTAAATACCTTGGTATGGGAGGCTTTAGTCCGCCCTTATGCACAAATGATGGTTTCATTTCCCATTTGATAGAAAAAGAGGGGAATAAGGTTATTAAATTAATAAATTAACATATAATTATATTTTATATATTAATTTAATTATATTATAAGGTTTATTATATAATTTTAGGTGGTAGAAGAAGAAGTAAAATAAAAATACTTGGTTAAGATGATTACCTCTTTTTTGAAGAACCACCTTCATATCTCTCTTTAAGGAACCTAGGGATGGTATTTTGAGAAAAAAACTATATAATTTATATAAGGTATTTAATAAAAGTATGTTTTAGTGTTGGGTAAAGTATGTGTCTCAATAAGTGTGAGGAATAGAGGAGAGTTGATGTCTTTATATAATACATGAGGAGGTTACATTTGGATTTACTTAGAGTATTAAATTTATTAGAATTAATTTTCATGTTAACATTTAAAAATTGATAAATTTAGTATATAGTATTAGTATCATTCTGAATTATGTCATTAAATAAAATATATACAAATTTATGTGATGTTTTAACCCTAATCTCTTAGTTTTAACCCCTCTAACCCTTTTAAGGATTACCACAATATCAAATTTTTTCTCCTTAGGGGCTATAAAGATAAAATAAAGGAAAAGTTATCCATAATTGGAAACTTTGGGTACTATAGGCCATATCCCATCCACTTGAAAAAATATAATATTTTTATGAATTTTAAATCTTTTAATAAAATATTATTGATACAAAAATACCATTAAATTCATTTTGGGGAGTATTAAAATTAAATGACTTTTAAAAATAAAAATACAATATTCTAATTAAAATATATACATTTAAAAATAACTAACACAATATTTTTATCAAAAAAATCTTTTTAATACCATAAATTACAATAAAATGTTAGCTTTTTAGAGTTTTTAAAGTAATTTAGTTGATTTTTCTACTTCTCGTGCAATCACTGTGTTAGTGTTGCATAAGAACATAAGGTAATTATTTTACCACTAAAAACTAAAAGTAAATTACCCTAAAAATATTTCAATTTAATATTATAATTAATATTTTTAAACCATTTATGACCTATTTTTATCCCATTTAAAATCTATTAAATATATCAAAATCAAAAAAGTGAAATTTTGGATTTATTATTTTCTTATAATAATATAAAGTTATTTATCAAAGAAAGAACAAAAAATCAAATATTTTGAAAATTTTAAGTGGATGGTAAATATAAAATCATACAAAATTTTAAAACCATGTGTTAGTGTGATTTTAATTCTTTTTCACAATATTTCTAAACCTAGTTAACCCAGTTTACCCTTAACTTTGGTTATAAAATTTTCCATAGTTACTATTTATTATGGCAAAAAAATTAAGTTGAACTATATAAAATTTTTTAAATTCTAATTATAAATTTGGAATCCATTTTATGAAATTAAAATCTTATAATTGGTGTAAAATAATTTTAAAATAAACCTGAAAATGGCATGAAAAAATATTTTCCATAAAAATTAATTTTTATGTTTATAAATGTTTGTATAAACAAATTTAGAATATTATTAATTCTGGTGATATTAATTGGATTATGTTAAATAAAAATTAATTAATTTAGTCAATTTAAAACTAAAAGGGTCTTATTGAAATACTATAATGGAAAAGGAAGTTTTCTCTAAAATCAGTATTTTCCATTATTTTTTGATAAATTAATATTTCTATAAAATTATCAAAATTTCATAATAAGATAATTTTGACATGATTATTTCAAAAATGATTTAATTTTTATCAAATAAAATTTCTAAACATATCAAAAATATATTATAACATTCTCTCATAAAAAGCAATAAAAACCATCTTTTGAAGAAAATACATTTTTTAAAATATACAATGGATTTTTTAAAAATTGAGTACTTATTTCTTAAGCATTAATTGATAGATTTTTTACTATTATATATATATCATAATATTATTAATGTTATTTTTACTCACGAATTCAATTAAAATTTTATATAGGTCAAATTTAAATGATAATATATTGTAGTCATTAAAGATTGGTGTTAAGTGTCTTGAATGAAATCGACCAGAGAATTATTTTAAAATATCATGGTATTACACTTATTTTGTGTGATCTATGTCGTACAAAAAATACTTGTACATGATATTAATATGATTGGTGGAAATATTATTATATATCCCTCCAATTTAGTGGAAAATGTTTTTATCTCATGAGATACCATATATGGTGCTTGAGCTGTTAGCCTACACACACTATGTTATGATGCCTTAGTGGTTAGCCTTAACTAACACTTATCATGTTTTATGTTTTTCACACATTTCAATCATTTAATGATCTTATCATCTTATTTCATTTTTTAATTTTAAGGATTTTTATTCTCAAAATTCTATGTCACCATGTTATGCCCTTTTACTCAAATGTATCACTTTACTTTATAATATAATTTTATTATGCACTTATTAAGATTTATAGCTCACTGTATTTTGATGTACAACCCTAGGTTATGCCACGTAGTATCAGAAAATCAATTGAAATTAAGGGAGTGTTAGGATTTTTTTGAACAATTTCATTGTATCCCTATTTCATTTTATTATGTTATGAAACTAATTAACCAAATAAACTAGTCCTCTCAATCATTTTAGACTATATTATCTTTAAATTTGTGTAATAAATCATGATATCAAGTGTAAAAAAGACATGGTTTGTAAAATTCTGTATCATATAAATTTATAATTATTTTTGGAGATTATGATTAGAAAATAATAGTCAAAACCATATAGACAAGACTAAACACAGGAAAACAACCCTAAATTTTGATAAAATATAGTGTTCCTATTTTATAAAATTAATACATCTCTGTATGGATACATAAAAGTGGAAGCTGCTATAGAATAGTTATACCCTAGGGTATTTAATCTGAAAGGGATCACTGAGTATTAATTCAACTTGTACCTGGTGCATGATAAAGAGTCGTAAGAATGCATATTTGGCTAGACATTCTCAGGGGAAAGTAATTAGTTAATAACTTTAGTTTTAAAAACTATTATAACGGGTACAACAATACCTAAGAAATTTAATTTTAGGATATAAACCATTGACAAATTATATTGAATCATATAAATTCCAAGGTTAAGAAATACATTTCATTTATTGGTTATCTAATCAATGTTCATATTTTCTATTTATATGATTAATTGTTTGAAAATTATCATCCTTAAAGTCTATTTGGATAATGTAACTGATTAGAATCAAAATAAAATAGAAAAATAAAATATTATTATCTAATCTTGATCTTCAAATGTCTTATAAGACTATGGTTCTATGTATTTATTCATATCACACAAGTTTAGTATAACTATTTAAACATATCCTCAAAACATGGAGGTTACATTATTAGTGAAAACTGAAAATGGGTCAATTATTTCATCCCAAGAATATAACATCTCCCATTTCAATATTTGTAGAATGAATTTCCCATATAACCTTGTGAAACTCACTTTAGAAGAACTTAATCCTATTTTGGGTATGTATCGCACTTCCTTGTATAGAGACAATATAAATTACTGGGAAAATGAAATCACCCTCCTTATTTAAATTATCCCTCCAATTATGTATAGGTGTAAGGTGGAGGATGTATTTTTTTGGAATCATCATATCAGGCATGTATATTATTTCATTTTGAGAAAATGTATATTTATTAAATAATTGAGACTAAGGAAAATATCATCCTTTTGGAAAATCCCATTTTAATGGAATATGTTAGTGTATTCCCAGAAGAATTTTCAATTCATCCACCTAGTCGAGAGGTTGAGTTCTCAAAAAAACATATACTATGAGATTTTATCCTATCCATGAAATTATATAGAATAGAATTGTTTTATCTTAAATAGATAAAAAAATATCTACAAGAGAATCCAGATAGAGGGTTTATGCATCCTTATATTTCTCCATGGGGTGTTCTAGTCCTTTTACTTAAGAAGAAGGATGCATTAGCATGCTTCTTCACTATTCATCATGAGCTCAATAAGATCATGATAAACAAAAAGCATCATCTTCCAAATATTGATTATGGTTTCAATCAATTGTGTGGATCCTATTACTTCTCTAAGGAGGATGTTTTATTGGGATATTATGAAGTAAATGTAAAGAAATAGGATATCCCCAATACTATTTTTGTAAAAGGTACGAGTAGTATGAGTTTATAGTGATGTAATTTGGACTCAATAATGCTAAAACTATCTCCATAGACATAATGAATTGAGTTATTATGGATTACCTTAAAAACATTATTCATTATACAGGATATTCTTATCTACTATAAAATCAAGGAGGAACATGAGGAGAATTTGAATGGTATAATGAAGACCTTATGAAAGAAATATTTATATATGAAATAATGTATATGTGAGTTTGGATAGAGAAAGTAACATTCATATCATACATAATCACCATTAGAGGGATATCCATGGATACATAAAAAAATAGGAAATTTAATGATAGCCTAGAACAATATATGTGATACAGATCTCTATTTTCCCTAGATAAGCTTAGTGAAATCATATTTTATTTTGAGAAACATCCAATGATTATAAAACACACTAACAAATATAATCTTGAAGGGAGCGAATTTAGTCTAGACTAGTGAATGAGATGATTGATTGAAAGAGAAAAAGAAAAGGCTAATAACTACACCTGTTCTCACATTACCCACCAGTGGGGAAGGGTTTGTGATCTAAAATAGAGAATCAAAAAAAGTATTGGGTTTTTTACTCTTTCAAAATGAAAAAAGTGATTTCCAATGCCTCTAAATAACCAAATCTTCCTGGGAAGAAATACCCCATGTATAATCTAGTATTGGATATAGTGATATCTTCATTGAATATTTGGAACCATTATCTATGTAGGTATAAGTGTGATATGTATATGGATCATAAGATACTAAATTATATACTCATAACAATGGAGGCCAATATACAATAAATAATGTGGTTATGGTTTATTAAATATTATGAATATTTAATCTATTTATATCATAGGTATTCTAATAAATTGGCAGATGTTTTGAGTAAAAAGGATCCCGCAACCTTATATATGATAATGACTGAATGAGATTTGATATTCTTAGACATGAAAAAGTTTATCATTGGAATCATAAAATGAATTTCATCCTAACATACAAAAATAACTACAAAACATTCCATTATTTAGATGATAATGGGGACCCAAAAACAATAATAAGCTACAACGAAATCTAGGAAATAATACAGATTTTCTCTTTACAAAATATAGAGCTATATGGTTTGGATTCTGTATATGATTTTCAAAAAACCCATTTTTAAAAAGGAATCTTCTGATTGATGCACATATCTCAACATTCACTATTAATTTAGGAAGCAGTAAGATTTTTATGGAAATAAAGTGAAACTTCTAGTGGGACTAAATGAAGTGAAAGATTTCATAATTTATATCTTGATTCTTAGTATTCCAAAAATTCAAGGATAAATGACAGTAATCTAATGGAATTATACAATAATTCTCTTTGGTAGTACTGAAATTAGAAACATTAACCATGGATTTTATTCCAAACACTTCTAAATGCAATAATTTTGAGCATGTTTTGATTAAACAATTTCATTAATTTATTTTCATTTTTGATGCTCACAAATGCCTACAATTATGTTAATAATGAATTTACTTTTATGTGAATTTCAGGAAATTAGTATTTCTCTAAATATTTATTCTACAATAATATTCAATTCATTGATACTCTAGGAATATTTTTTGAAGAATTCAAGAAATTTAAGAATTTATTATGGAAACAATTTTCATACCCTTTGTTTGTAAGAAATGCATGTTTTTTAGCTACCCTACATTTGAAACAACATGTAAGGATTATTCACCCTATATTGTTGGGAATGTATGGTTAAGGAACCCTATATTTATAGACAACCCTACGATTGAGGGAAAAAATTTATGATACATCAACTCTAATTTTTTGATCAACCATATGATGTCAAATCCTACATTTGGTGTTTTTTTGTCACGTGAAGTAACCCGATGTTTGGAGTTTTTTCATCACATGAAGGAACCATATATTTGGCTATTCAATGATGATGTTTTAAATCCACAATATTATCTGAGATTTATTTAACAACCTTAATGGAAGTAAATATCATTTCAAATCTATTTAATGATCAATTAAAAGGCTCTTTATGATTATTTTAAAGGCTCGTATTCAGTGGATTAAACTATTTTTATTCTTACGGGAAGTTACGACTCCCTTAAATGTTTTTAAGTTAAATATTCATGGTTTATGGTGAGATATTTATGGAGCTATTTGACCTTCTATATAAAATTGAAATTATCATCATTTTAGAAAATATACATATTATATATGATAAGACACACATAAAGTAAATCTATTTGTCCTTGCCTTCAGATCTATCATTTTTAAAAATAAATTTTTTGATTTATCTAATTGACTCACAAACATTGTTGTCACTACTTATTGTTGCATATTATTTTGTATGAATAATGAATCATTTTTCAGATATTCATTTTGGAGGCATACTTGTAAAAAAAATTATATTATTTTCTATATAGCTATTTGGGAAAAAAAATTATACAATGTTTTAGAGATATTTTATCTATCATTTGTTATTGCAACTGTGAAGTTTAACCTATCTTATTAAAAAAATCAAACTCTATTGATTTGGTGGAGTTTCAACATCTCATAATCAATAATGGTTAAGTTTCACTTTCTTATATTGAGTTTTTGATTTACAGTTCTCTATAAAAGAACCTAAAGGCTCATTAAAAGTCATGTAAGGTGTCAACCACCTGCAATTTGTTGTGAAGGTCTTAGGATAAGAGGACTTATTAGAGAAAATCAGAAATCTTTGGGAGTTGAGTGTTGTTGGAGTGGAATGGGGGATCTTTGTGCCTTGAATCACTATACATCACTATGCTATTTTCCTTTATTTATTTATATTTCTCACCCATATTTGAGAAAAGAAAATTTTCACTGCATAAAAGTGGTATTCTGTATTTATCAATGATTTTGAGGAACAAAATTCACCCATATTGTGTCTTTGTTTTCATCATTACTATCCTAAATTAATAATTGGTTTCAGTGTAAATGATATATTTCTATATTTATTGTTTTGGAAATACATAAATATTCTTCTAGATCCATCCAATAAAAACAAGTTATATCAGGGGGGCTCTAACAAGAACGAGTTAATGATATATATGATGATATTTTTAAATGGTTGATTTCTTAAAAGGTATGTCGATGATTCATTCTCATTACTTTAATGGTGAAAATTATGGATGATGGAAATATCTTATGGTTATTTATTTTAAAATTTTTTGGAATAAGTGTTTATTTCAAGGACATTAAATGTTAGGAGATTCCTAAGGACGATGTGGATGTTTGGAATAATGGAATATAAAGAGAATATGATCTTAATTTTAAATCCATAAATTTTATTATGTGTGATTTTTTAACTTATGAATTCAATTGAGTATCTAAATTTCCTAATACATATGAGATCTAAAAGACAATTGCAATTGACTATAAAGTAACTGATAATATCAAATAAATCAAGGAACGCAACAATAAAACTAAATTTTAATACTTTCATAATGTACGCGGATGAAATTTTCACTAAAATGAATGGAAAGTTGACAGAAATAATCAATAATATTGCTGCTTTGGGAGAAATGATTCCATAATTAGATAAAGAATTAAAATTACTCAGAGTAACACCCTCTATATGGAATGGAATATCCATAACTATACGTCAATATACACGAGTGGAAAATTATTCAATGAAAGATTTGATTGGGACTTCAATGATATATAAAGATGAGAGAAAGGATTAATATGAAAATCATATATTACAATAAGAATCCACTCTCAAAAATACTATGGGTGAATCAACTAATTCATATCATCTAGATTTAGAAAAATATCTATCAGATCTTATAAGAAAATTTATAAAAAGAAAGATAAAGGGGCTAAAGAAAATATATACCATGAATGCAAGAAGGAAAATAATATAAAGGATAACTATCCTTCACTCAAAGCTCAAAGAAAATCCAATTATGTGATAAAAGGAAATAAAATTATAAGATCTAGCTTGATTAATTCATTTGGTTCATATGATGAATCTTGTATAGATTTTGAGTCTGGCCATAAAAGACAAGTGATATGTCTTATAGATCATACTAATGTGATACAATATTCATACAATTAGAACTCTAGTTGTAAAAAACTATCTTATAATGAGTTAAATAAGTATTTTTATGCTAAAATATAAATATTAATCCTTAAATAAATAGCATATAAAGTTTAGAAAATCTTATGATATTGTCTTATTATATAAGGAAAATTTATTAAAACTGATTATATATTTAAAGTCCAATTCTTATAAAACATCATGGGATTTTGTAAGACACTAAGATAAAATAATTATTGTATGGAGTCAATAATTTAAATAAAAATTATATTATGATGATAAAAGGAGAGAAATATATAAATCAAATCATTGGAAAAAATAAAATACTGAAATAAAATGTGGGAATAAGAAGTAATGGTGAAAAACCAAAAATTTATAAAAAATATTTAGTTTCTCTATTAAATTAAAAACACATGTATAATGTCAAATTATTTTTTTGGTATTTATTGGAATTATATAAATCATGTCTACCTTTGAAAAACTCAAATTCCTGAAGTAAAAACTGTTTATTTCTTAAAATAATTGTTCAACTTGAATTCCATATTTCTATTTAAAATAAGCAAGTTTGGTTACCTAAAAACATAATTGCTAACACTAATAGACCCAAAAGGAAATGGGTACCAAATTGTATTTTCATTTTATTTTTTTCACGACTAAACCACTAAGATTTGTAATTAAATATTTAAGTGTTAAATCATTTTATTTATGAAGTATCTACTAAAATAGTTGAAAATTATGATCTACTTTATTATAGAGAATCCCCAAAACTAAAATCATTGATCCATGAAGTATTTAATTTTTAATATTTATATACTTTTGGCATGTTATCTATTTTATATATGGGGAGATATATCTCTTTTAATTTGATAAATACTTTTCTTTACTAAGTCTTAGTTTATTTTTATATACTTTATTTAATAAAGACATTAAATATCATTAAAACATTATTTTAATCCAAAAATAATATAGAACTTTTTTAAAATTTGAAAAAGTTTATATTTTACTTTTTTAACCAATAGAAATATTTATATATCATGTTTTTAAAATTTTATTAGTTTACAAAACTAGAACACGTTAATTACTCAATATTCCTTTTCAAAAACTATTTTTTTAATGATTATTGAGTATTTTTCTACTAAAGATTATGAAACCTGGTTTTCATTATATCAGAACTTAATGTGTCATATTATTCTTTGAAATTAGATTGATAAATATTCTTATTTAGAATAACTTAGTCAAAATATTTTATAAAACTTGTCACTATAAGATAATGTGATCAAGTTCTTCATGTTTAGAAGAAAAACATTTTTGTAAAATGATTAAAGGTAATCCTTTTGATTTAAAAGAACAATCTATTTATTATATTAAATATTCATTTGAAAATTAATCTAAAAGAAATAAATAATTTCACAGTCATAATGAACAAGAAGTTTATTCTTCTCAAATGTCTTATAAAAATATTATTTTTAATTTTAACATATTGAATAAAGAAAAAGTGAAGCTATAAGAAGATTCATATTCGTCTAGAATGTTATATGAGGAAATACAGAAAGAATGTGTGTCAAAAATATTTTTTTGATTTGTTTTAGATGGAATATTAGATTATGAAATATACTTCTATATCAAAATAAGACTTTGAAGCTTTCAAGGTAAAAATTCTTGGTTTGATGGAGTTACTTAGAAGATAAGTTATAAGTAATCTTGATCTGGACTAGATAAAGCTATTCCTTCTTGAACAATGTT
The DNA here is from genome assembly GCA_963277665.1 of Viscum album. Taxonomy (NCBI): domain Eukaryota; kingdom Viridiplantae; phylum Streptophyta; class Magnoliopsida; order Santalales; family Viscaceae; genus Viscum; species Viscum album. The sequence goes on from OY728150.1 coordinate 650,617,783, forward strand.
CATCCTCTTCATATCAAAGATCAACATATGTTTAATTAATATTATAATAACTTTTAATAGTTTTAAAATCATTAAGTGAATAATTTTGATATTTGGAATGTTCTGGTGAATACTCTACTTCTTATTAACACTTAGATTTTACTTTTTGTTTATTTAAATTCAATGTCAAATATATTATTTTTAATATATTTTGTTTATTTAAAAGATGTCCTATAAGTTTTTTCATAATTTCTTTTTATACAATTAATTTATTTTATATAATCATGCACTTAATGTTTTATTATCTTATAAATAAGTTTACTACTGAAAGTAAATAATAATTTTTTTAAAAATAACTTGTGTAAAAAATTGTTAAAAGTATTTTCTTTATTTTTAAAAAAAACTATTTTAATTCACTGAATACCTTATATGGTATGATTGAGGGGGACATTTAAGAAAATTATTATTTTATTCAAAAATCCTTGTTAACTAAACTATATATTTTTAAAGATTGAATTTAGGGGCAATTAATTTTACTGCTCTTATCTTTTTTATGCCACAAAATGGGGTATATGTTTATGTTTTTTATGTTATTTTCATTTTATATAAGTGGTATAAGTTTATTTTTAATATCCTTAATATAGAGGAGATATTTTGATTCGTACAATAATAAAAAAGAAAAGATTTATTGTAAGGAAATTTATTAAAGGGGAGAAGTTTCCTTTGAGACAGAAATATTATAAAGAGAAACAGAGGACAATTTTTTTCTTATTTTTTATAATTTATTTAATTTTACATATATTTATCATGAATGTTTTTTATCATAAAAAATAAGTAGATTTTTAAGTAGGTGTTGATTCAAAAAATTTATTAATTTATTTTTGATTTTGATGATAAAAAATTCCCACACTTATGTTACTAATGAATTTACTTTTATGTGAATTTTAGGAAATTACTATTCCTCATAATATTTATTATGGAATTATATTTAAGCCATCGATCCACTGAGAATATTTGTTGATGTATTTGGGATAAGTTTAAATGTATTCTGGAAACACTATTCATTCCCTACATTTGTAAGCATAATGTATTGTTCAACAACCCTATATTTTAAATAACACAAATGGATTATTTACCCTACACTATCACAAAATTATGGGTAAGAAACCATACATTTATAAAGAATACAAATTTGGGGAAACAAATTTTTGTTAAATAAGCCCCGCTTTTTTGATCATTCATACATTGTCAAATCCTATGTTTGGAGTTTTGTCATCAGAGGAAGGAACCCAATGTTTGGAGTATTTTTTCACATGAAGACACTCCATGTTTTACTATTCAATGATATATTTTTAAAGCTATGATATTATCTAATATTTATGCAATGGCCTCAATGAAAGTAAATATCTTTTCATAGATATTTTTTGACCAATTCAATGGCTTTTTATGATTATTTTAAAGGTTCTCATTTAATGGGTTAAATACTTTCTATTCTTATAAGAAGTTATGAACCTCTTTATTGTTTTTGAATTAAAATATTCATTATTTATTGTGAGATATTTCTAGAGATGGTTTGACCTAGAGTTGTTCGTCTGACGGTGTAAATATTATGATGTTATTCAATGGGAAACCATACATAATATAAAAAAGTATATATATATATATATAAGTGAAAACTATGTGTCATTTCTTTTAGAGGTTCAATTTATAGACATATATGTTTTGATCTATCTCATCGACTCACTATTGTTGTTGTCACTACTACTGCATTTTATTGTTACTTATTCTTCTAAAAGAACAATTAACCATTTTTCATAGATACAATTTGGAGATATATGTTTTTAAACATTTTTCTGGTGGTTTCTTTATCACTGTTTGAAAAAGCCTATACAATGTTAAAGATATATCTTTATCTTTTTACTATTTAAGATCTATTACATCATTCATTCGCTGCTATAACTATTAAATTTAACATGTATTCTAAAAAAATCAATGTATGTTGATTTTGTGGAGTTTAGATTACTCCGAATTAGTCGCGGTTAAGTGTCAGATTCTTGCACTAAGCTATAGATTTAAGGTTCCTTGTAAAAGAAACATATGGTCCTGTAAAAGCCTAATAAGAAGTCAATATCCTACACTCAGTTGTGATGGTATTAGAATAAGAGGACCTATTAGTGAAAATCACCAAACTCATGGAGTTGAGCATTTTTGGAGTGTATTATGGGAACTTTGTGTCCTAGACCACTATACATTGTTGTGTGTTTGCATTAAATTTTTCCACGAATCACTCTTCTTTGAGATAAGAAAAGGTTCTCTACATAAGAAGATTGGTATTTTGAATTTATCACCATTTTTAGGAACATAATTCACCCGCCCTCTTGTGTATTTTCCTTCATAATCTCCATCCTAACCAACCACATAAATCCATTTGGGTGGTAGTATATCTCCTTACAAAGTCAGTTTATTTCATTTTTATGAAATAATATTTCTCTCCGGAAAAAAATACAATGACATATATAAGAGAAATATTAGCACTTCATAGAGTACCACTCTCCATTGTATTTGATAAAGATCTGAGGTTTACCTTAAGGTTTTAGAGAATCCTTCTACAAGAATTGGATAAAGATATGGGTTTTAATAATTTTTATCACCCTTACATTTAGGTTCAGTCTAATAGAACCTTCCTAAATCTAGAGAATATGATTATATAATGTTCAGATGATTTATTTGGATATTGGGATCAACATATTCCCCTAGTGGAGTTTACATATAACTATATTTTCAATTTAATATTTCAAACAGAATCATGTAAGGACTTTTATTGGAATAGGTGCCAGAATCCAATATTTTTCGATGAAGTTGTAGAGTAGAAATATATAGGAACGAATCATATCCAAGATATGACAAGTTTAAACCATTTATCATCATATGAAAAAAGTGAAAAGTCAATAAAAAATCTACGCAAATATTTTTTGATGAGACATAGAGATTGAGGATTGAGATATGGTGTTCCTTTGTATATCACTATGTAATAAATTCATGATGTTTGGGAATAAGTAAGAGCTTAGTCCTATATACATCCCACCGTTTTAGAACGTTGATTATATTAGAAATGTGACCTATCTACTAGCTTTCCCATATAAACTATCTCGAGTACATGATGTGTTTTATGTTACCTTCTTAATGAAGTACATACCATACCCCTCTCATTTATTAAATCCAAGGGTGGTTCCTAAAAAACAACCATTCAAATGAGTATCCACAATTGTAGAACTTTGATTATAGAGATGAAGTTCTAAGAAGCAAAAAAAACTTCCTTGGTAATAATACTGTGTTTGAACCAAAAGATTATGGGGGAACCATGGGAAACAAAAGATCTAATGAAACAAAAGTAACCATATCTATATTAGTATTTGAAATGTAATTTATATGGTGATATTCCATAAATTGGAATAATGTAACAACCCATGATTTTATAAATAAAATTCCCTTTCTAAATGAATATATAACTTATTATGTAATGTTTTTATATAATACATTTTATATATTTTACTTTTTATTTATGAACATTATAAAATATATCGATAATCTAACTGTCAAAACTAAAAAATATAATTAGCATTATAATCATTGTTAACGTATCCATTGTATAATTATAGTTAAGATTAAAATATATTGTGGATTAAAATAGAATCTAATAGACATAAAAGGTGGAATATATGACCTTGACCAGTAGGATCATACTCTATAAATACTATTTTTTGGAGATTCAAAGGATGATAACATCGTTGGGATTTTCCCTCGACCAAGAAAATCAAATATTCAAAAATTAAAATTTTAGAAAAATTATTTACAAGAGAGGATATATCTTATAGAGATCTATACAAAAACCATCTTCACTGAACAACCCCAATAAGTAAAAATATCACACACCATACCCTTAGGTTATACACCAGAGTAATATTGGGTTATGTATCTAGAACATAGAATAAATAATTTTAATATTTTCCTTTTAGGTAAATAATGATGATATCGACCCAATTAAATTATTATTATATATATCTATACATGTTTATATAATGAGTTTGATAAAAATTGGATTTTGATATGAAGAAACCAAAATTGTATTCTTAAATATATTTTTTCAATTACAAATTCATTTTTATAATTTAAAGAGTTAAGAAATTAATTTTATTTCAATATAATATTATTATTAAATAATATTTATTTAAATATAAATTATAATATAATTTAATGGTGTTCTGTGTATTTTTTATATGGGTTATAAAGCTGTTTGTATTATAAAAACTACTATTTTTTAATAAAAAATTATTTTTTCAAAAATAGAATTGACTATATTTAGAAAATTATTTTCTAAAATTAATTATCAATTTTGAAATAGTATTTTATAATTATATAAATATAGATCTTTAATAATTATCTGAGATAGTCCAATTTTTGGGTAGAAATTAAATATTGTATAAATATATTGTGTGGATTATTTAATCATAATAGAAAAAAAGATATTCAATAAATATTATATAGGGTATCCAAAAACAGAAATTTCGTTTCCCTTTAAAATAATTTTTTTGAATTTTTTTCTTAATTTTATAAACCCATAATTAGTCAACCAAAACCTGTTATATATTTTGAGGTTTTAAAAATAATTTTCCATGAACAATACACAATTCCACACTGTGAATGGTATTATTTTAATTATTTTGTTTTCTTAAACTAATAAAATATTTCAATCAACTACTCTTTATATGAATCCATGGGAAATACAAGGCAAAAGTTTGTGTTTTTTATTATTTTATTACTTATAGTCCAAAACCAATGTTTAGAAACTAATAAATAATTGACCTCTCTTTTTCAATAATTAACAACCCAACCTATCATTACAATTTACTTTGAAAACTTTGAGCACGAAATTAGTATCCATAACCCCCCTTAATACCCCATCTAAGGTGTTCCCATGATCCTTGGAACCTCGTACCATGATTCTATATGTAACATATCATGAGAGAAATTGTCTTTCATTCCCTCTTCATTAAAGTAATTTCTTTGTATTTATAATTTTTAATCTTAATTGATTATATTTTCATTTTTTATCAATATCCACTTACTATTCAATTTCTATTATATGAATGAGATACTATTTTCCCATTATATTATTATATTTACATAAGCCATTAAAATAGGGATGTAAGGGATCTCTCTATACCTTAGTTTCCATTCACGAACCTTCTTTATTTCATTAACTGGAAGGATGGTATTCTAACTGTTTATTAAATCCAAAACCACTCTGATTTTCTAGATCTAGGGATCCCATTACATAGCATGTCGGCATAGTGGGTAAATCCCATGAAAATATGGCATCACACTCCTTTTTATTTAGCCTTCCAATTTTATTTTTTTTCATTTTTATGTGTTTTAAAGACCCCTTTACTATCCTTATGATTTAAAAGTAATGATATTCTATATTTAACTCTCATTAACCCCTTTCAAGAACCTTTATGTACAAATGTTTTTCTATTGAAATTTTCCCATGATTTTCCAATCCATACATTGGTGGTATGATATCCATCACAATTTACACTCAAGGGTATTAATCTAGTTATACCTATCCTTCATTGATTGGGTAATTCAATGCATGTAACCCACACTCTTTAATCACGGAATTAATGTGATGATATTTTTTCTTATTTTGTATGATCTTTGTGAACTGCAGATTCATGTACATGACATGAATATAATGGGTGGAATTAAAATTATAGAGCCCTTTAATGCATTGGGAGATTATTTTTCCTCATGAGATACCATATATGGTGCATGTATGGTTAGAATAAGAACACTATGTTATTATTTTTTAGTTATTATCCTTGAATTATGATTATAATGTCTTGTTTTATGTTGTTACCACATTCATATGATTCCTTGATGTTATCGTATTATGTCATGATTTGACATTCATGATTATGATTCTAACCTTTCTCTATCACCATGTTATCCATCTTGGCTCACACTTATTCATTCTATGATATTATTATAACCCTAATAATATTTATACCTGACCCCTTCTTATATACATTCACTAGACATCCCTTGGATTATTAGAAGATCAATTAAATTTAATGAAATGTTAGGATGTTTTTAAATAATATCATTATATCCCTATTTTAATTTATTATACTATATAACTAATTAACCAAATACACTAGGCCTCTTGATCCATAGAGATTGTATTAGGTGTATCTTATTTAATTACTCATGGGATTAAGTATATAAGGGATTTGGATTCTCATATACCTCATGAAGGAAAGTCACAATCTCTTTGAATCATTATACATTTGATCCAATCCATTCTGAAATATTCAACATTATTAATCATACTATAGTTAGTGTAACATTATATTGAGTATCAATAAGTTATATCTTAAACCACATTGATTTAAATTCAAATTTTGTGGTATTTTGGACACTCAGTCAGTTAGATTTTCACTTATGCTTGACCCAAGATCAATGTGCAATCACTTCAAGATTTTTTAGAATTTTCACACATGATTGATATATTCATAGATAACTAGATCCCTTATTTTGGGAACATGATTATTTAATGTGGTCAATTTATTTTTCTCTATATTATCACTTTATCCTTTGAAACATATTAAGGTTCTTCTTATTATCAATTTGGTCTCATGGTTGGTTGATCACTTTTCCATTTTTTCACATTTAGAACTGCACATAGTGACAAAAAAATGGAATTTATGATTTGTTTTAGTAAATATGAAAATGTATAGAAAAAAACTATATAATAGAAATAAAATCCATTATACAATTAAAATCCAAAACCAAGATCAATTCATGACTTCACAATTAATCCCTAAAAATTAATATACCTCTAGAAATCATGTTTTAATACATTTTTCAAATAATGTAGAGAATCAAAAAATTATTAAAAAAAATAATTACCTAGGTTTTATCTTGACTAGTGGTATAATTAAAATTAGAAAAAAGTTTAAAATTGTGAAATTATGGCTCTCATCATGATATCGTACAAAAAATATTCTCTTCCATGTTATTGATGAATATAGATATGGAGGGAAAATTTTTGTGGTCGGGTTTCCCACCAACCACCATTTCCTTTTTCTACACACACACCATATTTTCTAACTATATTTTGATAATGGTGGCATGATATATCATAATAGTCCATAAAAATGGTGATGGTGCATGTTGGATGGGGAAGTAGGGTATGATGTGTTTTTAGTGTTGGTTATTAGTAAATGGCATAATAGAGACTCCAAGAAAGTGTTACTAACATAAAAGTTATACCCATGTGTAGTTGTGAGGAAGTATTATTGAAAATGAACACATGGGGGTATTATGGTGACTTCTAGGCGTGATCTATGGATAAGGTATGATGGAAGGCACTAAAGATGTCAAAAATCATAGTGGTTCTGGTGGGTTTGGATGAAAACTTTGATCTCAAGAAGAAACAACTACATAATAGTTAATCTCAATGAACATGTCATGTATCACACTCAACTATAGTGAAAGGGGTTCCATGTAGAGTTAAATATAACACATTATGAAAACATGTAACATATGTCATATTGTTTCATCTATTGATGGATAGTGGTTAGGCATGGAGTTAAATATAACCTAGTGTGTATTCATGTGTTAAAAAATATGTATATTGATCCATACATATTTGAATGTACCAGTGTTCATAGATAAATATCCAATTTTAAACACACATAAACTATGATCGATGGGGATTATAATATGTGACATTTATCTTTTGGGTGTGAAATTTGGAAAAAAATAAGCATGATACGTAGCATGTTCTTTAGGACCACACACCACGTGGTTGTGTGTTGTCCAAATTAGAGTTATTATCTAAAATACCCACCACCACTTTGATTTTTAGTGTATTTTAGAGCTACCTATGTGCATCCTCCATTTAGAATGTCTAGGAATTATCATAACACCTCACCGGAGTGTGGTTGACACTAGTTATTGTCTCCACCACTCATAGGATGAATAGTAATTCCCATGACATAGATAGAGAGTCTCTATGATGTTATCCACTACCAAGACACACTTATAATTAAATAAATTTAATTTCCCAATCTAAGTGAAACCATCATAACCCCATCATAAACCTTCGATTAGTATCATTCCACCATTGTTGAAAAATAGTGAGATGAGAGGGGGGGAATATGGGAAACAATTATTAGTGGGAAATCAAAACTCCCAAATTTTTCAAAAAATCAAATCCATTAGAAACACAAGAGATAAATTTTTTCATGAAATCCTATTAATGATCAAAATATATCATTTATTTGAATTTTATGTTACAAATATTTATAGAGATTAAATATTATCTTATGAAGTACAATGATAATCAAATTTCCATCAATTATATGAGAGTAGAAAAATTAAAGAACAAAATTTTTTTAATCCAGTGGATATTAACATAATTTCTCTTTAATAATGAGGAATTTATGGAAATAAAATACAAATTCAACCTGGAATAAATAATTAGGAAAATTACAAGTAAAAATTCCTACTTACATGGAAATAATTTCGTTTCTTTGATGTACTTATTGATTCCATGGGATTTAATTATCATTGTTCATGAGTTTGCCTCTCTCTTACAATCTGATTCCATATCTATCTTTATCCAGATCTCCCTCCTACATAAAATATGACATTAGGTTTTATAGAAAACACCATTGTTAGGGAATGGTTCTCTTTTTTTCTTGGTTTTTTCACAGACATTTTGAAATATTTAATATCTATATATTTGTGATGACGATGACTGGGTATAAATGAGATATTTAGAGTTAGTTCAAAGGTAATGACCTTCATGAAGACATACTAATACCAGGGAGAATCTTACATATAATAATTATGGAATTAGTAACCCCTTAGAAGAACATTGGTGATAGATAAGGGGACATATGTAGTGTTAAATCACGGAGTCAACACCCCCTTAATCCTAATAAGGTGAGACCCCCCAATAAAGGTTAGTAACCCCCTCATTTTAATTTTCACTATAAGGTGAAAGTACTCAATTTGAATATTGGAATATTTAACCCACTTTGAGATGTTGAAAGTGTTATATATTTTTGGGGTTATTAATCCTATTGACCTGTATTTATATCCCAGTATGGTGTCGGTACCCCACTTTGGTTTTAGAGAGAAAATGTAGGAGTAATGAGAGATAAATAGTTAAGATGTTTCTAATCCAATGAAATACCATGAATACTTGGTTTCCTTTGAGATGCACCTCATATATGGTTTTTTAAATAAACAATTAACATACTTTCCCTATGATAATTATATCTGGTTACATAGAAGGTTCAGTCCATAGTAGTGCTATGTTATGATATCATGGACTTTTCTATCTCATTGGTTTACCTATATGTTAATAATATATGGGTTCCTTTTAGTTTCCCTCTTATTTAAGTAGTTATTACGACTTAATGTTCCATAATTCTATTATGATTCTATGGTATATTATTATTATTTTATACTCACCCCTACAAAGGTGTTCACTAATAGGTGTTGTGTTTTGTGCAGATGATGCACACTTTAGAGGTGATCTTTGTGGTTGGGGATCTAGTAATGCTGGTAGAGCTAGTGGTGTATAGTGGTTACCGATGAAGATGGATTTTTTAGTGTTTTCATATGCTTACTTATAGATGAGATGTTTCTTCCATTTTTTTATGATTATTATACCTAGTGGGTTTTTATGATGTAAATATTTTCTCGGAATAATTTATAATTCATGAATTGTTATAAAATTCTGATATATATATATACATATATATCTAGTGGTTGATGGTTTTGTCCTGTATTGGTGTTTCATATCTAGGGTAGGTTATTTAAGGATAAGTACTCCCATGCATGTAATGACATATCAGTAAGAGTCACTAGAACTTGGATTATTGGGATATGTTACCCATGATGAGATTATTTAATTCAAGGGGAAGTTATTCCCATTAGAGAACTGGGATCATGAGATGTGATTCCCCATATCAGGTATATAGCGTGGGGCTAGAGATTCTCTTCCACCATAAAATTATTCGAGAGAATAAAGATGTTACATGATCTCTTATAGATGTGATCATTACATGATTTCTGTTTATACATTTTATCTTGAGGATTTTATTCCATTGATTTTGATGATGTTGTAAAGATTTAATGCCCATGTATTAATAATTGTGATATCTTAAGGATGATATTCCATTATATTCGTAAATGTCACTAGGATTCATTGGACAAATACTAGTAATTAGGCTATGATGGGACACTAAAAATTGAACATAACATAGTATATGATGCCTGATTAATGATTACATGATCTGTTTAGACACACCTACATATTGGTCAAAGTAGTTATTGGTCACACCCAGGTTTCTTGGTAGTACTCGTGGCTATAAAATATTCATTATTACATCTATTTCTTATTTATATATATTATTGGTAATATCAAACTATATACGTGCATTTTCCTAGTCCAAGTGGACCACTGTGGGTGAATCAGTGGTCATATTTTTACGAATTATTCACCTTCTACCGGTTAAAGTTCCTAATTAAATCATTGAATTTACATAACCTCACCCACTATATAGTAAATTAATGAAAGATATCATCACATAGTGTTTATAAGGTTCATTCGAAAATCCTACTCATTTTCAGGATGATTATATGTCCCAATGTGTATTATCCACTATCTTAAATAATTTTCAACAACCATGGACATCCCAATCTTATCACCATAGAATTTATTATGTTCCCTTCAACAATTTCCACCAAAAAAAAAATACACCCTATTCCCATGGATTATATAATCAACTAGAAGAGGATTCACTTATTAAAAAATAGTCAAGAAAATAATGGATTTCGCATATTTATGATAGTCCTCCTTTAAAAACATTAAACACAAAAAATTATGATCATTTTAAAAAAAAATTATGCTTAACTTCTATGTTTCCCCACTGTTAACATTTTGGTTTTTTATTAAGGTAACTAAATTTATATCCCAGGTAATTTAACCATTACGAATAAATAAAAGTGAGATTTTTTATAAATTATATACCCACTTAATTATAAATATTATACCTAATTTAAAAAAAATTACATGTGTGTTGGAAATTAATTTTAAAACAAGCACATGTAACAAGCAAAAACACTACTTTAACCTGAACAATACTGACAATGTTTTTACTATCAATGGGACAATATGCTAATTATAAAAGATAAATTGGACCATGAACGGGCCATATTTTATATTTATCAAAAACAAATAATAATTTTTAATAATATAGTATTTTTTAGTAAATTTGAAATATTTTAATAAAATAACATTTATTATAAAATAACATTAATTTATATTTTGACATTATTTTTTAAATTTTAATTTTAAAATATATAAAAATATTGGAATTAAAATATATTAAATTCTCATATTTTTATCATGATATGTTAATCTACAAAAATAATGGAATGCAATAATTCATTAATTATGGATTACTTTTAATGTTTTTAGATTCATTTATTTTATTTAATTATTAACTAAAAAATCAACATGCAATTGTTTAATGTAATTATATAATCTATAAAGATTAAATTTAAATTTATAGGTTTAAAAAATCATTTATCTTTAAAAAAATTTATAATCAAAACTATATAGCTTCTTACGTACTCTAAAGATTTGTAAATATTAAAGGTAAGGGAGGTTCCTTTTTTCATTTACTTTAACTAACTTCTTATATGGGTCACATTCATGAACATGTGTCCCAATAACACATAAAATTAGAACCAAGATGGTATATGTTCTAAATATTTCTATACAATGGCTTTGGGACAAGTGCCTAGGTCATTTTGGATCTTAAGAATAAGGTTTAGTCCTTTGTTATGCTTAATTTTACTATAATAGTTTTAATTGATTTATTTACTTCCACTAATATTTTAAGTAAAAATAAAATTAGATCATATTATAATATAAATATTATACATATTACAACCATATTTTTTTGTTTTTCCAAATTCATTTCACAGAATCGGAAAAATTAAATTTAAATCTAATCCCACAGACATGGCGAGAAAGTGTTTTTTAAAGTGAAAATGTTTAAGAGTTTGAAATTTTTTTATATAGTATTTCCATATAAAATTGGTTACAATGAAATAAATTGTATTAATTGATGTAATATTTATCTAATTAAACTTTTAAACTAAGTTAAAATATAGATTAGCAGTATAAATAAATTAGATGAAAAAACAGTTTTCGAATAAAAGTTAGTATTTTTCATTATTTATCAAAAAACAAAATATTAAAAAAAATAATTCAACCTAAGATAATTTTTATATTCTTAATTAAAAAATGAATATCATTTTATAAAATTAAATATCTAAAATTAACTAAAATTAGGTTTATTATTTTGCAAAAAGGATGTAAAAAGAAGTTCATTTGAGAAAATAATATTTTCAAACATATAAAGACTTTACCAAAAATTATATTTTTATTATCCATATGTCATATTTATTTAAAAAAATTATAAATAATATTTATTTTTGTATTAAAATCCATATATCTATGTTTAATGGTTATGTTATAACTGTCTCCTTTCAATAAATATAATAATGAATAGTTGTTTCATAGAAACCCAGTGTTGCATGTAACGAAAGACTAATCAATATTGTGTTTAGTGGAAACATATATTTATGTAGAGTATATAGAAATATTATCTTAGTGTAGAATTAAAATAAAGAAATAAAATTAAGTTAATTTATTCGAGAAATAAGGTTTATAAAAACTCATGGTGTTACACTCGATTAAGCACAATACCTCTTCTTTAGACTCCTCCTTAGATTAGAACCAAAATCCTAATTAGGATGAATTTATGATAAAAATATATTTTCTATGTTGTGTTTAGGAAATTAAATAAGGAATTTTAGTACGTATTTAAATATGTAAATGATTTTTTAAGTGTAAAGAGGATCAGAGAGGGGGTGCCCTTTTATAAGTGGGGAGAGGTTACACATGAAATTTTTGAAAAAAAATGTTAAACACAATTTTAACATGAAACAAGAATAAGAAAGGGACTATTATTTAGACTTTTATGATATAGGGTCTAAATATTTCCACTGAATTGAATTTATACTAGTGTTTACGTAATGTTTTTCCTTATCTTTTTAGTTTATCCCCTGGTAAACCAATTTTTACATTAACCACAATAAACACCTTTTACTAGTTTCAATATTCATTAAGACCAAAAATTAATTTTACCTTAAAATATAATATAAATAATTTTCATTCCAAATATCGAATCCATTTTACTAAATTAAATTCAAAAAAGTGTCATAAAATAATTTAAAATTAAACCTATAGTTGTGATGAAAAAAATGTTTTTCAAGAGATACATTTTTATGATTAAGATGATTTTATGTTAACTCTATTTCTATAAATAATAAGTAAATTAAATTAAATAATTTATTATAGAAATTTTTAGATCCCAAGATGGGGCACCATCCAACCCGCACTCGACCCGGTATGAGACCTGGCCCGACGGGAATTCCCAATCACCAGAGGATGTAAACTAGTGCTGGGAAACAAAATAATCACAATGAGAATTATTTTTTCCAGAAAAATGATATCAAATAATCAAAATGAGCATAAAGAAATAAACTAATAATGACTACATATTAATAAATACACAACTGGTCTAGATACAATAACTACTGAACAAATAACTGAATACCAAACTAAAATTGAACTGTGCCACATGACCTCCATTTAACCTCTTGGTCACCACCAACCGCAAGACCAACCTACTACAAAGGCACAACGAAACTAAAAACCAAAACCTAAAACCAAAACCAAAAAAACTAGATCAGATCTACATAAATTGAATGAAATAAGTAGGGTGTGAGAATATGATTTCTTAGTAGGTAATCACTATATAATCCTAGCATTTCATTTCCCAAAATAGTTCATTGACACTATTTTTATAATATATATTCCAAAATAGTATTTTATTATTTTCAAGCAATTAAATAAAAAATTTCAAAAATTATCTTTTTGAAACATCACACACAACATTCCTTTTCAAAAATAGTATCACTTTCCACAACCCATTCTAAAACAAAAAATCCCAATTCAAAGCCAAATGAGATAACCAAAAAGGGCTATTTAGAAATTAATGGAAACCAAACAAGAAGGATCAAATATAAGAGACAATATACAATATGAAATATAAATAAATAGAATATATAGATTAGAACTCATGAGCATTTCTTGACCATAACTAAAGGAAATCCCTCAAATTACTTAGTTTGGACTCACCAGATAGCATATGATGCAAATTTATAGTCTATAACCAACTGATATCTCTAAACTATCTTATTTAGGGGAACCTCCCTCTTATCCTCCTAGTAAATTCAGGGGGATACAACCCATCTAATTAGGGTCAAAATCAACCATCACTAAACCCACTAAAAAACAACCATAAATCCTGTGATTAAAGTACTTTGTGAAACATGGTATGAAAAAATAAACCATGTCATTCTCTTACACGATCCACTAGAGGATAATTCATACCAAGTTCTAATAGTTTCCAAACTGTTCTCTTTCACAAGACACTAGAGGGGATTCCACCCCAAAGATCTAGTTGTCTCTATATCAAAATTCAAATCATCACAAACACCAATGAAAAACAATTTATTTCACAAGTTTCAATCTTGATGTTACCTCATTTAGAATTCAAATACCACTTTCCCAATAATTTTTCAAATACCAACCTGGACTCACAATAAAAAAGTTTTAAATCCATTTCCAAAACATGCCAAGTTTCCAACAGAGCCCATAAATCACATCCCATCTATACAATCTTTTCAATGAAAACAAAAATTCCAATAAGGACAATAGATTTCCAATAAAAATACATTTACAAATCCATTTCCACACCATTTCAAAAGTCAATATAAAAAACCACTTTCACATGCACAATGCTTAATAGGCCTTTACAGTTTAAATACCAAACTATTCCAAAGATAAAAAAAACATGAAAATACATGAGAAGTTCCAAATAAGAATTTATCATTTTATAAATAACTCCTGATCACAAAATTTAAAACATTTCCTTATATAATTTTAGTTACCAAGTGTGTCAAAAGTGAAAAATGGTCCTTTGTGTCAATCATTCATCAAGGAATATCATAAAAATATAAAATAGACCAAGAATTTATAAACACATTTGTAACTACATAACATGAAGGACCAAAACACCATTTATAAATCAAGAAACCACTTTGGAAATAGAAATAGGTAAGGAATGGGAGGCATCTAGAAAACCATAGTTCAAGGGAGAAATAGTTTTCATCAAAGTTTCAAATGTTCCCCAAGCAACAATAAATAAACCACACAATCCCAATAGAGTCCATCACATAATCAATAAGTCTAAAACTATTTAGAAATTCATCTATGAAATCCCAAAGGAACATTCATTAAAATTATTGATGAATACATGAAACTACCAAACAACCCTTTTAAAAAACAACACTTTATTTCAAACTAACACAACAAGACACACATGAGTTTCACAACATAAAAGTCACAAACTATGATACAAATCATCCATTTCACTACCCAACCTCATTAAAAAATAATCAAAGGAAATAATAGTCCAAAGTACCAAATTTTCCATTAAAATATTAATTTGAATTTCATCAAACACCTTGTGTGTATTTAAGTATAGAAATAAATAAAGAACCCCTTTGGAAAATCAGTTTCCACCAACTTTCAATAATACAAACACAAAAAAACTCATACTATCACATCACAAGAGTGGTTATAATTATTTGAAAGCATTAAAGTAATGATCAAGAATCAATGGAATGTTTTGGAAAGGAAGTTGATGGAAACACCTACCTTAATGACATACAAATGAAGAAATACATCAAGATAAGGAATAACACACCCCAAGATATAATCTACACACCCCAACATTAATGAAAATAGACCATAAATCAACCCTTACCCTTAGGTTTCCTCCAAGAGAGTGAAACCACCATGAAAAAATAATAAATAAAGAGAATATAATGGGATTAAGGAAAAATCCACTAAAAATGCAATGAGACTTACCTTGTAACCTTCAAAGAGATTAAATGGAGAAAGTGGAGCAAGGTAAGAGGGTCTTCGAGAGCCCCCTAATGTGTTTATATAAAAAAAGGGATGAGCAACTTAAAATAGGGTAAAAATAGTAGAGTGGAAAGATTGGAATTTCACACTTTAATGACCTGGGAATCTTGAACGGTTTGGCTTCATGGTTTTCCAAACTGTGAACCCATCACTGTCAAAGAGGGACATGTTGCATGGTTTTCAAAACTGTGTGCCAACCGTGAAGTTTCCATTGTCTAAGATAGACATTATCTTCATGGGTTCTAGGGAAAAGGTTAATAGTCTCCCCTAACCATGTTACAACTATGATCCACCTTCTGTTAAGATAGAAATCTCCATCTTCCACTAAATAAATTCTCAAAAACATCAAAAACTCAAAAGTTGAAACTAGGAACTCAATCAGAACCTCAACCAAATGATCCAAGGACAAGAAAAGAATAAAATAAAAGATATTACAAGGTTGGGGTGTGAACGAAATATGTTCTATAAATTCATTTAAAAAATTCCTCATTATAGTTTTTAGTTAATTAAAATTGGAAAACATTATGCACTTTAAAAAAATTTAAAAAAAACCTATTTTCAAACCCATAAATAAAAGAATCCTAAAATCTATCATACATATAATTCAAATTTAATTATATATAATAAAAAAAAAAGAAAAATTATATTAATTTAAATCAAATTAAACTCAAAATGGAACTTTTAAATTACTTAATTTATTGAAAATAAATGAAAATATTACAAAAATCTATATTATTCACTATTTACTAAAAAATTGTTTTTTTGAAAACATAGAAATACTACACTAATTTAATTTTTATATGAAGATTTTACAAAAAGAATTTATTTTTATAAAATGCATCATCTAAAATTTTTATAAATTAAATATAATATTTTCTCAAAAAAATTAAGAAAATCATTTTTGAAGAAATTTTTTTTGATGAATAAAATTACTTTAATAAAAATTGATTAATTATTTTCTAATAATTTGTCAAATAATTTTACATTGAGTTGGAAATAAATATATAGATTTTACAAATTAGTTAAAATTATTCATACCAACCAATTTAATGACTAGGTTTTAATGTTTATATTCAAATAAAAATATTTAATTGTCCATTTAGGCTTGGTTTGTCATGTCGTATATACCATCAAATAGAGTTTTCTTTTTTTAAACACAAGGTGTTACACTAGATATTCTATATAGATCCTTTAAAATCTATATAATAAAATTATATAAATTATTTTATTTCTAAAGATACATTTATTATATTAATAACTTAAACTTAGACCAATTATTTCATTTATTTTAATTATATATTTAATTACATAATCAGTTTAGTCAAATTCTAGTGTTTTAAGAATATTTGGTTCATAATTTTGAAATAGACTCAGTTTGTAGAACATGGTCAAATATTTCATTATTAAATCATATCTAGAATAATAATCCTTAAATAATTATCATTTTTATATATTATTTATACTTTTAAAACCAACCATGAAAAATGCTTATGAAAAAATTATTATGTTACAATCAGGAAGACAATAAGTTGTACGTACGCATGAGTAACATTTTCAATTTTTGAGGACAGTGAGGGAAACTAGGTAAGTATCATTTTATATTTAAATAATTATTATTATATCATAAATATAATATTATATATTTAAATAAACTTATATTTACCAACCATGTGATACAATGATGAAAAAGAATCACATCTCTTCATGGAGGTGGTAATCTATACGTACACACAAACGACATTATTATTTTTCAATAGATGAGAATGTGAGAAAATAGTTGACATGTTATCTTTCCATAATTATAATTATTTCATTAATATCATATATATACATTAATTCAATCATTATTACCTTCCATCAGATATGGTGATAGAAAAAAATTATATTAGTTCATGAGGTAATAGTCCACCTTACACGTGAATAGTGATTTCATTTTCCATTGGATGGAAGAAGAGTTTGAAATAGGTCATGAAATTAACATAATAACATATAATTATTTCAAATATACTGATGTAATTATTTTATCATGGTTTAAGAATATATGATGGAAATTAAATAAGAAATAAAATAAACACACTTGGTTAAGAACTATACCTCTAATTTGGACAACCTCTTTTGGTTTATACATAAATACTTTCAAGGTTACATTTATAATCAAAACAGGTACACTATAACATTGGTACAGATTATTGGAATGGATTTTGGTAGTTATATTTTGATAAAAAAGGATCACGATGTGTGTATAGAGGAAGAGAGAGGGTATCATTTTATAAGTGAGGGGAGGGGCACATTTGAAAATACATGAAATATTATAATATAATATATGTTTAACTCAGGTATAATGGTAAAATATATATATTAAATAGAATATAATATGGTATTGGTCTTAATATAATCATACAATAAAATTTCTACAAGTTTGAATGTCATTTTAACCCTTATCTTTTGAATTAACTCTTTAGTTAACAATTTCAACCCATAACCACAATATCAAAATTTTCAACATAAATGGTTTATAAATTTACTTATAAGTTAATTATTGAATCATAAATGGCTCAGGAATGAAATTTAAAAACATTCATATTTTTAATTTTTCTTCTTCATTTTTTGATGATATTTATAAAATATAAGTTGATATTTTTATCTTAAAATACTAATAATGTCATTGTAAGAACTTTTCACATAATTTGAATTTTAAAAAATTAAAATAATGTAATTGGATTCTAATCCATATTAACATCTATAATATTTTTAAAAATAAATATTTATCACACATTCATTCATCTAGAAATAGTAATTTTGATGTTTTAAAAATCATTTACATTAATTTTTTTATAGAATGCACGAGCACTATACCAGTGTTGAGTTAATATTTATGGTGATTATTTCATCACTGAAAATAGAAAATAAATTTGAAACATTAAAATAATTTCATTATTTTCAAATTAACCTTTAATATTCATTCAAAGAATTTTTTCCTCTATATTAAGATATAATATAAATTTAGATATAAGAGAGTGATATTTTATATTTTTATTTACTTAAAATTATATATAAGTCATTTTTAAAGAAACATTTCAAAAAATATCCCTTGATTTTAAAATTATATGATTACGGTCTAACCCCAATCATGTAATAAATTAAAGGTAAGAGATAGGGTCATTTTTAGTCCATATCAAATTATATTTATCCTTAATTACCTAATTTACCCTTAACTAGGTATTAAATATTTACAATGATTACTATTCATAAAGACCCAAAATGAAAATGGTATTATTTACCAAAAATGATATTATTTATTCCCATTATGGGATTAATTATATAAAAAATAATTCATAAAAGTGTCAAAATTTAATTTAAAATTAAAGCTGAAAATGGCGATGAAATCATTTTTCAGAAAAATGCCTTTTTAATTATATTTTTTTTAACAAATTCAATTAAAATTTTGAATAAAATAAATTTTATTGGACTATTTCTAAACCAAAGTAAGTAATTAAAATTTTAAAATAATTTAAAATATAATATGACTTTGTAAATACTTTAAAATAAATGTAAATATTCAAAAAAATAAATATTTTTGTTATTCAATGAAAAATATTTTTTATAGAAAACTCTCCAAAAATGAACCTAAGATAATTTTGACATTATGATTTCATAAATGAAGTTCAATTTTTTTAATTTTGATTGAAAATTTACCTAATATTCTTATAAGTAATATAGATCTATAAATTTTAATTGATGAATGTTTATGATATATGAAATTGATTTACTATTAACATTAACTAGGTTGCTACATTCCACTTCGCTTTGGGAAATTATGTCCTTGCAATTTTTTCATGTGCTCAATTGAGAGGTTTTAAAATAGTTTCAGAATTAGTTCTAGGAAGTATAAGATAAACCATAAAAACATTTAATTAAAACTTTTTATTATTTTAAAATTCCTTTGTTGAAAACCCACATCATAAAAAGGGATAATGAAACTTATTTTTTAAAATAGGTAAAGGGAAATTTGAAGGTAATATGGAATACTACATTACTAGGATTACAAATAGTATAACTTTGGATGGATGTGAAAATATAGACATGGAAGAAAAATGGAATGTCAAATAATGAGGGAGAGTGGTGGATAACATTGATCACAAAAAATTGAATTGTCATGAGAAAGTCAATGACCATAAAACTATAAAATAATGTGGTGTGATAAAGAGAATAACTTATTCAGAAATGAAGGTAATAATAATAATGTTTTGATATTCAAGACCCTTTTCCCAGAGTTGAGGATTTAATTTACCATATAGACTATGAACAGAATGAAATAAACATTCTTAACAAGAATAGTTTCTTCCTATAATTATTTTTTTCTTCAATATCATCTTTTTCTCTATGTAATGAGTATTCAAGATGAATATTTTATGATGCACTAAAATCAAATTCTAACGAATCACAAAATATACAAAATTATAATAAACAATTCTTACAATAAATAGATCCTAACTAACACTAAAATAGAAAGTTCAAGGTAAGGTATTATTTAAAATATTTAAACCTTCATAAGATGAAATAATAAGTTAATCTAAAAAATGAAACCATCACTCCTAATATTCAAATTAAATGATTCTCTAAACAAATAACATTATATCCTAATTAAACTCAACAACCTAACCATTAAATAATGTTTTTTACTCAATTTTTATCTCATATACTTGATCTTACATCCCCAAAAATGTAAATTTATTTGTCATAAATAATATTTCATGCTAAATCATATGATACAACTAAGGGTTATATATACCTTTACTTAATAAATCTTCCCCCAAAATATCATAAATTGCATTAAAATCATTTCACCTAAAACCTAAAAAGGGGTGTATATGCCTTTGAACTTATTATCAACCATAAACTTATAAACCTATGATTTCATACATAACTCTAATTCTAACCACACGTGAAAAAATTATAATTTCTAAAGTTATCTAATCCTTTACTCTTTTACCAACTATAAAATCATTGAACTCACACTCCTAGAATCGAGTGATAAATGAGTAATCATTACATTTCTGGATTTTATACAAATAAATGTGAATCAATTTAAACCATCCAAAACTTACAAAATAAGAATTAAATATTAAATCACTTATATACCATACGAACTTTTAGGTTTAGAGTTTCAGATAATTAAGGAAACTCTAATGTAATAATACCCATGTCATCATATGAGTATTGTTTCTAATATACCCAAATTAAAATATACCACATTAATTCTTACAAATATCCAATAAAAATATTCACAAATTAATCATTTTTATAAATAATTCATTTAACATTAATCTTCATAACCTTTGGTAAAGGAATACATTAGAAGGATGGAATCAAATAGTCAATAAGGTTAAGCATTAATAATAACAATTGAATATCTACGGTGAGAACAAGATTGTAATTGGGTTATAATGACATAATTATAGTGAATGAGAATAACATAAGAAATTTCATACCCATAAAAACTTGGATCGTTAAACATGTGACAGGAAATAAAACTTTAATGAAGTTATGAGACCTAATAAACAATATTCATGAGCCATGTGATACCACTCTTTATCTAAGAAACCATTAAAAATTATAACAAGAAGAATGAAAACTTATTTCTATCTTTGAAAATTATCATAATGAAAACCATACAATAACCATTATAGATGGGATATCTTTACCATGTTAATACCCATAATATTTGTGGAGTATCTTATTAACTAGTTGGTTTTTTCATCTCTTTAGAGTTTCTTATATTCAATAAACTCTATTGTATTAGAAAATGAATTGGAGGTCTATAACGAGCCCACACGGAGCATATAGGACAAGTTACGTAATGATTTGGGTTCAATACCCAATATTTCTTCCATCAATAATGTCCAAGTACCATATCATGAGAAAAAAAATTATAATATTTCAGTTTTCATCATAAAATTGACCATTTTTATTTCATATCACGATTTACCTATTAAAAAGAAATAGTTTCCATGAAAATATCTTTGAAATAGCCATTATGTATCCAAATAAAGAAAAATTATGGTATCATATCAACATATTCCACATATATCATAATTGAAATCAATGTTAGTTATCATTTATGAATATAAATGACACTAAAAGTTCATTAAAAACATTCTTGAAAAAAACCCTTTCCACTTTGAAAATCACTATTAAAAACTAAAAATTCAAAAAAAATATGTGAAAATACCTTTTCTTAGAAAATAACATATAAAATTATAATTTAATATTTAAATAAAATAACTGTCAACCAAGAAGTAAAATATGTTCATTTCATAAATATTAAAAATAAAAATTATTTTCAAAATTGTGTAAGGAGAGTCAAAAAAGACCCATGCAGAAAAAATTAAGAAATTTCCCTTTAAATAATTTAAAAAGTAGGTAAAAGATCATATAATTTTACCAAATAAAATAATTTTTATTTTGATAAGAAAATTATTGAATTTTGGGGAAAAAATAGAGATGGAATAGAATGATTTGTGATATAAAAGAAGATACAATATCAATATCACTTACAAAAAAAACTTTTTTTATATTTATTTAGTAAATATAAAAGGAAATTTAAATTAAAATTTAAATAAATATTTATAAACATAATATAATGAAATATATGTGGTTTTATATATTAATATTATAAAATTTTCCAAAAGGATCTCTGAATATAAAAAATCTAAAAAGGCATTGAGATTGTAACATCAATACTTTACGCTTTGGTACATTTCAAATGAAAAGTCATTAAAAAAAGAGTATTATATGGACTTATAAATCCTACTAATTTAATGAATTAATATTTAGAAATTCATTTATGAGGAATTAAGTACACCATAAAAGGATGATATGGTCAACAACATGGAACAAGTCTCAAGAAAATGAGATTGAGATAATGATATCCCTTGAAAAGTTCATATAATTTGAAGTTGTAGTTAATACATGGTGTGAATATCTGAACTTGTTTAAATCCACATAAAATAATAGTAACTATATAAGAAAACAATTTAGTGATCAATTAACACGTAATCATTGAATAACAAAGTCATTAAATTAGAATTATTACTTAATGAATGAGAATTGAGTTAAAAACCCTTACCACAAGGTAATATTATGTAAAATCCCATTGAATGATTTAATTTTAATTGTAACATAAAATGACATGAATCATGAATGAATAATGAGAATAAATTTTAAAGGGGAAGTATATACACCATATAAAATAAATTATGTCCATAACATTAAAACAAGCCTTAATGAAGTGAAATTGAGAAAAAATCACTTATATAGAGTCTAGACTTGATATTCTGTCCTTTAACACAAATATAATAAAAATATAAATATTTTATGATTTATTAATGACCATTTATCATATTATTAGCATATCATTAAACTAATTATTTCATTTTTAATGGTAATATTTAATTAGTTATTCATTTAAGTCCAGTTCTCTTATTTAGAGGATGTCCGATTAATAATTTTTAAATGACTTCAGTATGTTAACCATTGAAAAATAGGTAATTATTAAATCAAATATATAATAATAGTCATGAAATAATTATACATTTTATAAATTTTTTATACTTTTATAACCAACCATGAAATGAGGTTATGAAAAATTAATTACGTTATAATCTTTGATATAGTATGTTGCATGTATATATGAGTAATTGTAGAGACCCAAAGCTTGAAGTACATAGACATTACATTACTTTTGAGGAATACCTAATTCATAACAACAACAGACACCAAAGGACTATAATAGTTTAGTGCCTTTGAAAACTTGGAACATAATCTTCTAATCTTGGTGAAAGATCTTCAACATCTCCCATAAAGATCTTCTCTTTTTTTCTTACCTAAAACCTTTCTTTATATACTGGGGAAAATAAAACCTAAAAAGGTGAGCTAAAATGCTCAGTAAGGGTAAACCTAGGGAACATAAAACAATCCATAAACATTTGAAAGCAAAAACTTGAACAAAAAATCTAAACATCAAAATCTTGAGAAAAGACATAAATCTTGGAAGTACATAGGGCATATATCATAAAGGAACATTAATCATGATAAAATAGAGTGGGAATAAAACATGTAATTATGGAAAAATATTAAGCACATGATATGATTTCCATAGTAGCCAAGGCATTACTGTCAAGACCATCTAAGTGGACAAAGTCCCTTTCTGAATCGAGTTCACTCCTTGTTCTAGTCCTTTATCACTGAATCAGATTAACTTACCATTCCATCCATGTCTATCTCATGAGATATAAATCTTTTCCCAATGAATTGGAGGTAAATATAAGTTCCTCCCATCACATATTGAAATAATTATTACTTTTTCCACCACATAAACATAAACCATTTATCATGACCCAAAAAATAAAATGGGTTTCATAAAAATCATCCCATCATAACATAATCCATATAAAGAATGGATATCATTTCATCATAAGAAAATTGGAACCATGTAAATTATAAAGAAATTATAATTGAAACATACACATATGAAATAATGTCATCTAAGAGGGAAAATGGTTTTGATAAAACACTTGAAATGAATTCTTGAGGAAAATGTACTTTCTTCTTCAAAATCGTTTTATTTTCACAAAATGACATGAAAATTTAAAAGAAAAGATTTTTTTTTAAATTTTCATGAAATATTGTAGAGTAATCTTCATTAAAATAAGGAGTTATGAAAACTTTAAAAATCAGTTCATGCCATATAAGTTAAAAAATATTCTCCTCGTACTTTTTCCAGAAAAGTCAAAAAGTACCTCGTACTTAAAACGAAAAAAGATTCCTCTCATATCCTTTACTAAAAACTCACCAATGAGTAAAATTTGATTTAATAAATTGTAGGGGATAGAAATAATATTAAATATTGAGGAAACATGGATGTGGATGATATATATTCCACAATAAATTCTAAAGTATAAACAATCTCAGATAAAAATGAGATTGCAAAAGTTTCCCTTACCTTAGGTTCGATATGCTTCGTACGTATCCTAAACTCCTATATAATGATTTAAATAATGTTTTTGACTTATTAAATAATCATAATAATTGATATGATATCATATATGGTTCACTTATGACTTTATATTACCCGTTCTTTTGTAAATTCCATGTTAAAGCAACGTTTTTGGTAAAATCGTTTTATTTATCGTACATGTTTGGACTTGTTGTTCTTGATATTATTATTACTTACATCATGTTTTAATTACTTATATAAATTAAATCATGATTTATATATCATATATATTCAGTATATATATATATAAATATATATATATATATATAATATAGATAAATGAAATGAAATACACCATTCATGGAGACGGTAGGCCATACGTACGCACGAATGAGGTTTTCCTTTCCTTATTTACTTGAATTTAAGTAAGTAGATGAAATATATATATATACACATAAATA
Organism: Viscum album; assembly: GCA_963277665.1. NCBI lineage: Eukaryota > Viridiplantae > Streptophyta > Magnoliopsida > Santalales > Viscaceae > Viscum > Viscum album. The sequence goes on from OY728150.1 coordinate 650,643,434, forward strand.
CAGTAGCTTTATAATTTCATATATTTCATTATTATTCATTATATATACTTTTTAATCATTCCTTAATGGTTAACATGGAGAATGAATCTCATCGTGTCGTGGAGACTATAATCCGTACGTATGCACGAGCGATGATATTGTTTACATAATTATTGAATTGAACTGGGGTGGATGATATAATATCTCAAAATTATTATGATTTTATAATAACCATATATAGTTATTCTTTACACCATTTTACCCATCCAATTATGGTGGTTGTGGAGAAATAGATTACACCACGGCATGGAGATGGTATTCCATACATACACAAGCGCAGTGATTTCATTTTCCGTAGGATGGATAGAAGGAGAATTGGGTTGTTTAATATTTATAATAACATATATGTATATTAGTGATACTTATGTTATTAATTTATAATGAAGCAACTAAAGAAGAAGAAGTTGAATAAGAAAGAAAACTTGAAATAATCGGTAGAAGAGATTACCTCTTCTTCGACGCACCTCTTTTAAGCTTCCTCTTAAAGCACTAGAGTTGGTCTTTTGAAGAGACCAGAATATCTATAATGTTTCTAGGGAATTTGTTAAGGGAAATGGGCAGGGGATTTCAGATATTGAAGGATCAAAATTGTGTGAAGAGAAGGGGGAGGAGGTCCCCTTTTATAAGGGAGGAGAGGGGCACTTTAGGAGAAACTTAAAATATTATTTTATAATAAAGTCATATTCGATTTATAATGGCTACAATGTGACTTATTTAGAATATAAAGTGGGGAGGGGTAGAAATAATCTCAACCAATAGGTTTTAGACAAGTTTAGGTTACTATTTTAAACTTATCATTTAGATTGAACTCTAAGTTAAATAATTTAACCTTTAGCGTGTCTTCTTGTTTTCTTACACTATATGGTTAATAAACATACTATAATAAGCACAACCCCCCCCCCAAGTGGTTCATTTTTAATATATATAACCTTATCTAAGTCATTTGGCTAAAACCTATATTTTTAGGAATAAAATAACAATTAATAATATAATATTTGTTTTAAAAACCATTTTATGTAAATTTTACACTATTTGATAATTGATTTTTGTGAAAATCATAACAGCATGATTAATTAGAAAAAGGTTAATTTAATAAATAATAACATGTCATATTAACCTATATAATTATTTTAATTCATAAAAAGTCTCAAATTAAATTTATTTGGGTATTTATTACATTAATTGTGTTAATATTTCATTAATAAGGTAATTACTGCATCATCATTGTGTCATAAATAAATTAAATTATTTAATGTATAAAAATTAAAAATAAAATACCATTATGTTGGAAATATGTTTATATTTCTAATGAATACTTATAGTTTAATTTATCGTATGAATAACCCTATATTAAAAATGTTTTAGTTATTAAACATTTATTTTAACTATTTTAACTCTTCTTTAAATAAAATAATAATAAGTGTCCTAATCTAATCAAAGTGGACCTAAAGGGAAATATTTTATTCCTAAGGTTGTTTTTGGTCAAATTAAATGTATAAAATAGAATTAGGACATGTTTTATGGTAATAATAATAATATCATTTTTACCCGTAATTACTCTATTTACTTTTAATCATGTTAAATAAAAGTAAAAAGTTACTATTCACCAAATATTATTTTTAACTTATTGAACCACATTTTACTCCTTGATATTAAGTGTGTCTCTCGGATTTTCGAAATTCCACACATAGAAGCAGTAAAAATAAGATCTATGTAAATTTGAAAATGCACCTAGGAGGTGGGTAAAAGACGGTAAAAATTCAGTAAATTTTTTAAATATCTAAAACTATTATAAAATGACTCCAATGAATTATATTGAACATATATAGTTATTATGAATCTATTTTAACCAAAAATAAATTTAAATAAAATAAATTAATATTTAAATAAAAAGTCGGTTTTAACCAATAATTAAGTGGTTTTCACTATTCATCAAAAATTGAATGTTTTCAGAAAATACCAAAAATTCACCCTAGGCTAATTTTGATTTTCTGAATCCAAAAATTAAGTCCATTTTCAAAAATAAAATTTATAAAATTTTAAAAAGTCTGTATTACTATTCATAACAGCTAGTTCATAATAATATTATAATAATATCTTGTTTAGTGAAACTCGGTATTGCTTACAACACACGCTATCAAGGAAGGTTTCTCGGGCGTGCAACACAAGCCTAGAATAGTGTTTGTGTATACTGTAAGCTAATATGGTGTTGCGTATAGTGCAAGATAATCTTGGTTTAGTGTAAAACACAAGACATCAAAGTAATTAAAAATAATATGTCTCATAATATCTCGGGGTGTTACATTCTACCCCCCTTAAAATGAATTTCACCCTTGAAATTCATCAAGGTTATAAATGGTTAACTACTTGAAAGTTTCTTTCATAGAAACCCACATCGTAAAAAAGGAATACTAAAACTTCATTTGAAAATGGAAATTTAGAATCATAATGGTCACCCAATGTAACTCAACACTGGGTTTCCACATAGGACAACATAGGTGAAAATATGGATATGGAAGAGAAATCTAACCATCAAGTTCTGATTGAGAGTGGTAGAGAACATGGCTATGAAAAATACATCAATCACAAAGCCATAAATTTGTAACGATTTAAGGTACCATCTAATTCATCGGGTATGAGGGTACAAGGACAACGGTTTTAATTCTCAAGATCATTTCCCTAATGTTGAAGAATTGTTGAACTAAAATAAATACTTACTTGATTTTGGTACAATCTAACCATTGTTCGTGCCTTGAACAATTTTCACATCGTCTCTTAAAGAATTGAAGTTGAATTTGTCTTTCATGAAGTGTTAGCAGATCATTTGATAGAATGATAGGTCATTCCATCTATCTCTATCACAAAAAGGTTAGTATAAGTTATTAAATATACATTAGTCCATATATAGTGAGATTAATCGTTTATGGTTCCTTTATATCATGCCACTTAATAAATTAAAACTAATTTCTACTGACCAGGGACTTCCTGTAGGCCAGTGGTATGCGATAAAGGCCTGTCGCACTTCAGTTGTGGGTTCGATTCCCATAGCCTTGTCCGATGTGACGGGTTGTCACTCGTATTATGGATTGTCCTTTTTCTAAAACTAAACTACTATAACATTCCAGAAATAATATTGAAAAACAAGTTCTATCCTTAAATAATACTATGTGATGTCCAACATAATCCATTCTAATATTTAGGCTTATGCAAAATACATCTTTCCATTCTCATAGTATGAAGAAAACTATTACTTGAAAGGTCACATAACAAGCACGTTAATACCATCATTTATCCCCCATATATCATAAGATATATCTTGTTGGTCACATTCCAAACATGTGAATACCATAATCATGTATTCTTTTGAAACATGAATTACCATAGAACCTTAGTGAAAACATTAATGTTGTCAAAATTTAACCCTTTCAATATACAAAAATCCCAAAATTTCTATATACCCAAACAATGATATCACTTTGTCCTTATAGCAGTCATGAGCTCATGAATAATATCAAACATTTCATTTTCTACTTATCCCTTCATTATGCGCATATCATCCCCTTTCCAAAAATATTTCAATCACTTTTCATGTTTACCGGTACCATACAATTATTGAAAACCAATACATAGATATTCCAAAATTCCACAATACTAAAAATGAGATTCCAGGATACTATTTTGAAACCACATTACATAAAAACTTAATCATTCCACAACATCATTGTCATACTCAACATTGAAAATAGTGATCACATGTGACTTCCCTTTTTTACTTTACCTTAAGAGAGTTTGCTAACGTCGATCATCATTAACCCTTGAATTAGGGCATTGATTAGCATAATTCCCCATTTCCTAGCACTTGAAGCATTGAAGTGTTGGTGGAGAATTCTCTGTAGTCTTTTCACTATTCACGTCATTAGAAACCTTTTTCACATTACTTCGACAATCAGCTGCTCGATGACATTCTTTTCCACACTTGAAACATTTTCTAGTACATTTTAGACAATCTTCACCATTCTTCTTTCCACACTTTGAGCATAAAGAAACATTCACCTTCTTTTCACCATTGTTATGAGATTTTTCTTTTAACTCCATCTTTCGTTTCATGTCAAAACCATGAGATGGATATGTAACACCAACTTTTATTTCTACCTTGATAGAACAACGCACAATTTCATCATAGATACTGAAGTCTCTTATAGTTAATGCCCTTCAAAGACTTTATTTTAAGCCAATGAAGAATCGATCAACTTTACTTTCAGGTTGGATGATAAAGCTTGATGCATACCTTCCAAGCCTAGTAAAATTCGCTTCGTATATACCAACAGATTCATCATCCATTTGTTTAAGCTCAAAGAACTCCTTTTCTATCTTTGTTTGACGAATATGAGGGAATTACTTATTGAAAAATAAGTTCTTGAACTCATCCCATTCCATGGATTCAATTTTATTTTGGGGCCTTGTATTTTTAATTAGAGTCCACCACTGGTATGCTTCACCTTCTAACTGGTAAACAACCAAAATGACTTTTTCTTGTTCTGAATAGATAAGAATCGAAAATATCTTTTCAATGGTAATAATCCATTGTTTAGAAACAATTAGATCAGAAGACCCACTGAAAGAAGGTGGACATTGCCTCATGAAGGACTCAATAGAATATTGTTCCTTTCTCTCCTCATTTGGAAGTCCAGAATGATTCATAGCTTGTGTAAGTATAGAAATATGATTTTCACTCCATCTCCCATAACATTGGTTTTTTAGGATAACAATCATTGCATTTTCTATTACATTGATCAATATGGTTCCTTCGGGTTCCATCCATTGTCAAAACCCCAAAAAGAACAGTGTGAGAGGCAAAAATCATGCTAGGAAAACAACATAATAAAGGGGTATTAATTTCAATATATAACATATTAGGTTAAATTCTAAGATCATTACCGTAATTCTAGGACTATAACCTATATGTATACTTATCCTTAGGGACATCCCTAGATATACCTTAGAAATATCTCTAGGGATTTCACTAAAGTGTTCGCATAATAGTTACCAAATGTTAACTAAACCTTTTCTCTGATACCAACTATAGAGACCCAAATCATCACGTACATAGACATTACATTACTTTTGTGGAATACCTAATACATAACAAAAACAGACACTAAAGGATCGTAATAGTTTAGTGCCTTTGGAAACTTGGAACATAATCTTCTAATCTTGGTGAAAGATCTTCAACATCTCCCCTAAAGATCTTCCCTTTTTTTCTTACCTAAAACCCTTTTTTATATCCTGGGGAAAAAACATATAAAGGGTGAGATCAAATTCTCAGTAAGGGTAAACATATAGAATATAAAACAATCTATAAACATTTGAAAGCAAAAACATGAACATAAAATCTAAACATCAAAATCATGAGAAAAGACAAAAATCTTGGAAGCACATAAGGAATATATCATAAAGGAACCTAAATCATGATAAAATAGTGTGGGAATAAAACATGTAATCGTGGAAAACCATTAAGAACTTGATATTATTTCTATAGTAGCCAATTCATTGCATCCAAGACCATCTTAGTGGACAAAGTCCCTTTCTGAATCAAGTTCACTCCTCGTTCCAGTCCAATATCACTGAACCAGATTAACTTACCATTCTAGCCATGTCTATCTCATGAAATATAAATCTTTACCCAATGCATTGGAGGGAGATATAGTTCTCACCCATCTCATATTGAAATCATTCTTACATGTGACATAATATAAACATAAATCATTCATCATAACCCAAAAAATTAAAATGGGTTTCATAAACATCATCCCATCATAAAATAATCCATATAAAACAAATGGATATAATTTCATCATAAGTAAAGTGGAACCATGTAAATCATAGATAAATTATACTTGAAACATACACATATGAAATAATGTCCGCTTGGATGGAAATTGGTTTTGATAAAACACTTGAAATGAATTCTTGAGGAAAATATCCTTTCTTCTTCAACAATATTTTCTTTTCACAAAATTACATGCAATTTTAAAAAAAAGTATTTTTTTGAAAATAGTTATGAAATAGTGTAGAGTACGCTTCAATAAAATAAGGCTTTATGAAAACCATAAAAATCAGTTCATGCCATATAACTTCAAAAAAACATTTTTCTCGTACTTTTGCCGGAAAAGTCAAAAAGTACCTCGTACTAAAAACGACAAAATATTCCTTTCATATCTTTTACTAAAAACAAACCAATGAGTAAAATTGGATTTTAAAAATAGTAGGAGGATAGAAATAATATTAAATATTGATGAAAAAATGATGTGGATGATAGATATTCCCTAGTAAATTCTAAAGTATAAACAATCTCAGATAAAAATGAGATTGCAAGATTTTCCCTTACATTAGGTCCGATATGCTTCGTACGTATCTAAAACTCCTATATAATGATTTAAGAAATTTCTTTGACTTATTAAAGAATCATATTCATTGTTATGATACCATATATGGTTCACTTATGACTTTGTATTACCCGTTATTTTGTAAACTTCATGTTAAAGCAGTAGTTTTGGTAAAATCGTTTTATTTATTGTACGTGTTTGGACTTGTTGTTCTTGATATTATTTTTAATTACATTATGTTTTACTTACTTATAGAATGTAAATAATGATTTATATATCACATATATTCATTATATATATATATAATATAGATAAATGAAATGAAATACACCTTTCATGGAGACGGTAGGCCGTACGTACGCATGAACACTGTTTTCTTTTCCTTATTGACTTGAATTGAAGTAATGAGATGACATATATATATACATAAATAAAGTATATTTATCATGTCATATATTTTATTATTATTCATTATATATACTTTAGAATCAATCTTGAATGGTTAACGTGGAGAATGAATCTCATTGCGTCGTGGAGACGGTAATCCGTACGTATGCACGAGCAATGATATCGTTCCAATAATTATTGAATGTAATTTTAGTGGATGATATAATATCTTATAATATTTTTGATTTTATAATAACCATATATATTTATTCTTTACACCATTATACCCATCAAAGTAAGGTGGTGGTGGAAAAATAGATTACACCACGGCCTGGAGACGGTATTCCGTACGTACGCACACACGGTGATTTCATTTTCCGTAGGAATGATAGAAGGTGAATAGGGGTTGTTTCATATTTATAATAACATTTAATTATATCAGTGATACTGATGTTATTACTTTATAATGAAACAACTAAAGAATAAGATGTTGAAGAAGAAAGAAAACATGAAAGAATCGGTAGAAGAGATTGCCTCTTCTTCGACCCACCTCTTTTATGCTTCCTCTTAAGGCACTAGAGTTGGTATTTTGAGGAGAAAATAACCTATATAATGTTTCTAGGGAAGTTTAAAAGGGAAATGGTTAGGGTTTGGCCGATCTTGAAGGCTCAAAATTGTGTGAAGAGAAGGGGGAGGAGGTGCCCTTTTATAAGGGAGGAGAGGGGCACTTTAGAAAAAACCTAAAATATTAATTTATAATAAAGTCATAATCGATTTATAATTTCTCAAAAGTGACTTATTTAGAAGGTAAAATGTAGAGGAGACGAAATAATCTCAACCAATAGGTTTTAGACAAGTTTAGGTTACTATTGTAACCTTATCATTTAGATTTAACTCTAAGTTAAACAATTTAACCTTTACCGTGTCTTCTTGTTTTCTTACGTTATATGGTTAATAAACTTACTATAACAAGCCAAACGAACCCCAAGTGGTTCATTATTAATATATATAGCCGTATATAAGTCATTTGGATGATCCTTATATTTTTAGGAATAAAATAACAGTTAATAATATAATATGTTTTAAAAAAACTATTTTATGTCAATTTTGACACTATTTGGTAATTGATTTTTTTGAAACTCATAACAGCATGATCAGTTCTAAAAACATTAATTGAAACAATAAAAACCATTCATATTAACCTATAAAATTATTGGAATTTATAGATAGTCTCAGATTTCATTTATTTGGGTATTTATAACATCAATTATGTTAATATTTCATTAATTGGGATATTACTGCATCATCATTGTGTCATAAATAAAATAACTTTTTTAACTTCTAAAAATTATAAATAAAATACACTTATGTACTAGATATTTTTATCTTTATAATGAATATTTATTGCTGAATTGAGCTTATTTATAACCCTATATTAAAAATGTTTTAGTTATTAAACTATGATTTTAACTATTTTAACTCTTCTTTAAATAAAATAATAATAAGTGTCCTAATCTAATATAAGTGGACCTAAAGGGTAATATTTTATTCCTAAGGTTGTTTGGGATCGAATTACACATATAAAATAGAATTAGGACATGTTTTAGGGTAATAATAATATCATTCTTACCCTTAATTACCCTATTTACTTTTAACCGTGGTAAATAAAAGTAACAAGTTCGTATTCACCAAATATTATTTTTATCTTATTGAACCACATTTTACTCCTTAATATTAACCATGTCTCTTAGATTTTATAAATTCCACTCACAGAAGCGGTAGAAATAAGATTTATGTAAATTTGAAAATGTTCATAAGAGGTGGGTAAAAGACGGTAAAAATTCAAAAAAAAATTATATATCTAAAACTATTATAAATTGACTCCAGTTAATTACATTGAACTTATATAGTTATTATGTATCTATTTTGACCTAAAATAAATATAAATAAAATAAATTATTATTTAAATAAAAAGTCAGTTTTAACCAATAACTCAGTGTTTTTCACTATTCCTCATAAATTGAAAGTTTTCAGAAAAATACCAAAAAATCACCCTAGGCTAATTTTGATATTCCGAATCAAAAAATGAAGACCAATTTAAAAAATAAAATTTTTAAAATTTCAAAAAGTGGGTATTACCATTCATAATGGCTAGTTCATAATAATATTATAATAATATCTTGTTTAGTGAAACTCAGTATTGCTTACAATACACGCTATCGAGGAAGGTTGCTCTGGTGCGAAACACAAGCCTAGAATAGTGTTTACATATAATTTAAGCTAATAAAGTGTTGCGTATAGTGCAAGTTAATCTTTCTGTAGCGTACAACACAAGACATAAAAGTAATTAAAAATAATATTTCTCATAAAATCTCGAGGTGTTACAGTAATGTTTTAATTTTTCAAAGGGAGTGATGGAAAGAAGTTAGGTATCATTTTATTTTTCAAGAATAATTATTATATAATAAATATAATATTATATCTTTATGTAAATATAAAAATACTATCCATGTTACATGACAACAAAAACGAACTACATCACTTCGTAGATATGGTAATTCACAAGTACACACAAATGACATAATAATTTTTCAATGGATGTAAATTTAAGAAAATAGATGATATATTATCTTTATAGACTGATAATTATATAATTAATATAATATATATAAAAAATTATATCATTATAACAATCAATTAGAGGGGGTGATGGAAAATTAATTACATCAGTTCGAAAGGTAGTAGTCTGTTATACACACAAACAATGGTTTCATTTCCCATTTAGTGAAGGAGTAAATGAATATAGGTAAGGAAATTAGCATAATAAAATATTAAAATATATAATATATTTAATTAATTATTTCATCTTGGTTTTATAATATTTTAATGGTTTATAAGAATAAATAAAATTAAAATGCTTATTTGATAACTATACCTCTTCTTATGGAAACCTATTTAGGTTTATACCGAAAACCTTTCTATGTTGATTTTATTATAAAAATAGTTAATAAAATACATTCTATGGGATTTTAGAAATGTATTTGGATAGGTTTTTAGGGAACTAAAATTCACTTGCAGTTTTTATAAGAGAGGATAGTTGTTGTCCTTTTATAAGTGAGGGGAGAGGCACTTTTCAAAATACATGAAATATGATAATATAATATCTATCAAACAAATGTAAGATAATTAAAAATTAAAATTTATTAAATTTAATGAGGATTTTTTCGTAATATAATCATCTGATAAAATATTTATACGTTTATACATCATTTTAATCCTTATATTTTGAATTAACCCTTCTGTTTACCATTTTCACCTTAACCGTGATAACCATTTTTTCAATATAAAATGTTAATAAATTTAATTATAAGTTAAAAATTATATCCAAAATTTCCATGGGATGAAATTTAATAATTTTTATTATCTTATATATCCTATATAAATATTTCTTTGATTCCTAAATTATTTAATATAATATATTTACCATAAAATAATATTAATGTCATTTTAAGAACTATTCACATAATTTGATTTTGGAAAAAACCTAATAGTATTGAAATTATAATATAATTAATTCTACCATGAATAATAAATTATTATTAACTATGAAATTCTATAGAAATTATAAGTCATCCAAAAAATAGTATTTTGATGTTTTTAAAATCATACTATAATTTTCTACTACTTTCACAAGCACTATGATGGTGTTGCATAATAAATTAAGGCAATCATTTAATCACTGAAGATTAAAAATAAATTCACACTATAAAAATAATGTAATAATCCTCAATATTACCTTTAATATTCATTCAAAACTTATGTTTTTCGATATTATAATATATAACAGAAATTTAAATGCAACAGGGTGACATTTTGTATTTTTCATTAATAAAAAATATATAAGTCATTTTCAAATAAAAATGGCAATAAATTCTCATAAATTACATTATTATAGTATTATGGTTAAACCAAACTCATATAATTGATTAGAGGAATGTTTTGGGTCATTTGTATACCTTTTCATATTATTTTTAACCTCAATTACCTGATTTATACTTTCTCAGGAGAAAAATACATATTATAGGTACTATACAAAATGACAAGGAAATAGAAAGGGATATTTTCAAAAAAATTATACACATGATTGAAAATATGGTATCCATTTTATAAATTTTATTTTATTTAATTTTAAGTATTTAACTTAAAATTACATGTGCAAGACGCTATGAAAATAGATTTTTATAAAAATTCCCATTGAAGTATAAAAATGGTTTTATACTAAATTAAATATAATTTTGATTCAAATAAAAAATAATGGTTGTATTTTCAATTAAAAATAAACTAATTAAATGTTATTAAAAATATATAATTTATTGTCACTTTTAAAATAATTGAAATGAAATGATATATTTCAATAAAAATCAGTGTTTTCACTATTCAATGAATAATCAAAATTTTAAAAAAATTCACAAAAAATCATCCTAAGATAATTTTTACAAAATGATTTCATAAATGACATTAATTTTAAAAAATTTAAATTCTATTATTTTTAAAAATTAATCTTTTATATAAAAATATATAATGAATGAAAACCAAATTTTGTTAGAAAGAAATATTTTTTCCTTTTAACTGAAAAATTACCTAATATTCTTATAAGGAAAATAACTTTACAAAATATAATATATTATTTTTAGTTAGTTATAGAATTTATTTAACATTAAAATTTCTTGGTTCGATACAATAATAGAAGTTTTAATTAAAAATTAATTACAATCATCGATGGAAATAATTTCTATGGAAGAATCACAGGTAGAATGAATTCTGATCATTTTGATTAAATATTTTTTCAAATAAAATGCATAGAATTTTAGACCGTATATATAATAAATCTTTATAAAATATAGAATAATGATAATTATATGCTAACTCAGAATTAGTCATTCCTTTAGGGGATTTATTTCTAACACATTATACATGAATGTTATGTAATGTAAGTTATCACATGAAATGTGGGGAAAGATGAAAAATATATATGTATTTGATTTGAATGTTTGAGAGGATAAATTGAATGTTTTATGGAAATTTTTGTAGACTTGAGGATTTACTATAATCAAAATATCAATGATTTATTAAATTAGGTGACTGTGATTGTGGAGGATATACACGATCAGAGAGAAATCCCTGATGATGTGAAGATTATAAAATTCAGCATGAGAAGATTGAAACCTCCATTCAATCGAAAATTATTTATTATTGAGGATAAATATTCGAAATATCTGACTTTGTACAATCTTAATAACACACTCATCTCACATAAAATGATAAAGGATGATAATGATGATCTTTTAGAAGAAGGAATGTCTAAAGAGGTGGATTTTAAGGCCTTAACGAAGCTCCCAATATATGATGGATCGGAAGAATATAAAGTGGATAAAATCATGTCATTCCTACCATCAAATCAATAAAAGGGAAAATTAATGTTTAAAGGGAAACTTATACCTATGTCTTTTCTATGTGAAACGGTTTGTAAAATTAAAAAAATGTATCTCAATAAGTTTCAAGATGATGATGAGGATGATGATAGAATTCCCCTGAAGAAGTCTCTAGCCAATGTGAAAGGTAGGGAAAGCATTGATGAAAATTTATTCAAGAACCTTATTTCACAATTGAATGATAATTCTAAAAAAATAATATAGAATAAATTAAATACTATAAACACTATAAAAAATGATATGGTGGCGGTTGTATGAAATTTTTATATAAAGGAAGAGAGTGACAATTAAAAAGGAGATATTGAAGGAATAGTTTATCTATAGGTTTAATTAGATGCTTCTCTTAAGGAGATAGATAATTGGAGAGAAAAAATAGAGATATTACACAGTTTAGTTTATTATCAAAAAATCTATATATAGAAATATGAATAAGATAAGTATGAACTAATTGCATATCTTAAAAAGTTCCAAACTAAAAATCCTTAAAATTATATGTGTTCATTGAGTACAAGATCAGAATAGAAGAGAAAATCAAGGGTATTGATAGTTTTACTAAGATAGTGAAATATAGTGTCAAATATATCAAATATATTGATGGGGAAGTTTCCAGTATATGATAAAAAGTTGAAGATCACGAAATTATTTTGACTCCTAGAATGACATAGATAAATATGATTATTCAGATGATAAAAAATCTCTAAGTGGAGCCTAGAGGAACAATATAATAGAATAAAAAGATATATATGAATGATAAGGCCAATATGGGGTTTTGTTTGAAAAAATAACGCAGTGATGACTGGTATTAAACCATAAGAACACACTCGATGTTTAAATTTTTTTTGGTGTAAATAATAATGGGAATAGTAAGATAACTCAAATTACAACCCATACAGCAAAAAAACACATACAAATGCACCTATTAATAGGTGTTATTGTTGTTTAAATATGAGAAATTCCCAAAATGTAATTTATATAGCCAAGAAGAACCTAAGGTAAGAAGATAAAAAAATGTATCCAAAAAGTGTTCAATATTCCAAGAATTGTTTTTATGGTCGCTGTTTTGGTTTGGAGGATTTGGGAACATGACTATATAATACTTATAGAAAATGCATAGGAATGTGTTGAAACAAACCCTATGTTGATGTAAGAAGAGGTTGAAGGAATTATCAAATGATATGAAAATGGAAAATCTATTTTTATATTTTCAAGATGAATTTATTCAATTATACTCTAACAAAATTCATGAATACCCATCAATTTCATGTATAAAGTTGAATTATTATATCAAAGAGAAAAATATGAGTAGGAAATGATTGTAGATGTTACACAAAAACAATCATTCTATTCTGGTGTATGGATCATTAATATGGGATACACATCCCATATTATAGTAAATAAGGATATTTTCACAGGAATGAAGTATGATAAGGATGGAATTTTTAAATTTGGAAATGAATAAGGCCCAAAGATCATTGGTTCTGGAAAATAAAATTTTAAGGGTAAATATTTGATATGTGTAGATGTCTTAGACATTGAAGCTCTCAATCATAACTTCAATATTACCAGTCAAATATGTGACTCAAGACATGAAACAAAATTTACAAAGAAGATGTGTATCATCAATGGAAAATATGTTACATTGATGATGTAGGGTATTCTCACAAATGTGAATCTTTAATTAATGAGTGGAGAAGAAATTATATACTTTCCAATGAATTAAGTGTAGTGAAAATGATTTTCCGAATTTATGAAATATGAGTTCGAAATGACAATGATTAGAGTGATAATATTTTTCCTTAGTTTATATGTGACATAAGGAATGCCTGGAAAATTTGATTTTTCATATAGTGAAAACCATAAAAAGATTTGTTGTGTAAAAAAGATAAATATTGGGATGATTGAGAAGATGAAAGATATTAACATCATGTGGTGCATTCTATCTTTATAGACTATGTATTAATTTTCTAATAAATAAATAATAATTCATTCCTCTGAGAATCGTACAAATTGGGTATATTCAGGGTACCCAGTATAACACATAGTTTCTCTGGATGAAGTAGTATCTTGAATACATTATAGTTAAAGTGACATATATGATCAAAAGCAATTTAAATAATTCATGTTATATAAATATTATAAAAAATCCTATTCATAACTCAGATATAAAGAAAATTTATATCAAGTATCAATTTATGAAGGATAAAGAGAATAATGAGTGGTGAAGTTATAGTATATGCCTATAGAATTTCAGGTTGCAGAAATTATGAAAAAAGTCCTTAAGCAAAAAATAATTTTAATGAAATTGAATGGATCTTAGGGACTAGTTAAGACACCACACTTAAGTGATGTAGACATGGAACCACCACTCCCTTTGTTATGGTGTATTTTTTCTATGTGTTCTTTACCTTTTTGTAGGTTGCAAAGAAGTGACATTTGGGTTCATTGGCAAAAGGGTAGAAGTATTATTCCTAGAAGGGAGAGAATATAATAGGAGGATTAGGGAAACATGGGTAGTTTTGACTCTGATGATTCTAAAGATGTTCGTTAGAAGTGGATATATCAAAATTACTTTTCTCATGGATTTTGTCATGAAATATTTTACCTAGTGTGGTTGAATAAATGGTCATATATAGGGTCATCATTATTCTTGGATAAATGGGATTCAAGGAGGTTTTATCTTTCTTCTCAAATATAATTAAATTGTTTTATTAAAAATTCAGAGTGCCATCATATTTCACTAGAGATAATAAAATTGTATTTTTGGAAATTGAGAGCTCCACAAAAGGTGGGTTTTGAGAATGTAGTGATTTATTTATGAACATTACCTTCCACTTTTTTTATCACACTGATCATGAATTATATAGGATTAGATTTTGTGTTGAGTTAATATTTGATCGCTATATGGAGTCGTAATAAGTGAATTGTGGTTGAATATGGTATTGCCCAATGTTTGTTCAACCATGTTGAAATACATTGAAGAGTTTTCCATAAACCCAAAGGGGGAAATTGTATTGAAAAAAATCCATCAACGTGATACTGTTGTTTTTTTGGTTTGGTTGTGTTTGTTCACAAATATGGATGACAAGATCTTTTGTGAAGTAATATATAATTTTTTGACAAAGTATGTTGAAAAATATCTTGGATAGAGGTATAAAATCGATTAAATATGTATATAAAGTTGAGTGTATATAGAGGAGAATATCCAAGTGTTTACTAATTTTTTATGACTAAAATTTTGAGTAATGAGAAAATTGTTTTTGAAAAAGGAAATATTTTCATGTAAATGTAAATGTTACATGAAATGGTTAAAAGAGTTTCACAAAGTTTCATGAAAGTAAAAATTAAAGGATGCATTATAGAAATAAAATTAAGGAATGTGTTTAATGAAAATTATAATGATTATAAAATTTAGAGTTTCAAGAATCAGGTAGATTCATGAAAACATCAAAAATAAAGATGGGTGTTGCTCGATGATCGTGAGTTGTTCCCTTAAGGTGATTTTGAACCATTGAAGTTTAGAGAAAGAGGAATATTGTTTTCAAGGAAGTTTCATGAATGGTTGTATTTGTGTATAAATATTTCTCTACACCACTCATTTGAGGCATCCACAACATAGAGAATATTGGGGATATAATATATCCTAAGAGTTGGGTGAATATATTTCTTGCATGAAGTAGCAACTCAAACATCAATTATCTACAAAAAGGACTTGTTTCTATACGACCAAGTGATCTCGATGAAAAAAATGAAAAGTTTCATTAATTTTTGGAGTTCCATGAAAAAATAAAATTTTTATGAATGTAAGGAGTTATTTATTAATTAATGATGAGACCTTTCCCTAAAAATAAAGACTTGTACAATATTAAAAGATAGTCCAAATAACAAGAGTATAAAAATGAAAAATTTACCTTTCTCTATCTAAAGAAAAGGAAAATGATCATCCAGGACATGAGTAGACCAAGCCAAATTATCACTATCATCACCCAAGTTGAAAATGCCATCATCAATTGAGTTGGAATCCCTATAAATTTTAATGTTGATATAATCAATGTAAGAAAAATAAACTAATAAATTAATCCATAGGGAAGTTTGTCACATCCCCGACCTGAATGTGGACCCGAACAGTTTTAACAGGTTGGGATCAACAGGCCTTAGGTGCACATCCCCGAACATTGAAGGATTCCAACTACCAACGAAGGTGTAAGAAGGTATAGTGGGGAGGGTATACCCTCTAGGAATAGATAATATACCATTCTATACATAATAAGACAAAATGTAGTGTAAATAAATGACTCAGAAGACTCAAACCAAACCCACAAAGTAGAAGCACTTCCAATTGAGATAAACAACGGAAGAAATATAGAAACAACTACAGTAGAAAGTAAATAAAGCAACATGATAGAAAATTACTTGAATCCAATAAAAACCAATAATTCATACATAACAAGAAATATGTGAAAATATAAAAAAGGGATCTCATGGGTAACCAACAGTAGCTACATAATCAAATAAGCATGTTGTTATATGAGTGGAAGATAAAAAAACTAAAACTCTAGCTAGGCACAACTTCATGGTCTATGCCAATATATATCCCAAATGGTACTATGATCCATCTCATGAGGCTAATCCTTTACTTGTATATAATTCCATAAATTCAACATGATTCCCAAAATTCTTGTACATGGTTTGAGACTAATCACAATAGGATACCACCCAATGGCACATACCTAGTATATGTGATTACGAAGACATGTACCACTAAGAAAAGTAAACAGTATGATTCAATAATAAACACAACATCCACTAGTTCTCAACGGCCACTAGGGAGTGTCACATCCTTCGGCCAATGTCAAAATCTCATAAGTAAAAGAGTCATTGGCCCATGGACTAATGTACCCTTATACTCACAAATTCTAGGTGAACCCTTAGGTTCCACCTCAATCAAAAATCCTGGAACCACGTGCCTCCAGAAACCTCATGTCTGAAAGTACTGATGTCTCGAAGTCACACCAAACAAAATAATATCTATGTCATAGACCCCTTCTCAAAATCTCAGGTTTCCCCATGGAATTAGAACTGGAGGAACATCGATGTCTGTTCTCAAATTAATATCTAGGCCCATAGCCTGGAGAATAGAGATCCTCATCCCCCAATCCTGATAGCCTCATTTCATTCAACTAAATTATCCTCACCTTCCAAGTGGATTCCTACAGCAATAACCCCCAAACCATAAATACCCAAATCAAGAGTATCTGGGTCCTCTACCCACACGAGTGGTCAAAACCACCTCATCATGGAGTCAACCTGTGTGAACTTTACTAAATTGGTGCTTTAGACATCACAGGTAAGCAGAAATCACCAAATAAGAACCTAAGTCACACCATCTCTGGTGCCTCTTTCCCCTACAACCATGTCGCTCATATCTGATGGCCTTGCCATCCAAGTATCCTAGGCCATTCCCAACCTAAAAGTCACACTAGCTCAAACTGACATCCATGATTCATAATCTCAATGTCCATTCCATCCCAATACATCTTAGGTCATGCTCATCACAAACCCTGGGGTCTAATCACAAGCATTTGAACAATTACATCTCTATTCAATCCAAACAATTCACTTTAACTAAAAAATTGAATTTAATAATATTGAATTGCAAAAACTATCCAATATAACAAGTCAGTATGGAGGTATTGAATTTATCTAATTCATTTAATCAAACTATATTAATTTAAAAAAATAATTTCAAAGAAAAGCAATTCAATTTTAACATTTTTGGCACCCTCGATGAAAATAGCCCAAGGAGAAATGACCCTTAACCCGGCCTTAATCATGAAATATAGGTATTAGGAATTCCCAATGGAATCCCAGAGTTCTCATGATCATTTAAATATGAAATAGTAGATATAACAGAGTCTCACCCAAAATTTCCAAAAATATGCCAAAGGTCGTGCCACCTCAAAGTCTACAAAAACATAAAATAGGGTATGCACCACCTACCTTAGACTCATGGACATAGGCACATCCAAAATCAAAGTCTAGATCATAGAAAATAGATATAGAACTTAGTTTTTATCTTAAACCCTAAAATTAGCTCAGACAGAAACATCGGTCTGTAAGATAAAAACCAATAAGAAGAGAAGGGTGCACGTGGTTAGCCTTACCGATACGATTTAGCAAATTCCGACAGATTGAAAATTGGATGATTGGCAAAGAATATGGATCAAAGGGGGATAAAGGAGAAAAGGAGTGTCTACCCTACTATGTGAAACCCAGAAAGAGAGGAAAAGAGAAAGAAAGAGAAGAAATAGTAAAAAGAAAAATTAAAAGAAAACACTCATCACTAGTTTCACGATTTACCCACACAGTTTTCCAAAATGTGCAACAATAATGTGGAAGACACTTCATAGGGATGAAGGTATGGATGTCTACCACACATGGTTTGAAAAACTATGCAGAAACAATGCACGGATCTCTACAACTTTTGCCGATAAGATCGCATGGTCGAGATCCTCCAGCTGCATGGTTTCCCTAAACTGTGTGTATGCACCTCCATCCCAATAACCAGTCATTTGGGCCTTCGATGCTACCAAAAATGCTCTAAACACCCTAGTCACTCTCCTAGCCTATAAACCAACCCAAAAAACCATTTCGGCCAAAGTAACTCTCATAATATAGTTCCCATCAACGAATTGAAATATAGGATAACCATTAATTAAAAAAATAAAACCGGGTGGGGATTTTGACCCATTCCAAAAACCTGGGTCATTACAAAGTTAATTTCTATAAAACATTATATGAACCTAATTTGGTAGTATGAGAGATAATAGAAGAGACACACTCTAACCAAATCTTATTCCAACCAAGTCATGAAGCACGTTCAATGGCCTCAATGAATCCCAACATTTATTCATAAAGAGAGGAGGAAAAACCACAAGAACCATATAGACATCCCAAAGTATCCCCATAGTGATTTTTGAAAGTGAAACCATAACTAGAAGGACCCAGTTTACCCCATGAAGAATCATCCATGTTAATTTTAATCCATCTCATAAAATGTGACTTTTAAAAAACTTCAAATATTACATGAGGAGGATTTAAGTTAAGATTAATACCAATCCTTGTTGATTATTAATGGTTATCAAAGAAGCTAACACCAAATTTTGATGAATGTTTAGATTAATGATGCAATAAATGTGGTGTAAAAAATTTTAATTTAGGAAATCAACATAATAAATTTTTGGAGGTGCAATGAGAAAAATTCAATTGAAAGAGTAGTGAGATATCTAAGTAACTGGTAGTGAACCAGGAGGGACAGTGAGTCTGCTCTAAACATTGTTAAAAATTGTGCTATAGTAAATTTGGTATATCATAATATCTATATTGTTCACTCATTGGATATATCCCATCGAGGGTAAACCATGTAATTTTTTTTACCCCATGAATGTTTTAGTTTCCATTTATTAACCACTTTTGTAAGAATATAGAATGATGTTTTTTAACAGAAAAACCAAATACAAGAAGGGTAAGTGTCTTTAAACTACTATACCATGATGAACCCTACCTCATAGGTCATTTCATCTAGTGGATATAATATTCCAAAACATGTACTCTTTTCTGTGTATACATCTTTAGTGAATATCTGGTTATAGGTAGCATCCTATGTTATTTTCCCCCAGATGCTCACTAAAACCCCCTTTGTTTATTTCTTCTTTCCAAAAAAAGATATATTGATCTAGGAAGAATAAAATTTCTGTTCTTTCTTAACAAAACCTTATACCAAACCCTTCAATGTTTTATCTTTCAGATTAGTTCCATATCCTTCTTGATTTTTGTTTCTACAGTTTCCTAGAATAGTAAATATTCTTTTGTATTTGGGAAATTCATAATATTTAATCATCTATGTATACATTTTGTGTTTAATATTTCTTCCCAATATTCATGATCCATACCTTATCAATTTTCATTATACTAATTAAATTTTTAGTGATGAAAAACCTATATTCATTCTAATTAGATATATATTTACCTTGTATTTTTTGAATCTTTCTTCTAATTTTTTTAGTGATTCTCCTTTGATATCAACTAATTTCTTAAAGCCTTATCTGTCCTTGTACACATCATACTGAATATTAAGACGTATGTATTGTTTCTCAAATAGTTCATCTTTTATTACACATGATTTTTCTTCAAGATCACATATTATTTTTCCTTTTTTAACTATCTTTAATTGTTGTATCTTGATCCCATAAAATTATGCTTTCTCTATTCTGTCCAGATCATTTTTATATTTAACCACATTATGTTTCTTACAATCATCCTTTTTAGTGGCAATAATATTATTAACTTTCTTCATATTCTTATTTTCATTCTTGGTCTATTTAATCTACTCAATATAAGATTATAACATTTATTTCAGTTCCCACTCAATCTTAGTCATTTCTTCTCTATCACCATCATTCCTTGATGTATCAATTTCTTTCTCAGCATGAGTAAATTAGTTAACTTCATTATCTGATGAACATGAGCTATATTATTCCTAATTTCCCAATAAAATTTTTATTTTGATAACAAACTACTCCTTTTATTACTTTTTTCAGTTTATTACTTTCTAATACTCCCCATACGATTCAGAATATTCAACCCATTTCTTTAGTTTTTTTAAATAACCAATATCATCATAACTATAAAAACCCAATAATTTATTATCTTTTCCTTCCCATTTTCCCTTTTTGAATCTATTCGATAATGGAGCTATGATTTTGTTGATATATTCATCAACTTCATCATTATTTGATTTTAGTTATTCGAAAACTTAAACTTATTTGACGTTAAATTTTCTCATGGATTCAATTGCTATTTCATCATTTATTTTATTTTTGAAATCCAAACCTTCTTCATATTATAGGATATAATGATTTTATGTAACTCATCTAGCATAAAATCCTCTCTTTCATCCAAGGTAGATATTTTGGAATAATAATGTTATGGAAAATTCCTCATCAATTTTTTTAACAAAGATGGAATCTTCTATCTTCTCACCAAAACCCGAGATGTTTCTCAAAATATCATTATACCTTGTAACTTAGTCATCAATAGTCTCATCATTGTCTAACTTTATGATTTAAAATTAGATCCTCCATAATTATATCTTTATTTTTTTTACTATGATAATATAATCATAACTGTTTTTTAATTTTTCCTAAATTTTAGTTACATTTTGAAGACCCATGACCTTGGTATATAACTTTTTTGATAGAGACATCATGATAGTATTTTTATCCTATATATCTATCTTCATATTTCTTATGATAGTGTGAGTCCTAGAAGCTCCTCCTATAATGAGTAGAAACCCAAATGTGGATGCATATCTCACCTCCAAACTAATTTTTAGGAGATATGGTAGAATCTTATTCCTATATTGATGATAATTCATCCCATATAATGTCGTCACACCTCAAATAATGGTTATTTTAATATTTTTCTAATATGAGGATTCCTAATTGATAATTAGAAGGAACCTCACCCTCTGATACCACTTATTGTTCCCCCAACAAAATAGAAAACTGGGGGAGGGATGAATTAGGGGTACCCTTTTTATGAATTAATTAAATTTTAAATTTAATATCATGAATCAATTAAACTTATTGATCTACTCAATTATGTCTCAAAATTTCACCCCATGTTAATAAAACAAATTAAAGATATCATCACATAATATACATAGGGTTCTATCAAAAATACCAATCCATTCCATGTTTTTCACACCACCAAACGTTGATTTTCCCTTATCTTTAAAAATTTCTTACAACATAATATATCCTAGTCATATTAAAATAGAGTGCACTATGTTTCCTTTAATAATTTACACCTAATATAGAATCCACTATATTAGCACAACTTTTATGATTCACTATAAGTGGCTTCACTTATTTTGTTATGATCCAACAAAGAAAGACTTTCACATCTTGATGATAGTATTACATTATGAGAACACGGATCAAGAGGCCTACAAAAGTTCAAAATTAGTTAACATCTAAAAAACCAATAGTGATTAGTACAACTGGTCTTAAAACTCACTTAGATATTTGGATGATACGAGTCCTCTTTTTTTGAATACTTAGGAAATAAGTCTTTTTATCCAGTGAACAATATCCTACCTTCATACTATATTCTAACATTGATAAGGACTTTTATTGACTCAAAGATCCCATTTCTTCTTCTTGTGATCTTATCACCCACATAGTTCTTTTTTGACCTACAACATATAATTATACTCATATAATTATATTATGCTAATATTATGTTTCCATTCATATTTGGAAACAATTAAATCTTCATTAGGAATGATCTTATTCCATTCATATAGATCAATAGATCTCACAATTTTTTCTACATTTGAATTATTTTTCATCTATTCTTTTAAATATCCTAAAGAACCAGTCTTCATTATTTTACATGATATTAAATTTCTCAATCCTTAACAACACATAAATTCACACTATTTTTAAATACCAATATTCTTAGGCTCTAATATTTTATTCTCCCTATTATTGGGAAAAAAACATGATCTCATTCAATTGCCAATAATACATCTTTAATAAAATAACTATAAATATTTGGATTTTTCTTTCTCCAAAAATATTGGAATTTGGAAACTTAAATAATTTCACCCAGTATGTATGAAAAATTATCATATACGAATATCCATATTAATACATGGCTTTATCTACACAACATATGGCTATGTACATGTATTCCCTTATATTAACCCAAATTCCTACAAGATTGATAATTTGAATATTTTGTTGCATTCAACTACATTTCAAAATTTTTTAATATCAAGTCAAAACTTCTTTTTGGATCCTATATATTGATTTAATTATCCTACGTTGTTCAATTAAACAACATCAATTTTCCAACATAACTGAATTCACATATGTGTTGGTAGTTTTTTATGTCAATATAAATATTTCTATTTTTTAATGAAATAGAATTTGATCTTCTTTATCATACTTCTATACATTCTGAATAAATTCATTAATTCTCAAAGATATTATATATAAGGATCCTTCATTCAATAAAAAATTATTTTTTCCTTTGTATAACATCTCAATTATTCATAATAAATCATTTTCTTTAAATCATGTTAGTATCTCAATCATCTTATTGTCTTATTTGGATTCTTAATCAAGAACTGCATATAATTCCTTATTATGAATCCATAACAATCCTATAAAAGTTATATCACCATAATAAATACTTATTGAACCATTTATAATAAAATAAATATTCACTTGGGAACTTCAACATGCACCTGTTAATATTTTTTTGATAATAATGTAAAGAGTGTGGGTGAATATCTCTTCAAAAAATTAAATTAAATATAAAAATAAATTCAAAATTGAATGATTTTGAAATTATAGAGTGATAAATTCAATAAATTGATAGATTAATAAGTTCAATATGTATTATATAGTTAATTTCAATATAGATTAAGCGTGAATTCATGATATAAATGGTTGTGTCAAATTTATGAAATTATGTGTATCATGATCGATAAATGAAAATTTTAAATTAAAAGTGATTGAGTACATCATATGATAAAGGTGTTTATAAATAGCTAATTTTGATCCCCTATATCTTTTCCCTTTTAGTTTATAAGTTTATTTTATTTCTCCCTTGATCTATCCCATGACCTGACCCACCAGGGTTTGAGACACAACTACCCTAAGCCTTCTTACAATAGGATAGGGGCTATCGTATAGTGTCTAGAAGTCATATCACACACATGGGAGGAATTTTATTAATGTTCCTATAGACATGCACACATATCCAATTCTATAAAATGATAAAATTTAAAAATAAATTGAAAAAAATGCAAGCATACAAATATAATTCCACAATCAGAGTATGAAAAAATTACCAGAAATCATAAAAAGGGTCCAAATACAAGACCGCCCAAAATAAGAAATAAATACATTCAAATCCTAAGGAGGGGCATCTGTCAAATGAAAAACTGGTATATAACTTCTTCTGTCTATCCCAAACTAGGATCCACCTACTCCTAGTCCTCAAAGGACTCCATAAATATATACATCATCTGCATAAGATAGATCATGTTTATGAAAAACCCATTCATGGGTGAGTTTAACAATACCCATTAAGGCACTAAAAAATAACCAAACACAAATACTAAAGTTTAATCTCACAATAAAATGATATGCCAATAATAATAGGAGACATACAATAATATATTTAGATAATACTTAGAAAACAAAAATTCTTAATGTAAGGTCACAACTATATTTCCAACCTAGGATTTCTTATTGTGAGTTTTATATGACACTCATATGGGAGATCAAACTCTATGAGTTATACTTCCATTTTTTACACTAATCCCAAAGGCCACACTCGTTTAGGAGGAACCACTCCTTGAGATACACTTCCACTATAGACACTCATTATAGATTTTTTACTCATTAGGTCTAGACCAGAATAATCACAAAGAATATGGATAGGGTTAATATGAGAAACACACTAGATATGATTATATATCATAGAAAAGATCAAATTTTGATACACAAATAGGGGTTCATCACCTAGGTCTCACTGGGGGACACCAGACCCTATTGGAAACATCCTCATAAATAAGATATTGACACCCATATAGTGTTGGTCACACTGATTTCTACAAACCTACTTATGGAAACATGAAGGAAATGAGGATTTATATTAGCCTCTCAGAGGGATACAGGTTCTAGGATACTAAAGGGAATAGTTGAAGCAGACTGAGACAAATCACTCTAGAAGAAGGGAACACACCCATACTGTACTATTCAAAAAGAAGATGTAAATGGGTAACCCTATATGATTAGAATGGAATGTTTCACCAAAATCTCATAAGAATGGACCAAGAGAAAACACTCAACTACTAATGGTCCAAGGAAGCTCATATATACTCAATATAAAGATGAACTAAGAAGATGGAGGAATTTAACCTATCCTCATAAGAGTACATGGTGTGTCTCTATTGGTAGAAAAAATGAGTCACTAAACCTAGGATTTCCTATGACTCACACTCACAGGACATGCATTTTACATAATAGATGACATGCCCATTATGGTACACGGTGTGTAGATTTTTCACTAGAAATCAATGTGTCGTTCTTCCCATGCATGTATATACTGGGTTGTGCCCATGTAATTGCTCATGTCTGAGTACGTAGCTCTTCCCATGTACTTTAGCCCACCTGTGTTCTTCCCAACTACACAGTGTGTGAGACCACATGGACTCCTGGCCACGTACCACTTGTATATGTTGGGCCATCCGCCACATGTTATATGACATGTGACTTGGTACACATGGTGTATAACCTTGTACATGATAATCTAGTCAAATAAGGGGCACATGGTGTGTGACATGAATCAAATAGTGTCTGATACTTATCTATGTTAAGATATTCTAGTGGTGCATAGAAGGAACTAAAAATCATGTATTGATAGGACTACATGTCGTGTTGTCTAGTTTCCCATAGAACCCATAGAAATTATCACATATCTTCACCCACAACACTTTAATTACCAATTATTTTGTAAATCATTATATATTTCATATATATTAGGTTGAATCAACCTCTTCACCACTAATATCTATAATCCATCCATATTTTGTGCTTGAGAAACATCCACCATCACACCTCTTCGGTGTCGTATGCCAAAACCATGATCGTAAACTCTCGATCTATATGTAGATCTACTACCTTCATCATTATCTACATCCATAATGTCATATCTCCATCCAAAACACATGGTATCCATCCATTACACCATTGTATGAATACATAATGATCATTAAATAGGTATTCATTGAATCATAGGATAAAAGAAAATTTTAATGATGAATGCATGTAGAATGGGGAGAAAAAACCATAAACTATAAACAGGACGAACAAACCTAAATTTTTTTTTCCCATTTTCATAATCAATCCATTATCTTGAGAAAGATGAAAGAATAGGTATAAACAACAATGAAGAAAATAATAATAATTGTCCCATGATCTTGCAAATAAATCCTTCTTGAAAAATGATTGATCCATTAACCAATCCATTAGTCGATTGATTTGTGTTCATAATGGGATAAAGAATTGGGATAAATCCACAAAAAACATCCTACATTGATTTGGATCAATCACTGGGGATGAATGAATTCATTTTATTGTATCTTTTGATATCCACATGCTATGTTGGTTCATGATCCCTGATCTCATCTCGATTTGATATCCTCGACAAATTATTCTCTAACAGTTCCTATCCTATAGATCCTCTAAAATCTACAGGGTTATACTTCTAACCCAAGAGATTTTTAATAACCAAATATTTTTATTGGTTTAATAGGTTTTTGATTTAAATGAATCAATTAAATAAATTATAATCTATTTATTTAATTATTTCTCCCATGATAGCACTCAAGCCGAACACTCAATTCCAACCAAGGTTATATTGCACTTTGGAAAAAAAACCTTATTCTGAACTCAATTGCGGTTGAAAATTTCTGATCTAAGACTCCATTTGAGAGTTATTCAACTTTTTTAGGAAACTTTATTTGTGATAATATCTTCAAAATTTCAATTCAAGGATCACGGGGCCACAAAATATTGCATCGTCCTAGTGTCTAGCTCCAAATAATTCAAAAAAAATCCAAAATCCATAGAAAAAATTGGTACTTCGCATTATTACCTAATTCAAGTATTTTTCTCCACAAAAAGAACATAATAAATAAAAATATAGGGATAATGTGATATCAATTATGTCTCCCACACCCATGAGATCCCTCGAAGGATTCTTGTGATATCAAAAAACACACACCGATGGAAATCCCTTACCCAAGAAGGGTACTTCCCTGCCCTTTACCAATACTTACAACTCTATGAAAAAGAAAAATCCACTCCCACAGCCTAGTTTACCCAGGTTGGTATCATGAAATGGGATGTGCACACACCACCTCAGCTATGACTAGTGGATAATACTAAGAAACCAAAACTATTATGTTCATGAGGTTAAATGGTAAACCACATCACTAACTCGACATAGAATAAGAAAAAAAGGAAATGATATAATATCCCTGAAGAATTCTTATGTCCCTTGATAAAACTCTATAGCTCTCCAAATCCAAAGGTCTTCATCATTAGTCCATTGAGGACTCTTAATGTTTTCTGGGTAGTCAACATCCTCCCATGGATGAATTGTACCCTTTATAACCATCACTAGGACCAAAACTAGGACCCAAGTGTTGTTACCCACAGGATCCAACTAGAATAACAGTTTCCTATATGGTCTCTCATACATAGCCTCAAAAAGTTGATACTCTAATGGTGGATTGGTAGTCACCATGACATGAAAAACCAACTGACGGTAAATGATCCTCCCAAATGTGGCTCAAAAATGATATGAAAACCTGAATCATGTTCACTAGATCCTAATAAATTTACTTTATCGAGCCATCATTCTATTTTAAAAAATATTCCTAAATAAAAATAGGTCCCGAAATGACTATCACATCATTTAACTAATCATTATGTGAAGTAATCATCATTGTCAATAATTATTATCATGGGAATTTCATGAATCCTGACCACATCCTTCATACACAATTGCCATAAAATCTCCAAAAAACCCTATTGACCACCCACTTATATAGGAGGTACATTAATATTTTATCTTGAAAACTTGATGCAACTCCCTTGGTAGCCTAACCAATGTCATGAAATCCTAGTAAATCATCACCTACACTATATATATTTATATTGGAAAAAAACCTACATAGAACCACCTTTCACATGATGACTGGCGTCATTGCCCATCCTCGAACAAGGTGTACATGATTCACACCTTTGGAAAAATAAATCAACAATATATCTTGTGGACATCTATTCATAAAACATCTCACAATCGATAACCCTGAGTTGTACCTCTCTATCCCCCTGAAAAATCATAGGGGTAAAAACTATCAACTATAGGTAAACCCCATCATCCTCAAGTTCCTCAAATTCTCCAACTTGATGATAAGTGCAGAAATATTCCATCGAAGAATACTACCATGAACATATTCAATATGGGTTAAGGATCCAGTACTAAAGTCTTAGGATTATTTTTTGTAATACAACTCAATATGGGTATCACCACTAACTCAAAACAACCATAATGGATTTATAAAACCACTTATGCTATAAACTGCTCAAAAACCATAGTCAGTGATAACCTGTCTGAAGGTGAAACTCTTATAATCACCACCCCAAACCACATGTCAAAGAAGTCATCAATTCTCATAAGTGGTAACTTTCCCTCATGTCACTTGGTCTCATTGAAACCAATCCACTCCCAAACTCAAGAACCTTGCCTCTTAGATGAAAAAATATGATTCCAAGTTAAACACACTAGGTATTAGAAAACCAAATTCTCAGCTAACCCATGACTACATATTCAGCCTATCAAGCTCTACGGGTGCCATATGATGTGATATTGAAAAAAATAAAGTAAAATTCTTATTGCTAGTCCTTTCAAAAACCTAACACTGGAGGAGGATATAAACCCAAAACATCCATATTAAAGACATTAGCATAATCCACCACCACTATAGAAAAAAAATTTCTCATATAATCCAATACTCAAAAGTTATCACATACCAAATGATAGGAATTTAGTCATAACCTCCTGCATATGAGATCATCCTTCTCTGCCTAGGATCACTCCTTGTAAAAGTATAAAATCTATTTCCCAATAAACTAGAAGCACTTAGACAATCATTGGTAGGACAAATTTAATCATGGATGATAGGTAACTAGTCCATACTAAGAAAATCATCATAGGGTCTCACTTCCACTATGAATAGATTTTACACAAGGCTCTCTCTATCCTCCATGAGTCTGGTCACATTGTCATTAGAATCATGTAATCACTAATAATATCTACAGGAGAATCCAATATATTTTTTTGAGTGAAAAATGATCAAATAGTTTCACTAGGTCTCTAAAGTGGGATATAATTAGAGAAAGGTGACTTATAATTCTATGTATAATCTATAACTTGGGAAGTGAAGACGCACGTCCTGCCTTGGACAACACTCAAAGCCTCTATGAGATCCTACTTATTGGAACTCATTATTTCTCTATACCACCTATTTACCACAACCTGGGATTGTTATAAAACCTTTGCATAAAAAAACTCAAACAAAAAAGTTATAGAAACTCATCAACCACACATTGACACTATCCACTTTGGGATACACTAACTTGCTCATACATTTTTGGATCACTTCACAATAACACATCTCAGTAAGTGAATTGTACCAATTTGATATATGTACAAAGTAACATCAATAATAACGAATGTATGTCTCTATTGACACCCCATGACACCCTATATTAGTCTTAAAACTAGGATCACCATCAAGAATGGGCTCCCATCCAAGTGGTAAATTCATAGCATAGGCTCACACTAGTCAACCACCACCCGAGAAGGGGGACTGAACTACCATACATGTGTGATATATAAATACAGAACTCATAATGCATATTTTACTTAGATTTATCATCTATCAATACTACCAGGTCAAACTACTACTCCCTTAAATAATAGGTCACAAACACAACCATCCAATCGGTCAAGGGTATACAAAAGTTGAAAAACATGGACCATCACCTTGAGCTAATACTCCACTACCCAAGGGTATGTATTTACACAAAACCTATGATGTATATATTATTAGAACTCTAGAAACACACCATGAATATGTGTATCATCATATAGACCTAATAGATCGTTCAGCTAGCCAAAATTTCATCAAACATCCATCAAATACACTAAATGATATAATAACTGATCGACAGGTGGTATCACTACAATATGCCCTCTTGGAGAAAATACGTCATGAGTGGATCCCTAAATTGAAAGCTCATTACTCAACTTGTTATCATCATGAAACTATAATTGAATCATTGTTGGATATCATCATAGAGTCATCCTAAATATTATCAAGATGTACCATAATAAAAGATTATATGTAGGGACTTAACTCAATAAGGGCATGGAAACCACAAGCCATTCCAATGTGATTAATGTACTAATGTTTTTTATACAAAAAGTTCCTATATGTACCAATTCAATAAGTATGTTATCAGGGTTTTGGTAAATGGATACCTCATCCTCCACACCAATACTGGACACCCTAGCTTGAGAGTGAAACTTGAAACAGTTTAACACTATTTCCCTAGTTCCTAAACCAAACCACACAACTAGACAAAAGAAAATCCAAACTCTTGTCTTAAATATAAGTAGTATCATAACACTCTAGGATATATATAAAATATGATACAATTCTTTAATGACCCAAAAATAAGGGTCTAAGTTAAAACTACCTCAAACCTACCTTCAATAGGCCAAGGGCTGGAATCTAACATTGAGAAGGCATGTCACACTAATGGGGGGAAATTTCCTAAAGTACCTACACACACAAACACATATGAAAGATAATAAATGATTAAAAGTAAAAAAACTAATAATATTGCATGTATTCATCTATAATATCACAATTATATATTTAAAAATTACTAAAAAGAAAAAAATGTGGCCAAATACAAGCCCACCCAAAACTGGAAATTAATGTCCACCCTTCTCAGAAGGAGGGGACTACTATCAAATGAAACATTATTATATACCTAAATATGTCTATCCCAAACTCAGATCCACCTAATCCTAATCCTTCAATGATTCCATAAAGATATTCATATTTTGTATAAGACATGAAATTTATGGGTAGATCCCTTTTTGGGGTGAGTATAATAGTACCTAGCAGGACACCCAAAAATAACCAAACATAAAGTGTCAAGAGTAGTCATCTCATAAAAATATTTTTCAATCATAATCTGAGACATATAATAAAATGTATAGATAATACTCATAGAAAATACACAGTCTCAAGGTATGGTAACAACTTAATTTTTATCCTATGATTTTTCTTGAAGGTTCTATGTAACATTCATCTAGGAGAACACACTCCATGAGATATATTTCTAATGTGGACACTAATCCCAGAGGTCACATTAATTCTGGAAAACCCACTCCTTCGGCTATACTTCATAGATGACACTCATCATAGTGGTCACATTAGTTAAGTCTACCTAAGAAGAAGCATGAAAAATACTAAGATGGTTCATCTGAGAAACATACTCAACTTGACTACACCACATCAGGAAAATAAAACATAAATACGTATTTGGGGGGCCAATTACTAAGGCACAGTAGTGGGAAACTAGAACCCACTATAAACATCCACCTATATAAGGGGTTGATTGCTATATATTATTGTTCATTCCGATTCCAATAATACCTACATAGGGAAACATGAATGAAATAAGGATCATTTCGGGCCTCTTGAAGGGATACATGCTCTACACTACTGAAGGGTGTACTCAAAGTAGACTGAGAAAAATAAATATAGGAAAAGGTACCTCACACATACACAAATTATCAATAGGAAGTTGAAAAGGGTTCACTCTCTATGACAAGAATAAAATGTTGCACTGAACTCTCATAGGAATGGTCTGATAGAAAATATTCAATTGTTATTGGTCTAGATAGGCTCACATAAGCTCACCATAAAGCTAAACTAAAGAGAATAAGGAATCCAAACCATCCTAAAATGAGTATATAATGTGGAAAAAATGGAATATAACATGTATCACTAAACTTGGCACCACTTCTATCTCACGATCACATGACATGCACTTTCAACAATACACAACATGTTTCCTAAGGGAAATGGTGTGTAGATTTCACCCCAGCACATGGAATTCCATTTGACTTGTGCCCATTTATGCTAGGTTGTGCTTGTTTAATTGTTAATGTTTGAGTACATGACTCTACCAATATACTTCGGCCTACCCATGTACTTCCCCAGTTAACAATGTGTCGGACCACATGGCCACCTAAATTTTACCCCCTATACATGTTGATTCGTCTTCCATGTGTTACACTACATGTGATTGGGCACACATGATGCATGATTATGAACACATGGAGTGTAACACTAAATGGTATCCTAGGCATGTACCCCCTATACAAGGTAATGAAGTTGGATAAGGGTCACATGACATGTAATTCAATATTTGAATGTATATAATGTGTAAATTAATGGTTAATGATAAAGAAAAGTGATTCAATATTTGAATGTATATAAGTTATTAAAATAAGATATTCAAACAACATATTCAATATTCTCAATGAGTAAACAAACCTCGTTATTCTCAAGAAATAAATAATTAAAACATGCCATAATAAATAGTTAAACATTATAATTTCAAAAAAGAGAGTGAAACATTTAACTAAAATTTTAAAAATTATAATTTGAAGTTAAAAGAAAATAAAATTCCCCCCACTTTGAAAAATAAAATCTCCCCCCTTTAAAGTCTAATAAATTCTTAAAAACTCCCCATTGGGATTATTAAAAAAAAGTATAAGGAAGAAAGAGTTAAAAGGAAATAATTTGATTAAAAAATCAAGAGATTATTTTCAAAATATTTTGAAAAAATAAAAATAGTGATTTGAAATAGAAATAAAGAGAGAAGTAAAATAACAAAAAGGTTTCGAAAAAATATCATCACTTCTAAAAGTTACTTCTAATAGGTATATATCATTATTATAGATAAAGAGATATGAAATTTTAAAATAAGTTTTTATGAGAAAAACAAATATATATTTAAAAATGAGAAATAAATGGAAAAAAAATAAAATAAATAAAGATAGACAAGAAGAGAAAAGATAGAGAAAATAGAAAAGAATATAAGAAGTAATAAAAATTAAACAAAATTGGTACATACCTTTTCCAAGATACTCATTACATTAAACTATTTACCTTTCATAAATGAAACTTTCATTGAAAAATATTGATCAACTTCTTTGAAATTGAAAACATATATTAGGAAAATCCTACTATTTCATTTTTCCAATTACAAATCCTAAAAAATTAGAGACAAGTATATAAATAATTTTTACTCATCATTAATCTTCCTTTAAGTGAGATTATTTTTTATAAAAAATAACTAGATCATATACTTGATGGATCATATTATATTTGATAACAATTTTAAGACTCAGTGACTTGATATTTGAAAAAAATAGAATAAAATTTTAAAATCATAACCAAAAGTTCTTATTTAAAAATTTGTTTTTTTAAATAAGGGAAATTTTTTTATTTTATAAATTAATTTGAAAAAAATGTCTCTCTTAAGAAAAATTTCATAATTATTGATAAAAGGATCCACCTTAAATGAAACCACAAGTGAGATATAGAGTTGGTATCCAAGAGATAAAATATGGTAAGGAATAGAAATATAATTTTTAAACCTATATCAATATAAAATATTTCTCATGTTAGATAATTTCAAAGGGAAGGTGTTGCAAGTGTACCATTCACAAATCACCTTTAATGAAATCAAAACTATCAACTACAAGAGGTTTAGTAAAAAAATTAGTTAGTTTATATTCTATCCTAACTATTTCAAATATGATATCACCATTTTGTAAGTGATTCTTAAGAAATGGTGTCTAAGGTCAATGTGTTTCATTTAAGAGTTCTATATCTTATTTTTGGAAATATAAATGGTGATAGTGTTATCACAATTAATAGGGACAATATAACACCCCAAGCTTCCATGGTATGGTTCTCTTTGAATAATACAATAGCTTGTGTTGTACACAACTGCAAGTTTTAACACACCACGACTAATCAAACTAACCATTTTGAAAAGTAATACCCACTTTTTGAAATTTTATAAATTTTAATTTAAAAACGGACTTCATTTTAGAATTTAGAATATCAAAATTAGCTTAGGGTGAATTTTTTTTATTTTTCTGAGAACTTTTAATTTCTAATGAATAGTGAAAAACACTGTACTATTGTTTAAAACCGACTTTTTATTTAAATTATTAGTTATTTTATTTAAATTTATATTAAGTAAAAATAGATATATAATACCTATATATGTTCTATGTAATTCATTGAAGTTATTTTATAATAATATTTGATATATAAAATTTTATTGAACTTTTTACCTTTTTTACCCATCTTCTAGGCGCATTTGCAAATTTGTATAAAAAGTAATTTTACCACTTCTGTGAATTGAATTTAAAAAATATGAGAGACGTGGTTGGTATCAGTAATTAAAATTTGGTTCAATAAGATTAACATTTTTTTAGTGAATAGTGTCTTTTGACTTTTATTTACCACGGTTAAAAGTAAATTGGGTAATTAAAGGTAAAAATTGATATTATAATTACCCTAAAACATCTACTAATTTAGTTGGATAAATTTATTTCAACCAAATTCAACCATTGTAATAAAATATGATCCTTTTTCTCCACTTGGATTAGAGTAGGACATTTATAATTATTTTATTTAAAGAAGAGTTAAAAGTGTTAAATTAAGTGTTTGATAAGTAAACCATTTTTAATAAAGAATTATACATAAGATAAATTCGACTATAAATATTAATTAGAAAGATAAAAATAGTTTCTATATAATGGTATTTTATTAATATTTTTCAGACATTAAATAATTAAATTTATATATGACCTAATGATGATGTAGTAATTACCTTATTAATGAATGATTAAATTAATTCATATTAAAAATATCCAAATATATGTAAATTGAGACCTCTTTTAAATTAATGGAATTCTCTAGTTTAATATGACATATTAGGGTTGATTAAATAATTTCTTTTTTAAGTGATAATTTTTTATGACTTTCACAAAAACAAAATACAAAATTGTGTCAAAATTGACATAAATGAGTTTTTAAAACAAATACTATATTTTTAATTGATATAATATTCCTAAAAATATAAGGTTTATCCAAAGGACTTATATAAGGTTAGATATATCAATAAGGAACCACTTGGGTTTCTCTTTTCTTTTTATAGTATGTTTATTAACCATTTATTATAATAATACAAGAATACATCGTAAAAGTTAAACTATTTAACTAAGAGTTAAAATAAAAAAGATAAGGTTAATATAGTGACCTAAACCTATATAAAACCTTTTGGTTGAGATATTTTAGACTCATACCCACCTTATACTCTAAATAAATACTTTTGGAACTGTTATAAACTGAATATTATTGTATTATAAAATAATATTCCAATCTTTTCCTAAAGTGACTCTCACCTCTCTTATAAAAGGGTACCTCCCCTTATATCAAAATCACACCACTAAATCCATTTGGCTCAGCCAAAAACAGCTAAAATATCCTCCCAAATACCCTCAATTTGACCTATAGGCCTTAATTTGATCATAAAGGAAACCTAAGGAGCCCTTTTTATCAACTCAAAATAAAACACCCAAAAGAAGAGGTAATAATTTCCCCACCTCTTTCAAAGTTTTTTCCTTCTTCCACTTCCTCTTTCTTGGTTGTATCCATACAAAAATAATTACTCCATTACCTCGTATGTACTGTGATATTATTATAAATATGGTATAACAATATTCATTATTCTATCCATCCTATGAATGACAGGTCATCATACGTGCATAAGTACGACTTACCGTCTCCACATCGTGGTGTAGTTTGTTCTTCAAACACTTCATTATTTGGATGGATATAATCATGAGTATAACTGATGTAAATAAGTAATATAACATGTTAATGATTATTTATATATTATATACCATCCAATTACATACAATTTCACCATCAATAGAATGATATTGTCGCTCGTGCGTACGTACAGATTGCCATCTCCATGAACGCGATGAAATTCATTCCCCATCATAACCATTCAAGAATAATTTTCATTTTATGATTAAAAATAATTTTTAATAACTTAATATCATTCTAGATATGAATCAAATACATCCTATCCATAACAAATATGGATTACATAACCAATAATATAAAGGAAAATGAATCAGTTAACACCCGAAACAATGATACTACTGAAATATTATTAAAAAAGAAAAATTAAAAGATCATATATAACATCATATTTATGTATGTGGTTCTTTTATATCTTAATAAAAATTATTAAACTATTATACAGGAGGATAAGTTACCCTCTATCAAGGAAAAGTACATGGTAGGGGTAAATTCTACAATCACTTCATTATCTGAGGTTGTTTATAAGTGAGTATCTACTAGAACCTCTTTATCATCAACATCCGTTTTTCTTAAAAATGTATTTAATTTCATTTACTATTTCTGAGACGATGGGTAAAATTCATTTATTACCTTGTTTTAAATTTTATAAATTTTTTAGAAAGGAAGCTTTCCATCATTTTCCAAACAAGGTCATTTACGACCATTTCGACTAAATTAAGGTAAGAATGTTTTTAAATTATACGATGAGTGAGGCTATTTTACGCCATTATAGTATATTCTAAACTTCCCTTACATTATTATAAGAATATTTTAAAAATAAATTTTTTCTTTTATAATTATGTGACTTTTAAATTATTTCAAAATAAATATATATTTCTCTCAAATAGTTTTGATTTCATCTATGTAAACATCCTTTGATGAATTTTTCATTTATTTGAAGTTGATTTATTATGATAAAATATTCCATATTGTATTGAAGGTATTGTGATATGTTTGACTGTGGGTGTGTTATTTTTATACCATTCATGGTTTACGGTTAAATTATTAACATTTCGTATGCTAGTTTTAATACGAATGTTTATGTTGTGTTCCAACCTTTTCATATAAGGAATGATTGGACTTTGTAAGTGATGGGTGGAGCCCTCTATAGCTCCTTGATGCATCAGTAGGTCTCATGAGACAAACTATTGTCTTGGCATAAGGTCTTCACAAAATCATATTTGTAGTCTTGGAATGAGGCCTTGAATATTTGGTTATGATGTCCAGCATTATGCATTCCATCATTATAAAATTGTCTATTGATATTACATGCAATTATTCGACTAGTAGAATATCCATGTGAATAAGTAATGGAATTATTTGATTTATATTTGACATATTATGCTGAAGTTTATGTTTAAATTTCTTTTTTTAGTCTTATTCATTGCCTTAATATTTATGAAAGTTTCTGCTATATGGTTATTCTTACTGAGCACATGAGCTTGCCCCTTTTTATGTTTTATTTTTCCCAATATGCGATGAAGTATAATATGACTGACCTGTAGGGATAGTATAAAGGAGATGAATGTGTTCAAAGGAGACACAGTGTTGTTGTTTTTTATTTTTTAATGTAATGTCAAACTTATGTATGTATCTAGAACTTCCAAGTCTACTAAACTGATCTATCTTTCAGGACATGATTTCTTGTATCATGCCAATGTTAGGTAACAATGCACCAGCTCTGGGATTCTAGGGTTAGGGAATTACTATTGGTATCATAGGAAGTTTAGTATAAACCTTGGAAGATAGATTTAGAGAAACTCTTATTAGAGAACATTACCCTAAGATAGACTTTGAGGATTGGTATAGAATAACATCCTAGAATTTTGGTAATATAAATATTTTTCGAGTCTTCCATGAAATACATCCCTGTCTGGATACAAGCATGTAGAGGAGGCTCTTTCACAGATGTACATAGGATTGAAAACTCTGAAAAGGAGTTTTAGGGTTGACCGGGGTATCCTGGTATATGACATCAGGCCTTGCTGCACTATTGGTTACAACCCTCTCGGGGGATATTCTTAGGATAATTCACATTTTCTTTACAAACCATTATAAAGTATTTATGAGTATATAACTCCTCAAAGAAATCATTTTTATGAGTATAGATTATATCTATAAACTATTCAATTTATGTTAATTGTTTTACAAGTTCGGAATTTTGTATTGTGATTTATAAACTAATCTAGTGTATGACATTATTTAGAAATGGCACCTAGTGAAAGGAATGGAAATCGTATCAATGCATGTAATAAATATATGTATTTACCTCCTACTCAAGATAATTATAGTGGAGTTGGTGAGGCAACTGGTGCTAATTATCTTATCACCATACGGGGACAAATCACTCAGGTTATGAATAATAACCTTACCCATATGGAGCACCCTGATCCACAACGTGGAGGATCAATGTTATACCGATTCAAGAGGAAACAACCACCAATGTTCAATGGGGCTACAAATCCATTTTTAGCTAAGAAATGGATAATTTCCTTAGAGAAAATATTCCATGATTTGGGGAGTAGCGAAAGGAAAAAAGTTTTCATGACAGTTTATCACCTCATGAGAGATGAATATCAATGGTGGTCATTAATTAAAAACAAAAAGGGAGATTAATAAGTATCAAATATAGAATGGTGAGATTTTAAAGAGATTTTCTTACAAAAATACTTTCTTCATGACCATTGACCAGATATGGAAAGACAATTTCTTAGTCTGAGGAAAAAGGAGGATGAGAATGTTGCAAAGTATGAGGCTAGCTTTACAAGGTTAGAAAGGCATGCCAAGATTATATATGTAACCCAAGGAGCAATATTGATCGATTCTTTTATGGGTTAAAACCATTTCTCCGTCAAGCATTAGTCTCACAATACATCTCATCGTATGAAGATATTGTCTCATGTTCTGTCAAGACTAAAAAGGGATTCTCTATGTTTTATGACTTTAAAGGAAAGAAAAAGAATAAGATATTTTCAGAAAAATCTAGAAATGGAAATAATGGGATGAAGGGAAAATTTGAATTTCTATCATACGGTAAATGTCATAAGAAACACCTCAGTACTTACCAAAAGGGAATGGGAGTATGTTACAAGTGTGGTGAAAAAGGCCACCAAGATCATGATTTTATGGGAAAGAAAGAGGCTATCAATGTTGAATGCTACAATTGTAGGGAAATGGGGAATTATGAAAATGAATGTCCTAAGAGCCAAATAAACTTACCTCAGAAATGGACAAGGGAGAAAGTTCAGGCTTATGTGATCACCACTACTGAAGCTGAAGCTCTGAATGACATGGTGGTAGGTAATTTAATGGTTTCCTCATGTTTAGCCAATGCTTTATTTGATTCTGGATCATCACATTGTTTCATGTCTTCCCAGTTTTCTAAGAGAATTAGATATTTCCAATTTAATTTAACAAGGGAGTTTTCAGTCAAATCTGCTAAGGGAAGTATCATTGCAAATATGTTTTGTGAATCAGTCCCCATTAGGGTATATAAATGTTATTTATCTGTTGATATCATCATAATACCCATGATTTAATTTGATATAATCCGTGATATGGATTGGCTTTCAGACCATGATGAAAAAATTAACTGTAAGAAGAAGGAGGTTATAATTTTCGATGATCATAAGGAGTACCTTATCTTTAGTGTATGAATTTCACCATCTGATACTTATCCTGATCCACCCCAAGTAGCTATACTAAATTGAATTTTTGGGGAGGATGGGAATGAAATAACTATGGGTAAGGAAAAGTATGTTCAAATAGAGGTTGTATCTATTGTGAAATAATATATTGATGTGTTTCCAAGGGATTTACATGGACATCCTCCAGAACAAGAAATTGAGTTTTCCATTGATTTAATTCATGGTTCACGTCCCATATCAAAAACCACTTATAGAATGGACACTACGGAATTAGTGGAACTAAAGAAACAACTAGAGGAATTGAGTAATAAAGGATTTATTCACCCTAGTGTTTCTCCATGGGGAGATACTATTCGTTTTGTTAAGAATAAACCTGGATCTATGAGGTTATGCATTGACTACCGGGAGATCAATGTTATAACAAAAAAGAACAAGTATCCCTTTCCTTGAACTATTGATTTATTCGATCAACTTCATAGAGCTCAATATTTTTCAAAGATTGTACTTCGATCTAGATAACATCAGTTGTATATGGATAAGTAATACATTCCAAAGACAACATTTCATATTGGGTATGGGAATTATGATTTTACATTAATTCCTTTTGGACTGACTAATGCACCCTCTATTTTCATGGATCTAATGAATATAGTTTTTAAGGAATATCTTAATGAAGTTGTTGTGGTATTTATTGATGATATCTTGGTTTACTCCAACATATATGATGATCATGAAAATCACTTGCACACTATTCTAAAAACTCTTAGAAGAAATGAATTACATAGGAAGTTTAGCAAGTGTGAATTCTGGATTGAGAAGATTTCTGTTCTTGGCCATATTGTGTCTAAATATGGAATCTCTGTTGATCCTTCTAAGAAAAGAGCAATACAAGAATTGCCAGCACTGACGAGTGTAATTGAGGTGCACAGTTTCATTGGTTTAGTAGTTTATTATCAGAGTTTCGTCCAAGATGTTTCCTGATTGGCTAAACCATTAACCAAACTCACACGTAAAGGGGTTAAATTTGTTTAGAAAAAAGTGTGTGAAGAATTTTTTAAAGAACTGAAGAGAATATTAGTCAATGCTCTTATCTTGACACTACCATCAGAGAATGGAGTGTTTTTTATTTATAGTGAGGCTTCAAAAAAAGGACTTGGTTGCATACTTATGAAAAATGAAAGAGTTATTTTTTATGCATCACTACAGCTAAAAATTCATGAACAAAACTATCTCACTCATGATATTGAGTTAGAAGTTGTAATATTTTCTTTGAAAATATGGAGACACTATCTATATGGTAACAAATGTGAGATATATACCGATCACAAGAGTTTGAAGTATATTTTCTCATAGAAAGAACTCAACATGAGGCAAAGACAATGGATTGAACTACTCAAGAATTATGATTTCACTATACACTACCACTCAAGGAATGAAAATAGGGTGGCAGATGCTTTTAGAAGAAAGGATCAAGGATTTTTGAACAAGATTAGAGTTTAAAGGGATCATATGTTCATGGATCTAGTAAATATGGATATGGGAATAATCATGGAAGTTGAAACATCAATAATTTTTCAAATAGTGGCCAAACCAGCTTTACTAGAAAGGATAGAATGTTTTCAGGCTAATGATGAGGAGTTTCTAAAGAAAATTAATGTTTTGAACGATGGGAGATTTATTGACTTCATATATGAAGATGGAATTTTTTAATTTGGGAAGAGACTTTCTGTTCCTGATCAACCTGATCTAAAAAGAGAAATTTTTAATGATGATCATAGCTCCAATTTATATACACAACCTGGTAGAACTAAGATGTATAGATATTTGAATGAACATTTTTGGTGGGACAACATGAAGAGGTAGACTATTGATTATGTGTCAAGATGTATGGTTTGTCAATAGGTGAAGGATGGAAGAAAACATCCAAGAGGAGTCATGAAACCTCTTCCCATACCTGAGTGGAAATGAGATGATATTACGAAGGACTTTTTTTGGGGGATACCAAAGACACCTAGAAGGAATGATGCAATATGGGTCATTGTTGATCATCTTACCAAGTCAGTGCATTTTCTTGCTATAATAGAAGATTTAACACTTGAATTTATAGCAGGTCTATATATTAATGATGTTTTAAGAATTCATGGAGTACATATATCAATTATTTCTGTTTGTGATCCCCTTTTTACATCACGATTCTGGAAAATCATCAAAAGGACTTGGATACTAAACATTGTTTGAGAACTGCCTACCACCCTCAAAATGATAGACAATCAGAAGGGACTATTCAAACCTTAGAAGAAATGATGAGATCTTGTTCACATGACTATCAAGGTATGTGGGATAAATATTTACCTCATTTATAATTTTCCTATAACAATATCTTCCATTCAAGTATTCAGATGGCACCATATGAAGCATTATATGGAAATAGATGTCACACACAAACTTGTTGGGATGATGTTGGTGATAGAAAACTTATAGGACTAGAACTTGTTGAGGAATCAATAGAAAAGGTGATGATTATCCAAACCCACATCAAAGCATCTCAAATTTGGAAAAATATTTATGCCGATAACCAAAAGAAGTATTTGGAATTTCAAGTAGGAGAACATGTTTCCTTGAAGGTATATCCATGGAATGGTGTTGTACGATTCAATAAGAAGGGTAAATTGAGTCTCAGGTACATCGGGCCTTAAGAAATTCTAGAATTTATTAGAGTTATAGCTTACCATTTGGAAATACCGCCATGTCTCTCCAAAGTTTATGATGTGTTCCACGTATCACTATTGAGAAAATACATGCTTGACCCAACAGATGTACTCACCTATGAAGAAATACAAATGGAACCCGATCTGTCTTATTTTGAAGATCCTGTAAAGATTCTTGATACTAGAGAACAAGTGTTGAGAAACCGAGCAACTCGTCTGGTAAAAGTTCAATGGAGAAACCATAAGATGGAAGTGGCAACCTGGGAACCTGAGGAACTTATGATAACGAGCCACTCGAATCTTTTTATGCAGTAGTATTCTAGAAATTTCAATGCTGAAATTATTTGAAGGAGAGAAGAATATAA
The DNA here is from genome assembly GCA_963277665.1 of Viscum album. NCBI lineage: Eukaryota > Viridiplantae > Streptophyta > Magnoliopsida > Santalales > Viscaceae > Viscum > Viscum album. Next base: position 650,686,150 of record OY728150.1, read on the forward strand.
CATCACAAGATTCCATGGTATGCTTCTCTTTGAATAATACAATACCTTACATTGTATGCAACTTCGAGTTCTAACACACAATAACAAATCAAACTAACCATTATGAATAGTAAAACCCACATTTTTAAATTTTATAAATTTTATTTTTCAAAAAGGACTTCATTTTTGGATTATGAATATGAAAATTATCTTACGGTGGATTTCTGTTATTTTTCTGAAAACATTCAATTTTTGATGAATAGTGAAAAACATTGCTTTATTGTTTAAATGCAAAATTTTATTTAAATAATTAGTTATTTTATTTAAATTTATATTAGGTAAAAATAGATACACAAAACCTATATATTTCCAATGTAATTCATTAGAGTCCTTTTACAATAATGTTAGATATATAAAATTTTATTGAACATTTTTACCGTCTTTTAATCACCTTCAAGGTGTATTTGAAAATTTTCATAAAAAGTAATTTTACTGCTTCTGTGAGTTGAATCTAAAAAATCTGAGAGACAAAGTTGAATTTAGTTAGTAATATGTGGTTTAATAAGATGAAAATAATTTTTTTTGAATAGTAACTTTTGACTTTTATTTACCACAGTTAAAAGTAAATAAGGTAATTAAAGATAAAAAATGATATTATAATTACCCTAACACATGTACTAATTCTATTGGATAAATTTATTTCAACCAAAATCAACCTTCAAGAATAAAATATGATCCTTTTGATCCACTTGGATCGGATTAGGACACTTATTATTATTTTATTTAAAGAAGAGTTAAAAGTGTTAAATTCAAATTTTAATAACTAAACCATTTTTAATATAGGATTATAAATAAGATAAATTAAACTATAAATATTAACTATAAATCTAAAAAGATTTCTTAAATAATATTTTATTTATAATTTTTAGACATTAAATAATTAATTTTATTTATAACACAATAACGATGTAGTAATTAACTTATTAATGAAAGGTTCAAATAATTGATATTATAAATATCCAAATAAATGTAAATTGAGAATTATGGTGTTTTCCACTAATTATAAAAGTTAAAATGACATGTTCGGGTTGATTAGATAAATTTGTTTCGAAGTGATAAAGTTGTTATGACTTTTACAAAAACAAAATACCAAATACTGTCAAAATTGACATAAATTAGTTTTTAAACCAAATACTATATTATTAATTGATATAATATTCCTAAAAATCTAAGGTTTAGCCAAAGGACTTAGATAAAGTTATATATATCAATAATTAACCACTTGGGTTCACTTGGTTTTTTATAGTATGTTTATTAACCATTTATTACAATAATACTTGAATACATGGTAAAAGTTGAACTATTAACTAAGAGTTAAATCTAAAATATAAGGCTAATATGGTGACCTAAACCTATCTAAAACCTATTAGTTGAGAGGTTTTCAACCCAGACCCACCTTATCCTCGAAATAAATCCTTTTTGAACCACTATAAACTGAATTTTATTATATAATAAAATAATATTTCTATATTTTCCTAAAGTAACCCTCACCTCTCTTATAAAAGGGTACTTTCCCTTCTCTCAAAATCACACCTTCAAATCCATTTGGCTCGGCCAAACCCTACTCTAATATACTACCAAATACCCTCACTTTTACCTAGGGTCCTTAATTTGATCAGAAAGCCAACCTAAGGATCCCTTTTGATCAACTCAAAAGGAAACACCCGAAGAAGAGGTAATAATTTCTCCACCTATTTCAATGTTCTTTTCTTCTTCCACTTCAACTTTCTTTGTTGTTTCCATAAAAAAAATCTAGTACCTTATAAATACAGTCTCCATGTCATGGTGTAGTTTTTTATTCAAACACTTCAGTATTTGGATAGGTATAATAATGAGTATAATTGAAGTAAATAATAAATATAACATGATAATGATTCTTTATATATTATATACCATCTAATTACATATGATTTCACTATCAGTAGAATGATATTGTCACTCGGGCGCACGTATGGATTACCGTCTCCACAAGCGCGATGAAATTATTTCCCCATCATAACCATTCAAGAATAATTTCCTTTTTATGATTAAAAATAATGTCTAAGAACTTAATATCATTATGGATATGAATCAAATACATCCTATTAATAACAAACATGGAATACGTAACCAAGCATATAAAGAAAAATGAATCAGTTAACACCTGAAAAATGATACTACTGAAATATTATTAACAACGCAACAATAAAAGATCATATATGATATCATATTTATGTATGTTGTTATTTTATAATTTAAAAAAAAGTATTTAAATATTATACAGGAGTTTAACTTACACTCTTTCAAGGAAAATTACAAGGTAAGGGTTAATTCTACAATCTCTTCATTGTCCGAGGTTGTTTATACGTGAATATATATTGGGACCTCTTTATCATCCACATCTGTGTTTCTTAAAAATTTATTTCAATTTTTTTTTCTACTTCCTTGACTATGGGTTAAAGTATTTTATACCCTTTTTTTTCTTTTTATGAAATTTTTATAAAGGAATTTTTATGTCATTTTCTGAACAATGTATTTTATGACCTTATCGAAAAAATTACGGAAATAATGTTTTTTAACATATACAACATGTGTGGCTATTTTCCACCGTTATACCATCTTCGAAGCATCGCTTACCATCTTATAAGAATATTTTCCAAATAAATGTTTTCTTTTATAATTATATAACTTTTAAATTATTTCCAAATAAAGAAAAAATTCTCTCAAACAGTGTTGATTTCATCTATGTCAACATCCTTTGTTGGATTTTACACTTGTTTGAAGTTGATTTATTATGATACAATATTCCATATTGTATTTAAGGTTTTGTGATATTTTAGACTATGGATGTGTTATTTTTATTCCATTCATGGTTTATAGATAATGTATAAACATTTTGAATTCTATTGTTAATATGAATGTTTATGTTATGTTCCCAACTTTTCATATGAGGAATGCATCAGACTTAGTAAGTGACTAGTGGAGACCGTTGCAGCTCCTTGATGCATCGGTGGGACTCATGAGACAAAATAGAGACTTGGCACAAGGCTTTTACAAAATATTATTTTAAGTATTAGCACAAGGCTTTGACTATTTGGTTATGATGTTCGGCATTATGCATTATATCATTATGAAATTGTCTATTGATATTACATGCGATTATTCGACTAGTAGGATATCCACGTGAATAAGTAAATGAAATTATTTGATTTATCTATTCCATGTTATTCTGAAGTTTAAGTTTAAATGGGTTGTGTTTTACTCTTATACATTTCCTTAAATGTTTATGCTTATTTATGAAAGTTTCTGCTATATTGTTATCCTTACTGAGAAATTGACCTCACCCATTTATATGTTTTATTTTTCACAAGATGCGAAGAAGTATATTATGACTGACCTATAGGGATAGTCTAAGGGAGATGAATGCATTAAAATGAGACACAATGTTATTGTTTTTTTAATTTCATAATGTAATGTAAAACTTATGTATGTATCTAGTACTTAAAAGTTTACTAAACTGATTTGTCTTTTGGGACATGATTCCTTATATCATTCCAATGTATTAGAATAATGCACCGGATCTGGGCTTATGGGGTTGGGACATTACAAATATGGTCATATATAAGCCCAAATTCTAAGTCAATTTGTTTCATCTATATTATTTGAGTTAAAAAACTCCCAATTTCTATGTATTACTCTTTATTTATAGAAAGATAAATTATGTATTTCTTCTTATGAATCCATTAGATGAGGTATTTTTCAAGTAGGTTGAAAGTATCACTTATACTTTTCTGATCAGGTTATCGTCAACCAAAATCAGTATTAGAAAAACTAGTTTATTAAAAATAAATTCCTTTTGGATAAAATAAATCAATATTATTAGTTCTATTAAAATAAATAAATTTAATTCTATAATATTTGAAATGAGGATCTTTGTATCAGATTGAAAATGAGCACAATGAGAAAAATTGTACATGATATCAAGGAAGGTCATAGAAAGATAAAGTATTCTATCAATAATAATTTTATAATTCATATTTTCAATTATCTTAATGGATTTATCCAATGTTTACATACATGTTTTACTCATATGAATATTAATTAAAATAGAATGATCCATGAAAAATTGATTTATGTTTTAATTGGTGTATTTTACTTGGATTATAAAACTACATCATTTCTTTGAGAAATTTGAAAACTGAGAAATAATTTGAGTTCACTGAAAAACCTCATTTCAAATATTTGTTTTTATAAAATCAGAAAATTTAAAATTGATTGATTCATTGGTTTTTCTAAAAAACTAATCATCAATGCAAATATAGAAAATTAAAAAATAAATTGAGATGTATTTTTGAAAAATATTTGAATCAAATTTTCTAATTTTAAAACCATTTAAAAAAAACAAATCTGATAAATTTTCATACCGTATTTGGGGCTTGTTTTAAACCATAAAGAGATTAATACTAAGAAAATAATTTTTTAAAATAAAAAAAATAAATTTATGTTTATTACCATATTAGCATGCTTCAAAAAAAATTTCATCTTTGAAATTTAGTTATGGTAAATCCCATTATAGTTTATAATATTTGAGTTTGATAAGTGAGTGTGTGCTATAGTGACCAATGTGTCAATGCCAAATCCGTGAATCATTAACTTGTTCACAAAAGAATTTAACATTTTGGTCAGAGAGATATTTTAAATTTATTTTATAAAAAAATTAAAATTATATGTGATAAATAAAATATTTCTTTATAAGTTAAAAACATTAAAAAATAATTTTTGAAAGTAATTCTAAAACTTATGTTAAACAATTTACAAATTCTTAGAAGTTTTTCTAATAATTTGAAAAAATAAAACATTTTTAATAAAATTAATGTTAAAAAAATTGATGGTAACATCACCTATTATCTTACCCTTGGATTTATCACCCAAGGTGATCTAACCACCTTATAGTTTTTAGACTTTATTGAACTCATAGAAGTTAGCAAACAATTTTATTTAGAAACCCCCATGTAGGTACCATTGTCTTTCTTTGTTTTTTCTTGAAAGACAGTTCTTTTACAAAATCAAATGACTATAGGTTCTGGTACCCAAATGAATTTGAGATCACTAATATTATCCAATAATGATTTAGGTATCCAAATTTATTTTTTATTAGATTTTTTGTTAGAAATATTTAATGAAATATACATTTATTTTGGTCTCCCATATCATTTATTCTAGAACTTAAATTGATGGATTAAATGTACAATTTTTTAATGCAGTTACAAAAATAAACTTGTAAACTACATTTAATAAAATAGGGTTTCTATGTATTTCATGAGGTATTTTCATGATTTTTGAAACCAAGACTACCCCCCCCCCCTTTCAAGGACTATGATGTCCTAAAATATTATTTTTAAATTTTGTAAATTTTTAAATAGATATTTGAAGGTATTTTATTATATATTTGAGTTTGTTGACATCCAGTTGATTCATAATATTTTTGTATAATTCAACATTTTCATTGATTATTTTCTTTCTTATTTTGAATTATATCATTTTCACTAAAAAACTGATTTTACTTTTTATCATTTCCATTGAATAAAGAAGAAAGAGTATGAAAACCATTTTTGAGTTTAGTTTGAGAATATTTTTTTTAATTAATGTGACTTAAGGAGAACAGAGAAGAAGAAGAGGTTAAATAATTAGGAGAGATAGAGGAAGAGGAGGGAATGGGAAGATGGTCTTTGACCTCAATGAATTTTTAGACATGTTTCAGAAGGAACATATGACTTGATCCACTTGAATAAACTGAGGTAGTTGAATCCATAGAGTTATCTCTTACACTTCTAGTTATAACTATAACAACCTTATTACCTTATTTTCGTTCTTTAACCTTTTTATATATGGGGAATCCTAAATTTATGTGACCTTTATTCTTTCATTTTTATCTTGTCACTTCCAATTATTCTTTTTAAATCACCCTCTTGCTTTGAATATAATTTTTTTTCTTGAATAATTTTTATATGTTCTTGGTGATTTGTGAAATGTATTGAAATTAAATAATATTTCGTACCTTTAAAGGCAATTGTTTTATTTATATCTTTTTATTTTTTGGCCTCATTTTTTTTCTTGTTGATTCATAGTTATTTTTTATGTAATTAAAGATCTGATAAGTTTTATGAAATCCATTTTTTCACATATTATTCTTTTTTTTATGGTTGTTAATCTTGGTTCCCAATTTTTTTGTAAATATCAAGATTTTACTTTTTTCAAAGGTTTGTTTTGAAAATTCATCCCCAAGAGGAATTTAAACATTTCAAATGTTAGTAAAAAGTATAAAAATACTAGTAATGTATTCATTTGGATACATAAAATATATTTAAAAAACATTATAATACATGTCTAATATTGTATCATTAAATTTTTTGGTTCCACCATGAGTGACTTCTAATAATTTCCCTATTTTATAAAAATATATTCATGTAAAAAATGTTTAAATTTAATTGTCTCAAGATAAAAATTTAGAGGGTTCATGTATTTTTGATTTAGCATAAAGGATTTAGTATCATCGGGGTCCACTTATCTTTTGTTTCTTTAGTAGAAATATATACACGCATATACATTTTCTAAGCAAGGTAACTTATGATAAAAATAAAGGGTGACATTTTATTTTTCCAATAAGATTAATTTTTCCCATCAAAGAATGAAACATGAATATGAGAGGTAGATGACATAAAAATATAATACTTTCAAAATAATTAAGATTAAAAAACAATTGATACATAATTTTGAAAACAAATATATTTCTAATAAAAACATAAATAATCATCTGATACCAATTTTTTGTTGGATTAAAATGGACCTAGGTTTTGGGAGTGAATTCCCATTCAAAAAATCGATCCAAATTGAAAATAAAATTCAAAATTATATTAAATAGAAATGTTAAAGTGATAAATAGATAAATTCAATAAAGTGATAAATTGATAAATTTTAAATATATTAGTTTTTAATTTCAATATTGTTTTAGTGAGTATTCATAGTGAAAATGGTGATATAAAATTTATGCAATTATGTGTATCGAAATTGAAGGATGTAAAGTGTAAATTTTAAGAGATAGAAAACATGGTTTTATAAAGGAGTTTGGAAATAGCTTGGTGTGAGCCACAAAATTTCCTCACCTCAGGTCGAGAGATTTATTTAATTTCTATTTTTTTCTTGGTGGTGATAAAGAAAAATTTCCCTCTAAGTTATATTATATGAGCACCATTTAGATATTCATCCATAATATAGAACCCCATCACTAACTTTTGAGTTAGTGAGAACCTATTGTATAAAGTGACAAGAATAATAATATTTCTTTTTTACAAACCTATTACAATAACATTCGCTAATATTTATAAAGGATGAAGATAATTAGTGATGAGAGATTTAAAGATGATGGTAGAAATGATCCTTTTATATTGATTGATAATTTGAGATAATATCTTTAGTTTAGAGTGAAGCTTCTAGAGTCTTACTATTGGAGTGTCAAACTTGAATCAGGGATCAGAGAAGCATTATTGATAACTAGGGTAATATTATAAGCCACCAAGAACATATTTTTAAAACCTAAAAAATATTTTAAAAAGATCTATAGTTATTTTAAGTCATTGAATCCAAAGAAGACCCCAATAATTATGTTTTTTACTATATTAAATTATCACCCATATTTATTTACTCGACGAAATTGGCCACCAGGTGCACCTCACTGGGTTTTCAGTGGATCACTTGGAGTTTGATGGATCAAGAAAGCCTCCACTTGATAGTTGATACTAGTAATTGGATAGCTAGTTTTCCTCTAGAATAATTCTAGAACACTAGAGAGATCACTAGACAGATGGTTCTCCTCCACTGACTGGATGGTGGTCTTGCTAGAGCTAGGAACTTCTAGCCATATGGAACCATCCAGCTGGTGATCTAAACCAACTGGTTGGTTCCCTATACCATCTAGTCGGTGTAGACTTCAAGCCTCCAAATTCAAGAGGTTCCACGCTTTCTACTTTATAAATCCCTATAATGGTCTACCAAAATCATTCCATAATCTCTAAACATGTTTTAGTGAATGTTTTTGTTCTTTAAAAATATCATAAATTCTTATTTAATATACATTAATATTTTATTTCTTACATCAATGACATGACTAAAAGACCAATATATAAGATTTAAATTCAAAAAAATAAAAGTATTAGATACAAAATAGAATTTTTGTGATCATGGGAAATACTATGAGTTTTAGTGTTATGGTATCTAATACTATACATCCTTAAGGAGATTGTTGGTGGTGACCTACTGAACCATTCGTATACTTTTCTTTGGATCCTTGGTAATCGATAAAACTTTTTGGATAATGATAAAGGTAGGGGAAAGGGTTCTATAGTTGATACCTTATTTTGGAAGCTTGATAGGATATTAGATATGAGACTAATCATAGTCTTGAAACTAGTTTAATTATCATATCTAGTATTTTTCTGTGACTTATATTATATGATATTCCCATGGGAGTTCTTTTATATAAATATATCATAATATAAATTTGTAGTTACTCTTTTTTTATGGAATGGTTGGTATAATTTTTTTTTAATATAGTTTTTATTTCCTTCGTTATTATGATCTTATGTTAGAATCATAGTATATATATATTTCTTTCATTGTGAATTATGGATATCAATACCAATGGGGGTATAGTATATCAACTTCATAAATACACCCTCACCATTGTTTGGAATCCTCTAATGTATGAGGAGGGAATCTTGAGGTATGCGGGATTCAATTATGTCACAGTGGAGGTGAACCAGATAGCGGGTAATAAAAATTGGAATTTATGTGTTGTTTTTCTTTTGACTTACTATTTGAGACATTGTACAAAAAAGATCAGATGTTATCGTAATATGAGACGAATGTTATTCTATGTAATAACTAACCATGTATTGGGAAATTTTACATTTCTAGGGAGATATTATTTTTATTTGGTTTTTCTTTTAATTGTGGGTTATTTAATCTAAATATAATGCATTGTGTTGTTGATTTATAGTTTATTATTTTTACCTATTAGCCTAAGGTATAAATAGAGTGAGCATTCATGCATCATATTTTGATCATAGAATTGATATGAAATTCATTTGAATGATTATGATTGAGGTCCTTGATTATGATATGATGTTCGATTATCTAATGTTCTAGAAGAAAACATATATAGGGTATTCCTATATAAATTTATTGTATCAATATAATTAACCAAGATATGATTATATTATATAATTTTTTAATTAATAAATTGAATCTTATTTATATTTTATTTTACTCATCTTGTTGACTAGGTAGTTGAGGCTATAGAGGGAACCTGCTTAACCTATCTTTTAGATTTAAACTTATTAAATATGTGGTTTTGTGTCATATACATAAAATTACACATACATTCCATAATAAATATCACATATTAAGTAAAAATAGGTTTTGTATGAGAATTTTCGACCAGTTGTTGAGATGGATCCCCCAATTGTGAAATTACCTCCTCATGATTAGTAAATCTATGAAAATATTCTTGATATTATTTGGTTTATGGGATATGTAGATATAAAAGTAAATCCATTTGTGTCTTATTTGATGAAGGATTTTCATTCATTTCATCCACCTCTACTAAATAGAGAGAGTGTACCTTAGAATATTGATAAGTTGTTTTATTATATTCAGAATATATTCAATCATCTAGAGAATACCTTTCACTAGTTCATGAATATTGGAGTGTATATGCTTTGAGGACCTGTTAAGAACTTGTGGGATTCCCTTTTCTTGTGAGATATTCATTTATGTCTCTCTTATAAGGAATTTTAGGCTTTTATTTTTAAGAATTTATTTCCCAAGATACCAAAGGATAAACAAGGCAATAATTTAATGCATATGACTCAAGGTATCATTTTATGTATGGAATATCCTATTTATTTTAAAATATGTTACACATTTCTCCATCATTAAAGAGTAGTGAGACTATCAGAGTTCTTTATTTTAGAATAGATAGAAATTTGATCTGGTCTCAGGTGAATATTTATCATCTTGTATTTTTTATGGTTATATATTTGGTAGTTATTATATAGAGGAACATAGTTGAGGATATAACTTTTACATAGTATGGTTCTTATGATAAGTCTTGGAAAGGGTTATTAGGAAGTTAAAATTTGTGTTTTAGCTATTCTTGCTGAAGTGGCAATGGGAAATCCAATAGGATTCATTGATATTCCTCTTATTAGTATGGGATACCTACACTAATATACTACTAGTGTGATAGGATGGGGAATACATATTTGCAGTGCCACAAACCTCCATTGGAGTGTTATTTTTTGGGTAAATGGGGAACCTAAAACATTTATATAAGAGTTATTTATTGAATATTTGTGTTTGGGGTGATGGTCCATCCCAAGGAGAAGTAACAAGATCAGGTGTGGTACCATAGGGTAGTAGTTGGAGTGCTTCTAGATAATTAGGTATGACAGTGCTTGTTTTTATAAGTGTTAATAGAGTCAGTAAATCAGTTAACATCATTAGATTTAGGGATCAATAAGAAAGGTAGGAGGATCAGGGTTACATCAACTTCATTCCATTGAGCTGACACATACTAATTGTGAAGAGGGAATTTTAATATTCATGGTATGATCATAATAGTATATAATATTTTACATTATCTAATTTATATGGGTGATTCAATTTTTTTATATATACACATTATTATAGTGATCTAGGTTTTACCATGAATTACTTATATAGAGTGATGGATATTGATATTCCATTAGAGGAGTGATCAAGGGGTATTCATTGATGTTTTGGGTGTTTTCTTATGATCTATTAATTTCATTATCTATGGTATTTTATTGGGTTTGAGATGCGTAATTTCGATGTGATATTAAGTATAGATGTTTTTAATTATTATTGGGTACACTTTGACTGCTATCACTAGTGGGTATCAAACCAGTTTTATTGTGTAGATATAATTGTTGAGGAGATGAGTTTTATAGTCTTAACATGTATTTTTAATAAGCTCCATGATGTATTTCATGATTAATTGTAAGTGATTACATAATAAGTAGATTTTAAGTTTATTATTGAGTTTATATGAGTCTCAGAGACCATTCCAATTACTCCATATATGATGAATCATATAGAGATTCTAGAGCTAAAATCCCTTTTAATGAATTTAGAGGCAAAGTTATTTATTCACCAGAACACATCACAATGGGGTGTTCTTGTTTTTTTCCAAGAAGGATAATAACTCGTTATGCCTAATTTTGGATTACTATTTGTTAAACTAGATGAAAATCAAGAATTGATATCCTCTTAGTTGTATTGATGACCTCCTATTTTATTAGATAAGGATATCCAAGTTATTATCCAATAATGACTTGAGAGTGGGTTTCCATATTCTATATGAGATGTTATATTATATTCCTTATATTTATTTTAGGATCTAATATAGATTATGTTAATATATTTTGATGTCATTTAGATTGGTAAATATACATTTAGTATTTATATCATTGATGAGTTTTCTATTTTATCTATATCTGGATTCATTTATGAGGATATTCATCGATGATAGTCGAGTATAATCACTGTAAAGTAATAATAATTTCATACATCTCAAGATTATTATGAATTCGAAAATAGAGAATTAGATTTAATCCATGATTTCAAGGTGTCAATTGTAGAGACCCGAAGTTTAACGTACATGGACATTACATTATGTTTGCGGAATACTTATTATATAACAAAAAACACACACACAAGGACCGTAATAGTTTAGTGTCTTTGGAAACTCGGAATATAATCTTCTAATCGCGGTGAAAGATATTCAACATCTCCCATAAAGATATTCCTTTATTTTACCAAAAACCTTTCTTTATATCCTAGGGAAAAACATAAAATGGTGAGCTCAAATGCTCAATAAAGTTAAACAAAAGAAATATCAATCACATCATATTCTTAAGAACATAACATTTTGGAAATCTTAACCTACAAAAGAGATCATAATATCATAACATGGGATAAATCATAGTAGTTAAATGTAATCCCAATAATCATAACTTAAAACATTAAACATTGTGTCATACACACATAATCATAGAGAATCATTTCTTATTAGTCAACACTCATTGCCAAGACTATCTTAGTGGACAAAGTCCATTTCTGAACTGAGTTCATTCCTCGTTTTAGTCATGTTTTACTGAACCGGTTTAACCTGCCATTCTAGCCATGTCTAACTCATGAGATATAAAATCTTTAACCAATGCATTGGAGGGATATATAGGTCCCACCCATCTCATAATGATACCATTCATATGTGTGCCACAAAATCATAAATCATACATCATTGCATAACCCATGTAATAAAAATGGGATTCTTAATCAACATGACATCATAAAAAAATTCATATAAGATAAAGGAATTCGTAAAAATAATTCCATCACAACATAATCAAATCAATGTAATCATAGGGATAGAAATAGAACTCTATATTATCATAGATGGACAGTAATTTTGATAAAACACTTGAACTCCATTCTTTCGGAAAATATCCTTTCTACTTCAAAACAATTTTCCTTTCTTAACATGTCATACAATTTTAAACTAAAAAAAGTTGATTAAAAATAAACTTGAAAAATTGTAAATGAATCTTCTTGGAAATAATGTTTTAAAAATCCATTCATGCCGTATAAGTTAAAAAAACATTCTTCTCGTACTTTTGTCAGAAAAGTCAAGTACCTCGTACGAAAAACGAAAAAAGATTGCTTTCATATATTTTACTATAAAATCAACAAAGGGTAAAAATGGATTTAAACAATTGTAGGTGGATGGAAATAATATTACATATTGTGGAAACATGGATGTGGATGATAAAATACACCCCAGTAAATACCAAAGTATAAACAATCTCGGATAAAAATGAGATTGTGATATTTCCGTTACCTTAGGTCTGATTTTCTTCGTTAGTGTCCAAACCTCCTGTATAATGATTTAAATAAAGTCATTGAATTATTACAGAATCATACTCATTGTTATGATATAATATATGGTTCACTTATGACTTTATATTACCTGTTCTTTTGTAAATTCCATGTTAAAGAGCGTTTTGGGTAAAATCGTTTCATTTGTCGTCCGTGTTTTGACTTGTAATTATTCAAATGATTACTTAGATCATGATTACTTAATTCCAGAATATAAAACATGATTTATATATAATATATATTCATAATATACATATATATAATAAATCATTAAATGGAAAGAAATACACCGTTCATGGAGACGGTAGGCCGTACGTACGCATGAACGTTGTTTTTGTTTCCTTATTGAGTTGAATGGAATTAAGTAGATGACATAAATATATATGCACATAAATCCAGTATCATTATTATGTCATATATTTCATGATTACTTATTATATATACTTTATAATCATTCATGAATTGTTAACGTGGAGAATGAATCTCATCGCGTCGTGGAGACGGTAGTCCGTACGTATGCACGAGCGATGATATCATTCTCATGATCGTGGAATTGTATTGGAGTGTATTTATACTATTTCAGAATCAATATCACTTTACAATAATCATATATAGTTATTATTTACACCATTATACCCATCCAAGTAAGGTGGTGGTGGAAAATAGATTACACCACGGCGTGGAGACGATATTTCGTACGCACGCACGCGTGGTGATTTCATTTTCCATAGGATGGATAGATGGTGAAATAGGGTTGTTTCATACTTATAATAAGATATCAGTATATGAGTTATACTGATGTTATTACTTCATAATGAAACAACGTAAGAAGAATAAGTGGAAGAAGAAATAAAGTTGAAAGAATCAGTAACGGACATTACCTCTTCTTTGAAGCGCCTCTTTGAGTCCTCCTCTTAGGGCACTAAAATTGGTCTTTGAAGAAGACCAGGACCTATAGGATGTCTCTAGAGAAGGGGAGAAGAGAATTTTTCAGAGGTTGGCCAAGATATAAGGCTCAAAGTGGTGTGAGAAAGAGAGGGAGGAGGTTCCCTTTTATAAGGGAGGAGAGGGGCACCTTTGGAATAACTAAAAATATTATATTATTATAAAGCCAAATTCAGTTTTAAATAGCTCCAAATTGATTTATTTTGAAGATAAGGTGGGTAAGGGTAGAAATCCTCTCATCCAATAGAATTTAGACATGTTTAGGTTCCTATTTTAACCTTATCATTTAGAATTAACATTAAGTTAGATAATTTTACTTTTACCGTGTCTTTTTGTGTTCTTACACTACAAGGTTAATAAACATACTATAACAAGACAAACGAACCCCAAGTTGTTTTTTATTAATATATATAACCTTATATAAGTAATTTGGCCAAACCATAGATTTTTAGGAATAAAATAACAATTAATAATATAATTGTTGTTTTAAAAACTATTTTATTTCAATTTTGACACTATTTAGTAATTGATATTTGTGAAAATCATAACAGAATGATTAATTCGAAAAAAGTTAATTAAATCAATACTAACATGTCATATTAACCTAGAAAATTAGTGTAATTCATAAATAGTCTCAAATTACATTTATTTGGGTATTTATAACATCAATTATGTCAATATTTCATTAATAAGATAATTACGGCATCATCTTTGTGTCATAAATAAATTAACTTATTTAAAGTCTAAAAAATAAAAATAAAATATAATTATGTAGGAAATATTTTTATATTTCTAATGAATATTTATAGTCTAATTTATCTTATGTATATCCCTATATTAAAAATGCTTTAGTTATTAAACTTTGATTTTAACTATTTTAACCCTTCTTTAAATAAATTGATAATAAATGTCCTAATCTAATCCAAGTGGGCCTAAATGGTCATATTTTATTCCTAAGGTTGTTTTTGGTCGAATTACACTTATCAAATAGAATTAGGACATGTGTTAGGGTAATAATAATAATATCATTTTTACCCTTAACTACCCTATTTACTTTTAACTGTGGTAAAAAAAGTAAAAAGTTACTATTCACCAAAAATTATTTTCATCTCATTGAACCACATTTTAGTCCTTGATATTAACTGTGCCTCTAGGATTTTCAAAATTCTACTCACAGAAGCGGTAAAATTAAGTTTTCTGAAAAATCAGTTTTTTTAACTACCACTTAGTGGTTTCACTATCCATCAAAAAATGAAAGTTTCCAGAAAAATACCAAAAATTAGGCCTAAGATATATTTGATATTATGAATTCAAAAATGATGTTTATTTTAAAAAAATTCAAAACATATCAGTTACATTAATTAATTTAAAAATTAATTCCCGTCGTCAAAACAAATAGCATGTTTTTAAAAGATAATAACTATCAAAAGATTGACACTTGTTTATGTCGGGTTTAAATGTGAAATTACATCCAATGAACAACATTGTATTAAATTATAAAAATATATCATAAATATACTTTAAAACCACTCAAATTAATAATTTATCACTATTAATTATTTCGATTAAAAAAAGTTGTTTTTAATTAAAATTTAGTAATTTTCACTATTCATCATAATATGAAAGTTATCCGAAAAGTACCAAAATTTCACCCTAAGCTAATTTCGATATTCAGAATACAAAAATGAAGTCCATTTTGGAAAATAAAATTTACAAAATTTCAAAAAGTGGTTATTACTATTCATAACAGCTAGTTTTAATAATATTTTAATATCATATCGTTGTTTAGTGAACCTCGGTATTGCGTACTACACACGCTATCGAGGAAGGTCGTGATTTCGTGTAATGCAAGGCAATTCAAGGATGCGTGTAGTGAAAGCTCCGTTTGGTGTAGCGTACAACACAAGACATTAATGAAATTAAGAGAATATTTTTCATAAAATCTCATGGTGTTACATTCTACCCCCCTTAAAATGAATTTCACCCTCAAAATTCATCGAGGTTATAAATGGTTTACTACTCGAAAGTTTTCTTAATAGAAACCCACATCGTAAAAAGGAATACCAAAACTTGGCTTTAAAAACTAAATTATGAAATGTAACGGTTACCCAAATAAACTAATCACTAGGTTTCCACATAGGTGAAACTATGGATATGGAAGAGAAATCTAACCATCATGTTCTGATGGAGAGTGGTAGAGAACATGGCTATGGAAAAGCCAACAATCACAAATCCATAGATTTGTGATGATCTAAGGTACCATCTGATTAATCGGATATAAGGGAACTATGACAACATTTTTGGTTTTCAATATCATTTCCCTAAAGTTGAAAATTTTGAATTAGAAGAAATAGTTGCTTGATTTTGGTACAATCTCACTGTTGTTGGTGCTTTGAACAATTTCCACTTCATCTCTTAAAGAAATGAAGTTGAATTTTTCATTTATTAAGTGTTAGCAGATCATGTGATAGAATTATGAGTCATTCCATCAATTTCAAACAAAAGGTTAGAAGAAGTTATCAAATATACATAAGTCCATCTATGGTGAAGTCAATAGAATACAATTCCCAAAATTAACTTATACTTCATATATCATACCATGTAATAAAATAAAACTAGTTTCTACTAACCAGGGACTTCCTGTAGGACAGTGGTAGGTGATAAAGGGCAGTCGCACTTCGGTTGTGGGTTCGATTCCCACAGCCTTGTCCGACGCGATGGGTTGTCGCCCATCCTACAGGTTGTCCTTTTTCTAAAACTACATTACTATAACATCCCATAAATAATATTGAAAAACTTCTATCCTTAAACAATACTAACTTATGTCCTACGTAATCCATTCCAATCTTTAGGATTATCCAAAATAATGATGTCTAATCTCATATTATAGTGAAAACGATTACCAAAGAGTTCATACAACTAGCATGTTAATACCATTTTTGATCCCCATATATCATGAGATATGCCTTATTGGTCACATTCCAAACATTCGAAGGCCTTAATCATGTATTCTCTTGAAAAAAATGAGTACCCATTGAACCTTATTGAAAACATGAATGCTGTTAAAAGTTAAATCTTTCCACATTCCAAAATCCTCAAAATTCTATATACTCAAACCATGATATCACTTAGTCCTTATATAAATCATGAGCTCATGAATACTATCAAACATTTCATTTTCTCGTTTTCCCTCCATTATGCGCATATCATATTTTTTAAAAAAAAAATATCTCAATTTCTTTCCATGGTTGCCTGTACCATAAAATTATTGAAAAACACAATAGACCAATACATAAATATTCCAATATTCCACAATATTATATACAACATTATTTTGGAATCCCATTACATAAACACTTAATCATTCCACCACATCATTGTCAAATTCAACATCGCCAATAGTGATCGCATGTGACTTCCCTTTGTCCTTTGCCTTAAGTGGTTGATCATGTCAATCATCACTAACCCTTGGATTAGGGAATTTATTAGCATAATGCCCCATTTCCTTGCACTTGAAGCATTGAAGTGTTGGTGGTGCGTTCTCTGCAGTCTTTTCTTTATTTACATCATTAGAAACCCTTTTTCCATTACTTCGACACTCAACTAGTTGATGACCGTATTTTCCACACTTAAAACATTTTATAGTCCCTTTAAGACAATATCATGCTTCTTTACACACTTTGAGCATAAGGAAACATTAATCTTATTTTCACCATTATTCTGAGATTTCTCCTTGAACTCCATCTTTCATTTCTTGCCAAAACTATGAGATGGATAAGTAACACCAACTTCCATTTCTACCTTGATAGCACAATGCACAATTTCTTCATAGCTACTGAAGTCTCTTATAGCTAATGCCCTTCGAAGATTTGGTTTTAAGCCACTGAAGAATCAATCAACATTACATTCAGGTTGGATGATAAAGCCAGATGCATACCTTGCAAGCCTTGTAATATTCGCTTCGTATATACCAACAGATTCATCATCCTTTTGCTTTAGTTCAAGAAACTCCTTCTCTATCTTTGTTCGAAGAATACGAGGGAAGTACTTATTGAAAAATAAGTTCTTGAACTCGTCCCATTCCATGGACTCAATTTCATCTCTTGGCCTCATAATCTTGATAAGATTCCACCATTGATCAGCCTCACCTTCCAAATGATATACCGCTAATATGACTTTATCATGTTCAGAACATTGAAGAACTGAAAATATATTTTTCAGTGGTACTGATCCATTGTTCAGCAACAAGTGCATTAGAAGACCCACTGAAAGAAGGTGGACGTTGCCTCGTGAAGGAATTAATAGAATATTGTTCCCTTATCTGCTCATTTGGAAGTCCAGAATGATTCAAAGCTTCTGTAAGTATAGCAATAATATTTTTCACTCCATCTCCCATAGCATTTGTTTGTTCAGGAGAACAATCATTGCATTGTCCATTGCATTGATCAACACAGTTCCTTCGGGTTCCAGCCATAGTCTAAAACCCAAAAAGAATAGTGTGATAGGAAAAAATCATGCTAGGTAAAATAACATAATAAAGGGGGAGTACCTTCAATATCTAACATCTTGGGTTACTGTAATTCTAGTACTATAACCTATACTTATACTTAACCTTAGGGAAATCCCTAGATATACCTTATAAATATCTATAGGGATCTCACTAATGTTCTCGCATCCTAGTTTCCAAAGGTTGACTAAACCTTTCCTCTGATACCAATTGTAGAGACCCAAAGCTTAATGTGCATGGAAATTACATTACTTTTGCGAAATACTTTGTACATAACAAAAAACACACACACAAGGACCGTAATAGTTTAGTGTCTTTGGAAACTCGTAATATAATCTTCTAATCGTGGTGAAAGATCTTCATCATCTCCCATAAAGATATTCCTTTTTTCACCTAAAACCTTTCTTTATATCCTAGGGAAAAACATAAAAGGGTGAGCTCAAATGCTCAATAAAGGTAAACAAAAGAAATATCAATCACATCATATTCATAAGAACATAACATTTTTGAAATCTTAACCTGCAAAAGAGATCATAATATCATAACATGGGATAAATCATAGTAGTGGAATGTAATCCCAACAATCATAACATAAAACATGAAACTTTGTGTCATACACACATAATCATAGAGAATAATTTCTTATTTGTCAAGACTCATTGCCAAGACTATCTTAGTGGACAAAGTCCATTTCTGAACCGAGTTCATTCCTCGTTTCAGTCCTGTTTTACTGAACCAGTTTAACCTGCCATTCCAGCCATGTCTATCTCATGAGATATAAAATCTTTACCCAATGCATTGGAGGGAGATATAGGTCCCACCCATCTCATAATGATACCATTCATATGTGTGCCACAAAATCATAAATCATACATCATTGCATAACCCATGTAATAAAAATGGGATTCTTAAACAACATGACATCATAAAACAATTCATATAAGATAAAGGAATTCATAAAAATAATTCCATCACAACATAGTCAAATCAATGTAATAATAGGGAAACAAACAGAACCCTATAATATCTTAGATGGAAATTAATTTTGATAAAACACTTGAACTCCATTCTTTAGGAAAATATCCTTTCTACTTCAAAAACATTTTCCTTTCTTAACATGTCATACAATTTTAAACTTAACGAAGTTGATAAAAAATAAACTTGAAAACTTGTAAATTAAGCTTCTTGGAAATAATTTTTTAAAAATCCATTCATGCCGTATAAGTTAATAAAACATTCTTATCGTACTTTTATCGGAAAAGTCAAAAAGTACCTCGTAAGAAAAACGACAAAATAATCCTTTCATATCCTTTACTATAAACTCACCAAAGGATAAAAATGGATTTAAACAATTGTAGGTGGATGGAAATAATATTACATATTGAGGAAACATGGATGTGGATGATAAAATACACCCCAGTAAATACCAAAGTATAAACAATCTCGGATAAAAATGAGATTGTGATATTTCCCTTACCTTAGGTCCGATTTGATTTTTAAGTGTCTAAACATCCTGTATAATGATTTAAATAATGTCATTGACTTATTGTAGAATCATAATCATTGTTATGATATCATATATGGTTCACTTATGACTTTATATTACCCGTTCTTTTGTAAATTCCATTTTTAAGAGCATTTTAGGTAAAATCGTTTCATTTATCATCCGTGTTTTGACTTGTAATTAATCATATGATTACTTAGATCATGATTACTTAATTTCATAATATAAAAAATGATTTATATATAACATATATTAATAATATACATATATATAATACATCAGTAAATGGAAAGAAATACACCGTTCATGGAGACGGTAGGTCGTACGTACGCATGAACGTTGTTTTTGTTTCCTTATTGAGTTGAATGGAATTAAGTAGATGACATACATATATATGCACATAAATCCAGTATCATTATTATGTAATATATTTCATGATTACTTATTATATATACTTTATAATCATTCATGAATGGTTAACGTGGAGAATGAATCTCATCGCGTCGTGGAGACAGTAGTCTGTACGTACGCATGAGCGATGATATCGTTCTCATGATCGTGGAATTGTATTGGAGTGTATGTATACTATTTCAGAGTCAATATCACTTTACAATAATCATATATAGTTATTATGTACACCATTATACCCATCCAAGTAAGGTGGTGGTGGAAAATAGATTACACCATGGCGTGGAGAAGGTATTCCGTACGTACGCAAGCGTGGTGATTTCATTTTCCGTAGGATGGATAGATGGTGAAATAGGGTTGTTTAATACTTATAATAACATATCAGTATATGAGTGATACTTATGTTATTACTTCATAATTAAACTACCTAAGAAGAAGAAGTGGAAGAAGAAATAAAGTTGAAATAATCGGTAACGGACATTACCTCTTCTTTGAAGCGCCTCTTTGAGTTCTCCTCTTAGGGAACTAAAATTGGTCTTTGAAGAAGACCAGGACCTCTAGGATGTTTCTAGGGAAGGGGATAAGAGAATTTTGAAGAGTTTGGTCAATATTTAAGGCTCAAAGTGGTGTGAGGAAGAGAGGGAGGATGTGCCCTTTTATAAGGGAGAAGAGGGGCACCTTTAGAATAACTAAAAATATTATTTTATTATAAAGCCAAATTCGGTTTTAAATAGCTCCAAATTAATTTATTTTGAAGGTAAGGTGGGTAGGGGTTGAAATCCTCTCATCCAATATAATTTATACAAGTTTAGGTTCCTATTTTAACCTTATCATTTACATTTAATATTAAGTTAGATAATTTTACTTTTACCGTGTCTTTTTGTGTTCTTACACTATAAGGTTAATAAACTTACTATAACAAGCCAAACGAACCCCAAGTTGTTTATTATTAATATATATAACCTTATCTAAGTCATTTGGCCAAAACATAGATTTTTAGGAAAAAATAACAATTAATATTATAATATTTGTTTTAAAAACTATTTTATGTCAATTTTGACATTATTTAATAATTAATTTTTTTGAAAATCATAACAGAATTATTAATTCGAAAAAAGTTAATTAAATCAATAATAACATCTCATATTAACCTATAAAATTAGTGGAATTCATAAAGAGTCTCAAATTACATTTATTTGGGTATTTATAACATCAATTATGTCAATATTTCATTAAAAAGATAATTACTACATCATCTTTGTGTCATAAATAAATTAACTTATTTAAAGTCTAAAAATTACAAATAAAATGTCATTATGTAGGAAATCTTTTTAAATTTCTAATGAATATTTATAGTTGAATTTATATTATGTATAACCCTATATTAAAAATGCCTTAGTTATTAAACTTTGATTTTAACTATTTTAACCCTTCTTTAAATAAATTGATAATAAATGTCCTAATCTAATCCATCTGGGCCTAAATGGTCATATTTTATTCCTAAGGTTGTTTTTGGTCGAATTAAAATTATCCAATTGAATCAGGACAGGTGTTAGGGTAATAATAATAATATCATTTTTTACCCTTAACTACCCTATTTACTTTTAACCGTGGTAAAAAAAAGTAAAAAGTTACTATTCACCAAAAATTATTTTCATCTCATTGAACCACATTTTAGTCCTTGATGTTAACCATGTCTCTCGGATTTTTGAAATTGTACTCACAGAATCGGTAAAATTAAGTTTTATGAAAAATTCAGTTTTTTTAACTACCACTTAGTGGTTTCACTATTCATCAAAAAATGAAAGTTTCCAGAAAAATACCAAAAATTAGGCCTAAGCTATATTTGATATTATGAATTCAAAAATGATGTTTATTTTACCAAATTCAAAACATATCAGTTACATTAACTAATTTAATAATTAATTCCCGTCGTCAAAACAAATAGCATGTTTTTAAATGATAATAACTATCAAAAGATTGACACTTGTTTATGTCTGGTTTAAATGTGAAATTACATCTAATGAACGACATTGTATTAAATTGTAAAAATATATTCTAAATATACTTTAAAACCACTAAAATTAATAATTTATCACTATTAATTATTTTGATTAAAAAAAGTTTTTTTAATTAAAATTTAGTAATTTTCACTATTCATCAGAATATGAAAGTTATCTGAAAAATACCAAAATTTCACCCTAAGATAATTTCAATATTCAGAATCCAAAAATGAAGTCCATTTTGAAAAATAAAATTTACAAAATTTCAAAAAGTGGTTATTACTATTCATAACGGCTAGTTTTAATAATATTTTAATAGTATATCGTTGTTTAGTGAAACTCGATATTGCGTACTACAAATGCTATCGAGGAAGGTCGCGATTTCGTGTAATGAAAGGGAAGTCAAGGATGCATGTTGTGCGAGCTCCTTTTGGTTTAGTGTACAACACAAGACATTAATGAAATTAAAAGAATATTTTTCATAAAATCTCGGGGTGTTACATCAATGCTAGATAATTGATGTATGTTTCTTAAGGCATGTGATATCTGAGGAAAAAATATTAGTGGACCCTTGGAAGGTAGAGGTCATGGTTTCATAGTATCAACCCAATAACTTTTTTAGATATGTAGAATATTGTGATTGGAATCCCATTGATAGAGATCCAATCCAGAATTTTCACATTTCGAAAAACCAATGAAGGCCTTGAACAAGATGGCATTGAAGATCCTATGACCTGATTCTTATGAGAGAGCATTCCAGTACTAGAAGGTGTGTCTAAAAGATAAATTAAATTTGAACTTAATTAATTGTGGTAAGGAGTAAACCTTTTATATTGACGCATTAAGGGTTAGTATTGGAGCCATTCAGATGCAGGATGAGCATGCTGTTTCCTATGCATCTTGGAAATTGACTTGGCTTGAGAGGAATTATTTGAATCATTATTTGGAGATAATAGTGGAAGTTTACATACTCTGATGTTTTTGTCACTATATTTTAGGTGAGATATTCATTATAAATATATGTTCTATATGAGCCTCTAGTATATCTTTTCATACTATGACATGAACCATTCAATTCATAGGTAGATTAAGTAATATAATTCTTTTGACATTATGATAGAGAATGCCCCTAAGAAGGGGAATTTCATTACTGATGTGTAGTGTAAGAAATATTAGGTGTAGGTTATCGTTGTTTCTTGTAGTGACTGGATGATAATAATACTATTCATATAAATTTTCCTTCACATATATAAGTATCAATAAAAAGTGATCCTAAAATCTTTGAATATTATATCCTTACACTTGAGAAAGTGAAGAAGATTCGATTATCTGACTCATATTTCTAGGTGGAAAGGGATAATATATATGGGGAGGATGTTCCAACTGATTGGTATGCTGATAATGCTGGGGTTATTTATTTTTGGGCTCGTGTGGTAGTACCTATTAGTATGTTCAAGGAGTTGATATAGAATTGAAACACTATGAGATAAGATATTCACCAGATGTTTACCAATATGTACCTTGATATTCACATGTATTAATATAATCATAGGATGAGCAATGATATGGTAGGGTTTGTTTCATGATGCTTTACATGTCAGTTGGTCAAGGTCGAGAATCAGTGACCCACATGTATTTCTAATCACTACCCATTCCCAATTTTAATTGGTACCATGAAACCATATATTTTAGGATGAACATTCCAAATAAACCCAAAGGGAATAATGCATTATGTGTTGTTGCAGATAGGTTGGTAAAGGTCACAGATTTTTTTACCATTATGGGAGGCTTTCTCCTTTGATTATTTATGAAATTTATATGTTTTTGATATTGTGAATCATCAAGAAGTGCCTTAGGGTATCATTAAGAAAACTATGATTCATGTTTTACATCATACTTCAGAAATGAATTATAAAATGTGCTAGATATATTGGGGCACATGATCACATCCCCCATTCCTTAGAATGATGGGTAGTCTAAGTTTACAATTTGGATTTTAGAGTAAACTCTAGGTGCTTGTTTCCATTATATTGATAGATCATGGGAGAGTCATTTTTCACATATTGACTTCTTCTATAACTATAATTATTAGGAATCAATTCCAAAGGTAACTATTGAGCATCTATTTGGTAGATCAAGATGATCACCTCTTTGGTATTTAGAGGCTGGGATATCAATAGTTATCAGGATGAGTCTCTTGAAAGATACATCAGATCATATCTAGTTGATCCAAAAGTGGTTAGTGAATGTTTAGTAAACTTAATTATTTATGAATACTTAAGACACCATCCTATTGAGTTCTATATGGATGACTGGGTTTTTCTATTATAATGGGAATATTTTGGAAACTAACATTTTAGAAGTTAAGTAAAGTTATCACTCAGGTATGTGGGGTTATTCATATCTTTTTAGAGGATAAATATAATGTAATACCATTTATTGACTCCCTAGTTATAAAGTATGATTCATGAAGAGTTTCTTTTATCCCATCATAGGAGATTCTATCTTGATATATATCATGTGATCAATATTGAGGATGTCTAGTTAGACTTATATTTGTACTATAATAGGATAGAAAAATCCAAAAGGACTTGTAGGAGAAGGAGTAGGATATGAAAGAAGATTGTCTAGAGTTGGTTTACAACAAGTCATAGTGACACTTGATGACACATATTTGGGATTAGATACCCATTTATAGGAAGTATGAAGAACCCCTTATATTTTTGAGATATGAATTCAATTTAGTTTTCACATAATCTCATGTATTTCACTAGCGCCTCTAACCAGCGTCTCCCCATTTCTCTCATGCACTAGGGTTTCTCCTTGGTGGTGGCTTAGAGTGGGGGAGGTCGTGGCGTGGCCCTCCGACATCATCTCCCACCCTCCTACACTTCTTACACTTCTTTTCTCCTTGTTTCGTCTTCATTGGTGGCCTCTTCACTCACTCGGGTGAAGGTTCTCTAATTTTGGCATCGCCATCATGTTTGGTTGGCTATATTCGTCTTCCTCATCGTCTCTACCGGCACTCGGAACCCTCGGCTACTCTTTCCCTGCTCTGGTCCCATGTTATTTTGCACCCCTCCAAGGCGGATCGAGAGTGGTGACAATAGAGATATTTTGGGATGTGTGGTTCAGTGGTAGTCGGTGTGCCTGGCGCAACCCTTCGACTATGATGTTTATGCAACAGAAACATCCTAGTGAAGTTTCTAGTTTGTGGGTTTTGTTCCGTGTTTATTCCTCAAGCCATCAGTTAAGTTTTTTCGGTTTTTTTTCTGAATTTTTGATTCAATGAGATGCCAATTTTTTTGGTATTGGGTCATTCTCATTTCTGGTTTTGGTGGAGGTCGTTTGATATATCTTCGATGGTTAGTTGATTATGGTCGAGTTTTGATGAGGTTTGTTCACCTATGATGGTGGTTTGATGAAGTGATGATTTCTGGTTATGGTGTTTCTGGTTTGCTTTATTGTTCGACATTTATTCCTCAAAACAGTGTTACGATTGAAGATGGTGTGATGATGTTGAAAAAAATCTCCGGATGAGGATAACGAAGATATGGTGTTTTAATGAATTCAAGGATAAAGGTTTTTATGTTGTTTGAAGCTGCAGCGGCGATGGCCGGTGGGTTCTCACCGGTGATGTATGACAAAGGTGATGAAGATATCGGGGGCATGGCTCGAGGAGGCTCGCTGACCAGGGATGTGTGTTTCGATGCATCCTGTGAGATTTTGAATTTTGTATGGAAGTGGATTTCATCTTTGGTGTATTTTGAGTTTGGTGATCCTGTAATCTATTGTTTGGCCTGGTTCCCGCTCACCCAAAAAATCTGCCTTTGAAAATCAAATAGAAATACAATTTTCATCATTCATGTATTTGACTATATTTGTAGTGTTTTAGTTGTTTCAGTGGGACCTAATAGTTATTTTTGGTGTTGTCTGAGGGTTTGGGTAGTGTTTCTATTCCAAGAATCTTCTCATGTAATAACACATGGGGTTGTGCTTAGAATATATGTTGCATATAATTAAAAAATTTCAATGGATAGAGGGTCACACCATAACCTAGATTATTTTGGATCGACGAGGTACACATATGAATAAATATAGGTTTACATATGTTTATTATTTTTTCCTTGTGAATAATTATAGCACGACACACGGGGGTCACACCATGATGACCTATTAGAAGGGGTAGATAATAACTTAATGGAGGTGGTTGCATCTAAAATCCATGGATAATGGGAGGAAAGTATGTTGTAATGGGGAGGATCACAAAAGAACATAAATGAGTAAATATAAGTTGTATTTTTAGCATATTCCATTGAGAATAGTGTCTTACCATGGCCATTGGGTCATTGCACAATAGAGACCCAAGTAGAGGTGTTGCACCAAGACCACTATGGTCACACTACAATACTCTTCTTCAATAGTTTCCTAAATGTTTTAATTATAATTAATTAAAATTATTAAAGTATCATATAGGTAATTCCAATTTTGAAATAATAGTTTCACCCACCACTTAATTTCCTCATGTTGTTCTTCCATTTGATTTTTACCTCCATTATTCATTCTAATATTCATGTTCCATCAATTCATACATAGTTACATGTGTGAGTCTATTCACAAATTTCCCCTATTTAATATTTTTCTTGTGATTTCAACATGTTCCATTTCTTATGCTAATAGGGGGTCAGGTTTTGTGATTCTTTTTGGATGAAATTGATTCATCTTATGATATTTGATCAGAGGGATTATTGTGGATTGAGGTCGGCGATCTCTAACCATTATCTTTGGATTATCCTCATTTCATGAGACATGTTTTATGTAGTCTCAACAACCTTGTGAGATTGACCAAAAATTAAATGTAAGACAATTATTTTGACCTATATGTGTTATGTAAATATTTTTAATGCCACAATAGAGCTTTTAAATATTATTCCTTAATACCATAATTGTCGACAACAATGATCTTTAACTTTAGTGGGTTTAACCATGCACTCAAAACCTAAATTGGGATTCCTTAATGATATGATGAAACTTGGTCTGGTGTAATAGACTCTTTGTAATGAGATGTGTCTATGTTTTATTGTCTTTAGTTAAAGGGTTGACCTATATGGAACTTGTGTGTTTCCCTAGTCCCTTTTTTCGAATATATGGATTTATATGGGGTTATTGATCCTCTCACACTTTGTAATGGAATAGAGTAGGTTAGCCCATGATTCTGATTATAGATCTTGATTGAGTGTGTAGGTAATGAATAACAAGTAATTAAAATCATGTTGGAAGATATTCCAACATAAAATAAAATGTATTATATAATGATGTTAAAGTTATTAATTATGCATCTTTATAATTTTGGTTATGTTTATGGGATAATATTCTACTTTTAAAATCGATAATAAAAAATAGTATGATATGGCTACTTGGGATATACCTTTGATGATGATGGATGTTATGCCATTATTTCATATGTTTGTAACCAAGATGAAATTCCTATAGTAATGAGATCCTATTTCTATCTATCATAAATTCCCTTGGATATGAGATGTACTATCCATGTGAGATTCTTTAAAGGAAGGGAATATGTTTATCATATGTAAATGGTGATAGTGGGATTCGATTACCTATCTCATGTGATGTTTCTCAGGGATAAGGATGGTACACCATCTTGATATTATTCCTATAGTTAGGAAAATTATTACCTCACTTGATGATGTGACCAAGATACGATGTCTATTTTTATAGATTGGATCTATGACTCTATGGTCATAGTTGTGCATATGTTATTGGGATATTCTTCACATGTATGAATGACTATGATATCAAAGGGATGATATACCCTACTCTTTCTATATGGCATTGGGATGATTTTTCCACATATTAGTCATTATGTAGTGAAGGGACACTATATATATAGAATATTAGATAGGATGTGATGAAAAATCAATGATTCTGTGATATTTTTGTGAGATTCCCTATCATTGGACGAAGCAGGTATTGGTCAGACCTAGGTGATTAGTTATTACCCATTTTCGTGACATAATTATTATTATTACCATTACCTATTTACTTTTATATTTGATCACAACACACTACATATAAAAATTCGTATTCTAGATGTGTTTAGGGACACAATTGAAAGAGGCTTATTGAGTTCCACTCACACATTATTGGGGAACCTTGGAACCTGAGTAGATGTTTGGTTCTTCACCCATGAAGGGGAAAGGGTCCTACGATTGAAGATTGGGGTAAGGAGCTTGTGATGAAAAAGGACATGGACCAAGCAAGGACAAAGATCTAGTTTAATGATTCTATTAATCTTTTTTATTATTTTTCAGATTTTTTTATATGATGTTCCCATGGGAGATCATTTATATATATGTATTACCATTTTACATTTCATATGCTCATTTTTTTGTTACACGGGTGATATTATTACAATATTTGGACTTTTGCTACGATGTAAGCATTGTTATCCTTTTATATTGTGATGAATGTTTATATATATTGTTTTTTATATGATTTATGGTTATCTATACCAAAGAGAATATAGCATCTCCATGTCCTTTATAGGCATTTTTATTATTAGTAGCATCTAGTATATGGGGTGGCACACTTGAGGTATATTCCACATTGTTCATGAATAATGTAAGTAAACTAGATTAAAGACATTACAAAAAGAGAGATAAAAAGAAGAAATGTACAGAAAAACCACAATAATTGCACTATAAATTAAGGGTAGAGTATTCTTTACCCTAAAATTTTTTTTTATATACTTAGAATTTTTAAGAAAGCAATTAATAAATAAAAGTATTATCACATCCATGTTTGGAATTAGATTTTTCAATTAGAACATGCCATTACTTTAATCCCATGTCATGTGTTGTAGATGGAGGGCCATGTTAATAAGAAGAAAATACATATAGTTGAAAAAACTAAAATATCATGGGATGATTTTTAGGTATGAAATAATTTAATTTCCATTTTTAATAATATTTTAAAGAATAATAACATAATACTATGTTTTTATATAATTTAGGTGCTAGATTAGTCATCCACTGGGAATAAAAATGAACCACTACCACAGGTTATCTGTAATTAAAAGCATTATGGATGGGTTATAAGAGAGGGTTTTGTAGTCCTAATGAGAAACTATTTTATGAAAGTAAAACCCCATAAACATACTAATCAAGAATATGAATAATTACAAAAAAAGTAGCAGAAACAAAATAAATTACTATTTGATTAAAACATTGTACTAATGAAACAAAACACATTATTAATGTAAAAAAAGTTATGATTTAACCAAGAATCATAACCACTATAAAAGGATCAAAAAACACAGAGTTTCAGTCAAATTTTCCCCTTATAGGCTCAAAATATGGGAGGTTATCATTTTTAACAATGTTTTATAATATAAATGCAACAATAATATAATGATTATTTACTTATTTTGAAATATTTTAGGTTTAAATTATTATCAACTAATATCTATTACCACATATGCACTCAATAATTTCTATATTCATGATATACACTATTCACTTGATAATATGATATGATTGAAAGGTCATGTGAATGTAGGGATTCATGTACCCTCCGATCCAGGAGCCATGAAACCCATTCCCATTGGTGATAATAATTTTAAATGGTTGAGTGAGCTTATATAATATAAAAAGAAAGTTTGATTAGTCTTATTAATGTACCCAATAAGAATAGGTTATGTCATTTTTAGTTTATATTTTTCTCAATATCTTTTATATAAATAAAAATTTTATAAACTATTATATGTAATGAGAGAAGGGGAAATAGACAACGATTTCATAAAATTCAAAGGGACTATCTATTATATCATTAATTAAGAATACATACCTTAATTTTACTCCAAAACTACTCTATACACATCAAAATTTAAAGTCATTGAAAATTCATATTTCAAAGAGAGTAATAGTGTTATATTTGACTTTAGAGTAGACATACATGACCAAGAGTTAATTGAATTTTTAGTATTTCCACTATAAATGATATTCAACAGCATGATTAATTATGAGACTCCTTTTCAATGTATATATGAGGTACATTGATTTGTTTATAATTTTTTTAATGGTGTGATTTTCTATTCAATATGTTTATATTACAACATTCACTCAATGTAAATTATAATTATATTTTTTGATAATGTAAGTTGCTTTCATCATTTGAATGATTTAATATCAATGGATCAAGATCAAATTATAGGTAAAGGAAAAAAGGTAATATTATTGGATGAAAAGGAAACAAATGGTGAGGTATTTTTAATACATATCACTAAATGAAAAATTTATATACATCAATTAATATTTTGATACCTTTTCATTAATAATGTAGAGTATTCATTTTAATTTTTTATCTTGGATTCACTGAATGTTAATTATATTAAATCTTGTTAATCTAACTATATAAAATTTATATCTAATTCTTGGATATTTGATAAATAAACTACACATTATATCTATTTTAAAATATTAAACATTATATTTCCAATTGTTTTGTACACTTTTAATTATTGGTTATATAATATATAATAACTTCCATATTTTATTTAGTATTGCAATGTTATTGAATCGATAATTAAGGGGTCTTAAGAAAATTTGTTACAAGAAAAATCGAATATATTATTAGGATGGAAATATGAGAATTATATGTACTAAAAAATATATATTAGAGAATATTTCAAAAAAAATGTCTTATAATTATTAATGTTCTCTAAATTATAAAAAATATCAAACTGTTATAATAGTGATTAATATAACTATATATTTATTAATTATATCATAGTGAATGGAATAACCCTAATGCCCCAATGGGTCCTTATTATATGTGTCAGTTTTTATTATATTATTATTAATTTGTTATATTGATTAATAATTAATTTTTTATATGTTTATTGTATTATATAGATAGTTTTTTCAAATCATTTATAAATTAATAAATATTGGATAAAAAGATTAATGGGTAGGTTATGTTCTTTCAATGTTTTTAGAAAAATCATGAAAAGATAATTATTTATGGTTTATCAGTTTAGTTTTATTATATATAAAAATGTATCACAATTTAGTACAAAACCTCAAATAAAAATTATTAAATTTAACGATTATTTTTCCATCTCAAGAAACAAAGAAGTTAAAAATACACATCATATTCTCAAAATTAATCAAATTCACTCAGATTGTGCTTCTTCTGAATAATCTCCATCCAATAATGAAATATTTAAATTTTGACCATGTGAATTGTGTGTTGTGAGTCATAAATCATCATCCTAAGTTTTGGTGCTCTTCTAAGATCTTATGCTAATGCTGGAGCCACAAAAATCCTTCCCTTATTTCTTCAAATTGATGTTCTTTTTTTATCGAAAGTGTGTCCACCAAAAAAAGTTTGAAATCAAACTCACCACCATAACACCAAAATTAAATACATATATTGAAGTGATAAACTATAAGTTTGAATATCCACAAAATTATATATTTTTAAAACCTTTTTGAGGATTTTTTTGTTATGATGTATTGTTACATGTCTATATAAACCTTCAAATATCATCAAATCAACTTCACAGACCCCTAATGATCCATTTTGGGTTTAACATAAATCTGCTGATAACTGTCACTTCTGTGTAATGTGTAGGCTAGTACATACCAGGGATTATATCAAACATCCAAACGATGATTAATATGGAGCTTTAACCTTACAGTCAACCTCAAAATACATTTATTTTACTTAACCTTATTTAAATTGAAGTTCCTAGCTAGGGTTGTGGTCATAAGAGTTTTTTTCCAACATAACAAAGTATTACACTTCCTTTCAAATGTATTAATCCTAATTTAGGTATAATGTAACATAAATTTGGTCATATAGAATCCTCGTCCTCCAAATTCTAATTTCCATACTTATATCCTTCATCTTGAATCTTACATACAACTCATCTCAAACACATTAATCCATTCTTTCAGCAGACTTACTATCACTATTTCATATACATAAATTAGAAGGATGATCAAACTCATATTTTAATAAACCTGATGGTAACAATAATGGTTATCATTGAATTGTATGAACTAATATTCCATCATTAATTCATTTAAATTATGATTTTAATTCCTTGAAACCTTTTTCAAACAATAAAAGAAACATTTTAGTTCACACATAACTTATTTGTTCGATTTATTCTTCATACAAGCTAAATGACTCATATATATATATATATATATCTTTATCTATTCACCCATGATGGAATTTTTTTTTATATCCAAATTCTCAAAATAAATTTTGTTATATGAAACCATAATCCACACTATTTGGACAATTGTGTTATTAAATATAAGAGAAATGATTTTAGAAATATTCAGGACTACTTTATATTGAAATAAGGAGACCCAAGATTCACATAAATAGATTTTATATCATTTTAGATGAATATTAAATACATATCAAAAAAATAAAAGTCCAAGAATTATAAAGTTTTTATGTAATTGTTGACTGGATAAATAATAATCTAATTTCTTGAGAAAAAATAAATAACTCCAAAAAATGTCTTCTCATATAGTACAATTATTAGACATACCCTACTTAAAACATTTATTCACAAAATGGAAAGGATATATAATAAAGAATGAGATCATTTGATCAATGATATTTAGCATATGAGATATCAATCAATGATTATAAGTGAGAATAAGATAAGTGTAAGGGTATGATAACATGATCATAACCTATGAAATTAATACCCAACCAGTGAATGATATTTAATTATGAATCATGATATAATGCTTTATAATTAAAAAAATAAGTCTTAAGTGTTCAGAATTATCAATAATAAATGATTATCCATGAGAAGATATTATAAACATACGACATAGGTTTTTTTCATAAATATAAACACGAAAATTATTTCCTTAATCATGGATCACAACGAATATTGTCAAATTATATTGGGTTCACTCCCCATTCAATGATTTCCTTTTTTAAGGTCACTCCCAATACTATCATATTGGATAGAGTCCCTAACCTGAACTAGGTTCACTCCCCATTCCAATCTATATTATATCATGATATTTCAATATTTACACAATGCATTGGGAGGATATATAATTTTAGGTCAACCCATTACATAATAAAAACTATATATATGTGGGTTACAATATCATAAAAATATTCATCATTTCATCATAGTATATCCTATGGAATGAAAATGGATTGTATAAACATTCCACTAATTCTTAAGTAAATTATGAGAAAGAAACAAGTTTTATGGAATCATCATTATAATATAATCAACATTATCCATCAAGATAATTAAATTGGGTGGTATCATAACATCATATCCCCAATAAATAATCAAAAAAATCATTGGATGTTGATATATTTCCAAAAAACATCAAAATATATTTGATCTTTTCTCTAAAAAACAATAAAATATCATTATTTTTATAAACTTTTATATAAAAAATCATAGAATATTGAGAAAAATTTTATTTTCAAATAAAAATAAGAAAATTATAAGGGAATATTCAATGAAAATAATAGTAATAACTGTAGGAAATCCAGTTCATGCTGTAGAATTTCAAAAATATCCCTTTCACACTTTTTTTATCAAATAAAAAATAAACTATTTAGAAACACTTTGTAAAAAATAATTTTCAATACTTTGAAAATAAATTAAAATATGGTTCATAATGAATTTAATGTAGAATGGGTTCATGTATAATAACATTATTTAATACATTTTAATGAACATGGATATGAAAAACAATTGTAAACAAAGATGAAATAAGTATGGTTTTTTCTTAAAACAAATTTATTAAACCTGTTTGGTAAAAAAGAGAGAAAATGGTACTAATAATTTAAATTTTAGGAATAAATATACTAGTATATAGTATACATTTTTTAAAATATAAGGATCATATAATTTCCATTAAGAAAAATTTAATATAGACAATCAAAAAAGAATTGAGGTTGTAACCTAAACCCATATCTCGGGTCCTGTCTAGTTTCCTATGTATTAAAATATTATTTATAATAAATATTGATTTATTATACGTTTATTGAAAAAATATATTTATACATAACTTAAAATGTATTATTCCATTATAATTTCCAATTTTTTTTTATTATAAATTATTCTTCAAAATGAACATTTAGGTGAAAATTGGTCTGTTTTCCATTCATGTTTCTGCTGGATAGTTCCCATCCTTGCATGCTGGTTCTTGTTTAATTATATATAGAATTTATTCTTATCAAGAGTACTATATATATATATATTCAATACATATACTTTTATAACCATTAATATAAATTAGTGTTGAAAAATGAATTACATCACTTTAGGGAAATAGTAGTATGTATATACGCATGAGTGATGCTTCCAATTATTTATTTTTTGAATGAAAGAAATGTATATAATTATTCAAAATTAATAATTAATAATGTTGGTATAGTATTTGGGTAGATATTTTCAGCTAATGTGATCATGTGGTGTGTATAATATAGGATATGGAGTTCTCTTTTATAAGTGAGTAGTGTGACACAATTGCAAATACATAAGACATTAAAATATCACAAAGAAATATTCAAGTTAATGGATAAAAAAAGAAACCAAAATTAAGATATAAGATAAGTATGGGTTCATATATACTTTCCCAATTTTATTTATTCATATTTTTGGGATATTTTAAACCTTATACTATCAGTGTAATCCCTCGTTATCCTTTTTAATCTTTACTATAGTAATGACATTTTATCTCACTTACTATTCATAATGACCAAAAATAAAATTGAATTAATTAATTAATTTAGAAATAATGATTCTAGATATAGAAACTATTTTAAAAAAATCAATTTTATAAGTGGAATAAATTCAGTTTAAAAGAAGTTTTCAAAGCACAATGAAATTTCTTTTTATAAAAATTCATTTTAAGAAATGATACTTATTTTATATATTTTTATTACCTAGTAAAAATGATTTTAGTAATGTTAAAATAATTTATTTAATATATTATCTAAATATTTTATTAAATTCATTCATAAATAGTTATTAATGTGATACAATATAATAAAAACACAATGTATGAATTTAAATTGTTTTTTATAAAAACATCTATTTTTTACTTTCAAATGATTGTATTTTCATTTGTAACCAATTGATAAACACTAATTTCATTTTATAATTCTATAAAAAATAATTTTTCCAAATTTTATCTGTCAAATTCATAACCATCGATCCAATGTATAGAAAAAACTATCATATTTAATATTCATATTTTAATAGTATATCACTATTCATTTAAACTCGAAGCTGCATGTTAAGAAAGATATCAAAGACATGAAAACTATATAAAAATAAATACATAATAAAATATTAGGTTATTATATTATACCCACATTATAATAAATCTTCCCTTGAAATTATTTTACATTGATTTAAATTATTGAGGATACCTTTTCTTCAATACATCCTCGATTTCCTATATCGCTTCTTGAAATTTATGGTTTCACTAAAAAACATTAACCATATCTGTGTTCATGTTTCGTAGAATTTTATATCTTCAATATAGAGTTTACATCATTTATTCCTAATAAGAGTGATCATAATCCAATGGTATGACCACTAAAATAGTAAACATAAAGGACCGGGTAAGAGTGTAATTTTGTCCCAGTGGCCCCAAAACCTGACAGGCCTGGCCAGGAAGCCTGAGCGGCCCGGCCCGATAAAGCCCACGTCGGGCCAGGCTGGGCTTAGGTCGTAGGTTCATCAGGCCGGGCCTTGGCCTATCCAAGAAGGCCCGCGGGCTAGGCCGGGCCAGCCCGAAAAATCCCACCCCACTGGCCCATGTGTAGCCCATCCTGCTGGCCCACGCGAAGCCCAACTGCTCTAAAGAAAATTAACGGGAAACTGCTAGTAGGGAGATTCGATCCCCCTACCTCACACTTCCAAGGTTGCGCCTGGACCAACTGGTCCAGGCGGTAAGCCTGTTATATTATCACCATAATTTATATATATGTATATATATATATATCATTATATATTAACAAAAAATAATATATATATATATATTACATATTTAATAATGTGTGTATATATACATATAATTGTAATGTGTGTGTGTGTGTATATATATATACAACGATATATAATTATATATATATATATATATTTATATATATATATATATATTTATTTATATATATATATATATATAAAGCCATTAATAATATATATCAATTAAGTGTGGCTTTTAAAAATCCATTAATAATATATATATATAAATGATTTAATATAATATATATATAAACAAAGCTATTAATATATATATATATCAATGATTTGATATTATATATATATAAAAAAATGTTGTATATTAATAAAAAATAACACACTCACCTAATGATGTTCGTGCATGTTCTGCAACCTCATTAATTTTTTAAGTAGGTTGCAACTTGCATATATTATATATATTATACATTTATAAATCTATTTAGAAAAAAAAATTAACCACCCATTGTAGTGCACCCCCCAACCCCTATTTATTATTTTTACAATTTTTTCATATTACACACACACAGACACACACATACATATATATATATATCAAAAATTTAACATTATATATATATATATAATAACTTATTATATATTCAAAAAATAACACACTCACCCAATTATGTTCGCCCACACCCACACCCACACCCCCATCCTCATTATTATTTTTTAAATATGATGAAACTTTCATATTATATATATATATAAATCCATTAATAATATATATATCAATGATATGATAATATATATATATATATAAACAAAGCCATTAATAATATATATATATATATCTATTAATAATATAAATCAATTAAGTGTTGATTTTAAAAATCCATTAATAATATATATATATTTGTTTGTGTGTGTGTAAATGATTTAATATTATATATATAATAACTTATTTTATATTAACAAAAAAATAACACACTCACCTAATGTTGTTCGAGCACGTCCCCCAACCTCGTTAATTTTTTTAAATATGTTACAACTTCATATATTATATATAAATCTATTTTGAAAAAAATATTAACCCACCCACTACGGCGCACCCCCCAACCTCTAATTATTTTTTTACAATTTTCTCATATTATATATATCTATAATAACTTATTATATATTAACAAATAAATAACTACTCACCCAATGATTTTCGTACACCCCAACCTCATTAATTTTTTTTAATATGATGAAACTTGAATATATTATATATATTATATATAAATATTTTAATCTATTTAGAAAAAAATTAACTCACCCACTGCTGCGCACCCCCAAAGGCTGTAATTTCGGCCTGACTAGAGTAGGATTGGGCTGGTCCAGGTCTACCCTGCAAAAAACATAAAATAAAAAATGTTTAGAAAATGTTTTAAATTAAACAAACACTTAAGAATAATTTTCATAAATAAGATAAAAAAATAAATGTAAAAAAATGTTTTAAATAAATGATAAAAAACGTTTAAATAAAAATGCATTAAACCTACTACTACCCACTATTGCACACCCACAATCCCTAATTAATATTTTATTCAATTTTCACATAATATATATAAATTCATGAATCTATATAAATCATTTTAGAAAAAAATAACAAATCCATTCACTATAAAATGTTAATAACTTTTTTTACATAACACATGTTAAATGTTTAAATAAAAACATGAAAAAACATGCATTCAAAAAAACATTTTAAATTAAATGTCTAAAAATAAATGTAAAAACATTTTAAAAAAGTGTTAAAAAACTGTTTAAGAAAAGGTTTAAATAAAAAAAATTTAAAAAAATGTTCAAAAATAAAGTTTTTAAAACAAACAATTAAATTAGTTTTTTTAAAAAACACTTAAAAAATACTCCTTTATGATTTTCAACCAAGGCTCACCGGCGCTCTGTGGTCATCTGCCAAGTTGTTGTGAGGCAGTGTTTCCTTTGGAAATACTACCACCACACCACTTGGTTTATTCTAGCATGACCTTGGTAGTTAAAAACTGAACACAATAGTCTATCACACCAATCAAAACCCATGGTCTCCCATATAGCCACACTTCCCGCTTCAGTTCCACAAAGAATGACATGCGCTTATCCCAAGCCACTTATTCGCCCAACCCAAATAGACCCATGCCTTACTAGCATGTTCCCACATCTAGAACTCATAATATAATTTATGGTCCCACATTTTTATTTTAAAATTCATTAAAATTGACCTTATATTACCCAAGACAAACATTACCAGGCCTAGCCCAACTCCCACTTACTCACCTGACCAATCCTCCTAGTCCATTAACCCCATATTCCTAAATACATTCTCAAAATATCACCCAATAACCAAACCATTCAAAAAATATATAAGACATGTGAATATACTCACCTAAAGTTCCACCTTCATAAAAAAAATCCTCCATCCAAGTTTTAGTCACCCTTTCCTCATCTTCCCGAAATCAACACCGATGCCTCCACTAATTATCATCCAAACTGATGGGTCAAAAAAATAAATGATCCCTCCCCTATAAACAAACCGAAGAACCTATAACAGAACTCAAGTAACTCCCTAAAAAAGAAAAAAACATATAAAAATGATTTTTCATAAAAAAAACCCAATGACACTCATTGTGTTTCGATTCTACCTCTGAAGCAACCACTCATGCTTCACATCTGAGGACACTTTAAATAGTGGACCAACCACCCTTGAGGCATCCCTCAATTTCCCAAACTATCCTTGCATAACTAATGCTTGAGCAGTGTAACCAAAACCATAAACCTTTTGAATTAGACCTCTATGACAAAATCGTACTAGGAAATAGTCTTCATGTTCCACTGCCAAAGTCGAAAACATCCACCTTTGCGATACATAACAAAAATTAGTAGAAACCTCATCTAACTTGTCTCATAGGTCACCTAGAAGGTTGAATGATACCATCTCCCTAAAATGGTGTCACAACATGAAAAATCCACTACACATCGCTATAGAATATAAATATCATGCCATAAAAAATTGCTGGTCATGGGTGGCACTCTTACTCCTGTTTTGATACACACTATTACTAGCAAACCAAGAAAAAATTACTCTAGGTTCTGCATCTAGTATACTGACACACATACATTGGTACCATGAGCCAATACCCCAACTCTAAGGTCCAAAACCCAATTAATAGGGTCTAAACCTACCTGGGTCACCACACCCACAAAAAACACCCATTGATAATGACTCTAAAACCAAGAAACTCATAATTATGTTCAATGTAAAACCCAATAAATTGCACCCCATAAGGTTCTCCACATTGACATTATCAAAAAAACATCTCAAAACCTCAATGTCACAGCCCTACTAAGAGCCTAAAAAGGAACACCTCTTTATCGACATATCAAGACTTGTCATGGTCTCCTAACATATAATCAATGTCTCATAATAGGGATCTCTCATTGATCCAAACCACCCATAAAAAGGTCTATATAAACAAAATAAAGATTAATCAATACTGTTATTCATCGAAATTTCCATAATTACAAATTATCTTATAATTAAATTCATTATTTTTCAAACCCAGAGGTTCACACATTATAATTTTCTATTTACCCAACATTTTTAAATCCTTACTTGTTTGGATTCCTATTTTAAAGCATTTTCCACACAAACATTTCAAGGAGAGTCCAATAAGTGTATGACACAATAGAAAATACATTACATTCTGTAATCATCCTACTCTACATACATTATCCCAATAGACATGATCATATATCTAATACTACCCTAAACCATTCCTACCATGTGTCATGGTAGACATTGGGTAATCTAGCCATCATAGATACAAGTCTTTCATTTGACACCTTATTTTTAAAATATTCCCACTTCAAGAATGAAAATATTTCCCCTTTAGCCTCCTATCCCACTTTGAAACATATTACAACCAATATTTAAACCCATTAACAACCTTCATTAAGAAAAATTATTTAACCATTTTACCATCACAAAGTAAACCTTTCTCTTTTTGTCACCATTCGATCTTGACAATTTATCAAAACCAATGGTTTTGACCCATTTATAATGTTTATTTAAGAACACTATTACATAACCATTCATTTTCATTCTTTAAATTTACCCATTTGAATCATATTTATTAGAAACCATTTTCTATAATTTTTAATGAAGTTAAAATTCTTCCTACCCTTAATTTCCCACACACACATCCTATATGTGACTATCATGATGCTTTCCACCTTTCTCCATAAGTGTCTATAGTGATGCATGAATGCACAGCCTCATGTTGTTTCATCCATGTAAAAAATATCACAAAATGGTCACATCACACAAAAGTGCATCACCCAATAGTGAGATATCTTTTAACTATAACAACACTCTTCAAGAACAACAATTCCCATCCTAGAAACTTGGGTTTCCTTTGTACATTTTCAATCTATTCCCATAAATGAGCTCATTGCCAAGGCTTGAAACATCCTAACCACCTATCTACCATCCCAAATAGTAAGACTATAGAAAATAACCCCACTAATACCCCTTTTTAACGTCCCCAACACAGATTCCACTAAACAGGTGCCTTGAGCTGAGTTTCCACATGACCTCAAGCACACCAACCTATATGCCGGAGGTTTCCAACATGAATTTAGGGTCTAATAGGACACATGGGGAGACTATACCCTATCTATTAGATTGATACATAGTATATAACAAATGAAATAAAATAAATAATAAGTAATATACCCTAAAAATGCATCATCGACTTATTTCCAAAAAGGGTACAAACCACAACTAAATAATAAACATGTCATGTCTTGCTAACTATGTCAAAAGTGATGGAAACACAAAATAATAGAAAAAACTGAATCTACAAAATGGGTCCTGACTTCATGTCTGGATCCTTATTCATTCACATCCCAGGACCTAATTAACTACCTATCATAAGAACTTTTCCCTTATCCAGACCTGTATCTATGAAATCTTCTTGGTTACCCAATGGAGCCCGAGCATGGTGTGAGTACAACTCAGCAGGCGACCAAAAATGATTTCTACCGAATAATCCAGCCTAAATAGATAGTACATTAAAGTACTAAATAAATGAAATAGTAAGAAAAAGACAACCCAACTTCTATTAGTTAAGAATATTAACTTAGAACATTTCCATCATTATTTCCAATTCCATCACTTATACAATATTCGTCACTAAATTCATTTTCATCACAAGTTATATGGGTTAGGCAGTTACATCATTTACGAAAAATACTAACCCAGTAAATTTCTATGCGTAATGGAATAAGTCAACTTACCTACATCACTAGGGATAAACATATCAAAACAAATGAAACACACTAACCTCAGAGCCTCAGTCCAGGCGGTCTCATGAAATTAAACTGTTATGGTCATAGATCCTCAGTCCCCTTCCCTATCTCATGCATTATGGGGATGTGTCTAGAGTCTCATCCTATTGAGAACCATGGGAATATATCCTAAAGAAAAATACCCCAAAACTAACATGCCATGAGCACATAATTATTTATCCATTCACAAAATATACCATATCAAAAACCATACACAAATTAATAAACATAAAATTCATAATCCATAACTAGTAAACATGTGAATTAATATCAAGCCTGAACCCATCAGAACATTTCCATTAACATTAGATAGCCCATTTGACCCATTTAATTTTCTCATGATTTAACCTTGTTAAGAATATTTATTGATTTTCATTCAATATTCCATTTAATGTATTCATAAATTCACATGCTCTAACCCATTTATACACATTCATCATTTCATATGTGTTAACCCACTTATATATTTCAATTAAAATTAATATACTATTGGTCACATTCAAATTAAACCAATTAACCCATTCTCACACAATACTAAACAATACCTTATGCCATTATCATATTCTAAACACAACTATCATTATTCCATTTTTATCTCAACTAACATACTAACATTTTCATAATGGGATCCACTATATCACAAGTCAATTCCATGCTTAACATTACCATTTTCCATGTTTGGGAATTCTGGAACACCCCATGGGTGGCCCTAAATTAGTATAATCATCTTCAATGCATCTCATAAGGATCATGATGTGTTAAATTAATCATTTATACAATCCTTTTTCCAAATCCTACCAAAGGCACGGAATTCACAATAAGAGAGAACCATTAACACAACCATACATGCACAAGTCAACTTTAAACTATGGAATATAACCTATATACCACCTACATTGGATCCGAAGATAAAAAAACCCTTAACATTAGATTTATATTCATATTCAAGAACCCCTTCAATAAACAACCTAGAATCCACCAAAAAAATAGTGTTCTAGGGATCTGTAAGAAGAATAACGAAACCACAACACCTGATCCATAAAAGAGAAGCATGAGAAGGATTAGACTCACATGGAGATTTGATTTGAAACTAATGTCACTCCAAATAGATTATAATACAAGTAGATTGATCCTGGGGAAGCCATAATGGGTTTGGTTCATCCCTAGGGATGGAGGATAAGAAATGGGGAGGAAAATAGACTGAGGAACTTAAAATACCGAGGGTTAAATTTAGAAAATTCTAACATTTTAAAGGTCAAAAGGTTTGGCCGCATGGTTTTACAAACTGTGAATCAACCATGCACTTTCCTTTGTCCAAGAGTGGTATAAGTCACATAGTTAACTAGGGATTCCACACAGTTTAACAAATTGTGAACCAACTGTGTGTAATTCCTCTATCCACAGTCTTATAGATTGTCTCTCCCACTCGCATGCTTTACACTAATCCTGCTCCAATCATCCAATTTGCATAGGTTCATCTAATTTCCTTTTCTTTCTTGTTCCAAACCCCTAGAACACCTTCAAGATTCCTAATACACCATCTAAATATTGAATTAAATTACCTTAAGATATTTAAACCAAGATTTATACAAGAACACACATCCAAAAATTCTGGGATTTTATATAGGATGAACAAATAATGATGAACTATGAGCTTTATCTAATGATTCCTTTGAATTTAGTATTTATTATACACATAGTCAGTTCCTATACCTTATCATTTAATCATAATCCTTGTTCAGCTCAGCAAAATCCCTCACCAACATTTTCAGTTCTAGATATTACATCTACACCTCTTTAATCCTCACAATGATGAATGGTTGAAAATTTATCTATGAAATACATGATTTGTCCCATTTTATCACGATTTCAAGAAACATTTACTCTAAATACATAAGTATTGGATCTATTTAAATCCATATAAGGTAAAAATTGGCACAAACCTTCTGAAATTGGGCATCAACCACTTTTTTCAGCTTCCTAGGGTGGTAATGTATTGAGAAGTCATAATAATAAATCAACTATAACCATTTATTGTGGTGAATATTTAACTTTTTTTTTGAATATGTACTTCAATATTTTCTGATTAGTATATTTATCACATTTTTACTATAAATATAATTCATCTATATTTTCAAAGAAACAATCACCTCTAATAACTCTAAATCACGAGTCATGTAATTTTGATCATTAATTTTCAATTGGAATGAGGAATAAGAAATCAACATATCATTATACATGAGGAAACATACTTCTCCTTTCATTGATGAATCCCTATAGATCACAAACCATTCTCTACTATAGGGTAGTGTGATAATAGGTTCACTAACAAACCTTTTTTCAGACCCTTGTATTTTTTTTGACATACATCACTCCAAAAAAACTTGTATCCCATATATATCAACATGGTTATGAGATAAAATATAAATGATAAATCTCTAAAAAATAATCTATAGTATCTTGACAACCCAAGAAAACTATGGATCCCAGTCACTATTGGTTATTATGGTCCTTTTTTGAATAACATTAATTTGTGATGGATCCACCAATATACTTGTTCTTTAAATTATATGTCCCAATAATGAAACATTATGTGGCCAAAATTTACACCTTATAAATTTGGTATACAATTTCTATGTCCTTGGGGTCTTAAGAACAATCCTGAAATGATCTTCATGCTCTTTCTTATTCTCGGAATATATAATAATATCTTCTATATAAACTACCAAAAAATGATCAAGGTAATATCAAAACATTCTATAAATTAAATCTACTAAAATAATAATATAATTTGTAAGTATAAGTGGAATATATATAAATCAATGAGGACCATACCTCATAAAAAAGTATGTCTTTTTTATATCCTCTTTCATAAACCTCAATTTATGATATTGAGAATAAATTTTAATCATGGAAAATCATTGAGCTAAACATATTTGATTAAACCGGTCATTAATATGTTATTGGGGATACATGTTCTTGAAAATGATTTGTTTATGTTCTATATAATCAATGAAAATAAGAATCAACCCATATTTATTATTAAAAAAAGAATAGGTGCACTCCATGGTGATGAACTATGGAATATGAATCCCTTATCAAGGTTCTCCTAGATTTCTTCCTCAATTCCATAAAATATTTA
Organism: Viscum album; assembly: GCA_963277665.1. NCBI lineage: Eukaryota > Viridiplantae > Streptophyta > Magnoliopsida > Santalales > Viscaceae > Viscum > Viscum album. Next base: position 650,731,084 of record OY728150.1, read on the forward strand.
TAGATTATTCTATAAAGAGTCTCTAAAATAGGTGCAACACTAGGTATGAGTACTATTGAAAACTCAACTTCATAATTTGGGGGAAAACTATGCAAGTCTTTAAGAAATAAATCATTATAATCTTGCATAGTAGGCCTATATTAAATGTGTTGTGTCTCATCAACCATTTCAGATAAATAACCCTAAATAGGTATGAAGACCCATATAATGGATGTCATTGCAACTTCAAGTTCATATTCATCCTCACACTAAAATATGATCATGTGTTGATTTAGAATATCAAATTTGACATACCATCAATGTAAATTGATATGATAAAGAGGTAAATAGATCCAATTGATATCCAGAAAAATTTAAAATTCAACTAAAGGGAGAATCATAATATTTATAAGAAGAAAATTCTCACAAAGTTCTATCAGTGAGTAGTTATATACTTTATATGTGATCATCATTCCATTAGAGGGTTTTAATAATAACTCAATACCAAATTTTTGATGTGGTGACAAGATAAACAAAGAAATTTCATTAGATATAAAAGGGTTTGTACCAGTATAATAATATAAAACATTTTAAATTATAATGTGGATGGTAAGTGTACAGTTCACCACTTCATTATCATGATCTATATTAGTAGCTGTGATTGAATGATATCTCCCTTTATATATTGTATTGATATGTTTTTTATGTTAGTTTTCATCATTAAAACTCAAATTCAAACACTGATTGGTGTAATTTCCATACTATGGAACTTATAGTGTTGTATTCTGAGATAAATATGATATTGAGATTTCTCTCTATTCATTTCATTGATTAGACATTTCATTCCAGTTAATAATTATTTTTTTTGGTATCCATCTTATCCAAACATAAAATATTTTCCAAAACCCTGTAAGACGTTTCCTCCATGATATAATCTATAGTTATAGCATGATGAAAGATTTATTTTCATTCATAAATAGGGTTTATTATTATAATTTCCTCAAAATTCAATCTTTCTATCCTTATCCCAAAAACCATGAGAAAATTGAGAGTCACCAATCTTCATTTTTAGCTTGATTTCACGTCAAATGTTTTCTTTTTAGATGTCAAATTATCATAAAGACAATTAATTTCAAAGACATAGTCTATCAAAATAAATAAATATTCTACTTTTGTATTATGGTAGATGATAAAATTGGAATCATACATTTTATGTCTGGTGAAATTTGTCTCATAGCTAGTAATGGACTCTTTATCCTTCTTCTTTAGTTCTAGAAAACCACTTATAAATATTTCATGGGAATAGATCAAGGAATATACTTATCAAAAAAATACCTTCTTTAAATATTACCTTGTTATGGAGTTCATTTACTCTTCATTCCACATATTCTGGATAAGAGACTACTATTGTTCATCTTCACCTTATAAACAATACACAAACAATATAATCATATCATGGGTTTATCATTGTATAAAATAGGAAATCATTATAATTGATGAGTTTCTTATAAATAAGTGGATTTAATAAAAAACTAAATGAAGGATAATGTTTCCATATAAAATACTCAATAGTGATTTATTCATTCCTTTGGATATTTTAAATTTTATGATGATTAATGTTACCATTCATAGCTCGAGAGAGTAGGGTGAGAAACACCCCAAGATTTAGTATCACAAATCCCATTTCATTTGGTTTATCATAAGGATGGTCATTGAATTTGATTTCAAATTCATTGGTCACATGATTCATCATGGTTACTACTATTGAATGAAACAAAAAAACAAAGTGTGAGTATCAAATATCAATAATCAGAGTAAAAAACCTTATGATTATAAAAAATCATTATTATGATTTCCTAAAACATGAAACATTCATTTAACCCATAAAAATTTGAGTTAATATCATGTAATAATGAATTTTCATAGGTTTTCATAGATCATATCCACCCATTTATTATAATTCTATATTAAGAGAATTTGAAATAACCAAATAATATCCCACTGAAGTTTCTATCTAGGTACATAGTCTTAGGCCTCATCATCATGCATTGAGTAGAGATATAGTTGATACTAATGTATCCTTTTTTATGAATTTATCCCTAGTTTCATCTATTTCATAGCATAATCCACTTGACAGTACCCATAAATGGATTTTATTTCTTGGAATCCATACAATCTATACCATACCAAAACCTAAAGATGTAAATATATACTTTCACTTATCCCTAGTCTGCTCAAAAGTGGTCTCTAATCCTAATATATTAAATTAATTATACCCTACTCTGATACTAACTGAGGTGAACCAAGAATCACATATATAAATATTCAATTATTTTATATAAATAATCAATACATATCATACTAATAAATGAACTAGAACTGTAAAGGTTTAGTGTTATTGGAGAATATATACATAATCTAGTTGAATCATAAAATATCGTCAAAATCTCCCAAAGAGTTCTTATTACATAGTAAAATGTTTAAACGTATCTGATGAAAAACCCTTCTTGATATCCTAGGTAACATAAACATATGAAAGGGTGATCATATATACTCAATAAGAGAAAACATATGATATACCATTCAATGATTAAAAGTGAAAATAAGATAAGCATAAGGGCTTGATGAAATTATAATAACTTATGATTTCCATACCCAATCAGTTTAACAGTTTTTAATAATGAATCATGGAATAAGTCCTTGTTATAAAAAAAGAAATAATTGACAAGAGAGTAGAATAATAAATAATCAATCATGATATTTGAGAACATATCATAAGCATATGCATAAGTTTGTTGCATAAAAACAATTAGAGAAAATTATTTCCTTAATCAAGTATCTCAACCAATATTATCATAGTGGATTGAGTTTAATCCTCATTAAATCATTTTCTTATTCAGGTTTTACTCTTAATACTATCATAATTGATATAGTTTCTTACTAAATTGGGTTCAATCCTTATTACATTCTATATTATCTCATGTGATATTAATATTTACCTAATTAATTAGTGGAATACATTATTTTGGGACCTCCAACCATGTAATGAAAACCATAAATATGTGTGTCACAATATCATAATAAATTCATTATTTCTTCTTAGTATAATCTATAGAAAGGAAACTGGTTTCATAAACATTCCATCATTTCTTAATTAATCCATGGTAAAGAATTTTTTTTTATAGAATCGTAATTAAATTATCATCATCATAATCCATATATAGAAATAAAGTGGATTGTATCATGAGATCATATCCCTATATAATCCTTAAAATCTGCAAGGAAGCATAATATACATAAAAGGATGTTGACATACATGAAAAATAAATTACAAAACATTCAAATTTTTCTTTAAAAACATGATAAAAATATCCATTTTATTTTGAAAAATAAATAAAAAATAAATATATATAATATTTTCATTGAAAATAACCATGGAAAATTGTAAAATATTCTTGAATGAAAATAATAGTTATGATGGAAGGAAAAATATTTAATAAAGAGGATGTTAAAAAACAATCCATTTTACACTTATTGTAAAATCTCATAAATATACTGTTGTAAAAAAATGTACAAATTTATTTTTAATAATTTGAAATGAAAGATAAATATGGATGAAATTGATTTTAAATAATAATTTTATTATAAAGAAGAAAATTCTTGGAATCATTTTAATGAAAATAGTCATGGAATAAAATATTCATTGACCAAAGATGAAATAATTTCAGTTTTTCCTAAAAAAATATTCTTGATCTCCTTATGTAGAAAAGACAGGAAAATGGAAATAATGCATAAATATTTTAGGAATAAACTAAGGACAATAAAATGTGTTGGTTTATGGGATAATTTTTATATAATTTCCCTCATTGGAAATTTTACATAGACAATCATGAAAAGAAATGATATTGTAACATAAACCCTTACCTTAGGTCTCATCTTGATTCGTATATAGTGAAATGAAGTATAGAATAAATATATATATATTATAAATCCATAAAAATCCCATATTTATGTATCATTTACTTTTTATAATTCTATTATAATTTTTAATTATCCTTTTAATAACAATTCTTCATTAAAATGAACATTATGGTGGAAACTGGTTTGTTTTCCATATATTTTTCAATTTAATGGTTCTAGTACTTTCACACTATCCATATTTTGATAATCTATACATATTAATCATTTAAGAATTATTATATTTATTCATTATATACAATCTTATAGCCTTTCATAGATGCTAGGAAAAAATCCCTCAAAATGTCTCGTAGGTATGTTTTGGGCATGGTTGTGTTTGTTGACAAATCAAGATGACCGCATGCGAGTATGATTGGTATTTTTCCAAAGATATGTTTTTAAGGTGGCTCTGTTTCCTAGTGATTTCCAAAAATTGGGGCCTTAAAATTTGGAATTCGATTTTGGAAAAAGAATAATTTATTCATATGAGTGAATTGTATGAAAAACGTTGAAGAAAATTGGAAAAGGGTGATAGCCACGTACCATAATACATGGGCCACATACCATGTTCTAGGAACAGTATGCAGAGTGTCAGAAACGGTTTGGGAAATCAAAAATGGTTCGCGGCTAAGCAGTGAAGCAGTACACTGATGGATTTTCATCAGTAGAGGAGGTCGACTGCATAGGATCAAAGGTGGTATGTGGAGTGCGTAGGAAAATAGTTCACGAATGGCTTGCGGTTCATGAAAATAGAAGGATCGGTAAGTAATGAAGGCTGGATCGAAGATTTAGTAAATCTTGATTTAGAAGATTAGGCTGATATCATTTCCTATATATGAATCTATAATCCCACCAATTACTATAGAGATCGAATATCATTAGAACAACATTCTGATCTGGGATTTTAGTAAAGTCCAAAGGTGGTTTGTGAGGAATAATCTCACGAAGGTTAGAGTGGTTCATGCAGAAGAATTTTCACCAAATAATTTAAGCGAAAGGATGTGTTCGCTTAATACTCAGTATGTGGAGGAGGAATCTTCAATATGCGAGAGAGTAAATTCCACAAGAGGCACGTGGATGGATTTCTCCGGTATGCAGAAGCGAAGGATGTCCGCAAACAATGAACAATTTACAAATAGAGGGTGATTCACAATGGAGGTTTGCATAATTAGTACGCGATAGCGGTACATGATCACGAAGGCAGAGGAAGTCCATGGACAAAGGGTGGTTTGCATCAGCGGCGACAGTACATGAAAGAGGTTTTCCGCCTACCAAACCTAGTACTCAGTACGTGGGAGAGGAATGTGGTTCGTGATTTTAACAAGGAAGTTTATAAAATCTTCAAATCAGTTTGCAAAAGTTTTTTCTGGTACCTATCAGTACCCGAGAAGGTGGACTTCATCTATGGGTGAAATCAGAACTTCAACAGAGAATATACCTATAGTTAAAGATGTAGGAATTCATGAAAATGAATGGACCTACATATCTATAAACGTTTTTTGACCTGTAAAGTTGATAAACTATGAGTGGATTCCTTTCCAAGAGTATTGAGCAAAGGAAGTGGAAGACGGTGACCCTTTCCACTGGCAGTGTGCCAGCGAAAGAGGCATAAGGAGTGGTCTTTGGGAATGTAGTGAGCAAACCTTAATCCTTGTAAAGGTAGTGATCCTCAGTATAGAAGATCTAGCTAAAACATTGTACTAATTATTGGTCATGAACCTTAGTAAATTTGGTACATCGGCACATTTCCATTGTGTGCACCTTAAACATAACCTAGTGAGGGTAAACCAAGTAAAAAATCATTGTGTCCAATGCATGATTTCATATCTGTCTGTATATTTCTATGTAAGGATGAGAGAATTGAGTTTTCTCTAACAACAAAACAAGATCCAAAAGGGAGAAATTTTTAATCTACCATAACCTGACTCACCCCCCCCATTTAGGGTATTCGACCTAGTGGACCTAATAATTGGTATTATAGGGAAAGGTTTAAAGTCAGTGTTTCTATTTAAGAAGAAGAACTAGTGGTGGTCAATCATAAAGTAATTTTGATTTTTGATGGAAATAATATTCAACTATGGAAGTATCGAATGCAGCTCTACTTATGATCAGTAGGGATGGATTTCTTCACAGCAGATATGCATGGAATACCAACTGACATTAATAGTGGTGCGATATTAGAAGCTGAAAGAAGATAATTGGATGTTGATGCTAAAGGTATCAATGCATTAGGTGGGCCCTATCAAATGCAATTTATATGATGATGATGTCTTGTAAAACATCACTTGAAATGTGGGAAATTTTTTTTGAACATTTATGAGAGTGACACAAAAGTTTGAGAAGAGAATTAGTAGGTTAATAGTGGTGCTATAACAGAATTTGAAAGAAGATAATTGGATGTTGATGCTAAAGGGATCAATTCATTAGGGTGAGCCATATCAAATGAAATATATACGACACTGATTCCCTATAAAACATCACATGCAATGTTTGAAAATTGTTGAACATTTATGTGGGTGACACAAAAGCTTGAGAAGCAAAGCTGCAGGTTCTGTGAAATAAGTATGAGGACCTCAGAATGAATCCCAATGAGACCATTTATTCATTATTTGACATGATAAATATTATTCTATAATACATGCAGGGCCTTGGATAAGCCATTGAAGATATAATGATTGTGAAACATATATTAAGGAAACTTCCACCGCAGTTCAATCCAAAAGTTTTAGTGTTGGAAAACAAAGACCCGAAAGAGCTGACAATATGCATAGTACCCTTGCAGAATATGAAATGAGGAATGATGACAATGATGCAATGGAGAAGGGGAAGTCAAAGGAAGTTGATTTCAAGGACATGAAGAATATCTCCATTGAAGATAGTCTAGATGAAGACAATATATATGATTTCATGTCATTTATATACTCTAATCTGCAAAGAGGAAAAGGAAAGATCAAAGGAAAAATTCCATTTGCATTCTTTTGATGCGGAAATATTGGGAAGATTTACCAAAATGCCCTAAAATTTTGACGACGAAAATGAAGTAAATGATTAAATTCCCCAAAAATCTGTATTCATGAAATGAGAAAGGGAGGAGAAATTTCTTCAAAAGGAAGAATCTAATTTCAAGAGAGGATGAAAGTTTAGAAGAATTTAAGGAAAAATAGTTATAGGACTACATGGATAATAAAGTAGATGCTTTGGTGGCAGTTGCTAGAAATTATTTAACTAGAGAAGAGAGTGACAATGAAGAAGGATAAATTGAAGTAATAGTTGATCTTTAGCCAGAAATATAAGCTTCCCATGAAGAGATAAATATTTTGAGATCTAAAATGAAGAAATCTTGGAAGGTTTTTCATGATGCCAAACTCTTTATGTGATAGCAAGAAGAAGAGAATTTTGATCTAAATGAAGAAATTGAAAAGTTGAGGTTTTAAATGCTAGAAAGATCTAAAAAGGTGGTTGAGTACAAAATCAAAATTGAATAACCAAAAATTGAAATTGATAGTTTGACTAAAACTATAAAAGATCAAATCAAATTTATCGTGAATCTAGAAGAAGATGTTGTGATTCTATAATGAAAAATTAAATACTAGGACAAACTACTAACCCTCAGTTCTATATTAGAAAAGAAGATCATACAATCAACAGATAAGATGATATTTGAGTGGAATGGTCCATCAGAACAAAAGGGGATTGACCTAAAATGGGAAGTTGTTATGGTTCAAGTCAGACCACAAGCACCCACTCCATGATTGAAAAATTATTTGTGTATGAAGCAAAATTAGATGATTTAAAGAACCCAAGTCACAACTATTGGTGCATCATTACCACACAGGAATGTACCTCACATAAGATGTTATTGTTTCGGTAAGATGAGACACTCTCAAAATGTATCTTCCATAGTAAGGAGGTGTCAATGGGAACAAGACCGACAGAGGTGGTCATACAAGGTTTGAAAGTACAAGTCATCATTTGACGGTCATTGTTTTAGGTGTAAAGGTCTTGGAGATATGGAAATATATTTCACATAAACAATGAATAGGAATGTGCTGAAGAAAACTGAATTTTTATCTTAAGCATCCAAAAGTATCTTCAAGTGAGATGAAAATTAAAAATCAATTTGAGGCTCTAAATTTTGAAGAAAACCCATCATATACTAAAGAAGATCAATATTATGATTCCATTTCAGTTATGAATTCAAAGTATTGGGTCAAAAACAAATGGGATGTGTAGGTTGTGGTTTTAGAAATTGCGTTCAAGGAATCATATTGCAGATGGATATGGATAATTGATAGTGTATTCACTTCCCATATGATGGGAAATAATAATCTAGTAATCAGAATTAGGTATGATAAAGAAGGAATTGTATGATTCAGTAAATATTAGGGCTTGAAAATTATTGGTTTTGGAAAATCCAAGTTTAGAGGAAAAGACATGAGAAGAGTAGATGTATTGGTTGTTGAGGGGCTTAGTCACAACATGCTTAGTATCAGTAAATTGTGTGACTTAGGACATGCCATATGTTTTTTCAAGAAATTATGTATCATCAAGGGAAAGGATGGTGTTTTTGTGTTGCAAGGAAAGCATATGAAAGGGAATATCTACCTCGTATGTGGAGAAGAAGAATATATGTAATTTATGTCCAAGGATGAAGAAAACAAGTTATGGAATAAGAGTCTTGGGCACATTAGCCAAGGTTTCTTGGAAGATATAGTAAAATATGATGCAACTCTAAATCTCTCTATACTATCACATGATCATACTCATATGTGCAATGCATACCAATAGAGGAAGATCACTCGAAAGAAATTTAATAAAAAGAAGAAAAATTCAACAAGATTGCTTGATCTGGTGCATATTGATTTGCGTGGGCCAATTTCCCCAAGGGCTATTGATGGGATGAGATATTGTGTTTTATTCATTGATGAATATAGTAGATTGGCATGGGTTTCAATAATCACTCACAAATCTAAAGTGTTCAGTTACAATACAAGATATCAATGAGAATGTGAAAAGATTCTTGGTCAGAAAATTTGAATGATTTGAATAGATAATATAACAGATTTCAAAAATAGCCAAGTGAAGGATTATCTCAAAAAACATGGGATAAGGAATCATGTTTCTACAGTAAGAACTCCACAACAGAATGGAGTAGTTGAGAGAAGAAATTGGATTCTCAAAAACATGGCCAAAACAATGCTCATTGAGAAAGACCTTCTGGAGAAATTTTGGATAGAAGCCGTGATGACAGAAGTATATACTTCAAATAGGGATTTAATTTGTCCAAAAGAGAATAATATTCCATATGAGTTATGGTATGTAAAAAATCCATCATTAAAAAACATTAGAATATTCAGAAGTAAATGTTTCATTCTTAATAAGTAGAAATATAGGAAATTTAAATTCCAAGGGGATGAACGGATATTTCTTGGCTACTCAAGGAAAATAAAAGCGTATATATTATTTAATAAGCAGTTGGGAAAGATAGTTGACAATTACGATGTGACTATTGTAGAAAATGAACAGAATCTTCAAAAAATATATGATCAGAATCAGGAGGATGGCATTGAAGAGATGAGCAGATTAGGAGTTGCTCCATATCTAGAGATTGATTCAAAAGAAGAATCAGATGATGAGAATGAATCAATTTCTTCCCAGAGACCAACAAAAAGAGATGAAATTGATAGAAATAACATAATTGGTGATCAGAAAACACCAGTGCAGACAAGAAAGATGAAGTCTCTACAGCAATCATCATACTTATCACAAGTGAAGCCTAAATGCTTTGATGATGCAGCTAGAGATGAGAGTTGGGTTTAGGAAATGAATAAAGATCTTGACCAAATTGAGAAGAACGAAACATGGGAAATTTTTTTGAGACTAGAAGACAAGAATGTCATAGGGACAAAATGAGTCTTTCACAACAAAATAAATTAATATGGTGTTGTGATTCGAAACAAAGCTTGACTTGTGTGAAAAGGGTACTCCGAGATAGAGGGTATAGATGTCGATGAAACATTCATACCGGTTGGAAGCCTGGAGACAATTAGACTATTTTTTTTCATAACCATGTAATGAAACTAGAAAGATTTCTATATGGATGTCATGTTATAATTTCTAAATGGAGTTCTGAAAGATGAAATCTACATTATGCAACCAGATGGTTTTCTCATTCATGAAGATGAGAACAGAGTTTATCAACTGAATAAGGCTTTATATGGTTTGAAGAAAACACCAAGAGCATTGTATTCAAGGCTTGATCACTTTCTAAAGAAGATCGGTTTTCAATGTGGTGTATATGATTATAAATTTATTACAACAATGGAAATAGTCAAAGGATGATGGTGTTAGTTTATGTCGAGGACATAATCTTTGGTGGATCAGATGAAGCATAATGCAGACAATTTTTTGAATTCATGAAAAATGAGTTTTAAATGTCAATGATTAGAGAGATAACATTTTTCCTAGGATTACAAGTGACATAAGGAATTAATGGCACTTTTATTTCTCAATATAAATATTCCAAGGAGGTTTTGGGAAATTTTGGAATGGATAATTCCAAAGATATGAAGACTCTAGTTGCTACCCAGTTGAAATTGTCATGAGATGATAAAGGCAATCTAGTTATTATCATAGCATATAAGAAAATTATTAGAAGTCTATTGTACCTAACAGTGACAAGGCCTGATATTTTATTTTTCACATGCCATGCAGTGAAGTATCAAAGCAATACCAAGGAGAGCCACATGATTTCATTAAAAATAATTCTTCAGTATATCAAGGGAGCTTTGGATTTTAGCCTAATGTATGATGAAAAATCTCATCCAGAGTTATTGGGATATATAGATGAGGATTGGGATGGTTCAAGATATGATAAGAAATAAACATTAGAAGGTGAATTTTATCTTGCAGGGTTGTGTATTTCTTGGTTAAGCAAGAAAAAATATTTCATTTCATTGAGCACTATAGAAGTTGAATACATTGTGGCCACTCAATCTTTCACAAAGATATTGTAGATGAAGTAACAACTTGATGATATGTGAATTAAAGTGAAATATACAATTGGAATACATTGTAATAATTCAAGTGCTATAAATTTGAGCAAAAATCCATTCCATCACTCAGGGACAAATAACATTGAAATAAAATATCATTTTATCAAGGAGAAGTTAGAGTAAGGGCTTGTGAATTTAGAGTATGTTCCAACAGAACAACAAGTTACAGATATTCTTATAAAGGCCTTACCCAAATAAGCATTTGAAAGGCATCAATTGGCTCTATGAGTCCAGTCAACTTCAAGCACTTGAAAAGTTTTGTATGTGGGTCCCCCTCTCCTCGAGGTATGATGTTTCATTACTTAATGAGCTAATATGTGATCTTTACCCTATTGTAGACAACCTTGAAGTTCCCTTTAGGTTCATTGAAAAGGGGGATAAAGTGAGACCTCCATGGGGAGAAAAGACACAGGGAGAAGCTTTTAATTGGAGAAACAAGATAGGGGAGTTGAAGCTGAGCGGGAGGTATGTTTGGAAGAGCTATAAGATAGGGGGAGCATTAAATCTCACGATGCTAGAAGTGATCGATCAAAGATTATATATCATGATAGCTGAGGTTCATGATGAAAGCAGTGCATTGGTATCAATATGTTATTAGCAATTGGTGATTAGCAATGAAGTGGTTCATTGATGAACTTTTCATTATACTATTATTTCTCACACTGATCATGGATCATGTGGGCTTTGATTATGTGTTGAGTAAATCCTTGATCTCTATCTTAACTGCGTGAAGCAAATGGTGGTTGAAGTTGGTAGAATTTTTAATGAGGTATCAAAGTGTGAAGGAATTATTATGAGAAAAGTTGTCAACACCCAAAGGGGGAGATTGTTGGGAAAAAATACCTCAAAGTGAACCCTCAGTATTTTTTGGGTATGGTTGTGTTTGTTGACAAAGGGAGATGATCACAAGTAGTTATGATAAGTTTTTCCTGAAGACAGGTTTTTACAGTGGCATAGTTTCCTAGTGTTTTTCAAACTATTGGGCCTCAAAATTGAAAGATTAATGTTGGTAAATGAAGGATTTATTCATTGGAGTGAATTGTATGAAGAATGTTGAAGAAAATCAGTAATGGGTGAGAACCACATACCATGATACATGGGTCATGTACAATGTTCCGAGAAAGTTACGCAGAGCGGTAGATACGATTTTCAAAACCAAAAAACGGTTCGCTGTTGAGTGGCAGAGAGGTACACAGATGGCTTGGGATCGACAGAGGAGGTATACTGTGTAGGAGAAAAGGCGGTATGCAGAGCGTGTAGGAAAACGATTCACATATGGCTTGCAGTTCGTGGCAGCCGAAGGATTGGTATGTAGTGAAGGCTAGATTGAATATTTGGTAAATCATGATTTATCATATTAATCAGATATATTTGCCTATATAAGAATCGCTAATCCCACCAATTACTATAGAGATTGAATAATATTAGAACATATTTTTGATTCGGTTTTTTGGAAATGTCTAAAGGTGGTTCGCGAGGAATAATCTCGCGAAGGTTAGAGTGGTTCACGTTGAAGAATTTCCACCAAAGGATTTAAGCGGAAAGATGTGTTCGCTTAAGACTTGGTATGCAGAGGAGGAATCTTCGGTATATGAGAGAGTGAATTCCGAAAGTGGTACATGGAGGGAGTGCTTCGATACGTGGAAGCGAAGGTAATCTGTGAATAGTGAACAGTTCATGGATAGAGGGTGATTTTTAGTGGAAGTTTTCAGAATCAGTACGCGGTAGCAGTACGCGATCCCGAAGGCGGAGGTAGACCTTGGATAAAGCGTGGTTTTCATCAATGGAGGAATTATACATAGGAGGTGTTCCGCATACCAAACCTTATACTTAGTACACGGTAGAGGAAGGTAGTTTGTGATTTGCACAAGGAATCTTATCATCGCTTCAAATCAGTTCGCGAAAGTATTTTCCGGAACCTATCAGTACCTGAGTAGGTGGAATTCATCTATGGGTGAAAACAGAACTTCATCAGAGCATCAACCTATAGTTAAGGATGCAAGAATTCATGCCAATGAAGGGATCTACATGTTAATAAACTATGTTTGAACTATAAGTCGATAAACTGTGAGTGGATTCCTTTCCAACATTAGTGAGTGAGGGAATAGGAAGACAGTGACCCTTTCCACCAGCAATGAGCTAGAAAAAGAGGTATAAGGAGTGACCCTTGGGAATTCAGTGAGCAGACCCTAAACCTTTTAAAGGTAGTAATCTTGGTTATAGACGATCTAGCATGAACATTGTACTTATCATTGGTCGTGAGGCATAGTGAATTTGGAACATCAGTACATTTTCATTGTATGCTCCTTGGACATAACCCAGTAAGGGGTTACCAAGTAAATATAATTGTGTATTATACGTGATTTTATATCTATCTGTATATTTCTACGGTATGAAGAGAGAATTGAGTTTTTTCTAACAACGAAACAAGATCCAAAAGGGAGAAAGTTTAAATCTAACATACCCTGATTCACTTCCCCTCTCTGGGTATTTGACCTAGTGTACCTAACAATAGATAATAATGATTAAAAATGAATTACATCACTTCTTAGAGATAGTAGACCATATTTATACATGAGTGATGTTTCCACTTTTTGATAGAAGAAATGAAAATAAGGTAAATAATAATTACACATTATATAAAAATAACTATATCATAAAAATCATATATATTCTTTAAATATATCCTTATAAATATACATGTAAAGAGGAAATTAAAAAATAATGTTGCTTTATGGAGGTGGTAGTATGCATGTATGAAAGAGCGACGTTATCAATTTCCAATGGATTGGATGGAGATAGAAAATGGATATAAGATTTACCTAAAATGATCTCATTATGTTAAATTTAATTATTAAATCATGGTAAAATGGTAATTGAACATTTTTATGAGTTTAATAACAAATAAACATAATAATGATCAGTAAAAACATATTCCCATTCTTTGGGTATCCTCCTTTGAAAAGAACCTAAGGCTTCTTTGATGGGTATTTTAGGGAAAAAACCCTCAAGGTCATGGATAAGTATTTTTAAAGAGTACTTGGAGAAATATAGGTAGATATAAATGGATAAATTTTGGTTGATATTATAGGATAAGAGCTTATCTTTTATAAGTTATTGGAGTTTAACTCTTTTAAATTCTTAAAACATTAATATATAATAGATTCATATTAATGTGAAAGTGGAACCAAAGAAACCAAAAATTGAATATAATATAAGGGTGGATTGAAACTCACTTTACTTATAGGATTTAGATACGCTTTGAAGTTACTTTAATCCTTATATCATTAGTTTATCCCCTCACTACCCCTTTTAACATTCGCCATAGTAATGAATTTTTACCTTAGTTACTATTCATAATGAAAAAAAAAAGAAATTGAACACATTACCAAATTTTAAAAATTTGATTCCAAGTATAGAATTTTTTTATTATATTCAATTTTAATAAGTTATAGAAATTAATTTTAATATATGTACATAAGATGCAAGGAAAAAAAATTGAATAATGCATTTTAAATCGTAAAATTGAATTTATTCATATTCCCTTCCTTATAAAAACCATTGTATTATTATAAATATATTTTATTTAATATATTATCTAAGAATTTAAAAAAATCATGAATATTTATTAATTAAATTTATTAAGATAAAAACATATTGCACGCATAAAACATTTTTTTTCCAAAAAAACAAATCTTATTTACTTTAAATTTATATTATTTTTATTTATGAAATATTGATCACAAATTATTTAGTTTTATACATCTATATACAATATATTTTCATAATTTAGATAGTTATATTCATAAAAACAAATCTAATTGCTATGTGATAACATTAATATCAAAAAATATTATCATTTTATATTAATTTTCTTCACAAATATCCTAAAATTTTACCAAAACCTATAATTTACCACTTCATTCGGCCAATAAACCCAATTGTTTTGAGAAATCTTCTCTTGAATAGGTCAATGAATTAGCTCCCACATTCTAGACACATAGTGGTAATCATGTTCATCCCTCCTAAATAACTTCCAACATTTCAAATTCCATAAACTCCTTGGATCCTATAATAATTCAGCTTCACCATCATCCTTTTGAAGTAGAAAATGAAAATTATTCCCATACATTTACACATGGTGACTTTCCCTAGTAAATATTAACAAATTTATATGGGATTGATCTCCTTCAGGTACTCTAACATCTATAGTGTGAACCTTTAGGGATAAAATTTCATATCCCTTGAACTATCTAATACTTCATTCATGGGAAACACCATCACAATTTGATCCCCTTCTAGTAAAAAAACAACATGATATCATGTTTCCTAGAAAATCATACTTATAGAATTTTATTGATGATATATATCTTCTTATTGACCGTCCAGGTGAACCCCAACTTCTAATGAAACTAATTTTGAATAAAAATTCCGCTCTAATTTTCTATGATTCTATATGATCCCCTCGTTTAATATCACACATTTAATTTTAATTACTTTTTAGAGTCACTATCCTAGAGTCAAAATCCAAATTATTCATCTCTGTGGCCAATAGAGTGACATTCCCAAGAATTGTCCTCTATATTATCTCATTCCTTGAAATCAACATGGGAATAGGTGCATTTACTTTATTAATATAATATCCATCCAGTCATATTATTTATTTTTCATCACTTATAGATTGGATCCAATCCTTTATCTACATTATCCAAAACCTAATTTTTTCATCAATCTTCTCCAAACATGCTTTAATTTTTCCTAATTCCATCACACAAATAACTGTGAACTCCCACTACTTTTGGTCAATGTAAAGAACATTTTATAGAACTACATAATGATATTTTCATAAAGAAAAGGTTTAGATAATTTCTACTGAACATATCTCTAAAAACCATTATCAGGGCATGATCCTTTATAATCACACTAACCACACGATTGATACAATTTCTTGGGCTTATTACCACTTTTTATTAAGATTCTTGAAATATATCTACTAGAAAATAGTGTATGGAATAAAAATATCTATAATGAACCCCACATGAAAATCCTAACACATGAAAGGTAAGAGAACCCATGTCACCACACCAAAGCATAAAACCACCATAAGAATAAGACAATAACTATGAGAAATAAATCGAAGGAAAACATGAAAGGTAAAGAAGGGTAATGTTTCTCAATTTTTCAACATAATCCATATTGTAATAATTATTAACTTTTATTCAAATAATGAGGAGGATGATTAAAATAATAAATTCATCACATTGTTGGGATCACTAGTTATCCACCCTACATTTATAGTAGATTCCTACTTGTGATTCCAATCTCCACCATCCTCTTATCTCAATGGGATGATGTCAAAATCCTACGATATAGGTGGATTAACCCTTCGTTTAATCAAAACAATCCACTGTATCAAATTTTCAAGATGGTTTTCTATTCAACCTCTCATGAAACTCACATGATGTACCTCTTGATCCGTCTTTCGGGGATTGAACTTCTGATAGACCGACTTCCTCCATCCCAACCATGGTCTTTCGGAGTACTGACAACCAGTTTGTGCCACCCCATCTCCATAAAGTCATCAGAAATAAGGACACTTCCGTTTCTATTTCCAATGATATATCATTTCATCATTTATAAAAAATGAAACTCAAACCTAAACAACATAAAAAAATTCCAAGTGATGTTGTGTTTAGTTAAGGGTGATATATTTAATTATTTATAGGAAATATTGGATGATTGATTTTAGAATGAGAAGAATTAGAAACTATATTCAAATTATCTGAAAAGTTATTATCTTTTCAAGTTATATCCATAGTCTCCATGCCAAATTAATGAATCATTAAAATCCATATTATTATCCTTGTTTTTTAATAACTGTTTTTAGATATGAACATTCAATATGAATGGTATGTGAAGATGACTAGTATGGAACAAAAAATATTGCCCCTAAATTTTTTTATTTCAAAAAATACAATAAAAATTTATTTTTCATAACTGTGTTGTGTATTTGAATTTTATCCCATATTTTTGAATTATAATATATAACACATGGAATTATTCATTTTAATTGCAAAAGAAAATATTAATCTATAATAATTTTTTGAGAATAATTTTCATATCATTATGTTTTCATTATTTTTATTTAATTATTTAATTTCCTTGAAAAATATGTGTTTTATGAATCTCATAATGATTTGGTTTATATTTTTGATTATATAATATTTTTTTAATTTTATTTCAATTTATGGTTAATTAATTGTTTATTGAAATTAATAATATTTTTTGAACATTATTATAATATTTGAATATTTTGTTGTGAATATTTTATTATTTAAAGAGTTTTGGGATGACTACAATAAGTGTCATAATTTCATGAAACTAATAAAAAAATTTATAAAATTGATAAATCACACATTTTTAAAACCATATTCATGATTGACAATATATAAGAATCATGGTCAAATATAAAATATATGAAGATACCATGGTAGATATGTTGTAAGTGACTTTGAAATCCATTAAAACAAATAGTGAAATCTAGTTTAATTTTAATGGAATGTATAGAATGGTCATGTCTTATACGTGACTTAATTTAAAAGTTTTGTTTCATTTAATTTCAATTATTTATTTATTTTTGGGGGTTTACCTTGTATTATTGGAGAAAGGGGTGGTTTCATCATGATTTGGGCCAAACTGTGAGCCCATTTCCAGAGTTAAAAACAAATTTTTTTATTTTATAATGCCTTAATTTTTTAAAACATTTTCACCATTTCCGCTTCCCACATTTCCACCAATAACATATTAAAACCACCATATCCATTTGGAACCCTTAGGAACTCATTATCATAGTGGAGTTGGGTGACTTTTCATACTTTGAGCCAACTTGTGAGATCATTTATTATTAAACAATTATCATTTATTTCATATTTAATTCATGTTTTAATTTTTTTTATTCCACTTCACACTCGATCCAAAGAACCCTATGCACACCCCCATGTTCCATTTTTCCTTTTTGGAGCTCATATTCTTCCTAGATTAGGGTGAAACCTATCAAGGTGTATCAAATCATCAAGATTTGAGAAGATAATTTGATTATTTCTTAATCATTAATCTTTTAGTATTTTCCCCCCATTTCTATCCCCAATTTACCTAATCATCTTCATTTGATAGTCCCTATAAGTTTTGGATTTTTTTAGATTAAACTATTGGGTTATTTGGGGATATTTCATTAAGATATCTCAATTAAGTGATTTTTCTTCATTCCTCCCCCCATTTGCTTAGGGTTTCTTCCTTTTTTATTGAAGTTCCTAATATATAGCTAGTTGGTCTTTGTCGCTAGGGTATCATGTGCTTAAAGGGCCACATAGTGGTGCCTTTTTTGGTATGGAAGGTGGTGATGCGGGATAGCCACTAGTCTTTGTGGGTTGTCGATCTTGGTGCCACCAAGATGTTTTATGATGTGCATCGGTAATTCTGGTGTCCAAGTTTGAGATGAGACATATATGACTTTGTGTCGAGATGCAATACATGGCAGTAGGTGAAAGAAGAGCATCAAAGGCCCTCTGGTTTTTTCTAGCCTCTACTCATTCCTACCGAGAAGTGGGATGAGGTCGCCATGGATTTTATTGTTGGCCTACCTCATACACCCCATGGTAAGAATTCCATATGGGTAGTTATTCATCGTCTGACCAAATCATCCCACTTTATTCTGATCAAGGATATAAATAATGTGGATGATTTAGGCCAATTGTATCCTTAGGAGGTGGTAAGGATTCATGGTGTTCCATCTGTAGTTGTCTCAGATAGAGACCCTTGTTTTACTTCTTGGTTTTGGGAATGCCTTCAAAGGCCTTGGGGCCTCAAATTAAAATGAGCACATCCTACCATCCTCAAACGGATGGTCAGATGGAGCAAAAGAATCATATTTTGCAGGAAATTCACCATGCATGTGTTTTGGACTTTGGAGGTTCCAATGATATCCATATTGGGATTAGTTGAGTTCACTTATAATAACAGTTATCAATCCTCTATCTAGATGTCCTATTTGGAGGAGCTCTATGGTCGACCTTGTAGATCCCCCCTGTGTTGGGATGAGGTAGCTGAGACCTCACTTTTGTGGTCGAGTCTTTTGTAGGAGACTTCTAAGAAGATAACATTAATTAGGATGAATTTTTTGATATCTCAAAGTCTCCAGAAATCATATTCTAATAAGAGGCATCGAGACCTAGAGTTTTTAGTGGGTGATCGGGTGTTTTTGAAAGTGGCCCCTCATCTGGTTCATCAACGTTTGGGAAGGAAAAGTAGGATAACACTGAGTAATGTTGAGAATTTTGATTTTACTGAGAGGATTGAAAAGGTGTAATACATGTTATCTTTTACTAATTAGTCGACATCTATCCAATACATCTTCCATGTCTCACAACTGAAGAAGTATAACCCCGATCCGTCCCATGTTCTGAATTGGGAGGAGTTATATGTAGAGGTAGATCTATCTGTGGTTGAGTTACCATTGCATATTTTGGACTCCAAAGAACAAGTGCTTTGAGGGAATACTTTTCTGCTAGTTTGAGTCCTCTGAAGACATGGGATTGATGAGCATGTGACATGGGAGTGAAAGTGTCGTGTCGAAGAGTAGTTTCCATTTCTCTTATCAGATCAGGCTTCAAGCTAACTTTCTATGGGCGGAAAATTATTATAGTGAAAACAATTATCAATTTCATGATTTCATTTAAAGTTATTTTTCATTTAATTTCTATTATTTGTTTTTTTGGGTTTCCCATGTATTTTTTGGAAAAAGGGGTGGTTTCATCATGATTTGGGACAAACCGTGAACCCATATCCAGATTTAAAAACATATTTTTTTTCTTTTATAACTCCTATAGTTTTTTATATTTTTCATTCATTCTAATTTGAACTTGGCTTCCCCTTAATTATTAATACCACCATATCTTTTTGGACCCCTTAGAAACTCATTATCATGGTGTATTTGGGTGATTTATTCGGGATTTGGGTCAACCCATTAGCCCATTTCTTATTTTTAAAAATTAATTCATTTCATTCATATCTCATTCATTGTTTAATAATTTTCTATGATTCCATCTCTCACTCAACCCCAAGAACCTTAGGCACACCCCCTGTGTTCTATTTTGACTCTTTGGAGATCATATTCATTGCGGATTAGAGAGAAATATCTCAAGGTTTCTCAAATCGTCCATATTTGAGAAGGTAATTTGATTCCTTCATAAATCATTCATTTTTTTTACTTTTCCCCCATTTCAGTCCCCACATGAACTAGTCATCCATATTCAATCCTCCTTGTCAGTATTGGCTGCTTACATTTTCAACTATTGGGGTATTTGGGGTGATTTCTTCAAGATCTCTCAAGTGGGTTTTCTTACATCCTCCTAGCATTTTCTTAGGGTTTCTTCATTTTTTCTTCAATTTCCTAATGAATCGAATGTAAGGATTATAACCTAGGGGTTTATCTTGGGTTTCTTGGTCTAATATTATGTTTTTAGGTTTGATGTAACTCCCTTGTGGTTTGGTAGTGGTGTGGTTGAAATTGCGCACAAGGATTTATTGTTTTTTGACACACTTGGTAGGTGATTACATGTGTAAGCACAACTAGATGAGTTTCCTGGCTTGATCCCTATTTTTAGATTACTCCTCCTCCATTGTGCTTGCAATGAAAATTATTTTTGGTGGAATTTGTCAAGAAATTGATTTTTAATGGCCATTTTTGTGTGAAATTGGGTGTTTTACATGTTCATTCCATGTTGTACCATTTGGGGCTATTTTATAATTCATCTAATGGTTTTATAAAATGTTTTTCTAGTACAAATTCTGATTTTGGGTAAAATTTTGGTGCATTTTGTTTTCAAAGAGGGATTTTATATGGATTTTATGTGTAAAGTTTGGTTATATTCCATAAAAATGTTTTATACCAATTATACATTGTTTATTGAGTTATATAAATTTTTAAAAGAATGCGTAGCTACTATTTTGAGTGTTTATAGCCATAAATTTTGTTTTAATATGATAATGGAATTTGGTAACATGTGGAAATTGTTTGACCTCAAAGGGGGAAACCAGGGTATCTAGGTGGGCGGATGTGTACTAGTATGCTAGTGATGTGGAGTAATTTTTCCCCATTTCACTTAGATATTTTGACATTGAAAACACTAAAAAACTATAATGATGATGAATGGGGATCACTTGGTTATGGTAATGTTCTATAGTAGTGTCTTGTGCATGAGAAAAGATGTGGTTATGGTTACTTTACACCGAGATACGTGGTACATGGGGCCCAAAAACTAAATAGTACCTTGGGGTGTTCCTATGATTAGTAACCATTGACTATTTGGTATTAATCATTGGATTATGTTGTGTTTGGTGGAAAAATTAAAAATCATTCATGTTTTATTTAAATTTGTTCACTCCTTGAAATTTTCCTTTGAAAACTGTTTACTTTTAAAAGTTTTTTTCTTTAGAAATTATTTGCCACATTTCTTATTTTTTAAAACCTAAATGATTTTAATTTTTTATTTCATGCTATATGGAATATTATGGGTGATATACTATTGGTATTAAGATAACTCCTTACTTAAACCCCTTGGGTGTATGTAGACTCGATCATGTTCGACACGGGTAAAGGCAATGCCTTGGGTGGTGGCGGTTTGTGTTGTTAGTTTCCTTCCATGGTTCGGTGTTGTGGAGATGGCCCGTGGGTGATGACCGTAGTCTGGTAAAGTTGCTTGGGATGTTTTTCTAATAATTTTATGCATATTTGGACCTCTTGTTTCATGTTTAGTCTCATGTATTTAGTTCTAAATTTTATTTAAGGATTTTTTGGCATGAATTTTCGGATTTGATTTATTCGTTTTTTATTGTTTTATGTATCCATGCTTCGGTAAATCCTTCCAAAACCAATATTTATGATACATAGACACTTGTTACAGCCTATGGGGATAGGAAAAACCCTTTTGGCCTTTCTATGGGCTAGGTTTTTTGATGGTTTAGATAGTGACCAGATTCAGTTCTTGACAGGTCACTTATTAGCCACAAAAAACAATGGGGGTGAATCAAGGTTTACAAAAAATAAAATGGCCATTCACAATGGTAATGTTTTATAGTTTACCAAAACACACTTTATATCACACAAAATAATTGTAAAAGTGACACATATCAAAATATAAATTTAATAAATTTTACTTGGTTCACCCGAACTGGGCAACATCCATGGATCATACACAAAACAATATGCTAGCATACCAAAATCCACAAAGCACTATCATAATTAATAAAATTAAGAGTAGAAACACTTTATCACAAGGTTTATAACCCTTGTAATGATATGATAACTGAATGATATTCTAGCTGAAAATAAGATACTTCTTCTCTATGTGAAAACATTAATCATTTTTAAACTGATAATGAGTATTTATGAAAATATAAGTGTATCAATATCCGCCTCCCTCATTAACATGATGAACTCTTGGAATTTTCTATGCATTTAACTGAAAATAGTATATCTAATTCCATATATTTTTTATTCTCATATAGTTGTGGTGTTCTCTCAATCATTTACTCTACAACTATTATTGATCTTCTTCTACCTTTATATGAGATGATATATCTCTAGATCCAAGAGAATCTTCATGTTTCCCTAGATTATGATATCTAATTATTATACAGTTTCATTTGAAAATTCATCCATATAGTTTCTCCCAATACAAGTGAAAAAATTCCAATTTAGATTACTAATCAATCTCTCAAAATATATGAAATTTAAAATTGAAAAAAAATTATTTTGACATCATCATGGAATTACACCACACGTCATTGAATAATTTCCTAAACCTTTTAAAGTCACAGTGCCAACTATATCCAACTCCAAAAATTGTAGGGTAATCTCTGTTTAGAATTATGACCATACCTAGTATTCCCTAACACAATAACTATTCCATTGTTAAATATCCTTAAAATTGTGAAACACCCAATTTTTTTGGCCTACCTTATTGTGGAACAAACCTTATATATAGAGACCTTGGACCCTCTCTCCTAGATCCATGGATGAAAACACAAAATACAAAACACTAGATTTGATAAAAAAAATATATGATTATAATATCTTTCCCACATTTACAACCCAAGTACTTTTTAGTTTTGTGTTTTATTGAATTAGTGAAAATTATTAAATAATAAATCTCACGTTTTCTCACCAAATAAACATTTTCCAACTATATATGAAGTTAATTAATCCAAAATTAGTCTTCAAAATCAACCATAAACTCCCCAAAAAAATTATCTTCTAGTCTTAGAATAGCTAACACTTTATATTAAAACCTAGGGGAATGGAAACATAAGAAATGGGTGTTCCCAAACACTCACTAAGGGTAAACATAATAATAAATTTTTTAAAATGTTGGGGCTGAAGCCTCATTCATTATTAAATCAAATAAAATATCTCTTTAACAGGGTAGAAGGGAACCCATTACATAGCCCAAAGGCCCAGTGGGCATTTACTCCATCACAAGGCCTTTATGCCCAATTTTTTGGCCCAAGGCCCATTCTGTGAATAATACTGCTACAACACCTACACTGCTACAATACCACACAGTACCTGCCACCACTACGGTGCTCTGCCTATGCTATAGTACCTGTCACTGCTACAGTGTCACCGCTACTACATTACGCTACAGTACTGCTACATTAACCTGCACCCAATGGGTTTTGAAACCCCATTTTTCATGTAGGGTTACAGGGTGCTTACCACTAAGCCAAACCCCAACTACAGTAAACATACTAATAAATCCTAACATTCAAGATGTTATAAAAAACATGATATCATAATTAGGATGGTCATAAGCATGTAATCATGGAATAAATAGTTGGTATTATCCAAAAATGGATTAAATAATGATCCTAAGATCCTCACATCATAGGAAGGTAGAGATAATGCAAACATAAATCATAGGAATAAGTCCCAGATCCCTATAACTTTAATATAATATAGATTGACCACACCATAGTTGGCTAGTGTCATGACCCACACATCATGATATCTCATGAGATGGAAAAATTACCCATTTAATTAGAGGTAAATATATTTTAGGGTCCACCCATCACATAATGAACATCATAAATATGTGTTCCATATTTGTTTAATCTTCATATCATAGAAACCCAAAAAATAAAATTGTTTTTATATAATATTCATGTGGTTGCCTAATTAATCATTCATGATTTAATTAATAAACATGACATTATAAACACCTAAAAGTATATGGGTATCCAATGACTTTAAGCATCATTTGAGGAAAATAACTCTAAAAAATATGGTTATTCAAATGTTATTTACACCATATACTAAATATATATACGGGTTAGAAAATAATTTCCCTAATCAATTGATGTGTTGGTAATCTAGTAAAACACCCATAAATCATGTAATGGAATGTATGAAAATAACTGAGGAAAATAAGGAAGATAAATATCCATTGGAAAGTATATGAGTTATTATTTTCAATAATTATCTTTTATTTTAGGAAGAATTTAATCAAATTGTGTGATATTAATGAATATAAGTAAAATACCCATAAAAAATATAGCATTTTAAAATATAACTGCAAGAAATATAGAATTGGAATATCAAGATCTAGAATATATTTCATTACTCACTTGAGTTAAGAAATTAATGCCAAAATGAGTAAAATTTTTATAAAAACCTTTTAAAGATTAAGGGATTTAAAATGAACTTTAAATAACATGAATAAAATAAATTTCATGATAACATATAAATTAGTAAACATATATTCCATATAAAAGTATATTTATGCATAATTAAAAATGTGTCTCAGTGAAAGGAGTTTGAGACAAATATCCCTTATATTTTTCCCCACATAATAAATAACACGCTAAATTCATATAAAACAACGAAAAATATATTAAAAATATATATAATTAAAATTTTCATTACTTAAAACCATTTATATAATTCATTTATAATCATTAAATATGGATATAGTGGTTTATTATAGATTTGTTTTATCATCAGGTGTTAGAACTTTAAATTATCTTGCACATAATTTTTAATGTTAGTGTTGAAACCTGATCTTTGATAAAACTTTCACCATTCCTATATTACTTATGGTATTTAATATATATATCCCATGTTTATTTACAATATTTCATTTTTATAACATGGTTTTTTTAATTACGAATCTCAAAGATGTATATAGATACAAACTTGTTTTGGTTGTTTTTAATGAAAAGAGAAGATATATTATTGAAATGTCAATATATTAATCTTATGGCTCCAAAAAAAATAAAACATATTCAATAAATTATTATTATATTCCAATAACATTATATAACAGTCCCCAATCATTCACTGTATTAATATTACAACATCACTCAAGTAGGAGGTAAACAGACCAAAATAATAGTATATCATAAGTATCAAAATGATTAAGATAGTAATATTACATAATTTGAGTATAACATTTAAATAATTTTATAAATTTAATATTTATCATATATCTCAATAAAATCCATTATATGAACCATTAATTATAAGTGTCGATGACATATGATATTCATTATTCATGCGAGTGGTATTCTTATGTACGGATGATTAATAAACCCATTTCACAATGAATGTATAGAGCAATTATATATGAAATCATACCACTTATGAATTATAATAATGTTATAAAATCATATTAGTTTAATAATTACTCTTGTAAGTCCATCAATGTTAGATGGTTACGAGAAATATGACCTTTCATTCTTGGTGGCAGTAATCCACATATACACATGATTAACGATCTCATTCCTTTAAGAATGGAATGAATGAATGTAAATTAAAATGATTATAATTTAATAATTTTATATATGAAATTGGAAACATAATTCATTATCAAAACCATCCTTCATACCATCCATAATATGTGATTATTAAAAACAAAGTTCATCATGTCATGAAGGTGGTAGTCAAGACATACACAAGATCGATATGTTTTTTTTTTCTTAGAGGATTATTTGGAATTAATGAATAATTGATTTTATATTAGTACAATGAAAATTTATTATATATATATAATTTAATTAATTATATTAAAAAAATTAGTGAAGTCTAGTTAGAGTAATGTGCAAGAGAAATACTAAGAGGAGAGTAATACTCTCATCAAGAACATTGATTTTCCTTGGAATTGTCCTTGTAAATAAAGTGATTACATTAATTAAGGGAGTCCAAAGGATATGTTTAGTGATATGGGGTTATATGATGAAAAACAGGTATAGCTTAAATAAGTAATTT
Source organism: Viscum album (assembly GCA_963277665.1). NCBI lineage: Eukaryota > Viridiplantae > Streptophyta > Magnoliopsida > Santalales > Viscaceae > Viscum > Viscum album. Next base: position 650,757,397 of record OY728150.1, read on the forward strand.
GATGGAATCTGTGTTTAAATAAGAGGTGTAAGTGGTCCCTTTTATAAGTTAATGAAATAGAAATTTCCAAGTAAAATAATGTTAAGTAAGGGGAAATAATGGAATTTAATGAAGGTTATGTGATTTAGGAGAGGTAAGGTTTGTAATACATGTTTTTAAGAATTGAAAACCTAAAAATGACTTATATAATGTCTATAGGTTGGTTAAACTTAGGAAGATTGGTGCCACTTTAGATTACTCTCTTAAAATATAATTAGTCTTGATTAAATATTAAATATTTTAGTGACCCATGCTTAACATACATGGATATTTTATCATTTCAGGTGAATATTCTATAAATTACAAAAAATACACACCCAACGACCATTTTAGTCTAGTGTATTTGGAAAATTAGAAACAAAATCTTTTATCCTAGTGAAAGGTCTTCAATGTATCCCATAATGATCTCCACTTTTAGTAATCTTACATAAAACCTTTCTTCATAACCTTGGAAAAAGATAAATAGGAAATGGGTGAGATAAAATTATTATTATGTTTAAATAATGGAGTTATGTAAGCATAATTATAAGTATAAGAGTTTGAGAACATGAGCGTGAAAATAGAAGAACATACCCTATATATAAAAGATCATATACATGAATCATGGAATAAAAAATGGTATTTCATAAGACATGAATCATAAGTAAAAAAACATAATCCATTAAAGAATAACATTATAATAAAACATGGTATTGTGGAAGAAACGTAATAATATAATAATATTTCCACAGTAGCCAAGGCATTGTTTCCAAGATTAGACTGGTAGTATGAGTTCACTGCCTATACCATCTTGGTAGTTATAGTTCACTCCCATGGCCATCTTAGTAGCATGATATCACTCCTTATACCATCTTGGTGGTGATGGTTAAATATCATGGACATCTTAGTATCACAATTTCACTCCTCATACCGTCTTGATAGTCATGATACACTCCAATGGCCATCTCAGTAGTCAAGTATTATTTCCAAGACCATGTCATGAGATATGAATAATTTCCCAATGCATCGTAGGGACATATAGGTCCCACCCATATAATAGTGAAATCTTACATACATGTTCTACCAAATCATATCTTAACCCATTAAATTAAACGGGTATCATAAATATGTAAACATATCATAACCATTGGAAAATATATGGGTTTTTATTCATTTCATCAAAATCATAACTCATTAAATAGAAACATATTTCATAACATATAACCCATGAAATAGAAATGGATATAATAAACATATAATCCATGAAAGAGAAAAAAACATAAAAATAAAACCCATGAAAGAAAAATAGATTTCATAAACATAAAAACCATGAATGAGAAACTGGTTTAATGAATACCATGACATTAAAAATAACCCATTCATATAAATAATATGAATGGAACCTTTAGGTCATTTATTATAAGGTAATGGGTAACATAAACATATGTCATCTTATATGGAAAATAATTTTGAAATATCATTAAAAAACATTTATTGAGAAAAATATTCTTTCTTATATGAAAAATTATTTTTAATAAATAAAATCATTTGATAATAATTTTCAAAACAAATAACCTTAAAACTTATTAATAAGACTTGAAATTAGTTGAAAACATTTTTCTTGGAAAACATAGAAAATAAGATTCAAAAAAATTTAAATACTTTTTTCGTTAAGAAAACATTGAAAAATAATCAAGAAATCATAAAAATATTTTGAAATCCATTTCCTTGAAAATTTATAAAAGAAGCTTGAAAACCTTTTGAAAACTTTTTTTCCTAAAAAATTATAAAATATGGTTGAAAACGTTTGGAAAACCATTTTACTTGAAAATAACTTTTAAAAAAAATTCTAAAAAATAACATATAAACATGAAAATAAATATTCAAATGTTTGATGGGGGATTAATCAACACATGTCTTACAAGATAAAGAGAACATTCCTTTTGCACAGTAAAAAACATAAAAAATTTCCTTGTTCTGAAAGAGACAAGAATATTCCTTTGAAAACATTTTTAAAATAAAAAAGTGTAAATTTTATTTTAATTATCATAGGATATTACTATAATATTATTGGAATCCCATTTTTAGAAATCATGGTTTTGAAAGAACGTAGATTTTATACTGAAGAGAGGGTAATGCCAAGATTTCCTAAAAATAATTTATTAACTATATTATTTACCAAATAGTAAAAAATGTTAACACTGCATGAATATAGCATGAATAACCATAGGAGAAGAAAATTTATTATTTTATTCATATATGGAACTTCAAAATTCATCAAAGGAAGCATAAAAGTAACTAATCTTGAAATGTGGTGAGATTGTCCCAATAAACTCTTATAACTTTGTATCTTGAGATCATAATCACCATATAGGAAAAGTAAATTAAATAAAACTTAATATATCATTAAAATAATGAGATTCATTATATAAACTATAAAATTTAAGTATATACACCTTGAAAAAGTGTTTTGGTGCATAACAAAACATGAGTCACAAAGAAGGAAAATTGAGACAACACATTTTTACCAATTTGGTATCTTATGAAACATAAATCCCTTGAAAGAAAGATCACAAAAATGAAATTTTAATAACCATAATTCTAGTTATATTATACATATAATAAAATCATGCGTAGTACTTACACACATAAAACTAATGAGTGGCGAACATAGCATTTATCTCATGAGACTAAAAAGTGGGATGAAATCCTCATACCTTGTGTCTTGACTCTCATCGTACTTGTTCAAAACAACAGTATAATAAATATAAATTTATTATAAATCTTTTACAGAACCATTTTATTATATATAATCCCATATATGGTTTTATTATGACCATATATTACCCTCTTTTATCAATCTTGTGTTAAGGATTCACTTTGGGTAATATCCTGTTTATAATTTGCATGTGTCTAAATTTGTTATATCCTCCGTATCTAATATTTATATCACTATTTTTATAATTTACAACATGATATCAATATCATGTATATAAATTATATTTGTATTATAATAATCTATATAATATATAATTATGAAAAAAATACATCGTTCATAGAGACGGTAGGTCGTACGTACGCATGAATGTTATTTCTGTTTAATTGTCGTGTTGATAGAAGGAATGTAAAAGGCATATATGTATATATATATCATTATTAAATTATATTTATTATATAATATATAATTAATAGATTCAATAAAACCATCCTTAATACAATTCATTTTGTGTATGAATGAATCATATTGCTTTGAGGGGCGGTAGTCCACACTCCATCGAACGAAATTATCATATTAACACAAAATGGAAACTAAAAAAGATATGTTTTTAAAAAATGAATAAATACTATTAAAGACATAATATATTTAATATATTTAATATATAAACTTATTGTTCATTATAATGGACACTGTGGTAGGTGGTAATGGAAAAATGAACAATCATCGTTTTGTGAGGCAGTAGTTCGTTGTACACAAAAACAGTATATTCGTTACCCATTACATGAAGGTGTGTGTAAGTATAGGTAAAAACAATTATATACCAACAGTATAGTATATTTGGGATAAATTTTTTTATATAAGAATATAATAAAGATATTTTGTGTTTGTGGGTAAGGAAAATAAAAGAAATGACTTGAGGGAAGATGTTACCTCTTAATCAGATAACTTCTTTTGGTGTGTTCCAAAAGTATATCATGGATTTCCTTATGACCAATGGAAGGATTCTAGGTGGAAGGTAGGATTTATGGGAATTGTATTGGTTAGGTATTGTCCAGGATTAATAGGTTTTATAGGGGTGAAGAAGAGGGAGATTTGGTGGTCTTATATAGATAAGGAAAAGGACTCACTTGAAATTTTTTTAAAACAATTTAGGTATACACATGTCCTTACCTAAAAAAAGTCATAAAAAACAAAAATAAGTCACATATGGAAGGGTTTTGTGGGAAATATAGATATAAAATGGGCACTGTACTATTTTCTAGGTCATTTGGGCCCATAAATTTAATGTTTAGTCCCTAATAAAGCATAATTTGACCTTAATAACTTTGATTAATTTTAATCACATTTTCTAATCATTTTCATCAAAAATTAATTTGATGTTATTAGAATCTAAATATTATATTTATTAAAATGGTTCATGTTGGTTTTTAAAAATTAAATTCATAGAATCGTGAAAAATAAGATTAATGCTAATCCCATAGATGGGATGAAATTATGGGGTTTTAAAGTAGAAAAACGTTCAAAGGTTTATTATGTTTTTATATTCAATTTCTAAGAGAAATTTTTTATAATTACCTAAATTTTATTAATATATGTATAATTGATATAATTTGACCTTAAAAAATTTAAATTATATTTTAACTTTAATAATTATTTAAACAAAAAGACAATTTATAACTAAAACACAACAGTTTTCACTATTCATCAAAAATGATGTTTCTCAGAAAAATATCAAAAATTCACCCTAGGATAATTTTGATGCTCTAAATTAAAAAATGATTTTTATTTTATAAAATTACATTTCTAAATGTTTCTAAAATTAGTATTATTATTTTTCACATATGGACATGGAAAGTAGTTTATTTGAGAAAATAATATCTTTTAAATATATAAAGGGTTTACTATAAATTATATATTTCATTATCAATATGTTTTATTTATGTAAACCTATTATAAAAATATTTTATAAGTTGTTTTTGATATTAATATTACAATGTTTTAATGGCTATGTTACAACAAACTCGTTTAAATAATTATAACAATAAAATGATGTTTCGTAGAAACTCGGTATTGCATGTAACATACACCAAGTTGATGTTCCATGTGAAAGGAATGTTTTACATAGTGAATTTAAAGTCATAAATGAACATTTAATTTATTATGGATAAACAACTTTGCGATCATAATAATATTTCCATTTATATTCAATTAGTTTTCATATTTATTTATAATTACTTGGTAACTTATGAATTCATATTTTATTTCATTGAATGTATATTTTAATAAATTAGCTTATATTATTTATAACCTATAATTTAACATATATTTTTTATCTTATTATATTAATTAACCATATTTTAATAATATATTATTTTTTGGCAAACATCGGTCTTAAATGTTACAAAAGTCATCGAGGAAAGTAATTGTTGTGTATAACGCAAGAAAAAAATAATGATTTAATATAAAACAACAATTTTAAGTGTTTAATGAAATGATAAATATAAAAAAGGTAAAGGTAATTAAAAAAAATCAGAAAATATGAGGTTCTAACATTTGACCCCCCTTAAAATGATTTTTTCCCTCAAAATTCGTCTCGATTATCAACAGTTTAATACTTGAATGTTTCATTTATAGAAACCCACATCGTAAATATGAATACAAGGTCTTGTTTTAAAAATGGAAATTTAGAACCATAATGGTCACCCCAAGTAACATATAACTAGGTTTCTACATATGAGAACATATGTTGGGAGTGAATATTGGACATTGAGGAATAGTGTAAATATTTATTGAGAGTGATTGAGGTCATCAATCATAAACATGTGAATGGTCAAAGAAACGTTTATGGCCTAAAATTCATAAATATGTAATGATTTAAACGGACTTCAGTTTAACAAAAATTAAGGTATTAGGATAACAAATTTAAATTTTTGATCATTATCCTATCATTGATTAACTCTTTTGTTGAACAGAATTTTCATTCTTTGTTTGTGTTTTTATTTATTTCCAATTCATCTGTTACTTAATTAAGTGGATTTCCAGAAATTAAATTTGATGCCTGAAGCACTAAAATACACTTTTAGATGATATGAAGGCCAATAAAATAATGAAAAAAGTATAACTATTTATCTATAATTATTCTTAAAAATCATTATGGTTAATACATTAATCTCTAAGCATAAAAAGTAAAACTACCATTTCATCATAAATATTTATTCATTAAAAATAATTATACATTAACTAAGACATTGTGTAAGACAATGGTAGGTGTGAAACCCTTATCATCCTTTGTTCATGGGTTCAAGATCCCTAGACTAGCTGGATGTGATTGGTTTTCACTCAACATACATGAGTTCCTTTTCTAAAACCTCATGAATATAATTTCTAAAAATAAATATGATGGAATCCTTAAAATAACGTTGATCCCTTAATAACCCTTTTTCCAAGGTTTTTAATACAAACTTAATACATAAATACCTCCTCTGAAGCTTAACTAATATTTTTCATGAATTATTAACCTTATAAACATTTTGAAAGATGTAAATCCAAATCTTTAGAAAGAAATTCATAAAATAAGATTAATACTGATCCCCCATAAATCACAAAGTACCACTTGTTTGTCACATTCCAAACATGTGAATGCCCCTATCATATATTCCCTTCAAACATGGTAATAACCTTAATTACCATAAATCCTTTTGGAAAACATGAATTCTTCCTTATTCCAAAGTATACTGGATATATTCCATAAATACAAAAATGATATAAACTTCATCAATGATAACATAACCCACCTTTTAACATGTCCTTACTTAGTTCTATGGTATTTAGTACCATCCAATTTACTTATTAATAGCATAATTATCTTATCATAAAGAACAGATTAAGGGTTACCTTCCATTTGTCAAAATATCACCTTGTCATTAAATCAATCCACCAGTCCATCAGGAACATTCAACATAAACATGTAAATAATGAGTGAAACACTTAAGTAAAACAACCCTTGTATATTTATTCATTAATATAACTTAATTTTTTAATCCAAATACATATAAACATTTGTTATTCCACATCATTCATATTACATTAACAATGATACCTCATCCCATTACAAAATACCTAGTTCCTTTTACATTTCATCTATAACATCTTCATCATCAACAATATAACCATTAGTTATAACACCTTGCTCATCCTCTTCAGAAGCTTTTATATTGTGACGTTGAGTTGCATAATGAACATTTATTCCACATTTAAAAAAATTGACCTTTAATGATGTCTTTGGGAGTCCAATATTTTTATCCATTCCATTAACGAAACTCTTCATCTTTCCCCTGTAGTCAGATACTTTGTGTCCTTTTCCTTAGTCAAAACATTTTCCTGTTCCTCTAAGACATTCACTTAGGTTATTCTTTCCAAATTCTTGACACAAAAGAAACCAAATCATCTTTCCTATGTGTTCTCCATTACATGACTTATTGTCAGTAAATCATCCATCACATTCAATATTAATATAGTTCCTTCTCTTATACGTATAATTTATCATTCGGTTTTCCCTAAAGTCATATTATCATAATATTCTATTAACATAAAATATTAAACACTAAAAACCAAAAGTTATATCTATATCTTGGAAAAAAATATCATCCTCAGCTCATGAACCCGTGATTTCCTTCTGATATCTTAAATCAACCATAACAAATATCATCTTAACCTCTAACGTTATCTAAACACTACTCTAATACCAATAATAGAACCCCATGACCTATACTCCTTGATAAATAGTTGAAAACAAAAAACATAAAATGCTGGATTGGATACACATATTTTATTACAATCACTTTTAAACATTTTTAATCCAAAGACCTCTTAGTTTAGAGCTTTATAGAATTAGGAAAAACCACCAACTAAAAAATCTCATGTCTTCTCATCAAATGTATATCTTTTCTACTATGTAAAAACATAATCAATATAAAATTATTCATCGGTGTCACCAATGAATTGTCCATACAAGATACTCATATAAGATTAATATACCTAATAATTTAATTCATAACATGTGGAAATGGAAACATAAGAAAGATGTGATATCAAACACATAATGGTGGTAAACATAATAATAAATTATAACATGAGATATGTGAATACCATAAATTATGAGTATTTAGATTCAATTAGGGTTATCCATGGTCATTTTATAATTAGGTTCTCTAATATAGTTCACTTTCAAAGAATAATATATTCAATTACTCCATAATGGTTTGTAAAGACAATGTGAATTAACATAAGAATATCCATCCAAAGTGTCTATATAGGTTTATATCTTGGTCTCGTTCAATGTTCACCATAATGATAACTGATATATTCCCAACCACCTATTTTTGGGGTTATTACCCCTAGATGAATATGGGCCAAAACATCACCCAATTTCTAGTATCTTGAAATAGATTTAATTTCTAGGAAACCCAAAAAATATCTACTTTAATAAAATTTAATGAGGTTCTCCTATACGTAGAATTATTCATACGGTTTTCACTGAAGTCATCTTATCATAATCTCTTAATAACATAAAATATTAAACACTAAAAACCAAAAGGTATATCTATATTGTTTAAACAATGATCATCCTCAACTCATGAACCCATGATTTCATTCCTATATCTTAAATAATCCTTAACCACTAAAATTATCTAAACACTACTCTGATACCAACTATAAAACCGCAAGACATACACTCCTTGATCAATAGTTAAAAATATACAACTTATAATAATAGGTTGGATAAACATATATGATTGCAATAACTTTTAAACATTTAAAATCAAACGATCTTTTAGGTTAGATTTTTATAGAATTAGGAAAAATCACTAAATAATAAATTTCAAGTCTTATCATCAAATGTATATTTTTTCCACTATGTAAGAATATAATTAATTTAAAACAATTCATCAGTTTCACCCATTAATTCTCCATACAAGATACTCATCTAGGATTAACATACCTAATAATTTCTTTCATAACTATTAGAAATGTAATCATAAGAAAGATATGATATCAAAAACACAGTGGTGGTAAACATAATAATAAATTATAACATGAGAGATTTAACACGTAACATGATATCATAATGGGTATGATCATGAGTGTGGAATTATGGAATAAAGAGATGATATCATATCAATATGGATAAAAAATTATAATAATATGACATCTTGACATTACTAGAATATAGGGACACCAACAAAATGAAATCATAATCATAATTATAGGCTCTCAACCTTATTATAATAAAATATTTGGTTAGGATAAATTCTGACACACCATATTTTTCTAGCAACAATTCCAACTCACCATGATATATGATTATACAAAAACTTTATCCAATATATTAGAGATTTATATAATAATGAGACCACCTTTCAAATAATGAAAATCATAAATATGTGTGCCACATGGTTTCAATAAATATATCATAGAAACCCAAAAAAATAATATGGGTTTTATATCATTTTAAAGTGGTTATTTAAGGAAGAATCCCTAATTTTCTTAATAAACATGACATGATAAACCCAAGGAAAATAAATTAGTATCAAATGACTTTATGAATCATAATAGGAAATACCACTCAAAAAATGTGATTATCCATAATGTTTTTACAACATATAGGAAATGGATTTGTTGTTCAGACAATAATTTCCCCAATAAATTGATGTATAGGGATTCTAGGTGAACACAATTCAATCAATTAATGGAACATAAGGAATTCACAGACAAAAATCATTGGGTGTAAATCATGCATATACAAGTGGGTGATTATTTATTACAAAAGTAATGACTGATCATCATATATATAAGAAAAAGATAATTTTACAATCCATATATATAAATAAGGTGGATGGTGTTATTTGAATAATAACCTTAAGAAAGAAAAAAACATATATGAATAACTATCTTAAAATAATTTGGAAAATTTCATTGAAAATATGAATTTAACCTATCATTTAAAAAAAATTAAAAATAAATATTTTATTAAACCATGATAATAAAAATTTTATTTTGAAAACAAGATTTCTTGGATAGGTAGTCTCTTAGAAAACAACAAAGGCAATAGAAAGATACATTCCTAGGGAAACATAAAAAAGATATTTACTTTCATAAAAAATAACCCATATAGAAATATTTAAGATATTTACTTTTTGTTTTTTTAAAATAAATTAGTTTTGGTTTACTATTAATTTTTTAAAACAATTTGGAATGAATAAATTTTGGAATATTTTAAAACAATACTATAAAATAAAACATTTTTGATAATTAATCATGTAGAAAATGTTTAATGTCCATTAAAACCATTTAGATAAACCCACATCATAAAAATAATGATAGAACCTTTAATTTATAATAGGTTTAGAGACTTATGAAGATAACTTACAACATTATAGAATACACATTCATTTGGTAAAATATGGATATGAAAGGAAAATATACATTCGAATATATAAGATATTTTCTATCAATATCATGATTTTCTTTGATGATGTATTTCAAAAAATGGGATGATATTAATCAATGGAATTAATATCCATAGTAAATAAGTAAATAAACCATATTAAACGTTAATAGTAAGAAAATTAGACTAGTAAGATCAAAATCTAAGAGAGATTTCTTGACTCGTAGAAAAAAGGACTTGAGTCGAGAAACAATTATGACATGATTAACATTTTTATTATAACCCTTGAAGGAATAAGAGCTTTAAAGTAAACATAAAATACCATGAATAGATTATATTTCATGATAACATGTCAATTGGGAAGCATATACACCATATAAAATTAAATTCGTGTATAAAGTAAAACCAGCCTCAATAATGGTAGTTCGATACAAGAATCTCTTTCCTTATTCCCCCGCTTAGTTAATGACACATTAGTTTGTTTAAAACAACTATAAATATATTAATAATAAATATTATACCCAATTAAACTCTATAAACCTTTTATATACTTAATTTATAATTATTTACTAAGAATATAGTTGTTTATTATAACTTATTTTTAGTGTCTGATGTTAACATTTTTAATTGTCCTTAACATGGTTTCTATTATCAATTTTTCTGGACCCTTTGTGAGATAGTTGTATAATAAAAAACAACCCAATCTAAAAATAATATTAATTCAAATATTTAGTTATAACTCATTTTAATCGTGTCAATGAATATTTATAAATGAATAAATTATTTCACATGGTATAATACATTTCAATAAGTCAATAATTTATAGATATTTATGTTTCAATATATTTATATGTGTATATTTACATGTACTTAAAAATTTCACTTAATCTGATATTGTTTTGTATAAGACACACACTTTGTAAGTATTTTAGAGTCCTTGATACTGATGGTTCAAAAGAGTCACCATGGCTAACTCACTGACGCTGACTCACCGATGAAGAAGTCACCAAATGAATAAGACAATGATACTGGAATCACTGATAGAATAAGGGGCATGCCGATGGACAAGTCACCAATGATCAGTCACACTGATAGTTCAAGAAACACACCAATGGATGAGTCACCGATGGGAAACACACCGTTAGTTCAAAGGAATTTCTGATGGATGATTCATCGATGGGAGACACACTGATAGTTCTAATTGAGTCTTTGATGATGACTCAATGATACCCGGATAGATCAATAGTATTAATGTTAGGGCCAACAGGGGCCTATATACCCTGAGAGGGGGGTGAATCAGGGTATGGATATTCTTTTTCAAAGTTCTTCATGCCCCATTGGATCTTGACCTCTTTGTTACAAGGGTCACTTTGTTTGCACTTGTGTGGTTACTGTGATCACTTGTCTCCTTTACCTGATGATGATGCTTTGAATGCAATGTATGGAAGTAAGCAGGCAGACACAGAGATTTTACTTGGTTCACCGCTAAGGGCTACGTCCAAGGAGCATATGCCGACAAGTTGCTGGTTCGTACCAAATTCCACTAGACTTCACTAGCTGTGGATTACAATGTTCGGGCTAGATCACTTCTATGCCCAGGCTCACTACCTATACAAAGTTTAGGGTCAGCTCACTGCTTTCCCAAGGGTCACTCCCTGTTTCTCCCTCTCTGGCTCACTGCCGGTGGAGAGGATCACCTTCTTCCTCTTCCTAAGCTCACTGCTATGTAAAGGGATTCACTCACAGTTTATAGACCTGTAGGTCTCTTCATTTTCATGAATTAATGCATCCTTTACTGTAGATAGATGCTCTGTTAAATTCCAACATTCATCCACTGATGAATATCACTTTGCCTCTGACCACTAGGCAACTACTTTTGGAAAGTACCTTCGCAAAGCACCCTACTTCGCGAAGCTCCCAATTTCACGAAGCTCAAACAAGCCTTTGCGAAGCTCCTGCCTTTCCGTGAAGTTCTCTCGCGAAGCTCTCTCGCGCAGCTCAACTCATTGCAAAGCAACTTCTCTCGCGAAGCTCACTGAGCTAGCACGGAGCACACAACTTTCGCGGAGATACAATAGCCGCCGCGAAGCTCCCCTTTCGCGAAGCACACTGCCTTCGCGAACCACCTCTGCGAACTGAGAGCAATGGATTTTCTCTGAAAATTCTCTCTACTTCGCTCGAAGGAGTTGGCATCTATTTATAGGCGATTCCACCGACCCTCGTCCCTTCCATGCGAAGTCAACGCCACGTCATCTCAAATCGCAAAGCTCCAAAGTTTTTGCCGGAATTCTGTCAAAATCGCGATGCTCCACGGCAATCTTCCGTTCGCGGAGCTTGACGTAGTCGCGAAGAATCACCGTCAACATACCTTCGTGACTTCGCCGTGAAGCTCCCTTGTGAAGCCCAACATTCCTTCGTGCCTTCGCCACGAAGCTCCCTCACAAATCCCTTCACCGCCGCGATGCGCTTCAGCCTCTGCCGTTCACGATGCTTGACGTAATCGCGAAGCATCACCGCCTCTATTCTTCTAGTCTTCGCGATTTCCAAACCATGCATCCTATCTTCACGAAATTCATGCCTTTACCATATGAAATTATTATCTTCATGGAAATCCTATTTTCGTGATGCTCACCAAACTCCAAATTTTGGACCCCAAAAATTTGGCAAACACTGGGAAACGGCACCACCTTGTACTGCTCTTTTGTACCACCTCCAGATTGTCCATTCCTTTGTCATCGTTCTTTGTCAACAAGGATTGTCAACAAATTCTCGGGAACTCGACAATTCTCCATGGAAACCTTCTTTGTCAACAAACACAATCAACCCAAAAATACTGCAATGTTACCTTGAGGGATTTTTTGTCCAACAATTAATGACTCACCAATTCCCTGAGTCATCAATACCAATGGAAATGATTCACCGAAATAGAATGTCACCAATGCTGACATATCGATTCTGATAGACTAATGCCAATGACTCACTAATACTTATGACTCACTGATAGTCATAGAAACAGTTTTTAATTTATTAATTCAAATTTATATCTAACAGTCATATTTAGAAAAATTAATGTTTCTGACATTATTTAATGTTTTCTTTAGGATATTCCGGAATTCGTACGAGGTACATGCACATGGGGAGATCATTATGCCTACTTGAACTCAAAATATAAATAAATTACAAGTTGTATCATTCGATGCATGGATAAGAGTGTAAATAATAATAAAACCAGAGAACTCTTGCAGCTCTTGAGTATACTTCAAAACCCAATAACTCAATAGGAATAATATACTGGTAGATCAAGAAGTGAAGAAAACCCTGTTGAGCTATCCTGAACATCTTTTGAACAAGAAGCTGGACTTTTCATACTCCTAGAAGATTGAACACAAATGCTACAACACTCTGTTTCGGAGTCAAATTCCAAAAGAGGACTCAATCATCAACTCCACTATATTAAAAAAAGTATAGATCTACACTAAATAACACACAAATACTTATAAACCTCTCTGTATATCCTTAGCTCTATTGTTTTCTTTTATTTACATTTCTGAGTAGTGTGTGTATATGTCTATTATACACACACGAAATCCTATGTATAATTGGAGGATACTTGATATCCTCAAACACTCACTCTATTTATCCTTTTTTATCCCACATAGAACTATGGAAGAGGTCATATGTGAACTGTTAGCTGTTTTCCCATGAATAATTGTGGTAGAGGTCAAGTGTGACTCGGAAAGCCTTATGTGTTGTTGTGAACCCCAATCCAGGGTGTTGGTGAAAACATGATTATTAATTTAAACTTATGGGTGTACGGTGATAACCATGTAGAGAGGACTAATTCTCATCTTGAGATTGAACCTCTAGTTTATATCTGCTATGTTTTTACCATTTAGTTTTTACTCTATTTTTATCACATATTTCATAAAATTAAATTGAACTTTAATAGTTAGCTTAGAAAGTGTCTATAACTATTTTGAACTAGTAGTTTAGTTTCAAAAGTTGTAGTAATCTTTTAGATTAGTATATATGAGAAATAATCAATCTTTTGATAAAGTAAATGAACATTTAGGACTCTTATAAATTCACTAAAAACTGAATTAGATTATATTTTTAGTTGGGGAAAATTTTTAAATATCCTATTTATAAATTTTTTATAGACACTCAATTCACCCACACCTCTTAACTACTCTACTCAAAACAAAATTTGGTATCAAAAGAGTTTTTAATTTCTAGTTTTCAATTCTTTTTCAAACTTTTTTAACTGTAATTTTAGTTATATTATAATGATCATAAATTTTTTGTCAGTACTAAATTTTTATCACTTTAAAATCTATTTTTAAAATTTTATTATGGATAATATACTGGAAGGTTCTACAGCCAACAAACCTATTTTAATTAATGAAACTAATTATGACCAATGGAAAATGAATTTAGAAATTATGGGTTATGAAATTTATTGTTCAATTGTAGATGAGTACAAGATTACTACTACTACTAGAACTACTTGGGATGAACCAATTAAGACTGCTTATAAAAATAATTGTATATCCATGAATTTCATATATTAATCTTTAGGAGATGAGGGATTTAACATAATTTTTTTATGTTAAATAGCCCATGAAATTTGGTATACATTGTCTGTTTCACATGAAGGAAATTTTAGTGTTTAGGAAATGAGACATAAAACATATACTATTAAATATTATAACTTTAAGATGAAGCCTGATGAGACTATTTCACATATTTATCTCAGGTTTAATGAAATAGTGAACATGATTATCTCTTTGGGAAGATATGTTACTTCCAAAGAACAAATTATGGGGATTCTTAGATTCTTACCAAATAGATGGAGTGGAACTTCAATCTATATTAGAGAATCATGTGACATCTGAAAATTACATATCAAATACCTCATTGGAAAAATGATGATGTATTAAAAAGAGCTAAAAGTCAACAAAGAAGAAGAGGATATACTAAAGAGAAAATATGCAGCCTTCAATTCTACCACTTCTAAGGGTAAAGGCAAATAGAATGTTCAAGCTACTGTTTAGAGCACAAGTAGTGAAGAATCAACTTTGGACATTGATGAGGAAGTGGCCCAACTATCCAGGAGATTCAATAAAAATTATAGAAAGAAAATTTCTTCAATATATCAAACATAAAAAGAAAACATGACAACAAGGGAAACTAGAAAATGGAATTTAAAATAAATGACAAATGGGAGGATATTGTCTGCTATGAATGCAAGAGGATAGGACTTTTCCAAAATAACTATCCAAAGTTAAAATACAAAAAGAAGTATGAAAATAAATACAAGAAGTATAAGAAATCTATGAAGGACACCTAGAGAACCTCTGAGGATAAATATAGTGAATTAGCATCATATCATGATGAGAAAGATGACATAATAAATATGTGTTTTTTGAAAAATACATCGGAGGTAACCTTAGACTCTCTTGCACACAATTCTTACTATTCTAAAAATTAAAGTGGGTTTGATTATCCGCAAGGGGAAAAAGATTTTTGGGGGAGGGTTCCTAGTCTCATTTTTACACATTATAATGATCTAATGGAAGGGGTACCATAAGAGGAGGAGATCCATGTAGCCATGATGACATTTAACCCAGAGAGTGCATCGGGCCTAGAGTGCTTTCCTATATTTTTATATAGGATCTCTTAGGAGGTGGTCAAGTAGGATATTATCATAGTAGTACAAGACTTCTTTCACAGAGGAAGCTTATCATGTGTTGCTTGCATGATGAATCTAGTTCTTATTCTGGAGATCAAATACCCCTCCTCTATCCTTCACTATAGAACTGTGAGTATGTGAAAATTATCTTTCAATATTTGTTTACTATCATTAATGCAAGGTTGTCTATGCTCCTACCCCGTTGTATCTCCGTCAAGCAACATGACTTTATTAAAGGTCGCTCAATCTAAGGGGTTATAGCATTGTCTATGGAAATGCTGAGAGATCTCAATACCAAGACCCTTGGATCCAATATAGGTATAAAGTTAGACATGAATAAGCCGTATGATAGAGTATAATGGGGTTTCATTAATAGGGTTCTTGTGATCATGGGTTTCTCCTCTTGGCCCAGGGGTATTATCTTCAGATGATACAGCTGCTCATGGATGGCAGTGTCCTTTATGGTGAAAATTTAGGGCTTCTTCAAGGAAACTAGAGGGATGCACCAAGGTGACCCCATCTTCCCTAGCATATTTATTCTCATACAGGATACTCTTAGTTATATGATCCACAATAGTATATCCAATGGTGACATTATCCCCCACCAAAGGAGTTCAAATCTTCCCTCTATTTCCCATATGATGTTCGCTGATGACACCCTTTTTTCATGAATTCAGGAAAGATATCAATGTGTGGCATCATCAGGGTACTAGAAGATTACTTCCACTGGAGTGGAAATGTTGTTAACAAGGAGAAAAAAAACTTCTATATCTCGAACAGATGTGTTTCTAACAGGGTTAATTATCTATGTGATAGTCTGGGCATTCAGCAGGGATCATTTCCCATGGAGTATCTTGGCACCCCTATATCCCCAGGCAGAATGCACATATGTGATTTTCACCATGTGGTGAGCCAGATCACGAGTCAAGTCCTCAACTAGAAGAATCATTTCTTATCATTTGGGGTAGTATTTCCTTAGTTAAAAGCATCATGTTAGCTATGTTGATCCATTCTCTGTCCTCCACTAAGGTGATGAAAGGTGTTGTAAATACCGTTGATAAATTTATCACATGTTTTATATGGGACACTTTCTCGAAAGGAAAAATGTACTGGGTCTCATGGGAAAACAAGGAAAGACATATTCATGACAGGGGGATTAATATCAAGAGTTTAGCTATCATGATTGATTGCATACATGCAAAACATTCATGGTAAACTATTCAAGAACGTACCCTATATGGAAAGTTGATGTTCAGTAAAAGGGGAGGTAATGTGGTTACTAGAACTGCACATGTTTCTCCCCTATAGTCCAAGATTAACAATATCATACCAATCCTTCTCCGAAACTCTCAAGGGATTATAGGGGAGGGGAATATTCTGTTTTGCTAAAACAATTGGGAAGGCAAAGAGATTGGATTTCAGGGATGCCTGGCTCCTACCATTTCCTTTAAGGAGTTGAGCCTCCATCCTTAATTCATCAAATCGGTGTTGGACAAGAATCAACAGGATTTTTTCGCTTAAATCATCATTAATTCGGACCAAGATAGATGTGTCTTCACTCCCTCCAAATCAGGGATGTTCAACTCAAAAGACTATTACAGGCTATTCAGCACTCCTGATCAATGGGACAAATGGAATGACATGGTCCAGTGCACTAAGATTCCCATGAAATACAACTTTCTCATTTGTAGGATCGGGAATAATGCAATATCTTCATATGAAAATGTCAAAACGATGGGCATTAACCTGCCTTCCAGATTCCAATGTTGCAAGGAAGGATATGAGGAGAATGCGACTCCCATATTATTTAAAGGGGAGTAGTCTCATGCGGTGTGGAGTTATTTTGGTGTGATCACTACATATTCTTCTCAAGATCTGTGTGATACTCTTTTCTTAGACTTATGGTTTAAGGGAGTAGAAGATAAGGACCTAAAAAGAAAATAGAAATCATGGTTCTCAGTGCTCAGTGTTGGTGCTTATGGAAATCCAGAAATAGGTCCTGATATGAGGGGAGTACATCAACAGGGAGGTCCATCATTGTAAGGATAAAGAGTCTATTGGTTGACATGGTGTAA
Source organism: Viscum album (assembly GCA_963277665.1). Lineage (NCBI taxonomy): Eukaryota > Viridiplantae > Streptophyta > Magnoliopsida > Santalales > Viscaceae > Viscum > Viscum album. The sequence continues at coordinate 650,775,348 of OY728150.1, forward strand.
CTGACTAGAAACTAGAAGGAGGAACCTTCTCTTCATATGTTGCATGCTTACCCGACGTCTAAATTTCCCATGCAGGGACACTAGTTGCGGTGGTCTCCCCTAAATATCAGACTCATGATCAATACAGATGGATCTTTTATATTAAGGTACATGTGTAGTGGAGGGGTCATTCACGACCGCATGGGAACTGTTTGGATTTCCTTCACAGCACACTATGGCAGTGGATCATCCATGCTAGTAGAGGAAAAATATTTCTTCACAGGGCTCAACCTTTGCGCTCAGAAAAATATTTCTCTCTCCCAAGTGGACACAGATTCAATGATCATTTCAGATTTTTTACACTGTAGAGGATATACTCCATGATCAATCTCTTACATCATTAGGAGCTTCAAGGGCCTCCTCAACAATAATGTAACAATAACCCATACTTGGCTCGAGGACAACAAATTAGCAGATTATCTTGCCTCTTTAGCTGTCCAAGGCTCCAATGTAACTTGTTTATACAACATTTCTATCTCTAAGACTAAGAGGGAGAACATTATCCGAGGGGATTACCTTGGACTCCATTTTTTTATGCCCACCTAGGCTGTTTTCCCTACTATATTTCTACTTTGGGTTTTCCCCATGAAAAAAATGTTAATATTGATGATGAAAATGGGTCTGAAAATATGTCAAGTGATGAACTATTTGAATACTATCACATGATAGAAGAGACGTGTAATGAACTAAAATATAAATATAAATCCTTAAAGAAATATCATTCTCTTTATGTAACTATTATGTCTGAACTTATTACTGAATAGGAAAAAAATTCTCAAATGAACAAAGAAAATAATGAATTACAAATGTCTAATGAGAGATTAATGAAGGATTTAGAAAAGACTACAAATGGGAAAGATACTCTTACTCAAATTATTGGTAAACATATAGATTATAAGTACATTTATGGTATTGTATATCAGCATGGACATATAAAATTATCAAAAACACATTTTGTGACTAAATTTTGAAAATCTGTTTCTTTTCCCAAAAATCACGATTTTACTGCAAGTTTCTATTCTACAAAATATTTTACTGCATCGACTTTTTCTAGACGAAACTAATTTTCTTTTTTTAAATACTTTATAATATACATATAGGAAACCCATAAGACAATTGTGGGTTCCTAAAACTTTTATAAAAAATGTTTCTAGACCCAGAAAAATATGGGTACCAAAATCATTTTCAGGATGAATTATTTTTTAGGTAAACTTATTAAAGAGTTCCTATAGAAAACATTGGTACTTGGAAAGTGGTTGTTCAAGACACATTATAGGAGACTACTCAAGTTTCAAGAATCTCTTCAAAATTGATTGAGGACATGTACCATTTGATGACAATGGTAAAGAAAAAATCATTGGATTAGTCTATATTGGTAACACTAACTCTATTTTAATTTCCAAAGTACTTTATGTTGATGGATTAAAGTATAATTTGTTTAGAATATCTCAACTATGTAATGATGGATTTAATTTAAAATTTAAATAAGATGCATGCCTAGATTTTTATGCCAAGAATTACTTAGTATTTACTGCTCTTAGAAATGATAATGTATATGCGATAAACTTGGACACACTAGCATCAAAAAATGTTTCTTTTCTAAGTGAATTTAACAGGGAGTCTTAACTCTGGCACAGAATACCAATACATTTTAATTTACACTCCCTTAGAAAATTGACTAGAAAAGGCTTAGTCAATGACCTTCCCAAACTAGAGTTTCAAGACAATAGAGTGTGAAATCCTTCACAAAAATGGAAAGCAAAAAAAATCTATTTCAAACCAAATAAATAAGCTAAAACTTCTCAACCTCTTGAGATTGTTCACATGGAATTTTTGGACAATCTAGAGTTTCAAGTCTCAATGGGAAGAACTTTGTTTATGTTCTAGCAGATGACTTCTCTAGGTATATTTGGACCTTTTTCTTAGCTCACAAAAGTGAATCCTAATCTCATTTTACAAAGTATGATAGGACTATAGAAAATCTTAGTGGACTTAAAATTAAATTTGTAAAAAGTGTCCTTGGTTATGAGTTTGAAAATCAAGACTTTGAATCTTTTTTCTCACAAAATGGATATAGGAACAACTTTTCTTACTCTAGGAAACATAACAGAATGGTGTAGTATAATGAAAAAATAGAACCCTATAGGAAATTTCCCGAACTACACTAAATTAATATGACCTAATGATTTATTTTTGGGTTGAAGTTGTTAATATAGCTTATTACATAATAAATAGTCTTAATTAGATATATCCTTAAGAAAAATCCTTATGAGTTATGGAATAATAGGAAACCCAAGGTATATTATTTTAATGTGCTTGTATGTAAAGTATATATTATTAACAATAATGATAATCTTGATAAATTTTCCTTGAAAAGTGATGAAGGAATATTCCTTGGATATTCAGTATCAAGAAAATATTATAGAGTCTTCAATAAAAGAACCAAATGTGTGGAGGAATATGTACATGTCAAGTTTGATAAAATAGATCCACATGAACCTAATACCTAACTATGGAATATAGAAGAGGATATGCCAAATCTGGACATTAATGAAAAACCCTCAGACCATCCTATAAAAGAACACGTTAAAACCTCTTGTTTTGGAAATTCTATAGAATCTAGCCACAATGAACCAGAACCAAGTGATGAACCTAAAATATCCTACCCTAACTTTAATAGAACAACTAGAACTCTTAAAAACTATCCCTTAGATGTTACAGTTGGATATTTATATAGAGGACCACAAACTAAATCTTCTTTGAGAAATCAGGTTGAACATCAAACATACTTTGTCATAACATGAACCTAAAAATATCAATGATTCTATCAATGATGATTTTTATTTAATGGATATGCAAAAAGAGCTTAAGAATTTTGAGAGAAATAAAGTCTAGAAACTGGTTGATAGGCCAAAAGATACCTTAACCAAAGTAACTAAATGGGTCTTTAAGAATAAAGTGGCTGAAGGTAGAAATATAGTTAGAAACTAAGATAGATTGGATGCAAAAGGCTATAATCAAGAAGAGGGAATTGATTATGAGGAGACCATTGCACGAGTTTCTAGGCTTGTAGACATTAGAATTATACTTTCCTATGCAACACACTTATATTTCAAACTTTAACAAATTGATTTTAACATTGAATTCATAAATAGTTATATAATTGAGGTTGTTTTGGTTGAACAACCCTTAGTTTTACAAATCCACATTTTTCAAATCATGTTTTAAAATTATCTAAAGCAATATATGGTTTGAAAAATTCCCCAAGAGCTTAGTATGAAAGGTTAAGCAACTTATTTATTTTTTCTAAAGGTTTTACAAAAGGAGTTGTTGATCCAACTTTATTTATAAAAATAGTTTCTAAAGAATTTTTAATATCTCAAATATATTTAGATGATATTATCTTTGGATCTTCAAAAAATCTTTATGTAATGATTTTTACAAAATGATGTGAAGTCAGTTTGAAATGATTTTGATGGGTAAACTGAAATAGTTTCCTGGATTTCAAATATTTCAAAACAAAGAAGGTATTATTTTTAGTCAAAGTAAATATACTAAAGATATTTTGAAAATATATGATTTTGATAGCTTTAAGAGTAGTGAAAAACCTATGAGTTATACATGTAAGCTAGATCTTGATGAAAATGGGATATTTTTTGATCAAACTGCTTGTAGAGGAATGATTGGGAGTTTGTTGCACCTAACATTTAGTAGGATAGATATCATGTTTAGTGTATGTATGTGTGAAGGATTTCAAGAAATATCAAAATAGTTTCATTTAAATATTGTTAAAAAAGTTTCCAAATACCTCAAATATTCAACTAATTTAGGATTGTTCTACCTGAGAGGAAAACTGTTTGATTTGTTCAATTATTCTGATGATGAATTTTGTGGGTTTAAATTGTATAGAAAGAGCACATTTGGAACATGTCACTTTGTTGGGAAATTCTCTAATTTCCTGGTGCAGTAAAAAGAAAATTTTGGTTGCATTATCAACTGCTGAGGTAGAGTGAATTGCTGCTGGTAGTTGTTGTGCATAATTTTTGTGGATGAAACACACTGTATTAGAATATGGAGTTCGATTCATACATATTACTATAAATTGTGATAAAATTTTCTAATAACATTTCTAAAAATCAAATTTCTCATTCTAGAACAAAACATAGTGATGTATAACATCACTTTTTGAGAGATTATTATCCAGAATGTGATATAACTCTTGATTTTATTGGGGCTGAGCATCAATTTGATGTCATTTTTACCAAACACTTAAACTCTGAGTGAATGAGAAACATTAGAAATGAAATAGGAATGATAAATCCATAAAGACAATCTGGCCCTGTCCCTTTCAATAGATATCTTTGTCTGTCACACTGATCAGTGAACCTGATCAAGTGAAACCAATCATTGAATCCTATAAGTGAAACCGATCAGTGAAACCAATAAATGAAACCAATCATGTGTAACCAATCACTGAAACCAATCTAGTGAAACTGATCAAGTGAAATCGAACAGTTAAACTGATCGTGTGAAACCGATGAGTAAAATTGATCAGTTGAAGCTGATCACATGAAGTCGATCATGTAATAATGTTGGTATGAAACTGATATATATAGGTTCTTTTTAGTAAATATGTTCATCTATTTTATTTTAATTAAATCAATATAGTTTAGTTGTTTTTTATTTTACTGTTATTCTATATTTTACAATGTACAATCCCTAAATGATAAAATTAATTTGATCCACACTTCGACCTTTAACTACCCTCAGTATACCTTTCAGCCCATTGACCTTTTGACCCCCTCCTTCAAACCCGAATATTCAGAATGGAGAGAACGAAGTGTGAAATGGAAGGACTGAGTGAATCATCATCAAATAAGTGTTAAAAAGTTGAATCTAGTAGTGTAGCAAGTTCCCGATAGTCGGGATTAAGAAACCATGTGGTAACTGCTGAGAAGGTAGTGTCAGTCAAGTGGTTGTTGTCCAGCAAATCTCTATTGCTGAAAGTGTTGAAATCTCAAGGGAGGATCAGCTGGTTTGAAAACAATAAGAGACCATTATATCCTCACCTAGTACATAAATTCTATATAAATATGAAAGTGTATTTTGAAGGATCTTAGGAGGCTCGGATGAAGTCAGTAGTAAAGGGAAAGGAAATGTCTTTTTCTTCAAAGGAGTGGGACGAATGATTAGAGATGCCACATGAGGGAATATATGATTATTACTAGGGTAATATTCCACCATCCTCATATTTGTTTTCATATAAAAATTAGTTGAAATAATTGAATGGGAATGAGGAGTCCCGAAGAGCAACAATTACAGAGTTAGATGGAAAGGCCAAACTACTTTTCATGCTCATTCAACATCAAATCTACCCAAGGGAGATTTTTCTGTTGTGAAGTATCATGATGTTTACCTGATTTATTTATTGAAAATTTTTGTGAAAGTGAATTTATTTAGGTATCTTATGGTACATATTTCTGAGATGATCAAACCATACAAGAAGAAAACCTGTTTATAATATCCAAGGATGATCTTAGCAATGATAAAGAGGCTATAATGTGTGGAAGATGGAGATGAGATGATTACTGCATGTAGTGGATTATGCCTACATAAAGGCATCTACAATAGGAGGAAGATCTTTTGGAACCTGTGGAAAATATGTTGGGTAGAAGATGAGTAGAAACTATGTGAGGATTACAATCCCATAGATCATCCAACCAGACTAAGGAATCATGCTGATAGATATCTTAAACCTAGTGATTAAGTGGTTTGTTCTGATGAAGAGGAACAGGTAGAGCCTAAGATGCTAAGAGTATATGGGTCTTATATATTTGATAGGAGTGACCAATATATATTAGAAATACCTAAGGACATTTTATATGGACCATCTAGTCCACCTTTAGAACAACCTTCTCGAGAACCATTATTGGGTGATGAAGATGTGGAAAAGACAGAGGTCTTTGGTGTTGAAAGATAAGTAAGAAAAACTAATGATTATTATGATGATGTGGATGATGAAGGTGATCATGTAAGTGACTAACTGAATGTAGGTCAATAAGATGTTAATACTGGTGAGGAGTCAATGCATGGAGTGGATGATGAGACTAATAGGCTGCATGGTGTAGATCATGTTGGATATGATGATGTTGGTCATAATAATGAAGGAGATGCTGGAAATAAGGATAGGCATGACCACTATGATGTTGATGCTCATGGAATAATTCAGAAGCATAATTATATCATGGATGGAGGACAATAGGAAGAGTTTGAGGATCAGATTGCATTTATGACTCATATTGAGGAAGAGCCTTAAGTGGCTGGAGTAGCTGAAATGGCTGGAGTTCAAGAATAAGTTCAAGTTCAGTTTGTAATAGTGTCTCAAAATGTTGTTTTGGCTAGAGGATAGGAAGAAGATGATGATGAATCACAAGTTAGGGATGTTCCCCAGGGAAGAAGAGTAAGAATTGGAACTATGGAGCCTAGAGACTGGACCTATTCTGGTTATTGTAATAGAAACCCATGTTATATCCTATTTGGTTTGGATTATGACACAGATGGAGAGATGGTAGCTCCTCATCCTCCTCTTTCACTACAAGATGAAATGGAATAGTTTAATCTAACTTCACCTATAGTAGCTCCTACTGATGAGCCTATTGTCCCTATAGTGCCTAGTTACTATGTCACCAAGGTTGATATTTAGATATTCAAATCAGACTTAAGTGAGACTCTGATATCTTCTATTGGAGTCAGAAATGAAGATTCTACTTCCATGGGTATTTGAGAAGCATATGTGGATAGGATTGTATGAATAGTGATTTAGGAGATTCATCCAAACCTAATCATTAAAGCCAAGACAATTATTAGAGATAATACAATACTGGGAGAATAAGTGAAGAAAATGTGTAAGGAATTCAAATATCCAACCACTAATTTTAATACCACACTTGGTGGTGTTATGGAGGTTTTTAGGAACTAGTTTACACATCTCCTAAGTACAGATTTGAAAATTTTAAAGGAGGATCTTAGCAAGATGATTTGTGGTGCCTCTATTTCTAAAGGTACCAAGTCTATTGTTGTAGATATGGAGTCCCTCCATACTATGATGAGAGAGGATATATGGTCCATTCAAACTGATTCTGATAAAGAGACCCTTACCAAAGTACATAAAAACACTGATCTTGTTTATAACATGGTAAGACAGTATACCAATGAAGAATCTGCTGCTACGAAGAAGATTAGTGACAAGGTAGAAATTTATTTCTAGAAAATCTATACCAAGTATGACATGGTTAATAGATTTAAGTACTTATCTAAGAGCCTTAAGATTCTACCAATGACAGAGGTATTCAAGAGGAAAGTTAGTTATTTGAAGGAGTTTTCACCTACTTTGGAAAAGTTCATGGAGAACAAGGATGACATTGAAAAGGCTATGCATTATGGGGTGAAATCATCAATGATTTCATCAAGATTTTGAAGCCTTACCTATATGTACAAGCTGAAGAAATAGTGGTCCCAATAGCTGCTCTCATCACATCTGGTTATCTGCTTCCTATTCTAATGAAATTATCTCAAGCTTATCTTAGATCAGGCCTGTAATCAAAGAGAAGCCTCATGGTCATGCTCTATTAGAGAGGAGACCAATCCCTATAGATAATGTTCCTACATGTGTTTCCTTACCTAGTGTTTCCATTCGACTAGACCTTCCTACATCTACAAGACCACCTCTTGCACCTTCTCTAGAACCTTTAGACAAAGGGAAAGATCCTCAAAATTCAAAGACTTATATATGGATAGTTTATTTGATAGGTATTTATACTATTTGTAACTTTAATGAGTATCGATTTTTTCTTTCACTATGTTTCCAATTTTCCTTCTATTATGTTTCATTATTCTTTCTGTTTATTTTGACCTTTTTTCTAACCCTAAATGGGGGATAACTCTATGGATGTCATCAACTCTTAATCTAAAAGGGGGGAAATGAGTGGCATTAACGCTTAACCTAAGGGGGAGAACTCTAGAATAGTAAAGATTTAATGTAATCAACAATATATATATATATATCCCACCTCTTATACAAATCACTCAAATTGTTCTAATAAAACTTACTAAGGGGGTACATGAAAATGTTCTGATATAACTCTCTTAAAAAGAACCTTATATATATATATATATATATTTCTATATATATATATATCCTCTGATATAATAATTGAGTGGGATCATAAAGGAAATACCTTATAGTTATAGTGATAATTCATAATGACTGTTGATATGCTAAGTCAAGTAATTTTTATTCCTTAACATATTGTAAAACTCATTAATACCGTGATTTTTTATTATAAAAAAGGGGAGATTGTTGGACCCTTTGTGAGACAGTTGTTTTAATAATCACAAATCACGCAAATATAAAAATTCTATTAATTCAAATATTAATTTATAACTCATGTTAATCATGTCAATAAATATTAATTAAAGAATAAATTATGTCACATGGTATAATAAATTTCAATAAGTCAATAATTTGTGGATATTAACAATCCAATATATTTACAAGTGTATATATACATGTATTTATGAATTTCACTTAATATGATACTGTTCTATATAATACAGACACTTTTTATGTTTTTCAAAGTCCCTGACACTGATATTTCAAAAGATTCACTAATGGTTGACTCACTGAAGCTGAATCACCGATGCAAAAGTCACCGACTGAAGAAGACATTGATGCAGGACTCAATGATAGAACAAGTGACACGCTGATGGACAAGTCACTGATGATTAGTCACACTTATTTTTCAATCAACTCACCAATAGATGAGTCACTTATGGGTGACACACCATTAGTTCAAAGGAATTACCGATGGATGAGTCACCGATGGGTGACACACCGATAGTTCTAAATGAGTCCCCGATGATGACTCACCGATGGCCAGACAAAACGATAGTATAAACAACTAACTAATGCCCAGAGTCACCAATACTCATGGAAATGACCCACCAATAGAAAGAGTCACCAATACCGACAGACCGAAGCTGACAGACTGATGCCAATGACTCACCGATACTTATAACTCATCGATAGTTATAGAAATCTTTTTTAATTTATTAATTCAAATTTATATCTAATGGTAATATTTAGAAAAATTAATGTTTATGGCATTATGTAATGTTGTATTTTGGATATTCAGAATACAGTATAAAGTACATTCAAGTGGGGAGATCATTATGCTTGTTGGACCTCAAAGTATAAAAAAATTACAAGCTTGATCATTCGATGAATGAATAATAATAGAAAAATAAGAAAACTAGAGAACTCCTGCAACTCTCGAGTATAAATCAAAACCTTAGAACTCAAAAGGTAGAAAATACAGGGAGATCAATAAGTCAGTAAAACATGATGATCTATCATGAACATATTTTGAACAAGATTCTGAACGTTTATACTCCTTGAAGCCAGAAAATAGAGGCTACGACACTCTATTTTAGAGTCAACTTCCAAAAGAGGATTCAAACTTCAACTCCACTATATCAAAAGACTCTTGATCTATATTGCATAACACATAGAGACTTCTAAACATCTCACTCTAAATCCTTAGCTCTATTGTGTTCTTTAATTTACATTTCTGAGTAGTGTGTGTCTTTCTGTTACACACACACACCGACTCCTATACATAACTAGAGGATAGTTGATATCCTCAAAATCTCACTCTATTTATCCTTTTGTATCACCTATTGAACTATGGAAGAGGAAAAGTGTGACTTAGATAGTCTTGTGTGCTATTGTGAACCCTGATCCAAGGTGTGGATCAAAACTTGTTTATTAATTTAAACTGCTTGGTGGTAGGTGATCACCAAGTGGAGAGGACGACATCTCAGCTTGAGATTGAACTGCTTGTTTATATCCATTGTGTTTTTTCCTTTCAGTTTTTACTCTATTTTTATCACATATTTAATAAAACTAAATTAAAATTTTATCAATAGTTTAACAAGTGATTATAACTGTTTTGAACTAGTAGGTTAGTTTCAAAAGTTGTATTAATCTTTTATACTAGTATAGTTGAGGAATAATCAGTATTTGGAGAAAGTAATTGAACATTCAAGACTATTATAAATTCACTACAAATTGACAAAGATTATATTTTTAGTTGGGGGGAATTCTTAAATATCCTATTTATAAATAGAAATTTTTATAGATACTCAATTCAACCCCTCTTGAGTACTCTATACTGAACAACAAATTTTTATCCTTGATAATTTGTAGGAATTTAAATATTCATAGATTACCTATTTTTTTAAATATATATCCCATGATTATTTAAAAATATTCCACTTTCATATCAAGAGAGTTATAATTATATATTTTTATGATGAAGCTGATAAAAAACTTGTTTCAAAAGTTTTTCCTATACAAATATAATATATTATTAATATGTTTAAATATTATTATTATATCTCAAATATTTTAAAAACTACTTAATGATTTATTACTAAATTTCATTAAAAATTTACAAAATTCTTTAATCCTTCACTATAAAATATTATGACATCACTCAAGTAGGTAGTAAACCGACCAAAACAAAAGTGTGTCATAATGATAGAATGAGAAAGATAATGATAGTAAATAATGTTTATATAAATTTTGAAAAATCATATAAATTTAATATATATCATATAACTACACAAAATCGATTCATATAACCATTAATTATGTGGTGTGATAGAATATGAAATTAATTCCCTATGTAGGTGGTAGTCCACATGTACGCACGATTAATGAACACATTTCAAAATGAATGAACAGGGTGCTGATATAAGAATATTTATCACGTATGAATTATAATAATTTGATAAAATTGAAATTATTTTATAAATTACACTTTTAGTTCAATCCATGTCATATATTCAACATAAATAAGACATTTTGTTCATGGAGGTGGTAGTCTGGACACACACATAATTAATGATCTCATTTCTTAACGAATAGCCATATTGAAGGTAAATGAAAAAATTGATCAATTAATAGTTGTATAAGTGAAATAAAAAAATAATTATTAATCAAAACCATCCTTTATATTATTCCTAAGTGGTGGGGATTAAAAAAGAACCACATCTGGTCATGAAGATGGTAGTTCGCACATACACAGAGTTGATGTGTTTTTTTATCTCAGTGGATGCTACTGAATGAATGAATAATTATTGTGATGTTAATATAATGATATTTAAGTATATATATGATATATTATTAATTATATTAGCAATGTTAGGGAATATTATGAAGAGTAAAATTAAATATAAATACTAATAGGAAAGTAATACTCACGTCAATAACTTTTATTTTCATAGGAATTATCATTTGAAATGAAGGGATTGTGATTTTTAAGGGTCTTCGAACTCTATTTTCTATTAGAGTGTCTTATTAGATGAATAAAAATAATTTTTTTACCAAGTAATTAAATTTAATGGGTGTGAGAATAAGGGTTTTATGTGTTCTCTTTTATCAATGAGGGAAAGGGATCTTTCCATGGATAAGAATGCTAAGTGAGGGGAAATAATGAAATGGAATGAAAGTTAGGTGTTGTAGGTGAGGGATGGTTTTTAAGTCATTTATAAAGGACATTAAAACATAAAAAATGACTTCTAAAAGGTTTATAGGTCCTCTAAACATAGGAAAATTAATTCCACATTATATTAGTCTCTTAAACCCTAATTGACATTAATTAAATATTAATCAAGGTAAATAATTCATTACAAATTTTATGTAAACCCTTAATTTTAAAATATATACACGATTATTACAAATTTGGGCACCATTAACATTAATTTATTTTATAAATATAAGAAAAGTTGATTATAAATTAAATATACATAACACATGAAAGTTATTTATTAAATAAAATAATGTGTTTAAAACTAAAGCATATGTATGAGATACATTTTTGTTGTTATTAATTTTCTTGATGTTAATTGATTTATTTTTAAAAAAATAAGTTTATGTGACCTTAAAATTATTCCATAACCAATTTTTTTGAAAAAATATAAACTAATTAAAATAAAAACTAAAAAATAGTTTTTATTACTAATGTTACCTCTACTTTAGTTTTAATAATATTTGAAAAAGGTTTTATAAGGTCAAATAATAATTTAAAATGGATAATTTTATTTATTAATTTCATATTAGTCAACATAAATTGTTTTTAACTATCTAGAGTATTATTATATATTAATAATGTCATGAAAATCATAATTTTCATAAAACCATAATTTTGAATAAAAATGATATTTTCGTAAAATAATAAAATAATATTCTATGAAAATTTTGATATTATAAGTTTTAAAATATATCTAATTTTAACTAATTATGTTTCTGAAAATTATATATTTAAATTTTATTTGAAAAAAATATAATGATAAATGTTTTTTATTTAAAAATCAATTCTTAAATATTAAGTGTTTCTAATGATATTTCATACCAATTATATAATTTAAATAATTTTATATTTTATATAATATATAGATATATTATATGTTATAATAATGATATTTTGAATATTATTATTTTAATTAAATAATGTATCAAAACCGTCATTTTAGTTTGTATGAAGAAAGATATCAAAGTCATTCTTATTTGAATGAAAAAAATATAAGTATAAATTTTGGGATGTTACATTATCTTTAAAGTGAAACCTTCAGCATTATGACATGATCCTTTTATTTCAATGAACACTTTTGGAAAATTTTAATCACCTAAATCTATTGTAGTAGGGTCCTTGAACCAACATTATTTTCAACTAATAATAATATTTTTACCTATACTCTACACTACCTAATATAGTAATGATGTATTGTCTCCATAGTAAAGGAAATATTAGGAGAATAAAATAAAATAGTAGTTTTTACAAACACAATTATATATATTTACACTAACTAAATTTTTTTAAAAAAATGGTGAAAATTTTAAATGAGGTATAAAGATAAGAGGAAGTGGATGATAAATTATATAATATTATATTAATAAATTACAAGTGAAGTTTGTGAAACATATGATAAATAAACTATATTATAGTATAATTTGGATTGTTTTTATTTTAAAAATATATTTCATAATTATTGAAATTATGATATTGAAAAGGACTAACAATCCATAAAAAATCCAATTAATTTTTTTAAGAATATGTCCTATATATGATTTTATTATTTCATTATTAGTACTATAATTCAATTCAATAATGAAAAATGAGTGATATAAAACACCATCAAAATAAAATTTTGATTTAATCATAATAAGATTAATATTTGGTGAAATAAATTATTTTTATAAAAATAATTTTTACACAAATTGTTTCTTTAACTATCTAGAATCTTGAACAAGTGCACCTGTCATTGAATATTGAAATTTAGAAAATTATTTATTTTTAATAGATAAATTTTAAAAAATATAAAGAGGTCAATTTCGAAAAATGAATCGAAATAATTAGTTTTTAGTATTATCACTACTAAAACCTCATCCCATTAATAGATTTATTAAGATAAAATCCTCTTTGAAGTATAAGAAAATATATTCATCATTGATATAAAAAATTGTAGAATAAAAAGTGTTTATAAGTAGAGGAACCCCTTTCATCGAGTTGATTAATTTATATATCTCTCTCTCTCCCTTAATTACTGTATTTATCTCCTAATATATTATCATGATGATGCGTTTGAAAATTTATAAGTCTTCTAGTGACCAAAATTCTTCATCATGTGTTTAGAAGTTTCCAATTTTAAATCAACATGTTTTCCACCATAATTGAAATTTATTTTGTTTATTAAAAAACTATTCCGATAATATCCACTAGTTTTTTAGCATTAATTTTCTTTTTTATTATCTTTTTTATCCTTTTTTGTAAATGGAAGTACACATGTCCTATCTTCATCAAATAATTGGGCCTAAATATTATGTATTTCTCCTCACATTTGTTATTTGTATAATTATTTTTTAACACTTGTCCTCAGGTGTTCATATCTCCTCTTCCCCCAAACTTTTTTATCAAATTACATTTACTAGTGAAATGATTAAATCAATCAATTATTATTATACTGTTAATCAACCATCATCTTCCAAATTCTCTTGAACTGATGTCTATTCATGGATATATACATCACACAACTCATTTTAATTAACTCAATCATACTCTATTAAATTTGTAGTGAAACCATGCATGGATCCACTCTGATCTTAATATAATTCATCAGCATCCCAATCACTAACTTCAATAAAATTCACCCATCACCAACATCATATTCCACCATAGGGCCAACTAAAAAATTATCTTCCATGATAATTGAATTAGTAAACACACAACACCTCATCTATCAGATGATAAAAACTCACTAAAACATGTCATCACAAAAATTAAATGCATTCCAAATCAATATCAGACTCAAAGAGTTACTAAAAAACTGGCATCCTGAACTACCAATATTTAAAACAGCAAACATGAAATATTCCATATGGAATACACTCTCTCACAATCAATTATTGTAAATCAAATTTGGTTCACACAACATCTATTTATTTATATATTAGCTACCCATTTTGTTTTATAATTTAATAAATAAAATATATTAATTAGTGGAACTTATATTCTTTGGATGTGTGGAATGATATGGTGGAAAACATAGAGATGATAGATTGATGATTTTTCTTTATGGTTTTTGAATTTCACATTAAAAGGGGGATAAAAATCACAATTCCACTACCTTAATAAATAATGGCCTTATGACGTTTATTTTCTCATTAAAAATATTTTTTAGTGAATGAATTTTATAAAAAGTATTTAAAATATATTTTAGCAATATTTATATAAATATAAATATATTCAAATTATTTAAATATATAAAAAACAAAAAAAAATTAAAATAGATTACTAATAATGTCAAGATTAGTAATACCAGTTTTAATATGATATAATAGATTAAAATGGTGTTCTCCTCCCAAAGATATCAGGGGGTTTCAATGAAAAAACCTTCTATAACAAATCATTGAGAGCATACTGGTAAAATTAGTACCAATTTTTATCTATATATAAGATTAATTTTATTTTTATTTTTAAACTACTCTTAAAAATTAATTATCCCCTCACACATTTCTTAAATTATAGAAAATTTGATCCAGATTCTCCTAGAAGAACTTAAAATTATTTTTATAGGTTTATCCACAAATTTTATAGTATCCTTGAGGAACATTTATCCTACTAACCTACATAAACTAAGTGGGTGTAGATTAAGAAATTTGGGATAGTGATCTTATCACACTTGAAATTCTCCAGTTTCAAATTTTATTTCCTAATATACTAATGTATATTAGTTATAACACTAAAAGGGGTTTTTATTACATAATTTAGAATATGGATTATGAATCTCATAATGTGAGGAACTATTATATGGTCAAACATGACCATTTTTATGTAAATAAATTCTCATGGTTGAAAAAAATAATGAAGTTCCTCCTTAAAATATAAAATTAACTTTACATTTGGGAATAAAACCTTTCTTCCATCCCCAATGAGCCTACTCAAAATTCTATTGTAAGTCCCATTGATGGAACATAATTTGAGAAAATTCTCATAAAGAATATTTTTTTAAGATGATGATATTTTGTATCAAGTGCACATTATCTACACATTATTAAAAATTCTTTATGATTACTTTTTCTAAATAATGTTCACTTGATGTATATGGGATTTGTTCGAATTGAAGTATAAAGCTAAGGAAGAAGGCACTAATAATGATTTAAGTAAAAAATATCATAAATTCATGATGGTTTATAACAATCCAATTTTTGGAAATTATTTATAATTTCCATGTAATCATAACAAAACATCATTACATTATGATTTAAATACCAAAAAAATCCAAGTGGATGATATTATTTATAATTTTCCACCTCTTTTGAAATAATTTGGTAAATCACTCATAAAAATTAGTTAGGATATTTCCTTAGAACGATTGAAAAACTTTTTCACATTGAATAATAATAATTATTGAGAGGTGTGGGAATGTATTCACGATGTTATTACAGGATTAGTATCATTTATAGAAAGAAACAACAAAATTAGTTCTTACATTCCATGAAGAATATTCAATAACTCAAATATAATAGTTCCCCCTTTAAGAATGTAATATAATTTTTATATATGAGAAACCTCCTCATTTTCCAAGGTAATGACTCTATTGAATGTAAGTGAAAAAACCTAATGTGGATATGAATATTGAAGAAAATATTGTTATAATGATATATGAAGACCATATTACTTTGATGAATATGTGTAGATGATTTATTATGGAGCTACAGTGAAAGTGTGAAAGAGTGTTTCAATTGTCAAAACATTTGAAGAAAATACTATTATAAAAGCGGTATACCATATAAATAATATTTCCATCGATGTAACTTATTAGGGAATCATTGAACTAGATTTTTGAATGTGAAGAAGCTAAATCTTCTAAATGTATGGTATGTACCCGATATTCCAAATAATTTAGTCTCTATTTATATTCTATGTAAAAAACTACTTTGAATGACATCTGAATCCGACAAGGTTATGTTATCCAAGGGATGCATGTTTCTAGAGAATTGGTACTCATGTGATGAAATATATCAACTATTTATTAAAAATATAATTGAATCCTTTACTTATTTTATTGATTCCTCAAATTTATGTCATGATAATTTGCAACATGTTAAATATAATTAGTTAAAAATAAAGAATAAATTAAATTTACTTAATTTCATAGATGAATTAAATAAATGTGAAACATGTGTACAATAAAAAATAATTTTAAAAACTATTTCAATGACTTTATATACATTTTGAAATATAAAATTTAATAAATTTTGATATTTTAAATTAAATGGGTGGTTAACTCATTAATGGGAAAGGTATTTTATTAATTTTTTATTACTATAGTAAATATTTACAAGTATGTATTCTTAAAAAAAAGACGAAGCCTTTATTAATTTTTAAAATATAAAAATTATGTTAATTACCAATTTAATAAATTTATTTAATCATCTCACTCAGATATTGATGGTGAATAATTTATGAATAAAATTAATGAATTCTGTGAAGAAAATGGTATAATTCATCCATATAATTCTCTTCATACACCTCAGTAAAATGGATTTGGTAAAAGGAAAAACCATATGTTAATATAAATAATAAATTTCATTATTATTTAATATAAGGTTCCATTAAATTTTGGGATGAAGATTTATTAACATTATGTCATATTTATAATAGAATTATATCTTGGAAAAATAAGTTACCCCTTATGAAATCTTGAAATGGGTAAAAACTAATCATTCATTTTTAATGATGTGGGGGTGTTTATATTCCTAATTTATTATTGATCCAAAAATAACTAAAATTGGCCCCATAATAATTTAAGTGATTTTTGTTGGATATTCAAAAAACAGACAAGCTTATAATAATATAGAGTTAGAAGAAAATGAAATTATCAAATCACTAGATGTATAGTTTTTTGAAAATAAATTTTATAATGTTAATAAGGATGAGGTTATTACTCATACCCCAATCACTTTTACTCAATTTAGTTCAGAATATCAAAGTAGAAAATAATTATGATTCTTGAGTTCAACCTAAACAAAGTAAAATACCTCTGATAGATAAATATATACATCTGTATTCTTTCACTCGATTCCATTGTTTTTCTTGTTAAGGGATATCAAAATAACCCTCCTATGAATAAAACATGAGTATTAGTAGATTTACCAAAATTTTGAAAACCTATTATTTATAAATCGATATTTAGAATAAAAATATGATACAAATGGTGACATTCAATTTTGTAAAACAACATTGGTTTCATAGGTTTTGAGCCAAATTAAGAGATTCATTACTTTGATACTTATGATCCTGTAACTCAATTTACATAGATAATGATATTTTTTTCATTGTATTTGATTAATAATTTATAAGTCATTAATATTTATTATAAAAATAAAATTTTAATTTTATATTTAAATGAATTGATTTATATAGAACTACCAGAAGGGTTTGTTTTATAAGGAAATGAATAGAATATATGTAAACTAGGGAAATATCATTATTGTATTAAATAAGATAAAAATAATTGTAAAAAAAGTTGTTTTATATTATTTAATCTTATGGATTTATTCATAAAAACATGGATAAATGTATTTATTGAAAATTTTAAAAAAAATTGAGTTATTGTATGCCTGTATGTAGATCATATGTTAATTTTTGAACAAATATGATTTGTGTAATTAAGAAAAAAAATTAATTATCATCTATTTTTGAAATGAAGGATCTTAGAATAGTTTATTATATTCAAGTTAATAAATATAGAAAACAAATATTGGGTTACACTTTAGGTCATCTCATTAAATTTAAAAATAATAATTTGGTGCAGAATACACTTTTTATTATAAATGAAAAGACATATTTCTAGTTGGGTAGAGGGAGAACCATTACATTTTATATAGTTCCAAGAATTTAGGGAGCATAAACATGGCCTGAAGGCCTAGTGCATCATCATTCCTGTGTCATCTTGTATGCTTCACCAGGACTACATCATGCCTATGTGAGAATCTATCGACATTATGCATACATCACCACCAGCATTGTAAATCCCCCAAGGTGATTTCCAGGATTTGAACCTTGATTATTTGGATATAGGATTATAGGTTTTACCACTCACTTTATTGAATAAATGAAAAATAAATTTAATCATATTTTTTTTAATAATTAAAATACACTAGTTTATTCTTATGTTAAACTATTTATGTATTTAGTTAGAGTCATAACACAACTTAAAAATGTTAGGGTGATTGGTTGTTTGATAGATTATATACATTATACTATACATGATATTTCTTTTATAGAATGTAAAATGTGTATATATAATTTTAATATGAGCCTAGATCATTAGAAATATATGATGAGAATATTTGGATACATAAAGAAGTCTAATAATTTTATCTTACACTACAATGATTATTTGATTTTATTTGAAGGATATTCTCATTCAAGTAGGATTATTAATATCTGAGATTATCAATATACATCTGGATGGTTGTTTAATCCTAGAAGTTATTATATTTCTTGGTTAGCTGATAAATAAAATCTATTTCACATTCAACCATAGAGTAAGAGGATATTTAAATAGTGACATGTGGAAAAGAGCATGAATAGATGAGGAAAATGTTATTATATATTAAACTTTTGAAATTAAAATGCCTCTTATTTCAATCAATTATGATAAAAAAGTAAATTTTTTAATGTTATATAATTCCATGTACAATGTAAATTCTTCAAATATATGTTTGAGACATTATTATGTGAGATAATTGTTATAAGATGGTCCCATAACAAAAATTTATGTGAGATCATTTAAAAACATATGGATCCATTTACAAAATCCCCACCCTGATAGATTTTTCATATAACTAATAAAGAGATTGGGTTAAAACCCATTAAATAAATAATTGTTTAATGTAAACACAACAATTTTTTAGGTATGTACCAATCAATGTTTTTCATAATTAAAAATAGGTTATAGAAATAGTTGTTGATATTTATTATTATAACCCCAACTAATTGGTGTCGATTTAAACCATTAATATTAGAGGTTGGGTTATAAAAGATTAAATAATATTAAGGCTAAATGTGTTACATATTTTAGTAATGGGAAAACATTGTAATATTTTGAATATGTGAAAATTGATGTGGTTTCTTTTCTTATGTAAGTTAATGGGTTAAATATTTTTAGATTTCATGAAAAGGAATTTATAAAACGGTCATAAAAGTTGTACGAAGTGAGATACTAGATAAATAAATCATTTGATGTATGATATCTCTAGTTTTGTCACCAATATTAACAAGTATAATGTTTGAAATATTTTGAAATATGCGAATACATTGATATATTGATACTATGTAAATGTTTAAATAGAAATATTTTTTTGTTATATATAATGACCATATTGGAAGTTAATATTTTATGAATAAAATTGGTGTTTTTTTATAATTTTATTGATAAAATATATTAATTAGTTGTAACAACCTCCTTTAGAGGTTTGGATTGATATATTGTATAAAATGAAGGGAATCGATTGATTATGTTGCCTTAAAGTATTCAAATCCCACATTAAATGTGGGAAAACTCACTAGTATTATACATTATAAAATATGGTCTTTATGAAGTGGGTTTTTCATAAAAGATATATTTCTTATAAGTATTTTTAAAATTAATTAAAATATATTTTTAGTAAAATATATATATACATATTTTATATATACACAAAAAAATCCAAAATAAAATAAAATGAAAATTTTTAATTGAAAATAATTGATAACTAATGACGTGATTAGTCATACCATTTCAAATCATATTTTAAAGATTCAAACTTTGTTCTGTTTCCAAATAGATGAGAGGGTTTATATAAATGAACACATTTTTTATGATTGGGGGAGATCAAATTGGTATAATCAATAATATTTTTTATCTATAACTAAGAACATATTTAGTCCAACCATGAATATACTCTAAAAATTGTATTACCCACTCATCTCTCTATAACATCATAAAACTATAATAAAAAATACACTTAATGAATTTTAAAATTAATTTATTGATTTCTTCCCTACAACGATAGTATTCTTGAGGGAAATATTTCTAACGAACAAACATAAAATAACTGCAGTTGTATTATAACCTTTTAGAAATTGATATCATCATCACTAACAGTGTCATGTTTTAAATTATATTTCCTACTATTATCTCTATAATAGATAAAGAATTTATTAACTTGAAATTCTCCCTATAAAACATGATGTAGTTTTGGTGTATAAAATTCCACACATAAAAACTCTTGGGCCCTCAGATAAAATATTCTATAATAGGTTATCGAAATTCCTAAATAAAATCATTTTCCTTAAAATGAATCTTATCCTTCAAAAAATATTTTTCATTCATTGATCCTTTAACTAAATTTATTCAATAAAAAAATGCATCTTCAAGCAGTTGTATTCCTTTGAATGGAGCTTAATAAAATTAGTTCTTAAATTTAACATTAAAAGCATCATTGTTCCTTCACATGAGAATATTTGACCAAGTCCACTTATCAATGACATCCACTCTATGATATATAATTGAATATTTGAATAATAACAAGCTTTATGAATCTACCTATGTTTACTACAGATCAATGATAAATATATCTTGCAAAAAAACCATCTATTTAACATTGTAGTGTTTTTGGGTTTATTGTGTTTGTTGAAAACAAAGGATTAAATGGTCTTACGTGGAGTTCTAGATAGATTTTGTACACGTTATGTTGACAAATATCCAATATAAAGGAATAGATGCTATAGAGGTGGTACCAAAAAACATGTTTATAAGGTGGCTCTATTTACCAATATTTTCCAAATTTTTGGGTTCCAAAATTTGAGGATCAAGAAAGGTGTTTTGGTGAAGGAAGTTTCCCACAAGAGTGAATATGGTTTTGAAAGTTGCACCCAATGAATGTTTTGGGTTTATCATATCAAAATATGGAAAAGGAACAAAGTGCATGAAAGATTTGAATTTATGCAAATCTTGAGTTAGCACAACAAAGGAAGAGCTGTGCATGCCCATGAAAAAAAAATATGATCCATTTGAAAGAGACTATCATGCCCAATATGATACGCTCGGGGAAATATTGCACACAAAGTGGTCAGTGGGTAGATGGGAAACTTGTGTACGTGGTTGGTATTGCCTATAAATAAGCGACTACCCCCCTCACTTCAGTAGCTCAGCCCTAAGAGAAAATTAGGGATCTAAATTGCATTAATACTATGTGCAAAGGGATTTTCATGAAAAAATTAGAGTTTAAAATAAAAAATAAAGTTGCACACAAGTTATTTTTCCACTCCAAAGTTAAATATTTCACGTAAGGTGATAAAGTTGTGTGCAAGTCTTGATAATGTTTCACTAAATATTATGTGTGAACCAAAAGTTATTTCCTATTAAATATTTGGAAAAGTGGTATTCATCTTTTGGATGAAATTAGAACTTAATGATACAATAAATTAGGTGTAAAACAAATGAATGAAGTAATTAAAGGATGATATTTTGAAGAATCAATTATTAAACTTCAGTTGAGAGAGCATTGAGATTTAATAATGTGATTGGTTGTAAACCAGGATAGATAGTGAGTTTTCTCTAATCTCTGTAATAATAGTGCACTTTTAGTGGCTTTTTTTCATCCGAACATTATCATTGTATGGTTCTTGGATGTAGCTCAGTGAGGGTGAACCAAGTAAGATTGATGTGTCTCATGCATGATTTTATTTCTGTTCACACATTTCATCTGGAAATGTAAAGAATAGAATGTTTTTAAAAGAGAAATAAGATTTTAAGGGGGAAGTTGTTTTAATCTATCATAACCTGATTAACCCCCCCACCCATCTTAGGGTATTACTCTTAGTTTGGAAAACAACTGGAATTAGATGAAATGGTTAATATTAGTGTTTCTCTCTCAAGGGTTTAAATAGAGGTTGTCAATCAAATGTTGATTCTGATCCTCGGTGGGAATAATTTTCATTTAAGGAAGAATTGGATGCATTACTACTTTCGAAATTTTGGAATGGATGACTTTATAGCAGCGATGTATGGTATTTCATTATTGATTGATAGTGGTGCATTATTAGAAGTTAAAATAAGGTAATTTATTATTGATGTCAAAGGAATAAATGATTTAAGGGGATCCCAATTCAATATAATATATATGAAGGTGATGTAATTTAAAACATAACATTCTATGTGGTAAAAATTTATAAATATTTATTAGGGTGATTAAAAAGTTAGATAAGCAAAGCTGCAAGTTCTATGAAACAAGCTTGAGGATATTAGAATGAACCCAAATGATTCTATTGATGCATTCTTTGATAGAGCTAATATTTTTTTGGTTTTCATGAATGGTCTCATAGAGATTATTAAAAATTTGAATATTATTAAGTGCTTCTTGAGAATACTTCAACCTTAGTTAAATATGAAAGTTTCTCTGTTAGAGGATAAAGATACAAAGGAGCTGACATTGGATATATTTCATAATACGTTTATTGTATATGAGATAAGAAATTAGGGAATTCAGTATTTTAAGGAATATAATTACAAAGAGGTGGAATTTAAGGCCATAATGAAGCTCCCCATTGAATATGGACTCTAAGAATAAGAGTTGGATGATCTAATGACATTCTTTTCCTAAAATCATCAGAGGAAAAAAAATTCAAAGGGAAACTCCCACTTGCATGATTTCAGTGTGGAAAGGTTATAAATAGTTCAGAAAGGTTCCCCAATAATTTTCAAGATGATTATGAGGATGAACTTGAAATTACCATGAATAAGACTTCACCTTATGTTAAAGGAAGGAAAAAGTTTAAAATAACTTTCTTAAAGAATAAGAATGTTTGTTCACAAGAAAATTACATTTTAAATGAATCTGAAGTTGAAGAGGTGGAGAACTGTAAAGATAATGGAGAGAATTATATGGTGATAGTAGTAGTTAACTCATAGAAAAATTAAGAAAACATAATTTTTGAAGAAGAGTTCTAAGTAAGAGTTTATATTCATGATTAATTGGAAGATTCACTTGAAGATATATATTTTTGGAGAGTCAAAATGAAGAAATCCATCAAAGTGGTTCATGATGCCAAACTTTATATGTAGTATAAAAAAGATGAGTCTAATTTGAATGGAGAAATTGAAAATATGAAGACTTCAATTCTAGAGATATTAGAGAAGAATGTTGAGTAAAAGATCAAAATAGAAGAATAGGAATGAGAAGTCATTGTTTTAATAAGACTGGAAGAGAACAAATAAAACATATTGAAGTACTTGATGAGAAAGTTTTTTTCCTACATTGAAGTGTTAAGGATTAAAAAACTCTTGACTCTTGATAAGAAATTGGGAAATTAGATCATTTAGACCATAGAAAAAATTAAATTAGAGAATAGAGTTCTAACAGAACAGAAGCAATATTCAAATCCCAATGATAAGGTTGGTATGGGGATTGATCAAAAATAGAAAGCAAAAATGGATGAAGTCAGACCACAATCACCTGAACCGATATTGAATATTTATTTGGGTATGAATAATAATAATAAGATTTAGATAACCCAAGGGACAACTAGTGGTGTAGATGTAACACATATGAATGCACCCTGTATCTAGTATTGCTGCAGTAGAAATACAAGAAACTTAAAAAATGTGTGTTCCATAGCCAAGAGATACCGAAGGTCCGAATAAAAATAGAGGTATCTAAATAGATATAAGTACTCTAGGATATATTTTGCGAGATATTGTTTTTGGTGTGGAGAATTTGGATACATGGAGAGATATTATATGCCAATCATACAGTGGAATGTGCCCATGAAAAACCAAATTAGCTGCAAGTAGAAACTTATTGAATCATCAAGGGAGCTAAAAATGATAAAATAGTTTGAAACTCTACAAGGTGAAGTTGGTTCATCATACTCTGAGGAAGAATAATATTATCAATCTACACCATGTATCAAGTTGAAAACATGGATAAAAAAGAAAAGAGCTGATAAGGATGTGGTTGCAGAAATTTCCCTTAAAGAATCAGATCGTTTTGGTGTATGGATCCTTGATATTGGATACATGTCCCATATGATAGAAAATAAGGATACTATTACATGAATAAAACATGATAAGGAAGGTGTTATCAAATTTCAAAATGATGAATTCCTATAGTAATGGGATGCTATTTCTATCTATAATAAATTCCCTTGGATATGAGATGTACTACCCATGTGAGAGTCTTTAAAGGAAGGGAATATGTTGCTCATATGTAAAGGGTGATAGTGGGATTTGATTACCTCTCTCATGTGATGTTTCTTAGGGATAAGGATGGTACACCATCTTGATATTATTCCTTTAGTTAGGAAAATTATTACCTCACTTGATGATGTGACCAAGATATGATGTCAATTTGTATAGATTGGATCTAGGACTCTATGATCATAGTTGTGCATATGTTATTGGGATATTCTTCCCTTGTATTAATTATTATGATATCAAAGGGACGATATACCCTACTCTTTCTATATGTAATTGGGATGAATTTCCCACATATTAGTCATTATGTTGCGAAGGGACGCTATGTATATAGAATATTACAAGGGATGTGATAAAAAATAAATGATTATGTGATATTTTTGTGAGATTCACTAACATTGGCCGAAGCAGGTATTGGTCAAACCTAGGTGATTAGTTATTACCCATGTTTGTGACATAATTATTATTATTACCATTACCTATTTACATTTATATTTGATCACAACACACTGCATATAAAAATTCTTATTCTAGATGTGTTTAGGGACATAATTGAAAGAGGCTTATTGAGTTGCACTCACACCCTATTGGGGAACCTTGGAACCTGAGTAGATGTTTGGTTCATCACCCATGAAGGGGAAAGGGTCCTACAATTGAATATTGGGGTAAGGAGCTTGTGATGAAAAAGGACATGGACCGAGCAAGGACACATATCTAGTTTAATGATTATCTTTATCCTTTTTATTATTTTTCAGAGTTTTCTTATATGATGTTCCCATGGGAGATCATTTACATATATGTATAACCATTTTACATTTCATGTGCTCATTTTGTTGTCACACGGGTGCTATTATTACAATATTTGGATTTTTTCTACGATGTAAGCATTGTTCTCCTTTTATATTGTGATGAATGTTTATATATATTGTTTTTGATATGATTTATGGTTATCTATACCAAAGATAATATAGTATACTCATGTCCTTTATAGGCCTTTTTTCTTGTTAGTAGCATCTATTGTATGGGGTGGCACACTTGAGGTATATTCCACCTTGTTCATGAATAATGTATGTGAACTAGATTAAGGACATTACAAAAAGAGAGCTAAAAAAGAAATGTACAGAAAAACCACAACAATTGTACTATAAATTAAGGTTAGAGTATTCTTTACCCTAAAAAAATTCTTCATGTAATTATAATTTATAAGACATCAATTAATATATAAAATTATTATCACAACTATATTCGGAATTAGATTTTTCAATTAGAACATGCCATTACATTAATCCCATGTCATGTGTTGTAGATGGAGGGCCATGTTGATAAAAATAAAATACATATAGTTGAAAAAACAAAAATATCATGGGATTGTTTGTAAGTATGAAATAATTGAATTTCAAATTTTAATAATATTTTGATGAATAATAACATAATACTATGTTTTTTATATAGTTTAGGTGCTAGATTAGTCATCCACTGGGAATAAAAATGAACCACTGCCAGTGGTTATCTGTCATTCAAAGCATTATGGATGGGTTATAAGAGAGGGTTTTGTAGTCTTAATGAGATACTATTTTATGAAAGTAAAACACCATAAACATACTAATCAAGAATATGAATAATTACAAAAAAAGTAGCAGAAACAAAATAAATTACTATTTGATTAAAACATTGTAATAGTGAAACAAAACACATTATTAATGTAAAAAAGTAATGATTTAACCAAGCATCATAACCACTATAAATGTATCAAAAAAGACAGAGTTTCGGTCAAATGTTTCCCCTTATAGGCTCAAAATATGGGAGGTTATCATTTTTTAGCAATGTGTTATAATATCAATACAACAATAATATAATTATTATTTACTTATTTTGAAATATTTTAGGTTTAAATTATTATCAACTAATATGTATTACCACATATGCACTCAATAATTTCTATATTCATAATGTACACTATTCACTTGATAATATTATATGATTGAAAGGTCGTGTGAAAGTAAGGATTCATGTACCTCCTGATCGAGGAGCCATGAAACCCATTCCCTTTGATGATAATAATTTTAAATGGTTTACTGGGCTTCTATAATATAAAAATCAATTACGATTAGTCTTATTAATGTACGCAATAATAATAGGTTATGTCATTTTTAGTTTATATTTTTCTCAATAACTTTTATAACAAATAAAAATGTTATAAACAATTATATGTTACGAGAGAAGGGGAAATAGCCAACTATTTAAAAAAATTCAAAGGGATTATCAATTATATCATTAAGAAAGAATACATACCTTAATTTTACTCCAAAACTACTCTATACACATCAACTTTTAAATTCATTGAAAATTCATATTTCAAATAGAGTAATAGTGTTATATTTGACTTTAGAGTAGACATACAAGACCAAGAGTCAATTGAATATTTTAGTCTTTCCACTATAAATGAAATTAAACAGCATGATTAGTTATGAGACTCCTTTTAAATGTATATATGAGGTATGTTGATTTGTTTATAATTACATATGTACTATTTATATTAAATTTTTAATGGTGTGATTTTTTATTCAATATGTTTATATTACAACATGAAATCAATGTAAATTATAATTATATTTTTTTATTATGTAAGTGACTTTAATCATTTTAAAGATGTAATATCAATGGATGAAGATCAAATTGTAAGTAGAGAAGAAAATGTAATATTATTGGATGAAAAGGAAACAAATGGTGAGGTATTTTTAATACATATCGTTAAATGAAAAATTTATATACATTAATTAATATTATGATACTTTTTCATTCATAATGTAGAGTATTCATTATAATTTTTTATCTAGGATTCATTTAGTGTTAATTATAGTAAATCTTGTTTATCTAACTATATAAATTTTATACTGAATTCTTGGATATTTGATAAATAAAATACACATTATATCTATTTTAAAATATTAAAAATTATATTTCCAATATTTTATACACTTTTAATTATTGGTTATATAATATATAATAACATCCATACTTTATTTAGTAATGCAATTTTATTGTATTGATAAGTAAGGGGTCTTAGGAAAATAAACTACAAGAAGAATCCAATATATTATTAGGATGGAAATACAAGAATTATATGTAGTAAAAAATATATATTAGAGAATATTTCATAAAAAATGTCTCACAATTATTAATGTTCTCTAAATTCTAAAAAATATCAAATTGTTATAATAATGATTAATATAACTATATATGTATTAATTATATCATAGTGAATGGAATAACTCTAATGCCCCAATGGGTCCTTATTATATGTGTCAGTTTTTATTATATACACATTAATTTGTTATATTGATTAATAATTAATTTTTTAAATGTTTATAGTATTATATAGATAGTTCTTTAAAATAATTTTGAAATTAATAAATATTGGATAAAAGGATGAATTGGTAGGTTGTGTTCTTTCATTGTTTTTAGAAAAATCATGAAATGATAATTATTTATGGTTTATCAGATTAGTTTTATGATCTATAAAAATGTATCACAATTTAATACAAAACATAAAATCAAAATTATTATATTTAATGATTATTTTTCCATTTTAAGAAACAATGAAGTTAAAAATACACATCATATTCTCAAAATTAATCAAATTCACTCAGATTGTGCTTGTTCTGAATATTATTCATCCAATAATGAAATATTTAAATTTTGACCATGTGAATTATTTGTTGTGAGTCATAAATCATCATCCTAACTTTTGGTGCTCTTCCAAGATCCTATGCTAATGCTGAAGCCACAAAAATCCTTCCCTTATTTCTTTAAATTGATGTTTTATTTTTTATATCGAAAGTGTGTCCACCAAAATAAGTTTAAAATCAAACTCACCACTATAACACCAAAATTAAATACATATATTGAAGTGATAAACTATAAGTTTTAATATCCACAAAATTATATGTTTGTAAAATCTTTTAGAGGATTTTTTTGTTATGATGTAATATTCCATGTATATATAAACCTTCAAATATCATAAAATCAACTTCAAAGACCCCCAATGATCCTTTTTGGGTTTAACATAAATCTGCTGATAAATGCCACTTCCATGTAATGTGTAGAATACTACAGACCAGGGATTATATCAAACATCCAAAAGATGATGTTTATAGTGATTTAACCTTATAGTTAACCTCGAAATACATTTATTTTACATAACCATATTTAAATTGAAGTTTCTAGCTAGGGTTTTGGTCATTGGAGTTTTTTCCAACATACCAAATTATTCCACTACCTTTCAAATGTGTTAATCCTAATTTAGGTATAATATACCATTAATTTTTTAATATAGAATCATCATCCTACAAATTCTAATTTCCATACTTTTATAATTCATCTTGAATCTTACATACAACTCATCCTCAAACACATTAATCAATTCTTTCAGTAGAATTATTATCCCCATTTCATACACATAAATTAGAAGGATGATCAAACTCCTATTTTAAGAAACCTTATGGTAACAAAAATGGTTATCATTGCATTGTATGAACTAATATTCCATAATTAATTCATTTAAATTATGATTATAATTCCATGACACCTCCTTCAAACAATAAAAGAAACATTTGAGTTGAAACATAACTTATTTGTTAGATTTATTCTTAATACTAGATAAATGGTTCATATATATATATATATATATATATATATATCTTTATCTATGAAACCATGATGGAATGTTGTTTTTGTATCCAAATTCTCAAAATAAATTCCATTATATGAAACCATACTCCACACCATTTGGACAATTGTGTTATTAACTATAAAAGAAATGATTTTAGAAAAATTCAGGCCTTCCTTCTATTGAAATAAGGGGACCCAAGATTCACATATATAAATTTTATATCATTTTAGATGAATATTCAATACATATCAAAAAAAACAAGTCCATGAACTATAAAGTTTTTATGTAATTGTTGAATAGATAAATAATAATCTAATTTCATGATAAATAATAAATAAATACAAAAAATATCTTCTCATATAGTACAATTATTAGACATACCCCACTTAAAACATTTATTCATAAAATAGAAAGGATATATAATAAAGAATGAGATCATTTGATTAATGATATTCAACATATGAGATTTCAATAAATGATCATAAGTGAGAATAAGATATGTGTAAGGGTATGATAACATGATCATAAGGTATGAAAGTAATACCCAACCAATGAATGATATTTAATTATGAATCATGATATAATGCTTTATAATTAAAAAAATAAGTCTTAAGTGTTCAGAATCATCAATAATAAATGGTTAGCCATGAGAAGATATTATAAACATAAGGCATAGGTTTGTTTCATAAATATAAACATGAAAATAATTTCCTTAATCATGGATCACAACAAATATTATCAAAGTATGTCGGGTTTACTCCGCATTCCATGATTTAATTTTTTAAGGTCACTCCCAATATTATCATAATGGATAGTGTCCCTAACCTGAACAAGGTTCACTCCCCATTACAATCTATATTATATCATGAGATTTCAATATTTAAACAAAGCATTGGAAGGATATATAATATTGGTTCAACCCATCACATAATAAAAACTATATATATTAGGGTTACAATATCATAAAAATATTCATCATTAAATCATAGTATAACCTATGGAATGAAAATGGGTTGTATAAACATTCCACCAATTCTTAATTAAATTTTGAGAAAGAAACAAGTTTTATGCAATCATCATTATAATGTAATCACCATTATCCATCAAGATTATTAAATTGGGTGGTATCATAAGATCATATCCCCAATAAATAATCATAAAAATCAAGGGATGTTGATATATTTCCAAAAACCTTCAAAATATATTTGATCGTTTCTCTAAAAAACAATAAAATATCATTATTATGACAAACGTTTATATTAAAATTCAAATAATATTGAGAAAAACATTATTTTAAAATAAAAATAGAAAATTATAAGGGAATATTCAATGAAAATAATAGTTATAATAGTCGGAAATCCAGTTCATGCTGTAGAATTTCAAAAATATCCCTTTTACACTTTTTATCAAATATTAAATAAACTATTTAGAAACACTTTGTAAAAAATAATTTTCAATAATTTGAAAAGAAATTAAAATATGGTTTTAATGAATTTAATCTCGAATGGGTTTATGAATAATAACATTATTTAAAAGATTTTAATGAACATGGATATGAAAAACAATTATAAACAAAGATGAAATAAGGATGGTTTTTCTTAAAACAAATTTATTAAACATTTTTTGTAAAAAAGAGAGAAAATGGTACTAATAATTTAAATTTTAGGAATAAATAGACTAGAATATAGTATACCTGTTTTAAAAGATAAGGATCATATAAATTCCATCATGAAAAATTTAATACAGACAATCAAAAAAGAAATGATATTGTAACCTAAACCCATATATCGGGTCCTGTCTTGTTTCTTATGTATAAAAATATCATTTATAATAAAGATTTATTTATTATAACTTTATTGAAAAAAATATATTTATACATAACTTAAAATGTATTATTCCATTATAATTTCCAATTTTGTTTTTATTATAAATTATTCTTCCAAATGAACATTTAGTTGAAAATTGGTCTATTTTCTATTCATGTTTCTGCTTAACAGTTCCCATCCTTGCATGTTGGTTCTTGTTTCATTATATATAGAATATTATTCACATCAAGAGTATTATATATATATTCACTATATATACTTTTATAACCATTCATATAAATTAGTGTTGAAAAATGAATTACATCACTTTAGATAAAAAGTAGTATGTATATACGCATGAGTGATGCTTCCAATTTTTTGTTGTTTGAATGAAAGAAAGGTATATAATTATTCAAAATTAATAATTAATAATTATTTTATAAATCATATATATATTCTTTAAATATATTCTTATTACCATACTTGTAAAAAGGAAAGTAAAAAAATCACACCACTTCAAGGAGGTGGTAGTCTACATGTACACACGAGTGCCATCTTCATTTTCCAATGAATGGGAAGAAGATAGATAATGGATATAAAATTTACATAAAATCTCATTATTATAGTAATTATACATATTAAATCATGTTAATATGTTTAAAGTATATTTTTAAATGTTTTGATAAGAATGGAACCAGAAAAGGACCAGTAAGAACATATGCCTCTCCTTCAGGTATCCTCCTTTGAAAAGAATCACAAGGATTCTTTGATGGGCCTTTTCGGAAGATCATAACCTCAAGATAATTTATAATAATGATGGTAGAGTATTTGGGAAGGTATTTTTAGATAATCTGATCATGTGGTGTGTATAATATAGGACAGGGAGTTCTCTTTTATAATTGAGTAGTGTGACACAATTGCAAATACATAAGACATTAAAATATCACAAAGAAATATTCAAGTTAATGGATAAAAAAATCCAAAACTAAGATATAAGATAAGTATGGGTTCATATATACTTATCCAACTTTATTTATTGATATTTTAAACCTTATACCATCAGTATAATCCCTCATTATCCTTTTTAACCTTTACTATAGTAATGGATTTTTATCTCAGTTACTATTCATAATGACCAAAAATAAAATTGAATTAATTAATTAATTTAGACATAATGATTATACATATAGAAACCATTTTAAAAAAATTATAAGTGGAATAAATTCATTTTAAAAGAAGTTTTCAAAGCACAATGAAATTTCTTTTTAAAAAAACTCATTTTAAGAAAAGAAACTTATTTTATATATTTTTATTACCTAGTAAAAATAATTTTTTAATGTCAAAATAATTTATTTAATATATTATCTAAATATTTAATTAAATTCATTCATAAATAGTTATTAATGTAATTAAATATAATAAAAACACAATGTATAAATTTAAAATGTTTTTTTTATAAAAACATCTATTTTCTACTTTCAAATGATTGTATTTTCATTTGTAACCAATTGATAAACACTAATTTAATTTTATAATTCTATAAAAAATAATTTTTCCAAATTTTAACTGTCATATTCATAACCACCAATCCAATGTATAGAAAAAACTATCATATTTAATATTTATATTTTAATAGTATATCACTATTCATTTAAACTCGACGCTACATGTTAAGAAAGATATCAAAGACATGAAAACTATATAAAAATAAACACATAATAAAATATTATATTATTATATTATGCCCACATTATAATAAATTTTCCCTTAAAATTATTTTACATTCATATAAATTATTGAGGATACTTTTTCTTCAATACATCCTCGATTTCCTATATCGCTTCTTCAAATTTACAGTTTCACTAAAAACATTAACCATCTGAGTGTTCATTTTTCATATAATTTTATATCTTCAATTTTGAATTTACATCAATTATTCCTCATAAGAATGATCATAATCCATTGGTATGACCTTTAAGATAAGTACACGTGAAGGAACAGGTAAGGGTGGAATTTTGGCCCAACGGCCCGAAAGCCTGACAGGCCTGGCTAGGAAGCCCGAGCGGCCCGGCCCGACAAAGCCCACGTCTGGCCAGGCCGGGCTCAGGTCGTAGGTTCATCAAGTCGAGCATGGGCCTATCCAAGAAGGCACGCGGACTAAGCTGGGCCGGCAAAAAAAGCCCAGCCCACTGGCCCGTGCGAAGCCCATCCGTCTGGCCCGCACGAAGCCCAGCTGTTGTAAACAAAATTAACTGAAAACTTTAGTATAGAGATTCGATCCCCCTACCTCACGCTTCCAAGGTTGCGCCTGGACCAACTAGTCCAGGCAGTAAGCCTGTTATATTATCACCAGAATTTATATATATATATATATATATATCATTATATATTAAGAAAAAATAATATAATATATATATATATATATAATATTATATATTTAATAATGTGTATATATATACATATAATTGTAATGTGTGTGTATTTGTGTGTGTGTATATATATATACAACAATATATAATTATATATAATTATGTATCTATATATATATCAATTAACTGTGGCTTTTAAAAATCCATTAATAATATATATATATATAATTTTTAATATAATATATATATATAAACAAATCAATTAATATATATATATCTATGATTTGATATTATATATATATATAACCAAATGTTGTATATTAATAAAAAAATAACACACTCAGCTAATGATGTTTGTTCATGTTCCGCAACCTCATTAATTTTTTAAGTAGGTTGCAACTTTCATATATTATATATAATATACCTTTATAAATGTATTTAGAAAAAAAATTAACCACCCATTTCAGTGCACCCCCCAACCCCTATTTATTACTTTTACAATTTTTTCATATTACACACACAGAGACAGAGACATATATATATATATATATCAATAATTTAACATTATATATATATAATAACTTATTATATATTAAAAAAAATAACACACTCGCCCAATGATGTTCGTGCACACCACTATCCTCATTATTATTTTTTAAATATGATGAAACTTGCATATTATATATATATAAACAAATCCATTAATAATATATATATCAATGATATGATAATATATATATATATATATAAACAAATCCATTAATAATATATATATATATATATATTAATAATATATATCAATTAAGTGTGGATTTTAAAAATCCATTAATAATATATATATATATTTGTGTGTGTGTGTGTGCATCAATGATTTAATATTATATATATAATAACTTATTTTATATTAAAAAAATAACACACTCACCTAATGATGTTTGTGCATGTCCCCCAACTTCATTAATTTTTTTAAATATGTTACAATTTCATATATTATATATAAATTTATTTTTAAAAAATATTAACCCACCAACTACGACGCACCCCAAACCTCTAATTATTTTTTTACAATTTTCTCATATTATATATATCTATAATAACTTATTATATATTAACAAAATAATAACTACTCACCCAATGATGTTCGTACACCCCCAAACTCATTAATGTTTTTTTAATATGATGAAACTTGAATATATTATATATACTATATATAAATATTTAAATCTATTTAGAATGAAATTAACTCACCCACTGTTGTGCACCCCCTGAGGCTGTAATTTCGGCCTACCAAGAGTAGGATTGGGCTGGGCCAGGCCTGTCCTGCAAAAAAAAATCGTTTAGGAAATGTTTTAAATTAAACAAACGCTTAAGAATAATTTTCCTAAATAAGTTTAAAAAAATGTAAAAAAAATGTTTTAAATAAATGATAAAAAACGTTTTAATAACAATGCTTTATACCCACTACTACCCACTGTTACTCACCCCCAATCCCTAATTTTTTTTTTTTTCAATTTTCACATAATATATATAAATTTATAAACATATATAAATATATTTAGAAAAAAATAACAAATTAATTTACTGTAAAATGTCAATAATTTTTTTTACATAAAACATGTTAATTGTTTAAAAAAATACATGTAAAAAAATTCATTCAAAAAAACGTTTTAAATTAAACGTCTAAAAATAAATGTAAAGACATTTTAAACAAGTGTTAAAAACTGTTTAAGAAAAGTATTAAATAAAAATGTTTTAAAAAAATGTTTAAAAAAAATTAAAAAAAACACTTAAATTAATTTTTTTAAACAAACACTTAAACAAAATTCTTACATTACAATATGAAAAATGTTAAATGTTTAAAAAAAATACTTGTAAACATCATGCAATTAAAAAAAATAAAAAATGTTTTAAATTAATCATTTAATTTTTTTAAAAAAACCTTTTAAGAAAATGTTAAAAAATGGTTTAAATAAAGAAATTAACATATGATTAAAGAATTATAAATAAGTTAAAAAATTAAATGTAAAAAAGTTTTAAATAAATGTTGAAAATGAAATTAAATAACAAGGATTTAAACTCACCCACTGCTGCGCACCCCCAAAACCCCTCATTAATTTTTTTACAATTGGCAAATAATATATATAGAATCGCAATATATAAAACAATTTAGACTAAAAAACATATCCACACCTGTAAAAGTTTAATGAAAAATAAAATAAACATGTTTAAAAAACATCCATTTAAAAATAAATGTAAATTTTTAAAAAAAATGTTAAAAAA
This sequence comes from Viscum album, assembly GCA_963277665.1. NCBI lineage: Eukaryota > Viridiplantae > Streptophyta > Magnoliopsida > Santalales > Viscaceae > Viscum > Viscum album. The sequence continues at coordinate 650,811,383 of OY728150.1, forward strand.
ATGTTTAAATAAAAACGTTTAAAACCAGATTAAAAAATAATTTTTAAAATAATAAAGGCCCATCGTATCCCGACTCAAAAAATATCACCTTGGCCGGAAAAATCCCGGCCCAAACTGATGGTTCGGGCTGGCCCAAGGCCGGGATCAGGCCGCCTCATGGGGATGTTCGAGCCGGCCCCGCCCAACATGAATGGTGGCCAGCGGTCTGATTTTTTGCATTCCAGGCCTGGTCCTGTCCGGGCCGGGCGGGACCAAAATTACACCCTTAGAACCGGGTATGTTCTTCCTCAGTAGTGATACATGGAACACATCAGGAACTTGAAAGAGGATTTTGGAAGTTCCAAGTGGTAAGAAACAATCTCAATATATTCAATAATTTTGAATGAACTGATATGTATAGAGCTCAACAAGCCCTTATTTAAAATATAATAACCTTCTTCAAAGAATATATTAATAGGAACACCTTGTTACTAAATTCAATCTCTTGATCCCACCAATGATTTTAAACATAAATTCTATATCACCTCTTAATTTATATGACGAGATGTTGATTATCTCTAACCTTCTATTAAATGTTTTCAGCTAGAACAGGTTATAAAAACTTTTTTTATCCAAATTTGTCCTATAAAATTCAATTATTCACTTCCTTCTATAGTGGGAATTATAAGTATCCATATTAATTCTTAAGTGAAAGATATTATGGTAATAAAACTCGACAAGAGGAATGTGTTTATCACAACCACCTTTGAAATCCATATATGTTTCTCTCATCATATATTGTTGGGATTGAGTGGTCTTCTAAGAATGAGAATCTATCTGAAGATGATATATAGTGTAATAACCAAAATGTTTATCAATGGAATTTTCCTTCTTATATTTATAACATAAAACACCTTCATTACATAGAGAACCCGATAAAAACATTATTCTCATAAATGATGAATAAAATAAGTGATATTTATATAAATAAAGGAACCTATACAGATAGAATAGTAACCAGACAATTGAAATAGTAATATTACTATTAGGAATGGAAATCTAGCCATTAGAATAGTATCCTCATCTATGAAAGTATAAATAAAATATAGGTATCTTATAAATGAAAATGTGATATATTTATATCATGGATAAAGTAAATAAATGTTTTAAAAGTAATAAATTAATTGTTGGTATTTTGTAAAACATAAATGTTTATTGATAATTTTATAAATAATATAAATATTTAAAATAAAATTTATTTTCATAAAATAGATTCATAAATTAATATTTTGTTTTATCATAGTTATAATATAATTTTATTATATCATAATTTATTTTTCAAAGGGTTAAAAAATCGATTATAATAATAAATTATATATGTTTTTAATAAATGTGGATTTTATATAAAAATTATATTTATCATATTTAGAAAATTATTTTCATAATATGGAGTCCATTTTTAAAATCTAGATGCTGATAAATGGTTAGAGTGATTTTTTGTGATTTTTCTAAAATTGTTGAATTTTTTTGTGAATAGTAAAACATAGAAATTTATGATATAAGCTAAATACATGAATTTTGGAGTCATGGATAGTGTATGGATGATTTAAGAACAATTATCTCTAACTATACTTCCCTATTTACTATATTTATTCATGGTAAAAAACACTATTGATAGTATTCTTCCAAAATAATAAACAAGTGAAAAAAATTAAGAAACTCACATCTCCTCCCCTATAAATACCACACCTTCCCAGCTATTCTACTAACACCTTATAATACTTTTCATATTGTATAAATTATAACCAATTATATACCCAAGACTCTTCCCCATATTCAAGAGCTTCTGGACACATAAAAATACTAAACCCGGGTTCTTTAAGGAGGTTCTCAAAGATAAGATATTCAAGAGGTAAAATCCTCCCTCTCTCCCTTTTAATTTATTTTCATTTCTTATCCTATCTTCACCTCCCATTATCCAAAGATTCATGATATCTCCATTATCATATATATACTATAAATTTACTATATTAATTTAATATCAATCATCAAATATATTTTCTCCTCCTTTTATTCTAAATAAATAAAAATATCGTCCGTAATTTTTTGATTCACCGCCTTCATGGATAACAAGTTTTCATTTTCCATTAATGTTTTCAAGGATGGAAATAAAACAACTATTATGGTTAAAAAATATTCTAATATTCATATTAAAATTTTTTAAATATTATATAACTAATTTATCAACCTAATATTTAATAAACTGAAATTATTTATTAATGGTTGAGAAAACACCAAAATAAACTAAAAATTTATCATTAATATTTTACCAAATGAATCATCCTCATATATTAAAAAATTTGATATATGAGACCATTTAAACTTTTTTATGTTCATTAATAACAAAAAATTTCACTTCTAGAGAATTATTCTCATTTTACAAGAACTTCCATAATTATATACAACTAAACCGACCATTAAACCATGAAAATGAACGCTCGTGAAATAATGAAACTGGACAATATATTTTATAAAAATGGACATAAAGGAACTTAATAAAATTATAATAAATAAAATACATCTATAATAGGTTATTAATTAAATTATTAATGAATATAATTTTATAATCTAGGATATTAAGTGCTAGTGTAGAACACTTTCGGGCATAAGGTAAGGTGATTCATGAACCCAACACTCTTTCTTTGGGTTATCCCTCTTTCATGCCAAATATTCGTGTGTGTATTCCTTTGACATTTGATAAATATAATTTATGTTTTCTTTCCTTTTATTTTTAAGGATATAAATGTTTCCAATCAGATTTTTTAACAAGTATAATTATTTTTTCCAAATTAAATCTTCTTTCCAAAACACATCTTTACTTCTCTTGAGTTATTTCTTCTTCATTCTAAAATGATGATTATTATACCCAATATGTTATTTTCTATTTTCCATTTGGGAACACCAAGTATATTCATTATTTTTATTTAATTAAATTCATATTAAACCCATTCCATTTAATGGGTTACTTCATTAATTTCATTGGTATATGTACTATGTGTAATATACTATTATATAAATGTATGATGTGCTGAGTGGGACTGGAATTTTATAGCCCTCCAATGCATTGGGTAATGTGATGTATATCATGATACAATATACAATATGTGTGAACATAATGTTAAATTTTTTCACAATGATGATGTTATGATTATGCACATATGTTATACATGAATATGATTCTTTCTTCATTCACAACTGTGTGTGGTATTTATCCACTATGACCTGATGTTTCATTTTTATACATTTACACATACCATGAATTTATCCAATGTTTCCCTTATGATGTTGATAACGATCCAATTGTGTTGTCATGATGATTATGTTTATGCTCACTCATGTTATATTGTTTTATGTCCCTTATTAATCATCTTACTATTATTTTTCCTCACCCCTTTCATTGATGTATATCTTTAAGTGGCTACATGTACTAAAGATAACATGATCTTTAAAAGGATAAAGAAGTAGATTTTAAATAATTTTTTTATTTTTTATTATGGACAAGTTTTTTATGTGCCTAATTTTTTCCAAGACACAAAACCTTTGGATCTTGGTTTTGTAATGATTATATGTTTTTTATATTTAAAATGATATAATAGTCATGTAATAAAAAAAGGGTCACTATATTTGGTATCAAACATTCTTCAGAATTAGGATTAGAGATAGTTAATGAAAACCCTTAATATAGTACTATTTATATGTAAAAATAAAAGAATATATGTTTTATAGAAATGATAATAATAGGGATACCATAATAAATTCAATTTCGGTTAATTTCAAATAGGAATAAATAATTTATTATTGTTTTTTTTGACATACCTTTTGTTAAAAAAACTATCTTATAAAATAGTGAGAATGAGGAGAAACTAGGACAAAAACTCATGTGAGGTAGAATTTAATGATTTCTATATGACATCCCCAATGCCATGGGTGGGGGAGTTCAAAACATCATTGTAATACCTACCAAGTTGTCTCAAACTATTGATAATAACCTAAACTAGGTTGAATGTCTACATTAACCCATGATGTAGAAACTATCCATTGAGTGATTTATGTGGCAATGAACAATAAAATTTAGCGAATCTTCTCATCCACTTGTTTCGAAACCGTCAAAACCCCCTCCCTCAAAGGATACCCTTTCTGGGTTGGCAATGAAGAAAGGGAAATATTGACCTCTGGGTCCCACCTTCAGTAGACCCCAAGTTTGTGACAAGCACCAAGGGTGTAAAAATATCTCAATATTGGGGGCATTAAACTTTATAATTAAACAGGATTTGGAGATAGGATGTATCAACCAAAACCAACTCCATGATATATATAATAAAAAATAAAAACCATCCCACAATGCATGTGTAAAAATAAATGTTGTAGATAAAAGTTTACAAGAGTAAATACTGAAAATAAAACTAATAAAAAAACTATCCCAAGGTTGGAGATAGTAACACCCAAAAAATTCCATGTAATCATACTATAATCCTCAAAATATTTTTATAGATGTAGGATGAGTATAAAAATATACTCAGTAGGAAAACCAATGTCTCTTGTACACATGTGAAAAGAGCATACTAATGCACCTATGAGAAAAAAGAATAACCAAACAAAACCTATAAAGGTATAATGACCATCCTTGCCTCACATAAAACAACAAAAACTATGTAATATAATATAAAGTAATGCACATCGATGATAGGGTACCCCGTACCACTATCCCACGGATTAGACACTCTCAAACCCCAATGGAAAACATCCTAGTGCTCCCACCTCATATAAATATTTAACATCACAACCTTCTTGAACACACATGGGCCACACACCACAACGCATCCTTGCCATGCAAACCTAGGCTACACATGATGGCACATATCACTCATACACATCTGGGTCACACACCACATCACATCACTCCGGCACTCACCTGGTCTACACGCCAGAACACATCACATAACATCTCACCACATCTCATCCTGAAGACACTTGGTAAAACACATCACAACTAATCCCGAAGACACTTGGGACACCACATCAGAACTCATACTGAAGACACATTGAAAACCACATCACAACTCATTTTGAAGACATATGGGACACCACATCACAACTCATCCAAAGAATCTTGGGAAATATTTTTCTTAAAGAGGGAGCTGAGAAGATCTGGTGTCTAGTCATCCATCCTCCCACCAGAATTTTGGGAAAGACACCCCATGTGTGATTATGGAGGTGTTCAGCACATAGTTCTCAATGTTTATGGGGTTCATATATAAATCACAATGAAAAAGTATATATATACATATAGTAACAAACACTCAAGACCAACCTATGGATTCTTAAAGAAACTAACCAAATCACAACACCGTCACCTTTTAGTCCACCTATAAGTTAATTTATTAGTATCTGCAACAGTCATTTCAGAAGGTGAAGAGCTCTGATAATCTAATATGACTTCACATTTCATCTATTTTTATCAACGATTAATTTTTTTAAGTTTCACCAACCAAAATTAATAACTCAATCCATCTTTAAATTTTCCATTAAAAATTTTCCATCCCATTGACCAAACCAGCCCTTTCCATTTCAAAAATTATTAAACATTCATTTATTCCATCACTATAGATGAATATAGTAGAAGTAAACCATATATGACAAGAAACATATCATACCCATCAATCTCACCTCATCACCCCAAAAACACGACCAAACAAACACATTTCACCCCACACCCCATTAAAATCACACATCACCATCTTACAATCATGGTCACACATCAAAACACATCGAAATTCTTTTTAAAATTTACAAATCAGCTTTTATCACATTCCAATATATTTTAGGGATGTTATCACACAAATAATAATCATGGAGAAACCAATTTATTAACCAAATATAAGTGGTTATCGAATTTCAATTTGTAGGGTGATATAAAAATAGTCACAACAAAAGTAGCAATCAAAACACATATATCCAGTGTAAAAAAAAATCCCACAATGGCCACAACTTTCAATAGGGGACCAAGCTCATATAATCCACAACATCATAAAAATATCAAAGCTGTAAAATCATGTGAAACAAACCCATTTACCCATATATTTTGGTTAAATTTTTTATCTTTAATTAATTTAGAACCCCCATAACCCATATGTAAAAAAACAAACTCCTCCTACATGATAAACAATAAAGAGAAATGATGGAATCCCAACCTCAAAATATCTATTTCAACTCACTGTGCAGCATAGGGTGAAGAAGAATTCCCGAAACCACAACCTTGCAATGAGGAACCATGTATCAACCTAAACCTCAACCAATGATCACCAAAACTCAACCCAAAACACACCCCAAACCAAAAAAAAAGGAGGACATAGAAAATCCTTGGGAAACAAAGGGAAGAAAATGGATGAGAACAAGAGAACTCACCATAGATCAAATACAGGAGCCCAAGGATTGATCCCCATCAAAAGGAATCTCCAAACATGGAAGGAGAAGGTCAAAAGATACCTATAATGAGAAAAAATCCCCTAGACGTAGGGTTTATAGAAAACCAAAGTGGCTGAAATCATTAACTGTAAAACATCAGGGAATTACATGACATTTAGTCCCCTTTAATGTCATTCAATCCAAGGATTTCAAAGTCAACCGAAAAGATTAATTTCTTTTTTATTATTTAACCCAGATTTATTACACTTTGTGAAGTACCCCGGGACAATCCATGAAACAGACTTTCATTTAGTGTAATACACTTACACGATGTATATTTCAAGAAGTAGGTCTACTGCACCAATGTCATACACTGAAAACACCCAGAACGTCTTCTAAACACCTACAATACTCACAACAATAAATGTGATGGACCAGGAGGAAATGAAACAATATATCATATACATATCAAATGATTCTCTCCCTCAAGAATCCAAAACAATTCTCAAAATAAAAAAGGGTTTAAATGAACACCCTACAAGATACCCCTAAAGGATCCTGTCATACCTAAAATGCAACAACCGGCTAAACACGCCAACCCAAATAGACAAAAAAACACACTACACAATTGCAAGTTGCCTCCCCACACACAACCAGAATACCACATCACCAATGCACAAATGTCTCAACCTCCATGAATCTGAAATAAACAACTTCTATAACTAACAAACCACACCATACCAAAAAATTTAATTAAGTAATTTTGCACTACATGTCAAGATATTATCTACTCTAGGAAGAAATGACTCACCCACATAAGTTTAATCACATCTTAGTTAATGTATCTTAACTTGGAATATGGTCCTCCCATTTTCATATGTCAATACTTTATCACACATCACACCACACACATCATAAAACAAGGAAAACAACTCAAATCATAAACATAAGGATCCAAACATCACAATGAAAAACGGAACAAAGAAAAACTAAAAAAACGGGGTATTGGGTACTCATCCACGTCTCTTGCTCCCAAGTACTCTCCTACAAGACACTATGGCTCTATAATACATGAACCAAGGGAATGGTTCATCCACACAGTGCCTTCTCTTGGTGATATGGAATCTCTATTGGCCTCTCCAAAAATAGTGTGTCATCCTTGATATCTAACTCTCCCCAATCAATGATGTGGGAGTCATTGTAAATATACTAACAAAGCTAGGAGACCTAGAAGACATTTTGAATCATCTCTAACCATGGTGGTAATGACAAACGGTATGCCACCCTTCCAAAAAACCCCAAAACTCAAAGGGCCCTATAGTTTTAGGAGAAAACTTGCTCCCTATGCCAAACCTCTTCTACCCCCATTGAGGGGAAACCTTCAAGAACACATTCCCCCCAACCTCGAACTACAGGGGCCTCATTCTGTAATCAAAAAAAGAATTTTTCCAGTTTTATACTGCTTTCATCCTCCCATGAATGATTAGAACAGTCTTTGTCGTTCTCTACACCAGATCAGGACAAATAAAAACTATTTCCCCAACCTCAGTCATGAAAAATGGAGAATGACACGGTTGTCTCTACAAAGCTTCAAATAGCTCTATGCTAATTGAAGAGTGGCCACTATTATTATAAGAAAAATCAACCAAGGGTAGGTGTTGTGAGCATGATCCTCCAAAGTCCAATATGCACACCTACATCATATCCTCCAACATTTGGATATTACGTTCTATATTCCCATCTATATGGGGCGGGAAAGTGGTGATTAGGCCTAAATAAGTTCCAAAAGCTTTTTGTAATCCCCTATAGACTCATGAGATAAAATTTGTGTCCCAATCCCATATAATGGACCTTGTAACTCCATGAAACCATACCACCTCATCCACACTCCTCTTAGCCATAACATCTATTTTTCCTAAATCCTTGATCACTAATAATTGTGTGAATTTCGTTAAATGATCCATGATCACCTAGATATAATCACAACTTCCATGAGTTCTGGGTAACCCTATGGAAAAATTCATTGATATTTCATCACATTTCAACTTGGGAACATCCAAGGACTATAAAAAAACATCATGGAAATCATGCTTGACCATTACATTTTAGAAAACCATACACTGAGAAAAAAAATCCACCACTGACCATTTAATTCTATGCTACAAAAACTATTCCCCCAAGCCATGGTACATTTTGGAAACTCATGGGTATACCTCCAAAGTGACCTATAAAACCCAATAATAAATCCCTTGATAATTTTTAGTGGAAAAAACAACCTTCCTTGAAACTACATTTGGTTCTAACAACCCTCCGACCATCCCTCCAGAGCATCACCATATCCAACATGATCAGGTATCACCTCTACTTTTGAGTGTCCTCACTAAGACTCCTCCACTAACTACATCAGAGAAGACTTCACTATCATTTGAAAAAGCATCACACACAACCATCCACTAAACCATCTAAGTGAAAATTTTCCAACTCCTTTATTTTTCTCTAAGAATTTTTAGACTCTTGAACAACATCATTCCATGAAATCCTACACAAAGAGTCAGCCACAACATTCCCCTTTCCTAAGGTATAGGAGATCCGAAAATCATAATCCTAAAGAAACTCCATCCCCCTACACTATATCAAGTTTAAATCACATTAGGAGAAGATATACCTCAATATCTTATGATTGATAAGGACCAAAAATCTCTCCCCAATGAGCTAATGTAGCCAAAACATCAGCACAAACACAACCGTTGTAAGATCTAGGTCATGGATGACATAATTACACTTGTCGGGATGTAACTTCCTAGACACATAAGAGATCATCGCCTTATATGTCATGACGATTCACCCTAATCCTAGATGAGATGTTTTGTAAAACACCTCAAACAACACACCCTCATATGGTATCTGAAGCACTGGAGCACTAACTATCTTCCCATTCAGGTAAATAAACACTACCTGGAACTGATCAATCAAAAAGAAATCTTGGTCTTTCTAATTGGAAGCTATCTATAGGGCTATAACTTGAGAAAAATAGGGTGTAAACCTCCGATAATAGCCTATGAGAGCAGGGAAACTGCAAACCTATTCCACATTCTTGGGTGATTCCCAAGAAATAACTACATAAATATTAAATGGTTCTATTGACACACCCTATAGAGACAACACATCCCCTAGGAAATGCACCCCTCGTGTGCATAAATAACAGTTGGACAACTTTCCCTAGAGCAGGTGGAATCGAAGAACATGAGAGATAGTTCTGAGATGGTTGACAAGATCCTCCTATGACTTCAAGTATATTAAGATATCCTTGATGAATACGATGAAGAATAGATCTTAGAACTCATAGAACAAAAAGTTCATAATCCCCATGAATTCATTAGGTGAGTTCATTAAACTGAATGGCAAGAATAAAAACTTGATGTTCCCGAACCTGCATCTGAAGGTAGTATTCAAGATATTTCACTCCATCATGTTCAGCTGGTGATATCCAGACCACAAATTGATCATATAAAACCAACTCACCCCTCTTATCATGTCAAAAAGATTTCACATTCTTTGAATAGGATAATGGTTTTTGATTGTCACATTATTTAACCTCTAATAGTCTATGCATGGCCTTAGACAACTATCTACCTTCTTTTTGAAAAACACTAAAGCACCACACAATGACACAATGGGAAGAATAAAACCCTTATCTATCAGATCATCTATCTAAATCCTCAGCTCCCATAACTTATAGGGTTACATCCAATAAGTATCCACCAAAATCAGATAATCACCAGACTATAATTCTATCACAAACTCAATGTCATGTTGAGGGGCTAATGTCATAACTTTTTTAGGGAAAACGTCCAGGAACTCCCCAAAAACCATGGGAACCTCTACCATTTTAGTGTCCACTGATTCCACTGAAAATACATCCAAAAAGGAAATAAGGGGATCCAAACACTGATAGCCCACCTGATAACTTCGCACAATAATGAAAACCACACATTGGTGATCCGCATCCAAAAACATGATTCTCCTCTAAATGAATTCAACAACAGAACTCATAGAATAAAACCAGTAAATGACAAGGATGAAATCATATGGCTTTATATGAAGCATGAAAATATCTCAATAGTATTAATACGACCGCATCATCTATATACACCCATAAAACACATTAAACATGATAGTCTAGCCTTCGACTGGCATAGTAAATACTGGTGGTAGGGGAATCCTCTGTAAATCTATTCCTAGAGCATAGGATAGAGAGAGTGAAACAAAAGAGTATGAATCTATTGAATGAAATAAGGCACAAAAATAGTACTAAACAAAATGATCATACCGTTGATGATCTCTGGACACTCTAGAACCACTTCCTCCACTGTATGAAACTAACCACACCTAAATCCTCTTTTTATATAATGATTTCCACCTCCACAGCCATGCTTTGGTAGAGGTCCTTGAGTTCGAGGAAAATCTAAAGTTTGGACTCTACATGCTCTATATTCCCATGAAATACCACAAGATTTATTCTATTTATATTGGAATGGACTCACTGGTAACTTCTTTTGAGGTTGACCTGGAAAATATTGTCATCCAAACTGAGCTTGAGAATCCACTGGGAATGGGTTCTGAAAATGGTCAAAAATTCCATAGAATAAAAACACAAGTCCCATGCCCATAGTAAAGGCACAAAGGTCAAAAAGTTTAAAGGGAAGCTTTATAGGTGGACTCATGGATAGTCAAAACCTCAAAGGATTTGACACTAAAGGCTTGCTATCAATAACTCTGTTCCTCATGGAATCCAGTAGGTTCCCCTCTCGTATAAAACATCCTCTTGAGTGGATTTTCCAGATCACCATTACCTTCTTCTAAATCTATAGGATTATTGGAAATGTAAAAGGTGTTACTTCATACTGGAACGAAGGATGGAGTGCTTCCTCAAGACACATCACTCGAGACTCGTTATCTGGAAATATATCAAAGGAAAAAACAAAAATGGTCCTAAAAATTGATACCAAGATCCCACACATACATACTCTCCTACTGAAGGGAGAGTAGCTCTTTCTTATTCTCATCCTTCATTTTAATGAAAGACACTCTTCTTGAAACACTTTCTAGATGTAAACCCATGAAACATATTCCTCCTCCCACCAACCAAGATACAACATCCACCATTGACGCGTAGCTTGTCACATTTGACTAACCACCAATGGGACCCTATACTCTGTTGGGGCTCCGATCAAACCAAAACTGATCTATGATTCCTCTAGCCAAGTCTCAGTTTATATATTATAAATAGTCCCCTCATAATTTTACAAATGTTTTTACTGAAAATATCACAACATCCTTGACCAATGATCATCTTCCTCATATGGTTCAACCCTCCATCGATCTACTAGGTTAGAATAATGAACCTATACAACCTGATTCACATTCGGACGATGACCAGGAGACATATCTAAAAGAGAAACAAGGATTTCCTAATCTCAATTTAATTATTTTTTATTTTTAAATATTTTAATTAAATTTAATTCATTAAAATTTATTTTATCCACTATGAATTTCCCCAACCAACCCAATTCAATCAAAAACTCAAGTCATCATGATGTGTTTACCTATCCTATATCTCTACCTTGCAAGTTTTACCATCTCACTTGGTTTCTCAATAATTGTAGAATCTATGCATTGGATATGGGGCCCCCAAAAACTCATGTCTTAGCTAGTATCCCTAGCCTATGTCATGAACCAATGTCAATTGGAACTATTTATATACCAACCCATACATTCCTTGTTATTCCTAACTTTTAACTCTACCTTATATCACAACCATTAACTTTGATACCACTCTGTCATGACCCCTCCCTCCAAGGAGACACCTATTGGGACTACTACAAAAATGGGAAAGGGAAGTGCCATCTTTTATCAGCCCTAATAAAAAAGATCTGATAAAGGAACCCTTTATTAGCGGTATAATTTTAGCACTAATAAAGTCATTCTTTATCAATGATTTTCTAGCACTTATATAGAAGCCCTTTATCACTGTTTTTTTCATAGCGCTTATAAAGAGTACTCTTTATAAGAGCTAAAAAAGCACTGATAAAGAATTCCTTTATCAGTGCTCAAAAATCACTAATAAAGGCCTTCTTTATCGGTGCTAAAATTTTAGCGCTCATAAAGGAAGGGTTTAACAGTTATTTTTTAGTTCTCATAAAACCATAGTCCCTTATATTATAAAATATGGTGCAAGGTATCCTCTGTTTATCATGCCCTCAAGACCTTGCGGTGTTGTACCCCTAAGAAAACTCCCCTCCCCCTGTGATCTGCTCTTTGCCAGAGCTCTGTCGCTAGCCCTAATGTTTCTACTCCCCCTTGAACCCCTTCTGTGGATCCTCCTCCCCTGCAGACCCTACTTTATCCTCTCCGCTGGACTCCCCATGAACCCTACTCCTCCATTTTTCAATGGTGGCAGCTCCTCCCGTGAACCTCCCCCTCGCGGTCACACCTTACCCTCATGACGTAGCGTAGAAGGCTCCCTGACCACTCCACACTTCTTCTCTCCCTCCATCACAAGTGTGATCAACTCTAGGTAATTCTCCCACTTCTCCTTTTATATTTATTTTTGGTGTATAGGTTTTGTGAGAGTATTTTTCATTAGGGTGATGTTTGGATTCTACCCCATGATCACCACCCTTGGATTAGATGCTAACTAACATAGAGTTCTAACAATCTATGTCATGAAATAACACACGTAGTGGATTCTTATACTATGTTAACAGATGATTTGAACTAAAGTATGACTTTTTTATGATCTCCCATGGGTCCTTATGATGTTTGGAACTAGAGTTTATTTTTCACCAAGTTTCATATGTATGAGGGTTTGATATTCTCGTGCAACTTTAAGTTAGACCTTGTTATACATGAATATTCTATTAATGTTGAGTGTTATTCCACATCCTTCTAGTGGGTTTATCTATACTGGGTAAAGTGGTATTTTTGTAAATCCCTTCATAAAAATGAAGAGTTTTGATATTACCTGCCTCATTATTGATTGCTTACACTTTGTGCATGTCATGATGTGTGGTGATTGTATTTGTGGGGAAGGTTCTATTTATGATAGTGATTAGGACCCCTAAAATATAGAAAGTGTATCTAACCCTGTGGATGTTAAGTTATGTTTCACTTAGTTGGTGAGCATGGTTTTATGTGATGTGGGCGAGAAGAATACTTTTCTTCCCTATGAATGTCGAGGAATTATGGAATTATTCATAAAGAAGACTTATGGTTAACTCTTGGTAAGGATATGGTGTATGCATCAACCCATATACCAAAGATGATGAGTGTCTTTCTGAAGTTATATTGTTCTAAATGGAATCTATCCTTGAGAAGGTTCATAGTGTAGCCTATAATACATTTAGGTTCATTTATTATTAAACCAAGATTCATGGAGTTGCCTCTAGTCTTCCTGCACTAGGGTCATGGAAGATGAGGAAATCAAAGTAGCTAATCCATGGAAAGGTGAATGGTATTCTTTAGAAAAGTATTTTGGGTTTAGATAGTGGTATGAACATATGAGCAGTTGTATTTGGGTGGTTAATTCTTTTTAGGATTGTGGGATGTTTCTTGACATCGATCAATGGTAAATTCCACACATCTTTCTTTTATGTAAAGGATAATTTAAGGGTGGTGTCAACTTAGTGAACCTCTATGACCAGTTGTTCCTAGGTGCTAGTCTAGAAGGTTTTTTCATGAAGATGGGTAGACACTATGCACTTCATTGGGTAGATAGTGATTCTTCCCTAATACCTATTATGGGTATCAAGATTTTTATTTTGGATGGAGACTACTCTAGTAAAGAACTACCCTTGGTGTTTCAGGCCATGTTATTTTGGTTAAGTACACCTACACTATGAAGAACCAGATAACATGATGGGGGATGAATTTATTCTCCGGATATTGTAAATGTATTTCCCTTGGTTTGATTGTATTTGAGCTCTTTTTATTAAATCCATTAATTTATGTCGATCAATTCATAAACCAACCTCTAGTGGTTTGGGGTAATTCAACATGTAATACTATAATTTGGATGGATATGTTAGTGTTCTATGATTATACCTTTAGTTTGAGTTGATATCATAATCTTTTATGGTAGTGATCTTTTTGGATGTAGGTTTAGAAGCACCCACCCACAGTAGGTGAGTGATCAAAGTCTCATCTTAGGAGAAACTGTCATTCATAGGTACTTCAAGGATTTCCCATTAATCCAGTGAATTAAATATTATTGTGATGGGTATAGAAATATCACATTTCATTTTCTTAACATTCATGCTACAGTCAGAGAGGTAGTTGGAAAATAGCCCAGGCAGAGGAAGGAACTGGAGTAGGGAGGTCTGTACAGCACTAAAGTGATGGAGGAGATGGGAGAGCAGCATGAGGTGGATGGAAATTTGGTTTGATTATACTAATACTACCCCTAAGTATACCACTCCTATATTGGGAAGTTAGTGGTTAGAATCTCGAATATTTGTAGTCATTAGATTCTTTTTACCAAGAGGATCTAGGATTGTTTGGAGGTATGATCAATGTTCATTATACTTTTCTTGTAGCACTATTAAAAATAGGTACAAGAAACTATTTTTCCTAATTTTTTCAATTATATTCATGGTATATGGTGGGAATTGGTAGACCCTCATGCTAGTGAGGGAGAGTTATTGCTTATTATTTAGATGTTCATGATAGAATTTATGTTCACAAACCTTAACTTTCTATTTCTTATGTTAATTTGGGTAACAAAACATATGATATTCCATAGTAATTTTAGATAAACCTAGGTTATTTTTTTTGCTTTGAAGCCCTTTGTGTTTTGAAATGTATCCACTATATTAGTTTTCTAATAAAAATTGTATCCTTATTTTCATTTTATTTGAGTTTGGTCACTAGTTTTGGGTTTTTTAATGTGATTATTTTATTATGAATGAGGTGGATGTTAGGGGTGGTTAAAAGGATGTTTAATTTTTTGCTGCAAGGGTGGTGGGTTCTAGAACTATTGGTAAGGGGGTTTGAAAGTGTGTTGCTTTTGATGAGGGGTCTATCCTAGTTCTGTTGATTTCGAAATCATTATTGAAAATGGTTAGGCTATATTAATCTCTATTTTTATAATGAATTTGTCCTTTTCTACTGTATTTTGAAGTCTTTTATTGTGTATTTGAATCATAAATACTAATATTTTAAATTCAAATAGGACAGAGATAAATAGATATTGGATGGATGCTAATTGTTTGACAATAGAGTATGAGAATAGAGTGAAAGAGTTTATCAATTTTTCAAAGGATCACACAAAGGATTCTTCTCAAATCATTTGTCCATGTTTACGTTTTTGTTATTCTATAATAATTAATATATAGGAGTTAGAAGAATGTTTGATATGTCATGGAATATATCAGAGTTATAAATGTTGGAATAAACACGGAGAAAAAGTGAATGTAGCTAGTGGATGGTATAAAACTTCATTTTATGGATCATCAGATATGAATACAAATATGGATAATGAAGAAGACCGTATAGAGGATGTGATTACATATGTCAATTATGATGAAGATCTTATTGAGGAACTGATAAGGACAGTTGAAGATGAACTTCATGATTTCCCAAAATTGTTTGAGAAGTTAAAGAGTTGTGCAAAGATTCCATTGTATGCTGGTTTCACTAAATATACAGCATTTTTAGCTGCACTAAAGTTGTATAAATTAAAATCATAAAACGGATGGATTGATGTCAGTTTTACAGAACTAATTTCTCTCTTTAATGACATGCTCCCAAAAGATTATGAGCTCCCAAACTATACATATGAAGCTAAACGAATGCTACAATCGATGGGTATGATTTCTGAAAGAATACATGCCTGCCCGAAGGATTGTATACTATTTCAAAAGGAGAAAAAATCACTTACAGAATGCCCAATGTGTGGTGCTTCTCGATATAAGAAAGATGAATCCAGACCTATGAAATTTTAATGGTACTTTCCAATCATTCCAAGGTTAGGTGTCTATATATAAGTGAAGAAACTGCAAGACAATTGTCGTGGCATGTAGATAAAAGAAATAAAGATAGGAAATTACGTCACCCGGTGGACTCTCATCAATGGAAGATAATTGATCTTGAGTATCTTGAATTTGGAAAAGGGACAAGAAACCTTCGTCTTGCGTTATCTAAAAATAGAGTGAAGCCTTTTGGTTTTCAAACAAGAACTCACAGTACATGGCCTGTTATGTTGTTAAATTATAACTTGTCATCCTGTTTATGCATGAAGCCAAAATATATCATGTTATCTAAGCTTATATTAGGACCAAAACAACCAAGTAATGATATTGATGTTTATTTGTCTCCTTTGATCCAGGATTTAATGTTATTGTGGGATTCAGGTGTTATGTTGTATGATGCTTAAAAAAGTTAATACTCCATGTTCAAAGCGATGTTTTATGGGATGATAAATGATTTCCTTGCTTATAAATATTTGTCAGGATCTAGAATTTAAGGAACTCAAGGGTTTCTAATATGTGAAGAAGATATAAAATCCATTAGGTTTAAACATTCATCAAAAATTATGTTTCTAGGACATCATTGATTTCTACCTCATCGGCATAAGTACCGATCCTGGACGACATCATTCAATGGAAGTTTAGAGAAATGCACATCACCATCTCCAATAATAGTTCATTTAATGTTTGAGAAAGTAAAATATGTGGATGCTATTTTTGGTAAACCATTTTTGAAAAACTTTATGAAAATCGGTTGAAAAAATAGATCAGCTTTTTTAATTACCATACTCGAATTGTTTGTACGTCAGACATTTTCTCGATCTGATGCATGTGGAAAAAAATGTATGTGACAGTGTTATTGGAACCCTAATAAATTCCCCTGGAAAAATAAAGGATGGAATTAAGGCAAGGATGGACATGGTTGACATGGGAATATGAGAAGAGTCGGCTCCCGTGAAGGGTGAAAATCGAATGTTTCTTCCACCAAGTGCTTACACTCTTTCCCTGGAGGAGAGATATTAGTTTTGAAATGTATAGGTTCCAGAGGGGTATTCATAAAATATCAAGAACATTGTGTCAATGAATTATTTGAAGTTAAAAGGTTTGAAATCACATGACTACCATGTTTTGATGAAATAATTAATTCCAATAGATTTATATTGCATTTTTTCCAAGAATGTTCGTCATACGTTAACCAGACATTGTTTCCTTTTCAAAGATTTATGTAGAGAAGTTTTAGACCTAGAGAAATTTCCAGCTATGGAAAGAGAAATTGTCATCATATTATGTGAATTAGAAATGTTAGTCCCGCCAACATGCTTTGATATGATGGTTCATTTGATGCTTCACTTGGTGAGAGAGATTCGAATTTGTGGTCTTGTGAACAATAGATGGATGTACCCCATTGAACGATATATGAATATTTTGAAAGGGTATGTCAAAAATTGAAGTCGGATAGAGGGTTGTATAGTGGGGCGATATATTTTTGAGGAAGCTATTGATTACGGTACCAAATACCAATCTGATGTGGAAAGAATTGGTCTCCTAAAATCTTGTCACACAAGATGCATTGAGGATGAGGGAATTTCTGGAAGAAATGTTGTGACAATCAATATTACAGATCAGGAGCAGGCCCACCTTTATGATTTTCAAAACAGTAGGGAGGTTTCTTCATATATTAAAACCCACAAAAAAATTCTTAGGTAGTTGAATCAATCAAGGGTTGAAAAATGGATATCAAATACACATAATCACCAGTTTATAGGATGGTATTAGGACCATATTTTTAAAGAGTTTGATGAAAATATGAATTCAATTTCAAAACAACTTTGATGGCTAGCTACCAGACCAAGTGTGTATGTATTATCTTACAATGGTTATGTAATTAATGGTTATACATTCTATAATGATGAAAATGATGGAGATAGTACCATGAAAAATAGTGGAGTTACACTTGTGGCTAAAGAAATGCATGTTTCTAGTAGTAAGGAAAGAAATTCAATTTATGAAAATAGCTCATACTTTGGCATTATCAAACAAATATGGGAGTTGGATTATACGACATTCCAGTTGCCGATTTTCCAATGAAAATAGGTTGATAACAATAGTGGTATTAAAATAGATGAATTGGGATTTGTGAAAGTTGATTTTAGTAAAGAAGTATACAAAGATGAATAGTTTATAATGGCATCACAAGCGATACATGTTTTTTATGTTCTTGATCCTGAAAACTCAAAGTGGTCGATTGTTCTGTTATCGTCCAAAACTACTGAATGGTCTGATGAAAATTCAGTTTAAGAGGATCCTTTCACCGGTACATTGTAATCATTTCACAGCGGTCCCAATGTAGATGATGTTTTATATGTTAGAGGAGACCACAATGAAGGGATTTGGATAATCGATAGAGATGTAAAATCCCTTCATCCTTTGAAAAAAAAGAAAGGGAGTTCAATAAATATGTTATATTTTTCTGGAATATAGATCTTATTATCTCATGTTATTATATTATCATTACTAAATTTATGTAATATAAATTAACTGTTCAACCACTTTTATAGATAATTACTTATGTATGTTTTGGTTCTCTTAACCTTGAGGCTGAACAAGTCTCTCAAGCTGTTATTGTTGCTGCTGCTACAGCTGCTCACAGTGCAGAGAAACAAAAAGTTTCTGAACCTGTTGTTTCTCCTAGCGTTGAGGTCCAACAACCATCAGCACATAGAGTTTATATCATTTCATTTGAACATATAGATGATGTTGATATCGATGAAATGGTCGGGAATGAAAGACCGACATCGTAGAAAACACAGGTGTGTCGTAGTTTGATAGTGTTAGAAAAACTTCTTAAGGCGAAAAGAAAAGGCATCAAATTTGATGTTGGATGGAATGCACGAGGACAACATGTGAATCCCAACTAGGCTATGTTTAGTAGTTACATTGGAATTGTCACTCGACAATGTGTGATGATTGATATAGATTCATGGAACCATGTTGTGTCTGGATTGAAGGCTATGATCTGGGAAGAAATTACAGTAACATTATGATATTATTTCTTTAATTTACTAGCAAATAAAATAATGAAATAGTGTCTTACTCTTATCAATCTCTTTCAGAGTACATTATTAATAGATGATTCACACAATAATTGTGTACTAAGGCTTGCTAGAAGGTGTAATCGAGTTTTTCACACTATTTTAAAAAAAATATCACCTGAAATATTTCAAAGGTAAAATAAACCCGCACCCACCCCTTGTCTATGATCTCCTGATATCCCAAGAAGTATGGGATACATTTATTTTCCTCCGTGGGGATGATATGTTCCAGGTACATTGTGGATGATAATATGTTTTTTGAGGATACATGTATTCATCACTTTTATTGTCAATATTTTATTTATGAAACAGCAACTCAGTACTAAAAATAAGGAACACGCATCAAAACAAACATACCCCAATCATAAAGTAAGGATGGGGTATACTTCACTAGAAAAGAAAATGGTATGTATTTTAAATTTATAGTAATATTGTTAGGTTCAAAGAAACAACATCATAATTATATTTCTATATTTATATGTAGATTGATGAGTCTAAATAAAGACACTTCCATCCCTTGTCATGTTCTATGGAAGTAGGAACATGTGAATAAGTAAGGGATGCTAGTAGATGAAAACACACAAAAAGTGAGGGAAATATGTGTAAGTATGAAATGATAAAAATATTTGTTTTAAAGTGATAATACATAAAAATAATTAGTTATTTTCATATATCCAATAGTCATAGTAATCAGCTTCTCCTATAGCTGATGCAGACCTATTATTGACAGTTTTGAAGTGGCCAGAACAATATAGTCATGTCAGAGGTCTGGGGTTTGGGGTGACACCTCGGGTATATTATGAGAAAAAAAATAGAAGGATGATAGAGATGAAAAATTGAAACAAATGAGAGAAATACTAGAAACTCTTTAAGAACAATTTCAATGGTAGGAAGAGTTGCTAGCAACTTTTAAGGGTGGGAAGTAAGAAGAAGACACAACTCAAGAAAAAACAGTGTGTGAAGATCCTTCCCCACCCACCACAAGCTTTGATGCGAGCCATTCCCCTCAAACAATTTTCTTAGATTTGGTAATCAATATTCTAATAAATGTTCCCATGAAATTTGAATCAGAAAAACACTGATACTTTTCCTATTCTGGTCTTCTATTGGGTGATAATGACTGTTATTTATATCTATCAACACCCACCTATCAACTTGTTGCGAGGGCTATGGTGTTCAACATCCCAAAGGAAAGCTTCATAATAGACCACTTCCAAAAGATCATCTGAAAGTGATGATTACTGTAGCTCAGGAGCCAAATGCAGAGCTACCTATTCTAGTTGATGATGATGATATTAATACGGTCGAAAAGACTATTGGGACATTCATTGCATGGTCGTCACAACTTGTAAGAGTACATGTGGAAAAAGTATTATTTATTTCCCTTTTTTTCAAGATAAACCTTTAACAATCAATGAAAATTGGTTCTGAACAAATGAATGTTATTATAATGGAGAAAGGGAAGGGGTGAAAAGAAACTTCGGCTCAAAAGCATCTGAAGGGTCGACAAACTGATCCCAAAGAGCTATTGAAAGCACAATAACACCACCTGTTCTCTATCCATATTTACTAGCATTGAAGACTCATGTGGATACAATGCTAAGAGGTGGTAGTAGTCATATAGTGATTCTAGAAAAGAATATTTATGGAAAGGAAATTCAAGATTTCATTGCTGTTGAAAATGTAAATGTGATCCTTGAATATGGTTGGCTAGGCGTCACAGTTGTAAATTTATATATGAGGTATGTTTTTCAGGAATTGATTTTCTAAAAGATGATATAATGTGAAAATTATGACTAAATACATTTTATATTATTGACAGACATATATATGAAAAAAAGATGAAGGAATTTTCCCATGAACCAAAATTCAGACTCGTTGGTCCTCATACAACATCAACACAACTAACAAAATTAGAGCCATCAAAAAGGATGAAATAGTGAACGTCTTGCTGAAAAAATTTTAAAGCAAGAATACGGATGACATACTCTTCCTAATACCAACCATGCAGGGGTAAAAAACTAAGATTAAATCATATCAATTATATTTTAAATTCTTTTATTACTTATTCCTTTTTTTAGGAAGCATTTCCTACTAATTGCGGCGAACATGGATACTCCAAATATTTATTTTCTGGATTCAATGCAAGGATATCCAACAAACCGACCACACATGATGGAGTTTGTGAATCTGTAAGACACTAAATCCTATGTTTTAGGTCTAAAAATCAAGTAATAATATTTATATTATCATTAACTAAGTCTTATGTTATGATAGGGTGGTGTAACATTATCTTCGAAAAAAAGGTATGAGGATAGGGGCTCAGCATAATGTGGCAAACAAGTACTATGTCTGGACAAATATCAGGGTATATATAATAAAATTCACTATCTAAACACATATCAACACAAGTTAATTATTCTCCTAATGATCAAATTTTTTATAGTGTCCAAAACACACAAATGATAATGATTGCGGTTATTATGTTTGTAAATTTAAGAAAGAGATTGTTTGTCATCAACAGACTAGCATCCCTAAAGAGGTATTTTCGAAAAAAACTACTATTTTATTTAAATTATTTATTATTTATCTATTTATATATTTTACCGTAATACTAGGACTGTTGAAAAGCCTCATAATCACAATATGAAATAGATTTGTTCAGAACTGAGTGGACCGCATACCTGATGGAAGATTGTACACAAATTATGTGATGATCTGACTTGGGGACATGTATAATTGGAGGTCATTTTTTAGATGGGTTAAGGGGATGAAAATATGAAACATTTTTGTATGTAAATGTTTGTAGAAAAATTTTAATTTTTATTAAATAAAACATCCTTTATCAAATTATTCATTTTCATATTTTAACAGATAAAATTCACCAGAAACATGCAAGAATGATAAACCACTTTTCTTTGGGCTTTAGATAAGAAAAACCAGTAAAACCTCAAAAATAAATTCATATCTGACCAAAAACATTTGGATTGTGTTGATAATTTAGGAGAAAAATACATGGGTCATTTATGATGTCTACTAGTCAACCCTGCCTCAATCCGAGGCTTAGTGTTGTCAGTATCACTCAAAGTGTCTCTCTTTTGTTTATAATAGAGAGAATTTAAAGTGAAAACAACAACTGACGTATTGAAATCCAACAAAACGCATTTGGATTGTGTTTATACTTTAGGGGAATGATCCATGGGTGATTTGGGACGTGTAACAGTTTACCCCACCTAAATATGAGGCACGGTGTGGCCAGTATCACTCAAAATGTCTCTCCTTTGTTTAAAACTGACAGAATGTTAGGTGAAAAAAAAATGATGTACGGAAATCTAACCAAATGCATTCATATTGTGTTCATACTTTAGGATAATGATACATGGGTCATTTTTGGACGTGAATGAGTCAACCCTGCCTCAATCTAAGCCATGGTGTGGCCGGTATCAGTCAAAGTGTTCCTCTTTTGTTTAAAATGGACAAAATTGTAAGTCAAAACAACAACTAACGTATTGAAATCTAACCAAACACATTCGTATTGTGTTTATACTTTAGGGGAAAGATATATGGGTTATTTTTTATGTGTAAGAGTAATCCTCGCCTCAATCTGAGGCATGATGTGGATGGTATCACTCAAAATGTCTCTATTTTGTTTAAAATGGACAAAATTTTAAGTGAAAACAACAACTGACATAGATAAATCCAACCAAACACATTCAAACTATGTTGATAATTTAGGTAAACTATCCATGGGTAATTTTTGACCTTTATGATTCAACTCTGCCTCAATCCAAGGCACGGTGTGTCCTGTATCAGTCAAAGTGTCTCTCTTTTGTTAAAAATGGACAGAATTTTAAGTGAAAACAACAACAGACGTATGAAAATCTGACCAAAAGCATTTTTTTATGTTAATACTTTAGGGGAACGATCCATGGATCATTTGTGACATGTAAGAGCCAAAACCGCCTCAATTAGAGGCACAGTGTGGCCGGTATCACTCAATGTGTCTCTCTTTTGTTTAAAATGGGCAGAATTTTAAGTGAAAACAACAACTGACGTATAGAAATCCAACCAAATTCATTTTGATTGTATTGATACATTAGGGAAACGATCCATGGGTCATCTTTGATGTGTGAGATTAATCCCCACCTAAATCCAAGGCACGTTGTGGCTGGTATCACTCAAAGTGTCTCTCTTTTGTTTAAAATGGACAAAATTTTATGTGAAAACAACAACTAACATAGGGAAATCTGACCAAACTTATTCGGATTGTGTTGATACTATACAGAAATGATCCATGGGACATTTGTGAAATGTATGAGTCAATACTGGCTCAATCTAAGGCACAGTGTGGTCGTTATCACTCAAAGTGTCTCTCTTTTATTTAAAATGGACATAATTTCAAGTGAAAACAACAACTGACATACAAAAATCCAAACAAACACATTCAGATCATGTTAATACATTAAGGGAACTATCCATCGGTCATTTGTGACGTGTACGAGTCAACCTCGCCTCTATTTGAGGCACGGTGTGGCCGATATCACTCAATGTGTCTCTCTTTTTTTTTAAAGTGGACACCCCCAACCCCCTAGACGCCCTCATCCCCTGGACACCCCCACCCACATGGATAGCCACCCCAATCCCACTGGAAACCACCCCACCCCCCTTGGACAACCTCACCAACCCCCTAGACCCCCACCCCCTAGACACCACCCCACCCTCTGCACCCCCACCCCTCGGGACACCCCATCCCCTAGAAACCCCACTCCCAACCCCCTGGACACCACCCCACACCTATGGAAACCCCCACACCTAGACACCCACCAACCCCCCTGGACAACACCCCCACCCCTCCTAGACACCACCCCTCCACTTGGACACCCCCACCCCTTGGACAGCCACCCCCACCCCCTAGACACCTCCCCACCCCCTTATACAGCCCCACCTACCCCCTGGACCCCCCCACCCCCTGGACACCACCCCACCCCTAGACACCCCCACCCCTCTAGACACCACACCCCTGGAAATCCCCCCCCCACCAACACCCTAGACACTACCCCACCCCCCTAGACACCCCATGGACCCCCCACCCACCCTGGACACCCCCCCCCCCTGGACACCCCCACCCCCTGGACACCCACCAACCCTCTAGAAGGCACCCCCACTCCTCCTAGACACCACCCCACCACAGGGACACCCCACCCTCTAGACACCCTCTCCCCCTTGGACAACCCCTCCACCCCCTGGACACCACCCTACCCCCTTTGGAGATCCCCACCAACAACCTGGACCTCCCCCACCCCCTAGACACCACCCCACCCCCTTAGATAGGCCCACCCCACCCCCTAGACACCCCAACCCCTCTGGACACCCCCACCCCCTGGAGATCCCCCCAACCCCCTGGACACCACCCCACCCCCATGGAAACCCGCATGGACAGTCCCCCCCCCCCACCCTGGACACCCCCTGGAACCCCCCCCCCCCCCCTGGACACCCACCAATCCCCTGGACGACACCCACACCCCTTCTAGACACCACCCCACCACCTGGACACCCCCAACCCATAGAGACCCCACCCCCTTGGATAGCCACCCCCACCCCATGGACACCACCCACCCCCCTTGAACAACCCCACCAACCCCCTAGACCTCCACCCCCTGGACACCACCCCACCCCCTGGACACCCCCCACCCCACCCCCTAGAAACCCCCCCCCCCCCCCCCCAACACCATAGACACCACCCCACCCCTTGGACACCCCCTACCCACCCCCTGGACACCCCACCATCCCCCTGGACGCCCCCACCCCTCTTTGACACCACCACACCACCTAGACTCCCCCACCCCTGGACAACCCCACCCCCATGGATAACCCCCACCACCCCCCTAGACACCACCCCACTCCCCTTGGACAACCTTATCCCCCAAGACACCCCCATCCCCCCAGACACCCCCCCCCCCCCCCAAACACCCCACCCCCCTGGACACCACCTACCCCGCATGGACAACCACTCCAAACCCCTGAACAACCCCCAACCCCTTAAATTCTGAATTGAATTCTTTATGTATTTAATTAACTTATGAATTATGTGTTAATGGTGTATGGGTATACTTTTTGCATGGGTATACTTGCTGAAATCACCTTATGAATTATGTGTTCATTTTTTATGGGTATACTTGTTGATGTGATGATTTTTTTGCAGGTCTTGTGTGGGTGTGAAGCTATAGAATTTTATATTACAGTAGGTTGGACATTTATCAGAGATTTTTTAGTGCTGATAAAGGGAGCCTTTGTCAGTTCTAAAAAGGTGCTGATAAAGAAACCATTTATTAGAACCTTTTTAGCACTGATAAAGGTATCATTTATTAGCGCCTTTTTATCACTGAAAAAGGATCCCTTTATCAATGCTCTTTTATCGCTGATAAAGTGGAACCCCTATCAGCGCTGAGGTTTACAACACATTTTTAGCACTTTTAAAGCTCATTTTGAGCACTGATAAAGCACATTTTGTAGTAGTGTGGGATGTAAATGAATAAAGGGAGATAATAATAAATGAGAATCGCCTCCAGTAGGCCCCATGTCAGGGACTAGCACTATGTGTGTACAAATATCACAATATAGTAGGCATTATCCTTTATAAGGAAATAAGAAAAGGAGATTGGATGCATAAAATAAAACCAACTCCATGACTTATATAAGAAAAACCAGAAACCATCCCATAATATATTTTTAAAAAAACATCTAAAGTTAAAAGTTTACAAGAGTAAATATCCAAAATAAAAATAAGCAATGAAAAAATAGTTGTCCCAATGTCTGAGATAGTAATTACCAACACGACCCACATAAGGCTCCAAGAATATTGAAAATAGTTTCATAGATGTAGGGTGAGTATAGAAATATACACAGTAGGAAATCCAAAGTCTATCATGCACATGTGAAAGGAGTACACTAATGAACCTATGAGAAAACAACAGAACCAAACAAAAACTATAAAGGTATACTAACCATCCAATCTTCAAAAAGGCTTTCTCAACAAATAATGAAAACCAATTAATATAATATAATGTAAAGAACATTGTTTATAGGGTACCCCTCAACACTTTTCCCACTAATTAGCCACTCTTACACCCAAATAGAAAATGTTTTGGTGCTCCTACCTCTTTTGAATATACCACATCAAATCCCACATGAGCACACTTGTTCCACACACCACAACACATCCCACTCCCACACACCTAGGCCAAAAACCACATCAGATTCCACCTGCACACACCTGTTCCACACACCACAACACATCACATCACATATGATCCCAAAGATACATGGTAAAGCACATTAAAACTCTTCCCAAAGACACTTAGGACACCACCTCCCAACTCATCCCAAAAACACCTAGGACACCAAATCGCAACTCATCCTGAAGACACCTGGGACACCACATCACAAGCCGACCAAAGAAGCTTGGGTCATCTTTTCCTGGAAGAGGTAGAAAGGAAGAGAAGATGGACATGCATCTATGATAGCACCAAGATGTTGGGAAAGACACCCATCACATGACTATGTGGGTGATCGACACATAGTGCTCAATGTGGGTGGGTTGTATATAGAAATCAGAAGGAAAATAAATGTACATATATAGTATCAAACACTAAAGTCTAACTTATGGGTTCTCAAGAAAACTAACCAACTCACAACACTAGAACCTTTGTTGTAACTTATAAATTCATTTATTAGTATATTCAACAGTCATTTCATAAGTTGAAGATCCCTAATAATATAATACGGATTCACATTTTATCCATATTTAACACCAATTAATTTTATTATTTTTCATCAACCACATTTAATCACACAAACCATCATTAAATTTTCCATTGAAAAAATTTCATCCCGTTAACCAAACCAAACCATTCCATTTCAATCACAAGAAACCAATCATCCCCAAAAATCACACCTCACTGCCCCAAAAAACCATCCAAATAACCAAACGTCACCCCACACCCCATTACAATCACACATCACTATCCCACTAGCACGACCACACATCACAACACATCGAAATTCTTCTAAATGTTTTAAAAGGGTATTTTATCACATTCCACTACATTTTAGGGATTTTATCACATAGATAATAATACTAGGGAAACCAATTTATTAACCAAATATATGTGGTTATCAAATTTCTATTTTTCAGTAGATATCACAATAATCACAATAAAAGAAGCAATTGCAGCACATATATACAGCATGGAAAATCCCCTAATGGCCACAATTTTCAATGGGGAATTAGTCTCATACATTCCAAAATTTCATAATAATATGCAAGCTATAAAATCATACAAAACAAACCCCTTTTCCATGAAATTTTAATTCTACCAATTATTGATCTTTAATTAAGACATCATCACTATAACCCATAGTTAAACGAAAAAACCCCAACTTCATGATACACAATAATGATAAAGGAGGGGAAACCTACCTCAAAGAAGCTTTGTTGACTCGTTGTGCACATTAGGGAAAAGAAGAATGCCATTAAACCACAACCACATAACGATGAAGCATATATCAACTTACACCACACCCAAAGATCATCAAAAAAGAACCCAACACACACCCCAAACCAAAAAAACATTGCCACAACAAATCCAAGGAGAAGAACCGAATAAAATAGATGAAAAAAAGAGGATACCTCACCCTGGATGAAAGATGAGAGCCCAAGTATTGATCCCCATTGAAAGGAATCTTCAAATGATGAAGGAGAAGGTCTCTAGACACCATGAATGAGAAAAAGTCCCCTGCGCAATGAGTTTGGAGAAAACCCAAGTGGCTAAAACCATTAAAACATTATATAATCGAGGAATTAAAAGATGAGTAATCCCCTTTCATGTTGAGTTATCCTAGGATTCCAGGTTCCACCAATTTTTTTTCAACTTTTATTATTTAACCTTGTTTTATTAAATGTTGTAGAGTATCCCTAGACAAGCTGTGAAATATACTTTAACATCTTTTAATACACTTACACTATGTGTATTTCCTACAGTAGTTCTATTGCACCTCAAGGTTCCACCAAAAACTCCCAGAACCTCCCTCAAACACCAAAAACACTCAAAAATGAAAATAATAGAACAGGAGGTAACATAAAATTATAGGAACCATGGGTTAACATAATGGAGAATATATTTTCTATGATCTACTATCCATTGAAGGAGAAGGTAACTCTAGGAAATAATTTATGAAAATATTTACTAAAAAGTATTTCCCTCAAAAAATTCATAAAAATATGGGGAGATAATTCAAGAATCTGAAGAAAAGGAAGGTGGATCTCTCACAAATTATAAAGAAAACATCATACGGGGTCAAAGATAAGCCTAATGTTTTATTATCAAGAATAATAGAAAAATAAATAGATTCAATTGTGGTTTAAAACCACTCCTTCTAGTGTATCTAGCTATCTGAGAGTTTGGGGGTTATAAAGAATTTGTTTTATGTGCTCTCAAAGTTAAAATGGAGTTTAAATAATGGTCCCATTATTTTGTAGATAAGAAGATAAGAATATATTTTCACATTGGTGGGTGAAATAGAAAAGAGGAAAGAATATACAACCACTCACGTGTCAAAAATATGGGAATAAGAATTATTGTAATTTTCTCAAGGGGGTGGAAAATGATTAAAGTGTGGGAGATAAGGCCATGAAGCTCATGAATGTAGAAGAGACATAATGAATCTAGCCATGATGATCGATGAAAGGAGGGAACCTTCAACTATAGGGATCAAGGGAACTATGTAAGACAATTCATTAAACATTGATTCATTTAGGGCAATAACCATAAGTAAATACCAAATATAAAGGAGCAAGGGAAAACTTATGCCATCACTACTATAGAAGTGCGGTAAGGAAATGATGTCGTACAAGGCACACTTACTATTCACTCAATAATGGAAAAATTATTATTTGACTCAATCTGTAAACATTCCTTTGTATCTTGAAAGATTTCGGAAATTATTCAATTGAATCCTAGATTCCTTTATATAGAAATATGCATAAAAACACATAGTAGGGAAACCATTGCAACACAAGTGTTGGACTTTTATCCTATTGGTGTATGTGGGTAAATTATTCCAAATAATCTCCTAATACTTCCCTTATTAGAATTTCATGATATACTAGAAATGGATTGGATCTCCTTATATAGAGCACACATCAACTATTAAGAGAAATAAATATTTTTTTCATATTCTGAACCATCCCATGATCCTCTACAAATGCAAGGAAGATCGTGAATCTCATTTGGAAAATCCCTCAATGGTGTGGGTGTTGATACCTTATGAAGAATCATATCTAATCCAAATGGTTTCATAAAAGGGAAGCATTAAATTTGAGAAAATTATCATTGTGAGGGAATACAACGATATAATTTTTTAAGGGATACCTAGGCTTCCATCAAATATTGAGGTAGATATTTCAATATAACTTATACCTAGATCCACTCAAATCTCAAAATGACCCTACAGGATGGCCTCTATCAAACTGGAAGAGTTAAATAAGAAACTAAAAGATCATTTGGGGAAAGGGTTCATAATCCCTAGTGCATCACCTTAGGGTGCGCCATTTATCTTTGTAAATAAAAAGGATGGATCAATACATATGTGTATTTATTACTAGGAGCTGAATAATATCACCATAAATAATAACATCACTCTTGAAATGATTGATGACTTGTTCGATCAACTATAAATAACTAAATACTTCTCATAGGTGGATCTTCATTTTGGATATCATCAACTGAAGGTGAAGAATAAAGATATTCAAAAACCGCTTTCTATACAGGGTATGGGTACTAAGAGTTCATAGTCATTCCCTTCAGACTTACTAATTCCCATAAAATCTTCATGAATATTGGGAATGTAGTATTTAGAGACTATGTCTACAAATTCATGGATTTTTCATTAATGATATTCCCATCTATGCCAAGGTAAAGGAAGAACATGAAAAAAAAGTCTAAGGATTGTGTTGGTGACATTAAGGATGGGGAAAATGTATTCCATGTATAGAAAGTGTGGATTTTGGATGAAACAAGTCACATTAATGGGACATGTGATTACAAGTGAGGCAATTTCTATGAACCCTTCAAAAGCAAAGTAAAGTTAGGTTTATCCTAGACCCACTAGTATCATAGAAATTTTTGGTTTTCTTATCTCACAAGGGTATTACCAACGTTTTTTAGAAATTTATCATGATTTCCTCACCAAAAAACAAAGTTAACTATGAAAGTATTAAAGGATATCTAGATGAAATAATGTGAGGAAAGAATTAAGGATCTCAAGAATAGGCTAATCACTACACCTGAACTCACACTACCAAAAAGTAGAGAAGATTTTGTGATATACATTGATGCTTCCAATAAAGTACTGGGTTGTGTATTCATGAATAATTATAAATGGAAACTTATGTATCATTACATTTGAGGATCCAAGAGAAGAACTTCCCAATTCATGATCAACAACTAATAGTTGTGATAATTTCCTTGATAATTTGGTAACAGCACATCTATGGGAAGAAGTGTGACATATATACTGATCACTAAATTCTAATGTATATATTGATACAGAAGAATATAAACATGCATCAAAAGAGATGGATAGATCTAATCAATGACTATGATTGCTCTATTTTTTACCATATGGGATAGGAAAACAAGGTAGTTGATTCTCTTATAAGAAAAGAACCAACTACTCTATCCATGTTGCAAATTGAGGAAGAAACCATATCCATGGATATAAAAAGGATAGATTTTGAAATAATAATGGTCGAGAATACGTCCTACATTGCCTAAATTAGTTCCCAAGCTTCCATCCAAGAGAAGGTCAAGGAGTCATAAATGGATGATCTGGAGATACAAAAGAAAGAGAAAGTAGTAACGTAAGGGAAGCTATAATAGTTTCATATTTATGATGATGGTGTGATTTGGTTCAGAATAAGTCATTATATGCCTTCATCACTTGAGATAAATAAGGAGATATTGGATAATGAACATAGTTCATCGATCTCCATCCATCCTAGAAGTACCAAGATGTATTGTGATCTTCAAGAACACTTCTGATGGGACAACATGAATAAGAAGATTGAGGGGTATATCTCAAGGTGTTTAATATGTCACTAACCTAATTAGAAGTACATAAGTTCAAATGTGTGAAGAAACCATTTACAATACCCATGTGGAAATGGGAGAACAACATAATGAATATTTTTCACTGGTCTTTGGAAGGCATACAAAGGAATCAATGAAATATGGGTTGCAGTGGATCATCTCACCAAGACATTACACTTCATTTCTATTCAAAAAAATTTATCGCTTGAAAAAAATTCCAAGATATATGTGAAGAAAATGGTAAGGCAATATGGGACTCCACTTTCGATCATATCTGATCATGACCTAAGGTTAAAATCTAAATTTTGAAGAATTCTTCAACATGCATTGAGTACAAAATTGAAATTTATCATGACCTATCACCCCCAAACAAATGTCCAATTCGAAAAAAATATTTTGATGATCGAGGAAATACTGATAACCTTCTCAATGGAATTCAAAGGAGTATGGGTTCAGTATCTCAGATTGGGAGAGTTCTCATACTACCGCAGCTTCCACTAGTGTATTTAGATGGCTCCATACAAACCTTTATCTAGGGATCTATGTAAAACTAAATATTTTTGGGATAAATTTGGTGGATAAAAGTTACTTGGACATAATCTTGTTAAAGGTTCATGAAATCTAACAACACATAAAATCTACTCAGAGATGAAAGAAGAGCTAAGCTAAAAATCATTTAATGGATCTAGAGTTTTAATTTGGGGATAATGTTTTATTCAGATATCACCATGAAATAGAGTCATGCGGTTTGGAAAGAAAAGTAATCTTAACCAAAGGTATATTGACGCATTTGAGATCATTGATCACATATGAGTAGTGGCCTATCAAATTTCACTTCCACCAATAATGTCTCATACTCATTATGTACTACATGTATCCCTCTTATGGAAGTACATACTAGATACCTCACATGTACTGAACTATGAGGTGGCATAGCTAGAAGATGATCTCCCTTATTAGGATAATCCAATAACTATTTTGAACCGGAGGTAAAATGTTCTATAAAACTCGAACACCCACTTGGTCAAGGTACTATAAATACAACATAAGTACAAAGAAGCAACATAGAAACCAAAGGTAGCAATGAAGGAGAAGTACCCTCACCTTTTTTCACCTTAGTATGAAAAATAAAATTTTGAGGATGAAATTTCAAAAGGGGGTTTTACCAATGGAATTTTACTTCTTAAAATTAAGTCATAAAATAAATACATAACATAGAGAACCCAATAAAAGCATTATTCCTAAAAATGGAAAATATAATAAGTGATATTTATAGAAATTAAGGAACCTATACCAACAGAATAATAACCTACCCATTGGAATAGTAATATGACTATTAAGAATAGTATTCTGTTCTTTAGAATAGAAGCGTCACTTAAAAAAGTATAAATAAAATTTTTGCATATTATAAATGAAAAATGATATATTTATATTATGGTATAAGTAAATAAATGTTTTAAAAATGATAAATTAATTGTGGTTATTTTTGTAAAATGTAAATATTTATTTATAATATTATAGGTAATATATTGATTTAAAAGAAAATTCATTTTCACAAAATATATTTAATATTTAATATTATTTTTTATTATAATTATAATATAATTTTATGAGACCTTAATCAATTTTTCAGAGGGTAAAAAAATCGATTATAATATCAAAATCAGTATTTTTAAATAAATTATGATTTTATATAAAAAATAAAATTATCATATTAAAAACATATTTTCATAAAACTGAGTCCATTTTTTAAACATACATGTTTAAAAATAATTGTTGTGAATTTTTTGTATTTTTCTAAAATAGATTTTTTTTTGTGAATAGTGAAATACTAAAATTTATGATATATTCAAAATACATGAATTTTTTAGTTACAGATGATGTAAGAACCATTATCTTGAATTCCACTTCCCTATTTATTATATTTAGTCATGGTAATCAACACTATTGATATTCGTAATCTAAAATAATAATGAAATGAGTAAAATATTCAAAAACACCCCCACTCCCCTATAAATACCACCCTTCACCACATATTCTCCTCACACCTTATAAGCCTTATATCTTATTTAAATTCTTCCCAATTACATCCCCAAACCTCTTCCCCATGTTCGAGATCTCATGGTCTCAAAAAAATACCAAACATAAGGGAAATAGTGAGGATCTCAAGGAGAATATATTCAAGAGGTAAAATCCCACTTCTTCTCTTTTAATTTATTTACTTTTCTTATCCTCTACCTACCTCCCCTTATCAGAATTGGAATGATTGTAACACCTCGAGAGTTTGTGATTTTTTTGAATTAATTTAACATTTTTTATATATTTCATTTTACACAATATTAAATATACTTTTTTATAATAAATCACAATGTTTGGTTTTCATACACTATATTCAATAATTAGATGATTTTGCACTACATGCAATATAGTCTTGGCTTGAATTTCACACAACACCGAGTTTCTATGAAACATCATTTTACTATTATAATTACTTAAATGAGATATTTAAAACATATCCATTAAACTTAGTAATATGAATAGAAATGATTACTTTTGAAATATTCTTTATAATGGTTTTATATAAGTAAAACATATTTATAATAATACATGTTATATTGGTAAATTCTTTATATGTTTGAAAATAATATTTTCTCAAATGAACTGCTTTTTATGTCCTTATGTGAATGATAATAAAATTTATTTTATACATTCATTTAGATTTTATTTTATACAATAAACTTCATTTTTAATTCATAATGATCAAATTAAATTATTGTGTTTTTTGTGATTTTTCTGAGAAACTTTATTTTTAGATAAATAATGAATAATAATTAATTTCAATTCAAAAATGACTTTTCATATAATTTATTTATATAGTTAAATTATATTTAATATTTGTTTAAAAGTTAAAATATATCAATTATACATATATTAATATAATTTATATTATTTTAATTATTTTTATATTGAATTTTGATATAAAATCTTAGTGAGGTTCTGAACAATCTCACTTTAAAAGCATGTTGTCTCGCCAAGACTATTGTGTTAACATTAAACATAATTTTTTCACCTATTTGAATTTAATTTATAAAAATAAAAATAAATATTGTAGTTAGTATAATATATATATTATAATAATATCAACTAAATTTTTTACCAAAAATATTGGTGAAAGTGATTAAAATTAATTACAACAATTAAGGAAAAATTAAGCTTAATAAGGCACAAGATCTTACACATAAGAGCACAAATGGCCTATAAAATTTTAAAAAACGCATTTTATGGAAATAAAATTTCCATAAACCATCCATTATTGTTTTTTGTTGGTTTTTTATGACTTTTGATTGGTAAAAACGTGGGTACACCTATCGTGTTTTCAAAAATACCAAGTGTGTCCCCTCCATCAATTATAAAAAGTCACTCACCCCTCCCACTTCCTCAAACCACTGAAGCCAATTTTTCTCAAACAATATCTAAAAAAATATATTTTATAAATTCCCTCTCAACCTATAGACCTCAACTTCAGTATAAATTAATCCATGGAAACCCTTTGATGAAAACTAAAAGGAGTTACCCATATAAGAGGTAACATCCTTCCTAAAGCTCTTTAATACTATTTTCATTCTACACCACCTAAAATATTATTATTAAATGATTATATAATATAATTAGTATCTTAAATATACTGATATATTATTATTATAATGGTTCTACCTTCACCTTCACACACATCCATCTAATGGTTAACAAACTTACTGTTCTTTTGTACAGCGAACTACCACCTCACAAAATGATGTTATTTGTTTTACCTTTACCACCTATCATGGTTTGTAATTATGATGTCAAATATATGATATATGATATATATTATATTTAATATGTATTTATACTTTTCTAGTTATTATATATATCTTAACTTAATTATTTCCATTTTTTATAAATACGATAACTTCATTTGTGAATGCATGGACTACCGCCTCCTCAGAGAGATGTGATTCATTCACACTTTGAATGGAATGTATTAAGGATGTTTTTAGTAAACTTATATGATATATGTTATATTTATAATTAATTTGTGATTATTTAATTATTATATGACATATACCTTCATAATTTTCATTTTTTTGAATTTATGATAACTTCAAATGTGGACGTATGGACTATCACCTCCTCAAGGTGATGTGATCTATTCACGCTATACATGGATTGCATTGAGGGTGGTTTTAATAAAATTATATGAAATATATTACATAATAATTATAATGGAGTGATATTATATATATATATATATTCATATATGCCATTTACGTTATTTCTTTCAATATGACATTAAAATGGAAGAAGCGTGCATGCCTACGTATGGCCGATCGTCTCCTTAAACATTGTTTTTTGTTTATTATTTATTTGTATTATATGTTAATATAATTTTTTTATAATTAATATATATTATATAAAAATCTTGTTTTTAATTCTGTAAATAAGTAAATCATGATCTATGTAAGGGGATCAAGAATAACAAGTCAAAACACGTATGATAAACAAATCTATTATTTCCTGAAACAATATTTTGACATAAAATTGTCAATAAAAGGGAAATATAAATTCCTAAGTGAATAATATATGATATTATATATAATAATATTGTTCTTTGGAGTATTTATAATAAATTTATATGTATTATACATGAGGTTTGGACATGTACAAATGAAGACAAGACTTAAGATAAGGTAATTTCATCTCACTTTTTATTTTCATGGGATACATACCATATTTACCAATCTATTTTATTTTGTGGTGTATATACATCCATATGAAATGTTATAACATTAGTTTAATTTATTCAATGATATTAAAAGCTTTAAATTTATGTTATTATTTCATGGGTATCACGATTCTAAAGTTACTTAGTGAGACAGAAGCCATTTTCACCTCGTAATTATTATATATGGAGTGTATACTAACCATTGATGTATTATATTATTATTATAAATAAATTTATGTGTATTTAAATATCCATTATATGATATTTCTTTCATGGATTTTATGTTTCAAATGTTACCAAATTGGAAACGTAATGTTT
The DNA here is from genome assembly GCA_963277665.1 of Viscum album. NCBI lineage: Eukaryota > Viridiplantae > Streptophyta > Magnoliopsida > Santalales > Viscaceae > Viscum > Viscum album. The sequence continues at coordinate 650,848,173 of OY728150.1, forward strand.
TCTAAATTTTTTTTATTTGAGACACATGCCATGGAATGGACCTATATATTTATATGAGGTGTATATACAAACTTTGACATGTTAAGTCATGAAACTAATTATTTTAACGATATGTTAATATTGATTTGATTTAATTTTCTTAGATGGGGATTGTAATTCAAAGTTACCAAGTGGTAAGAGTTTATTGAAACAATCTCATCTTTTATCAAGATTATTCATGATTATGCTTCAAATGATAAAATATTATGATCCATATCTCAAGAAGACTCGTGAATTTTCTTCACCGCTTTATATTAATGATATAATCTTTTATTGTTACCATTTTCCACTCTTTGGTACATATGATGATTAAGAGAGTTTTTTTAATAAAGTTCAACTCTACCTCTGTCTTTGGTCAGAAATATATGTTCTTTCAAAACCATTTTTTCTAAAAAGCATTCAAGAAATGTTTTCAAGAATTATTTATATGTTTTCAAAGTTTTTTCAATGAAATTTTTTTCAAAACGTTTTCATGTTTTCATTATAAGTTTTTAATTTTTTAAAGGAAATTATTTTTAAAACATTTTCAATATTTCTATATATGCTTGAAAAGTATTATCATATAAATGGTTTTCAAAACATTTTAATGATTTATTTATAATATTTAAATCTATTTTTAGTGAAAAGGGTTTTTTAAATATTTTAATTCTTATTTTATAAGTTTTCAAGAAAGAAGGTTTTAAATATGTTTTAAAGATTTTTTTATAAATATTAAAGGAAAATGGTTTTAATAAATGTTTTTAATATTCATTTAAATGTTTCTAGGAAAATGGTTTTAAAATTTTTTTCAAGAATCATTTATTTTCTTTCAAGGAATAAAGTTTTAAAAAATTATTTTATGACTTCTTTCTATGTTTTCAATGTATTTTTCCTAACCTTCTTTATAATGTTTTGGATTTTCCTCTTTTAGAGAGGTTATAAGGTTAACCATTTTTGGGAATTTTAAGTTAATATTCAGATGAAGTTTGTGAGACTAAAGTATTATACCCCTAAATAAGTATTTATTCATATTGGATAACCTATTATAACCACTTCATGTTTATGGTAACTGAATACATATGTGATGACTGGTTATGGACCTCATGATCTATAAGTACTTCAAGAATTACAAATTCACCTTCATTTATTAGAGTAAGAGATTAAGTGGAAATTGATCAAGGAACAAGAAAAGGGTGATATTGTTCATATGAAAATGAATAAAATCATGTAATAATATCTTTTTGTGAAAGTTATTCAACTTTAGGAATAAGTAACTTGAAACAGAGAAATGTTATCCTAGTACCTTCAGTTCCAATGAATCAAATTACCCCTTAGATAATCATGAATCTATAGATTTATGAATGTTAACTTTCTTGTAACTAATTATTTTATCACTCTACATCCTAATTTTATGGTTATATTTCTCTTCTAGGTCCATGTTTTCACTAGCCACCAATGTTGTCCCATGTGGAAACCTAGTTTTGAGTTACATTGGGTAACCGTCATGTTTCTAACATCACCTTTTCAAAGGAAGTTTTTGAATTCATTTTTAAAATATGTGTTTATAATAAAGTATCTTTCTAGTATTAAACCTTTGATAACCTGATAATTTTTTAGGGTGAAATTAATTTTAATGGGGGCAGAATGTTACACCCTGAGATTTTATGAAATATATATATTTTGAATTAATTTAATATTTTTGATACTTTTAATTTCAAAAAATATGGAATATATTTTTTTATATTAAATATTTATTTTTGGTTTTCCTTCACTATATGCAATAATTATATTATCTAGTGCTACATGTAACGCTATTTTTCTACGAAACATCTTTTAATTGATATAATTATTTGAATGAGTTAGTTATTACCTTTCCAATAAACAATGTAATATGAATAGAAATATATATTTTTTAAAAATTATTTTAAATATTTTTATATAAATAAAACATATTGATAATATAACATGTAATATTGGTAAATCAATATTTGTTCAAAAATACAATTTTCTCAAATGAACTGCTTTTTTATGTCATTCTATGAATGATAAAAACAATTGATTTTAGACAATATTAGATATTGAAGTTGATAAAACAGAATAAATTATTTAATTAATAATTTCCAAATTATCTTAGCGGGAAATTTTGGTAATTTTTCTCAAAAACATCACTTTTTTATGAAGAGTGAAAAATACTGAATTTTAAATCAAAACTGCTTTTTCATCTAATTTATTTATACAGTTAAACTATATTAAAATTTTTTAAAGTAACAATAGATCAATTGTAAATATTTTAATCCAATTTATTTCATTATGATAATTTTTATGTAGAATTTATATATAAAATCTTAATGAAATTTTGAACCTTCTCAGTTTAAAAACGTGCTTTCTCGCCATGACTACAATATTAGCATTAAACATAATTTTGACTCTTCTATGAATTTAATTATAAAAATAGACCTATAAACTTATAAAAACCCATTTTATTCATCAATTTAGGCCATAAAACTTTCATTAATGAGTTTTTTATGACTTTTTATAGGTAAAAACATGGGTATAACTAACATGTTTTCAAAACTTCCAAGTGTACCATCTACCTCCCCTATAAAAAAGAATTCAACCATCCCACTTCCTCATACCTCTCAAGAAAATTTTGATTGAAAAATATTAACAAAAAATATATTTTCAAAATTCCTCCTATCAACCTAGAAGCCTCACCTTTGGCATAGATCCATCCAAGGAAACCCATTAGTGAAAACCAAAAGGAGTTACTCGAATAAGAGGTAACATCTTTCCTCAAGCTCATCAGTATTATTTTAATTCAAACTCCCATAGAATGTACTTATTACATGATTTTATAATAAAATAGTTGTCCTAAATATACTTATATGTTGTTATTTTAATTTTTCAAACAGTAATTTCACACACTTCCATCTAATTGGTAATGAACTTACTGTTTTTGTGCACCGAGCACTACTGCCTCACAGAACGATGTTGTTTGTTTTACCATTTACCAAATCTCATGGTTGGTAATTTTGATAAAAAAATATATATTTTAAATGATATATATTTTATTTTTGATTTATTTATACTTATGTATTAATTTTATAAATATTATCTGCATTATTTCTAATTTTTATAAATACAATAACTTTGTTTGTGGATGTGTGGACCACCGCCTCCTCAAAACGATGTGATTCATTCAAACTTTTAATAGAATGTATTAAGGATGGATTAATTAAAATTATATTATATTTATAATTATTTATTCTTTTGTATTTATTATATAAAAAATGAATTCATATTTCTATTTTTTGTAAATACGATAAATTCGTTTGTGGATGTGTGGACTACCACCTCCTCAAAGAAATTTGATTCACTCAAATTTTATATGGAATGTATTGAGGATGGGTCTGTTAAATGTATATTATATTTATGAAATAATAATTCCACTAGAATTATATTATATATATAAATACAATTCATTTAATTTAATTCCTTTAACACATAAATAAAACAGAAGCATCGTTCAAGTGTAAGGATGACCTATAGTCTCCAGGAATGATGTATTTTGTTTATTATTTCTTTGTTTTATGGATTTATATAAATATTTATATAATTAATATATATGATTTATATAAATAATGCTTTAAATTCTTGAAATAATTGAATTTTGATCTGTGTAGAAGGTTTAATAATAACAATTCAATACATGTACAATAAACGAAGTAATGAGTACCCAAAACATTACTTTAACAATGAATTGTTAATAAACGAGTAATATAAATTCCTAAGTGAATCATATATGGTGAAATATATAATAATATGGTTATTTTTAAGATTTATAATAAACTTATATTTATTATTCAATACTATTTAATACGTAGAATGAAATCCAATACTTAAGGTAATGGAATTTCATCTCACTTTTTATTTCTGTGAGATACATACCATATTCCCCACTCGCTTATTTTTTGTGGTGTAAATACTGACCAATGAAATGTTATATCATTAATTTAATTTATTTAGTGATATTAAAATATTTAAATTTATGTTATTATCTCATGGGTATCATGATTCTAAACTTACTCAAGTAGTAAGAGTTTTCTCATCTCACTTTTATTTCCATGCGACACAAGCCATGTTCACTTCATAATTCTTATATGTGATGTGTTTAATGACCATAAATGTAATAAATTATTATTACAATTAAATTTATGGGTATTTACATGTTCATTTTATTATCTTTCTTTCTTGGAGTTTATGCTTCAAAAGTTACCAAATTGGTAAAGTAATTTTATCTCAATTTTCCTTCATTGAGAAACATGACTTGTTATTAACCTGTATTTTTCTATGTGGTATATATAGTACCTTTGACTAGTTAAACCACAAATATAATTATTTTCAACATATTTTGAGATTCATTTAATTCTATTTTTTACATGGAGATCATAATTCAATTTTACCAAGTGTTAATATTTTATTGAGACAGTCAAATCATTTATCGAGATATTTTATGATTATGCTTCCATTGATGAAATATTATAATCCATCTCTCAAGAGAACCAATGAAATTTCTTGTCCTCTATATATTCATGATATATTCATGTATTGGTACTATTTTTATACTCATTTTTATAATGATTATTAATAATGTGTTTTTAATAAAGTCTGACTTTACCTCTCTCTTTAGTCAGAAATCCACGTTCTTTCAAAACCATGTTTTCTAAAATGATTTTCAATTTTTTTTCAAGAATTAGTTATATGTTTAAAAGTGTTTTCAATAAAATGGTTTTAAAAACTTTTCAAATCATTTTTGATAAGTATTAAATGTTTTTTCCAATTAAATGGTTTTCAAAACGTTTTCAATATTTCTTTATATTTTTCTAATTAATTTAAAATAAATGTTTTTCAAAATGTTTTTATGATTTATTTATATATTTTAAAATTGTTTTGAAAGCAAATTGTTATAAAAAATTTTTGAATATTATTTTATAAGTTTTCATGGAAAAAGTTTTTCAAAAGGTTTTAAAATGGTTTTCATGTTTCTTTTATAATATTTCAAGGAAGAAAATTTTTAAAAATGTTAACTATCTTATTTTATATGTTTTCAATGAATGAGGTTTTCAAACTATTTTATAGATTATTTTATATGTTTTCATAGAATAAGGTTTTCAAAATGATTTAAATCCTTCTTTCTAATTTTTCAATTTATTTAAAAAAATGTTTTACTAAATGATTTATGATTAAAAAATGTTTTTCAAAGAAGAAATGATATTTTCCTCAATAAATGTTTTTGAAAGATATTTCAAAATTATTTTACATCTAATATGACATCTATTGATGTTTCTCATGACCTTAGGGGAATGATATAAAGTTTCCATTCATATTATTTCTTGAATGGTTTATATTTTTATGGAATCGGGCTTTTGAGACCAATTTCTCATCAACAAGTTATATTCTCTTGGAACCTGCTTCTTTTCATAGGTTGTGATTTGATGAGAAGATTATGAGACCCATTTATTTTCTTAGGTAATGATATGATGAAATATTTAATATACCCATTTCATTTAAGTTTTATGATATGATGATTTTTTATAATCATATGACACATGTATTATATAATAGGTGGGACCTATATCTCCCTCTAATGAATTGAGTAATGATAAATGTTTTATGAGATCAAGAGGGTACACGAAAGGGAATCCCAAGACTAAAACATGAGGGTATCTTAAGACCAAAACAAGAGGGTACATAGGGAACAAGGGGAATCATAATCCCTGAACAAGAGGGTATATGGTAGGGAATCCCAATCCCAAAACAAGAGGGTAAATGGGAGGGAATCTCAAACCTAAAATAAGAGGTAATATAATGCTTGAAACAAGAGGGAACATGGGAGGGAATACCAATCTTGAAACAAGAGGGCACAAATGAGGAAATTTGAATCCTGACATAAGATGGTACACAAGAGGTCGTCCTAGGCTCGAAGCAGGTACAAGGGTTATTGACCCAAAACTAACAAGTTATGAAGGTCTTGGTAGGTATCCTTGACATAGGATTTTCTATGTTTATGTGAATTCCACAAGATCCATGTCTTATTCCTAGTTTTTATTTCATGGATTATTCTCTTGATTCTCATACAATTCATATCTTATGAACTACCAATAATTCTTCCATGTCAACTAATTATGATCCTTGATATGAAGGTTATGATCTAAAAATGATATTATCATGTTCCCATACCCTTATATTCATGTTATGATTATGTTGTTCCTTTATTTTCACCTACTGATCATTTGAGATCACCCCTTTCTTATGTTCCATTTCCCTAGGTTATAAAGAATGTTTTTAAGTAGATGTAATAAAGGGGAAGATATTTGTTGGGAAAATTGAATATATTTCACGAATTTAGAATATGTTTTTCCACATTTCCAAAGACACTAAACTATTATGGTCCTCGGGCATATACTTCTGTAACATGCTAAATATTCATCTAAATTGATGTTGTATCCATGTATATTAAGCCTAGTTAACTATAACAATAACTCCAGTATCATATATATATACTATAATTTTATTTTGTTGATGGAATATCCATCATCAAATTTATTCTCCCATATTTCTATTTAAAAAATGAAAAACATCACCCATGATGTGTCGATTCACCGCCTTCATGGACGATGTTTTTTTCATTAACTCCTTCAAGAATGGTCATAAAAACTATATTATTGTTAAAACATATTTTAATGGGCATATTATAACTTTTTAATGATTTAGAACTAATTGATAAATGTGTTATTTAATAAAACTAAATTATTTAGTGATGGATTGAAAAATCACAAAAACAAACTAAAGAATTATCATTGATGTTTTATCAAATGAATCATCATAATATCGTAAAAAATGATATATGAGACCATTTAAACATTTTTATGTTCATTAATAACACATAATTCACCTTTGTAAAATTATTCTCATTTTACAAGAACTTCTATAATTATATAAAAGTAAACTGACCATGAAAACATGAAAAAAACATCCCGGAAAAGATGAAATTGTACACTATAACTCATCAAAATGGCCATAAATGAACTTAATAAAATTATAATAAATAAAATATATATAGGATAGGTTCCTATATAAGTAATTAATGAATATAATTTTATTTTCTAGGATATTAAGTTCAAGTTTAGAAAACTTTCATACATAAGGTAAGAGTATTATCGATCCCAAATCCCTTTATTTGGGTTATCCATCTTTCATGCCAAATTTCTGTGTAGATATTCCATTAATTTTCTTTAAAAAATAATTCCATTATTATTAGATTTTATTTTCTGGGATATGTATGATTCTAATTTGATTTTATAACAAACACAATGTTTTTTACAAAATAACTTTCTTTCCAAAATAAATCTTCACACCTCTTGAGTTATTTATTCATTGCTAAAAATATTGATTCTTATACCAAATATTTTTTTTTCATTTTTCCATTTTGGAACACCATGTTTATTCAATAAGTTATACTTGATTAAATCCTTATAAAACACATTCCTTTTCATGGGTTACTTCATGACTTTGATTGATATGTATTCTATGTGGCACACAAGAGTTTATAAATGTTATGATGTGACAGGTGGGTATTAAATTATATATCCCAACAACGAATTGAGTAATGTGATGTATCTCATGAGATAATGTGTAATATGTATGAACATGATACTATATTTGGTTAAAATTATGATTTTATTATTATGAACATATGTTATGTGTGAACATGATGATATCTTTTTTCACAACATTGTGTGGTATTTTACCACTAAGTCGTGATGTTTTATTTTTATGAATTTCCACATTTTATACCTTTATTCATGTTTCCCTTATTTTGCTGATAATGACCCCATGCTTATATCATGATGATGGTTTTTATTCTCACTCATGTTATATTTTTTCATGTCCCTTATTCATCCTCTTATGGGGCTTTCAACTCACCCCTTTCTCTGATGTATATCCCCAGGTTACTACATGTACTATAGAGAACATTATATTTACAAGAATAAATAAGAATATTTTAAATAAATTTTTTATGTTTTATTATTTATAAGTTATATATGTTCCTAATTTTACCCAAGACACAAAACATTTGGATCTTTTTTTTTTCTAAAGATAATTTGTTTTTTATCTTTAAAATGATGCAAAAGCATGTAAGAAAAAATAGGGACTCTATATGTAGTGTTAAATTTTATCTCCATTTTGATGGATTATTGAATAATTTTCGATAAAATTGATGTAAACCTCAAATAGCTATCCATTACAATAAAATGATATAATCTATGAAAACTTGCCACTTATTTAGTTCATATTCTAGAATAATTTATTGGAGAGAAATATTATTCTATTGCAATGAAATGTACTAACTTCATAAGGTGATCAACTATAATCAAAATAATGTTATCACCATTATATGTTTTATGGATTCCAACAATGAAATCAATGGTGATGATTTTCCATTTCATTTATAGTATGGGTGATGATTTTAATAACTCCTTATACTTATATCTCTTAAACTTGACTTTCTGACATATCAAACATTGAGATAGATATTATAAAATATCTATTGATACTTTTTCCCACATAAAATACTCTTTCAGATCTCTATACATATTCTTACTTATAGGATTTAATTTCCCCAACATAGAAGCCACTACCCCAAGCTGATTCGGCACATGACCTCAACCAATCCTCCTCATATTCTAAAGGTTTCGGACTGGAACTGATGGCCTAATAGGCCCAATGGAGAGGCTATACCCTCTTTATTAGAGTAATCCTCAATAAATAACATATGAAATAAATGAAATAATAAGTCATAAACCAGAAATATGCATCAACAACCAGTTTCCAAATGGGTTATAAAATAAAACCAAATAATAAATAATTCATGTCATGATAAAAGTTCCAAAAGTGAGGAAAACTCAAAATAATATAAACAAATGAATCTCCAAAATTGGTCCTGAATCCATGTTTATATCCTTATATATGGACATCCCAACCCCAACTCAACTCCAAAGTATAGGGCCTTTTCCCTTTTCCTGACCATCAACCATGAAATCTGATATAGTACCCAACAGTGACCAGAGTACGGTGTGTGTACAACTCAGTAGGCTTGCCCCAACGGTGTTTACAAAATATCCAGTCTAAGTAAATAGTGAAAGTAATTACTAAATAAATTACAAGGTAATAATAATAAAACATGGGTGCCATTAGTTAAGAACATTCACTTAGACCATTTCCATAATTATTTTCCACTCCTTCACATATACCGTCTTCATTACTAAATTCATTTTCCTTATAAGTTATATGGGTTAGGTATTTACTTCATTTACACAATGGCCCAAGCCAATAAATTTCTATGAATAAGGGATTAATTCAACTTACCTACAACATTAGGGATAAATATATCATAACAAAAAAAACACACTCACCATAGATTCTCAATCAAGGTGGTCTCATAAATTTAAACTTTTAGGGGCATAGAGCCTCAGTCCCCTTCATAACCTATGCAATATAGTGTGGGTTTTAATACCTCAGACTAACCCGACCCATAGGTATCGGTCCTCAATTCCATTCCCCCATAACTACCAAGACATGTTAACATTATTATTTATCCATTGACCACATTTACCATATCAAAAAACTTACAAAAATAAATACACATAACATTTATAATCCATAACTATTCAACATGTGAATTAACATCAAGCCTTAACCCATTAGCACATTATAGTTTATAACACCTATTCCATTTAATCCACTTCCCTTTAACATTATTTAACCCATTAAATATCTTCATTTATTTTCATACATTATGATATTTATCATATTCTTCAATTAATTTTCTCTATCCCATTTATACACATTCATCATTTCACAAGCATTAACCCACTTATGCATTTCAATTACAATTTATATACCATCAGTCAAATTTATATTAACCCAATTAACCCATTTTCACACCATGTAAAATAATCCCTTATGCCATTATCATGGTATAGAAACAACTATGATTATTCCTTTTTTAACTCAACTAACATACTAACATGTCCATAATGATATATACATTATCACAAGTCAATTCCATGCTTAACATTAACATTTTCTATTTTCAAGAGTTTTGGCACACCCCATGGGTGACCCTAAACCAGTATAATCATCCTCAATGCATCCCACTAGGATAATAAGGGGTTAAATTTATCATTTACCCAACCATGTTACCAAATCTTACTAAATTAATCAAAGGCACAATATGAGTTAACCATTAACACAACCATAAATCCACAAACTAACTTCAAAACTATGGGATATAACTTGTATAACACCTACGTAGAATCCAAGGATGAACACACCCTTAACCTTAGACTTAGATCCGGATTCAAGCACCCCATAAAGCCTCAACCTAGAATCCACCCAAAAATAGGGTTTTAGGGATTTAAAATAATAATAATATAACCAAAATCCATAATATTGAAAATAGAAGCTTGAGAAGGATTATACTCACCCGGAGTTTCGATTTATAACCAATGACACTCCAAATAGATTATAATTGAAAGATATTTATCATTCAGAAGCTTGAAGGAGTTTGGTTCATCACTAGTGTTGGAGGATAAGAGATGGGGGGGAAAATCTGGTGACAACCTTAAAATCTAGAGGGGAAATTTGGTAAATTCTCACTTTTTAAATAGCGCACAGTTTGACTGAACGGTTTTTCAAACCGTGCACCAACCATGCACCTGCCTCAATATAAGGGGGGTCAAAGTCACATGGTAAAATAGGTATTCCACATAGTTTGAAATTTTTTGATCCATCCTTGTGTAATGCCTCTATCCAAGGTTCCAAAGTTTCCCTCTCCCACTTGAATAGTTTACACTAACCTTGCGCCAACCGTTCAACATGCACATATTGGCCTAATTTCTATTTCTTTCAATTCCTAAAACCCTAGAACACCCCTGAGCTTCCTCATGCACCAGGTAAAAATTTAACTAACCAATGTTAATGTATTTAAACCAATATTTAAACAAGAACATAGACAAAAAATTCTATGATTTGACAACCTCCCAACCCTATAATGGATCATCCCGGTGTCACACTTCCAAGCATCACATAGATTCCAAGGTAAATTGGTTGGGCCACTAGGCCCACATGTCCATCTATATATCCCAAGTATCTCTCTACACCTTAACATGATACCATAAAACTTGAACCAAAATCATGGTCTTTCCCTGCAAGACTTCTCACTAAGATCCAAAAAATGAACCAGATGGTCCACAAAGGATGCATTGACTCCTAACCATATATCAACCACCAGAACTCATTTGGGATGCCTAAGAAAAACTTCTTATAATGTGACTCCAGGAAACATCCCACACTGTATCATATAATCATGGAAGATATAATCAGCACTCCATTAGTCCAATCCTCTTTGAAACTCATGGTCCAAATCACTTGGTTCCATTTTACCTTGTTTTCAAAACATTAATGGTGAACCCAAACTCCATACCACCCAAAAACAAAACCGAGCCTTTTGACCAAATTTCACAACTTAGATTGATTCAAAACACAATCATAAAATTTCCATTCCTTATTTAAAAATACAAGACAAAACCAAAACACCCATGGAACTATACCAGTTAGACCAGCGTCAATGACCGTTATCAAGTTCAAAACACCATGATGGTGCTTACTTGAGTCCCTTGAACTCGAAATGTTGACCAAATCATCAATAGTCCACCTAACCACTGTGTTGATCCCCAAAAGACACCTTAGATTACGCCCACCTTTTAGTGGTTGGTACCTCCACTATCAAAAAACACCTTTAAAACATCAACACAACTTTCACATCATACCAGAAAAATTTCAAACTCATTGTGCTCGAACAACTGTAAGGACTTTGTCCTGCATTTGCGTCCAACATTACCATCAAAACCATCCTTATGGAAATCCCTACACCATTCTATTTTTAAACAATACAAACTAACCTCACTCAATTTTATCTTCATTTATGAATATCCCTTTCCATAATAGAAACCAAATAGGCGGTTGATTACAACTTACCATATATATTCCTTTTACTATATTGTGGCAGGCCACCCTCGACTGGATTTTCCCAAAACATCCATCTTCCACTATTAGTAAGATACACCATTTTCCACATTCCCAAGTCTCTTATTCATTTGATTCTTGTCAACATAATCCAACAAACCTATCGATGTTGTTTTTAGACTTCTAGTAGAATTCTACCATCAGGACACCCATTATCCTCCAAACCATCATTGCGGTACACCAAACCCATCAACACTCCCAACACAAGCACTCCTATTGTCCATACACTGACTAAATATGGATATGTTTTTACTAAAAAACATTCCAAAATTTTTTTGAATTTTTTTTCTCCAACACACCTACTGAAGGTGGTCCATGACTGACGACATTCTTCCCTTACTCCTAGCCAAGTCGAGATGTCCTTGGCTAACTCATCCTTGAATCAATTAACTTCACTATTGGAATGACACTACATAAAATGACCAATGTTCCTTGACACATAAAGGAATTCTAATGTCACCAAAATACACCTACACATGTACATGACTGATCGTGATTTCGTTTTAGAACCCAAACACTCTTTCCATAAACTATTTTCATGTCTCACCAAGTCCTTTGGCGAGTTTTATATAGGAATCTAGAATTTCATTTGGAACCACCTTGAGGCCAAAGCCAATTATTGGATCAATAAACCACCATAATCATATCCTACATAGACTCTTTGAGATACCCATCATGTGCCTCACAGATTTTTCATTGGAAACTAGATACCATTACATTAACTCGACACTTATCTCCATACATCCAGGACTGACTTACTACTCCCCACATTAAGATCATCATTACCATCACATTCCTTAAGTAATTACAACCATCAAGATTCAAAGTTTGATCACAATTTGAACCCAAAAACATAGATGTTAATTTCCATCTTTTCCCAGAACATCAAAACCAATGACACCTAATACCATTTCACAAGTTCCGATAACGGTACTTGTCACATTCGTCGACACCCATACCATCCTGAGGACCTCACCCGTAATAGTTGATGGTGTAAATTCCACCATATATCTCCATATATTCCACCCAATGAGCATAAAAACAATGTTATCCCACATCCAACCAAAACAAATTTACATTTCTTGGAGTAAATTCAGAGCTTTCTCAAAATACCCATGTTGATTTCAAGTCATTTTGCATGACCGTCACTAGCTATGGTATGATAAGAAGTTGTCAAAGTACACCAAATGATTTTATCTGTCACTAATGAAACATCCCACTATGGGGAACCATAACTTGCATAAATTTCTAGGCTTCCTTGCCCACACACATCTCATCATCACTTAACCATGACTACTCCTTTATGGTTTTCAACCAAGGCTCACCGCCTCTCTATGGTCATCTGCCAAGAATCTATGAGGTAGTGTTTCATTTGGAAATACTTCCACCACACCACTTGGTTTATTATAGCCTGACCATGGTAGTTAAAAACTGAACACAATGGTCTATCACACCAATCAAAACCCACGGTCTACCATATAGCCACACTTCCCACTTCAGTTCCAAAAAGAACGACATGCGCTTATCCCAAGCCACTTATTCGCCCAACCCAAATAGTCCCATGCCTTACTAGGATGTTCCCACATATAGAACTCATAATAGAATTTATGGTCTCACATTTTTATTTGAAAATGCATTAAAATTGACCTTACATTACACAATCCAAACATTACCAGGCCTAGCCCAATGCCCACTTACTTAACTGACCTTTCCTCCGAGTCCATTAACCCCGTATTCCTAAAGACATTCTCAAAATATCACCCAATAACCAAAAAATTCACAAAACATATAAGACATGTAACTATACTCACCTAAAGTGCCACCTTAATAACAAAATCCTCCATCCATGTTTTAGTCACCCTTTCCTCGTCTGCCCGAAATCATCATCGAGTCCTCCACTAATTATCATCAAAACTGACGGGTCAAAAAAATAAATGATCCCTTCCCTATAAACCAACCAAACAACCTATAACAGAACTCAAATAACTCCCTAAAAAAGAAACAAACATATAACTATGATTTTTTATTAAAAGAATCAATGACACTCACTGTGCTTCGATTCTACCTCTGAAGGAGCCACCCATGCTTCACATCTGAGGACACCTTAAATAGTGGGCCAACCACCCTTGAGGCCTCCCTCAATTTCCCAAACTATCCTTGCATAACTAATGCTCGAGCAGTGTAACCAAAACCACTAACCTTTTGACTGAGACCTCTATGCCAAAACCATACTAGGAAATAGTCTTTGTGTTCCACTGCCAAAGTCGAAAACATCCACCTTTGCGATACATAACCAAAATTAGTAGAAACCTCATCTAACTTCTCTCATAGGTCACCTAGAAGTTTGAATGATACCAACTCCCTAAAGTGGTTTCACAACAAGAAAAATACACTAGTCATCTCTATATGATATACATATCATGCAATAAAAAATTGTTGGTCATGGGTGGCACTCTTACTCCCGTTTTGATACACACTATGCCTAGCAAACCAAGCAACCATTTACTCTAGGTTCTTCACCAGGTGTACTCACACACATACATTGGTACCATGAGCTAATACCCCAACTCTAAGGTCCAAAACCTAATTAATAATATATAAACCTACCTGGGTCACCACACCCACAAAAAACACCCATCTCTAATGACTCTACAACCAAAAAAATCATTCTTAAGTTCAATGTAAAACCCAATAAATTACACCCCACAAGGTTCTCCACATTGAAATTATTAGAAAACATATTAAAACCTCAATGTCACAACCCTACCAAGAGAATAAAAAGGAACATCTCTTTATCCACACATCAAGACTCATCAGGGTCTCCTAACATATAATCAATGTCTCACACTAGGGAACTCTCATTGATCCAAACCACCCATAAAAAGGGCCATATAAACAACATAAAGAATAATCCATACCGTTATTCATAAAAATTTCCATAATTACAAATTATCTTATAATTAAATTCACCATTTTTAAAACCTAGAGGTTCACACTTTATAATGTTCTATTTACCCAACATTTCAAAATCCTTACTTGTTTGGATTCATATATTAAAACATTTTCTTTACAAGCATTTCAAGGAGAGTCCAATCATTGTATGACACAATAGAAAATACAATACATTCCATTGTCATCCTACTCTACATAAATTATCCCAATAGACATGATCATATATCTAATACTACCCTAAACCATTCCTACCATGTGTCAGGGTAAAAATTGGGTAATCCAGCCGTCATGGATACATGTCTTTCATTTGACACCATAATTTTAAAATATTTCCACTTTAACAATGAAAATATTTCCCCTTTAGCCTCCTATCCCACTTTGAATCATATTACAAACAATATTTAAACCCATTAACAACCTTCATTAAGAACAATTCTTTAACCATTTTACCATCACAAAGTAAACTTTTCTCTTTTTGTCACCATTCGATCTTGAAATTTTATCAAAACCAATGGTTTTAACCCATTTATAATGTTTATTTAAGAACACTATTACAAAACCATTCATTTTCATTCTTTCTATTTACCCATTTGAATCATCTTTATTAGAAACCATTTTATATAATTTTCAAAGAAGTTAAAATTCATCCTACCCTTTATTTCCCACACACACATCCTATATGGGACTATCATAATGCTTTCCACCTTTATCTATAAGTGCCTATAATGATGCATGAATGCACAACCTC
The DNA here is from genome assembly GCA_963277665.1 of Viscum album. Classification (NCBI taxonomy): domain Eukaryota; kingdom Viridiplantae; phylum Streptophyta; class Magnoliopsida; order Santalales; family Viscaceae; genus Viscum; species Viscum album. The sequence continues at coordinate 650,864,041 of OY728150.1, forward strand.
ATGTTGTTCCATCTATGTAAAAAATATCACAAAATGGTCACATCACACAAAAAGTGCATCACCCAATAGTGAGATATCATTTAACTATAACAACACTCTTCAAGAACAACAATTCCCACCCTAGAAACTTGGGTTTCCCTTGTACATTTGCAAGCTATTCCCATGCATGAGCTCATTTACAAGGGTCGAAACATCCTAACCACCTCTCTACCATCCCAAATAGTGAGACTATAGAAAATAACCCCACTAATACCGCTTTTTAATGTCCCCAATAAAGAATCCACTAAACTGGTGCCTTGAGCTGAGTTGCCACATGACCTCAAGTGCACCAACCTGTATGCCGGAGGTTGCCAACATGAAGTTAGGGTCCAATAGGAAAAATGAGGAGACTATACCCTGTTTATAAAATTAATCTATAGTATATAAAATTTGAAATAAAAGAAATAATAAGTAATATACCCTAAACATACATCATTGACTTATTTCCAAAAAGGGTACAAACCACAACTAAATAATAAACAAGTCATGTCATGATAACTATGTAAAAAGTGATGAAAACACAAAATAATAGAAAAAACTGAATCGCCAAAATGGGTCCTGACTCCATGTATGGATCCTTATTCATTCACATCCCAGGACCTAATTAACTACCTATCATATGACCTTTTCCCTTGTCCAGACCCGTATCTATGAAATCTTAGCAGGTACATAATGGATCCCGAGCATGGTGTGAGTACAACTCAGTAGGACACCAAAAATTGTTTCTACCAAATAATCCAGCCTGAATAGATAGTACGTGAATGTACTAAATAAATTTTAAGGTATGAAAAAGAAAACCCAACTTCCATTAGTTCAGAATATTCACTTAGAACATTTATATCATTATTTCTAATTCCATCACTTATACAGTATTCGTCACTAAATTCATTTTCATCACAAGTTATATGGCATAGGTTGTTACATCATTTACCCAATAGAATAACCCGATAAATTTCTATGCATAATGGAATAAGTCAACTTACCTATCTAAGTAGGGACAAACATATAAAAATAAATGAAACGCACTAACCTCAGAGCCTCAGTCCAGGTGGTCTCATGAAATTAAACTGTTATGGTCATAGAGCCTCAGTCCCCTTCCCTATCTCATGCATTATGGGGTGGTGTCTAGAGTCTCATCCTATTGAGAACCATGGGAATAGATCCTAAAGAAAAATACCCCAAAACTAACATGGCATGAGCAAATAATTATTTATCCATTCACAACATATAACATATCAAAAACCATACACAAATTAATAAACATAACATTCATAATCCATAACTAGTAAACATGTAAATTAATATCAAGCCTGAACCCATCAGAACATTTCCATTAACATTAGATATCCCATTTGACCCATTTCATTTTCTCATGCTTTAACTCTTTTAATAATCTTCAATGATTTTCATTCATTATACCATTTAATGTATTCATAAATTCACATGCTCTAACCCATTTTTACACATTCATCATTTCATATGCATTAACCCACTTATGTATTTCAATTACAATTAATATACTATTGGTCACATTCAAATTAAACCAATTAACCCATTCACACACAATACTAAACAATACCTTATCCCATTATCACATTCTAGACACAACTATCATTATTAATTTTTATCTCAACTAACATAATAACATTTTCATAATGGGGTCTACTTTATCAAAAGTCAATTCCATGCTAAACATTACCATTTTCCATGTTTGGGAATTCTAGAACACCCCATTGGTGGCCCTAAATTGGTATAATCATCCTCAATGCATCTCATAAGGATCATGAGGTGTTAAATTCATAATTTAGACAACCCTTTTTCCAAATCCTACCAAAGGCATGAAATTCACAACAAGAGAGAACCATTAACACAACTATACATGCACAAGTCAACTTTAAACTATGGAATATAACCTGTATACCACCTACCTTGGATCCGAAGATAAAAAAACCCTTAACCTTAGATTTATATTCAAATTCAAGAACCCCTTCAATCCACAACCTAGAATCAACCAAAAAACAGTGTTCTAGGGCTCTGTAATAATAATAACGAAACCACAACACTTGATCCATAAAAGAGAATCATGAGAAGGATTAGACTCACATAACGGTTTGATTCGCAACTAATGTCCCTCCAAATAGATTATAATACAAGGACATTGATCCTTGGGAATACATAAAGAGTTTGTCTCATCCCTAGGGATGGAGGATAAGAAATGGGGAGGAAAATCGACTGAGGAACTTAAAATACCGAGGGGTAAATTTAGAAAATTCTTACTTTTTTAAAGGTTGAAAGGTTTGGCTACATGGTTTTACAAATAGTCAATCAACCATGCACTTTACTTTGTCCAAGAGGGGTATAAGTCACATAGTTTACTAGGGATTTCACAAAGCTTAAAAAATTGTGCACCAACTGTGTGTAATTACTCTATCCATAGTCGTATAGTTTGTCTCTCCCACTCGCATGGTTTACACTAATCATGATCCAATCATCCAACTTGCATCAGTTCATCTAATTTCCCTATCTTTCTTGTTCCAAACCCCTAGAAAACCTTCAAGATTCCTCATACACCATATAAATATTGAATTAAATTACCTTAAGATATTTAAACCAATATTTACACAAGAACACACTGCCAAAAAGTCTGGGATCTTATATAGGACGAACAAATAATGATGAACTATGAGATTTATCTAATGATTCCTTGGAATTTAGTATTTATAAGACACATAATCAGTTCCTAAACCTTATCATTTAATCATAATCATTTTTCAACTCAGCAACATCCCTCAAAAAAAATTTAGTTCTAGATATTACATTTATACATCTTTAATCCTCGCAATGATGGATAGTAGAAAATTTATCTAAGAAATATATGATTTGTCCCATTTTATCACAATTTCAAGTAATATTTACTATAAATACATAAGTATTGGATCTATTTAAATCCCTATAATGTAAAAATTAGCACAAACCTTCGGAAATTGGACATCAACAACTTTTTTCAGCTTCCTATGGTGGTAATGTATTGAGAAGTCATAATAATAAATCAACACTAACCATATTGTGGTGCATATTTAACTATTTTTTTTGAAAATGTGTACTTCAATATTTTTTGATCAGTATATATATCACATTTTTACCTTAAATATAATTCATCTATATTTTCAATGAATCAATCACCTCTACTAACTCTAAATCACGAGTCAGGTAATTTTGATCATGAATTTTCAATTGGAATGAGGCATAAGAAATCAACATATCATTATACATGAGGAAACATCGTTTTCCTTTCATTGATGAATCCCTATAGATCAAAAACCATTCACCTCTATAGGGTAGTGTGATAATAGGTTCACAAACAAACCTTTTTTCAGATCCTTGTATTTTTTTGACATTCATCACTCCAAAAAAACATGTATCCCTTATATATCAACATGGTTATGAGATAAAATATCAATGATAAATCTCTCAAAAATCATTTATAGTATCTATAAAACCCAAGAAAACTATAGATCCCAGTCACTATTGGTTATTATGGTCCTTTTGTGAATAACGTTAATTTGTGAAGGATCCACCAATATACTTGTTCTTTACATTATATGACCCAATAATGAAACATTATGTGGCCAAAATTTACACCTGATAAATCTGGTATACAATTTCTCCATCCTTGGGGTCTTAAGCACAATCCTAAAATGATCTTCATGCTCTTTTTTATTCTTGGAATATATAAGAATATCTTTAATATAAACTACAAAAAAAATTATCATGGTAATATCAAAACATTCTATAAATTAAATCAACTAAAATAATAATAGAATTTGTAATTATAAGTGGAATCTATATAAATCCATGATGACTATACCTCATAAAAAGTATGTCTTGGTTATATCATCTTTCATAATCCTCAATTTATGATGTTGAGAATAAATTTTAATCATGGAAAATTATTGAGCTAAACACATTTGATTAAACTGGTCATTAATATGTTATTTAGGATACATGTTCTTGAAAACAATTTTTTATGTTCTATATAATCCATGAAAATAAGAATCAACAAAAATTTATTATTTAAAAAAAGAATAGGTGCACTCCATGGTGATGCACTATGGAATATGAATCCCTTATCATTGTTCTCCAAGATTTTATTCCTCAATTCCATAAAATATTTATAGATTATTCTATAAAGAGTCTCTAAAATAGGTGCAACACTAGGTATGAGTTCTATTGAAAACTCAACTTCATAGATTGGGGGAAGACTATGAAAGTATTTAAGAAATAAATCAGTATATTCCAATACAGTAGGCCTATATTAAATGAGTTTTTTTCTCATCAACCATTTGAGATAAATAACCCTAAATAGGTATGAAGACCCATATAATGGGTGTAATTACAACTTCATGTTCATATTCATCCTCACACTAAAATATTATCATGTGTTGATTCAGAATATCAAATTTGACTTACCATCCATGTAAATTGATATGATAAAGAGGTAAAGATATCCAATTGATATCCAAAAAAATTTAAAATTCAACTAAAGAGAGAATCGTAATATTTATAAGAAGAAAATTCCCATAAAGTTCTATCAGTGAGGAGTTATATACTTAAGATGTGATCATCATTCCATTAGAGGGTTTTACTAATAACTCAATACCTAATTTTTGATTTGGTGACAAGATAAACAAAGAAATTTCATTAGACATAAAAGGGTTGGTACCAGAATAATAATATTAAAAATTTTAAATTATAATGTGGATGGTAAGTGTACAGTTCACCACATCATTATCATGATCTACATTAGTAGCTGTGATTGAAAGATCTCTCCCTTTATATATTGGATTGATATGTTTTTATGTTAGTTTAAATCATTAAAACTCAAATTCAGACACTGATTGTTGTAATGTCCATACTATGAACTTGTAGAATTGGATTACGAGAGGAATATTTTATTAAGATTTCTCTCTATTCATTTCATTGAGTAGCCTTTTCATTCCAGTTAATAATTCTTTTTTTGTAGCCATCTTTTCCAAACATAAATTATTTTCCAAAACCCTCTAAGACATTTCCTCCGTGATATCATCTATAGTTATAGAATGATGAAATATTTTTTTTTTCATAAATGGGGTTTATTATTATAATTTCCTCAAAATTCAATCGTTCTATCCTTATCCCCAAAAAAATGAGAAAAATGAGGGTCACCAATCTTCATTTTTAGCTTGATTTTACATCAAATTTTTTATTTTTAGATTTAAAATTCTCATAAAGACAATTAAATTAAAAGACATATTATAACAAAATAAATAAATATTCTACTTTTGTATTATGGTAGATGATAAAATTGGAGTCATACTTTTTATGTCTGGTGAAATTTATCTCATAGCTACTAATGGACTCTTTATCTGTATTCTTTAGTTATAGAAAACCAATTATAAATATTTCATGGAATAGATCAAGGAATATACTTATCAAAAAAATACCTTCTTTAAATATTACCTTATTATGGAGTTAATTTACTCTTCATTCCACATATTCAGGATAAGAGTCTACTATTGATCATCTTCACCTTATAAATAATACACAAACAATATAACCATATCATGGGTTTATAATTGTATAAAATAGAATTTCATTATAATTGATGAATTTATTATAAATAAGTGGATTTAATAAACAACTAAAGGAAGTTGAATGTTTTCATATAAAAAACTCAATAGTTAGTTATTACTTACTTTGGATATTTTAAATTTTATCATGATTAATGTTACCATTAATAGCTCGAGAGAGTAGGGTGAGAAACGCCACAAGATTTCGTATCCCAAATCCCATTTCATTTGGTTTATCATAAGGATGGTCATTGAATTGGATTTAAAATTCATTGTTCACATGATTCATCTGGGTTACTACCGTTGAATGAAAAAAAGCAATGTGTGAGTATCAAATATCAATAATTAAAGTAAAAAACTTTATGATTATAAAAAACATTATTATGATTTCCTAAACTATGAAATATTCGTTTAACCCATAAAACTTTGAGTTAATATTATGTAATAATGACTTTTCATAGGTTTTCATAGATTATATCCACCCATTCATTATAATTCTATATTAAGAAAAATTGAAATAACCAAATAATATCCCCATAAAGTGTCTATCTAGGTACATAGTCATAGGCCTCATCATCATGCATTGAGTGGAGATATAGTTGATACTAATGTATCCTTTTTAGTAATTTATCCATAGTTTCATCTATTTCATAGAATAATCCACTTGACAGTACCCATAAATGGATTTTATTTCTAGGAAACCATACAATCTATACCATACCAAAACCTAAAGATGTTAATATATACTTTCAATTATCCCTAGGCTGTTCAAAAATGGTCTCTAATCCTAATATCTTAAAATAACTATACCTTACTCTGATACTAACTGAGGTGAACCAAGAATCACATATATAAATATTTGATTATTTTAGATAAATATTCAATACATATAATACTACTAAATGCACTAGAACTTTAAAGGTGTAGTGTTATTGGAGAATATATACATAATCCAGTTGAATCATAAAATATCTTCAACATCTCCCATAGAGTTCTTATTACATAGTAAAATGTTTAGACGTATCTAATGAAAAACCCTTCTTGATATCCTGGGTAACGTAAACATATGAAAGGGTGATCTTCCATACTCAATAAGGGAAAGCATAAGAGATATCATTCAATGATTACAAGTGAAAATAAGATAATAATAAGGGCTTAATGAGATTATAATAAATTATTATTTCCATACCCAATCAGTTAAATAGTTTTTAACAATGAATCATGGAATAAGTCCTTGTTATAAAAAAATAAATAATTGACAAGATAGTAGAATAATCAATAATCAATCATGATATATGATAACATATCATAAGTATAAGCAGAGGTTTGTTGCATAACAATAATTTTAGAAAATTATTTCCTTAATCAAGTATCACAACCAATATTATCATAGTGGATTGAGTTTAATCATCGTTAAATCATTTTCTTATTCAGGTTTTACTCCCAATACTATCATAATTGATATAGTTTCTTACTAAATTGGGTTCACTCCATATTACAGTCCATATTTTCTCATGAGATATAAATATTTACCCAATTAATTAGTGGAATAAATTATTTTGGGACCTCCCACCATGTAATGAAAACCATACATATGTGTGTCACAATATCATAATAAATTCATTATTTCTTCTTAGTATAATCTATAGAAAGGAAAATGGTTTCATAATCATTCCATCATTTCTTAATTAATCCTTGATAAAGAAAAAAGTTTTATAGAATCATATTTAAATTATCATTATCATAATTCATGTATAGAAATAAAGTGGATTGTATCATGAAATCATATCCCCATATAATCCTTAAAATCACCAAGTAAGCATAATATACATAAAAGGATGTTTAAATATATGAAAAATACATTACAAAACATTAAATTTTTTCTTTAAAAACATGAGAAAAATATCCATTTTATTTTGATAACATTATATATATATATATTAAAAAATGTTTTAATTGAAAATAACCGTGGAAAATTATAAAACATTATTTAATAAAAATAATAGTTATGATGGTAGGGAAAATATTTAAATAAGCGGATGTTAAAAAACAATTTATTTTACACTTTTTCAAAAATCTCATAAATATCCTATTTTTTAAAAAAAGTACAAATATATTTTTAATAATTTGAAATGAAAGATAAATATGGATGAAATTGATTTTAAATAATAATTTTATTATAATGAAAAAAATTCTTGGAATCATTTTTAAAAAAGTAATCATGGAATAAAATTTTCATTGACCAAAGTGAAAATAATGTCAGTTTTTCATAAAAAAATGTTCTTGATCTCCTTATATAGAAAAGACAGGAAAATGGAAATAATGCATAAATATTTTAGGAATAAAATAAGGAAAATAATATATATTGGTTTTATGGGATAGTTTTTATATAATTTCCCTCATTGGAAATTTGACATAGATAATCATGAAAAGAAATGAGATTGTAACATACACCCTTACATTAGGTCTCGTATTGATTCGTATATAGTGAAATGAAGTATATAATAAATATATATATATATATATATTATAAATCAATAAAAATCCCATATTCATATATCATTTAGTTTTTATATTTCTGTTATAAATTTTAATAATCCTTTTAATAATAATTATTCATTAAAATGAACATTATGGTGAAAACTAGTTTGTTTTCCATGTATTTTTCATTGTTATGGTTCTATTACTTTCAAACTATCCATATTTTAATAATATATATAATATTAATAATTTAAGAATTAATATATTTATTCATTATATACAATCTTATAGCCTTTCATAGATCATGGGAAAAAATACCTCAAACTGTCCCCTAGGTATGTTTTGGGTATGGTTGTGTTTGTTGACAAATCCAGATGACTGCATGTGAGTATGATTGGTATTTTTCTAAAGATAGGTTTTTAAGGTGGCTCAGTTTCCAAGTGATTTACAAACTTTGGGGCCTTAAAATTGGGAATTTGATTTTGGAAAAAGAATAATTTATTCATAGGAGTGAATTGTATGAAAAATGTTGAAGAAAATCAGCAAAGGGTGATAACCACGTACCATAATACATGGGCCACATACCATGTTCTAGGAACAATACACGGAGAGGAGGAAATGGTTTGCGAAACCAAAAAAGGTTCGCGACTAAGAGGTGAAGTAGTACACAGATGTATTGGCATCGGCAGAGGAGGTTGACTGCGTAAGATCAAAGGGGGTACATGGAGTACGTAGGAAAATAGTTCACAGATGGCTTGCGGTTCACGAAAGTAGAAGGATCAGTAAGTAGTGAAGGTTGGATTGAAGATTCAGTAAATCTTGATTTAGCGGATTAAGCAGATATCTTTGCCTATATAAGAATCGCTAATCCCCCTGATTACTATAGAGATCGAATATCATTAGAACAAATTTTTGATCTGGGATTTCAGCAAAGTTTGAAGGTGGTTCACGAGGAATAATCTCGCGAAGGCTAGAGTGGTTCACGCAGAAGAATTTTCACCGAAGGATTTAAGCGAAAGGATGTGTTCGCTTACTACTCGGTATGTAGAGGAGGAATCTCTAATATGTGAGAGAGTGAATTCCTCAAGAGGAATGTGGAGGGATTAATCCAGTATGCAGAAGTGAAGGCAGCCTGTAAACAATGAGCAGTTTGTAGATAGAGGGTGATACACAGCAGAGGTTTGCATAATTGGTATGCGGTAACAGTACGTGATCCTGAAGGCGGAGGCAGTCCGTGGACAAAGGTTCGTCTGCATCAGCGGTGACAATACATGGAAGATGTGTTCCGCCTACCAATCCTAGCACTTAATACGTGGGAGAGGAAGGTGGTTTGTGATTTTCACAAGGAATCTTATTAAAGCTTCAAATCAGTTTGCGAAAGTTTTTTCTGGTACCTATCAGTTCCCGAGAAGGTGGAATTCATCTATAGGTGAAATCAGAACTTCAACAGAGCATCTACCTATAGTTAAAGATGTAGAAATTCATGAAAATTAATGCAACTACATGTCTAAAAACTTTTTTTGACTTACAAGTTGATAAACTATAAGTGTATTCTTTTCCAAGAGTAGTGATAAAAGGAAGAGGAAGACGGTGACCCTTTCCACTAGTAGTGAGCCAGAGAAAGAGGCATAAGGAGTGGTCCTTGGGAATGTAGTGAGAAAACCTTAAACCTTGTAAGGAAATGAGCTTGGGTATAGAAGATCTAGCTCAAACATTTTACTCATTATTGGTCATGAGCCTTAGTGAATTTGGTACATCGGAACATTTCCATTGTATGCTCCTTGGACTTAACCTAGTGAGGGTAAACCAAGTAAAAAATAATTTTTTTCCTATGCATGATTTCATATCTATCTGTATATTTTTATAGGAGGATGGGAGAATTGAGTTTTGTCTAACAACAAAACAATATCCAAAAGGGAGAAATTTTTAATCTAAGATACCCTGATTCACCCCCCCCCCCCCCCTCAGGGTATTCAACTTAGTGGACCTAATAATTGGTAACAGAGGGAAAGGTTTAAAGTCTTTGTTTTTATTTAAGAAGAAGAAATGGTGATGGTCAATCATAAAGGAATTTTTATTTTTGATGGAAATAATTTTCAACTATAGATGAATCGAATGCAGCACTACTTTTGATCAGTAGGGATGGTTGTCTTCATAGTAGCTATGCGTGGAATACCAACTGACATTAATAGTGGTGCGATATTAGAAGCTGAAATAAGATAATTGGATGTTTATGCTAAAGGGATAAATGCATTAGGGGGATCCCTATCAAATGCAATCTATATGATGATGATGTCTTGTAAAACATCACATGAAATGTCGGAATTGTTTTTGAACATTTATTATAGTGACACAAAAGTTTGAGAAGCAAAGATGCAGGTTAATAGTGGTGGTATAACAGAAGTTAAAAGAAGATAATTGGATGTTGATGCTAAAGGGATCAATGCATTAGGGTGATCCCTATAAAATGAAATATATACGATGATGATGGCCTATAAAACATCACATGAAATGTTGGAAAATTGTTGAACATTTATATGGGAGACACAAAAGTTTGAGAAGCAAAGCTGCGGGTTCTATGAAATAAGTATGAGGATCTCAGAATGAATCCCAATGAGACTTTTTATTCATTATTTTATAGGATAAATATTATTACAGAATACATGCAGGGCCCTGGACAAGTCATTGAAGATATAAAGATTGTGAAACGTATATTATGGAAACTTCCACAGCAGTTCAATCCAAAAGTTTTAGGGTTGGAAGACAAAGACCCGAAAGAGCTGACACTATGCATAGTACCCTTGTAGCATATGAAATGAGAAATGATAATAATGATGCCGTGGAAAAGGGGAAGTAAAATGAAGTGGAGTTCAAGGAAAAGAAGAATATCTCCATTGAAGATGGTATAGAGGAAGACAATATAGAAGATTTCATGTAATTTATATCCCCTAATCTGCAAAGAGGAAAAAGAAATATCAAAGGTAAAATTCAATTTTCATGCTTTCGATTCATAAATATTGGGAATTTTTATCAAAATGTCCTAAAATTTTGATGATGAAAATGAAGAAAATGATGAAATTCACCAAAAATAATTATTCATAAAATGAGAAAGGGAGGAGAAAGTTCTTCAAAAGGAAGAATCCAATTTCAAGAGAGGATTAATGTTTAGAGGAATTTAAGGCAAAAGAGTTATAGGACTACATGGATGATAAAGTAGATGCTTTGGTGGTAATTTCTAGAAATTATTTTATGAGAGAATAGAGTGACAATGAAGAAGGATAAATTGAAGGAAGAGTTGATCATGAGGCTGAATTAAAAGATTCCCTTAAAGAGATAGATATTTTGAGATCCAAAATGATGAAATCTAGAAAAGTTGTTCATGACGCCAAACACTTTATGTGATAGTAGGAAGAAGAGAATTCTGAGCTAAATGATGATATTGAAAAGTTGAGGTTTTTAATGCTAGAAATATCTGAAAAGGTGGTTGAGTACAAACTAAAAATTTAATAACCAAGAATTGAAATTGATAGTTTGAATAAAACTATAAAAGATCAAATCAAATGTATCGTGAATCTAGAAGAAGAGGTTGTGAGTCTACAATGAAAAATTGAAGATTAGGAGAAACTGCTAACCCTCAGTTCAACATTAGGAAAGAAGATCATACATCCAACAGATAAGATGATATTTCAGTGGAATGGTCCATCAGAAAAAAAGGTGCTCGACCTAAAACAGGAAGTATTTATGGTTCAAGTCAGACCACAAGAACTCACTCCAAGTTTGGGGAATGATTTGGGTATGAAGAAAAACTAGATGATTCATAGAACCCAAGGCACAACTAATAGTTCATCATTACCACACAGGAATGTACCTCACATAAGATGTTATTGTTGTGGTAAGATGGGAAACTCTCAAAATGTATGTTCCATAGTAAAGAGGTGGCAAAGGGAACAAGACCAACAGAGGTGGTCATATAGAGTTTAAAATTACATGTCACCATTTGAAGATAATTGTTTTAGGTGTAAAGTTATTGGACATATGGAACGATATTTCACATAAACAATGCAGAGGAATGTGCTAAGGAAAACTAAATTTGTTCCTAAGAAGCAGCCAAAAGTATCTTCAAGTGAGATGAAAATTAAAAATCATTTTGAGGCTCTACAGGTTGAAGCAAACCCATCATATAATAAAGAATATCAATATTATCATTCCATGTTGGTTATGAATTCAAAGTCTTGGGTAAAAAAGAAATGGGATGAGCATGCTATGGTTGTAGAAACTGCGTTCAAGGCATCAAATTGCACATGGATATGGATAATTGATAGTGTATTCACTTACCATAAGATGGGAAATAATAATATAGTAATCTGAATTAGGTATGATAAAGAAGGAATTGTAAGATTCGGTAATTATTAGAGCTTGAAAATTATTGGTTTTGGAAAATCCAGGTTTGGAGGAAAAGACATGAGAAGAGTAGATGTATTGATTGTTGAGGGGCTTAGTCACAACTTTCTTAGTATCTGTAAATTGTGTGACATAGGAAATTCCATATGTTTTTTTAAGAAATTATGTATCATCAAGGCAAAGGATGGTGTTTTTGAGTTTCAAGGAAAGAATATGAAAGGGAATATCTACCTCATAAGTGGAGAAGAAGAAGATATGTACTTTCTGTCCAAGGATGAAGAAAACAAGTTATGGAATAAGAGTCTTGGGAACATTAGCCGAGGTTCCTTGGAAGATATAGTAAAATGTGATACAGCTCAAAATCTCTCTATACTACCAAGTGATCGTACTTATACATACAATTCCTACCAATTGGGGAAGATCACTCGAATGAAATATAAGAAAAAGGAGAAAAGGTCAACAAGATTGCTTTAGATGGTGCATATTGATGTGTGTGGGCCAATTTCCCCAAGGGCTATTGAATGGATGAGATATTGTGTTATATTCATTGATGACTATAGTAGAATGGCATGGGTTTCAATAATCACTCACAAATCTAAAGTGTTCAGTTCCAATACAAGATATCAATGCGAATGTGAAAAGATGCTTGGTCAGAAAATCTGAATGATTCGAACAGATAATAGAACATATTTCAAAAATATCCAAGTGAATGATTATCTCAAAAAACATGGGATAAGGCATCATGTTTCTATAGTAAGAACTCCACAACATAATGGAGTAGTGGAGAGAAGAAATTGGATTGTCAACAACATGGCCAAAACAATGCTCATTAAGAAAGACCTTCTGGAGAAATTCTGGAAAGAAGTCATGATGACATAAGTATATACTTCAAATAGAGATTTACTTTTTATAAAAGAGAAGAAGATTCCATATGAGTTATGGTATGGAAATAAGCCATCATTAAAGCACTTTAGAATTTTCAGAAGTAAATGTTTCATTCTCAACATGTAGAAACATAGGAAATTTGAATTATATGGGGATAAAGGGATATTTATAGGATACTCAAGGAAAAGAAAAGCATATAAATTATTCAATAAGCTATTGGGAAAGATAGTTGAAAATAACGATGTGACTATTGTAGAAAATGTATAGAATCTTCAGAAAATACATGATCAGAATCGGGAGGATGGCATTGAAGAGATGAGTAGATTAGGAGACGCTCCATCTCTAAGGATTGATTCATAAGAAGAATCAGATGATGAGAATGAATGAATTTATTCCCAGAGATCAATAAGAAGAGATGAGATTTATAGGCATATCATAATTCATGATTAGACAGCACTAGTGTAGACAAGAAAACTGAAGTCTCTACAACAATCATCATACTTATCACAAGTGGAGACTAAATGCTTTGATGATGCAGCTGGAGATGAGAGTTGTGTTTTGGAAATGAATGAAGAGTTTGACCAAATTGAGAAGAATCAAACATGGGAAATTTTTTCGAGGCCAGAAGACAAGAATTTCATAGGGAAAAAGTGGGTCCTTCACAACAAAATAAATTAATATGGTGTTGTGATTCAAAACAAATCTTGGATTGTGTGAAAAGGTACTCCCAGATAGAGGGTATAGATGTCGATGAAACATTAATATCGGTTGGAAGCCTGGAGACAATTAGATTATTTTTTTCCATAGCCATGTAACAAAACGATAATTTTTACTATATGGATGTCAAGTTAGCATTTCTAAATGGAGTTCTGAAAGAAGAAATCTACATTGAGAAACCAGATTCTTTTCTCATTCCTGATGATGAGAACAGAGTTTGTCGACTGAATAAGGCTTTAAATAGTTTTAAGAAAACACCAAGATCATGGTATTCAAGGCTTGATCACTTTCTAAAGAAGATCGGTTTTCAATGTTTTGTATTTGATTAGAATTTATATTACAACAATGGCAATAGTAAAAGGATAATGGTGTTAGTTTATGTCGATGACATAATCTTTGGTGGATCAGATGAAACATAATACAGACAATTTTTTGAATTCATGAAAACTGAGTTTCAAATGTCAATGATTTGAGAGCTAACATTTTTTCTAGGATTACAGGTGACATAAGGAATTAATGGAACTTTTATTTCTCAATATAAATATTCCATGGAGGTTTTGAGAAAGTTTGGAACGGATAATTACAAATAGATAAAGACTATGGTTGATACCCAGTTGAAATTGTCATGAGATGATAAAGGCAATCCCATTAATATCATAGAATATAGGTAAATCATTAGAAGTATATTGTACCTAACAGTGACAAGGACTGATATTGTATTTTTCACATTCCAATCAGTGACGTATCAGAGAAATACCTAGGAGAGACACATGATTTTAGTAAAAATAATTCTTCATTATATTAAGGGAACATTGGATTCTAGCCTAATGTATAACAAAAAATCTCATCCAAAGTTATTGGGATATATAGATGAGGAATGGGATGGTTCAATAGATGATAGGAAATCAACATTTGAAGGTGACTTTTATCTTGGTGGGTTGTGTATTTCTTGGTTAGGAAAGAAAAAATATTGCATTTCATTGAGCACCATAGAAGTTGAATACATTGCGGCCACTCAATCATTCACGCAGCTGTTTTAGATAAAGTAGTAACTTGAAGATATGGGAATTAAAGTGAAATATCCAATTGGAATCCATTGTAATAATTCAAGTGTTATAAATCTGAGAAAAAATTCATTCCATCACTCAGGGACAAAGCACATTGAAATAAAATATCATTTTATCAAGGAGAAGGTAGAGTAAGGGCTTGGGAAGTTAGAGTTTGTTCCAACAGAACAACAAGTTGCAGGTATTCTTACAAAGGCCTTACCCAAAGAAGCATTTCAAGGGCATCAATTAGCTCTAGGAGTCCATTCAACTTCCCGCACTTGAAAATTTTTGGATGTGGGTCCCCCTCTCCTCGAGGTATGATGTGTCATTACTTAATGTGATAATATTTGTTCTTTGCCCTATTCTAGACAACCTTGAAGTTCCCTTTATGTTCATTGAAAAGGCGGAGAAAGTGTGACCTCCATGGGGAGAAAAGATACCGGGAGAAGCTGTTAAGTGGAGAAACAAGATAGGGGAGTTGAAGCTGAATTGGAGCTATGTTTTGAAGAGCTATAAGATAGGAGCGCATTACATCTGACGATACTAGAAGTGATCGATCAAAGATTATATATCACGATAGCCGAGGTTTATAATGAAAGCAGTGTATTGGTATCAGTATGTTATTAGTAATTGTTGATTAGAAATGAAGTGGTTTATTGATGAAATTTTCATTATACTATTGTTTGTCATGCTGATCATGGCTCATGTGGGCTTTGATTATGTGTTGAGTAAATCCTTGATCTCTATCTTAACTGTATGAAGAAAATGGTGGTTTCAGTTGGAATAATTTTTAAGAAGGTATCAAAGTATGAAGGCATAATTATGAGAAAAGTTGTCAAAACCCAAAGGGGAGATTTTTGGGAAAAAATACCTCAAAGTTTACCCTCAATATTTTTTGGGTATGTTTGTGTTTGTTGACAAAGGAAGATGATCGCAAGTGTTTATGATTGGTTTTTCTTGAAGACATGTTTTTAAGGTGGCTTAGTTTCATGGTGTTCTCCAAACTATTGGGCCTGCAAATGTAATGTTTGAGGTTGGAAGATGAAGGATTTTTTCATTGGTGTGAATTGTATGAAGAATGTTGAATAAAATCAGTAATGGGTGAGAACAACATACCATGATACATGGGTCATGTACCATGTTCTGGGAAAGGTACGCAAAGCAGCAGATGCGGTTTTCAAAACCAAAAAATGGTTCGTAGTTGATTGGCAGAGAGGTATATGGATGCCATGTCATCGGAAGAGGAGGTCAAATGCGTAGGAGAGAAGGTGGAATGCAGAGCATATAGGAAAACGGTTCGCATATGACTTTCGGTTCATGGAAGCTGAAGGATCAACAAGTAGTGAAGGCTGGATTGAAGATTTTGTAAATCTTGATTTATCATATTAATCAAATATATTTTCCTATATAAGAATCCCTAATCCCACCAATTACTATAGAGATTGAATAATATTATAACATATTTTTTTCGAGTTTTCGGAAAGGTCTGAAGGTGGTTCGTGAGGAATAATCTCGCAAAGGTTAGAGTGGTTCATGCAGAAGAATTTCCGCCAAAGGATTAAACAGAAAGCTGTGTTCGCTTAAGACTCGGTATTCAGAGGAGGAATATTCGGTACGTGATATTGAATTCTGCATCTGGTACATGGAGGGAGTTCTCCGGTACGTGGAAGCGAAGGTAATCCGTGAACAGTGAATAGTTCATGGACAGAGGGTGATTTGCAGTAGAGGTTTGTGGAATCAATACGCAGTAGCAGTAAGTGATCCCGAAGATGGAGGCAGTCCATGGATGAAGTGTTCTTTAAATCAATGGAGGAAGTATGCATAGGAGGTGTTCCACGTACCAAACCTGGTACTTAGTGCATGGTAGAGGAAGATAGTTCGTGATTTTTACAAGGACGCTTATAATAGCTTCAAATCAGTTCGCAGAAGTATTTTTCGGTACCTATCAGTACCTGAGAATGTGGACTTCATCTATGGGTGAAAAAATAACTTCATAAGAGAATCAACCTATAGTTGAGGATGCAGGAATTCATACAAATGAAGGTATCTACATGTCCATAAACTATGTTTTACCTACAAGTCAATAAACTGTGAGTGGATTCCTTTCTGACAGTAGTGAGTGAAGGAATAGTAAGACGATGACCCTTTCCACCAGTAGTGAGCCAGAAAAAGAGGAATAAGGAGTGACCCTTGGGAATTCAGTGAGTAGACCCTAAACCTTGTAAATTCAGTAATCTTGGTTATAAAAGTTCTAGCCTGAACATTTTACTTATTATTGGTCATGAGCCTTAGTGAATTTGTAACATCGGCACATTTTCATTGTATGCTCCTTGGACGTAACCCAGTAAGGGTGAACCAAGTAAAAATTATTGTGTCCTGGATGTGATTTTATATCTATCTGTATATTTTTATGGTATGAAGAGAGAATTGAGTTTTGTCTAACAACAAAACAATATCCAAAAGGGAGAAAGTTTAAATCTAACATACAGTGATTCACCTCCCCTCTCAGGGTATTTGACCTAGTAGACCTAACAATAGATAATAATGATGAAAAATAAATTACATCACCTCTTAGATGTAGTAGACCATATGTATACATGAGTGATGTTTCCACTTTTTGATATAAGGAATGAAATTAAGGTAAATAATAATTACACATTATATAAAAAAACTATATCATAAGTATCATATATATTCTTTAAATATATCCTTATAAATATACATGTAAATAGGAAATTAAAAAATAATGTTTCTTTATGGAGGTGGTAGTATTCCCGTATGAAAGAGTGAAATTATCAATTTCCAATGGATTCGATGTTGATAGAAAATAGATATAATATTTACCTAAAGGGATCTCATTATGTTAAATTTAATTATTAAATCATGGTAAAATGGTAATTGAACTTTTTTAGGAGTTTAATAGAAAATAAACATAATAATGATCAGTAAAAACATATTCCCCTTCTTTGGGTATGCTCCTTTGAAAAGAACGTAAGGCTTCTTTGATGGGTATTTTAGGGAAAAAACCCTCAAGGTCATGGATAAGTATTTTTATAGAGTACTTGGATAGATATATGTATATATAAATGGATATATTTTGGTTGATATTATAGGATAGGAGCTTATATTTTATAATTGATGGGAGTTTAACTCTTTTAAATACGTAAAACATTAAAATATAATATATTCATATTAATGTGAAAGTGGAACCAAAGATATCAAAAATTGAAGATAAGATAAGGGTGGATTGAAACTAACTTTACCAATAGGATTTAGATATGCTTTGAAGTTACTTTAATCCTTATATCATTAGTTTATCCCCCCACTAACCCTTTTAACATTTACCGTAGTAATGAATTTTTACCTTAGTTACTATTCATAATGAAAAAAAAGAAATTGGACACATTACCAAATTTTGAAAATTTGATTCCAAATATAGAATTTTTTTATTATATTCTATTTCAATAAGTTATAGAAATTAATTTTAATATATGTCCATAATATGCAAGGAAAATAATTTTTTGAATAATGCATTTTTAATTATAAAATTGAATTTATTCTTATTCCTTACCTTATAAAAACCATTGTATTAAAATTAATATATTTTATTTAATATATTATTTAAAATCTTAATAAAAATTGCATGAATATTTATTAAGATAAAAAAATATTGCATGCATAAAAACGTTTTTCTCCAAAAAAACAACTCTTCTTTACTTTAAATTTATTTTAATTTTATTTATGAAATATTGATCAAAAATTATTTAGTTTTGTACTTATATATACAATATAGTTTCATAATTTAGTTAGTTATATTCATAAAAACAAATCTAATGGCTATGCGATAACATTCATGTCAAAAAATATTATCATTTTATATTAATTTTCTTCACAAATATCCTCAAATTTTACCAAAACCTACCATTTACCACTTCATGCAGCCAATAAACCCAATTTCTTTCAGGAATCTTCTCTTGAATAGGTCAATGCATTAGCTCCCACATTCTAGACACATGGAGGTAATCATGTTCATCCCTCATAAATAACTTCCAATATTTCAAATTCTTTAAACTCCTTGGATCCTATAAAAATTCAGCTTCTCCATCATCCTTTTAAAGTAGATAATGAAAATTATTCCCATACCTTTACACATAGTGACTTTACCTAGTAAATCTTCATAAATATCTATGGGATTGATCTTTTTCAGGTACTATAACATCTATAGTATGAACCTCTAGGGATAAATATTTCATATCCCTTGAACTATCTCATACTTCAGTCATGGGAAACACCTTCACAATTTGACCCCCTTCTAGTAAACTAACAACATGATATTGTGTTTCATAGAAAATCATATTTATAGAATTTTATTGATAATACATATATTTTTATTGACCATCTAGGTGAACCCCAACTTATAATGAAACTAATTTTGAATAAAAATTCCCCTCTAAATTTTTATGATTCTATATGATCCCCTCATTCAATATCACACATTTAATTTTAATTACTTTTTAGAGTCACTATCCTATAGTCAACATCCAAATTCTTCATCTATGTGGCCAACAGAGTAACATTTCCAAGAAGTTTCCTCTATCTTATCTCATTCATTGAAATCAAAATGTGAATAGGTGCATTTACTAGATTAATGTAATATCCATCCAGTCATATTATTTAATTTTCATCACTTCTAGATTGGATCCAGTCCTTTATCTACATTATCCAAAACAGAATTTTTTCATCAAACTTCTCCAAACATGCTTTACTTTTTCCTAATTCCATCACACAAATATCTGTGAACTCTCACTACTTTTGGTCAATGTAAGGAACATTTTATAGAACTACCTAATGATGTTTTCATAAAGAAAAGTTTTAGATAATTTCTACTGAACATATCTCTAAAACACCTTCATCAGGGCATGATCCTTTAGAATCACACTAACCACATGATTGATACAATGTTTTGGGCTGATGACCACCTTTGTATTAAGATACTTGAAAAATATCTAATAGAAAATAGTGTGTGGAATAAAAATATCTAGAATGAACCCCACATGAAAATCCCAACACATGAAAGGTAAGAGAACCCATGTCACCACACCACAACATAAAACCACCATAAGAAGAAGACAATAACTATGAGAAAAAATCGAAGGAAAACATAAAAGGTAAAGAAGGGTAATGTTTTTCAATTTTTCAACATAATCCACATTGTAATAATTCTTTCCTTTTATTCAAATAATGAGGAGGATGATTAAAATAATCAATTCATCAAATTGTTGGGATCACTAGTTATCCACCCTACATTTATAGTAGATTCCTACTTGTGATTCCAATCTCCAAAATCATCTTAACTCAATGGGATAAAGTCAAAACCCTACGATATAGGTTGATTAACCCTTCGTTTAGTCAAAACATTCCACTATATCAAAATTTTCAAGAAGTTTTTCTATTCAACCTCTCATGAAACTCCTATGATGTACCTCTTAATCCTTCTTCTGGGGATTGAACTTCTGATATACTGACTTCCTCCATCCCAACCAAGATCTTTTGGAGTACTGACAACCAGTTTGTGCCACCCCATCTCTATTAAGTCATCAGAAATAAGGACACTTCCGTTTCTATTTCCAATGATATACTATTTCATCCTTTACAAAAATGAAACTCAAACCTCTACAAAATCCAAACATTTGAAGTGATATTGTGGTTATTTAAGGGTGATATATTTAATTATTTATAGGAAATATTGGATGAATGATTTTAGAATGATTAGAATTAGAAACTATATTCAAATTATCTGAAAAGGTATTATTTTTTCAAGGTATATCCATATACTCTTTTCCAAATTAATGAGTCATTAAGATCCATATTATTATCCTTGTTTTTTAATCAGTTTGTTTAGATATGAACATTCAATATGAGTGGTATGTGAAGATGACCAATAAGGAACCAAAAATATTGGCCCTAAATTTTTTTATTTCAAAAAATACAACTAAAATTTATTTTTCATGACTATATTGTGTACTTGAATTTTATCCCATACTTTTGAATAATAACATATAACACCAGGAATTATTAATTTTCATTGAATAAGAAAATATTAATCTATAATAATTTTTGGAGAATAATTTTCATATCATTATGTTTTCTTTATTTGTATTTAATTATTTAAATTCCTTGAACAACATGTGGTTTATTAATCTCATGATGATTTGGTTTATATTTGTTATTTTATAATATGTTTGTATTTTTATGTCAATTTTAGTTTAATTAATTGTTTATTGAAATTAATAATATTTTTTGAACATTATTGTAATATTTGAATATTTTGTTGTGAATATTTTATTATTTAAAGAGTTTTGGGATGACTATAATAAGTGTCATAATTTCTTGAAACTAATAAAAAAATTAAAAAAAAATTGACCAATCACACAGTTTTAAAACCATATTCATGATTGACCATATAGAATAATCATGTTCAAATATAAAAGATATGAGGATACCATGGTAGATATATTGTAAGTGACTTTGAAATCAATTAAAACTAATAGTGAAATCTAGTTTAATATGAATGTAATGTATAGAATGGTCATGTCTTATACATGACTTAATTTAAATGGTTTTTTCATTTTATTTCAATTATTTATTTATTTTTGGGGGTTTCTCATGTATTATTAGAGAAAGGGGTGGTTTCATCATGATTTGGGACAAACTGTGAGCCCATTTCCAGAGTTAAAAACAATTTTTTTTATTTTACAACTCCTTAATTTTTTTAAATTTTTTCACCATTTCCACTTCCCACTTGTCCACCCATAACATATTAAAACCTCCATATCCATTTTGACCCCTTAGTAACTCATTATCATGGTGGAGTTGGGTGATTTATTCAAACTTTGCGCCAACCCGTGAGCCCATTTCTTGTTAAAATATTTTCATTTCTTTCATATTTCATTCATGATTTAATATTTTTTTTTGATTCCAATTCTCACTTGATCCAAAGAACCATATGAACACCCCCATGTTCCATTTTTCCTTTTTGGAGCTCATATTAATCCAAGATTAGGGTGAAACATATCAAGGTGTCTCAAATCATCTAGATTTGAGAAGATAATTTGATTATTTATTAATCATTAATTTTTTACTATTTTCCCCTCATTTCTATCCCCACATTACCTAATCATCATCATTTGATAGTCCCTATAAGTTTTGTATTCTTTTAGATTAAACTATTGGGGTTTTTGGGGAGATTTAATTAAGATATATCAATTAAGTGATTTTTCTTTCCTCCTCCCATTTGCTTAGGGTTTCTTCCTTTTTTCTTGAAGTTCCTAATATACAACAATTTGGTCTTTGTCCCTTGATGGTATCATCTGCTTCAAGGGCCGCTTAGTGGTTCCTTTTTCTCTATGGATGGTGGTGATGCAGGATAGCCACTAGTCTTTGTGGGTTGTCTATCTTGGTGCCACCAAGATGTTTTATGATGTGTGTCGGTAATTCTGGTGTCCAAGTATGAGATGAGACATAGCTGACTTCGTGTCGAGATGAAATACATGTCAGTAGGTGAAAGTGGAATATCAAAGGTCCTCTGGTTTTCTCCAGCCTCTACCCATTCCTACCGAGAAGTGGGATGAGGTCTCCATGGATTTCATTGTTGTCCTACCTCATACACCCCGAGGTAAGAATTCTATATGGGTAGTAATTTGTTGTCTGACCAAAACATCTCACTTCATTCTGATCAAGGATATAACTAATATGGATGATTTATCCCGATTGTATCCTTAGGAGGTGGTAAGTATTCATGGTGTTCCATCTACAGTTGTCTTGGATAGAGACCCTTGTTTTACTTCTTGGTTTTGGGAAGGCCTTCAAAGGCCTTGGGGCATCATATTAAAATGAGCACATCATATCATCCTCAAATAGATGGTCAGATAGAGAAGGAGAATCATATTTTGGAGGAAATTCATCATGCATGTGTTTTGGACTTTGGAGGTTCCAATGATATCCATTTTGGGATTGGTTGAGTTCACTTATAATAATAGTTATCAATCCTCTATCTAAATGTCTTCTTTGGAGGCGCTCTATGGTTGACCTTGTAGATCCCCCCTGTGTTGGGATGAGGTAGTTGAGACCTCACTTTTGTGGTCAAGTCTTGTGTAGGATACTTCTGAGAAGATCACATTAATTAGGAATAATTTATTGATATCTCAGAGTCTCCATAAATCTTATTCTAATCAGAGGCATAGAGACCTAGAGTTTTTAGTGGGTGATCAGGTGTTTTTGAAAGTGGCCCCTCATCTGGTTCATCATCATTTCGGAAAGTAGGGTAGGATAAAACTGAGTAATGTTTAGCATCTTGATATTACTGAGAGGATTGTAATGGTGGCATACATGTTATCTTTGACTACTCAGTCGACATCTATCCAATACGTCTTCCATGTCTCACAACTGAAGAAGTAAACCCCCGATCTGTCCCATGTACTGAATTGGGAGGAGTTAGATATAGAGATAGATCTATCTATGGTTGAGTGACCAGTTCCTATTTTGGACTCCAAAGAACAAGTGCTTTGAGGGAATACTATTCCACTGGTTCGAGTCCTCTAAAAACATGGTACTGATGAGCATGTGACATGGGAGCGAAAGTCTCGTGTCGAAGAGTAGTTTCCATTTTGCTTATCTGATCAGGCTTCATGCTAACATTTTATGGGCGGAAAATTCTTATAGTGAAAAGAATTATCAAATTCATGATTTAACTTAACGTTATTTTTCATCTAATATCTATTATTTCTTTTTTTTTGGGTTTCCCATGTATTTTTTGGAAAAAGGGGTGGTTTCATCATGATTTGGGACAAACCGTGAACCCATTTCCAGATTTTAAAACAAATATTTTTTTATAAATCCTTTATTTTTTTATATTTTTCATCCATTCTAGTTTGAACATGGACTCCACTTAATTATTCAAACCACCATATCTATTTGGACCACATAGAAACTCATTGTCATGGTGTATTTGGGTGATTTATTCAGGCTTTGGGTCAACCCGTTAGCCCATTTCTGATTTTTAAAAAATAACTCATTTCATTAATATCTCATTCATTATTTGTTAAGTTTCTATGATTCCATCTCTCACCCAAGCCCAATAACAGTGGGAGCACCCCCACATTCCATTTGGTCTATTTGGAGCTCATATTCATCGCGGATTAAGGAGAAATATCTCAAGGTTTCTCAAATCTTCCATATTTGAGACGGTAATTTGTTTCATTCATAAATCATTCATTTTTTACTTTTTCCCCCATTTTAGTCCCCACATGACCTAGTCATCCATATTCAATCCTCCTTGTCAGTATTGGATGCTTAGATATTCAACTATTGGGGTATTTGGGGTGATTTCTTCAAGATCTCTCAAGTGGGTTTTCTTACTTCCTCCTCCCATTTTCTTAGGGTTTCTTCATTTTTTCATGAATTTCCAAATATATAGAAAGTAAGGATTAGAACCTATGGTTTGATCTTCGGTTTCTTAGTCTAATATTATGGTTTTAGGTTTGATTTAAATCCCTTGTGGTTTGGTAGTGGTGCAGTTGAAATTGCGCACAAGGATTTGGTGTTTTTGACACACTTGGTAGGTGATTACATGTGTATTCACTACTAGATGAGTTTCCTGGCTTGATCCATATTTTCAGATTACTCCTCCTTCATTGTGCTTTCAATGAAATTTTTGTTTGTGGAATTTGTCAAGTAATTGAATTTTAATGGCCATTTTTTAGTGAGAATGGGTATTTTACATGTTCATTCCATGTTATACCATTTGGGGCTATTTTATAATTCATGTAATCGTTTTATAAAATTTTTTATCCTAAAAATTCTGAATTTTGGTCATATTTTTGTGCATTTTATTTCAAAGAGGGATTTTATGTGGATTTTATGTGTAATGTTTGGTTATATTCCATAAAAATGTTTTATACAAATTCTACAAGGTTTATTGAGTTATATAAACTTTGTAAAGCATGTGTAGCTACTATTTTGAGTTTTTATAACCACAAATTTTGTTTTCATATGATAATGGAATTTGGTAACATGTGGAAATTGTTTGAGCACAAAGGGGGAAACCCGGGTATCTAGGTGGGTGGACGTGTACTAGTATGCTAGTGATATGGAGTAATTTTTCCCCATTTTACTTAGAAATTTGGACATTTACAACACTAAAAAAACTATAATGATGATGAATGGGGACCACTAGGATATGGGAATGTTCTATAGTAGTGGCTCGTGCATGAGAAAGGATATGGTTATGGTTACTTTACACCGAGATACATGGTACATGGGGCACAAAAACTAACTAGTGCCTTGGGGTGTTCCTAAGAGTAGTAACCATTGACTATTTGGTATTAATAATTGGATTATTGTGTGTTTTGTGGAAAAATTAAAAAGCATTCATGTTTTATTTAAATTTGTTCACTGCTTGAAATTTTCCTTTGAAAATTGTTTACTTTTAAAAGTTTTGTTCTTTAGAAATTATTGCCACATTTCTTATTTATTAAAACATGGATGATTTTTATTTTTTATTGCTTACTATATGAAATATTTTGGGTGATATCCTATTGTTCTTAGGATCATTCCTTACTTAAACCCCTTGGGTGTAAGTATAGTCAATCATGTTCGACACGAGTAAAGGCAATGCCTTGGGTGGTGGTTGTTTGGGTTGTTAGTTTCCTTCCATGGTTCGGTGTTGTGGAGATGGCTCGTGGGTGATGACCCTAGTCATGTGAAGTACCTTGGGATGTTTTTCTACTACTTTTATGTATCTTTGGACCCCTTGTGTCATGTTTAGTCTCATTTATTCAGATCTAAATTTTATTTATGGATTTTTTGGCATGAATTTTCAGATTCAATTTATTTTTTTTTGTTTTTTTATGTATCCATGCTCCGGTAAATAATTTCAAAACCAATATTTAGGATACCTGGACACATGTTCCCGCCTGTGGGGATAGGGAACACCCTTTGGGACTTTGTATGGGCTAGTTTTTTTGCTGTTTTAGATAGTGACTAGATTCAGTTCGTGACAGGTCACTTATTAGCCCCAAAAAACAATGGGGGTGAATCAAGGTTTACAAAAATTAAAATGACCATTCACAATGATCATGTTTTATAGTTAACCAAAACACACATTCTATCCCTCAAAAAGATTTTAAAATTGATACATATCAAAATATAAATTTAAGAAATTTTACTTGGTTCACCCGAACTGGGTAACATCCATGGATCATACACAAAAAAATATTTTGGCATACCAAAATCCACAAAGCACTATCATAATTAATAAAATTAAGAGTAGACACACTTTATCAAAAGGTTTATAACCCTTATAATGATATGATAACTGAATGATATTCTCTCTCAAAATAAGATACTTATTCTTTATGTGAAAACAATAATCATTTTTAAACTAAGAATGAGTATTTATGAAAATATAGTTGTATCAATATCCTCTTCCCTCATTAACATGATGAAATCTAGGAATTTTCTATGTGGTGAACTAAAAAGAATATATCCACTTCCATATATTTTTTATTCTCATCTAGGTGTGGTTTTTTCTCTATCAATTACTCTACAAATATTATTGATCTTCTTCACCCTTTATATGAGATGATATCTCTCTAGATCCAAGAGAATCCTCATGTTTCCCTTTATTATGATATCTATTTATTATACAGTTTCATTTGAAAATTCATCCATATATTTTCTCACAACACAAGTGAAACAATTCAAATTTATATTACTAATCAATCTCTCAAAATATATGAAATTTAAAATTGAAAAAAATTTATTTCGACTTCATCATGGAATTACACCACACGTCATAGAATAATTTCCTAAACCTTTTAAAGTCACAGTTCCAACTATATCCAACTCCACAAATTGTAGGCTAATATCTTTTTAGAATTATGATCATATCTAGTATTCCCTAACACAATCACCATTCCATGGTTAAATATCCTCAAAATTGTGAAACACCCAATTTTCTTGGCCTACCTTATTGTGGAAAAAACCTTATATATAGAGACCGTGGACTGACTCTCCTAGATCCATGGATGAAAACACAAAATATAAAACACTAGATTTGATAATAATATATGATTATAATATCTTTACCACATTTAAAAACCATGTTCCTTTTAGTTTTTTGTTTTCCTGAATTAGTGAAAATTATTAAATAATAAATCTCACGTTTTCTCAACAAATAAACATTTTCCAACTATATATGAAGATAATTAATCCAAACTTAGTCTTCAAAATCAACCATAAACTCCCCATAAAAAGTATCTTCAAGTCTTAGAATAGCTAAAACTCTATATTAAAACCTAGTTAAATGGAAACAAAAGAAATGGGTAATTCAAAACACTCACTAAGGGTAAATATAATAAAAATTTGTTTTTTAAATGTTGGGTTTGAAGCCTCATTTATTACTAAATCAAAGAAAAGACCTCTTTAACTGGGTAGAAAGACACCCATTACATATCCCGAAGGCCCAGTGGGTATTTACCCCATTACAAGTCCTGTAGGCCCAATTTTTTGGCCCAAGGCCCATTCTGTGAATAGTAATGCTATAATACCTGCACTGCTACAATACCACATAGTACCCGCCGTGACTACAGTGCTTTGCCTCTACTATAGTACCTGTAGTTTCTACAGTGTCACTGCTACTACATTAAGCTACAGTACTGCTATATTTACCTGCGCCCAATGGGTTTTGAACCCATATTTTTCATGTAGGATTACAGGGTGCTTACCACTAAGACAAACCCCAACTACAGTAAATATAGTAATAAATCCTAACATTCAAGATGTTAAAAAAAAGGATATCATTATTAGGATGGTCATAAGAATGGAATCATGGAATAAATAGATGGTATTATATAAAAATGGATTAAATAATGATCCTAATATCCTCACATCATAGGAATGTGGAGACAATGTAAACATAAATCATTGGCGTAATTCATGGATCCTTATCCCTTTAGCATAATATAGATTGACGACACCATAGTTGGCTAGTGTCATGACCAACATATCATTATATCTCATGAGATGGAAAAATTACCCACTGAATTAGAGGGATATATAATTTAGGGTCCACCCATCAAATAATGAACATCATACATATGTGTTCCATATTCTTTTATCAACATATCATAGAAACCCCAAAAAAAATATTATGTTTATATAATATTCATGTGGTTTCCTAATGAAGCATTATTGATTTCATTAATAAACATGAAATTATAAACACCTAAAAATATAGGGGTATCCAATGAATTTAAGAATCATCTGAGGAAAATAACACTCAACAAATATGGTTATGCAAATGTTATTTACACCATACACTAAATATATATACGAGTTAGAAAATAATTTCCCCAATCAATTTATGTGTTTGTAATCTAGTCAAACACCCATAAATAATGTAATGGAATGTAAGGAAATAACTGAGGAAAATCATTTAAAGTAAATAATTCCTACATAAGTGGAATATTATGAAAGAAAAAATTAGATATGAATCATACCCTAGATTTAAGTGATAATTTATTATGTAATCGAGACAAACAATGTGCATGGTATCATTTGAAGAATATCCTTGAACAAGCATAAAACTTAGATTAATATCAATCTTAGAAGTAATATAAATATAGTATTGAAAATAATAATGTTCATTTTTTTTTGAAAAATTTTTAAAAGGAAAACTTCATTAAATAATGTGAATAATTATTTCCTTTTTGACTACATGAAAGTGTTGATGATTAGTCTCTTAAAAAATGAAAAAGGTGGCTGAGAGATACATTCACAGAGAAACATATAGAAGAGATTCATTTTTTATTAAAAACGACACATCTGGAATCATTTAAAATATATCCTTTTAGTTTTTCTAATTAATTCAATGTAGATGAAAATTACCTTTTTAAAATAATTTTGAATGAAGGAATTTAGGGACATTAAAAAAAATTACCTTAAAATATTTTTTAAAAAAATGATCATATGGAAAATGATTATGGTACATTAAAACCATTTATTGAAACCCACTTCATAAAAAGAACAATAAAACATTTATTTAAAAATGTTTAAGAGAATTATGAATGGAACCTATAACATTATAGAATATACTTTCATTAGTTAAATCGTGTATAAGGAAGATAAATGTCCATTGGGAAGTATATGAGTTATTCTTTTAATTAATGTTCTTTTATTTTAAGAAGAATTTAATCAAATTGGGTGATATTAATGAATATAAGTAAAATCCCCATAAAAAAAATCTAGCATTTTCAAATATAATTGCAGGAAATATAGACTTGGAAGATCAATATCAAGAAGATATTTCATGATTCACTTGAGTTAAGAAAGCAATTCCGAAATGAATAAAATTTTTATAAAAACCTTTGATGGATTAAGGGATTTAAAATAAACTTTAAATAACATGAATAAAATAAATTTCGTGACAACATATAAAGTGGTAAACATATATACCATATAAAAGTATATTTATGCATAATGAAAAATGTGTCTCAGTGAAAGGAGTTTGAGTCAAATATCCCTTATCTTTTCCCCACTTAGTTAATAACACGCTAAATTCATATAAAAAAAAGAAAAATATATTAAAAATATATGTAATTAAAATTTTCATTACTAAAAACCATTTATATACTTCATTTATAATTATTCAATATGAATATAGTGGTTCATTATAGATTTTTTTAACATCGTGTGTTAGATATTTAAATTATCTTGCACATAATTTGTAATGTTAGTGTTGATACCTGATCTTTGATAAAACATTCACAATTATTATATTACTTATGGTATTTAATATATATATCCCATGTTTATTTACAATATTACTCCTATATAACATGGTATTTTTAATTACGAATCTCAAAGATGAAGATAGATACAAACTTGTTTCGGTAGTTTTTAATGGAAAGAGAAGATATATTATTGAAATTTCAAGATATTAATATTATGGCTCCAAAAAAACTAAAACTTATTCAATACCTAATTATTAAATTCCAATAACATTATATAACAGTGCTCAATCATTCACTGTATTAATATTACAACATCACTAAAGTAGGAGGTAAACCGACCAAAACAATAGTGTATCATAAGGATCCAATGAGTAAGATAGTACCATTACATAATTTGAATATAAAATTTAAATAATTTTATAAATTTAACATATATCATATATCTCAATAAAATACATTATATGAATCATTAATTATAAGTGTCGATGAAAAATGATATTTATCATTCGTGCGGGTGGTAGTCTGCATGTATGCATGATTAATAAACCCATTTCACAATGAATGGATAGAGATATTATATATGAAACCATATAACTTATGAATTATAATAATGTTAAAAAATAATATTATTTTACTAATTACTCTTCTAAGTCCATCAATGTTAGGTGGTTAAGAGAAATAAGACCTTTCATTCTTGGTGGCGGTAATCCACATATACGCATGATTAATGATCTCATTCCTTAACGAATGGAAGGAATGAATGTAAATTAAAATGGTTATAATTTAATAATTTTTTATATGAAATTGGAAACATAATTATTTATCAAAACCATCCTTTATACCATATGTAATATGTGATTATTAAAAACAAAGTTCATCATGACATGAAGGTGGTAGTCAACACATACACAAGATCGATACGTTTGTTTTTTCTTAGAGGATTCTTTGGAATTAATGAATAATTGATGTTATATTAATACAATGAAAATTTATTATATATATAAAATTTAAATAATTATACTAAAAAATTAGGGAAGACTAGTTAGAGTAATGTTCAAGAGAAATACTAAGAGGAGAGTAATACTCTCATCACGTACATTGGTTTTCTATGGAATTGTCCTTGTAAATAAAGTGATTAAATTAATTAAGGGAGTCCAAAGGATATGTTTAGTGGTATGGGGTTATATGATGAATGAATGGGTATAGCTTAAATAAGTAATTTGATGGAATCTGTGTTTAAATAAGGGGTGTAAGTGGTCTCTTTTATAAGTTAATGAAATAGAAATTTCCAAGGAAGAAAATGTTAAGTAAGGGGAAATAATGTAATTTAATGAAGGTTATGTGATTTAGGAAAGGTAAGGTTGTTAATACTTGTTTTTAGCAATTTAAAACCTAAAAATGACTTATATAATGTCTATAGGTTGGTTAAACTAAGGAAGATTCATGCCACTTTAGATTACTCTCTTAAAATATAATAAGTCTTGATTAAATATTAATTATTTTAGTGACCCATGCTTAACATACATGGATATTATATCATTTTAGGTGAACATTCAATAAATTACAAAACATACATGCCCAAGGACCATTTTAGTGTTGTGTATTTGTAAACTTAGAAACAAAATCTTTTATCCTAGTGAAAGGTCTTCAATGTCTCCCATAATGATCTCCACCTTTAGTAATCTTACATAAAACCTTTCTTCATAACCTTGGAAAAAGTTAAATAGGAAATGGGAGAGATAATATTATTATTAAGTTTAAATAATAGAGTTATTTAAGACTAATTATAAGTATTAGAGTATGTGAACATGATCATGAAAATAGAAGAACATACCCTGCATATGAAATATCATACACATGAATCATGGAATAAATCATGGTAGTTCATAAGACATGAATCATAAGTAAATAAAAAACATAATCCATTAAAGCATAATATTATAATAAAATATGGGATTGTGGAAGACACATAATAATATAATAATATTTCCATAGTAGCCAAGGCATTGTTTCCAAGACTATACCGGTAGTATGAGCTCACTGCCTATACCATCTTGGAAGTTATGGTTCACTCTAATGGCCATATTAGTAGCATGAGATCACTCCTAATACCATCTTAGTGGTCATGGTTAAATCTCATTGACATCTTAGTATCACAATTTCACTCCCCATTCCATCTTGATTGTCATGATACACTCCAGTGGCCATCTCAGTAGTCAAGGACTACTTCCAAGACCATATCATGAGATATGAATCATTACCCAATGCATCGTAGGGACATATAGGTCCCACACATATCATAGTGAAATCTTACATACATGTTCTAAAAAATCATATCTTAACCCATTAAATTAAACGGGTATCATGAACATGTAAACATATCATAACCTTTGGAAAATATACGGGTTTTGTATTCACTTCATCAAAATCATAACTCGTGAAAGAGAAACATATTTCAAAAACTTATAACCCATGGCATAGAAATAGATATAATAAACATATAACCCATGAAATAGAAAAAACATAAAAATAAAATCCATGAATGAAAAATAGATTTCATAAACATAAAACCCATGAATGGGAAACTGGTTTAATGAATACCATGACATTAAAAATAACCCATTCATATAAATAATATGAATGGAACCTTTAGATCATTTATTATAAGGTAATGGGTAACATAAACATATGTCATCTTATATGGAAAATAATTTTGAAATATCATTAAAACACATTTATTGAGAAAAATATTCTTTCTTATATGAAAAATGATTTTTAATACATAATATCATTTGATAATAATTTTCCTAAAAAATACCGTTAAAATTTATAAATAAGACTTGAAATCAGTTGAAAACATTTTTCCATGAAAACATAGAAATTAAGATTCAAAAAATCATAAATACGTTTTTCTTTATAAAAACCTTGAAAACTAATAAATAAATCTTAAAAATATTTTGAAATCCATTTCCCTGAAAACTTATAAAAGAAGCTTGGAAACATTTTGAAAAAATCATTTCCTAAAAAAATTTTAAAATATGTTTGAAAAAGTTTGGAAAACCATTTTACATGAAAATATCTTTTAAAAAAATTTCTAATAAAATAACATATAAACATGAAAATAAATATTCAAATGATTGATGGGGGATAAATCGGTACATGTCTTACAAGATAAAGAGAACATTCATTTTTCATAGTAAAAAACATAAAAATTTCCTTGTTCTAAAAGAGACAATAATATTCCTTAGAAAACATTTTTAAAAGAAAAAAGGGTAATTTTTTTTAATTATCATAGGATATTAGTAGAATATTCTTAGAATCCCATTTTTATAAATCATAGTTTTGAAGGAACGTAGATTTTATACTAAAGAGAGGTTAATGCCAAGATTTTTTAAAAACAATTTATTAACTATATTATTAAACAAATAGTAAAAAAGTTTAACCCTACATGAATATAACATGAATAACCATAGGAGAAGAAAATTCATTAATTTATTGAGATATGGAACTTAAAAATTCATCAAAGGATTCATAAACGTAACCAATCTCGAAAAGCGGTGAGATTGTCCCAATAAACTCTTATAACTTTGTAACTTGAGATCATAATCTCCATATAGGAAAATTAAATTAAATGAAACTTAATATATCATTAAAATAATTAGATTCATTATAGAACCTGTAAAATGTAATTATCCACACCTTGAAAAAGAGTTTTGGTGCTTAACAAAACATGAGTCGCAATGAAGGAAAATTGAGACAACACATTTTTACCGATTTGGTATCTTATGAAACAAAAATCCCATGAAAGAAAGATCATAAAAATGAAATGTTAATAACCATAATTATATTTATATTATACATAGAATAAAATAATGGGTAGTACTTAAACACATAAAACTAATGATTGGTGAACATAGAATGTATCTCACGAGACTAAAAAGTGGGACGAAATCCCCGTACCTTGTGTCTTGACTCTCATCGTACATGTTCAAAACACCAGTATAATAAATATAAATTTATTATAAATCTTTTAGAGAACTATATTATTATTTATAATACCATATATGGTTCTATTATGACCTTATATTACCCTCTTTTTATCAATCATGTGTTAAGGATTCACTTCAGGTAATAGTCTCTTTATAATTTTCATGTGTCTAAATTTGTTATATCTTCCATATCTAATATTTATATAACTATTTTTAGAATTTAAAACATGATATAAATATCATGTATATAAATTATACATGTATTATAATAATCTATATAATATATAATTATGAAACAAAATACATCATTCATAGAGACGGTAGGTCGTACGTACGTATAAACGCTATTTTCGTTTAATGGTCATATTGATAGAATGAGAGTAAAAGAAATATATGTATATATATATATATCATTATTAAATTATATTTATTATATAATATATATTTAATATATTCAATAAAACCATCCTTAATACAATCCATGTTGTGTATGAATGAATTATATCGCTTTGAGGGGCTGTAGTCCACACTCCATCGAACGAAATTATCATATTAACACAAAATCGAATGTAAAAAAGATATGTTTTGTAAAAATGAATACATAATATTAAAGACATAATATGTTTGATTTATTTAATATATAAACTTATTGTTTATTATAATGAAAATTGTGGTAGGTGGTAATGGAAAACTGAACAATCATCGTTTTGTGAGGCAGTAGTTCGTCGTACACAAAAACAGTATATTTGTTACCCATTACACGGAGGTGTGTGTAAGTATAGGTAAAACAATTTATATAACAATAGTATAGTATATTTGGGATACTATTTTTTATATAATAATAGAATTAATATATTTTGTGTTTGTGGAGAATGAAAATAAAAGAAATGACTTGAGGGAAGATGTTACCTCTTAATCAGATAACTTCTTTTGGTTTGTTCCAAAAGGATTTTATGGATTTCCTTATGACCAATGGAAGGATTCTAGGTGGAAGGTAGGATTTACAGGAAGTGGATTGGTTAGGTATTTTCCATGCTTAATAGGTTTTATAGGGGTGAAGAAGAGGGAGATTTGGTGGTCTTATATAGATAAGGAAAATGACTCACTTGAATTTTTTTAAAACAATTTAGGTATACACATGTACTTACCTAAAAAAAGTCATAAAAATAAGAATAAGTCACATATGGAAGGGGTTTGTGGGAAATATAGATAAAAAATGGGCACTATATTATTGTCTAGGTCATTTGGGCCCATAAATTTAAGGTTTAGTCCCTAATAATGCTTAATTTGACCTTAATAATTGTGATTAATTTTAATCAAATTTTCTACTCATTTTCATCACTAATTAAGTAGATGTTATTAGAATATAAATATTATATTGATTAAAATGGTTCATGTTGGTTTTTAAAAATTCAATTCATAGAAGCGTGAAAAATAAGATTAATGCTAGTCCCGTAGATGGGATGAAATTACGGGTTTTTAAAGTAGAAAAATGTTCAAAGATTTGTTATGTTTTTATATTCAATTTCAAAGAGAAATTTTTTATGATTACCTAATTGTATTAATATATGTATCATTGATATAATTTCACCTTAAAACAAATTTAAATTATAATTTAACTTTAATAATTATTTAAACAAAAAGACAACTTTTAACTAAAAGACAACAATTTTCACTATTCATCAAAAATGAAGTTTCTCAAAAAATACCAAAAATTTACCCTAGGATAATTTTGATGCTCTAAATTAAAAAATTATTTTTATTTCATAAAATGAAATTTCTAAAAGTTTTTGAAATTAGTTTTATTATTTTTCACAGATGGACATGGAAGCACTACTAGAAATAGTAGTTTTAGCGACCGCCCAGCGACCGCTTTTGGCGGTCGCTGTTGCTTCGTCGGTAAAGCCCTTTAGCGACCGCCAATGGCGGTCGCTACTGTTTCACATCAAGGAAACAGGCGCATGTGGGTCTCCTCTCGTCTCGCGGCATATTGCAGGGACACAGACCTTCCCCATCGGCTATGGCGGACACACGGCGGCCAGTGGGCGGTGCGTGCGGCGGCGTGCGGCGTGCGGGAGCGTGTGGCGGGAGCGTGCGGCGGCGGTGGCGTGGGGCGGCGGTCACGAGGGAAGAATCCTCCGACATAATGAGGCGGCATGTGGGAGCATTCGGCGGTGTGCGGCGTCGTGGGGCGGCGTGCGACGGTGACTATTTGCAGCGGCAAAAGTATAGGAGGGAAAGAAGAAGAAGCGCGCGTGGGAAAAAAATCGCGCTGGAATTTTAGTTTCGTATTAGAGACCGCCATTGGCGGTCGCTAATACCTTCTTTAGCGACCGCTAATGGAGGTCGCCCGCTTCAGCAGGCGCAAAAACCAGAATTTTAGTAGTGAAGGTAGTTTATTTGAGAAAATAAAATGTTTTAAATATATAAAGGATTTATTATAAATTATATTTTTCATTATCAATATCTTTTATTTATATAAAACTATTATAAAAATATTTTATAAGTAGTTTTTTATATTAATATTACAATTTTTTAATGGCTAAGTTACAACAAACTCATTTAAATGATTATAACAATAAAATGATGTTTCATAGAAAATCGGTATTGTGTGTAACATAAACCAAGTTGATGTTCCATGTGAAAGGAATGTTTTACATAGTGAATTTAAAGATAGAAATGAAAATTTAATTTATTATGGAAAAACAACTTTGTGATCATAATAATATTTCCTTTTATATTCAATTAGTTTTAATATTTATTTATAATTAATTGGTAACTTATAAATTCTTATTTTATTTCGCGGATTGTATATTTTAATAAATTAGTTAATATTATTTATAACCTATAATTTATCATAAATTTTTTATCTTATTATATTAGTTAACCATATTTTAATAATATATTATTGTTTGGAAAACCTCAGTCTTACATGTTGCAGAAGTCATCGAGGAAAGTAATTGTTGCATATAATGCAAGAAAAAATAATGATTTTATATAAAACAACAATTTTCTGTGTTTAATAAAATGACAAATATAAAAAAGGTAAAAGTAATTCAAAAAAATCACAAAATATCAGGTTCTAACATTCTACCCCCCTTAAAATGAATTTTTCCCTCAAAATTCATCTCGATTATCAAAGGTTTAATACTTTAATGTTTCATTAATTGAAACCCGCATCGTAAAAATGAATACAAGATTTGATTTTAAAAATGGAAATTTAGGACCATGATGGTTACCCCAAGTAACATAAAACTAGGTTTCTACATATGAGAACATAGGTTGGGAGTGAATATTGGACATTGAGGAATAATGTAAATATTTATAGGGAGTGATTGAGGTCATCAATCATAAACATGTGAATGATTAATGAAACTTTGAGGGCCTAAAATTCATATATATGTGATCATTTAAAAGGCCATCGGTTTAACAAAAATTAAGGTATTTGGAAAACAAATTTAACTTTTTGATCATTATCCTTTCATTGATTAATTCTTTTGTTGAACAAAATTTTCTCTCTTTGTTTGTGTTTTTATTTATTTCCAATTCATCTGTTACTTAATGAAATCGATTTCCAGAAATTAAATTTGATGTCCGTAGCAGTAAAATACACTTTTAGAAGATATAAAGGCCTATAAAATAATAAAGAAAAGTATAACTATTTATCTATAATCATTCTTAAAAATAATTATGGTTAATAAATTAATCTCAAAACATAAAAAGTAACACTACCATTTCATCATAAGTATTTATTCATTAAAAATAATTATACATAAACTAAGACATTGTCTAAGCCAATGGTAGGTGTGAAACCTTTATCATCCTTTGTTCATGGGTTCAAGACCCCCAGACTAGTAGGATGTGACTGGTTTTCACTCAGCATACATGAGTTCCTTTTCTAAAACCACACTAATATAATTTCTACAAATAAATATGATGGGCATCCTTAAAATAAGTTTTATCCCTTAATAACCTTTTTTTCCATGGTTTTTAATACAAACCTAATACATAAATACCTCCTCTGAAGCTTAACTAATATTTTTCATGAATTATTAACCTTATAAACCTTATAGAAGATGTAAATCCAAATCTTTAGAAATAAATTCATAAAATAAGATTAACATTGATCCCCCATATATCACAAAGTACCACTTGTTTTTCACATTCCAAATGTGTGAATGCCCCTATCATATATTCCCTTCAAACATGGTAATAACCTTAATTACCAAAAATCCTTTTGGAAAAGATGAATTCTTCCTTATTCCAAAGTATACTGTATATATTCCATAAGTACAAAAATGATATAAACTTCATCAATGATATCATAACCCACCTGTTAACAAGTCCTTACTTAGTTATATAGTATTTAGTACCATCCAATTTACTTATTCATAACATAATTATCTTATCATAAAGAACATATTAAAGGTTACCATCCCTTTGTCAAAATATCACCTTATCGTTAAATCACTCTACCAGTCCATCAGGAACTTTCAACATAAAAATGTAAATACTGAGTGAAAAACTTAAGTAAAACAACCCTTGTATATTTCATCAATCATATAAATTAATTTTTGAATCCAAATACATATAAACATTTTTTATTCCACTTCATTCATATTACATTAACAAGGCTACCTCATCCCATTACAAAATACCTACTTCCTTTTACATTTCATATATAATATCTTCATCACCAATAGTATAACCATTAGTTATACCACCTTATTGATCCTCTTCAGGAGCTTTCCTATTATTACATTGAGTTTCATAATGAACATTTATTCTACATTTAAAACACTTAACCTTTAATGATGTCTTAGGGAGGCTAATTTTATTATCCATTCCAATAACCAAACTCTTCATCTTTCCCTTATATTCAATTAAATTGTGTCCTTCTTTTCCACAGTCAAAACATTTTCCTATTCCTCTAAGACATTCACTTAGGTTATTCTTTCCAAATTCTTAACACAAAAGAAACCAAATCTTCTTTCCTATATGGTCTCCATTACATGACTTATTATCAGTAAATCATCCATCTCATTCAATATTAATATAGTTCCATCTATGTTGCACCATTAACTAAAACTAGAATCATATTGCGGGAATTACTTATCATACTATAAAACCACATAGTCATGAAAAGTTTTACTTATGGTATTTATAAATCACAACCCCTTCCTTAATATATGACACCCTGGGTTCATATTATCTTATTCATAGAAAATTTATATATAAATCCTTAAAGGTTGTTCATGAATAGTTTGTGAGTTTCCAAATCACATCCCTTGGGAGTGTCAAACTAGGTGTGTAGTAATGCCCATTTTCATATACCAGATTACCCCAAGTTTGGATCAAAACATCTTTTTAGAGTTGTTACCCCTAGGTATATCTGTTCCAGAGCTATATCCACCTGTAGTATCCATAAATGGATTTATTTCTAGCAAACCACTCAATCTACCCTTTACAAAAAATCTATGAAATTTCCCTAAATGTTTACTCATCCATAAACTTATCCTTAGAGACATCCCTAGACATATCCTTAGAAATATATCTTTGAATATCATTAAGGTTTTATCATCTTAGTTTCCAATGATTGAATAAACCTTTCCTTTGATACCAACTAAAGAGACCCATACATAACATACTAGTATATTACATCATTTCAGATGAATATTGCTTACATTACAAAAATACATGCTTGAGGACTGTAATATTTTAGTAAATATACAAGGAAAAAAACTATGAGATATAGGGATATAATTTATAAATGTTTCGAATACCCTAGATTACGATTCTTTAGCTTCAATAATGGTTTTGAATGGTTATTTTATAATCATGTTCTCTAGTCTAGTTAACTTATAAAGAAGAATATATTCAATTTATCCATAATGGTTTGTGAATAGAATGTGAATTAGTACAAGCATATCCATCCAAAGTGTCTAGATAGGTGTATAGTTAGGGCCCATTCTCCATTCACTATAATGATAACTTGGATATACCCAACCAACTATTTTTTGGGTTATTACCCCTAGATGAATCTATCCCAAAACAACCCCCACTTTACAGTATCCAAACATAAATTTAATTTCAAGGAGACCCAAGAAATATCAATTTTACTAATATTTAAGGAGGTTTTCTTATATGTATAATTTTTCAATCAGTTTTCACTAAAGTTATATTATCATAATCT
This sequence comes from Viscum album, assembly GCA_963277665.1. Taxonomy (NCBI): domain Eukaryota; kingdom Viridiplantae; phylum Streptophyta; class Magnoliopsida; order Santalales; family Viscaceae; genus Viscum; species Viscum album. The sequence goes on from OY728150.1 coordinate 650,904,196, forward strand.
TCTACTAACATAAAATATTCAACACTAAAAACCAAAATGTATATCTATATATTTGAAACAAATATCATCCTCAGCTCATGAACCCTTGGTTTCATTCTTATATCTTAAATCATCCATAACAAATATCATCTTAACCTCTAAATTTATCTAAAAACTACTATAATACCAACTATAAAACCCCATGAACTATACTCCTTGATAAATAGTTGAAAACAAAAAACATACAATGCTAGATTGGATACACATATTTGATTGCAATCACTTTTAGACATTTTTAATCCAAAGACCTCTTAGTTTATAGTTTCATAGAATTACGAAAAACCAACAACTAAAAAATCTCAATTCTTCTCATCAAATGTATATTCTTTCTACTATGTAAAAATATAATCAGTATAAAATTATTCATCGGGGTCACCCATGAATTATCCATACAAGATACTCATCGAGGATTAACATACCTAATAATTTTATTCATAACTTGTGGAAATGAAAACATAAGAAAGATGTGATATCAAACACACAATGGTGGTAAACATAATAATAAATTATAACATGAGATATGTGAATACCCTAAATTATGAGTCTTTAGATTCAATTAGGGTTATCCACGGTCATTTTATAATTAGGTTCTCTAATATAGTTCACTTTAAAAGAAGAATATATTTAATTACTCCATAATGGTTTTTAAAGACAACGTGAATTAACACAAGAATATCCATCCAAAGTGTCTGTATAGGTGTATAGCTAGGTCCCATTCAATGTTCACCATAATGATAACTGATATATACCCAACCACCTATTTTTGGGGTTGTTACCCCAAGATGAATATGGGCCAATACATCAACAAATTTCCAGTATCCAGACATAGATTTAATTTCTATAAAACCCAAAAAAAATATCTACTTAAATAAAATTTAATGAAGTTCTCCAATAAGTGGAATTATTTATATAGTTTTCACTAATGTTATCTTATCATAATCTCATACTAACATAAAATATTCAACACTAAAAACCAAAAGGTATATCTATATTGTTGAAACAATGATCATCCTCAACTCATGAACCCTTGATTTCATTACTATATTTTAAATAATCCTTAACCTCTAAAGTTATCTAAACACTACTTTGATACCAACTATAAAACCACAGGACATACACTCCTTTATCAATAGTTAAAAACACACAACTTATAATAATAGGTTGGGTACACATATATAATTTCAATCACTTTTAAACATTTACAATCAAACGATCTTTTATTTTAGATTTTTATAGAATTAGAAAAAATCACTAACTAAGAAATCTCCAGTCTTATCATGAAATGTATATTTTTCCACTATGTAAGAATATAACTAATTTAAAATAATTCATCAGTGTCACCCATTAATTCTCCATACAAGATACTCATCTAGGACTAACATACCTAATAATTTATTTCATAACTTTTAGAAATGGAAACATAAGAAAGATATGATATCAAACACACAGTGGTGGTAAAAATAATAATAAATTATAACATGAGAGATTTGACACATAACATGATATCATAATGGGTATGATCATGATCATGGAATTATGGAATAAAGAGATGATATCATATCAATATGGATTAAAAATGATAATAATATAACATCCTGACATTACTAGAATATGGGGACACCAACAAATTGAAATCATAATCATAATTATAGGCTCTCAACCTTATTATAATAACATATTTGGTTTGGATAAATTTTGACACACCATATTTTTCTAGAAACACTTCCAACTCACCATGATATATGATGATACAAAAACTTTAGCCAATGCAATAGAGATCTATATAATTATGAGACCACCTTTCAAATAATGAAAATCATAAATATGTGTGTCACATGGTTTCAATAAATATATCATAGAAACCCAAAAAAATAATATGGGTTTTATATCATTTTAAAGTGGTTATTTAAGGAATCATCCCTAATTTCCTTAATAAACATGACATGATAAAGCAAAGGAAAATAAATTAGTATCCAATGACTTTATGAATCATAATAGGTAAATACCACTCAAAAAATGTGATGACACATAATGTTTTTACAACATATAGGAAATGGATTTGTGGTTTAGAAAATAATTTCCCCAATCAATTGATGTATATGGATTCTAGGTGAACATAATTCAATCAATTAATGGAACATATGGAATTCACAGAAGGAAATCATTGGATGTAAATCATGCATATACAAGTGGGTGACTATTTAATACAAAAGTAATGATGGATCATCATATATATATATGAAAAGGATAATTTTACAATCTAAATATATAAATAAGGTGAATGGTGTAATTTGAAGAATAACCTTAAACAAGAACAAAACATATATGAATAACTATCTTAAAATAATTAGGAAAATTTCATTGAAAATAAGAATTTAACCTATTATTTGAAAACATTTAAAATGGAATATTTTATTAAACCATGATAATAAAAATTTAATTTTGAAAACATGATTTCTTGGATAGGTAGTATCCTAGAAAACAACAAAGGCAACAGAAAGATACATTTCTAGGGAAACATAAAAAAGAGATTTACTTTCGTAAAAAATAACCCATATAGAAATATTTAAAATATTTCATTTTATTTTTTTAAAATATATAAATTTTGGTTTACAAATAATTTTTTAAAACAATTTGGAATGAATAAATTTTGGAATATTTTAAAACAATACTATAAAAGAAAACATTTTTGATAATTAATCATATAGAAAATGTTTAATGTCCATTAAAACCATTTAGATAAACCGACATCATAAAAAGGATGATATAACCTTTCATTTATAATAGGGTTAGAGAATTATGATGAAAACTTACAACATTATAGAAAACACATTCATTTGGTAAAAAATTGATATGAAAGAAAAATATCCATTCGAATGTATAAGAGATATTCTATCAATATCATGATTGTATTTGATGACGTATTTCAAAAAATGGTATGATATTAATCAATGGGATTAATATCAATAGTTAATAAGTAAATTTACCATATTAAAAGTTAATGGTAAGAAAATGAGACTTGTAAGATCAAAATCTAAGATAGATTTCTTAACTCGTAGAAAAAAGGACTTGAGTCGAGAAAAAATTACGACATGATTAACATTTTAATTAAAACTCTTGAAAGAAGAAGAGATTTAAAGTAAACATAAATTAACATGAATAGATTATATTTCATGATAACCTATCAATTGGGAATCATATACACCATATAAAACTAAATTCATGTATAAAGTAAAACCAGCCTCAATAATGGTAGTTTGATACAAGAATCTTTTGCCTTATTCCCATGCTTAGTTAATGACACATTAATTTTGTTTAAAACAACTATAAATATATTAATAATAAATATTATACCCAATTTAACTCTATAAAACTTTTATATACTTAATTTATAATTATTTACTAAGAATATAGTTGTTTATTATAGCTTATTTTTAGCATCTCATGTTAACATTTTTAATTCTCCTTGACATGGTTTCTATTATCAATTTTTCTAGACCCTTTGTGAGATAGTTGTATAATAAAAACACTTCCCAATATACAAATCCTATTAATTCAAATATTTAGTTATAAATTATGTTAATCATGTATTTTATAATTTCACTTAATCTGATACTATTTTGTATAAGACATACACTTTGTAAGTATTTCAGAGTCCCTGACACTGATAGTTCAAAAGAGTCACCATGGCTAACTCACCGATGGTGACTCACTGATGAAGAAGTCACCAATTGAAGAAGACACTGATACTAGAATCACTAATAGAATAAGCGACGTGCCAATGGACAAGTCACTAATGATCGGTCACACCGATAGTTCAAGAAACTCACTGATGGATGAGTCACCGATGGGTAACACACCGTTAGATCAAACGAATTACCGATGGATGATTTGTCGATGGGAGACACACTGATAGTTCTAAATGAGTCTTCGATGATGACTCAATGATGCCTGGATAGACCGATAGTATTAATGACTCACTGATGCACTGAGTCATCAATACCTATGGAAAGGATTCAAATATAGAGAGTCACCAATGCTAACAGATCGATACTGATAGACCAATGAAAATTAATCACTAATTCTTATGACTCATCGATATTTATAGAAACTATTTTTAATTTATTAATTCAAATTTATATCTAACAGTAATATTTAGAAAAATTAGTGTTTCTGGCATTATTTAATGTTTTTGTAGGATATTCAGGAATTAGTATGAGGTACATGCACATGGGGAGATCATTATGCCTACTTGACCTCAAAATATAAATAAATTACATGTTTTATCATTCGATGCATGGAGAAGAGTATAAAAAATAAGAAAACCAGAGAACCCCTGCAGCTCTCGAGTATACTTCAAAACCCAATAAATCAAAAGGAAGAATATATGGGTAGATCAAGAAGTGAAGAAAAACCTGTTGAGCTATCCTGAACATCTTTCGAACAAGAAGCTGACCAACATTTTGTATCAAATGTGTTTTTAATTTCTAGTTTTCAATGCTTTTTCAAACTTTTTCAACTATAATTTTAGTTATATTTCAAATATCTTAAATTTTTTTCCTATACTAAATTTTTATCTCTTTAAAATCTATTTTTAAAATTTTATTATGGATAATATACTGGAAGGTGATATTGCCAATAGACCTCTTTTCATTAATGGAACTAATTATGACCAATGGAAAATGAATTTAGAAATTATGGGTTTTGAAATTTGGTCTTCAGTTGTAGATGACTACAATATTACTACTACTACTAGAACCACTTGTGATGAAACAATTAATACTTCTTATAAAAATAATTGTATAGACATGAATGTCTTATACTACTCTTTATGAGATGAGGGATTTAACATAATTTTTTCATGTAAAATAGCCCATGAAATTTGGTATACTTTGTATGTTTCACATGAAATAACTTTTAGTGTTTAGGAAATGAGACATAAAACATATACTATTAAATATTATAACTTTAAGATGAAGCATGATGAGACTATTTCACATATGTATCTCAGGTTTAATGAAATAGTGAACACGATGATCTCTCTGGGAAGAGATGTTACTGCCAAAGAATAAATTGTGGGGATTCTTAGATTTTTACAAGATATATGGAGAGGAACTTCAATATATATTATATAATCACGTGAAATCTGAAAATTACCTTTCAAATACCTCATTGGAAAAATGATGATTTATGAAGAAGAGACAAAAGTCAAAAAATAAGAAGAGGAGAAACCAAAGAGAAAATATGCAGCCTTCAATACTGCCACTTCCAAGGGTAAAGAAAAAGAGAAAGTTCAAGCTGCTATTGAGAGCACAAGTAGTGAAGAATAAACTTCATACATTGATGAGTAAATGGCCCAACTGGACAAAAGATTCATGAAAAATTATAGAAAGAAAAATTTCTTCAAGATATCAAACTTTAAAAGAAAACATAACAACAAGGAAAACAAGAAAAAGGACTGCAAAAGAAATGAGAAATGGGAGGATATTGTATGATATGAATTCAATAGGATAATACTTTTCCAAAATAACTATCCAAAGTTAAAATACAAAAATAAGTATGAAAACAAATACGAGAAGTATAATAAATCTATGAAGGACACCTAGAAAACCTATGAAGATAAATCTAGTGAATCAACATCATATCATGATGAGAATGATGACATAATAAATATGTGTTTTTTGAAAAATACATTGGAGGTAACCTTAGACTCTCCTTCAAACAATTCTTACTATTCTGAAAATGAAAGTGAGTCTGATTACCCGCAAGGGGAAAAAGTTTTTGGGGGGAGGATTCCTAGTCTTGTTATTACACATTATAATGATCTAATTGAAGGGGTACCATAGTAGGAGGAGATCCATGTAGCCATGATGAACTTTATCCCAGAGAGTGCACCGGGCCTAGAGTGCTTTCCTAGATTATTCTATAGGATCTCTTGGGAGGTGTTCAAGTAGGATATTATCATAGTATTAAAAGAATTCTCTCACATAGGAAGCTTACCGTGTTTTTCTTGTATGATGAATCTAGTTCTTATTCTGGAGATCAAAGTCCCCTCGTCTATCCTTTACTATAGAACTGTGATTATATGAAAATTAACTTACAATATTTGTCTCGTATCATTATTGAAAGGTTTTCTATGATCCTACCCCATTGGATCTCCCTCAAGAAATACGACTTTGTTAAAGGTCGCTCTATCTAAGGGGTTATAGAGTTGTATATGGAAATTCTGAGAGATCTCAATACCAAGACCCCTGGTTCCAATATAGCTATAAAGTTAGACATGAATAAGGCGTATGATAGAGTATAATGGGGTTTCATTAATAGGGTGCTTTTGATCATGCGTTTCTCCTCCTGCTCCAGTGATATTATATTTAGATGATACATCTCCTCATGGATGGCAGTGTCCTTTATGAGAAAAAGACATGGCTTCTTCAAGGCAACTAGAGGGATGCGCCAAAGGGACCCCATCTTCCCTATAATATTTAATCTCATACAGGACACTCTTAGCCATATGATAAACAATAGTATATCTAATGGAGACATTATCCCCTACCGAAGTAGTTTGAATCTTCCCTCCATTTCCCATATGATGTTCACTGATGACACCCTTTTTTTCATGAATTCAAGCAAGAGATCAATGTGTGGCATCATTAGGGTACAAGAAGAGTACTTCCACTGGAGTGGAAATGTTGTTAACAAGGAGAAAAGAAACTTCTATATCTCGAACAGATGTGTTTCTAACAGGGTTAAATATCTATTTGATAGTCTGGTCATTCAGCAAGGATCATTTCCCATTGAGTATCTTGGTACCACCATATCCCAAGGAGGAATGCACATACATGATTTTGACCGTGTGGTGAGCTAGATCACGAGCCGAGTCCTCAACTGGAAGAATAATTTATTTTCATTTAGGGGTAGTATTTCCTTAGTTAACAATATCTTGTTAGCTATGTTGATCAATTATCTAGCCTCCACTAAGGTGATAAAAGGTGTTGTAAAGACCATTGATAAATTTATCACAGATTTTATATAGGACACTCTCTTAGAGGGAAAAATGCACCGGGTCTAATGGGAAAACATGGAAAGACCTATTCATGACAGGGGGATTAATGTCAAGAGTTTAGCTATTATAATTTATTGCATACACGCAAAACATTCATGGGAAACTATTGAAGAATGTACCCTGTATGTAAAGTTGATGTTCAGTAAATGGGGAGGTAATGTGGTTACTAGAATTGCGCATGTCTCTCCCCTATGGTCCAAGATTAACAACAGCATACCAATCCTTCTCTGAAACTCGCAATGGATTATAGGGGAGGAGAATATTCTATTTTGGTAAAACAATTGGGCAGGCAAAGAGATTGGCTATCAGTGATGCCCAGGTCCTACCATTTCCTTTAAGGAGTCGAGCCTCCATCCTTCATTCATCAAATTTGTGTTGGACAAGAATCAACAAGATTTGTTCACTTAAATACTCATTAATTTGGACAAAGATAGATGTGTCTTCACTCCCTCCAAATCGTGGAAGTTCAACTCAAAAGACTATTGCAGGCTATTGAGCACTCCTGATCAATGGGACAAATGGAATGACATGGTTCAGTGCACTAAGATTCCCATGAAATAAAACTTTCTCATTTGAGTGATCGATAATAATGCAATACCATCAGATTAAATGTCAAAACGATGGGCATTAACCTACCTTCCAGATTCCAATGTTGCAAGGAGGGATGAGTGGAGAATGCGACTCCCATATTCTTTAAAGGGGAGTGGTCACATGCTGTGTGGAGTTCTTTTAGTGGGATCATTGCATATTCTTCTCAAGAGCTATGTGATACTCTTTTCTTAGACCGATGGTTTAATGGAGCAGAAGATAAGGACCTGAAAAAGATGATAGAAATCATGGTTCTCAGTGCTAGGTGTTGGTGCTTATGGAAAGCTAGAAATATGTCATGATATGAGGGGAGTACATCAATAGGGAGGTCCATAATTGTAAGGATAGAGAGTCTATTGGTTGACATGGTGTCACTGAATAGAAACTAGAAGGAGGCACCTTCTCTTTGAATGTTGCATGCTCCCCCACCGTCTAAATTTCCCATGCAGGGACACTAGGTGCGGTGGTCTCCCCTAAGAATCAGACTCATGATCAATACCTATGGATATTGTATATTAAGGTACATGTTTGGTGGAGGGGTCATTAGCGACCGCATGGGAAGTGTTTGGCTTTACTTCATAGCACACTATGGCAGTGGATCCTCCATGCTGGTAGAGGTAAAAGTTGTCTTCACAGGGCTCAACCTTTGTGCTCACCAATATATTTCTCTCTCCCAAGTGGAAATAGATTCAATGATCATTCATGATTTTTTACACGGTAGAGGATATACTCCATGATCAATCTCTTACATCATTAGGAGCTTCAAGGGCCTCCTCAACAATAATGTATCAATAACCCATACTTGGCTCGAGGGGAACAAAGTAGCAGGTTATCTTGCCTCCTTAGCTGTCCAAGGCTCCAATGTAACTTGTTTATTCAACATTTCTCTCTCTAAGCCTAATAGGGTAAACATTATTTGATGGGATTACCTTGGATTCCATTTCTTTATGCCCACCTAGACTTTTTTCCTTGCTATATTTGTACTTTGGGTTTCCCCTTGAATAAAAATGATAATATTGATGATGGAAATGAGTCTGAAAATATGTCAAGTGATGAACTATTTGAATAATATAATAGGATAGAAGAGATGTGTAATGAACTAAAATATAAATATAAATCCTTAATGAAATAGCATGATCTTTATGTTACTATTAAGTCTAAACTTACTACTGAATAGGAAAAAAATTCTCAACTACTCAAAGAAAACAATGAATTAAAAATGTCTAATGAGAGATTAAGAAGTCTTAAGAAAAGATTACAAATGGGAAAGATACTCTTTCTAAAATTATTGGTAAACATATAGCTCCTAATTACACTTTTAGTATTGTATATCAGCATGGACAAATAAATTTATCAAAAACACATTTTGTGACTATATTTGGAAAATCTACTTCTTTGCCCAAAAATCACGATTTTACTACATGTTTCTATTCTAAAAAATATTTTACTGCATCGACTTTTTCTGGACAAAACTAAGTTTATTTTTTTTAAATACTTTATAATATACATATAGGAAACCCATAAGACAATTGTGGGTTCCTAAAACTTTTATAAATAATGTTTCTAGACCCAAAAAAAATATGGGTACCAAAATCATTTTCAGGATGAATTATTTTTTAGGAAAACTTCTTATAGAGTTCTTATAAAAAACATTGGTACTTGGATAGTGGTTGTTAAAGACACATTATAGGAGACTACTCAAGTTTCAAGAATATCTTCAAAATTTATGGAGGACATGTCCCATTTGATGACAATGGTAAAGAAAAAATCATCAGATTAGTGTATATTTGTAACCCTAACTCTATTTCAATTTCCAAAGTACTTTATATTGATGGATTAAAGTATAAATTTCTTAGAATATCTCAACTATGTAATATTGGATTTAACTTAAAATTTAAATATGATGCATGCCTTATTTTTTATTCCAAGAATAACATAGTATTTACTGCTCTTAGAAATGATAATGTATATGCTATAAACTTAAACACACTAGAATCAAAAAATGTTTATTTTCTAAGTGAATTTCACAAGGAGTTTTAACTCTAGTACAGAATAGTAATACTTTTTAATTTACACTCCCTTAGAAAATTGACTAGAAAAGTCTTAGTTAATGACCTTCCCAAACTAGAGTTTCAAGACAATAGAGTGTAAAATCCTTGCCAAAATTGAAAGCAAAAAAACAATTTCATACCAAATAAAGAAGTTAAAACTTCTCAACCTCTTGAGTTTGTTCAAATGGAATTTTTTGGACAATCTAGAGTTTCAAGTCTCAATGGGAAGACCTATGTTTATGTTCTTGTAGATGAATTATCTAGGTATATTTGTAATTTTTTCTTCGCTCACAAAAGTGAAGCTTAATCTAGTTTTACCAAGTATGATAGGACTTTAGAAAATCATAGTGGACTTAAAATTAAATTCTTAAAAAGTGACCATGGTTGTGAGATTGAAAATCAAGACTTTGAATCTTTTTTCTTAGAAAATAGCTATAGGAACAACTTTTATTCATCTAGGAATCACCAACAGAATGGTGTAGTATAAAGAAGAAATAGAACCCTATAGGAAATTTCATGAACTACACTCAATTAATATGACCTATCGATTTATTTTTGGGCTGAAGCTATTAATATATCTTGTGACATAATAAATATTCTTAATCAGATCAATCCTTAAGAAAAATCCTTATGAGATATGTAATAATAAGAAACAAAAGGTATATTATTTTAAAGTGCTTGTATGTAAAGTTTATATTATTAACAATAATGATAATCTTGATAAATTTTCCTTGAAAAGTGATGAATGAGTATTCCTTGGATATTCAATATCAAGAAAATATTATAGAGTCTTCAATAAAAGAACCAAATGTGTGGAAGATTCTATACATGTCAAGTTTGATAAAATATATCCACATGAGCCTAATACCTAACTAGGGAATATAGAAGAGGATATGTCAAATCTGGACATTAATGAAAAACCCTCAGACCATCCTATAAAAGAATATGTTAAAACCTCTGGTTTTGGAAATTCTATATAATCTAGCCACAATGAACCAGAACCAAGTGATAAACCTGAAATATTCTACCCTACCTTTAATAGACCAACTGGAACTCTTAAAAACCATCCCTTAGATGTTGCAGTTGGAGATTTATATAGAAGAACACAAAATAAATCTTCTTTGAGAAATCTGGCTGAACATCAAACATTCTTGTCATAACTTGAACCTAAATATATCAATAATTCTATCAATGATGATTATTGGGTAATGTATATGAAATAAGATCTTAATAATTTTGATAGAAATAAAGTCTAGAAACTGGTTGATAGGCCAAAAGATACCTTAACCATAGGAACTAAATGGGTCTTTAGGAATTAAGTGGTTGAAGGTAGAAATATAGTTAGAAACTAAGATATATTGTATGAAAAAGGATATAATAAAGAAGAGGAAATTGATTATGAGGAGACCTATGCACCACTTTCTAGGCTTTTTGACATTAGAATTATACTTTCCAATGTAGCACACTTATATTTCAAACTTTAACAAATTGATGTTAAAATTGAATTCATTAATGGTTATATAATTGAGGATGTTTTTGTTAAACAACCGTTAGGTTTTACAAATCAACATTTTCAAAATCATTTTTTCAAATTATATAAAGCATTATATGGTTTGAAAAATGCCCCAAGAGCTTAGTATGAAAGGTTAAACAACTTATTTATTTCTAAAGTTTTTATAAAAGGAGTTGTAGATCCAACTTTATTTATAAAAATAATTTCTAAAGAAATTGTAATATCTCAAATATATTTAGATGATATTATCTTTGGATCTTCGAAAAAATCTTTATGTAATGATTTTTCAAAAATGATGTGAAGTGAGTTTGAAATGATTTTGATGGGTAAACTTAAATATTTTCCTAGATTTCAAATATTTCAAAACAAAGAAGGAATTATTATTAGTCAAAGTAAATATACTAAATATATTTTGAAAAGATAAGATTTTGATAGCATTATGAGTAGTGAAAAACCTTTGAGTTATACATGTAAGCTGGATCTTGATGAAAATGGGATATTTGTTGATCAAACTTTTTACAGAGGAATGATTGGAAGTTTTTTGTACCTAACTACTAGTAGGATAAATATCATTTTTAGTGAATGTATGTGTGAAATATTTCAAGAAAACTAAAAATAGTCTCATTTAAATGTTGTTAAAAAAGATTCCAAATACCTCAAATATACAACTAATTTAGGATTGTTCTACGTGAGAGGAAAACCATTTGATTTGGTCAATTATTATGATGATGACTTTTGTGGGTTTAAATTGGATAGAAAGAGCATCGTCAGAACATGTCACTTTTTTGGGAAATTCTATAATTTCCTGGTGTAGTAAAAAGAAAATTTTGGTTGCATTATCAACTGCTGAGGTAGAGTGAATTGTTGCAGGTAGTTGTTGTGCACAATGTTTGTGGATGAAACACACTTTATTAGAATATGGAGTATGATTCATATATATCACTATAAATTGTGATAAAAATTTCCATTATCATTTCTAAAAATCAAATTTCTCATTCTATAACAAAACATATTGATGTATAACATCACTTTTTGAGAGACTATTATCAGAAATGTGATATAACTCTTGGGTTTATTGGGACTGAGCATCAATTTGATGTCATTTTCACCAAACCCTTAAACTATGAGTGAATGAGAAATATTAGAAATGAAATAGGAATGATAAATCCATAAAGGCAATCTGGACTTATCCCTTTAAATAGATATATTTTTATTTCACAATGACAGGTGAACCCAATCAAGTGAAACCGATCATTGAAATCTATCAGTGTCACCGATCAGTGAAACTAGTAAACAAAACCAATCAGGTGAAACCGATCACTAAAAACGATTTAGTGAAACTAATCTAGTGAAACCAAATAGTGAAACTAATCGTGTGAAACCGATGAGTAAAACTGATCAGTTGAAGCTGATCACATGAAGTCGATCATGTAATACCGTTGGTATGAAACCGATATCGATAGGTTCTTTTTAGTAAATTTGTTCATCTATTTTATTTTAATTAAAAAAACATAATTTAGTTGTTTTTTATTTTACCATTATTCTATATTTTACAAAGTACAATCCCTAAATCATAAAATTAATTTGATCCACACTTCGACCTTTAACTACCCTCACTCTATCTTTCAACCCATTGACCATTTGACTCCCTCCTTCAAATATGAATTTTCAGAATGGAGAGAACGAAGCGTGAAATAGAAGGACTGAGTGAATCATCATCAACTAAGTGTCAAAAATTTGAATCTTGTAGTGTCATAGGTTCTAGGTAGTCAGGATTAGGAATCCGTGTGGTAACTGCTGAGAAAGAAGTGTCAGTCGAGTGGTTGTTGTCCAGAAAATCTCTATTGCTGAAAGTGTTGAAATCTCAAGGTTGGATCAGCTGGTGTGAAAACAATAAGAGACCATTATATCCTTAGCTGGTACATCAATTCTATATAAATATGAAATTGTATTTGGAAGGATCTGAGGAGGCTCGGATGAAGTCAGTAGTAAAGGGAAAGGAAGTGTCTTTTTCTTCAAAGGAGTGGGACAAATGCTTAGAGATGCCACATGAGGGAATATATGATTATTAATAGGGTAATATTACACCATCCTCATATTTGTTTTTATATAAAAATTCATTGAGATAATTGAATGGTAATGAGGAGTCCAGAATAGCAACAACTATAGAGTTAGATGGAGAGGCCAAACTACTTTTCATCTCCATTCAACATCAAATCTACCAAAGGAAGGGAGATTTTGCTGTCGTGAAGTATAATGATGTTTACCTGATTTATTTATTGAAAATTTTGGTGAAAGTGAATTTATTTAGGTACCTTATGGTACATATTTTTGAGATGATCAAACCATACAAGAAGAAAACCTATTTATACTATCTAAGGATGATCTCAGCAATGATAAAGAGGCTATAATGTGTTGAAGATACAGATGAGATGATTAATGCATGTAGTGGATTATGCCTACATAAATACATCTACAAGCGGATTAAGATCTTTTGGAACCTGTGGAAGATATTTTGGGTAGAAGATGAGGAGAAACTATATGAGGATTATAATCCCATAGATCATCCAACCAGACCAAGGGATCAAGCTGATTAATGTCTTAAACCTAGTGATTATGTGGTTTGTTCTGATGAAGAGGAATAGGTAGAGCCTAAGCTTTTAAGAGTATAGGGGTCTTATATAGATGATAGGAGTGACCCATACATATCATAAATCTCTAAGGACATTTCATTTGGACCATCTATTCCACATTTAGAACTACCATCTCGAGAACCATTATTGGGTGATGAAGATGAGGAAAAGACTGAGGTCTTTGAAGTTGAAGGATATGTAAGAAAAACTAATGATGATTATGATGATGTGGATGATGAAGGTGATCATGTGAGTGACTCAATGAACGCAGGTCAAGAAGATGTTAATACTGGTGAGGAGTCAGTGCATTGATAGGATGATGAGACTAATAGGCTGGATGGTGTAGATCCTATTGGATAGGATGAATTTGGTCATAATGGTGATGGAGATGCTGGAAATGAGGACATGCATGACCACTATAATGTTGATGCTCAAGGAATAATTCAGGAACATAATGATATCATAGATGGAGGACAAGAGTAATAGTTTGAGGATCATATTTCACCTATGCCTCGGATTGAGGAAGAGCCTTAAGTGGCTGGAGTAGCTGGAATGGCTGGAGTTCGAGAAGAAGTTCAAGTTCAGTTAGTACCAGTGTCTCACAATGTTCTTTTGGCTAGATGATAGAAAGAAGAATATGATGAATCACAAGTTAAGGAAGATCCCCAAGGAAGAATATTAATAATTGGAACTGTGGAGACCAGAGACTGGACCTATTTTGGTTATTGGAATAGAAACCCATGTTATATCCTATTTTGGTTGGATTATGACACAGATGGGGAGATGGTAGCTCCTCCACCTCCTCCGACACCACAAGATGAAATGGAATAGATTACTCTAACTTCACCTATAGTAGGTCCTACTGATGAGCCTATTTTCCCTATAGTGCCTAGTGACTATGTCACCAAGTTTGATCTTGATAAATTCAAATCAGACTTATGTGAGTATGTGATATCTTCTATTGGAGTTAGAAATTAATCTTCTACATCCATGGGTATTTCAGAAGCATATGTGGATGGGATTGTATGAATGGTGATTCAAGATATTCCTCCGAACATAATCATTAAATCCAAGAAAATTATTAGAAACAATACAATACTGGGAGAATAAGTGAAGAGAATGAGTAAGGAATTAGAATATCTAACCACTGATTTTAATACCACACTTGGTGGTGTTATGGAGGTTCTTAGGAACCAGGGTACACATATCCTGAGTGCAGATTTGAAAATTTTAAAGGAGGATCTTGGAAAGATGATTTGTGGTGCCTCTATTTCTAAAGGTACCAGGTTTACTGTTGTAGATATAGAGTCCCTCCGGACTATGACGAGAGAGGATATATGGTTTATTCAAAGTGATTATAATTAAGAAACCCTTACCAAAGTACATAGAAACACTGATCTTGTTTATAACATGGTTAGATAGTATACCAATGAGGCATCTGCTGCTAATAAGAAGATTAGTGACAAGGTGGAAAAGTATTTCTCGAAAATCTATACCAAGTATGACCTAGTTAATAGCTTTAAGTACTTATCTAAGAACCATAAGATTTCACCAATGACAGAGGTATTCAAGAGGCAAGTTAGTTAGTTGAAGGAGTTTTCACCTACATTGGAAAAGTTATGGGATAACAAGGATGAAATTGAAAAGGCTACACAGTATGGGGTGAAATCATCAATGATTTCATCAAGCTTTTGAAGCCTTACCAGCATGTACAGGCTGAAGCAATAGTTGTCCCAATAGCTTCTTCCATCACATCTGGTTCTCTGCTTCCTTTTCTAATGACATTATCTCAAGCATTATCTTATATCAGGCTCGTAATCAAGTAGAAGCCTCAATGTCATGCTCTATTAGAGAGGAGACCAAGCCTTGTAGATAATGTTCCTACATGTGTTTCCTTACCCAGTGTTTCCATTCGACCAGACCATCCTACATCTATAACACCACCTCTTTCACCTTCTCTAGACCTTTCAGACAAAGGGAAAGCTCCTCAAAATTCAAAGACTTATCTATGGATCATTTATTTGATTGGGCTTTGTACTCTTTGTAACTATAATGAGTATCAATTTTTTCTTTCACTATGTTTCCAATTTTTATTCTATTATGTTTCATTATTCTTTCTGTTTATTTTTACCTTTTTGTTAATCCTAAATGGGGGATAACTCTATGGATGTCATCAACTTTTAATATAAAAGGGGGGAAATGAGTGGAATAAACACTTAACCTAAGGGGGAGAACTCTGGAATAGGAAATATGGAATGTAATCAACAGAATATATATATATCCCACCTCTAATAAAAATCACTCAAATTGTTCTTATAAAACTTACTAAGGGGGGTACATGAAAATGATCCGATATAACTCTTTTAAAAAGAACCTTATATATATATATATCCTCTGATATAATAATTTAGGGGGATCATAAAGAAAAGACCTTATAGTTATATTGATAATTCATAATGACTGTTGATATGCTAAATCAAGTAATTTGTAATCCTTAAAATATTGTATAACTCATCAATGACATGATTTGTGATTATAAAAAGGTGGGAGATTTTTTTGAACCTTTGTGAGATATTTGTTTTAATAATCACAAATCATGAAAATCTACAAGTCTCATTAATTCAAATATTATGTTATAACTCATGTTAATCATGTCAATAAATATTAATAAATGAATAAATTATGTCACATGGTATAATAAATTTCAATAAGTCAATAATTTATGTATATTAACATTTCAATATATTTACAAGTGTATATATACTTGTATTTATGAATTTCATTTAATTTGATACTGTTCTATATAATACAGACACTTTGTAAGTTTTTTAAAGTCCCTGACACTGATATTTCAAAAGATTCACTGATGGTTGACTCACCGAAGCTGAATCACCGATGCAGAAGTCACCGATCGAATAAGACATCGATGCAGGACTCACTGATAAAACAAGTGACACACCGATGGACAAGTCACCGGTGATTAGTCGCATTGATTTTTCAATCAAATCAACAATGGATGAGTCACCGATGGGTGACACACCATTAGTTCAATGGAATTACTGATGGATGATTCACCGATTGGTGACACACTAATATTTCTAAATGAGTCCCCGATGATGACTCACTGATGCCCAGACAAAATGATAGTATAAACAACTCACTAATGCCCAGAGTCACTGATACTGATGGAAAGGACCCACCAATACAAAGAGTCACCAATACTGACAGAACAATGTTGACACACTGATGCCAATGACTCACAGATACTTATAACTCACCAATAGTTATAGAAACCTTTTTTAATTTATTAATTCTAATTTATATCAAATGGTCATATTTAGAAAAAGTAATGTTTCTGGACTTATTTAATGTTTTATGTTTGATATTCAGAAGATAGTATGATGTACATGCACGTGGGGAGATCATTATGCCTGTTGGACCTCAAAGTATAAAAACAATTACAAGCTAGATAATTCGATGCATGAAGAAGAGTAGAAAAATAAGAAAACCAAAGAACTCCTGCAACTCTCAAGTATACTTCAAAACCTAAGAACTCAAAAGGAAGAACATACAAGGAGATCAATAAGTCAAGAAAAACCTAATGAAATATCATGAACATATTTTGAACAAAAATCTGAACTTTTTATACTCCTGGAAGCCAGAAAACATAGGCTATGACACTCTATTTTGGAGTCAACGTCCAAAAGAGGACTCAAAAATCAACTCCACTATATCAAACGACTCTAGATCTACACTGAATAACACATAGAGACTTCTAAACATCTCACTCTAAATCCTTATCTCTATTGTGTTCTTTAATTTTCATTTCTGAGTAGTGTGTGTGTCTTTCTGTTACACACACACTGACACCTATACAAAACTAGAGGATAGTTGATATCCTCAAACTCTCACACTATTTATCCTTTTTTATCTCATGTTGAACTATGAAAGAGGTCAAGTATGACTTAGACATCCTTCTGTGCTATTGTGAACCCCGCTCCAGGGTGTGGATCAAAACTTGTTTATTAATTTAAACTGCTTAGTGGTAGGTGATCACCATGTGGAGATGACGATATCTCAGTTTGAGACTGAACCTCTTGTTTATATCCAATGTGTTTTTTTCCTTTTAGTTTTTACTCTATTTTAATCACATATTTCATAAAACTAAATTAAAATTTTATAGTTAGTTTAACAATTGATTATAACTATTTTGAACTAGTAGGTTTGTTTCAAAAGTTGTATTAATCTTTTAGATTAGTATAGTTGAGAAATAATCCGTCTTTGGAGAAAGTAATTGAACATTCAAGATGATTATAAATTCACTACAAATTGATATAGATTATATTTTTATTTGGGGGGAATTTTTAAATATCCAATTTATAAATAGAAATTTTTATAGATACTCAATTCACCAACTGTTGAGTACTCTATACTGACCAACAAATTTTTATCCTTGATAATTTGTAGGAATTTAAATATTCCTAGATTACCTATGTTTATTTAATATATATCCCATGATTATTTATAATATTCCACTTTCATCTCAAGAGAGTTATAATTATATATTTTGAAGATGAAGCTAATAAAAAACTTGTTTCAAAAGTTTTTCATGTATAAATATAATATATTATTAATATTTTTAAATATTTTTTTTATATCTCAAATATTTTAAAAAATAATTAATAATTTATTATTAAATTTCATTAAAAGTTTACAAAATTCCTTATTCCTTCACTATATAAATATTATTACATCGCTCAAGTAGGTAGTAAACTGACCAAAACAAAAGTGTGTCATAATGATTAAATGAGTAAGATAATGATAGTAAATAAAGTTTATATAAAATTTAAAAAATCGTATAAATTTAATATATATCATATAACTACACAAAATCCATTCATATAACAATTAATTATGTGGTGTGATAGAATGTGAAATTATTTCTCTATGTAGGTGGTAGTCCACATGTACACATGATTAATGAACACATTTCAAAATGAATGAACATGGTGCTGATATAAGAAAATTTATCACGTATGAATTATAATAATTTGATAAAACTTAAATTATTTTATTAATTACACTATTAGGTCAATCCATGTCAAATATTCAACATAAATAAGACATTTGTTTCTGGAGGTGGTAGTCTGCACACACACATGATTAATGATCTCATTTCAAAATGAATAGACATAATGATGGTAACTGAAAAAATTTATCCTTTAATAGTTGTATAAGTGAAATAAAAAAATAATTATTAATCAAACCCATCCTTTATATTATTCCTAAGTGGTGGGGATTAAAAAATAACCACATATGGTCATAAAGATGGTAGTTTGCACATACACACAGTTGATGTGTTTTTTTATCTTAGTGGATGATACTGAATGAATGAATAATTGTGGTGCAGTTAATATAATGATATTTAAGTATATATATATCATATATTATTAATTATATTGGAAATGTTAAGGAATAATAGGAAGAGGAAAATTAAATAGAAATACTAATAGAAAAGTAATACTCACATAAATAACTTTTATTTTCATAGGAAATATCATTAGAAATGAATGGATTTTGATATTTAAGGGTCTTTAAAGTCTATGTTCTATTAGAGTGTCTTATTAGATGAATAAAAAGAATTTTTTCACCAAGTAATTAAATTTAATGGGTTTTTTAATAAGGGGTTTAAGTGGTATCTTTTATAAATGATGTAAAGGGAACATTGCATGGATAAGAATGATAAGTGAGGGGAAATAATGAAATGGGATGAAATTTAGGTGTTGTAGGTGAGGGATGGTTTTTAAGTCATTTAAGAAGGACATTAAAACATAAAAAACGACTTCTAAAAGGTTTATAGGTCCTCTAAACATAGGAAAATTCTTTCCGCATTATATTAGTCTCTTAAACTGTAAATACCTGTAAATTTTAAGGGAATTTTTTTCTTAATTTTCTTTGGAATTTTACAAGAGCGCAGTCTCTGACGGCACCTGATTCCGAGGCCCGGTGTGCCCGGAATCATTTTCCGAAGTTTGGCTCGGGTACGTTCAGTGAATGGACGAGCAGGTTTTTCTAACTTTTGAACTGGTGCCCGGAATCGATTTATGAGGGCACCGATGAAATCGCAGCGCCGGTATTCGTTTAGAAATGCCTCTTCCGGAGTTGCGTTTGCTCGGGTGTGGTTTTTAATTTTCGGGCTTAAAGTTAAGAAATAAAATAATTTTGCGACAACTTTATTTTATTTCACTTAAGCCACTTGGAAGCCACTTGAAGCCACTTAAAGACGGCTTAAACTGAGTTGATCTGGATAGGATGCTATCTAGAAATATCCTACCCCCTTGGTAGGATATTTTTGAGGTGGGGCCCACATGAGTCCCACCGTTTCTTTCCGCTAAGTAATGCACCCGCGAAAACCCGTCATTATGAAAGTCAACTGACGCGTTTTCTTAAATTCTTAGCAGACCATTTAATTGGGCGGTTTATTTCGTAAATTAAATGAGCTGTTTCTTTCGTTGAATTAATTCAACGAATTGATGGGTCGTTTCTTACCCATTTTCGTTTGTTGGCATAATAATAAAATAAGACCAACCTCTCTTTTTTTGGAGGATTACTCGTTGAGACAGAATCCTTGTATCTTCTTTCTCCTTCGCGAAGAATGCGAAGAACGTGAAGAATGCGAAGAACGCCGTCATCCGCGGAAATCGACGACGCCCAAATCCGAGACGTTCTTCCCCGCCCCGATCTCCGATCACCAACCGTTTGAGGTGAGTGATTTCGGGTTTCTTCTAGAAGCTCTTTTTGGTTTAAAATGAAACACAGATTTAATTATTTATAATTTAAATCTGTTGTTCTTGGTCCTTTGAGTTCGCCGACTCAACGCCGGATTCCGCGACGACGCGACACCTTCCCGCGACGACGCGACGATCCCCCTCTTCTGCGACGAGAAATTCCGCGAAGAACGCTCATGCGCGCCGACTACGAGGTAGGGATTTTTATTTTTGGAATTACCCCTTTTTATTATTCCCGTAAATGTTTCTTTAAAAAGTTAAAGAACCGGATTTGTAAACAATTTTCAATTTATTAAAATTGTTGTTTCCTGTGTGGAATAAAAAAATTCTCCCATTGTTTATATCTAACGCGGAGGGTGCGGGCCGAACGAACACGGCCCGAAAACCCTCCGTCTTTCTTCGTTCTTGTGCGGATTTGACGGGCGACGACGGAACGTGCCGCAATAGATGTTTGATGATTCTGCAGTGAAGAATGAGTCCCGGGAGGAGCAACGGCACAGACGGGAAGAAAAACGGGCCACCAGAGCGACTCCGGCGGCCCGCGGGTCGCTGGAACGGTGGCGCCGGCGCCCGGAGGCGGCGGCGCCAGGCACGCCACTGGACGAGACCGCCGCTGCACCGGCAGTGGCAGAGGCGCTCGCGGGAGGCGGCTGATGCCGCGTCCGGCGCCAGGGAGACACCCCGCGGGTGTCCCGTGGGTGTCCAGCGGGTGTCACGCGGTGGCGGCGGCTCCCCCAGCGTCACTCGGGACGCGGCTTCAGCTGCGTCCGGTTGTCTGGCCGACACCCCGCGGGTGCCACGGGGGTGTCACGCGGGGCGGCGGCTCCCCCCGCGTCGGCCACTCGGCCGCTCAGCCGAGCCGGGCTGGGCTGGCCGAGCCAGACCGGTCCGACCAAGTCGGACCGGGTTGGACCGGGTTGGACCGGATCGGACCGGGTTCGGCCGACCCAGGGGGGTCGGTCCGGGTCGGCCCGGACCCCCCCTGTCTTCGGACGATTTTCGTTCAAATGGCTTTATCCTGAGCTACGGGCCTCCAAATGACTCGCCGTCAGCGGAAACGTGATCCTTGGATCGAGACGGTCGTTTCGGTATATCGCACTCAAGGTTTTGGAATACTTTGAGTTCGGCCGGGTTGGTTCGTACACGAAACCAACCGGGCCCTCGGAGCGAAAACGCTCATATCTTGAGCTACGGACGTCTGATTGACGTGCCGTCAGCTTTGTTGAATTCCTCTAAGTGAGAAGGATCTTTTGGCGCACTCTGCCCGAGGTTTGGACGCAATTGGAGTACGGTTGGGTTGGTTTTGCCTTAAAAACCAACCGGGCACTTGGGACGAAAAAGCCAATAACTCTCAGAACGGGCGTCTGATTGACGCGCCGTCTGCGATGTTGAGTTCCTGTTGACGATACGGAACTTTTGGATACATCAACTTCGGACTTTGTGTCAGTTGATGTATCAGCCTCTCGGCTCGTGGAGCGGACCCTCCCGAACGAGCTTGCTGTGTGCGGGAACCCTAGTGCTGGCTGCGACTGCTACTTCGACAGCGACGACTGTGTAGAGATCCTCAGTGGACTGCGGCGACGACCATGCAGAGATCCTCAGTGGACTGTGGCGACGACCGTGCAGAGATCCTCAGTGGACTGCGACGACGACTGTGCAGAGATCCTCAGTGGACTGCGACGACTACAGCACTCAGTGATCCTACGTGGATCAGTGCTACAGGTCATGTGTGTGCCCGATCCTGTGTGGGTCCGATCCTGTGTGGGTCAGCGCTCAGCGGTTCTGTGTGAGCCAGCGCCTACAGATCCTATGTGGGCCCGATCCTGTGTGGGTCATTGCGGGGGTTAGTTACCTATCGATCCTTCGTGGGTCCGATGACTTAGATGGATCAGTGATCATCTTTATCGTCATCCGAAGAAGTATACCTGTGTGAGCTGAATCTTGTGTTACTCTCCTTTGTGGATTGTGTTGAGCTATCCTGTGTGGATTTACTGTTTACTCTCCTTTGTGGATTGTGTTGAGTTATCCTGTCTGGATTTATTGTTTACTCTCCTTTGTAGATTGTGTTGAGCTATCCTGTGTGGGTATACGTTTTTCTTTCCTGTGTGGACTGGGTTGTGCTTGGGCTCGGACGTTGGATCCGAACGGGAATTGATGACTTAGGTATATGTATGGGCATATACCTAAGCCGTGTCAGATGTTACTTCGTGATTGTATCTTTCCTTTGTGGATTATCCTTTGTGGATTTCGGGAGAACTTCGGGGGTCTCGGGGTCCCTACTGAGAAGCATATACTCACCCCTGCACTGGCTATGCCCGCACTACGTTGTGTTGGTTGCAGACGACGGACAGCGCTGATCGTGGTGGAGGCGTGCGGAGCAGGACGGTACCTGGAGGTGGACCACAGGGCGGGACATACTCGGAGCGGTCAGGTGGACCCGTGGAGCAGTGGAGGCTATCTGTACCCACCCTTCAGGTGGGACTTCCAGAGGACGGCTCGACGCTGCAGTTTTTCCTTTCAGTTGCTGTTTTTCCTTTCAGTTGTACTTTACAGTTGGGCTTGTATTTCCGGCCCCTTTTACTTTCAGCACAGCTTGTACCATTTTTACTTAGTGTTTACTTTTCCGCTTGCTTACTCTGTGGTTCTTGTTTACTTTTCAAAGGCAATGCCTTCCCTTTTTGTTGGGATTTAGGCCTTGGTTCTAGTCACCAGCCCCTGGCCTATGGAAGGCGGGCTTGGGGTAGTCACGGCACGGGCCCCGAGGATGGGCCGTGACAAATTGGTATCAGAGGGGGTCGGTTCTACCGCAGACTCTGATCTTTCTTCTATGTGATGCAATAGTGTTTAGTGTATGGAATGTGGTTATCAGTCCAGGGAGTCCAGTGTTGGTGCGGCGGCTAACGTATCCGTACACTATGACCCTAACTTCTGATTTCCGACTTAATGCACGAAAACATTCATTGCATGTGTGTTTCGAGTTTTCTTTGTGATTACTTGTGTCAGCTCACCAGGTATACTGTTCTGACTGTGGCGCACTTGTTTCCTTTTTAGGATGGCCCGAAGACAGCAGCCAGCTAGGGTTCTGAGAGTAGAGCACGATGATAGCCCGCCGAGCGACGAGGCCTCGGTACAGGGCACGTTGACCGTAGAGGCACCGGCGGTACCTTTACCAGCCGAGCCCCCGATGCTTCCAGCACTGGCAGCTGACGATACACGATGCCTCGGAGCTCTGCATGAGTTCCAGCGCCAGCGACCACCTAGGTTCCGTGGGGAGACGGACCCCCAGGCAGCGGAGGACTGGCTAGAGGTAGTCGTCCGAGTTTTCAGGCTAGTGAGGACACCAGCAGACCTCATGGTGATACTCGCGGCGAGCCTACTGCACGCAGCAGCAGGGCGATGGTGGAGCTTGATGCTCCAGGTACACGATGAGGCCTCCCTCATCTGGACGGACTTCGAGAGCCTCTTCCGCTCAGAGTTCGTCCTGGCCACCCTCCGTGCGGTGCGCATTCAGGAGCTTTTTCAGCTGTGGCAGGGCAGCTTGACGGTCGCTCAGTACGCGACAAGGTTCACCGATCTTTCTCGCTACTCGACCGAAATGGTACGGGACCACTTCTTCCGGGCCCGGACCTTCGAGAAGGGATTGAGACACGAGATCAGGGCATCGCTGATCTCCCTCAGCATCCTGACCCAGGCAGGAGTGATGGAGTGAGCCCTTCTGATCGAGAGCTTCCTGGCTGAGTCCACAGCGAGACCTACCACAAGGCGGCAGGTAGCAGAGTCTTCGGCAGCTGGTAGCCGACGGATGACTCAGGGTTCCAGGCAGACCAGACCTTCCGGCAGACGACCTCGGGACACTGGCTCAGCAGTGCGGGGCACACAGCGTGGGGCCAGTCTTCTGAGAGGCAGGCAGTGCTACTCCTGCGGCGGGCAGGGCCACATGGCTCGTGACTGCCCGACCCGCCGTACTGAGGAGCAGCAGACAGTGGAGGGGCCACCCAGGCAGAGGCAGAGGGTTGACCGTGGTGGTCTGCAGGGAGGAGGAGGACGAGGCAGAGGAGCTGGCCGAGCAGCAGGTGGTGGGCGACGCTTTGAGGCTCTGCCACCACCACCACCAGGAGGCCCGCCCCTACCACAGGGAGCTGGCGGGTAGAGACAGGCACAGCTCCAGGCAGCAGAGGCCTACGACCACGGCGCGCCAGAGATGATTCGAGGTACGATCTGTGTCTATTCCACCCTTGCTGCAGTTCTGATAGACACGGGAGAGAGTCACTCTTTCATAGCCACTGCCCTTGTTCGGAACTCGGAGATTCCGACAGAGCCGTTGGCTCGATCCTTACGGCTAGAGACTCCTACGGGAGTAGACTTGACGATTACGCACTGGTGTCGGTAGTGTGAGCTTACTCTAAGAGGTGAGAGCTTCGGCTGGGATCTTCTTGTAGCGGCGTCGAGGCCTTACGATGTCATCTTGGGCATGGATTGGTTATCTACAGTCCATGCTCAGATTGACTGTTTTAGGCGCAAGGTGCGATGTCTGCGCACCGACGGGAGCAGGTTCACCTTCACCGGCGAGATGGGAGCCTTAGCAGCACAGGATGGACTCACGCAGAGGAGAGGTCAGCCCATCACTCATCAGTTGTCTAGCCTCATCCTTGGATCAGTTGACGTGCGGAGTCCTAGTTTTCCTGCAGTGGTGGATCAGTATGCGGACGTCTTCCCCGACAACGTTCCAGGGCTACCTCCTCTCAGAGAGGTAGACTTTTATATTGATCTGTACCACAATACAACCTCGATATCCACTCCATCATATTGGATGGACCCCCCCAAGCTTCGAGAGCTACGGGTACAGTTGGAGGACTTGTAGGGCAAGGGGTTCATCCGACCCAGTGTTTCACCCTGGGCTTCCCCGATATTGTTCGCCAAGAAGGTAGACGGGAGCTTGCGGCTGTGTGTCGATTATCGTCGCCTGAACCAGGTGACAGTGAGGAACAAGTATCCACTACCCAAGATTGATGACCTCTTCGATCAGCTCAAGGGAGCATGGTGGTTCTCGAAGATAGACCTCAGGTCAGGCTATCATCAGCTCAGAGTTCGAGACGAGGATGTGCAGAAGATGGCCTTCAGATGTCTGTATGGCCACTATGAGTTCTTGGTTATGCCTTTCGGCGTAAGCAACGCTCCAGTAGTGTTCATGAGCCTCATGAACAGGATCTTCCAGCCATACCTCGATCGATTTTTCGTGGTCTTCATCGACGACATTTTGATGTACTCGACGACGGAGGAGGAGCACGCCTACCACCTGCGGGTTGTACTAGACACACTCCGAGAGCACCAGCTTTATGGCAAGCTCTCGAAGTTCCAGTTCTAGTTACGTGAGGTCCACTTCTTGGGGCACGTCATTTCTGAGGCGGGAGTTGCAGTGGATCCCACAAAGATCGAGGTAGTGCTAGCTTGGGAACCACCCAAGAGCGTGACAGAGGTGCGGAGTTTCTTGGGCCTAGGTGGATACTATTGGAGATTCGTGCCAGACTTTTCTAGAGTTGCGGCGCCACTCTCAGCGTTGACAAAGAAGGGGAAACCCTTCGTGTGGTCAAACAGATGTCAGCAAAGCTTCCAGGAGCTGAGGCAAAGGTTGACCAGCGCACCTATCTTGAGGTTTCCTGAGGAGGGAGTTGGATACGTAGTCTACTGCGATGCATTAGGGACCGGACTTGGGTGTGTCTTGATGCAGGAGCAGGTCGTGATTGCCTACGGATTATGTCAGTTGAGGCCACATGAGCAGAACTACGCTACCCATGACTTGGAGTTGGCAGCAGTGGTCTTCGCTCTGAAGACATTGTGGCACTATCTGATGGGCGAGTGCTTTACAGTCTTTTCTGACCACCAGAGTCTCAGGTACATCTTCTCGCAGAAGGACCTGAACCTGAGACAGCGGCGATGGTTCGAGTTCCTCCAGGACTATGACTTTGAGATAGTCTATACTCCTGGTAAGGGGAACGTGGTAGCTGATGCCCTCAGTAGGAGGACGGGAATCCAGCTACTTGAGGAGGCGACAGAGCAGCTAGCCGCTTTGCAGATATCCTTCGTGGATAGAGACGGAGCAGCCTTCCTTCAGTCTCTCACAGTCTCTCCTCCACTTCTACAGTGGGTTAGAGAGGCTCAGCGTGGGGATGCTGACTGTGAGACACGGCGTGCACAGATATCCTCGGGACAGGCACCTGATGGTTTCTCCCTTGGAGCAGAGCACGGCGTCCTTTTCAGAGGATGTACCTTGGTACTAGTTGCTTTATGAGAAGAGGTGCTGAGAGAGTTTCACACTTCTCATTTGGCGGTACATCCAGGAGTGGCGAAGATGTACCAGGATCTCAGATGACAGCACTGGTGGCCGGGCATGAAGAAGGCTGTGGCAGAGTTCTTTTCACGGTGCCTCACCTGCCAGCAGGTGAAGTCAGAGCATCAGGTACCAGCAGGATTGGTACAGCCCTTGGAGGTCCCAGAGTTGAAGTGGGACGGGATATCTATAGACTTCATGACTGGACTTCCATGCACTTCCAGAGGTCACGACTCCATTTGGGTGATTGTTGACCGACTCACCAAGTCGGAACACTTCTTACCCATCCGAGAGCATGGCTCAGTGGAGAGCTTGGGGCGTCTCTACGTTCAGGAGATTGTACGGCTTCACGGTGTGCCATCGACTATTATCTCCGATCGGGACGCTCGCTTTACTTCCCGGCTTTGGAAGGGGTTGCAGGAGGCGTTTGGGACGCGGCTACGTCTGAGCACCGCCTTTCACCCTCAGACGGATGGTCAGATGGAGATGACCATTCAGACTCTCGAGGACATGCTCCACGCATGTGTCCTCGACTTTGGTCACAGTTGGGAGGACCACCTACCCTTGGTGGAGTTCGCGTACAACAACAGCTACCACTCCACCATCAGGATGGCACCCTACGAGGCGTTGTACGGCAGGCCTTGCAGATCTCCTTTGTGCTGGACAAACCCTGGGGAGTCAGCACTTGTGGGACCAGAGATGGTCCGGGCCATGACAGAGAAGGTCCAGGTCATCCAGGAGCGGATGAGGACAGCACAGAGCCGGCAGAAGTCATATGCTGACAGGAGGCGGAGGCCACTAGAGTTCAAGGATGGTGACCACGTCTTCTTGCGGGTCTCACCTCGACGTGGTTTGTGGAGATTTGGCTGAGGTGGCAAGTTGTCTCCACGCTTCATCGGGCCTTTCCAGGTCCTCTGCAGGGTTGGCGAGGTGGCTTATCGCCTGGCTCTGCCACCTCAGTTGCACCGGGTGCACGACGTCTTCCATGTATCCCAGCTGAGGAGATACGTGCACAACCCGACACACATCATTGACTATGGGGAGCTAGACGTGGATGATGGGGCAACTTTTGCGGAGGTCCCAGTGGAGATAGAGGATCAACAGGAGTGGATCCTACGTGGGCGATCAATTCCTCTTGTGCGCATCAGATGGCAGCACGGGAACCTCCAGGAGAGCACTTGGGAGCGGGAGGCTCAGATGCATGCTCAGTACCCACTTTTGTTTCCCTAGTTTTTGATGTATCTTTACGTGGACGTAAAGCCCTGAGGTGGGAGTAATGTAAAGACCCGTAAATTTCAAGGAAATTTTTTTCTTAATTTTCTTTGGAATTTTACAAGAGTGCAGTCTCTGACAGCACCTGATTTCGAGGCCCGGTATGCCCGAAATCATTTTCCGAAGTTTGGCTCGGGTACGTTTAGTGAATGAATGAGTGGGTTTTTCTAACTTTTGAACCGGTGACCGGAATCGATTTCTGAGGGCACCGATGAAATCGCAGCGCCGGTATTCGCTTAGAAACGCCTCTTCCGGAGTTGTGTTTGCTCGGGTGTGGTTTTTAATTTTCGGTCTTAAAGTTAAGAAATAAACTAATTTTGCGACAACTTTATTTTATTTCACTTAAGACACTTGGAAGCCACTTGAAGCCACTTAAAGACGGCTTAAACTGAGTTGATCCGGATATGATGCTATCCAGAAATATCCTACCCCCTTGGTAAGATATTTGTGAGGTGGGGCCCGCACGAGCCCCGCCGTTTCCTTCCGCTAAGTAACGCACCCGTGAAAACTCGTCATTATGAATGTCAACTGACGCGTTTTCTTAAATTCTTAACAGAACATTTAATTGGGCAGTTTATTTCATAAATTAAATGAGCTGTTTCTTTTGTTGAATTAATTCAACGAATTGATGGGTCGTTTCTTACACATTTTCGTTTGTTGGCATAATAATAAAATAAGACCAACCTCTCTTTTTTTGGAGGATTACACATTGAGACAGAATCCTTGTATCTTATTTCTCCTTCGCGAAGAACGCTAAGAACGCCGTCATCCGCGGAAATCGACAACGCCCAAATCCAAGACGTTCTTCCCCGCCCCGATCTCCGATCACCAACCGTTTGAGGTGAGTGATTTCGGGTTTCTTCTAAAAGCTATTTTTGGTTTAAAACGAAACACAGATTTAATTATTTATAATTTAAATATGTTGTTCTTGGTCCGTTGAGTTCGCCGACTCAACGCCGGATTCCGCGACGACGCGACGCCTTCCCGCGACGATGCGACGATCCCCCTCTTCCGCAACGAGCAATTCCGCAAAGAACGCTCACGCGCGCCGACTACGAGGTAGGGATTTTTATTTTTGGAATTACCCTTTTTTATTATTCCGGTAAATGTTTCTTTAAAAAGTTAAAGAACCGGATTTGTAAACAATTTTAAATTTATTAAAATTGTTGTTTCCTGTGTGGAATAAAAAAATTCTCCTGTTGTTTATATCTAACGCGGAGGGTGTGGGCCAAATGAACACGGCCCGACAACCCTCCGTCGTTCTTCGTTCTTGTGCAGATTTGGCAGGCGAAGACGGAACGTGCCGCAACGGATGTTTGATGATTCCGCAGTGAAGAACGAGTCCTGAGAGGAGCAACGGCGCAGACGGGAAGAAACACGGGCCACCGGAGCGACTCCGGCGGCCCACGAAAGCCGGCGGCGGCGCCCGGCGCGCCGCCGGATGAGACCGCCGCGGCACCAGCCGCGGTGGCGGCGCTCGCAGGACGTGGCTGAAGCCGCGACCAGCACCAGGGAGACACCCCGCGGGTGTCCCGCGGGGGCGGTGGCTCCCCCCGCGTCGGCCACTCGGCCGCTCGGCCGAG
Source organism: Viscum album (assembly GCA_963277665.1). Lineage (NCBI taxonomy): Eukaryota > Viridiplantae > Streptophyta > Magnoliopsida > Santalales > Viscaceae > Viscum > Viscum album. The sequence continues at coordinate 650,934,054 of OY728150.1, forward strand.
CCGGACCGGGCTGACCGAGCCAGACCGGTCTGACCGGGTCAGACCGGGCCGGACCGGGTTCGGCCGACCCAGGGGGGTTGGGCCGAGTCGGCCCGGGCCCGGACCCCCCCGTCTTCGGACGGTTTTCATTCAAATGGTCGTATCTTGAGCTACGGGCCTCCAAACGACTCGCAGTCAGCGGCAACACGATCCTTGGATCGAGACAGTTGTTTCGGTATATCGCACTCAAGGTTTCAGAATACTTTGAGTTCGGCCAGGTTGGTTTGTACACGAAACTAACCGGGCCCTCGGAGCAGAAACGCTCATATCTTGAGCTACGGACGTCCGATTGACGTGCCGTCAACTTCGTTGAATTCCTCTAAGTGAGACGGATCTTTTGGCGCACTCCGCCCGAGGTTTGGACGCAGGTGGAGTACGGTCGGGTTGGTTTTGCCTTAAAAACCAACCGGTCCCCTGGGACAAAAAGCCAATAACTCTCAGACTGGGCGTCCGATTGACGCGCCGTCTGCGACGTTGAGTTCCTGTTGACGATGCGAAACTTTTGGATACATCAACTTAGTACTTTGTGTCAGTTGATGTATCAGCCTCTCGGCTCGTGGAGTGGACCCTCCCAAACGAGCTTGCTGTGTGCGGGAACCCTAGTGTTGGCTGCGACTGCTACTTCGACAGCGACGACCGTGTAGAGATCCTCAGTGGACTACGGCGACGACCGTGCAGAGATCCTCAGTGGACTGCGACGACGACTATGCAGAGATCCTCAGTGGACTGCGACGACTACACCACTCAGCGATCCTATGTGGATCAGTGCTACAGGTCCTGTGTGGGCCCGATCCTGTGTGGGTCTGATCCTGTGTGGGTCAGCGCTCAGCGGTTCTGTGTGAGCCAGCGCCTACAGGTCCTGTGTGGGCCCGATCCTGTGTGGGTCATTGCGGGGGTTAGTTACCTATCGATCCTTCATGGGTCCGACGACTTAGATGGATCAGTGATCATCTTTATCGTCATCCGAAGAAGTATACCTGTGTGGGCTGAATCTTGTGTTACTCTCCTTTGTGGATTGTGTTGAGCTATCCTGTGTGGATTTACTGTTTACTCTCCTTTGTGGATTGTGTTGAGCTATCCTGTGTGGATTTACTGTTTACTCTCCTTTGTGGATTGTGTTGAGCTATCCTGTGTGGGTATACATTTTGCTTTCCTGTGTGGACTGGGTTGTGCTTGGGCTCGGACGTTGGAGCCGAACGGGAATTGATGACTTAGGTATATGTAAGGGCATATACCTAAGCCGTGTCAGATGTTACTTCGTGATTGAATCTTTCCTTTGTGGATTATCCTTTTTGGATTTCAGGAGACCTTCGGGGGTCTCGGGGTCCCTACTGAGTATCTTATACTCACCCCTGCACGGGCTATGCATGCACTACGTTGTGTTGGTTGCAGACGACGGACAGTGCTGATCGTGGTGGAGGCGTGCGGAGCAGGACAGTACCTGGAGGTGGACCACAGGGTGGGATGTACTCGGAGCGGTCAGGTGGACCCGTGGAGGAGTGGAGGCTATCTGTACCCACCCTTCAGGTGGGACTTCCAGAGGACGGCTCGATGCTGCAGTTTTTCCTTTCAGTTGCTGTTTTTTCTTTCAGTTGTACTTTATAGTTGGGCTTGTATTTCCGGCCCATTTTACTTTCAGCACAGCTTGTACCGTTTTTACTTAGTGTTTACTTTTCCGCTTGCTTACTCTGTGGTGCTTGTTTACTTTTCAAAGGCAATGCCTTCCCTTTTTGTTGGGATTTATGCCTTGGTGCTAGTCGCCAGCCCCTGGCCTATGGAAGGCGGGCTTGGGGTAGTCACGGCACGGGCCCCGAGGACGGGTCGTGACATAAACCCTAATTGACATTAATCAGGGTAAATAATTCATTAAAAAATTTATGTACACCCTTAATTTTAAATTATATAAATGATTAGTACAAATTTGGGCACCATTAACATTAATTTATTTTATAAATATAAGAAAAGTTGATTATAAATTAAATACACATAACCCATGAAAGTAATTTTTAAATAAAACAATGTGTTTAAAACTAAAGCATATGTATGAGATACATTTTCATTGTTACTAATTTTCTTGATGTTAATTGATTTATTATAAAAAATAAGTTTATCTGACATTAAAATTATTCCATAACCAATTTTTTTAGAAATATATAAATTAATTAAAATAAAAAATAAAAAATAGTTTTCATTACTAATGTTACCTCTACTTTAGTTTTAATAATATTTGAAAAAGGTTTTATATTTTCAAATAATAATTTAAAAGGGATAATTTTATTTATTAATTTCATATTAGTTAACTTAAATGATTTTTAACTATCTAGAGTATTATTATATATTAAAAATGTCATGAAAATTATAATTTTCATAAAACCATAATTTTGATTAAAAATGATATTTTCATAAAATAATAAAACAATATTCTAAGAAAATTTTGATATTATAAATTTAAAAATATATCTTATTTTAACTAATTATGTTTCTGAAAATTATAAATTTTAAAATTTATTAGAATAAAATATAATGATAAATGTTTCTTATTTAAAAATCCATTCTTAAATATTAAGTGTTTCTAATAATATTTCATACCGATTTTATAATTAAAATAATATTATATTCTATATAATATATAGATATTTTATATGTTATAATAATGATATTTTGAATATTATTATTTTAATTAAATAATGTATCAAAACCTTCATTTTAGTTTGTATGAAGAAAGATATCAAAGTTATTCTTATTTAAATGAAAAAATATAAGTAGAAATTTTTGGGATGTTACATTATCTTTAAAGTGAAACCATCAGCATTATGACATGATCCTTTTATTGTAATCAACACTTTCGGAAAAATTTAATCACCTGAATCTATTGTAGTAGGGTCCTTGAACCAACATTATTTTCAACTAATAATATATTTTTTACCTACACTCTACACTACCTAATATAGTAATGATGTATTGTCTCTATAGGAAAGGAAATATTAGGATAATAAAATAAAATAGTAGTTTTTACAAAAAAAATTATATATATTCACACTAACTTACAATTTTTAAAACAATGGTGAAAAAGCTAAATGAGGTATAAACATAGGAGTAAGTGGATGACAAATTAGATAATATGATATGAAAAAATTACAAGTGAAGTTTGTGAAACATGTGATAAATAAACTATATTATAGTATAATTTGGATTGTTTTTATTTTCAAAATATATTTATTAATTCTTGAAATTATGATTTTGAAAAGGACTAACAATCCAAAAAAAATTGAACTAATTTATTTAAAAAGATTCCCTATATATGATTTTATTATTTAATTATTAGTTATAGAATTCAATTCAATAATTAAAAATGAGTGATATAAAACACCATCAAAATAAAATTTCCATTTAATATTAATAAGATTAATCTTTGGTGAAATAAATTATTTTTATAAAAATATTTTTAACGCAAATTGTTTCTTTATCTATCTAGAATCTTTAACAAGTGCAACCATCATTGAATATTGAAATTTAGAAAATGATTTATTTTTTAATAGATAAATTTTAAAAAATATAAAGAGGTCAATTTTCAAAAAATGAATTGAAAGAATGAGTTTTCAGTATTATCACTACAATGACCTCATTCCATTAATATATTTATTAATATAAAATCCTCTTTTAATAATAAGAAAATATATTCCTCATTGATACAAAAAAATGTAGAATAAAAAAGTGTTTATAAGGAGAGGAATCTCTTCCATCGAGTTGATTAATTTATCTCCCTCTCTCTCTCAATTACTGTATTTTTCTCCTAATATATTATCATGATGATGCTTTTGAAAATATATTAGTCTTCTAGTGACAAAAAGTCTTCATCATGTGTTTAGAAGTTCCCCATTTTAAATCAACATATTTTTTACATTAATTGAAATGTATTATGTTTATTAAAAAAATATTACGATAATATCCACCAGTTTTTTTAGCTTTAATTTTCTTATTTATTATCTTTTTTATCCTTTTTTTGTAAATAGAAGTACCCATGTCCTACCTTCATTGAATAATTAGGCCTAAATATTATGTATTTCTCCCCACATTTGTTATTTGTATAATAATTTTTTAACACTTATCCTCAGGTGTTCATATCTCCTCTTCCCCCCAACTTTTTTTCTCAAATTACATTTATTAGTGAAATGATTAAATCAATCCATTATTCTTCTACTATTAATCAACCATCATCTTCCAAATTCTCAAGAACTGATGTATAGTCATGGATATATGCATCACATAACTCATTTGAATGAACTCAATCATACTCCCTTAAAATTTTAGTGAAACCATGCATGGATCCACTCTGATATTAATATAATTCATCAACATCCCAATCACTGACTTCAATAAAATTCACCAATCACCAACATCATATTCCACCATAGGGCCGACTAAAAAATTCTCTGCCATGATAAGTGAATTAGTAAACACACAACGCCTCATCTATCAGATGATAGAAACTCACTAAAACATTTCATCAAAAAAATTAAATTCATTCCAAACCAATATCAGACTCAAAGAGTTACTAAAAAACTGGCATCCTAAACTACCAATATTTAAAATAGAAAACATGAAATATTCCGTGTGGAATACATTATCTCGCCGTCAATTATTGTAAATCAAATTTGGTCCACTCAACATCTATTTATTTAGATATTAGCTAACCATTTTTTTTTATAATTTAATTCATAAAATATATTAATTAGTGGAACTTATATTCTTTGGATGTGTCGAATGATATGGTGGAAAACATAGAGATGATATATTGATAATTTTTCTTTATGGTTTTTGAATTTCACATTAAAATGGGGATAAAAATCACAAAGCCACTACCTTAATAAATTGTCTTTATGAAGATTATTTTCTCATTAAAAATATTTTTGAGTGAATGAATTTTATAAAAAGTATTTAAAATATTTTTTAGGAATATGTATATACATATAAATATATTCATATTATTTAAATATATAAAAAAACAAAAAAATTAAAATAGATGATGACTAATGTCAAGATTAGTAATACCAGTTTGAATATGACATACTAGATTAAAATGGTGTTCTCCACCCAAATATATCTGGGGGTTTCAATGAAAAAAATCCTTCTTTAACAAATCAGTGAGATCTTACTGGTATAATTAGTACCAATTTTTATCTATATATAAGATTCATTTTAGTTTTATTTTTATACTACTCTTAAAAATTAATTATCCCCTCATATATTTCTTAAATTCTAGAAAATTTGATCCAGATTCTCCTAGAAGAACTTAAAATTATTTTTATAGGGTAATACACTAATTTTATAGTATCCTTGAGGAACATTTCTCCCACTAACCTACATAAACTAAGTGGGTGTAGATTAATAACTTTCGGATAGTGATCTCATCACACTTGAAATTCTCCAGTTTTAAATTTTATTTCCTACTATACTAATGTATATTAGTTATAACATTAAAAGGAGTTTTGATTACATAATTTAGAATTTGGATTATGAATCTCATAATGCGAGGAACTATTATATGGTCAAACATGACCATTTTAATGTAAATAAATTCTCACGGTGGAAAAAATAATGAAGTTCCTCCTTAAAATATAAAATTAACTTTACCTTTTGGAATAAAACCTTTCTTCCATCCCCAATGAGCCTACTTAAAATTCTAATAGAAGTACCATTGATGGAACATAATTTGAGAAAATTCTCATGAAGGAGATTTTTTTAAGATGATGAGATTTTGTATCAAGTACACATTCTCTACACATTATAAAATCTTCTTTATGATTACTTTTTCTAAATAAAGTTTACTTTAGGGATATCAGATTTGTTCGAATTGAAGTATAAAGCTAAGGAAGAAGGCAATAATAAATATTTTAGTAAAAAATATCATAAATTCATGATGGTTTATAATAATCAAATTTTTGGAAATTATTTATAATTAACATTTAATCATAATAAAACTTCATTACATTATAATTTAAATACCAAAAACAATCCAAGTGGATGATATTATTTATAATTTTCCACCTCTTTTGAAATAATTTTGTAAATAACTCGTAAAACATAGTTAGGATATTTCCTTAGAATGATTGAAAAACTTTTTCACATTGAATAATAATACTTATTGAGAGATGTTGTAATGTATTCACGACGTTATTTCAGGATTAGTATCATTTATATAAAGACACCACTAAACTGGTTCTTACATTCCAAGATGAAAATTCAATAATTTAAATATAATAGTTACCCCTTTACGAATGGAATATAATTTTTGTATATGAGAAACCTCATCATTTTCAAAGGTAATTACCCTATTGAAAGTATATGAAAAAACCTAATGTGAATATGAATATTGAAGAAAATATTGTTATAATGATATATGAAGACCATATTACTTTGATGAATATTTGTAGATGGATTTATTATAGAGCTACAGTGAAAGTTTGAAAGGGTGTTTCAATTGTCAAAACATTTGAAGAAAATACTATTATAAAAGAGTTATACCTTATAAATAATATTTCCATCGATTTAACTTATTAAGGATTCATTGAACTAGATTTTATGAATGTCAAGAAGTTAAATCTTCTAAATGTATGGTATGTACCCTATATTCCAAATAATTTAGTCTCTATTTATATTCTATGTAAATAAGTATTTTTAATGACATCTGAATCCGACTAGGTTATGTTATCAAAGGGAGGCATGTTTCTAGCGAATTGGTACTCATGTGATGAAATATATCAATTAATTATTAAAATATAATTTAATCCTATACTTATTTGATTGATTTCTAAAATTTATGTCATGATCATTTGCAACATGTTAAATATAATTCATTAAAAATGAAGAATAAATTAAATCTACTTAATTTCATAGATGAATTAAATAAATTTGAAAAATGTGTACAATAAAAAATAATTTTAAAAACTATTTCAAAGACATTATATAAATTTTTATTTATAAAAATTAATAAATTTTGATATTTTTAAATTAAATGGGTGGTTAACTCATTAATGGAAATGGTATTTTATTACTTTTTTTGATTACTATAGTAAATATTTACAATTATGTATTCTTAAAACAAAAGACTAAGACTTTATTAATTTTTAAAATATAATAATTATATTTATGACCAATTTAATAAATATATTTAAGTATTTCACTCAGATATTGATGGTGAATACGTTGTGAATAAATTTAATGAATTTTGTGAATAAAATGGTATAATTCATCAATATAATTCTCCTCAAACACATTAGAAAAATGGATTTGGTAAATGGAAAAACCATATGTTAATATAAATAATAAATTTCTTGATTATTTAATATAAGGTTCCATTAAATTTTGGGAAGAAACTTTATTAGTAGTATGTCAGATTTATAATAGAATTATATCTTGGAAAACTAAGTTACCCCCTTATGAAATCTTGAAATTTGTAAAAAATAATGATTCATTTTTAATGATGTGGGGGTGTTTAGCTTTATAATTTATTATTGATCCAAAAATAACTAAAATTGGCCCCATAGGAATTTACGTTATTTTTGTTGGATATTCAAAAAAAGAGATAAGATTATAATAATATGGAGTTAGAAGAAAATGTAATTATCTAATCATTAGATGTATAGTTTTTTGAAAATAAATTTCATAATGTTAATAAGGATGAGGTTATTACTCATACCCCCAATCACTTTTACTCCATTTAGTTCAGAATATCATAGTAGAAAATAATTATGATTCTTGAGTTCAACCTAAACAGAGTACAAGACCATTGATAGATAAATATCTACATCCGTATTCTTTCTCCTGATTCCATGGTTTTCCTTATTTAGGGATATCAAAATAACCTTCTTATGAATAAAACATAAGTATTAGTATATTTACAAAAAGTTTAAAAACTTATTATTTATAAATGGATATTTAGAAACAAATATGATACAAATGATGACATTCAATTTTGTAAAGCAACATTGGTTTCATAGGTTTTGAACCAAATTAAGAGATTCATTAATTTGATACTTACGATCTTGTAACTCAATTTACATAGATAATGATATTTTTTTCATTGTATTTGATTAATAATTTTTCAGTCCTTAATATTTATTATAAAACTAAATTTTTAATTATATATTTCAATGAATTTATTTATATAGAACTACCAAAAGTGTTTGTTTTATAAGGAAATGAATAGAATGTATGTAAACTAGTGAAATATCAATATTGTATTAAATAAGACAAAAATAATGGTATAAAATTTTTTTTTATATTATTTGATCTTATAGTTTTATTCATAATAACATTGATATATGTATTTATTGAAAATTTGAAAAAAAATTGAGTTATTGTATGATTGTATGTAGATCATATGTTAATTTTTGAACCAATATGATTTGTGTAATTAAGACAAAAAATTACTTATCATCTATTTTTGAAATAAAGGATCTTAGAACAGTTTATAATATTCAATTTAATAAATATAGAAAACAAATATTGGGTTACACTGTAGTTCATCTCATTAAATTTAAAAATAATAATTTGGGGCAGAATCTTATTTTTATTATAAAGGAAAAGACATATTTCTAGTTGGGTAGAGGGAGACCCATTACATTGTCGATAGTTCCAAGTCTTTGGGGACTATAAACATTGCCTGAAGGCCTAGTGCATCATCATTCTTGTATCATCCTGTATGCTTCACCAGGACTACATCATGCGTGTGTCACAACCTACCGACATTATGCATACATCACCACCAGCATCTTAAATCCCCCAAGGTGATTTCTAGGATTTGAACCCTGATTATTTGGATATAGGATTATAGGGTTTACCACTCACTTTATTGAATAAATGAAAAATAAATTTAATCATATTTGTTTTAATAATTCATATACACTAGTTGATTCTTATGTTAAATTATTTATGAATTTGGTTAGAGTCATAACACAACTTAAAAATGTTCGGGTGATTGGTTCTTTGATATATTATATACATTATACTATACATGATATTTCTTTTCTTGAATGTAAAATGTGTATATATATATTAAATATGAGCCTAGATCATTAGAAATAAATGATGGGAATATTTGGATAATTAAAGAAGTCTAAGGATTTTTTCTTACACTACAATTATTATTTGATTTTATTTGAAAGATATACTCATTCGTGTAGGATTATTAATATTTGAGATTATCAATATACGTCTGGATGGTTGTTTAATCCTAGAAGTTATTCTATTTCTTGGTTAACTGATTAATAAATTCTATTTCACATTCGACCATAGAGTAATAGGATATTTCACTAGTGACATGTGGAAAAGAGGATGAATAGATGAGGAAAATGTTATTATATATTAAACTGTTTGAAACTCCAATGCCTTTTATTTCAATCAATTATGATAAAAAAGTAATTTTTTAATGGTATATAATTCCATGTACTATGTAAATTATTCAAATATAAGTTTTAGACATTATTATGTGAGATATTTGTTATAAGATGGTCTCATAATAAAGATTTATGTGATATCATGTAAAAAAATGTGGATCCATTTACAAAATCCCCACCTTCAGAGATTTTTCATATAACTAATAAAGATATTGGGTTAAAACCCATTGAATAAATAATTTTTTAATGTAAACAAAACAATTTTTTAGGTATGTACCAATCAAAGTTTTTCATAAGGAAAAATAAGTTATAGAAATGGTTCTTGATATTTATTATTATAACCCCAAATACTTGGTGTCAATTTCAACCATTATTATTAGTGGTTGGGTTATAAAAGATTAAAAAATATTAAGGCTCAATGTTTACATCTTTTAATAATGGGAAAACATTGTAATATTTTGAATATTTGAAAATTTATGTGGTTTCTCTTCTTATGAGAGTGAATGGGTTAAATATTTTGAGATTTCATGAAAAGGAATTAATAAAATGGTCATAAAAGTTATACGAAGTAAGATACTATATAAATAAATCATTGTATCTATGATATCTCTAGTTTGTCACTAATATTAACAAGTATAATGTTTGAAAATTTTGTAAATATTCGAATACGTTGATATATTGGTACTATTTAAATTCCTAAATCGAAATATTTTTTTTATATATAATGATCATATTGAAAGTTAATATTTTATGAATAAAATTTGTGTTTTTTATAATTTTATTTATAAAATATATTAATTAGTGGTAACAACCTCCTTTAGAGGTTTGGATTTATATAGTGTATAAAATTAAGGGAATCGGTTGATTATATTGCCTTAAAGTATTCAAATCCCACATTAAATGTGGAAAAACTCACTAGTCTCATACATTATAAAATATGCTCTTTATGAAGTGGGGTTTTCATAAAAGATATGTTTCTTATAAGTATTTTTTAAATTAATTAAAATATATTTTTAGTAAAATATATGTATACATATTTTATATATATTCAAAACAAATCCAAAATAAAATAAAATAAAAATTTTTAATTGAAAATAATTGATGACTAATGATGTGATTAGTCATACCATTTCAAATATTATTTTAAGGATTCAAACTTTGTTCTGCTACCAAATAGATGAGAGGGTTTAGATAAATGAACAATTTTTTGTATGATTGAGGGATATCAAATTGGTATAATCAATAATATTTTTGATCTATAAAAAAGAAGGTATTCAGTCCAACCTTGAATATACACTAAAAATTTTATTACCCACTCATTATCTCTATAAAATCCAAAAAATATAATAAAAAACACCCTTAATGAATTTTAAAATTAATTTATTGATTTATTCCCTACAATGATAGTATTCTTGAGGGAAATATTTCTAACAAACAAACAAAAAATAACAGTGGGTGTATTATAACCTTTTATAAATTGATCTCATCATCATTAAAAGTGTCCTATTTTAAAATATATTTCTTACTATTATCTCTATAATAGATCAAAAATTTATTACCTTGAAATTATCCCCATAAAACATGATGTATTTTAGGTGTAGAAAATTCCTCACATAAAAACTCTAGGGCCCTCAGATAAAATAATCTATAATAGGTTTTCCAAATTCCTTAATAAAATCATTATCCTTTACATGAATCTTAGCCTTCAACAAATATTTTTCATTCATTAATCCTTTAACTAAATTTATTCAATAAAAAAATGCATCTTCAACCAATTGTATTCCTTTTAATGAAGATTAATAAAATTACTTCTTCAATTCAAAATTATAAGAATCATTGTTCTTTCACATGAGAATCTTAAACGAAGTCCACTTATTCAATGAGATCCACTCTATGATCTATAATCCAATATTTGAATAATAATATCATTTATGAATCTAGCTACATTTACTAAAGATCATTGATAAATATCTCTTGGAAAAAAACCATCAATGTAACATTGTAGTGTTTTTGGGTTGATTGTGTTTGTTGACAAAGAATGATTAAATGGTCTTATGTGGAGTTCCAGATATATTTTGGACATGTTATGTTGACAAAAATCCCATATAAAAGAATATATTCTATAGAGGTGGTATAGAAAAACATGTATATAAGGTGGTTCCATTTACCAATGGTTGCCAAATTTTTGGGGTCTAAAACTGGAGGATCAAGAAAGGTGTTTTTGGTGAAGTAAGTTTCCCACAAGAGTGAATATGGTTTTGAAAGTTGCACCCAATGAATGTTTTGGGTTCATCGTATCAAAATTTGGAAAAGGAAAAAAGTGAATGAAAGATTTGAATTTATGCAAAACTTGATTTAGCGCAACAAAGGAAGAGTTGTGCATGCCCGTGAAAAAAAATATGTGATCCATTTGAAAGAGACTATCATGCCCAATACGATGTCAAAAATAATTTTCCACGCTCGGGGAAATATTGCACACAAAGTGGTCAATGGGCGGATGGGAAACTTGTGTACAGGGATGGTAATGTCTATAAATAAGCGACTACCCCCCTCACTTTAGTAGCTTGAACCTAAGAGAAAATTAGGGATCTAAATCGCATAAATACTATGAGCAAAGGTATTTTCATGGAAAAAAGGAGACTTTCACATAAAAAATAATGTTGCACGCAAGCTATTTTTCCACTCCAAAGTTAAATATTGCACATAACGTGATAATTATGTGTGTAAGGATTGAAATGGTTGCATGAAATATTATGTGTGAACCAAAAGGTATTTCCCATTAAATATGTGGTAAAGTGGTATTCATCTTGTGGATGAAATTAGAACTTAATTATACAGTAAATTAGGTGTAAAACATATTAATTCGAGTAATTAAAGGATAATCATTTGAAGAATCAATTATTACACTTCAGTTGAGAGAGCAGTGAGATTTCATATTGTGATTGGTTGTAAACCAAGAGAGATAGTGAGTTTTCTCTAAACTCTATAATAATTGTGCACTTTTAGTGGCTTTTTTTCATCCGAACATTGTCATTGTATGCTTCTTGGATGTAGCTCAGTGATGGTGAACCATGTAAGATTGATGTGTCTCATGCATGATTTTATTTCTGTTCACGCATTGCATCGGGAAATGGAAAGAATAGATTTTTTTAAAAGAGAAATAATATTTAATGGGGGATGTTGTTTTAATCTATCATAACCTGATTAACCCCCACCCATATTAGGGTATTATTCCTAGTTTGGAAAGCAATTGGAATTAGATGGAATGGTTAATATTAGTGTTTCTCTCTCGAGGGTTTAAATTGAGGTTGTCAATCCAATGGTGATTCTGATCCACGATGGGAATAGTTTTCATTTAATGAAATATTGGATGCATTACTACTTTAGAAATTTAGGAATGGATGACTTTACCGTAGTGATTCATGGTATTTCATTATGTATTGATAGTGGTGCTTTATTAGAAGATAAAATAAGGTAATTTTATATTGATGACAATGGAATAAATGATTTAGGGGGATGCCAATTCAATATAATATATGCGAAGGTGATTTAATTTAAAACATAACATTCTATGTGGTAAAAATTTATAAATATTTATTAGGGTGATTAAAAAGTCAGATAAGAAAAGCTGCATGTTCTATGAAACAAGCTTGAGGATCTTAGAATGAACCCAAAAGATTTTGTTGATGCATTATTTGATAGAGATAATATTGTTCTAGTTTTCATGAATGGTCTCATAGAAATTATTAAAAATTTAAATATTATTATGTGCTTCTTGAGAATACTTCCACCTCAGTTAAATATGAAAGTTTCGGTGTTGGAGGATAAAGATACAAAAAAGATGACATTGGATAGATTTCATAATACGCTTATTGTATATGAGATGAGAAATGATAGAATTCAGTATTTTAAAGAAGTTAATTACAAAGAGGTGAAATTTAGGGCCACAATGAATCTCCCCATTAAAGATGGACTATAAGAAGAAGAGTTGGATGGGCCAATGGCATTCTTTTCTTAAAATCATCAGAGGAAAAAATGTTCAAAGGGAAACTCCCACTTGCATGATTTCAGTGTGGAAAGGTTGGAAATATTTCAGAAAGGTTCCCTAATAAATTTCAAGATGATGATGAGGATGAAGTTGAAATTCCCATGAAGAAGACTTTAGCTTATGTTAAAGGAAGGAAAAAAATTTAAAATACATTTCTTAAATAATAAGAATATTCTTTTACAAGAAAATTACAGTTTAGATGAATCTGAGGTTGAAGAGGTGGAGAACTGTAAATATCATGGACAGAATTATATGGTGATAGTTGTAGTTAACTCATAGAAAAATGAAGAAATCAAAATTTATGATGAAGAGGTCTAAGTAAGAGTTTATATTCATGCTTAATTAGAAGATTAACTTGAAGATATATATGTTTGGAGAGTCAAAACGATGGAATCCATGAATGTGGTTCATGATACCAAACATTATATGTAGTATAAAAAAGAGGATATGTCTAATTTGAATAGAGAAATTGAAAATATGAATTATTTAATGCTAGAGAGATCAGATAATAATGTTGAGTAAAAGATCAAAATAGAAGAATAGGAAAGAGAAGTCAATTGTTTGACTAAGACTGGAAGAGAAAAAATCAAACATATTGACGAACTTGAAGAGAATGTTTTTGGACTACAGTGAAGTGTTAAGGATTAAAAAAACTCATGACTCTTGATAAGAAATTGTGAAATTAGATCATTTAGACTATAGAAAATATTAAAGTATAGAATAGAGTTCTAACTAAACAGAAGCAATATTCAAATTCAAATGATAAGGTAGGTATGGGGATTGATCAAAAATAGAAAGCAACAATGGATAAAGTCAGACCATAAGCACCTGAACAGATATTGAATATCTATTTAGGTATGAATAAGAATCATAAGATTTAGATAACCCAAGGGACAACCAGTGGTGTAGATGTAACACATATGAATGCACCCTATATTTAGTATTATTGCTGTTGAAATACAAGACACTCAAAAATTGTGTGTTCCATAGCCAAGAGATACCGAAGGTCCAAATAAAAATAGAGGTATCCAAATATATATCAGTACTCTAGGATATATTTTGCGAGATATTGTTTTTGGTGTGGAGAATTTGGACACATGGAGAGATATTATATATCAATCATGTAGTGGAATGTTCCCAGGAATAACCAAATTAACCACAAGTAGAAACTTAATGAATAATCAAGTGAGCTAAAAATGAAAATATAGTTTGAAACTCTACAAGATGAAGCAGATTCATCATACTCTGAGGAAGAACAATATTAGCAATCTACACCATGTATTAAGTCAAAAACATGGATAAAAAAGAAAAGAGCTGATAAGGATGCGGTTGTAGAAATTTCCCTTAATAAATCAGATCGTTTTTGGTGTATGGATCCTTGATATTGGATACATATCCCATATTATCTAAAATAAGGATCTTATAACAGGAATAAAACATGATAATGAAGGTGTTATCAAATTTATAAATGATAAAGACCTAAAAATTATTGGCTTGGTAAAATATATGTTTCTGGGAAAATAATTGAGGCATACTGATGTCTTTTTCATTGAAGGTATTAGTAACAACGTGCTTGGTGTTAGTCAACTATGTGACACAGGGAATTCTATAAGATTTACCAAGAATTCTTGAATCATAAAATGAATATATAGTACAATTTTTATATAGGGAAAAACAACAAAGGTGAATCTCTACCTTGTAAGTGGAGAATAAGATACATGCCTTTTATTTAGAGAGGATGAAAACAGGTTGTAGCTTAAACATATAGGCTATCTATGCCAAAAAAAACCCTATAATATATTTTAAAATGTAATGTATCTCTATAAATCCCATAGTTATCACATGACCATACTCACATGAGTGATAAATTCAAGTAATGGAATACCATATGAAATATGTACGATGAAAAATAAAAAAAGTCAACCAATGTGCTTGAATTAGTGCATAAAAATTTATGTGGACCTATCTCACAATGAACCATTGACAAGAAGAAGTATTATGTTCTTCTCATTGATGATTTCAGTAGAATTTATTTTTTTTCATTTCTAACAAGACGAAGGTGTTCAGTTTCATTAAAAATATCATATGGAATCAGACAGGATGTTTGGATAAAAGAATTCTGATGTTTTAAACTGATAATTCTACAAAATTTACAGATAGGTGGAATATTATCTTGAGAAACACAAGATAAGGAATAAAATTTCAACTTTTGGAACTCTTCAACTTAATGGAGTGGTTGAGAGGAGAAATTGAATTATCATTAACATTCTTAGAACAATTCTAATTGAAAAATAACAACTAAAGAAATTTATGAATGAAGTAGTTTTAAAATCAGTTTACATATCTAACAGGGCTTTGTTGTGTCTGAAGGAAGAGAATACTCTGTATGGGATATGGTATAGAAATAATCCAACATTGAAATACTTCTAAATATTTGTAAGTAAGTTTTTTTACTCTCAATAAACAGAATCACATGAAATTTCAGTCATGTGGAGATGAGGGGACATTCCCTTACTACTTAGGAAAAATAAAAGTATATAAATGCCTTAATAAGAGTTTAGGATAATTAGTTGAAAGAAAATATATCACTATAATGGAAAATGAAAAAACTCTTCAATATCACAGTGAATAGTACCCTAATGAATGTGATGAGGAGTTCAGAAACATAGGGGGAGTATAAGAGAAAAGATATTCATTTAATAGAAGATAATGGTGGTGAGAAGAAGGAATTGAAATCTATATCTATGCAAAATATAAATATTCAAGATGAAATTGGTAGGAAAAATATCATTGGTGATTAGGTAGTTCAAATTCAAACAAGGATAATGAAGTATTTACAATATAAATATTTCTTATCTTAAGTAGAGGCTAAATGTTTTGATGAAGTAGTTGTCGATAATAAATGAGTTCAATATATGAATAATATTTAGACTAAATTGAGAAAAATTTGACATGGGAGATTATTTATAGACCAATGGATAAGAATGACATCATAAATAAAGGGGTATTTTTCAACAAGTTGAATGAATATGGTGTTTTGATTCAAAACAAAGCATTAATAGTGTGACAGTGGTACTCCCAAATATAGGGTATCAATGTTGATGAAACATTTTCACCTATTATAAGGATAGATACAATCTAATTATTCTTGACCATAGTTGTGCATAGAAAGTTTAATATTTTCCAAATAGAAATTAAGTTAGTATTTTTTAATTGGGTTCTGGAATAATATGTGTATATCAAAAAATTAGATGGCTTTATCTTTCAAAATGATGAGAAAAGAGTATTTTAGCTAAGTAAAGAACATTATATCTTGATACCAGCACCGAGACTATGGAATTCAAGGATCGATCGGTTCTTGAAGATGCTCAGTTTTATCATGGTGTATTTGATTACAATATACATGTGAATAATTACAATAATCAAAAGATGATGGTGCTCGTGTATTCCAATGACATAATATTTGGTGGATCATATGAAGCACAGTGCAGAAAGTTTACTAAATTCATGGAAAGTGAGTTTGAAATGTCTATGATTAGTGAACTAGCCTTTTTTTCTTTGGTTTAGAGGTGTCTCAAGGAAAAAATGTCACATTTATTTCTCAATCCAAATATTCCAAAGTGGTTCTAAGAAGATTTGTAATATATAATTCCAAGTATATAAGGACTACAGTAGCTACTCGGATGAAATTATAATGATATGATGAATTAAATATAGTTAATTTAATAGAATACAGGTAAATCAGTGGATGTGTACTATACTTTACAATTACAAGTCATGATATTGTTTTTTCCACATGCTAAGAAACATTGTATCAAAGGATTACAAATGAAATTCACTTGATTTCAATAAAAATAATAATTCGGTATATCAAGGGAATAGTGTATTTCAATTTACTATAAAATGTCAAATATCAACTAAAGTTATTCGGCTATACAGATGCATATTAGGTTAGATCAACAGATTATAGAAAATCAACATCAATTGGTGCATTATATCTTGTCGGATTATTTATTTCTTAACTAATAATGAAAAAATTATGCATTTTTTCAAGCCCTGTATGAGATGAATATATTGTGGAAACTCATGCGTGCATGAGGTTATTGTGGATGAAGATGTTGCTAGATGATGTGGGGGTTGAATTTCAGTCTCTGATCGGAATAAATTATGATAATTCATGTTCTATAAGGCTTATAAAAATTATTTTCCATCACTTGAGGACAATTTACATTGAAATAAAATATCATTTTATCTAGGAGAAGGTGGATCAAAAGCTTGTGAATTTGGATTATGTACCTACAGAACTACTGTTTGTAGATATTCTGATAAAGGCCTTACCCAAAGAATAATTTGAATGACATTGAGTAGATCTGGGAGTTTAGTAAAATTATCACACTTTAAAAAGTGTGGATTCAGGACACCCTATCCTTGAGGTATGTTTTTTTCCCTAATGTGTTGATTTGTGTTCTTTACCCTATTGCATAAAATAAAAAGGTGTCCTTCAAGTTTGTTGAAAAAGGGGGAGAAATTGTGGTTATTGAAGGGGATACAATTTCTTACTCAAGACATGGAGGGAAGTTGATAGAGGTGTTATGACATAGGGTGAGTTCAAAATTTGAAATATTACATGGTTTTAAAAAACCATGCAATGATTCTATGATAAGATGATAATTGGGTGTTTTTTGGAAATAGTTTAAGGATATCAGAGCTTATCTAGGATATCTTTATGCATTCAAAAAAAGGAGAACCCAAGCAGTTAAGTAGGGAGAGTTCTAAATATAAATATTATAATGTTTATTGATCAATGTATATATATCACTATAGATTGAGTTTGTGATTAATGAAGTGATTTATTGATGAACTTTTCAGGATACTCTTATTTTCTCATGTTGAGCATGGATCAAGTGGTCTTAGAATGTGCATTGAGTAAATATTTGATCACAATATAAATCAAAATATGGAAGTGGTGGTAGAATATAGAATACACTTTAGCATGATATCAAAATGTGAAGAGATATCAACAATCCCAAAGGGGGATATTGTTGAGAAAAATCCCTCAAGGAAAGATTGTAGTGTTTTTGGGTTGACTATGGTTTTTGAAAAAGCAGTTTTCCATGGTTAGTTATGGATTTACAGATATATTTTTTAAAATTTATGTTGAAAATGATCTAAGATAAAGGAGTGCTTGCTCTAAAGGTAGTAATAGAAAATACATATACAAAGTGGCTCCAGTTTCCAGTGGTTGTCGAATTTTTTGGGTCCAAACTAGAGGATGGAGAAATGTGTTTTTGGGAAAGGTATTTGCATGAAATTTTGAAGTTGGTTTTAAAAGATTCTCCCAAGGCATGTTTTTGGATCACCTAACAAAAATATGGAAAAGTCTAGAAGTGTGAGAAATACTTGAATTTACACAAAATTTTAGTATGCACAATGAAGGAAGAGTTCTACACACCCATGAATTAAAGATGAAGTGATTCATGTGAAGGAGACTTTCAAGACCAATGTGACATCAAAAATTGCTTTCCCCACTCAGGAAAATATTGGACACAAGGAAGTTAGAGGGCGAGAAACTTTCATGCATGGTTGACAATGTCTATAAATAAGTGGTTACCCCCCTCACATCAACAACTCGACCCTCAACAAAAATAAGAGCTATAAATCAGCTAAGAAGTGTGAACAAAGAGTTTTGTGCCCAAAAAGATAGTTTCGTGCAAAACATATTGTTTACGCCCAAGTTGGTTGTTCTTTCCAAAGTAATATATTACGCTCAAGGTGATAAATTTGACCACATGGAATTCAGAGGTCGCGTGAAAGATTTAGTGTGAACTAAAAGGGATTTCCCAACAAATATATGGTAAAGTGGTATTCATCTTCTATATGAATGCATAACATAATGATACACTAAATGTGATGTAAAACATACTTATTCAAGTAATAAATGGTGGATCTTATGAAGAATTAGTTAGCACACATTGGTTAAGAGAATAGAGAGATTTACTATTGTGATTGGTTGTAAATGAGGATGGATAGTTTGTCTGCTCTGAACTATGAAACAGATTTTCACATTTAGTGGATTTGATAGATTGGAACATTTTCATTATATGCTCCTAGTACATAGCCTAGTTAGGGAAAACCATGTAAAATTCTTCTGTCTCGTTCATGGTTTTATTTCTATTCATACATTGCTTCATTAAAGGGAGAAAATAATGATTTATTTAACAATGAAACAAGATCCAAAGGGGAAGTTATTTTAATCTATCATAGACTTATTCTACCCCCCTTTTAGGTTATTTAACCTAGTTGGGCTAAAAATACACATCAGGTCAAGTGACTCAAATTCATCCATAAGATATTGAAGCACAGTGTTTGGTTTCTTCGACCTTCCTATCTAAATCCCCTTTTAGTGTTATGCTAAGTTGATATCGGGACCACAACCTCCCCCATTATGTTTATTATTATGTAGCTTGAGTGTTTTTTCAATTTATTTATTTTATCAAAACAACTTGCAATTAAAATTTATCTTATGTGGAATGATATATATATATATATATGTATATATATATGAATTATTCTTATATAATAATATATATTTTGAAAAAATTGATAGTATTTAAATTTAGCCTTATGTAATAGTAAGAGAACTCCTTATATACAAGTAATAACTAAAATTAAGGATAATTCAAACATTTTCACTACATCATAGTTTTTTTATGTATCACCACTTACAAAAATTAAATATAATACTTGTAATAAAAAGATAGAAAACACATAACATTAAACAAATTTAAGAAAAACTCGATACATAAGAATAATTTTATAAATGAGTAATATTATAAATTTATCCTATAATGAAAAATAAATAAATAAAATTTATATCATCCATGTAATATTAATAATCAATAATCTTTTTAACGAAAAAATAACCTTCCAACAAAGACATTTCTAAAAACTATTAAATTATATTTAATTCCTCAGTCAACAAATATATTTTAAACACCAAAAACAAATTAAAAATTGATCCATAAAATATATTTATGTCAAACCCATGAAAATTGATAAAAAAACAATAAAAATTACTCATTGAATAATGATTTTGACAATAAAATCATATTTTAATACAAAATTCAAAGAATGTCATTAAAATATAAACTTTATAAAGAATTTAATAATAAAATAAAAATTTAAGCATAAAAATATAAGTAATCATATAGAAAATGATGTCAAGACATGTATAAAATAAATCCACATCAAATTCGATCGTGAATTTTCCATTCCTTCTCCTTAAAAAAATAATTCAATATACATAGTAAAATGGGAGTTAATCTAAAAGATGAATAATAATATCGCGAATAATGAAGTATCTTTCCAAATTATTTTCCCACATAAAATATAAATAGTAAAAATTAACTATTAAACTCTATAATTACATAAAAATGGAAAAAGCTTGTTTCTTGTATTAAAATGGATCATAAAATTTGATATTGAGAAAAGGAATTTAAAAAACCTCATTTATACTTATTTGTGTTCTTTCAAAATTATCATATCCTCCATAGAGAACACACACTCAACTCAATAATTAACATATAATTATCATGAAAATATTTAATTAACTAACCCCACAAAAACTTGAAGTATTAGTGATTTTATGAAATAAATAGTATTTCACTATATTTAAAACAAAATTATCCATGGTCTTGAACAAATTTAGTCTTTACCATGGATTAATATTTTATTTACAGACTCATTAAATGTAAAATTTACAACTTAAATTCCAATAAATAATTTTCAATTCAATTGAAAATAAAAATAATACATCTAATATTTCACTAATAATGGATATAAAAGAGTTAAATATAAAAATGTAACAAGAATAAATCCATAGGAAAAAAGTAAATAACCACCTCACAATGAGAAAAAAAAATATTTAGTTTTTTGAAAAAAATATCATTTGATGAATATGAAAATAAATCCTATAGAATATAAAATATGTAATTTTTTTAGGTTATTTGTCTTAAAATTCTTGAAATATAGGTTATCACATATAATCACCCTTACACAACCATTAAAAAAAATTCCTCAGTATTTAACTTTAAGGTGGATGAAGCATTAAATACTCAAAATTTGAAAACATTTTAGAATTAACCAGTCCAAAACATGTGCAAGTGTTGAAAAATATATCAAATTAAGTAACATGTTTTCTATAAATAATAAAACATTGAATTTTTTCAAAATAATAAAAATGATTTTTCGGAAACTTCGATAAAAAAATTGGCAGTGTACATGAATGAATTAAAGATAAAATTGCATAATAAAGGTTAAACTCATAAAAAGTTTCAGTTAAACATTTGAAGGGGAATGTAATTCAATTATTATAGAAATGAATTAGTAGGAAATAGTTCTAAATAGTTATGGGAGTAAAAACATATTGTAAAATAAAACAATTGACTCCATGTAGTTTATTCTTTATTCTCTTAAGTTCATCCAACAATACTTCCCCCTATTTTAACTTATAAGTGTATCACAGTTGATTCATTTCAACTATTATATAATAAGATATAAGAAACATTAAATTACAAAAATTAAAGAATAAAAATAAACCAAATATAAGTGAATATAAAAGGATAGGGAAGTAAAATTCCCAACATTAAACTACTTTAGGTACTAATGAACAAATTTTGTAACTTCTCATTATGCTCCTGTAAGAAAAAATTTGTAACATAATTAAAAACAACACTCAAAATTCATTTAAATTGAAATCAGTGTAATGATTAGATGATTCAATAAAGACTTTATCACAAATTCTAATATCAATGAATGATTCATAATAGCTTTATGTCCCTTAAAAACACCAGGGGGTCCCAACAGGTTAATGCCTAGTAAAAAAGAGCACTGAAAAATATCCAAAAGTCAATGTAACTTGTGTAAATGGAAACATTATCTATAAATCTAGTAAAAAAATTCACTATAGATATGAAAATAAATAATTAATTTTTTCTTATTGAAAAAAATGAAATAATATAAGAACAAAGATAATAAACCATATTTTGACTCCCATGAAATATTGGTTTTTTTCATTAGTTAGACTCAGAAAATTCAATTTTAAAGAAATAAAATTATAGTAAAAGCACTAGGATACCCTTAAATATAGTGTTAAATCCCTAAACACTTAACAAAAAATAGAATACTTTCCTCTCTAATTAGATTAAAAGAACAACTAGTCAATTTCTGAGAGATAGTAAATGGACTTAGTTATTTAAAATTAAACTTTTTTGGAAAAATATTTAGTATAGAGTTGAAGAGAAACAATATCTAAACAGACATGAATTTTATATTTTAGATGATTGTATAAATAAATTATTTTTCTCTGTACCTTTAAATCCTATCAATCTCAAAAAAATATAAAATTTATTTGTAAAATTATTAAAATTTTCTCAGGACTTGGGTAGCCTAAAAAATCCTTAAATGGGTTCTTGAGCCTAAATTTGACCTGAAATGGGACTACTAGTAGGGGTAAGATTTGACATAGCCCATACGGGGTCCATCCGACCTGAATTTGTAGCAGGCTGGTTGGCAAGAGGATCGCACTGAGGGGGATGGATGGTCTGGTTGGTGGCAGACCGATTACATTAAGCTGGGTTGAATCCATGTGTTGAAGGATGTCGGGGGGTCCAAGTATAGTGGGATGGATAGTGCCTAACAGAGAGTGGCCAAAATTGGGTTTGATTGGGGAGGAAGCTACGTGATGGGAGGGGCAATGACAGGCAGACTAGAGTCTGTGGTACTTGTGTGGTGGTGCGGGTATGGCCATCGATGGGAAAACTACCACATATCGGGGTATATGATGTGCCAACTTTTAACATCATTGATAAAAGATTCACCTTTATCATTGCTTTCAAAAATCACAGATAAAAGTAAATTTTATCAGTGCTAAAAAAATGATGATAAAAGTATACACTTTATTAGAGCTTTTTAGCACTATTAAAGACGAACTTTATCAATGTTATTCTTATTGCTAACAAAAACCTTTAATTAAATATATTGTTAATATAAATAAAATTTTCATATTTATATTAAAAAATATTTTTTATTTAAATACATTAATTTAAAAAATTATAATTAAATTAAATATGATATATCAATATATTTTTTTAATAATTCAAATTTATATATATAATGTTTAAAAAAAGTATTTATAAACTTATAAATAAACAATATATTTCTAAATAATTATAAAATTATGACAAATATATTTAAATAATTATAAAATTATTATTAATATATTTTAATAATCAATATATTAATTATATTTATAATTATATATATGTTTTATTTTAATAAATATATATATTTATATAAATATATTTATATTTATATAAAAAAGATTAATTTTTTTATATATAATTAGAAATAAATATATATATTTAAAAAATTATAAATTTATAGTAAATATATTTAAATAATATATATTTATTATTTTTATAATCATATTTACTTATTTATATATATAAATATATATATAATTATATAAATATATTTCTAATTACATACAAATATTTATAAATATATTTATTTGTAATTATAATATTTATATATATTTATTTATTTAAATAAGATTTATATTATAATAAATGTACATATAAATATTAAAAGTAATATATAAATATGAATTATATAACTTTTAACAAAAAATTACTTTCATAATTTTATATATAAAAAATTATTAAATTTATATTCGCCAAAATGCTTAATAGTTCTTTTATATAAATTCATTACAAAATGTTTATATAATTAAAATAAATATAATATATTAATATTTTATTTAATGAAGTATATAATATATAAATGAATATATTTATTTAGTGATATATTTGTATGTCTAAATAGCCTAAAGGCATTGATTTGTTTTTTAGATAATCCCCTTTTTAACTGGGTTGAGAGGGAACCCTTACATGACCTATAGGCCTAGTGGTACTAAACCCAATACATAGTCTGAAGGCTGAGGGGCACAATGTCCATTACATGACCCAAAGGACCTATCAAATTATACAAGATTTGTCCCACCCCAGTATTTGCATCATTAAAGTCACCTTGCTCCCCACCTCACATTTCTAATTGGCTAGAATTCCCCATGTATAGCTATAAGGGGCCTAGTACCGATAGTGATTGCCATATCATATCGTTCCTCTAATTTGGTTAGCTCTACATTGGTGGCTTCTACTTGCTCTGAATCTTTTTCTAGGGCCTACTATGTGTGGTCTTCCTAGGTTGCTCCATGGTCTTTGTGGCCCAAAAGCCCATGGGTTGAAGGCCTTGTGGCCCGAAGGCCATGGGTGTCCCAAAAGGCCTAAAGAGATGAATAGTTTTAGCTGATATAGTGCCACTACAGTATTTCTATAGTACTCCGAAAATCTTCCTTCACTGGGATTTGATCATGGGTTTCATGCAGGCTTACGGGGTGTGTTAACCAATAGACTACCAACTTCTAGTCATATACTCATATTGATATTAAATAATTTGAAATATATTTACATGTACAACTTCATGTATGTATGCGTATGTGTGTATATATGTGTGTGTATGTACATGTGTTTGTAGATGTGTATGTGTACAAATGTATGTTTTTAATTCACATAAATGTTATGACTTTTCTTTATAATATTTTTTTTTAATTTATTTAGTTTAATTTATTCATTTATTATTATATATTCATTAATAATGTTAAAAATATACTTAATCATTTTGAAATATTTATTTATTCATATCTTTATTTACTACACATGTAATATTTTCAATACTATTGTAATTTATATGAATAAAATTTATTCATTTTTATTATATATTATATTAGGATATTGGGGGTACAATAACATTCAAACACATGCACACCACACACACATAGGTTGGAAAAGGCAGGTCATAGCCCCCCAAGGGATAACCCACCAACCCGGCTACTTTATTACATTATATATTTTTGACCCAAAGGCATAGTGTGCATGAAGCCTGTTACATAGACCAGAGGCCCACCATTAGATGGCTTGAAGTCCCTACAGGCATCATCTCAGCAGCACTGTCTATCCACATTATGTCTGCATCACCTTCCCCTTGATGGCTCGAAGGTCCTGGGGACCGAAGACTAAATTTATGGCTCTGAATCCTATTCGAGATGAATATTACTGTTGCTACAATACCCCATTATAGTACCTGATACAGTATGCATGCTACAATAGTGATACAATACCACTACAGTGCCTGTTATAGTGCTACTACAATAGCTGCAAAAATTTACTCCCACCAAAATTTGAACTTGGGCGTGATGTAGGATTACGTTGAATATTTACCACTTTGGTAAGCCCAAAATTTAATTTCTTCATTTTTATTAATTATGTTTTACTATTTATAATATGTTTGAAATTTATATACTTAATCTATTTAAATGATTTTTTTAATAATTTTGTAACTCAATATATAATTATAAAATTACAAACAGATATTTTTTTAATGGTATTTATAAAATTTTAATAATTAAATTTATATTTAAATAATTATAAAATTATAAAAAATATATTTAAATAAAAAATATATTTATTATATTTATAATTATATATCAATAAATTTTAAATATACTAATCTATATTTATAATTATAAATAAATAAATACATATTTAAATAATTTTAAAATTATAATAAATATATTTATTATATTTATAATTATATATTTATACTTATATTTAAATACTTTTTAAATATATTTACTTATATTTACATTTATAAATATATATATTTTTAAATAATAAATATAATTTTTAAAATTACAATTATATTTATTTATATATTGATATAAATATATATAATTATATAAATCTATTTGTAATTATATAGAAATAATTTTAAATATATTTATTTATAATTATAATTAAAATAAATATTTAAATATTTAAATAATTAAAAAAATATAATTAAATAATTTTTTATTATATTATAAATTTTACAAATATATATAATAATATAAATATATATAATTATATAAGTATATTTATAAATATATAAAAGTATTGATAATTATATAGAAATATTCTTACATATATTTACTGCTTCCGCTCTTGATGTGGAAATATATGGTGTCATCATAGTGGTGGAGCCAGTAGAGAGCCGGGGTTGGAACAAGATTTGGATTGAATGTGACTCCATGGTTGTAGTCTCGGCCATTCGAACTGGGGCTTCACATCTTTCCTAAAAGCTTACTAATCATTGGACTAGATGTTTGTACTCTCTCTACTCAAAGGAACACTTCTTCACTCATACGTATAGAGATAAAAATGCATAGGCGGATGGTCTTGCCAACAAGGGTGTTAAGGGGAATTATGTTTACTTGGAGGATCATGTCCCTGATGATCTCCTTTACTTCTTGAGGAGGGATTTTTGTAAATCTTCTACCTTCAGACTTGTGTAATTTTTATTTTTCTAATATATTGATCTTGATTTTCCTAGAAAGATCTCAGTTTTCCATAAAAATAAATAAATAAATAAAAATTTAAATAAATGTAATTTTTTAAAAATATATTTAAATAATGAATATATTTATTAATTTTGTAATAATATTTATTTATATATCGATATATATGTATATATAATTATACAAATATATATAATTATAAATAAATATATATAATATTAAAATTTGATCTTTATCGGAGATTTTTTAGCATAGTTAAACTTATATTTATTAGCTCTAGATTGTTAGTGCCGATAAATAATCATTTCATTAGAGATTTTTACCTTAATAAAGGTGTATCTTTATCAATTCTAAAAAATCATTGACAATTATTAGTTTTATCAACCATTTCTATATTAGCATTAATAAAACTACTATTTATCTGTTCTGTTTTGAAATCTCTTTTAAGAGTCTAAGAAGTTCTTATAAAAAGAACCCAAATAGATTCATCTCCTCTCTGTGCCATCAAGCTCTAGTGGAACCCTAGTGTCACCACTACCATGACTCTCACTGAACGCCTATCGCCATCACCTTCTTTCTCGATGAACCGATCCTCTCCAAATCTAAGGTCAATGTCAATTTTAGTCATTGAATATTTGGAATGATTTTCAACTCCTGTACGGTCACCCTAATTTCCACCCCTTTCAATATTTGGCAGGTCCGACCGTGCCTTCCATGACTGATAAGTGATGAGAGACTACCGATACCCCCATTCCCTCCTTTGCTCATTGAATGTCTCATGTGATCCTTTGCCTTGCCTACTTGCAGACGACCAAATACCCTATGTTCCCTCTATTTCCACTGATCAGCTGCCCTTTGGCTCACTCAAGGCTAGTCTCACCTCCTGCTGGTCGGCTGCTGACAAATGACCAAAGCCACTATCCTCTCTCCCATATTGTGGGCCAGCCATTGACAAACAATCAAACACCGATCTCCCCCCCCCCCCGTACTGTCAACTGGCTACCGACAGACAATTGGACCCCAATATCCTCCTTCTATTACTGTCGGTGGATCACCCAATTGTGTCGTTTTTTTATAATTATTTTCACATTTTTTTTATTTTTATTAATTGATCTATTAAATTTTCAAAAACAATGCAAATTGCGGATTCACCATAGTTTTTTCTATTTGGATTGAAAATTGAGATTTGTCTATGGTAAATTAGAGTTTTTTTATAATTTATTTTTGTCCTTGAAATTTGAGCCTTTTTCCCATGGATTACTAACTGAATAAAAATTAACCTTTTTATTATCAAAATACTTTTGAGGATAAAGTGAGAAACCAAGAGATCCAACATTACAACCACATCCAACCAAAATAGAGTAAAACCCCTGACCAATCTAAAGGATCTGCCCCTCCCCAGCAACTGCACCATGAAGACAGGCCTTCACCAAAGCATGACTGCTCAGCTAGCTGTCCCATTCAAGAATGCACAAGAACAGTACTGATGCCATATCCAAACCCTCTCAATCTTCCAAATCTAAATGGCATGCATTGGTGAAAGTTTCTTTCTCTGAACCCCATCTGAAGCAGATCCAAGTAGAGTGCTATCATCGTAGCACCAAAACATCATATCACATATTAACAGAAAGCTAAACTAGAAGCAGACAGAACTCGAATCACCATTCTCCCAAGCTAAACAAAAAATTTCCTCCATTAAACATGGTCATTAAATAGTAATTTTAGATTCCAATAATCAGTTTCCCTAAAAACATTCTAAGATAATGATGAAACCTAGATTCCTGGTACCTCGATCATTATCTTTTCAAACATAGAATCCAATTGGTCCTCGGACCATATGTATTTCTCAATATTGATCTTCCCTTTATTGAATTCCCCAACCATAATTTTTTCCATCTTATAAATCCAAGAGTATTACTCCTCATTTTACTGTCACCCTTAGAGGCCAGCCCATCATTTTAGCTACATCCTCAAAAGTTTATTTAAGAAAAAATACATGTTCAACCACTTATTATTCATAAATAAAAGAAAGTACAAGGGTTGATCACCTTGGTCCCCTGAACTTTGGTGGCTCATAATCTCAATGTGTGTCTTCTTGTAGTTTACCTTTTTGTAGAACAAGTCTCCAAAGGAGAAGGTATAGGGAAGAAATCATTTCAACCCTTCCTCCTCCAAATACTCTTGTTACTCTTTGGCCTTAAAGATTCATTTATAGAGTGACTTGGTTTATTTCCCTTGTGCTCTTTCATGCAGACCTCGTCAGCATAAATCGAGATAGCTTGGTCTAAGATCAATCCTATCTCTGTAAGTCCTTCAAACCTATTATTCACATGAATTGAAGTTTGGATACAGGGATCCGAACCGCCCACCTCTAATTACATAAATCCCCACTACCTGTGGTTAACACCTCAACGAAAGAAACAACAAGAGAAACCTCACCACCACCCTCCATCTTCTCCATAACTACTTTGTTCTCCTTAACATGTTTTTTCACTCGAGTAACATACTACTAGAGAAACCCACCACCCTACCGCACGCTACAAATGGAAGTACCTTTCAGGTCCTGCCTCAACTTGATAAAGTCCTTCAGATTATCTTGAGGTACTATTGGATTTTTCAAAAGTGCAGAACCCAAGCTAGCATAAAAACTCGCTTTCTAGTTTATTGGGGGGTTATCAAGTTGATCCCCCTCCACATGTAAATCCCTTCATTGATCCTTACAGTTCTGAGACTCCCTATTTTATTTATGACTACTAACAAGTTAAGAATCCCCACCTTGAGAAGACTCGAAACTCACCACACCTGCATTGAGGTCAGCCACTCAAGAACTGTCATCAACCGGAGCCCATACAGTAGAGGTTTCCAAATTTCCATGATCACTGTCTTCAGTTGTAGTGTCCTAGGAAGGCTTGAGGGCCCCCTTCCAATCATACCTTCAGCATTTAATCCACTGTTATTCACCTCAAAAGTCCTATCACAAACAAAACCATCCCGTGGAACCATAGGCTGCCTGCCTGGTCTAGAACCCCAGTGCCCAGCTCCACGTCTACACATCAACAATGAGTGCCCCAAACACATGCACTTAGTATAGAAAAAAACCCACGATTCATACACAACATTTTTCCTATAGTGATACTTATATCATATTGTGATCCAAACAAACTCAGGAGGTTTACTTGAAGCATCCACTTCCACAAACAACTGAGGATTCATTAGATGACGCACTACTGTGATTCGATGATCATAGCATAGGTATCTCCCAATGAGACTACCTAGCATCCTAATGATCGAGGGATTTTGAAAAGGGTGTGTAAGATTAGGGAAGATAACCCGGATCACCATCGTTGGTGAGTCCCACATCATATAAAAATCATTGGTCCATTTTTGGGGGAAGAAGCGAGATCTATTGAAGCTTCGAGGCACACTTGACCAAGCTTTCATAAGATCACCCTCTGACATTAATTGAATCAGGATATATCTACTGTTAATAAAACCCACCATATCCCTCTCTTGTAGATCCTAAGAACCAAACACAAACCTATCGAAGGTGTTAACCAATGGTATTCTCCATAGAAATAGAGCGATTAAAAAAATATTGAGTAGTGTTGAGGCCTTTTTGAACTCTGAAATCGACAATGGAATATTAAGGCTACGTTCATGAAGCTCGGGAACCTCAGGGGATAGATAAATTTTTGAGAAAGGGGGAAGAAGCTCTGGTTTGGAAATGGGGGTGAAGATGGGAACCACATCCTTATTGTAGGAAAAAGAAGGTCCCTTTCCTACTGATGGGGGAGGGACTGACACCACGACATCCGTAGTCACGAAGAGGGAGAAGTCACCATGTTCATAAAGAGGAATAATATTATTATTTCAATTTGATTATTTTATTTATGTTACTAATTTAAATATATATATACTATTTTAAAAGAAGTATTGATAAAACTATAAATAAACAAATAAATTTTTAAATAATAAATATCATTATTATATTTATAATTATATATATATATTTATATAACAATAAATATATGGAATTATACTGATATAATTATATATAAATAATCAAATGGTTTTGGAGAAAAGTGATCCTCCTTTTATAGATTTATTAAAAAAGACAAAGATGAAAAGTGAAGGAGGAGGGATGGGGTCAGAAAAATAAGGTATTGCCTTATCCAATAAGAGAGTCTACAAATCCATGATAGGATCGTTCCCATAACCATGATCAGATTCATTTGCATCCTCTTTTGTTTCCTGCTCTAACTGTGAGATAATTTATTGAAGAACTCAAAATAATTCTCCCTTAGCTTTTACTGATCCATGGTGAGCCCTTTGGAAGCCTTGGAAGATATAATAGGACCAAACCCATATGCTCCAATCCTATCATCATGGCCGAGTCCACATCCATGGTTCATTGGATGCCAACCTCGTTGCCATGTCTTCGCTGTTTCCCAGGACCCTCCCATCTCTTCCCTCTCAAACATCTCCTCCTACCTATAATGAGGGGAAGTGAATCCCTTGCCTTTGGATAGGGATCCTTGAGAACCCATTGAAGATCCTGACACATGACTCTGATAATGGGAAATATCATCCCATTTCTTGCCTCTATCAACAATAGCTTCATCTTCCATAATCTTCTCTTCAATAGAGACCTGAACATCCCTATCTATTCCTTTCCTAGGGTGAGAAGAGTCATCAATAGAGGCCATAACCTCTAATTTAATGGGTGGGGACCCAATAAATGTAGTGATTATTTCTTTATAATAATGTATATGCCTACCTATAGATGTATCCAACATCCTCACTCCACTAGGAAGAGGATTATCCTCATCAAATACATGGGATTTCTCGGCAATATTTGCTCAAGTTTTATTATTTATTCTCTTGTCTGGACCCTTAACCAAATCCACTTTGTGACTACATCTAGGAAATTAATTTCCATTCACCTCCACAGTCACCACATTCCCACTATGAGAAAGGGGGAAGCATTAACCTTCT
This sequence comes from Viscum album, assembly GCA_963277665.1. Lineage (NCBI taxonomy): Eukaryota > Viridiplantae > Streptophyta > Magnoliopsida > Santalales > Viscaceae > Viscum > Viscum album. The sequence goes on from OY728150.1 coordinate 650,965,987, forward strand.
TAGGGAACATGACATGTCTTGCAGACTTCCTTCCGACCACCTACCTGCATCGGTCTTTAGAGTGACCAATGGATTTATAGTTATAGAAAAAATGGTGAAAAGTTATCATATCAAACTATAAGATCAAAATTGTAATAAATAGTGGAATTCATCACAGTTTCAATCAAGGCTGTATTGAGATCAAATTCAACCAAAAAAATGAAAAAAAATATAATGCTTCTTCTGTATCATGATCCAACCTAATTGGAGTCCCAATTGATGACACAATCTCAAAAAATATATGTGGATTCCAATATACCCATCTCAATCCATAAATTTGAACCGAAACTTGGGTCTGTGTTCCATGAGGTTCAAGCGGATTAATTATTGGATGCCAGTTTTACAAATACACCATACCTAGATTAAGGAAAACCATCCTGAGTCCCTATGACTTACGATTCAAATCATCTGACTAGAAAATGATATGAAAGTAACCCTTCCCAACTAAGATACACTTCTAATCATGAAATCCCCATTGATAAGGGATTCGTCAGACCAGATCATAGTAATTCTATGTATGCAGACACGATGTCAACACCAACCTCATGATCATTGACAATTCACATGCCTTAAACTGGTCAAGAAGTAGATCTTGATTTTCATGGATGAGAGACAAATTACACTGATTAAAGATCGAGGCCCCATAATTCCCATAAGAAAATAGAGAACGATCACTTAGATCTAGAAAAAACCTGACTCTCTCAGAACGTCGATGAAGATGAGAAATCATAGAATCATCCACTAGTGCCATTTGTGATTCCAACTTGTGTGAATCAAGTTGTCCTTGAGCAAGGAAGGAGGTTTCCAGATCGTGTAGAGGAGACAACACCATTAGATCTTTCCACAGACCCAAGCCGTTGTTGTGCCAACCTATTTAAGATCCAAGAATGGTATCCATCACTAAAGTACAAGATATTGAAGAAAATATGTATTATAATATAGGTATGGATCTCGTGTGAAGGTGAGATCATCCATGTTCCAGTAGACATCAACCGCAAATTAGATTGATGTCGTCAAATCCAAGGATTTAGAGAAACCCTAAGTGTGATGAGTATCACCCGATCCCCGCTTTGGATCCCTCCACCCCCTCCATATCCTAATTCATATATCATTAGATATAAATATGTAATTATATTAATATATGTAACACCCCAAGGTTTTATAGTACATTATCTCTTTAATGTAATTCAACAGCTTGCAGCTCACACAATATTGAGTTTGAGCGCACGACGACTTACCAAACTAGCCCTTCAAAAAGAGTAATGAATAGTATTAACTGAATTTTAAATTTTATATATTCTATATAATTTTTTCATCCATATTATGTGTTTCTTAGCCATAATATAAGAATAAATTCATTTATTCAGATAAAGGAATTATTTTTCAAAAAATGAAATTTTACCACCTTTTAATAGAGAATCCTTTTTAAATACAATATTTGACACTTATATATATTAAATTTGATAAAATAAAATTCTTATTTATAATCAGAACATAAAAATTAAGATTCAATAAATTTTTGGTGTTTTTCTGATAACATTCATATTTGTGTGAATAGTGAAAAATACTAAATTTTAATTGAAAACAACTTTTTTAATAAAAATAATTTATAGTGTTCAATTATATATTTGAATGGTTTGAAGTATAATTAGATTATATTTTAACCATTTAATCCAATTTTGGTCATTGGAATTAATTTCACCTTGAAATTAAACATAAACAATTGTCAATCTTTTGACAGTTATTGTTTCTTAAAAACACGCTATTTGTTTTGACAACAAAAATTAATTTTAAATTAATTAATGAAACTTATATGTTTTTAATTTGGTAAAATAGAAAACTTTTTTGAATTTGGAATATCAAATATTTCTTAGGCTGAATTTTTTGAATTTTTCTGAAAGACTTCAACTTTAGATGAATAGTAAAACCACTTATTAGTAGTTAAAAAAAGGCTTTTTCATTTAAATGAAATTTTACTCTTTTTGTTAATTGAATTTAGAAAACCTGACATACATGGTTGTTATTAGTAATTAAAATTTGTTTCAATAAGATGAAAATAATTTTTGGTGAATAGTAACTTTTGACATTTATTTACCACGGTTAAAGGTAAATAGGGTAATTCAAGATAAAAAGAATATTATAATAATACAAATTAGCTTAACGCTTGTTCTAACCTTATTTTATGAGTCATGGAAGAGAATGGTCATCCTTGGATCGATTTTGGGACCCCATGGAGCAACTTAAGAGTGATAATGACACTCTATTTTAATTAACATAAAGTAAAGACAAAAATGACATTGACGAATATATTTTTGTATATCAATTTTTACATGAGGTTATATAAGTCATAATTTAGACTATAAATATTCATTGGAAATATAAAAATATTTCCTACATTATGTTATTTTTTTATAATTTTTAGACATCAAATAAATTAAATTATTTATGACATAATAATGATGCAGTATTCATCTCATTAATAAATGATTTAAATAAATAAGATTATTAATATAAAAAAATATCCAAAACCTATAAAATTATTATTGGATGATTTTATTTCAAACATGAGTCATCTTATATTGAACTTTAATGATTTTTGGACATTTTTAAACAAAAGATAAGTTTATAATAAAATAAAATGTTCAAACTTTCCTAAAGAGCCCCTCCTCTCCCTTATAAAAGGACACCACTTCTAACCCATTGCTCACACCTCTCAATCCCCTTGTATAATCCAAAACCTGCCCAAATAAGCTCTCAAGATCTATCTCTTCTACATATAGGTATTACCTTAGGCATAATTCACCTCATAAAGTCCTTCTGTTTCAAACCAAAGGGAGTTACCTAAATTAAAGGTAATGGTTTCCCTTAACTTATTTTATTTTATTTTATGTCTCCAACCCCTAAAATCTTTTTATTACTTTATTCTATAACAAAAACAGTATACTGAATATACTAGGATGTTTTTATGAGAATTATTAGAACTATAATTACACACACCTCCATCTAACGGGTAAAGAACACACTGTTTCTGTGGATGGCAAACTAACGCCTCCGGAAACGATGATTGATCAATTATCTACTACCACTTATCATGGTGGCCATTAAGATGGAATTGTATTTATATATGATATATATTTTTTTATGTTTTCTTTATGCTTCTTAATTTTTCATTTATATCATACCTTTATGATTTTCATTATGGGTAAACGTGATAATTTCATTTGAGGAAGTACGGACTACCACCCCCTCAAAGTGATATGACTTGTTAATGCCTTATGTGGGACGTATAAAGAATGGAGTTAATTATATTATATATGATATTATACTGGAATTATAATATACCTATTTATCATTATGTTTTAATTCCCATAAAATACAGAATAGAAATGAAATTAGCGTTCATGCGTACGTACGACTTACCGTCTCCATGAACGATGCATTTCATTTCTTATCTCCAAATGTTATGTACTGTTATAAATACATATATATATTGGATATATAATATATATATAATATCTAAATCATGTATATAATTCTGGATATATTGGACCTTTGACCACATGTACAAATTTTAATTATTACAAGTTCATTTTTTACTCAAGTTCCAAACATCGATAAAATATCCAATATGAACTCAAATAATTAACTAATTATTATAGCAAGGTAATAAGTGATATAAAAGGAATAATAAAAATAAAAAATTTTCTTAATCAAGTATAAATTAACTTAATTTTATTATTTAGGAAGAACAAGGAACATACAAGACAAGTCGGACTTAAGGTAAGGTGTTTCTTATCTCACTTTTAATTCTGTGAGATTTCTATTGTTTGCCACTTATTTATTGCATGTGGTGCATTGTATACTGACATTTAATATATATTATCATGATTATCTTTTCATTGATTGTATTCTATGATTAATTTTTTGGTTATTAAATTTTTTTCATAAAACTCGATTGATTACAACATGGTAAGGGGTTTCTTATCTCACTTTTAATTTTATGAGATTTCCATTGTTCGCCACTTATTTATTGCATGTGGTGTACCATGTACTGATATTTGATGTATATTATCATTATTATATTTATATTCATTTTATTATGTGATTAATTTTGTGGTTGTTATCTTTTGGTCATACGAATCGATTCATTACAACGTGGTAAGAGATTTTCATCTCACTTCTTATTTCTGTGAGATTCATGATAGATTGTCGCTATTTCCTTTTGTGTGGTGTATGTACTACCCATGATGTATTCATTGGGTAATATAAATTAAATTTTTTGTATTTACATATTCATTGTATGATCCTTATTTCATGGGGTGTCTATTTCATAAGTCACCAAATCAGTAAAGGAATTTCTAATTTCGATTTCAACTCATTGGGTTTTATGAAAACTTCATTGATTATTTTACTCCAAGATTCGGTGTGAAATAACTATTTATTTATTTATGTAGTAATTTCCACTACCCTTTGTGTGTATATGCTTTTGATACACATAATCACTTCATTGATAAATTCTAAAGTCATCGATATGAACTTGGTAAGAGTAATCTTAACTCAATTTCCATTCATTGGGTTAAACATCCAAGTCATTGGTGTTGTTGTTAGAAGAATATGTGTGAATGTCCTATTATTTTTTTACACTAAATATCCAATCATATTTAGTGTATTTATATTGTTCACACATAATTATGTCAATGATTTATCCTTAACCTAAGGATATGGTCATTATAATGGATTTCAACTCAATTTACATTCTATTGAGACTTCATTGTTGTTATGCACCAATTCACTTTTATATGGTGTATATACTGTACATTGACATAGTATATCATGAATTCCTTTATTCTCATGATATTATAAATATTATATTACCTCAATTATGTTTATTCAAACATATCTCTTTTGGTTAGGAACTCTTACTAAAATATCATTTTAAATGTTTTAAAGATTTATTTTTCTATATCTTTCTCACTAATGTCCATGTTTTAAAATGGTTTTAAGGTTTTATTTATATGGACATAAATATTTAAAAATGTTAATTCCTTTCAAAAATTTCAAAGTGGTATGGGACACTTTGATTCAAAAATCTATTTTAAACATCTTTTTGATAAATATTGAGAATTTAAAATGTTTTCATGAAAAGGGGATATTTCTCTCAAAGATTTTTACTGATCATTTTCAACTATGTCAACATCCTTTATGAGATATTATTCTTGATATAGGTTTATTTATTATGATACAAATATTTCATACTATATTGAATGTTTTGTGATATGTTTGACTGTGGATGTGTAATTTTTATACCATTCATGGTTTATGGATAAAGTATTGACATTTTGTATGATAGTTTTAATTTAAATGTTTATGTTATTTTTAAACCTTTTCATATGAGGAATGCATTGGTCTTAGTAAGTTAGGGGTAGAGCCTGCTATTAATCCTCATTGCATCGGTAGGTCTCATGAGATAAACTAGTTTCTTGGCACAAGGCCTTGACCATATCTTATTTGTAGTCTTTTCATAAGGCCTTGACTATGTGGTTATGTAGTCTGGATTTATGCATTCTATCATTATGAAAGTGGATATTGATATTGCAGGTGATTATTAGACTAGTTGAATATCCATCTGAATAAGTAAATGGAATTATTTTTTATCTTTTTTATATTATGCTGAAGTTTAAGTTTAAAAATACTTTTGTATTAGTCTTATACATTGCCTTAAATGTTTATGCTTATTTATGAAAGTTTCTGCTATATTGTTATCCTTACTGAGCATTTGAGCTCACCCCTTTATATGTTTTATTTTTCTCAGGATGTGATGTAGTATTTTATGGTTGACCAATAGGTATGGGCTAAGGATATAGGTGTGTTTAAAAAGGGGATGAAATGTTGTTGATGTTTTTATTTCATGATGTAGTGTAAAATGCATGAGTGTATCTAGTAATTCCAAGGCTACTAAACTAATCGGCCTTTCAGGACATGATTCCATGTATCATGCCAATGTTATGTAATAATGCACCGACTCTTGGTAACTGGGGTCAAGGCATTATAGTTTTTATCTGAGGAAGTTTAGTACAAACCTTGGAAGCTAGATTTAGAAAAAAAATCGTATTAGGAAACACTACCCTATGATAGACATTGAGGATTAGTATAGGATAACATCCTAAAATTTGGTAATGTAAATATTATGTGGGTTTTTCAAGAAATACATCGCTGTTTGTAAATGAGAAAGTAGAGGCGGCTCTGGCACAGATGTACCTAGGAATGAAAACTTGGACCAGGAGTTTCAGGCTTGTCCCGGGGGTATCTTGATACATGACAACGATCCTTGTTGTACTCTTGGTTACAACAATCATCGGGGATATGCTTAGGATAATTTACATTTTCTTAACAAACTGATTTGGCATATTTTAATATAATATGAGAATAAATGACCTTGGTTAATCATAAGGTGTTTAAAATTAAAAATACAGTTTCATGATATTCTATAAACGATTTTATGACTATTGTTACTCACACAATTCTTTCTTGTTTTAGTCAATGACTGGATTCCAAGGAATTCAGAGTAATATTGATCATGATGTACAAGGTGGGAACAGTGGTGGTAATGAGAAACAAAATGGAATGTTGATGGACGTAAAAGATATTGTGTTCATTCCAAATCATTTTTCCAAAAATATGATCAACAACATATATAATAAAAAACTCCCAGACTCAACAAAGAAGAGAAAGGTGATGAATGATAAGAGCTCCAGCAGTGGAGACCATGGAGAAAAGAAATGTCAATTTCCATCATGCAGGAAATATTGAAGAAGACGCCCAGGAATGTGTCTCAATGGAACAAAGAAATTCTTTATGTGTGGGAAAGAAGGACATAATGTAAAGAATTTTCGAGGAAAAATGAAGATTACTATGGATGAAAATAAAAATAGTCTCAAGAATCCGTTTACAATCATTTTTCGTAAATGTATGGGACCTATCCATTTCCCGATTTAATTCCCTATTCTATAGGATATCCTCTTGGTCAAAGAAGGAGATATGTGGAAATACATGGTTGGAAAAAATTTTAAAATTATTAATGCTCTTTGTTGATGGGATTACTTTGGAAAATTTTCTCTTGTATGTCTAACCCTATATTTTTTCATGTAAAAATAATATTTGAGGAAGAATTATCTTTTCTCTTGTGGATATAGTTATAAATATCAATTTGATTTTATATGATCCTTAAATTTGAGGCAATTACAAGTTATTAAATTTTGGGATGAAAATGCAAGGTATGAGATAACATTTGTGGTTAAATTATGTTATGGTTATTATGAGAAATTTATCTCATTTTGGTAATGTAATAAAATATGGTTTTTGAAAAAGGACAACAAGCAGACCGTGTGACAACCCATCGCGTCGAACAAAGCTGTGGAAATCAAACCCACCACCAGAGTGCGCTTGGGATTTATTGCCTACCACAGGACTACATGAAGTCCCTATTTAGTGTGACTAATTATTTTTAGTTAAATGATTTTATTAAGTTGATTTGTGACATTATGTATTATCAAATCGATATCCTTAGTTTAGGAATATGATTTGATGATTAACTGATAAATGTTATTTTGGAAGACGTTCGCTCTGTTGGGAACACTAAATGCCTAAGGAAAATAGAATACTATGGGATTTTATTTGAGAAGTAATGGTGGATATTTTTCAATTCTTTTATTATGGATTTATAGCGATTTTGGTTATTTATGGAAATTATTAACCTATCATAGAGAATATGTGATTAGGTTAATTACTTTTACGTATATGACTTTATGAGTAGTCGATGTTATTCGAAGATACAATTTAACATGGAAGACGATGTAATCAAATTATTCCAAGTTTTGGGTTTCCATAATAGTTAAGATTATATCTAAGGATTTTAAGTATAATTATTCATTGATGGGTATTTGTTGAACTTTGGGTATTGTTTGTTTAAATTATGGAGATTAAGAGTAGTATTTCTTTCTATAAAGGATTTTCCTTTTTGGGTATCATATGATCATACACTAACCATTTTGGTATTTTTTAATGTTTAATGACAAGGGAAATATATATTTCATCCTTTGTTGATTATGTGATTCTCTATAAGTTGATTTTTGCACTTTAGGTGTAACCAAGTCATCTTTATTACTCATCATATGGAGAAAAAATGAGTTTGTGGTAAAAACTTATTAATGGATGAAACTCTACTTGTAAAGTAAGTATATCTCTTTATACACTTATTCAATTTCATAAATAAATTCATCAGCATTATGAAAAGGAACTTAAAACAAAAAATTTGTTGGTTTACTTTTCCTACTGGGTAATCAAAGACCTTTCATCCCACACAAGTTTATGGCTTTCAGATCGTTAACTTCTCTTAATAATATTCTCGATCACTCTCCATCAGAACATGATCATTATTTTTCTCTTCCAAATCCATTTATTCCTATATGGAACCCTAGTATGTGTTATTTTTGGTAACCATCATACATACCTTTATTTATTTTAAAATAGAGTCCTCATTAATCCATTTTCGATGTGGGGTTTCAACTAACATAGTTTGAAATGTCAAAACCCAAGTTTTCAATCCCTATCTCAAATTGTGATGATGCAATTTATTGAAGTAGGAGAGAATGTAACACCCTAAGTTTTCATATTATATTATCTCTTTAAATTAATTCAATAGCTTGCAGCTCACACAACATCGATTTCGAGCACATGATGACTTACCAAACTAGCCGTTCAAAAGTAGTTATGAATATTATGAACTGAATTTTGAATTTTATATATTCCATATAATTTTAACATCCATATTATATGTTTCTTATCCATAATATAAGGAAAAATACATTTTTCAGATAAAGTAAGTATTTTTCAAAAAATGCAGTTTTACCGCCTTTTAATGGAGAATCCTTTTTTAAATCCAATATTTGACACTTTTATATATTCAATTTGACAAAATAAACTTATTATTTATAATCGAGACATAAAAATTTAGTTTTGATAAATTTTTGGTGTTTTTTTGATAACTTTCATATTTGGGTGAATAGTGAAAAATGCAAAATTTTAATAGAAAACAAATTTTCTAATATAAATAACTTATAGTGATCAATTATAAATTTTATTGGTTTATAAGAATAATTAGGTTATATATTTACCATTTAATCTAATTTTGGTCATTGGAATTAATTTCACTTTGAAATTATACATAAACAAGTGTCAGTCTTTTGATATTTATTGTTTCTTAAAAACACGTTATTTGTTTTAAAAATGGGAATTAATTTTAAATTAACCAATGTAACTTCTATGTTTTGAATTTTTTAAAATAGACATCATTTTTGAATTTGTAATATTAAATACAACTTAGACTGAATTTTTGGTATTTTTCTAAAAAACGTCAATTTTTGATGAATAGTACAACCAGTTAGTAGTAGTTAAAAAACTGAATTTTTCATTTAAATGAAATTTTACCCTTTATGTGAATAGAAATTAGAAAATCCAACATATATGGTTGTTATTAGTAAGTAAAAATTGGTTCAATAAGAAGAAAATATTTTTTGTGAATAGTAATTTTTGACATTTATTTATCGCATTTAAAGGTAAATAGGGTAATTCAATGTAAAAAGAATATTATAATAATAAAAAATTATCTTAACAGTTGTCCTAACCTTATTTGATTAGTCATGGATGACCATGGTCATCCTTGGGTCGATTTTGGAACCCCATGGAGCCACTTAAGAGTGATAATGACACTTTATTTTAATTAACTTAAGGTAAAGACAAAAATGACATTAACAAATATCTTTTAGTATATCAATTTTTAGATGGGGTTATATAAGTCATATGTTCGACTATAAATATTCATTGGAAATATAAAAAACATTTATACATTATGTTATTTTTTTAGAATATTTAGACATCAAATAAATTAAATTATTTATGACACAATAATGATGCAGTATTCACCTCATTAATAAATGATTTAAATAAATAAGATTATTAATATAAAAAAAATATCCAAAACCTAGACAATTATTATTGGATGATTTTATATCTAAATTAGTCATATTATATTATACTTTAATGAGTATTGGACCTTTTTAAACCAAATATAGATTTATAATAAAATAACTTTTTCGAAATTTCCTAAAGAGCCCCTCCTCTCCCTTATAAAAGGATGCCAGTTCTAACCCCTTCCACACATCTCTCAAGACCCTTGGCTCATCTAAACCCTACCCAAATAATCTCCAAATATCCCTATCTTCCATCTAGAAGCCTTACCTTACGTAGAATTCACTTTAATAAGTCATTTTGTTTCAAACCAAAGGGAGTTACCCAAATTAAAGGTAATGGTTTCTCTTAACTTCTTTTATTTTATTTTATTTATCCAACCCCTAAAATCTTTTTATTTATTTATTTTATAACAACACCAATATCCTAAATATACTATTATTTTGTTATGAGATGTATTATAACTACACTTACACACACCTATATCTAATGGGTAAAGAACACTCTGTTTCTATGGATGGCAAACTAACGCCTCAGGAAACGATGATTGTTCAATTATCCCCTACCACATCTCATGGTGGCCATTAATATTGAAATGTATTTATATATGACAAATATTATGTTTATGTTTTCTTTATGCTTCTTTATTTTTCATTTATAGCATACCTTTATGGTTACCATTATGGGTAAACGCGATAATTTCATTTGAGGAAGTGCGGACTACCGCTCCCTCAAAGTGAAATGACTCGTTAATGCCTTATGTAGGACGTATAAAGAATGGAGTTAATTATATTATATATGATATTATACTGGAATTATAATATACCTATGTATCATTATTTTTTAATTTCCATAAAATACAAAATAGAAATGAAAGTAGCGTTCATGCGTACGTACAGCTTACCGTCTCCATGAACGATGCATTTCATTTCTTATCTCCAAATGTTATGTATTGTTATAAATACATATATATAATGGATATAATATATATATATATATGATATCGAAATCATTTATATAATTTTGGAGATAATGGACCTTTGGCCACATGGAAAATTTTCAATTATAACAAGTTCATTTTTTACTCAAGTTCCGGACATCGATAAAATATCCAATGTGAACTCAAATAATTAACTAATTTTTATAGAAAGGTAATAAGTGATATAAAAGGAATAATAAACATGAAAAATTTTCTTAATCAAGTAGAAATTAACTTAATTTTATTATTCAGGAATAACAAGGAACATACAAGGCAAGTCAGGCTTGAGGTAAGGGGTTTCTTATCTCACTTTTAATTTCGTGATATTTCTATTGTTTGCCACTTATTTATTGCATGTGGTGTATTGTATACTAAAAATTAATATATATTATCATGATTATATTTAAATTCATGGTATTATGTGATTCATTTGGTGGTTATTAACTTTTTCTCATACAACTCGATTGGTTGCAACATGGTAAGGGGTTTCTTATCTCACTTTTAATTCTGTGAGATTTCCATTGTTCGCCACTTTTTTATTGTATATGGTGTACGGTGTACTTCTATTTTATATATATTCTCATGATTATATTTATATTCATGGTATTATGTGATTCATTTTGTGTTTATTAACTTTTGTTCATACGACTCGATTGATTACAATGTGGTAAGAGATTTGCATCTCACTTCTTATTTCCTTGAGATTCATGATAGATTTCCACTATTTTCTTTTGTGTGTTGTACGTACTTCCCATAATTGTATTCCTTGTGTAATATACATTAATTTATGTGTATTTAAATCTTCATTTTATTATCCTTCTTTTATAGGGTGTATGTTTCGTAAGTCACCAAATCGGTAATGGAATTTCTAATTTCGATTTCCACTCATTGGGTTTTACGCAAACTTCATTGATTATTTTACTCCATGATTATGTGTGAAATCACTACTTATTTATTTATGTAGTAATTTCCACTCCCCTTTGTGTGGATATTCTTTTGATACACATAATCACTCCATTGATAAATTCTCAAGTCATTGATATGAACTTGATAAGAGTAATCTTATCACAATTTTTATTCATTGAGTTAAGAATCCAAGTTATCAGTGTTGTTGTTACAAGAATATGTGTGAATGTCCTCTGATTGTTTTACACTGAATATCTAATAATATTTTGTGAATTTATATTTTTCACACATAATTATGTCATGTATTTATCCTTAACCTAAGGATACAGACTTTATAAGGGATTTCATCTCAATTTTCATTCTATTGCGACTTCTTTGTTGTTATCCCCAAATTCAATTTTATATGGTGTATATACTATACATTAACATAGTATATCATGAATTACTTTATTCTCATGATATTATAAATATTATATTACCTCAATTATTTTTATTCAAATTTCTCTCTTTTGGTTAGGAACTCTTACTAAAATATCATGTTAAATATTTTAATGATTTATTTTTCTAAATATTTCTCATTAATATTCATATTTTAAAAATGGTTTGAAGGATTTATTAATATGGACATGAATGTTATAAAATTTTATTTCCTTTAAAAAAATTCAAAGTGTAAAGGGACACTTTGATTCAAAAATATATTTTAAGCATATTTTTTATAAATAATGAGACTTAAATGTTTTCATGAAAAAGGGATATTTCTCTCAAAGATTTTTACTGATCATTTTCTACGATGTCAACATACTTTATGGGATATTATTCTTGATAGTGGTTGATTTATTATGATACAAATCATTCATACTATATTGAAGGTTTTATGATATGTTTGACTATGGATGTTTTATTTTTATACCATTCATGGATGATGGATAAAGTATTGACATTTCTTATGCTAGTTTTAATACGAATTTTTATGTTATGTTTAAACCTTTCCATATGAGAAATGCATTGGACTTGGTAAGTGATATGTGTAGCCCTCTATATCTCCTCGATGCATCAGTAGGTCTCAAGAGACAAACTAGTGTCTTGGCAGAAGGCCTTGAGAAAATCTTATTTGTAGTCTTGGCACAAGGCCTTGAATATGTGGTTATGAAGTCTGGCATTATGCATTCCATCATTATAAAAGTGGCTATTGATATTGCATGTGATTATTCGACTAGTATAATATCCATGTGAATAAGTAAATAGAAATATTTGATTTTACCTTTTCCATATTATGCTGAAGTTTAAGTTTAAAACAACTTTTATTTTAGTCTTATACATTTCCTTAAATGTTTATGCTTATTTATTAAAGTTTCCGCTATATTGTTATCCTTACTGGGTATCTGAGCTCACCCCTTTCTATGTTCTATTTTTCCCAGGATGTGAAAAAGTATTTTATGGTTGACCAGCAGGGATAGGCTAAGGATATAAGTGTGTTTAAAAAGGGTACAAATTTTTTTTGATGTTTTTATTCTATGTTGTAATGTAAAAAATAGGAGTGTATCTAGTACTTCCAAGGATTCTAAAATGATCGGACTTTCGGGACATCATTTCATCTATCATGCTAATGTTATTTAAGAATGCACCGACTCTGGGTAACTGGGTTCGGGGTGGTACAATATATTTTAAATTATATAAAAATATTTATAATTTTATTTATTTATAACTATAATTATAAATAACTAAATATATATTAAAATAATTATAAAATTACAATAAATATATTTATTTTAATAATTATTATAAATTAATTGCTACTTAATATCACTTAATTACCATTTAGTAACAATATTTATTAATTTAGTCATAACTAATAACTAATTATGGACAATAATTTGTAATCACAAAATAATTATACATAGTAATTTAAAAATTATTATGGATTAATTAATTAAAATTTAATATCACTTAGTTGTTGAAAATTTTATTTAATATAAAAATATATTAACTAATTTCTAATTAATTAATAAATATGAATAATAACATGTCATTAATTAATAAATAGTGTTAGTAATTTAATAATTAATCTAGATTATTTAATATTTAATATTAGTTAGTAGTTGATAATTACTAGTATTAATGCATGTTAATTAATTACTAAATAATTAATTAAAATGTTTAAAAAAATTTAATTAATTAATAATAACTCGTAATTGGTAATTTTTTCATTATTATGGGTTATTTAATATTGAATATCACTTAGTAGATAATTATTTATAGTTAGTGTAAGTATTTATTAATTAATTAATAAAAATGAATAATGATTTTTAATTAATAGTAATTATTACTTAGTTACTAACAATAATCAATATTTATTTTTAGTTAATTTATTTAAATATAGATAGTTAATATTTATTAATAATTTTTTATTCATAAATATTATTAAATAAAAATTAATAATAATTAGTAATCATTGATTATAATTAATTATAATTATGATAATTTAAAATTATTATATCTATTGCAGTTAATAATAATTACGCTTAATTAGAAGTTTTTTATTTTTTAAAATTGATTACTATTTAACATCACATCAGTTAAAAGTAATTATAACTTATTCATAAGATTAATTAATTAATTACTAACTAATATCACTAATTTTCTTTTCCTTTTCGAACACCCCTTAAAATGTGTGTCGAAAAGTTGAGCGGTATCTATATATATAAATACAGTAGGATGAGGGGTATATATATTTATAAATACAATGGGATGAGTGGTATCAAAATTTATAAATGCAAATATGTGTAAGGAAAAAGGTTGGTATCTATACTTATATTATCATGTTAACTTTCACGGACCGCCTAGATACACAGAATCTCACCACCTATATAATATAGATTGACAATAACATGATGTAATGGACATGTCACTAACTCCATCCAACCCATGGGATATCCATCATGAACCTACACTCGTAACGTTTCCCTCACAAAAATCTAAGTGTATCTGAAATTGAATCCTAACACCAAAAGACATTTTCTATTCATAGAGTAATTGAAGGCTTTCTTTGAATGTTGAAACTGAAATGCCTATCTCGACATGAGTGCATGTAAGACCAACCATCAATAATTATTACATTTTGTTTCCTTAGTGTCACCCCCAAATCTTCTGGAGATGCACCTATATTTCTTGAACTACCCTAACCATTAGTCATTTCATACCATATATTGGTGGTCATTATAGATGAATATTGAGGATAACACCTACCACTAGTAGAGTAATTCTTTTCTTAAATTCAATTACCCATTTCCTTCAAATTATGATGAAATAATTTGAAACATTCAAATATTAGGTTACCCTTATTTTAAGGGCCCATTTTTGTTTATTTATTTATTATGTTAAATATTAATATTACTAAATCAGATAAGATTGATATTAATTAAAAATTGATTGATTTAAATCATATGAAAAAAGTGTATGAATATTGGGTGAAAGAGTTCATCAAGTTTGAGAAATATCATACATATGACCCTTCTCAAATCATTTGTCTATGTTTACACTATTGTTATTAAATATTAATTAGTCCATAGTATTTGGAAGAACAATTGATCTATCATGGAATAGAATGATGTTTTAAATGTTGTACTAAACATAGTTACAAATTGAATGTTGTTAGGGAGTGGGATAAAACTGTGTTTTACGGATCATCTGAAATGATTACATGTGTGGTAAATGAAGAAGACCATATTGAGAATATTATTAGAGGTTTGAATGTTGATAAAGAACATATTGAGAAAATTCCGAAAACAATCAAATATGATTCTCATGATTATCTAAAATTATTTGAGAACTTAAAGAGTTTTGGAATGATTTCATTATATGTTGGCTGCACTAAATATACATCATTGTCATCCATACTAAACTTTTATAATTTAAAAGATGTTAACAGATGGAGTGACGCCAGTTTTACTATACTAATTTCTATCTTTAATGATATGATCCTAGAAGATAATGAACTTCTAAGTCGAACTTATGACACTAAAAGAATGTTGTGTTCAAGTGGTTTGATCTGTAAAAGAACATATGCCTTTCCAAATGATTGTATATTATTTCACAAGGACCATAAATCACATAATGAATTCCAAAAGTGTGGTGTTTCTCGATACAAGAAACATGAATCAGGTATTATGAAATTTGTATGGTGCTTTCCAATCAATCCATCAGTTAGGCACCAAAATGGAAGTTAGAATATTGTAATTCAATTGATATTCCACACAGTTATAAGAAATTAATATGGGAATCTTTTTCACCCTACATAATCTCCTCAATGGAATATAATTGATCATGATTATATTGAATTTGGAAATGAGTTGAGAAACCTTCATCTTGCGCTATCTAAATATGGATTGAATACTTTTGGTTCTCAAAGAGGAACTCATAGGAGATGGATGGTTATGTTGGTAAAATATAACATTCCAGTGTAGTTATGTATGAAAAGAAAATAAATTATGTTATCTATTCTTATATTTGTACGAAAAACATAAAGTAATGATATTGATGGTTATTTGGCTCCATTGATCAAAGATTTTAAATTATTGTGGGATTTAGGTGTTACATTGTATGATACTTATAGAAATGAAGATTTCATGTTGATATCCAAGTTGTATGGTATGAAAAATGAATTTATAGAATAAATAAATTTTTTAGGATATAACATTAAATTAAATCAATGGTGTACCATTTTTTAACATGTTACAAGATAAATTAGTTTGTAAAATTCATCGAATACTATATTTCAAGGACATCGCAGATTTTTACCCCAATGACATAAGAACCATTTTTTAATGGCATCATTTGATGAGACTTTGGAATAATGTACAATATCATCCCTACTAAAAGATGATAAACTGCTTGTGAAAGTAAAATATATGGACACAAATTTATATAAACCTTCTTTGAAAAACTTTATGAAAACTGGTTGAAAAAAAGAGATAATTGTTTTGAATTACCATATTGGAATTTTTGTATGTTAGACATTTTCTTGATGTTATGAATGTTGAAAAAAAAGTATGTGATAATGTCATTGGAATGTTACTAAATGAACCCGAAAAAACAAAGGATATAATTAAGGCTAGGTTGGACTTGATTAACATGGGAATATGAGAAGAGTTGGTGTCAGTAAACCATGAAAAATATACATGTCTACCTCTAACTTATTATACTCTTTCTAGGAAGGAGAGGTATTAGTTTGGAAACATCTTGAAAGATTTAAATGTTCCAGAGGGGTATTCCATGAACATTAACAATATCACATCAATAACTGATTTAATGTTTAAGGATTTGAAATCACATGACTTCCATGTTTGGATTCAAGATCAAATGCATGTAACTTTACATTGAATTATTTTTTGAATTTCCACCATACATTAACCAATATATGTTTATTTTTAAAAGAAATATGTAGAAACGTTTTTGACCCAGTGAAATTTCCCACTATAGAAAAGGAAATTTTAATCTAATTATGTGAATTTCAAATTTTCTTCCTATCAGTATTATTTGATATGATGGTTCACTTAGTGAGAGAGATTGAACTATGTGGTCATATACATTGTAGATGGATTTACCCCATTGAATGGTATATGAATATTTTGAAAGGATATATAAATAATCAAAGTTGTCTAGGGGTTGTATTGCAGAGTGGTATATTGTTAGGAATCTGTTGATTTATATTTAGACTACCTATCTAGGGAGGAAAGCATTGTTCTACCGAAATCTCAACACACTGTGTAGCCCTTGGTTGAAGTAATTTCTAGAATAGATGATTCCAAAATCAATATTACAGATCAAGAGTAGTCCCACCATTAAATGTTGTATAACTATTTATAGGTTTCCTCATATGTTGAAACCTAGAATGAAATTATTAGGCATTTGAATCCATCAAGGGATGAAAGATGGATATAAAATACACATAATCAAAATTTTATAGGATGGTTTCAAGACCGTATTTTTTAGGATTCAGATGAAAATACAGATTCAATTTCAGACATACTTTAATGGAGAGATAGAGGAACCAGTCTATATGTATTATCTTATAATGGTTATGTAATTAATGGTGATATGTTCTATAGAAATGAACTTGATGAATACAGTACCATGAAAAATAGTGGAGTTACACTTGTGGTTGAAGCGATGCATGTATCTGGACTAGGGAAATAAAACACATTTATACAAATATTCCATACTTTGAAATCATCAAACAAATATGGGAGTTGGAATATATGACATTCCAAGTGTTTATTTTTCAATGAAAGTGGGTTGATAACATGTGTACTATTAAAATAGATGAATTGAGATTCATGAAAGTGGATCCTAGTAAGGAAGGGTACAGAGAAAAAAAAATTATAAAGTTGTCACAATAAGGATAAGGATTTTGGTTTCCATATTCCACAAAGCTAGAATGGTTAATTTTCCTTTTATCAACCAAAACCAATGAAGGTTTAGATGAAAATTCAATTTGGGATATCCCATTCTTCGAGACATTAAAATAATTTTACTACACTCCCAAAGTAGATGGGGTCTTATATGTTATAGGAGACCACAATTAAGGGATTTGGATACTCGATAGTGGGGTAAGATCCCTTCAACCTTTAAAAAAAGATAGTTCAATAAGAATGTTATACATTTTTTAATATAAATTGTGTTACCTCATGTTATTATCTATTCACTGCTACAATTACACAATCGAAATTTAATGTTGATCTAATTTTGTAGATAATGAATTCTTCACTTGTTTATGTTCCCGATCCTAAGGAATAATAGGATTCTCAACCTTTTATGGATCCCAGTATAGATGAACAATGACATTATTCACAAGATGATGCTACCAATCCAGAGGAACAACTTTTTGATGATGTTAAACCCAAGTAAATGGTAGTTGATGAATAAATAATGCCCCAAAAAATAGGGTCATCGTAGCATGAATGTGTTAATAAAAATTAATAAGGTGAATAGTAAGGGCATAAAATTAGAGGTCAGATGGAATGTGTGTGACTAGCCGGTTAACCCCAATAAGGACATGTTTGGTAGTTTCATTCATCTCATCACTCAGCGACACATGTCAATTAATGTAGATTCATGGTACCATGTTTTACCCACACATAAGACACCGATTTGTGAAGAGAATATGGTTACATTATGATACTCAATCTTTATTTTAGTAAAAAATAAAGTAATAAAACATTAACTTATCATCATTATACTTTGTAGAGTACATTTATATTAGAAAACTCCCATAAGAAATTTTTATTATTGCACTCTGGAAAGGCACAGAGAGGTTTTAAAAAAATTATAATGAAATTTAATCTCAGAGATGATGAAGGGGAAATAAACCCACAACCACTACATATTTATGCACACAAGACAAGCCATGAAGTGTGGGATGTGTTATTGGCCGTTGTGAAGAGAAATATTTTCAAGTACATTGAGATTGATAATACATTATTTTAAAATACATTTAATAATCACTTTGATTAATTATTTTTAATTTAAGAAATGGAAACTGAGTGATGAAAATAAGAAATTCACAGAAAAACGAACATACCCCAACCATAAAGTAAAAATGGGGTAAGTTTCACTTGAAAAAAATGGTACATATTTTAAACCTAACGTTATATTTTTATGTGACATGAAACAAAAACATAATTATTATCCTCTATTTATATGTAGATTGATGAATCCAAATACGAATCCAATTCTATCTCACATGATGTGCTATGGAATGACTCTTGTGTTAATAATGAATGGATACTAATAGATGAAAACACTCAAAAAGTGTGTGAATCATGATTAAGTAGGGTATAATGAAAATACATTTTGATTTAAATCATTATTACATTACAATGATTAATTATTTTTCAATATTTTCTATTTGAATTAGACATAGGAATCATCAACACCTATACCAAATGAACACCTACTATCAGTGGCCTTGAAGTAGCCAGATTAATATGGATGCATTAGAGGTGCGGGTTTTGGAGTGAAACCCCAAACATATTTTGAGAAAAGAAAAGATTTGGGTGATAAATATAAACAAATGGAAGGGATACATGAATCATTAATGTCGTTTCCTTTATGTCACTTGATTTTACACATCATTTATTAATGTCTTTAATTATTCAATTAAGTATTTTTTGTATTTATTATTTGATAATTTCACTTTTATAATTTCAAAGTTTAATTTATCAATTAATCAATTTTTGTAATCAATTTTGTATTATTGAAGTCAAATTATTAATTATGATTTTATGAGTTCCTTTAAATCATTAATATTATCAATTTTATTTGTTTCTATTTGTGGTTATTAATAATATTTATTTTAATAATCTGTTAATTGAAACACTATTGTAGTTAATAATTCATTAATTTATTTTTTTATCATTTATTTTGATATTATTAATTAGTTTAAATATATTTAATTAATTTTAGACAATTTTTAAGTGTAATTTTATTTTTCTATTTTGAATTTATTGATTAGTTAATTATTTAAATTATTTAAATTTTTAGTTTATTTTTTTATTAAATTTTTTGAATTTTGTTTTTAAATTTAAATTTACTATTTTTTAACTTATTTATTTTTTTGATAATACATTTTAATTTTCAGTTTGATGTTTCAGATCTAAGACACCATCAGAAGTTAGTGGTACCCCTTCCTACTATCAGGAAGTCCTTTTCTAACACACCGCCATCACTCTCCCATTTTTCATAGCATCAGCACAAGAAAAATGACACTGCCAGGTAAAATGGTTCTCCCCAAACACGATTGCAATTCTTACTGCCTGACATCCACACACGAGGGCCTCCCCATGCTTCTTCCACATCGGACACATTGTTACTCCACTCTCTTCACACCCCTAGTAATAGAAATTTCATACAGCCACCTCTAGAAATCCAAACCCCGAGTCACCATCAGCCCTTGATTGTTCATCACATACTGCCACCTCCAGTGTCTAGGAATTTCCCCATTCCTTCCTAATCCCACTCACCATTCCACAATTTCTAACCTTTTGGCATAGAGAAGGAGACTCACCATCCCCAACCCCAACTCACCAGCACCGTCACATTCTTCGCACTTCTAGAAATCTCAGCCCCGACTCACCATTCCCCCAACCTCTCACCGTCATTTCCACACAGCCTCACACAAAATTGAAGCCTTACATATCCAACTTCAAAACATTACAAGATCTGTAACCTCCCGATACCAGTTGAAGAACAAATTGGCGCTGCTAAGGAAGAAATCAGAGAGAACCACCATTCTAGAAAGAGACAGATGAACTTAGAACTGTAGCTGAATTAAAGAACTGTTGCCTTTCGAGGAGCCAACGCCGAAGGAGTCACCGTTCGAAGCCACTGCCCAAACACGCAGCCACTGATCGTTTCGGCAGGAGGAGGAGCTGAAACATCTGTTACATGGATGTAGAGGAAGTGACTGATGCTTCTAGGAGAAGCTAGCGAGGATTAAAAGAAGATTGCTGGAGAAAAAAAATATAAAAAAATAAAAAGAAGTAAATATAAATTAGAATTAAATAAATCATTAATAATAATAATTAAAAATAAAAAATAAAAAATTAATTATTTAATCAAATAAATAAAAAATAATCATCATAATTATTTAATATTTATATTAATCGAAAAATAATAATTAATTAACAAAGTAAATAAATTAATAATAAAATTATTAATAGTAATATTAAATCAAATAAATAATAATAAATTTATTAAATTATTAAAATATTAATTTTAACAATGTTATGTAAATAATTTTTTTAGTATTAATAATTCATAAATGTTCAAAATAAAATAAAATAATTAAAATAATCAATTAAAATGACTAAAAAATAAATAATTATATTAACGAATAATTAAAAAATAAATATTAATTAATCAATATAATAATTTAATATTTTCAATATAATAATAATGATTATTTATTTCCTTAAGTTAAAATTTTTATCAACATTTAATTATTCTTTAATTGATGTATGTTTTTAACTATGCAGATACACTATATCTGGAGTGACATCCAGTTCAAAAATTCCAACTGATGGCAGGAATTTAGAAGGGTTCTGTTAATGTGACAAGAAAGTTAGAGATGAAGAATCATGTACGGTGGAAAAAGAAGGGAATACACGAAAGTCAATGGAGGAATATCGTTAAAAAACTGGAAATAAAATATGACTTAAATTGAAGGCAGACACCATCCTAGGAGAGATCCTTCATTCACGACATTCATTTGGAGTCATTCATGGAGATGAGTAAGAGCATAACAACCGACGGAGTAGGAGAAACATAGTGAGATAAATAATGACAACAACAATGTTTGTAATTGTTTTATAGGGAAATTTATTTTTTCCCTTGTGTTCATTTTTACCCGTGAATTCGTATTAGAAATGTTAATTCTTGTGTTGGTTATAATCTTGGGATAAACATTTAAACTTGGGGATTTATAATTCAGCTAGTTCATATTTTCCTTATTCTTCGCAAATATTATTCTTCAAGATTTTGAATTTTTTGGTGATATTAGTTCAAGATATTAATTTTTAATGTTTTAGAAGCTCTAGAATTTTATTTCATAACTCCATGATCATTCGGTGAGATTGATCATGGAATAATTTATCATAATTTAATTTCAAAACTTTTGAATATTATCGGTAGTTATATTTCATTTATTCCTTTTAAACTATCATTACAGTTTGATGAATATTGGAGTGATGATATCCATGATTTCATCTTTCTGTTGGTTTTATCTCTTGGTGTGGGAGATTTAACCAACCATTTTTCAAAGTTGTGAATTTGATTGCATTTTTTTGAAAATGTTTTCATTTCAACCAATAGTATTAATATTTTAACAAGAATTTTCATTTATCCATTTTCCTCAATCTTTTTATTCACTGCTTAATATTTATTTCGCCCTCACCACTTGTTCGTATTTTTTCTATTACCATTAAATTAAAATTAAAAATAATTGCCTCATCATTATTCATTTACATTAGTATATGATTTAAAAAAAAAATTAAAAAGGAAATCCACCCACTATTAACAAAAGTGGGTTTTTTAAAAGGTTTTGGTCACTCAAACTCAACTGTATCCTTCCCTTGGATTCAAACCAACTAATCGATTTACCGTAGTTAGTAGATGCTATAAATAATTAATCATTGGCACGGTTTAACAATAGTCATTCCATGTTTTCTATGCCGTTTCTGAGGAAGGCTTCGAGCGACCAACAATTTTTTAAAATAGTTAAATAAAAAATTTAAAAACAATATTAATTTTAAAAAAATTAACCTTCTTCATGAGATTATTTTCAAATCCTACTAGTATGGATTGAATGTGTGTATTGATGTGATTCACTTCATTTTATGTAGTTTCAGTGGTGATGTACTTCACTTTGTTTTGTGCATTTTATCAAAACATCATTGTTTTTATTTCTAAAATATTTTAAAAAAGGAACATCTCGGGGCTTGGGGTCATCAAAAGGAATATCACTATGTTAGTTGTGGAAACTATGGGAACACTACTTGGTAGAGCGTTTATAATGTGCGATGGCATCCTTTTCAATATGAAGTAAACTCTAACTATCAAGAACCTGAACCTAATTATTATTCCAAATTCAAAAAAATGATGCAAAAAACATTGCAAAATTTGATGAATTTGATTAATCACATAATAAAATATGGCAAAAATTTCATACTAGATCATTGTAATCACAATAAATCATTAAACATCAAAATAAATTTGAATGTAGTGATGAAGAAAATAAATATAGAAAATTTGATGATGATGTTTTCATAAAGAATGATGATGAAAATAAAAAACAAACCATATAATTTAATGAATATGAATATGATATAGAACAAAAGGATGATGTAACCCACTCCCTGGATAAATAATACAATTTTGATGAATTTCTGAAGAACTTAAATGGACTTGAGGTGGAAGATTTTCAGAAATAATTAAAATATATTGAATAAGAATTCCCCATTCTTTACATGAGTTCTATATATGAAATGGATCACTATTATAGGAGATTTTAAAAATTTATTACTCGTGTTGGGGAAAATATAGAAAATAAGAAGATGAATGTTAAAAAATCACCACCCTTTATTCCTGAATTTTTGAACATCAAACCTGAACACTAAATTGGGAATATTCTTAAAGTGAACTACCAACTTGAAATCATAGAGTATAAAAATTTTGAAACTATTAATAAATGTGATCTTTTTGATTTTTTACGTTTCATCCCAATAATCTATGAAATGATGTTGCGTAGAAGAGTTGAAGAAGTGTGTTTTGATGAAAGGATAATTAATGAAATTTCACTGAATTTTTCACACAATAATCATTTTTTTGAATATTTTTTTATTGAGATATAAATTAATATTGATCAACCAAGTATAATTGTTTCTATTTGAAAATTATGGAGTCATAATTTATTGAAGGTGAATTGAGCAATTATTCCCTTGAAATTGAACTACAACAGTCATTAAAAAATTTCATTTGAGAGTGAACTTTTTGGATGTGATAATAAAAGATAGGCTGAACACTCTCATGCTGATTTAAGTAGATTTAATTTTTTAAAAGCATTGGTTGATAAATGTTTTTGGATGGGGAAATTTTCGAAGATATTTTTAATTTGTTAATCTTGATTATTTGGATGTAAAAAATGAAATCTTCCCAGTTTTTCACATCAAGACTCAACTGAGTTAGGCACTAAAAAAATTTGTGAGACTGGGAATAGTTTAGAAGATGACCCATTTTTGATAAACAAGTATGAAATTAAACTTGATTCTCCTGATAACCATATTCTTGAACCTGTTAGTGAAAATGCATATATCAACACCCTTGAATTTGATATTATTGGGGTTTATTTTGAGAGAGATAGGTGTGAGGAAAATTCCATACCCCTATGAGCATCCATTTCATAGCTGTCCCATCAAGAAAAATCTAATTTTGTCCAATCTAAAAATAATCTAGATGTGGAAAACACTACTTCCAAGAGTAACATCTATGTTTATGAGCATAAAAGATTCTTGGTAGATCATGAGGGAGTCAATTACTCTCCACCAGAACTTAATTTCCTTGAAAATACTAAAAATATGAATTTGGATGGTTATTTTTCAACTCAACATTAAGACTCCCTTGAGATGTTCCTAAATGAAAAGGGTGTTTCTTAGGGATCTTTTCAATCATAAGGGGAGTCATGATTCTCTATAGATGTCCAAGTGCCCAAAATAATCATTATTCTATTAAAAACAATTGGAAAAAACACATGTGGTGGTTTATGAACAAGAAACCACATCCACCTAGTGAATTTTGTTAGTTTCTTGGGGATTTCATATTTAGACTTCACAAATACCACTACATGGGAGTCAACCCATGATTTTACTACTTTCAATAGAATTGTTTTTGATTTATTTTGTTTTTTAAAATTTTAGTAAAGTATAACTAAAGACCAAAAATTTGGTGCTTCATGAGAGTAAACCCAGGGTCTTTCTTTGTTTTTTGTTTTTTTAGTTTTTGAATAATATGATACCATTCTCTACCTATAGTCCTTTATCTACTGGATTAACATTCTTGGTCTTAGTGGTTCTTGTTCTCAAAGTAAGAAGGATGCTACTATTAGTGTCAAAAAAGAGCAATATTACCTTTTTGTTTTTATATCATGAGGATCTTATTGTTGTAGCCACACTAGATTAAAGTTAATTAGGAAAGTTCCTTATTTTAATCTCAGCATTTTCTACTTATTTATTACTGTTGTTGTTGCTTGATAGTGCTGGAAACCTTGCTTTATGTGTTTGTCTATTAAAACTTTTTATGCATTTCTTATAAATCTTTTCACTTTTTGAAATTAATTATGGGGAAGAAATACCCACATTTCTGGAAGGTTGTTTTATCAGAATATTCTTATCTATTATGGATGTTTAGAATATATTTTTTATGTACTTCTAAAAATCCTGTTGAATCAAATTTCTCAAAATTACTGACACCCTTTCCACCACACTCTCATGTTTTGCGTGCTGCTATTTTGAGCATTAATGAAAATTTCAATTCACTCTATATAATGAAAATAGATGTGAATCTATTATAAAATTTTTATTTTGTAAAAAAATATACTGCTTGAACTATAATGTGACCCTTTAACAAGTTATCAATCTTCTAAATTGAAAATCCATTTTGAGCTTTAGTAGTCAAATAGTTTTTCCCCTCCTTGGAATTCCTCTTTGGGGAAAATTTTGGGATTTCAGTGGGGGGGATGGGGTCAACTTATGTTGGGATATTATGTGATTTAATGGAACCCATAAAATTTCTCTCCCTATATTTGTTTTCAAAAAAGTAGCCAAAAGTTTCAAAAATCCTTTTCAATATGAGATTTTTCAAGCTTTGTTTGGTATTTCAAATCAGTCTTATATAAGGAAAATTACATACTGGTAGTTAAGAGTTTAATTGAATCTATACTGGTTTAGGATTAATTATTTCTGAATGAATTTTATTAGTGTTTTACGAATGTTCTATTTAGAAACTATGTTTGAGAATGATATAGGATACTTATATGTGGAGTTATGATCATAAACATATGATGTTGGAAGATTGAACTTCATACTAGGGGACTCAATTTTTTATTATTAAAAAAATAAATCAAATTATTGAACCAGTTTAAATGATAGTGGTATAAATCTTTTGAAATTTGAGTAAAATGGGAATTTTGGAACCCACAATGAATTTCTGAGACACTAGGCACAATGTGTGTGAGTAATCCATCAAGAAAATTCAAATAAGTGAATATGAACAGTGCCTTTCACATGTAACATGGATATGAAAAATTATAAAAAAATCAATAAGGTGCCTAATTTTCAAAAATGAGTTCATTAAGTTGATGGTAATTTTGAACACCAGTTAAAGAAGGATACAGTTGATTTATATGAAGATAATTTAAATTATATCAATAATGTGATTTAAAAAAATAATTTAATTTTTTCGATTTGGAACCTTACATTTAGAACATGTATTTGAATTGAAGAAATTATTTAGTTAGCTTCATATATGAGAGACGACATCCTCAGAAATGAATGATTATTGCTTATTTTGATCTTATTGTGTGTATCTGAAGTTAAGAAATAGTTTATTTGAAATTTTCAATTCAAAATCCTATTTAACAAATTATGAACCTCTACTTTTCAATACCTCTACTTTCTTCTTTTTTATCCGAATGATAAAATAAATATTTCTATTTTTCAAAATACGATAAAACATGATATTGATTGAGGAAAATTAATAATTAAATGTAGGAGAATTTGATGTGTCCTTTAAATCAATTGATTTTCCACATCATTTATTATTGTTTTTAATCATTTAATTAAGTGTTTTTGGTGTTTTTGTTTAATAATTTCAGTTTCTCATTTGAGAGATTAATTTATCAATTAATGAATTTTAATAATCAATTCTGTATTATTGATGTCAAATTATTAATTAAGGCTTTATGAATTCCTTTCAATATTTAAAACTATCAATTTTATTTGTTTATTTTTTAATTGTGATTAATAATATTTAATTTAATTATTTTTAATTAAAAATTGATTTTTTTTAATCTTTCATTAATTTAATTTTAAACCTTCTACTTTCGTGTTTTTAATTAGTTTAACTATATTTAATCAATTTTTGTGAGTTTTTAATTTAAGTTTAATTTTATGTTTTTGTTTTGAATTTATTTATTATTTAATTGTTTTAATTAATTCAATTTTAAATTTATGTTTTATTTATTAAACTAATTGAATTAAATTTTTACATTTCAATTTTTAATCTCTTTTAACATTATTATTTTTTGTTAATAATTTTTTTTAGTTTTTATTTTTTTGATCTAAGACATTGTTAGGAGTTAATAGTGATTAAGTTTTCCACTGCCATCCTTTTTCAGTGGCATCCCTTGTTATCATATGATAGTACTTCTATAACACACTGCCAACACTATCCCCAAGCTCGACTCACCTGCCTTCCTCATCCCACTCACTGTTTCACCATTTTCCACCTTATTACATAGCAAACCAGACACACTGTCCCCAAGCCTGACTCACCGACACCATCACATTCTTCCTACCTCTATCAATCCCAACCCCAACTCACTGTCCCCCCAACTTCTCAACACCAATTCCACACCATCACACACAAAATCGAAGCAGCACAGATCCATCTTCAATAATTTACTAGATCGGAAATCTCTCGCATCCGGTTAAAGAAGAAATCAGCGCTGCTACAGAAGAAATCAGCTGACGCTGGAATTCGAGATAGAGATAAGGGTTAGAGGATGTTTGAATCCAACTATCATAGGTGGAGTCACCGTTGGATTTGGAACCTGAAGCCTCCATGATCCAAACCCTGATCCACTGATCCATCATTGTTGGTACTTGCAGAAGACTAATGAACTTAGTATTGGCTATACAAGACAATAAATAAAAATAGGAGAATAAAAATGGAACACAACAAAATACCACAAAGAGATTTCAAGCTTTTATAAATTTCACATACAAATATCAATGGATTAAATATTCTCCCATATTTAAAGGGTATTAAACTACACCAAAATGGATAGCCCATATATTTAATAAAAGGAACAAAAAACAAAGCAACATAAATGCTTTGAATGAAACACATTCATGGGGAATTGAAGAGACACATTGGAAATAGATCATGGGAATACACCGCATGGAAAAAGAGAACTAAATGGGGAATACACGACTTGCATTGGAAAACAAACGAACTCCACTTTATTTTTGGTTTATATTTCCAACACTCCCCTTCAAACCAAAAACGACTTCATTCCGAGCATAATTCTAAGCCGTTTGAATACATCTGTTGGTAGTGCCTTTGTGAAAATATCTTCCACGTGTTCCGTAGTATGGAAATATTCAAATTTTATCATTTTCTGTTTCACATGATCCCTGAGAAAATGAAAATGAGTATCAATGTGTTTTCTTCTCCCATGCTGCACCATATTTTTGGCTAGTTCAATAGCCAACTTGTTATCAACATATATCACCATGGATCTGTCATGTGGATGTTTCCACTCCTTGAACAAATTTCTCAACCATATTCCCTCACAAATAGTAGACGATGCCGCCACATACTCTGCTTCACATGTGGATAAAGCAGCCACACTCTACTTCCTTAAATTCCAGGTGAAAGCAGTAGACCCAAGAAAAAAAATACATACCCAGTGGTGCTTTATCTTTCATCCTGATCACCTCCCCAATCTCTGTCTGAGTATCCATACAGCTTTGCTTCATCGTTTTATGGATAAAAGATACCGAAATCCAACATTCCTTTAACGTACATGAGGATACGTTTTGCAGCTATCCAGTGTGACTCTTTCAGAGACTCCATATACCTGCTTAGAATGCCAAAAATATAGACAATATCAGGGCTTATGATTGTGAGATACCTCAGGGTTCCAATTAGACTCTTTAATAGAGTCGAGTCAATACTTCTTCCTTCTCTATCATTTGTCAGTTTTAAGCTTGTTGCTACAGGTGTGTTTACAACATTGCAATTGGCCATCTTGAATTTTCCAAGCAACTCCTTCGCATACCTCTTCTGAGATATATAGATGCCGCCATGTTGTTGATTTACCTCTATGCCCAAAAAGAAGGACATGAGACCCCTATCGGTCATCTCGAACTCTTTGAACATGGCATCCTTGAAATCATCGAACATCGGTCGACAATACCCTGTAAACAACAAATCATCAACATACAAGCATACAATAAGTATATCCCCTTGATCATTATTCTTGATGTAAACTGCATGCTCATATGGAAATTGGGCAAAGCCGTTGTCTTGAAGATATCTATCGATGTGTGCATTCCAAGCACGAGGAGCCTGTTTCAACCCGTAAAGAGATTTCTTCAGTCGATACACTTTATCTTTCTTCCTTTCATAACAAAGCCTTCAGTCTAGTCAACATAGACCTCTTCCTCCAAAATTCCATTCATGAATGCAGACATCACATACAGTTGGTAGATCATCCAACTGTGATGGACAATAAGGGATATAATAATCCTTATAGTGTCAATGTGATCAATAGGAGTGAAGAATTCTTCGTAGTCCACCCCGTAATTCTGTTTTTACCCCTTTTCTATGAGCCTTGCCTTGTATCTATTGATCTCACCATCAACATTTCGCTTTATTTTGTATACCCATTTGACATTAATGCTCTCCTGGATTTTTGAGAGTGCAGTCAACTCCCATTTTCCATTTCTCTCTATAGAAAAAATTTCTTCTTCCACGGCCATTCTCAAGCATTCTTCCCCCATGGCTTCCGGAAACATCGGAGGCTCATGATCTGCATACAAGAAAAAAAGATTTACCTCTTCATTCTGCTCATAAATATCACTCAGTTTTTTCATCTTCATAAGAGCCATAGGTGAGAATGAGCTGGCCAAATTTTGATTTGCTGGAGTGCTTTCAAGAGTGATGAAATGTACTCCTGGACTTCTTCCAACTGATGATGCACCCAAGGAAGGTGTTGTGGGTGTTTGCTCTGGATAATCATTCCTTTCTTCAGGAAAATCTGTCTCGACTGGAACATACTTGTTAGATTCTTTATCAATCCACTTCCACACTTCTTCCTCACTGAAGACCACATCTCCACTCACCACTAATTTATTGGTTAGTGGATTGTAAAGCATGTAGGATTTATAGGCTTCACAATAGACAATGAAGATGCACTTTTCACCACGATCATCAAGTTTCCTTGTTCTCGCTTCTGATACTTGATCATAGGTGACACACCCAAGGATTCTTAGGTTCGCCATGCTCGGATTGTAGCTGCTCCACACCTCTTGTGGTGTAAAGTTCCTGACTCTCTTTATTGGACACCAATTGAGAAAGTAGACAGTACATGTCACTGACTCTGCCCAAAAACTCTTTTGGCTTCCCTTTCTCCTTCAGCATGGTCCTAGTCATGTCAAGGATAGTGCATTTCTTTCTTTCAGTGATGCCATTCTGTTGTGGCATGTAGGTTGTATTGTATTGTTGTTTGATGCCATTTTCCCTGCAGAAATCTTGAAATGCATTTGAGGTGTATTCTCCACCTCTATCAGATCTGATTACTTTGATTCTATGGCCACTTTCAGTTTCAACACGAGCTTTGAAATTTTTAAAGACAGTGAAAGTAGCTGATTTTTCTTTGATGCAATACACCCACAACTTTCTACCGAGATCATCAATAAAGGTAATAAAATACCTATTACCTTCATGTGAAGGTGTTTCAAGTGGCCCGCATATATCAATGTGAACCAACTGTAGTGGTTTCATTTCTCTTCTAGAAACTCCACTTGGGAAGGAGTTCTTTTGTTTCTTTCCGAGTGTACATGCCTCACACAAATGATTTGGAGATTCATTCTTCGTCAATACATGCACCATTATTGATGATGATAGGAGTTTAAGCCCGCTGAAATGGAGATTCCCAAACCATAGATGCCATCTCCACGAATCATTCTTCATGATCCCAAAGAGACACTCCTCGACCTTTGTGTTGATATGTAGCGGAAACATGCGATTCTTCACCATTTGGAATTGAGCGACAGGTCCCCTGTTAGCATCTCTTATAGACAAACAAGAATTTTCCATGTGTATAACATACCCCTTCTCAAGGAGTTGGATGAGACTAATGATATTGTTTTTCATGTTTGGTAGGTAATACACATTAGAAATATAATTCGACTCACCATTATTCAGATATATTTAGATTTTACCTTTGCTAATAATGGGAACCTTCGATGAGTCTCTAAAACTCACATCTCCATGAACTTCTGTGGTGAGTTCCTCAAGCAACTCTTTGTTACCACTCATGTGGTTACATGCACCTGTGTCCAGATACCAAACCTCAGGGCATTCACACGCATTTTCTTGTGACAGGAGGAGTGTGGTACCTCCTTCTTCATGATGAGATGTTTTGGCGTAGTTGGATCGCTCATCATGATCCACTTTTCTCCAACAATCAGAGGCATAATGACCGAATTTATTATAATTGTGGCATTGAACATTCCCTGCGTTTCCATGACCACGTGTGAATCAGCCTCCACCGTGTCCTCTTCCATGGAAGCTAGTGAATTTTTTTTATTTTGTTGACAGCTTGAATGGTATCCACACACTCTACCTCTTGCATGATAACCACCTCATTGTGCTTGGCCATTCTTTGTTTCTTGCAGACTAAACGTGGACAGAAGGGCATGCTCTATTGTTGAACCCGTATTTTTCTACATTCACTGCTCATGTACTTACAACGAACCTATCAACTCTTCAATGGATAATTTTTCCAAATCTTTTGATTCTTCTATTTCCACAACCACATGCTCAAATTTGGTTGTTAGAGATCGAAGTGCTTTCTGAATGACACAGATGTACTCCATTTTTCACCATTTCATTTCAAATTGTTAACAATGAGAATTAGGCGTGAAAAGTAATAATAGATACTCTCACCTTATTTCATGTGTGCCTCTTCGAAATCTGCTCTATGAGTTTGAAGATGAACCCACATCACTCGATCAACACCTTTAAAGATGGTGTCAAGTGTATCCCAAACTTGCTTGCTCAATGTTGCTTCGGTAATCTTTTCGAACGTCGATTCATCCAACCCTTGATAGAGGAGGAACAACACCTTGTTGTCTTTCTTCATTTTATTTTTGACAGTCGTCTTTTATTCATTTGGGAAGGGGGATTCTTCCTCCGTAGTGGGTACGATATAACCATCGGTGATGATCTCCCATAATTCTTGCGACCCGAACAATTCCTTCATTTGAATGCACCACCGTTCGTAGTTGTCCTTAGACAACTTCGGAACTTGCGGCTGAATTTCGGTGGCCATCTTTGGAAATTTGAGGATGTTTTGGTACTACCCTCTTATACCAGTTTGTTGGATATACAATTCAATAAATAAAAATAGGAGAATAAAAATTGCACATAACAAAATAGCACAAAGAGCATTCATGTTTTTATCAATTGCACATACATATATCAATGAATTACATATGCTCCCATATTTATAGGGTATTAAACTAAACCAAAAAGGGCAGCCCATGTATTTAATAAAAGGAACAAAAAACAAAGAAACATAAATGCTTTGAATGAAATACATGCATGGGAAATTGAATAACCACATGGGAAATAGATGCATGGGAAGACGATGCATGGAAAAATCACACTACATGGGGGAATACACGGCTTGCATTGGAAAACCAATAGACTCCTATTTATTTTTGGTTTGTATTTACAACACATAGAATCAAATCTGTAAGATTGATCCGCCACCTTTCTTGGAGCCAACGCTGATGGAGTCTCCATCCGAAGCCGCTGCCCACCCGCGCCACCACCGTTTATCGCTGTAGGAGGATGTGTCAGCCCTGTCTCGACTTAGATGAGGAGAAAGATATCGAGGCTTCTATGAGAAGCTAGTGGATGGACACCCCCTGGGCACGGATTAGTAGAAAATGGGAGGGGGAAGTAAAAAATATAAATAAAAAATAAATCAAAATTAAACAAAATATTATAAAAAATAATGATTAAAAATATAATTAATAATTAAATGATTTAATTGAATAAATGAAAAATAATAATCATAATTAATTAATATTTATATTATTATAAAAATAATAATAAACTAATAATAATAACATTAATAATAATATTAAATAAAATAAATAATTATAAATTTATCAATATTTTAAAATATTAGTTTTGATAATGTTAAATAATTAATTTTCTTAGTATTAAAAATTAATAAATGTTCTAGATAAAATAAATAAATTAAAATAATCAAAAAATTAATAATTCTATTAATGAACAATTAATAAATAAATATTTTTTAATCGTTATAATAATTTAATATTATAATTATGATATTAACTATTTATTTACAAAAGTTAATTATTTTTAATAACATTTAATTATTCAATAATTACAGTTTGTTTGTAACTATGCAGATACACTCTATATCTAGAGTGATGTCCATGTTCACAATTTCCAACTACAAGAAGAAAGTTAGAAGGGTTTTGGTAACGTGACATGTAGGTCAGAGATGAAGACTCGTGTATGGTGGAATAGAAGGGAATAAACTGAAGCCTTTGGCAAAATGTTGGTGACAAACTAGAAATGACAGACAACTTAAAATCAAGGGCATACACCATACTAGGAGAGATATTTCATTCACAAAATTCATCTGGAGACATTCTTGGAGACGTGTAGGAGCATAATAGCTGACCAAGTAGGAGCAAGAAAGTGAGACAGAGAATGACAATAGTACTATTTTTAATTGTTTCAGAGGGAGATTTGTTTTTTTCCCTATGCGTACATTTTTCTCCATCAATTTTTATTATAAATGTTAATTATTGTTTTGGTTATGATCTTAGGAAAAAATTTTAATCTCTGGGATTTATAATTATGCCGGTTCATATTTTCCCACTTCTTTGCAAATTTTAATCTTTAAGATTTGGAATAGGTTGGCGAGATTAGTTCAGGATCTTAATTTTTAATTATTTCTCACCTCTATCATTTTATTTCATAACTCCATGATCATTTGGATAGACTGACCATAGATTAATTTCTCAATCTTTAATTTTAAAACATTGGAATATTATTGTGGATTATATTTCATTGAGTCCTTTTCAACCATCATTATAGTTAGATGAATCTTAGAGTGGAGAAATAAAAATATTTCATGTTTCTTCGGGTTTGATCTCTGTGTGAGGGAGATGTAACCAACCATTTTTCAAGGTTGTGAATTCAATTTAATTTTTTTGAAGTTGTTTTCATTTTAACTAGTAGTATTAATATTTTTCTAAGTATTTTCCATGATCCAATTTTCCTCAATATTTATCTGTATTGGTTAATCTTTATTTCACTCCCACTGCTTGTTCATCATTTCTCCATTATCTATTACATCAATATATAAAAATCACTATCTCATATTTATTCTTTTACATCAAAATATAATCTTTTTTAAAAGTTTAAAAGGAAATCGTCCCACTATTAACAACAATGGGTTTTTTTTGGAATGTTTTGGTCACTAAAACTCAAATTTTTCCTTCCCTTGGGTTTGACCCTACCTACCACTATACAGTAGTTAATATGAGTTTTAAATAAATAAACTTCATCATGGTTTAATGAAGTCCATACCATTTATCTTTACTTGAATAAACATTTCATTGGTAGTCTAAGTTTCTAGAAATTGGGGGGGGGGGGAATCAATGGGCAGGAACAACTCATGAAAAAAAACTATGTAAAGATCCCCCCACCAGATTTGAGGTGATTCATTCCCCTCAAAGAGCTATCTTAGATTAGGTATTAAAAAATTTCAAAATTGTTTCTATGAAATGTGAGTCAGGAAGTCACTGATACATCTAAATAACTGATATTCTACTAGTTGAAAATGACTACGATTTATATCTATCAGCACCCACCCATCACCTTATTGTGAGGGATACCATGTTCAATATCCAAGAAGACGATCTGAAAAATATAAAACTTCCAATAAGTCATGTGACAATGGGGATTAATATTTCACATGTGCCGAGAGATGATCTACCTATTCCACTTGATGATGAAGATATTCATATCGTTCAGAAGGCTATTGGAAAATTCATAGCATGGCTGTCAGATCTTGTAAAAAAATATGTCAATAAGGTGATATTCATTTAAAATTTATTTCTCATGGTAATCATTTAACAATTAATTAAAAAATTTATGAAATGATGAATGTTATTATAGATGAAAAAAGGGACATAGATGAAATGAAAGGTTGAATAAAAATGATCTGAACGATCAACCAAACAATTAAAAAGATCTTTATAATGAAACTTTACGCCACCCATTCTACACCTTCATTTAATAACATTGAAGGTTATTATAGATATATGTTTACAAACTAGTATTACTCACATAGTTGATTTTGAATAACAAATGTATTGATAGGCCATTATAGACTTCATTTCACTTGGGAATGTAAATGAAATCCTCAAGGGTGAAATTCTTGGAGTCTTTGTTGTATATGTATACACGAGGTGTGTTTTCATGATTTTTCCCAATAGTCGATCTACTATGTTAACTATGAACTAATACAATTCATTTTTTTCAGGTGCATAAATGAATAACAATTGAAGGGATTACCCCATGAACATAAATATATACTCATTGGTCCTCACATTACTTATAGAGACCAAACTGAAATGGAATAAACTAAAACTGATGAAATAGTGGAAAAACTAGAAACATCATTTGAAAGAAAACATACATATGAAAGACTCTTCTTAATACCAATGATGTGGTGTTAAAGACCAACAATTTAATCATATAAAATATATTTTTAGTACATTCACTACTTATTCTTATTTTTATTAGGAATCATTGTGTACTTATTATGGAAAATTTTGATACTCCAAAGATTTATTTTTTGGATTGAATGCACAGATACCCAAAAAAACTGACCACATGTGATGTCATTTGTAAATTTTTAATACACTACATCTAACATTTTAAAAATAAAATTCATGTTATATATTTTATATTGTATTTTAAATTTTAATTGTATTATGATTGGGAAGTGATTAAATATAATAAAATTCATGGTATGAGGAAAAACTAGGCATAAAAGGAGCCTAGGGACTTCTACAAGTGGATAAGTATCATAGTATATATAATCAAGTTTCACTATTAAAACACACATAAAAACAAATTTTTCATTTTTATCAATGTTTATGATGTTTCCATAACAAAAAAATTAAAATATTGTGGTTATTATGTTTGAAAATTTATGATATATATCATATACCATAAAAAACTAGCATCCATGAAGTGGTATTTTCAAAGAAGACTAATAATTTATTTAAAGTATTTAATAATAATTTGTGTATTTATATTTTTTTTGGTACTACCCTGACTGTCAAAAGTCCTCGTATTCACAAGAAAAAATATATTTGGTTAGAAAAAAATGGGTAGCATACCATGAGTCAGAATATAGATGTATATCAGGAAAATGTTAATTCATACTTCTTATTTAGTTATTTTTTCTCATCATTTTTTATGTTCTTTTAGTTAACGTCGTCGTCATTTATATCTGATACTTATTTTTTTTTAATTTTTCACAGAGATCACAAAGAAATGACTTCATCAAAAATGATGATTCACTCTTATACTATGATCATTCACTCAATATTATACATTGTGTACCCAGTATGACTCAAATAGTATGGTTTTAGTTTAAAATTGAAATTTTATTAATACATTGTGTGATATAAATGTATAATTTTTTTATTTGTTGTATTAATATCATAGGAATTTTTTTATACAGGTGCATTCTTTTTCTCGGGTTGGGGTGGTTTGTTTGAAAATGCTCATGGTCATGAGATATTGGACTTTGAGTCTACAACTAAGATAATGACAATAAGGAAATGGGTCAAGAATTTATACAACCATTATGACAACTCTAATTCATACTACTTATTTAATTAATTTTCTTATGATTTATTCTACTATTTTTAAGTAAAATTCCTTATCACTATTTAATACTTATTTTTTTCATAGTCCTTTTGGGAACTCATATTTTTCTTTCCACAATTTTCAACAAGTAAGAAAAGAATGAACATGTTAATTTATGATGGAAGAGGAAGGCCCATCCTTCATGAAATGTGAAGTGTTTGAGAAAGTAAGGGGTTTCTTCTTCCATTAGAATGGAACAAGTTCTCTCTTTTCTAGATTTTTGTAGATAGTTGAATGAAAAAAACATATCTCATACTTAATCAGCCACACCTTAATTAAATACACTATGTGATCAGTATGACGCAGACTATATTTTTTTAGTTTATAATTTACAATTTATCTCAAAACAAACATCACATACTCAATATCAAGAAATGAAATTATTATTATTTTGAAAGTTTATGGAAAAAAATCTATAAGTCATTTGTGACATGTAAGAATCATCCACACCTCAATATGATGCATAGGGTGGTCAATATGACCTTATGTGTGTCATGTTATTTAAAATTGACATTTTAGTTAAAAATACAAGTGATATACTCAAAACTAATAAAAAAATTTTGGATTGTTTTGATACTTTAGGAAAATGACGAATTAATCATTTGTGACATGTGGGAATCATCCAAACCCTAATATAATACATGGTGTGCCCAACATAACTCATAATTTCTATTATCAGTTTATAATTCACATTTTATTTCAAAACATGTGTCACTCACTAAAAACAAAGAAAACATTCTCATATTATTCTGATAGTTTATGAAAATGATTAATAAATAATTTGTGATGTATAGGAGTCAGTATCTTGTAAAACTAACAAACAATGTGATTGTTATGACTCAAAGTACATGCTTCTAGTTTAAAATAAAATTTTAATAAAAAACAAAACTTACATAATCAAAACTAAGAAAACTGATTCAAATTATTTTGATACTTTAGAAAAATAATCAAAATATAATTTGAGACATGTAGGAATTAGCCTTAACTAAATCCTATAAACAGTTTGACAGTTATGACTCCAAGTGTATCATTTTATTTAAAATTTCCATTCTAGTAAAAATTATAAGCAATAGACTCAAAACAAAGAAAACAAATTCATTTTTTATACTTTAGGAAAATGATCCATAATTCTGTTTTCATGTATAGGAATTAGCCAAACCTAAATATAATACATGGTGTTCCCGTTATGATTTGAAGTGCCCATTATCATTGTAAAATTGAAATTTGAGTACAAAAAGTGTGTCACTCACTGAAAACCAAGAAAATGTTCTCATATTTTCTCGATAATCTAGTAGAATGAGTCCCAATCCCGCGGTGCCTAGGGTTTCTCCGTGAGCCGACTTCCCTTCCCCCTTAATCCAAATCTACTCATGGTGGATGCCCCTGGTTCCAACTTGGAGAGGTCGATGTCGTGCTTTCAGTTTCCAATCTCGACGTCTCAGCGGGGCTCAGCGGCTTCAGTTTCTATCCACTCGGCGAGGCTCACATTCATGGCTTGGCAGTAGTGGATCAGAGTTCGCCTGTGCTTCCGACGACTTAGCTCAACCCTTCAGGGTCTCTCAGCTCGGCCGGCATGACCCGGTGACCTTCAGCGGTTCTAGTGCGGCTCGCCCAGATCTGTGTTTCCGGGAGTGGGAGGCGTTGTGCTCTGTTTTCGGTTTGTGGTTTTCCAGGTGCTTTTTTTTGCAGTCGATCTTGGTTTGGCATTCATCTTTGTTCACAAGCCGGAATTGGTATCGGATTTGATGTTTCGTTCTTAGGAATAGGTTTTATGTTGGTTGAATGTGTTGATGTCGATTGTGGTCCGGTTCCATGTTTCTTGTTGTGAGCTTCTGCAGTTGGGCATCGTGATGAGTTGAAGAGTTGATGGATGAGGATCCAAGGCTGGAACATTGGATTTTCTGCTCGTGAGGGTTTCTGGATTTTTGGGTGACTTTGATTCTGAATCTGCTTATTGTTTTTATTTGGATGATTTTTGGTATTGCGATTTTTGCTCCAGCGTTTAGCTGCACTTCTTGCATTTTCTATGAGAGGGTTTGATGATTTTATGTATTGGTATGGAATGTTTGCTGGTTGGGATGTGCGGGATGGTTTTGCGATGATGGTAAAGGAGTAATGTAGTTTAAGGGCAAGGTGGAACTTCTGAGTTGTCTGTGGATCAGGGTGTTAATGGCGTCAGGATCTTGTCATCTTCATTTTGGTTTCTTGGACGTCCTTTGTGGATTGATTCTTCTTAGAGGTCCATTTCATTTTTCTTGAATGTTGGGTGAATTCTGGTGGAGTTTGCCGATGGGAGGATTTGGGCCGGTATCAATGGTCGTGCCGGGGGACGTTCAAGGTAACCCTTTTTTAGGTTTGGCCATCATTTCTGATGTCCTTGTTCCCTGGTTCGTGGTTTCTTGGACATTTCTATTGGTTTTTGTTGTTTTTTTGTAATGGTGAATGTGGTTGTATTGGAGTATGTTGTGGGGTACTGGGAACCCATAAACTGGCTTTTGAAAATGAAAAAAAAATGATTAGCCTAGGCCTAGTAGTAGAATGAGTCATAAGTCATTTTTGATCTCTAGTAATTTTTCACACATCAAACCGAAACAATATGTGACTTGTATGAGTCAAATTTTATGTTTCTAGTTTAAAATGAAATTTAGTAAATGAAGTGACATAATTGAAACCAATAAAACATATTCGTATTGTTTTGACATTCTAGTAAAATAATCCATAAGTCATTTTTGACATATAAAAATCATCCTAATCTAAATATGATGCACAATGTGACTGGCATGACTCCAAGTGTGTCTTTAAATTTAAAATTTACATTTTAATAAAAAATACAATTGACATGCTCAGAATCATGAATAAGCAGTTTTATTGTTTTGATAGTATAGAAAAATGACCCATAAGTCATTTTTTCATGTATGATTCAGTTGCACAAAAATCTGATACACAGTGTGCCCATTATAACTCAATGTGTCTTTTATCAATCTAAAATTGATATTTTAGTTCAGAACATGTGTCAATCATTGAAAATTATGAAAAAAACGTTTATTATCTTGATAATTCGTTAAAATGATTTACAAGTCATTTTTGATGTGTAGGAATTAATCTCACATGAAACTGACACACAATGTTACCAGTATTACTAAAAGTATGTGTTTTTAGTTTCTAGTGGCATTTTAGTAAAAAATACAAGTGAAAAACTCAAGACCATGAAAAAGTTTTTAATTGTTTTTATACTTTAGTTCTACAATCCAGAAGTCATTTTTTATGCATCGGAACCATCCACACCTCAATATAATATATGGTGTGCATGGAATGACTAAAAGTTTCAATTATCGGTCTAAAATTGAAATTTTAGTTCTAAACATGTATCAATCACTGAAAACTGAGAAAACATGCACAAATTGTTTTTATACTTCAGCTCAATGATTCAAAAGTCATTTTTGATGTATATAAATTAGTCTCACATCAATTTGACACACAATGTGACCGATATCAATAAATTTTCATATTTTTATTTTTAAATAACATTTTAGTAAAAAAGGAAATTGAAAAACTCAAAAATGATAAAACACATTTGGATTGTTTATATAATTTAGGAAAAAAATCCACATTTCAATTTTGATGTATAGGAATTATACCCACCTTAATTCAGCACATGATATGACCAATATGACTCTAAGTGTGTACTTTTATTTAGAATATACATTTTAGTAAAAAAGGAAAGTTCCATAGTAAAAACATTGAAAAAAAATCATATTGTTTTGATACATTTATAAAACAATCTATAAGTCATTTGTGACATTTAGAATGAAAAAAAATATTAATTTGATACACAATGTGCTCTGAATGACTCAAAGTGTCTATCACCCATCTAAAATTGACATTGTAGTTCAAAACATGTGTTAGTCATTG
The DNA here is from genome assembly GCA_963277665.1 of Viscum album. Classification (NCBI taxonomy): domain Eukaryota; kingdom Viridiplantae; phylum Streptophyta; class Magnoliopsida; order Santalales; family Viscaceae; genus Viscum; species Viscum album. The sequence continues at coordinate 651,007,406 of OY728150.1, forward strand.
AAAACCAAGAAAAAATGCATTAACTATTATGATACATTATGAAAATGATTAATAAGTCATTTTGATCTGCAGGAATTAGTATCTGTTAATACTGACACATAATGTGACCTGTATCACATTAAGTGCATGATTTCAATTTCAAATGTCATTTTAGTAAAAAGGACAAGTGTTATACTCAAAAAAAAGTAAACACATTCAGATTGTTTTGATACTTCAAGAAAATGATCCATAAGACATTTGGGACATGAAGAAATTATCCCAACCTCAATCCGAAGAACGGTGTGACCAATATGACTCTAGGAGTGTCCTTTTATTTAAAATTAAAATTTTATTCTTGAATCGTTTCATATTATGTTTAATTTAATTATGTATATTTTTACTACCACAGGATTTTTTTTCTTATATAGGTAGATTTTTTTGCTCGAGTTGGGGTGGTTTTTTTGTAAACTAATACAATGATAGTGCATTTATAAGAGGGTATTAGGTGATAAAGACAATAAAATATTTATGTTTTTGAATTTTCATTATAGTACTTGCTAATGTAGTTATAATTTTTTTAAAATATCTATAAAATGTTGTTTTTTTATTTTTGATGTAATTTTTATTTCAATTAAATTATTTATTTTACATATGTATTTAGGTTGCTGCTATATTGCACTATAATTTCAATAGCATGCTACAGTAGTAGGGCCTTTATCAATATATTTTTGACCACTGATAAAGGGTCCCCCTTTAAGGGAGTTGAATATAATAGCTCTTTTTAAATGTTGCTAAAGTTGTATTAGCACACTGTTAAAGGTCTAAACTATGGTAATGGAGGTAGCTGTGTGAGGCTATTAGGGGGCCTAATTGGGAGGCAGAGACTATGACTGAATTAGGGAAGGAGTGTCCCACATGAGGCCATGGATGGTGAAGAGACCAGTGTGTGGGAGTCCATTGAAGGTGGAGGGCCACTACTGGAATTATACCCTTTACCAACGGTTCAGAACTGTTGGTAAAGTCTTGAAAACTGTTGGTATATTATATACCAACGATTTCCCAAACCATGGACAAGTATGTCATGGGTAAAGGCTTATACCAACAGTTCTGTTCAAACCATTGGTATAGGTGTTAATGTAAGAGATATACCAACAGTTCTAAACTGTTGGTATATAGTGTACAATATTCATCCAAAACATATACCAATGGTTTTTAAAACCGTTGGTACAAGTTTACACTGATAGTTATAACAAAACTGTTTGTATAATATACATCAAAATGCTATACCAATGGTTTTGTAAACTGTTGGTATACATCTGTTGTAGCTCCACAATAGCCAGTAGCCTTGCAGCTCCACAGCAGTAAGCAGCCCCCTCCAACCAGCAGCCCTCCATGACCTGCAAGAACACATACACATCCAAAATCCAAAATCTTACATGGGATGTTTAAAATTCATCCAGAATTCATAAATTTAGAAATTTAAAATTCATTCCTCACTCAAACCACAACACAAGGGAAAAATCATTAATCCAATACATCAACAATCCAATACATCTAGAATTGAAATGAAATAACACCCATAACACCAATACAAAATTAAGATCCAATACATCTAGAATCCAATACAAATAACAGTATTCAAAATTTATAATTCATTACCAATACAGCCAAAATCCAATACATCCCAAATTCAAAAATTTAGAATTGAAAAGCAATAACACCCATAACAGTATTCAAAATTTAGAATTCACTCCTCACTCAAACCACAACACCAATACACACAAGAGAAAAAGCCTATATGTTATTGGAAGCACATGGGATGTTTACTCATGGTCTTGGGTTGACTATCATAAAACCAACAGAAACACTTGGGTAGAGTGGACAAGGATCATGATACCCATAAGATAGAAAACGGTAGTGGTAATGTTCTTAGACCTAAGATGAGTTATAGGAAGCACATGGGATGTTTATATTCCTCTAATGATTATGTATCCATGTATAAATGGTTCCTGACGTGTTAGTAGGAAACATTGACCAATATAGACATATGAGATGGGTTACCAGAATATCCTACATGTTTTTCATAGACTTTTCAATTGGAATAATGGGGTATGTGGGTAACTGTTATTTGGCCTCCTGGGTGTGATGTGATATGAATCCCTATTTTGGGTAGTGGGTATGACTATTCAATTATGTCTTTGGTATTGGGTTCCCAAAGGGACTTCGGTTTGGTTCTAAAACCCACTATTTGAGGATGGGATTGGCCTATTAAATGTCATGTGTTTTAAAATAGGGGTAGAAGTTCCTCACATGATAAGTGGATCATGTGAGGATGGACAATGGATCCATGTGTTAAAGTATCAACAAAGTCTGAATACGTTTGGTCGGTTTTCTGTATGCCAATTGTTTTCACTTAAAATGTTGTCCATTTAAAAAAAAAGACAGACACTTCAAGTGATACCTATTACACCATGCCTCTGATTGAGGTGGGGTTGACTCTTACACATCACATATGACCCATGAATCATTTTCCTAAAGTATCAAGACAATATGAAGGCATTTGGTTAGTTTTTCGTATGCCAGTTTTTGTTTTCACCTAAAATGTTGTCCATTTCAAATAAAAGTGAGAAACTTTGAGTGGTACCGGCCACATCGTGCCTTATATTGAGGTGGGGTTGACTCGTAAACATCACAAATGACCCATGGATCATTTTTCTAAAGTATCAACACAATCTGAATATGTTTGGTCTGTTTTCCGTATAACTGTTGTTTTTACTTAAAAGAGTATCCATTTTAAACAAAAGAAAGTCACTTTGAGTTGTACCGGACACACCGTGCCTCGTATTGAGGTGGGGTTGACTTTTATATGTCTAAAATGACCCATGGATCCTTATAATAAAGTATGAATAGAATCTAAATGTGTTTCGTTGGTTTTCTGTATTCTAGTTGTTGTTTTCACTTAAAATGTTCTCCGTTTCAAATAAAAGTGAGACACTTTGAGTGGTACTAGCCACACCATGCCTTGGATTGAGGCGGGGTTGACTTTTACAAATCATAAATGATCCATGGATCATTGTGCAAAAGTATCATCACAATACAAATATGTTTGGTCGGTTTTACGTATGTTAGTTGTTGTTTTCACTTAAAATGTTATCCATTTCAAATAAAAGTGATACACTTTGAGTGGTACCAGACACACCGTGCCTCAGATTGAGGCGGGGTTGACTCTTAAACGTCAAAAATGACCCATGGATCATTTTACTAAAGTATCAATAGAATCTAAATGTGTTTGGTTAGTTTTCCATATGCCAGTTGTTGTTTTCACTTAAAATTTTGTCCATTTCAAATAAAATTGAGAGACTTTGAGTGGTACCAGCCACACCGTTCCTCTAATTGAGGTGAGTTTGACTTTTACATGTCAAAAATTACCCATGGATCGTTTTAATAAAGTATTAATACAATAAAAATGTGTTTGGTCAGTTTTCCGTATGCCAGTTGTTGTTTTCACTTACAATGTTGTCCATTTCAAATAAAAGTGAGACACCTTGAGTGGTACCGAACACATAGTACCTGATATTGAGGTGGGGTTAACTCTTACATGTCACAAATGACCCATGGATTGTTTTGATAAAGCATCAACTGAATCCTAATACGTTTGGTTGGTTTTTCATATTCTAGTTGTATTTACTTAAAAGAGTATCCATTTCAAATAAAAGTGATACACTTTGAGTGGTATCGGCCACACCATGATTATGATTGAGGTGGGGTTGACTCATACACATAAAAAATGACCCATGGATCCTCTTTCTAAAGTATCAATATAATCCGAATTCTTTTGGTTGGTTTTCCGTATGCCAGTTGTTGTTTTCACTTAAAATCTTGTCCATTTCAAATAAAAATGAGACACTTTGAGTGGTACCGGCCACAACATGCCTTGTATTGAGGCAGGGTTTACTCTTACACTTCAAAAATGACCCAAGGATCCTTTTTCTAAAGTATCAACAGAATCCGAATGCGTTTGGTTAGTTTTCCATATGCCAGTTATTGTTTTCACATAAAATGATGTCCATTTCAAATAAAAGTGAGACAATTTGAGTGGTACCAGCCACACTGTGCCTCAGATTGAGGTGGGGTTGACTCGTACACATCACAAATGACCCATGGATCGTTTTCCTAATGTATAAATAGAATATGAACATGTTTGGTTGGTTTTTTGTATGCCAGTTGTTGTTTTCACTTAAAATGTTGCCCATTTCAAATAAAAGTGAGACACTTTGAGTGGTACCGACCACACAATGCCTCAGATTGAGGCAGGGATGACTCGTACACATCAAAAATGACCCATGTATCATTGTGATAAAGTATCAACACAATCCAAATCTATTTGGTCAGTAATCTGTATGCCAGTTGTTGTTTTCACTTAAAATGTAGTCCATTTCAAATTAAAGTGAGACACTTTGAGTGGTACCGACAACACCGTGTATCGGATTGAGGTGAGGTTGACTCGTACATGTCACTTGGGAATTTTGAGTGCCTTAAATTATGGATTGAAGATCTTGGTGAGTCTAATCCTCTCCTTGCTTCCTCTTTTCGATTAGGGTTTTCACTCTTCTCTCAACTTCTTCCGAAGATTTAAAACCACCTTTTCCGTTGGGATTTAGGGTGAATATTGAAGAGAGATTAGATTGGGATCCGAGATGCCGAATTAAGAGTGATATTTTCTCTAGAATCGAGGTAGGTGGTCAGTTCATGGTACTGAACTAATAGTAATGGAATGTTAATTAGATTGGGATTTATGGTGAATTTTGAAGAGAGATTAGATTGGGCTCAGTGACCGTATGATATAGTGATTGGTGTGATGATGCCAGTGATACATAGTTGTGAGAGGTACCCAGTATAGGATGAGGATATATGTGGTGGGGGTTATGAATGGTAGGAGGAGGGTGGGGGCTATCCAGGGTCTAGGGAGGATGGTGGGGTGCTGTCCGGGGGGCTGTCCGGGGTCAAGGGAGGAGGGTGGGGGGCTGTCCAGGGTCCAGGTGGAGGGTGGTGAGGCTGTCCGGGGGGATGTCTGGGGTCCAGGGAGGAGGGTGGGGGGGGGGGGGGCTATCCGGGGGGCTATCTGGGGTCTAGGGAGGAGGGAGGGGGGACTATCCAGGGGCTGTCCGTGGGCCTATTCGGGGGGGGGGGGGGGCTGCCCCAGGTTCTTGGGATGGTATTTACATATTTTCTATGAAAATTCTTTCATGGTTAAAAACAATAATTTCATTATATCAACTTCTAATCAGACCACCAATTTTTTAAATTCCACTAAAAATTACAATTTCATTAAAATAGGGGGATGTCAAAGAAAATCATCAAATCAAGTTTTATTACTTATAGCTAAAAAAATAAATATATTGTGGCCTACATAACCACACATATATTGAGGCACAAAAAATAAATAAACATCAATGGTCTGTAATATCATTCAAAAATGCAACAGATCAATCTGTCCCTCATCACTATCACTATCATCGTCATCATCTTCACCCTAAACCTCATCCTCATCGTCGTCCATATCATCATCCCCACCCTTCTCAGCCTTGTACTCAACTCTGGACTCCTCATTTCCCTCCTCCTCCCCCTCAACCTCATCCTTACCCTCCTCCTCCACCTTAGACTCCTCCTCGACCTCCTCCTCCTCTGCCTCAGACTCCTCCTTGCCATCGTCTCGACCACCAGTAGAACTGCCACCTGCTACCCCATATATAGAACACATCGATGAAATATATTCCTCACAATAAGTGCTTGACTCTGGTGGAAGTGTTGGACGTAAAGCTTACATCAGTTTCATAAATGCAGCGTTTTCCATAATCGACTGTGATGCCATCTCTGTGACCCTTTTTTCATCCTGTTTTGCCTGTGCCTTAACGTACTGCATCTTGGTGGCACTGCAACTCGTACCTGAGGAGGGCCAATACCTCATCATAACTATACTCTTCCCAGGCTGGCAGTGGACTCTACCAGGGTGCTCATCTCCCAACACCTAAGGTAAGTGATCGTTTGGCTCAAAATTGTCAGGTTCCTGGGCATCAAGGGCCTCTAAATCAGCCTATTACAAATATAAATAGATTATTATGTTACAAAATAGAGAATAAACTTTTAAATATACAATGTAAAACTTACAATCTACTACTGAGTCGGTTCATTAACCGCACCTCCATATTTATTTTTTCGACTCTAGAAAAATAGTTTTGCTCAAGGGGCACATCCTTTTATATTCAATTTATGCCTCTACAATTACATTGAATATAGGGAACCATAATTTAAAATAGGATACAAAAAAATTAATTTCATAACTAAATTTATATAACAACTTTAGAAATAAAATAAATTATAGAGGAAGCAATAAAAAGTGCAAGTCGTAAAGAAAATTATAAACTATCATACCAGCTGTCTCTCATAATCTGGAATCGTAGAACGTCCCAATGTGTGGACGTATTTCTTAGCATCAATGTTTTTTATTTCTTCCATATGCATCCTAAATAAAATTCAATAATTATTATTAATGAAAAATATGAATATTTTCATTTAAATATGTATAATTTGATTAATACCATAAATTGGCAAGTCTCCCAATGAGTAATCATCTGTTGGTACTGTTCTAATGGAAAATCATCCACTATAGGGACCGCCTCCAACTATGTGCCCACTATATCATAATAGACAATGTACAACTCATGCTTATAATCTCTCCAAAGCTCACCTAAATCCATTAGACGTTCTGGTCATGCACCCTCACCATCGGGGAAATTAAGCCGCAATTGAAAACAAAATATTAATTCATATAAATAAAAAAATTAATATATTTCATTAAATAAAACTGATTTGCTACCCATATATCTACCCAAGATTTATCCTTGACATCATTTGGCAGTTTTCTTCATGAGAGTGGACTTACAGGAATGATGTCAAAGTATTTGGAAAGCGTCGCCAAAAAACTTCGACATTTCTGCCCTAATTTTTTCAATCATCTTACTATATTCATTGTATTCCACCATCAACTGCGTGCGGAGGTTCCACACCGAACGCATGTGTGTACGCCCCCGCCCCCGCCTCCTATTAGTAGATGTATCTGTTATGAAAGGAAAAAATATATTTTATCAATATATGTTATAATGAAAATAATGAATTGTGTAACAATTTTTTAGGGTTGTATAAGTAAACATGCTGTAGTCTGATCAATGGGCACTGATGGATCTGCAAAAACTTAAGGAACACCCTATACAGATGGAGTGAGTCCCAATGTATGCTCCCCATGGATAGACACTGGAAGAGTATTAGTCGAAAAAGATGGAATATAAAATCTTAGAGAGATCGAAGCAGTTGTAAAAGAAGATGAAATGGATGGTTGACCAAATGCTGGATGAGGAGTGGGAATCATCATCAGATATGATACAGATGGGTGAGGAGGGTCAGATGTAAATGGTGGTGAAAATATGTGAGTCTTAAATATCCCATGTGTCCCTAACAACACACTGGGATCAGAATGTGGGATGGATGGTATGTTAGTGGGAGGGGCAGGGTCTAATCAGGTATGCCAATCATATCGTCTAGCTCCCATACCACCCCCCTCATACACACACCCTTAGTACTGGTACCACTACTCAGCTACTCCTCAAATAATTTTTTCCTAATAAATGGATCCTGAAAAAATGTTTTAAAAAAAATAATCACATGACATTATTTATAATTTAAATAAATATATTTGAAATAAAATACTCACTTCAGGCACTCGTGGTGGAATGCCCAGCTCGGTCATGCGACGATTGTTGTCCATAATCAGTTTCTGTCACCTCTCTTCAATTGGTTTCATTTCATGCATTTGAAAACAAATATGGAAGTAAATATAAAAGGATAACTATTGTGTAACCCAAAAAACAAAACAAATGAGAAGGAATAGGGGGATTCATGGATAATTTAACTAACCATTGTTTAGGTGAGTTTGAAAATATATATAATGAAGTCAATAAATCATACAAGATGTAATAAAGAAATTTAATTTTTAGTAGGATGATTATTTACTAAGTGTAATCAGTCTATTAAGATCATGGAACATTGATTCTACAAAATTAATAAGTGGAAAATCAATTGTCAAAATTAAGGAAAATTTTAATTTCTTTAGCTCAGGTAGATGATGAAGGTTTCAATATTAAATCAATTTGAATAGAACCAACCTTAACAATCCAACTAGAGGTAAACCAAAATAACTGAGAATATGAATGAATGATTTTATATATTTCCCACCAAAACTTTAGGTTCACATTCAACTCTGAAAATTGAGCTATTGGTGTCATCAAAAGAAATAAATGGATTGGTTCCAATGGCAGTATGGATGGTGTCAATTCCATCATCATCATCATCAAACATATGCCTTGGAATTACTTCAATTGTGACACCAAATTCGGGTCAAAGTTGGTCTTTGACCTAAAAACTGGTTTAGCCATTGAGGCCAATACATATGGTTCTTTGGTAGCAAGAGTGTGAGTCATATTAATTACTTGAAATCCACAATCAACAATAAATGTTCCATGTGTCGTCATCGAATCAAAACAATGGCATTTCATCATCGTGACTCATCCATGAGAGTAATAATCCAACATTATTATTTTTTCAATGACTCCATAATAACCCATATTTTCAAATCGGGGACTACTATCTGATGCACTGGCATAACAATCTATTGTGGCAGTAACCATAACATCATCATGTTGTGTTCTCACGTTCTTTGCTCATTCAGTGACAATAAATTTGTACCCATTGATCACATACATTGCCCGAGGGAGTGTATAGGGGGGTTTAGGGTGTCCAGGGTGGTGGCAGGGCAGTCAAGGGGGATCAGAGGTGTCCAGGGGGTGGGGGATGTCTAGGGGGGTTAGGGTGTCAAGGTGGGAAAGCTATCAATGAGGGTGGTCGGGCTGTCCATGGGGGTAGAGGGTGTCCAGGGGGTGGGTGGGCTATCCAAGGGGGTGCGCGGGGTATCCAAGGGTGGGTGGGGTTTTCTAAGGGGTACGGGACATCCAGGGGTGGGCGGGCTATCCAGGGGTGGTGGGGCTCTCCAGGGGGTACAGGGTGTCCAGGGGGTACAGTGTGTCCAGGGGGTGGGCGGGCTGTCAAGGGGGGTGACCGGGCTGTCCACGGGGGGTGGTTGGGATGTCCACGGGGGTGGTGGGGCTGTCCAGTGGGGTCGGGGTGTCAAGGGGGTGGGGGTCCGGGGAAATGGGGGGTGTCCGAGAGGGATAGGGGTTGTCTGGGGGTGGTGGGCGGGTGTCCGGGGGGGGGGGGGGGGGTTGTCCATGAGGGTGGTGGGAGGGCTGTCCAGGGGGGGTACGTGTTGTCCAGGTGGGTGGGAGGGCTATCCACGGGGGTAGCAGGGCTATCTAGGGGGTTCAGGGCTGTCTTGGGGGGTGGGGGCTTTCCAGGGGGGATTGTCCAGGGGGTACGAGGTGTCTAGGGGGTGGGCAGGCTATCTAGGGGGTGGAGGGGTTGCGGGATATCCAGGGGGGTACGGACTGTCCAAGGGGGTGGGGGGATTTCCAGCGGGGGTGGGGGTTATAGGGGGTAAGAGGTGTCCAGGGGGTGGGCAGGCAGTCCAGGGGGGTGGCGGGGCTATCCAGGGGGTACGGGGTGTCCAGGGGGTGGTCGGGCTATCCACAGGGGTGGGGGATGTCCATGGGAGGAGGGTGTGTCCAGGGGGTGGGAGGGGTTGTCCAAGGGGGTACGAGGTGTCCAGGGGTGGTGGGTGGGTTGTCCATAGGGGTGTGGGGGGGGGGGGGGGGGGGCTGTCCAGGCGGTGGGCGGGCTGTCCACGAGGGTGGCGGGGCTATCTAGGGGTGTCGGGGGGTCCAGGGGTGGGGGGATTTCAGGGGTGGGGTGGGGGGTTTCTAGGGGGTAAGAGGTATCTAGGACATCCCACCCCACCCCCCTTGAACATCCCACACCCCCACTGGATATCCCCCCCACTGGACATCCCCCCTGGACAGCCCATACCCCTCCCCCACCTAGATATCTCCCCCAGGACAACCCACCCCCTCCTTGGACACCCCACACCCCTCCCCTGCAGCCCCCCACCTGTCAGCCCACCCCCCACCCCACCTGGACATCCCCCCCACCTGGACATCCACCCCCCACCTGGACATCCCCCCCCCCCACCTGGACAGCCACCCACTACCTCGACAGCCCACCCCCTCCCATGACACCCCACACCCATCTACCCCACCTGGACACCCACTCTGACCCATGGACATCCCACACCCCTCCTTGGAGTAGCCCATACCCCCTCCCCCACACCCCCATAGCCCCCTAGACCCCCTACCCCCTGGACAACCCAACCCCCACCTGGATAGCCTCCCACACCTGGACAACACCCCACACCTGGACAACCCCCTACACCTCCTGCACCCCCTTAGGGTATTTTTATTTAAAATCATTTTATTCATTAAGAAAGACAAACTATAATGCATTAGCCATTTCACTATACAAAAAACATAAAACCCCACTAATCATAACACATAAAACCTCAATAAACAAAAAACATAAAAGAAAAATAAAACAAACATAAAACAAACATAAAACATACTATTTACCCCACTAAAAAAAACCTAAAACAAACCCTTTACCCCTGCACTAAACAAACCCCACTAAAAAGACCATTAAATATGTATGAAGTGTAGAAAAAAAACATAAAACAAACAAAGGGTTTCGTACTCCAACAACACTAATTCTAATTTAACCGAAATCAAAACATCAAACATAAAATAAAAATAGGAAGAAAAATAAAACTAACTTACTAATTTGAAGTGTAGAAATAACAATTTGTTTTATTGAAGATGGATCATTGGATGGAAGGTGTTTTGAGGCCAATAAGACTCTTGGAGGAGGTATGGATTTGGTCTGCAGTCAGGCGAACTTGGAGCTGGGGCACTGGGTATTTGGGGGAAAACATGCCCAATGGTTTTTAAAAACCATTGGGAAAGCCTCACTTTACCAACGGTTTATTAAAACCGTTGGTATATGTTAGAGGAACTAAATCTTTCCAAATGGTTATATCAAACTGTTGGGAAATCTTAACTATTTTAACACATTTGCCAATAGTTTGAGCAAAATGTTTGAAAATGTGGCTTTTTTACAGTATACCAACAGTTTCATCAAACCGTTGGTATATATCCATTGGGAAAACTACCATTTCTAGTAGTGGGTTCCAATGAGGTTTGGCCTACCAAGGGAGGATGTGGAGGGGGTGACGGTGCTACCCACCCTAGAAATGTTTTATTTATTGAAACCTTTTTTACATCCTCTCCTATACAGGTTATCCCCTTAAGATTTTTTAATTTGTTTCTTTTCCCGTGATCCACTAACCATGTAGATTTTTAGTTATTATATCTCATCTTTCTTCCCCATTTCATTTTTAATTTAACAGAAAAAATCAGTCTTTGTGCCTCTATTTATTTATTTTTTATGCAATCTTTATATTAGGCACTAGAAAATTAAAAGTGTAAATTATGGAAATTTGATCCACCCTTTGAGGAAATATTCTAACCAAGCGAATCTAGTTAGGACAAGAGGTTTCACCATAACATTCCTCCACCAAATCCTTTAGATAAAAAAAATACAGACCAACATAAACACACACACAAACACACACAAATTTATTTGTTCTTCATTTACAACTTGAAAAATGATTTTGTTCCATATTTCAATATTCAGATGACTATATGTTATCCATCCGATATCATATTGGATTACCATCTAGGGATATGAGACTGTAATGATCCCCACATCATGAATTTAGTAAAAACACAATTTTTCTTGGCTTAAAAATATCACACAATCCCTTTGATACAAATTGAAGGTACTGGAGTCCACAATATAAATAGATGACCCATGAAATTAACAATCTTAATCTTAGATCATCATCACTACATCTTATCTAGTGAGGTGTATCTAGGGAAACTTTCTGAGGATCTCTCATGAAGGAATTAAGCATGAAAATTAAACCAAAATTAACTCATTTGATTTGAAGATGAGTATAAAAACTGAGAATCAAGGAAGACTATAACATAGAGTAACTGAAGTGAGATCTATTAACATCATCCAAAAATTCTTCAAAAGTCTTTTTGAATAGATATCATCAATATGTGAGTGCTATCATGAAAATATAATGAAGCATTCAGTTTCTTGATGATCACCATTGTGTCAATCCTTATATCAGAGATGGAGAACTCATACATCTTAGTTGGATCAAGGGATTATATAACTAAGAAGTTGGATAGAGGGGAGAGTGGATCTCAAAATCATATTTTGAAGAGTATCAAAAATCAAAGCCTCCTCACACATATATTGTGAGGTTTAAAATACACAGAAATGGCTCATCAACACCTAAATACTTATTTCCCAATAAATAATATAGAAATGACATTTCATGACCAACTAACTATGTCATAAACATAATTTATATTTTTACCAATTACATGATATATAATATAATATATTACCTAATAAATGTGTTCCATTAACTGGACTCATCATTTTTAAAAATAATAAACATGCCTTGAATATTAAAATAACATTTGTTTATTAATTAATTTTCCATCTATTTACTTAATATATTGTGAATTATTTTAATAAATAAATTCAATACAAAATATTTTAAACTTGAATAATATGAATTTATTTATTTCAGGGTGATTTTATATTCTCTGACATCACTCGGACCTCATGTTAGGGACCACCATTCCCTATACTCCAATTCAATAGAATATTCCATACATTTGATTATTGTTAGTGTGTAAACCTATAAGTCCTTATCTCTAGAGTATTGAATACTATTCATATACAAGGAGTGGATTCTATCAACCCATCAAGGGCCATATAAATATATAGAATCGTCATAGAGAAAGAATACTTTCTTATAAACACACCATGTTTAATATAATCTTTTTCTCTTGAGATATCTCATAAATCATGTTGAATACTCAGTGCCATTATCCTTTATTTTTTGATTATTCAATGACCTAACTGGAGGAACTTGAATTTCTAATGTCCCCAACCTGGTGCTTCCTCAATTGACTGAGCCAATTGTCTTTGTGACCTTAAGTGTGCCTCCCCATATTCCATAGGTTTCCAAATAGTAGAAATGACCTAATAAATCTAGTGGGGAGACTATACCATCTTGTAAGAGTTGCAATGAAATCTAAAATAATAGTAGAGTAGCAGAAATAATAGAGATTATATGAATAAATAATATAACATCCATATACTAAAAGAATAATGTAATGAAAAGATGGATGTGTATTAATGAAATGTTAAAAGTAATAGAAATAAAAATAATAATCTGACTTTAAGAAAAAATACAAAATCCCAGTCCAAACCCCATACCGATCCCATCTCAAAGATCCAAGCCATCCATCTCGCTACAAATAAACTATAAGATGCCTTAACCTTTTCCAAACCTACATCCATCGAATATGTCTGGGTACCAAATGGAATCCTGTCCAAGGTGTGAGTACAACTCAGTAGTTCAACACCATTATGTCCAAAAAAATCCAATATGTTATATATAGTGTATACAATATAACGATAAACAAGGTACTAATTTTATAAATTAATATTGCACATGAAACAAAAACTGTTGAACCTTAGGTTATGGGATAACACCCAAGGCCCACCAAACATGCTTCAACGCCCTAACAATTATCTATGACTTTGGGTATATCCTCCTACATCAGGATTGATCACCCAATTGAGTGGCATATTCTCCCACTAAGGATGAATATTTTATAACACATCATAAAAAATGGACCCAACCTGCATGATTTCCAAAATCTCTCCCTCAAGAATCAAGTGACTATGCATTTGGTCCTCAAACATCCCATATAATCATACACTCTTCCCTCAGGCATCAATTAATAGTGTTTCATACCCTCATCTGGTACTGAACATCATGAACCAAGCCCTAAGGTAATTACAATAAACACGAGTCATGTCTAAACAAACTCAACATGTCATCAACATCAAAACCTCTAGTATTGATTACATCAATATAATATAATCTCAAAATCTAAGAAATAAATAATCATGAGTACATTATCAAACATACCAAATGTGTATCATAAGACACAATAATAAATTAATCAAATTATCATATGTCTAACCAAATTCATTTCATTTATCAAGGTTCCAAATTATCAACCTAATTATATCAAACCCATTTAAATTATAAATTAACCCTAAGGTCATTAATATATTAGCTATCCAAAATTATCCAAGGTGATTCTTCCAAAATAAACGACAAAAATTTATTATTATGCCAATTCAAAATTCTAATCTATCCATAAATAAAATTATCAAATTTATTGTAGGGATCAAAATTCAAGAAGTCTAGTTCACAAATAATCCAAGGTTTGTGCACCTATTGAGTGTCCATAGGCTTCAGTCTTCGTATGTAGGTTTCCAAAGGGATTCAATGACAGTTTAAAAAAGAGGGATTATAGTTTAACAGAGGTTATCCAATTTATCTAGCCATGCCCACAGTATGTCTGCACAATCAAACATATAGCATATACTATAGTTAATTTTATCAGATAAAGGGGATTTATTTTAGACCACCCACCTTATAACATGGATGACCCACATGTACAACATCGAGGTATGATTCTATTTGGTTCAAGAGAAATTAAAGAAATTGATTAACTCCCTAAAAAATGGGAGTTATCTATTGATAAATATCTTATAATAATATATTATATAATTATTATTTAATAATTTATAGTATTACTTTATTACTATCTTTCATATTATTATGCAATTATTATTTAACAAATCAACATAATGATAATTATTAAATTATAATTTCATCAAATAATTCTTGGAATATTTCTTTTAATTCCATGTAATAATCATTTTAAAACTCTTATAATCATCTCTCCTTAATTTGAATAAAGTATCATTTTATAAATATTCATATTTATAATTTGTTAAAAATCACAACAATGTTTCTTGTTAGTTTATTTAAAACTATATTTTGATAATCCAAAAACTAAATTAATTATCAATTGAAAATTTTAGGATTATAATTTTATTTAAATAAATCATTTTACCTTCTTCTTTTCCACTTTTTAATTGAATTATTGAATAAAATAGGGGAATATAAGATAATAAAATAAAATAATAATAATAATAAAAAAGAAATAAAATAATAACATGCCTGGTGGAGGCATCGTAATAGGGTCATGCACTGCCGGGGTCTCGAAGGAAGAGGAGAAAAACACCAGCCTTGACCAATGGACATCTAGGGTAATTCTCACTCGACATGATCTACTATGAAACAGTGTGATAGGTTCATTTATATAGAAAAATAAAACCATGTGTTAATAAAACCCCCAATTTAATTATTTTCATTTAGTGTCTATTTCAACTAATTGTTGACGGTAGAGTGATTTCAGTGACCCCTAAAATGCATTTCTATTTTTTTCAAATGACCTAAAGTGAAGATTTCCACTACCACAAGTCAATCCTGATGGTGGATCCCCACCATATAATCTATATCATAGAAATAATCCCGTCATATAAAATAAATAATCCATCTTGATCCAGTCAAGAAGCACGAGTATAACAGATGTTGAACATAGAGCTACTCATTCATGGGAATTCTAAACATCAAGATGCAAATCTACAAAGAGTTCCATCAGCTGCCACTTATCACAAGATTATCACACTGCCTCTAACTATTCTTTCTGGCTCAATCCATTAGTAACAACATTTCCCTTTCCTAGTGTGTAATCCAACTCAAATTCAAATAATTAATGATACAAACCCCACCTCCTCTGCCAAACGTTCAGGTCTCAATGAGAAAATATATAGTTGCGGCTCTTCTGGCCCATGTACACCAAAAATATTTCTCCAAAAAGATAGTGTCTCCAACATCTCTGGTCATGTACCACCATAGCTAACTCCAGATCATGTTTAGTATAATTCCTCTCCTACGACCTCAACTATCTAGAGCCACAAGAAACCACACAGTTCTCCTGAATTAGAATTGCTTTCAGTCCAACTACAGATGCATCATAATACACATTATACTATTTATCATGATATGGTAAGGTGAGGATCGGTGCTGAGATCATCATGTTCTCCAACTCTTGGAAATATCCCTCACAAGAATATGACCAAACAAAAATCACACCATTCTAGGTTAGCCCCAACATCCATACTTTCTGATGGGAGAATTCCTTGATGAAGCGTAGGTAATAACCTTCTAGACCAAGAAAAATATGAATCTCAAATACATTATTGGGTCTCTCCCATGATACCATTACTTCCAATATCTATGGTTCCACTGACACTCCAAAATTTTAGATAACATGACCCAAGAAGTGAACTCCATCAATCCTAAAACTATATTTAGATATCTTGGAATAAATCCGATGCTCTATTAGTATACTCAGGATGATGTCCAGATGTCGGGCATGATCATCTAAAAACAAAGAGTGCACTAATATTTCATAAAAAACTACCACAAACTGATGTGTTAAAGGATGAAAGATCTGATTCATCAAGGCCATGAATACTGAAGGTGTTTTTTTAGACCGAACAACATCACTACTAACTCATATAATCCATACCTGCTCCTGAAAGTAGTCCAAGGTATGCATATTGGTTTAACCCACAACTGGGGGTAACGTGAACTAAATAATATATTTTGGAAAACCCTAGAACCTCTCACTTAGTCGAATAGATTATTAATGTGTGGAAGGGAAAACCAGTTCATGACGATCATCTAGTTCAGTTCTCAAAAATGCATACATAATAAAAATGTCCTATCAGCCTTCTTGGTGAACAGAAATAGAGAACCCTAATGTGAATTACTAGGTCTTTTGAAAAAATTGGTCTCTAGATCTTCCAACTGATCTTTCAATTCATGAATATTTGTTGGTTCCATCCAATATGAAGGAATAGAAATTGGCTCATCTCCTAGCACCAACTTGATTATGAACTCAATCGACCGAATCAGTGGTAATCTAGATAAATATCTAGCAAATAAATCCTAGAAATTGTCCACCACTAGAGAAAATTTATCCTAATGCATTACTCCATCATCAACAATATGGTTGGCCATCTAATCCATTAGATAATCCATTCTGCACCAAATTGTTCCTTCACAACTAGCTTGAAAGTCCCACTCACCCCAGTGAGTATAACTGCCTCCATCTAGAGATAGAAAGGTAAATATACTTATATAACAATCAATATTATCCTATTATATAACTATCCAATCCATACCAAGCATCAAATTGAATCCAGACATTTCCAGTACAAAAATATCCCAAAGGAAATGATAGCCTCCAATTTCAAGAGAACTGTCCTTGCAGCACCTAATATCCTCTCACCGCACTCCCTAAGATGTGTCAATAGTAATAACCCCATATATAAACTCCACATAAAAACAAAAACCATTTGTAAAAAGAGTTGATATAATGGAATGTGATTTTCTTGTATCAAATAAAATGACAGATAATGTAGATGATACAATAATCGTACCTCTAAAAGTAGAAGGTCAACCATCCAAATCAGTCAGAGAAGACTATATAGAAAGTACCTAGATCTCCCCGATACATTGGGATCTATTCTAACTCCATTTTTCCATTACATCTAAGTTGTACTGACACTCTTTCACTAGTGTACCACGTCCCCTTCCTTATCCAGAATGACCAGTGGAATTTTTTCTACCAGTATGTTGTGTGGTAGTTGATCCCCTTCCAGACCTAGGTTCCTATCCAGATCCGCTTCCATTTATATTATGTGGAATGTTCTGATAAAACATCTAAAGATCACCCAACCTGCTATAGACACAACACCTAATGCAGGATGAGGACACTACAGGCACTTATGGCTCATCATGCCACACTAAAAGCATAACACTGAACCATAGTCTTATGTAGGAAGTCCTCTCCCTTTCTAGTCAACCTGCCACTACCTTAGCGATAATTATCATATCGATTCTTTCTTCCACTATAAGAAGTGTTCCTGAATTTCCCAGAATAAACTATCGAGAAAAAAATTAGGGCATCTCTTAGATTCCCTTCCATGATGAGAGCCTGATTCATTACAACCACAAGGATGATCAAATGGAATACATTCACTTGTGACATGATCTCATAGTGAAGACTATCCTAGAAATGTCTCCCCCTAGTAATCTCAAAAGATTCTAAGGATCGATCAAAGAGATATAGGTCGGTGAAGAATCCGACATAGTCCATCACTATCATGTTTTCCTATGTTAGGTTCAAGAACTCTAAGACCTATCACCCTTTAATGTCTCAAGATAGATGTGGAGTAGGAACTTTTTCTCAAATTCATTTCAAGATAACTCATCTTGCTTCTCGGCATGCTCTAAAATGTCCCACCAATTATTGGAAGGTCCATGAAGCATGTATGTAGAAAACTCCACCATCCTATCTATGGGTGTCTCAAGGTTCTTCAATATTTTATCTGCTAAATCAATCCAGAATTATGCTTCTTGGGCCCTCCTTCCCTATAAATGTAGGTATATGTTACAGTTAAAACTCTCTTGTTATCTCAGACATCGAAAGGACGGTGAAAATAGTATCCCTCTCCATGGATCGACTGACCCCCAAGAAGCTATAATAAAGCTGAAGATACATCTGATTCATAGGATCTAGAGGAAGCTCCAGTTTATTTGTGTCAAGAGAATGTTGATTTCCTCTCTCAGGACACTTAATTTGAAGATTTTGAGGAAACAGTTTCCCTATAAGAAAAACAAATTCCTTATAATACTGGATAACAACAAGGTCGACATCAGAAGGTGACATCAACAGAGAACCACTGGCTCATGGAATCTCTAAACATGGCTTGTCAATTAAATTTGCATAACAAAATAGTTCACTTATTACCCCCTTTTTCTTTCATTAATTAAAACTGGTATCTCATTTCACAGTTTGTATGGGAAATATATCACATGAAATAATTATGTCCCTATCACGAATGATGCATTTCAATATATATCCCTACATTCCAATCATGATGCATGCACACTCATATCATACCATACCGGGCTATGAGTATAAATCTCATGAAATAATAACATCACACAACATGGGAATTACCCATGGTGAAGTAACATCAAGATGTAACATGAAAACATCATTAACAATAATCCCATCCCAGAGCACTCGGATTTTACCCTATACATGGGTTATCTACTCCTATTAACAAGCTCATTACCAAGTTCCAACACACCCTAGCATCCTTTCTAATTTTACCAAATAATAAATAAATAAAAAAATAAACTTGTGCTAAATTACCACTTTGTAACATCCTTAACATGTGGCTCCATTAATTGACTGAGCCGATTGGAAAGGTAACCTCAAGCGTGTATCCCTGTATTCCAGAGACTATCAACTAGAAGTGACGGTTTAATGAATATAGTGGGGATACTATACCCTCTACGAATTGTTTCAATAAAATCCAAAATAATAGTAGCGTAGCATAAATAATAGAAACAAGATCAATAAATAATAAAACATCCAAAACTAAGAAAGGTACAAACTAAATAAATACACACAATAAAAAAAATAATGTAATGAAAATATGACTGTGTATAAATGATGTACTGAATGTCATAAAAAAATCAAACTCAAATAAAAAGTCTAAAACCCAGATCTGAACCCCATGTTGACACCATAACCAAGCTATAACCAATCTAGCTAGTTACAAATCATCTATGGGGTTCCCTTTCCCTTTTCCAAACCCGCATCCATGAAATATATCTTAGTACCAAACGAAGACCCATCCAGGGTGTGAGTACAACTCAGTAGGTCGACGCCACCGTGTCTAATCAAATCAAATATGAGAGATATAGTGTATGAAATATAGTGGAAAGTAAGGTAATAATTTAATAAATTAATACTAAACATGAAATAACACATGATTAACCTTAGGTTATAGGATAAAACCCAAGGCCATCCAAACCTTATTCGGTTCACTGCTAGTTATCTATGTCTTTGGGTATATACTTATACATCAGGACATATCACCCAAATCAGTGGAAAATTCTCTTTATGTGGATGAATCTTTAATAACAAGTCATAAACCAATGGACTCAGCCCACATGATTTCCAAAATATCACCCATGTGCATCAAGTGATTGTGAATTTTGTGCTCGGTCATCCCATATAATCATATAATATACCCTCAGGCATCAAGTACCTATGCGACTTTCCCTGAGGTAGTACTGAAAATCATGCACTAAGCCCTTATGCATCCACACTAATCACGAGTTGGGTCCAGACAAACCCAACATGTCATCAACACCAAACCCTCAGGTATCAATTACATCGATATAATAAAAGCTAAAAAGATAATAAATAAAAAATCACAAGGCCAGTATCAAACATACTGATGTGTTACCATAAGAAAGAATTATCAATTAATCAAATTATATTATGTCTAACCCAATTCATTTCATTTTTAGGGATCTAAATTATTATCATAATTATATGAAACCCATTTAAATTATAATTTTACCCTATGTTCATTAATATATCAACTAACCAAAATTTTCCAAGGAGATTCTTCTACAAGAAATGAAACAATTATTATTATGCTAATTCAAAAGTCTAGGCCATCAACCAACCAAATTATCCAATTTATTATAGGGAAGAAAAGTCAAAAAATCTTGGTTGAAATTAAATACAAGGATAGAGCACCTATTCAGTGGAAACAGGTTTCAGTCTCCTTACCTATAGATCCAAATGGATTCAATGACAGTTTAAAAAAAGTGATTATAGTTTAATAGAGGTTATCCAATTTATCTTTCCATGCATGTGGTATGTCATCATGAGTTCACATATCGTATATACAATAAATAATTATATTAGATAATAATATATTTAGTGTATACCATGAACCTTATACCATAGAGTACCCACACACCCAAAATTCAGGTATGATTTGATCTGGATCGAGAGAAATACAAAAACCAATGAACTCCCAAAAAACGGGCTTTATCCAATGATAAATATCTTATAATAATATCTTATATAATTATCTTGTGATAATTTCAAAGTATTACTTCCTAAATATAATTGATATTATCAGAAAATTATTCTTTAATAAGTCAACATAATAATAATTATTAAATGACAATTTCGTAAAATAATTATTTTAAAATTTATTTTAATTACATGAAATTTTAATTTTAAACTACTTATAATCTTATCACGATAATTCGATGAAATTATCATTTTCAAAATGTTCATATTTATCATTCGATAAAAAATCACGCTATTTTTTCTTGTTAATTTATTTTAAACTATCTTTTGATACGTTCAAAATTAAATAAATTATATTTTAAAAATTATAGAATTATTATTTTATTTAAATCAAACATTTTCCTTTTTTTATTTTATAATTTTTAATTTAATTATTGATTAAATGGGAGGAAAATAAGATAATAAAATAAAATAAAATAATAATAACAAATAAGAAGAAGCACACGCCTTGTAGAGGGCAACCGGAGGGTTACACACCACTAGGGTCTCGGAGGAAGAGGGGAAAAAGACTGGCCTTACGCAATATACATAGAAGTTCATTCTCACATGACCTAATCTATTATGAAACAAAATTATATGTTTTTTATATAAAAAATTCAAACTATTCATTCATCAAAACCCCCAATTTACATCTCCACGTATAGTGTCTGTTTCAACCTATTATCGATAGAGGAGTGATTTAATTCACCCCTAAATGACATTTCTAATTTTTTATGGTAAAAAAATCCTAAATTGAAGCTTTCTAAACATTACAATGGTTAAAAATGGATAAAATCCCATTGTGGGGTTTTGGGGAAGAAACATGTATAACAACTATTCATTTATTAATTATTTCAATTAATTATTCAATTTAACTATCAAATAAATAAATTTTAATTTGTGACCTCACAAAAATTCCCATTGAAAATAATAATTATACCCTGAATAGGGTAAACCCCGTATTGTGGACCCTACTGGTCTCAGGATTCTCATACGATGAACTGTTTGGGGAATATTTAATTATTTTCAATAAAATAAAAATAAATAAATAATATTTAATAACTTTATCTCATGAGTGAGGCATCTAAACATCTGATACCTACATATGTTATATCCTACCTTGGGTAAGCACTGTATCTCAAACCTAAAAGTTGTGCCAGATTTCTCACACGACACACCATTTTGGAGTTATTCAATTCTTTTGAATAAATTTTCTATGCCTAATATAATATATTTAATATTTTTCTTCTGCCTTCATCGAAGATTTATGGGTCTTGAAAGCTCTCACTAACTCTGTATCTGACTTAGGAAATATTCCAGTGAATATTCCAAAGTGTTAATTGGTTAGTTTTTTATGAAACAACTTTAACACATTTATTAATATATTTCTCTAATAAATCATTTTTTAATATACAGAATTCATTGTTTAACAAAAGTTTTATATTATCATTGTAAAAAAATTAAGATGTTGAAAACATAAGAAAACGCAAAAAAAAATGCCTTGAAAAACGAATGGATCTTACAACATCCCCAACATATAATAGCTCCTCCCCGAGCTACTCCATGAATCACTTTAGGGTATTAGTAAACATGTCTGGCCATTGTGATTTCACATCAGACTCCCTTTCCTAGGTCTCCTCTTGAAAAATTATACATTGAAATAGTACTCATACTAGATGAATGGTCTTTCCATGTAGATTCTCCTCACTACAGTCCAAAATTTGTAATGGATACTCTTCAAAGGATGTATCTACACAAATATTGACTTCCTTGAAATTAATAAAAAGAGAAGGTTCAAAATGATATCTCTGAAGTTTTCATATGTGAAACACATCAAGCATTTCACTATATTTTTATGGATGGTCTAAGTAGTATGACATTGTATCGACCCTTTCAATAATCCCCAAAGGCCTGAAAACTGAGGCATAAGATTCCCTTGTTTTATAAAATAAAATTTAGAAAATCTAGGTGACACCTAAAGAAAAAATATACGACCAGCATTAAACTTCATAGGTTGTATCCATTGGCCAACATATCATTTTTGTTGGCTATGTGTGGTCACTAATCACTTTCTGATTAACTAAAGAATCCCAGATGTATCATTCAAGATACTTTTTCCAACTAGTGTTGCCTCTCCTGCCTCTAACCAACATAGTGGAAAATGGAACGACCTACCATACAAGGTCTCAAAAAAATACTTTTGGGTAAATTCATGGAAGGTGTTATTATAATAAAACTCCATGAGTTCCAAATGCTACTCCCATAAACCTCAAAACTCCGACACACAGTCTCATAACATATTCTATAAAATATGATTGGTCTTCTCAGATTGACCATGTGTCTAAGGGTGGAAGGATGTACCTAGAATAACCTGTGATCCCAATGCATTTTTGAAGACACTTCCAAAACTAAGATGTAAAATGAGAATATTGATCAGTAACAATGATCCTCAGAACACTGTGTAATAAAACAATTTCACATACATAATGACTACCAAAAACATCATCGATGATGGTCTCTCTAATATAAAATTTTTTGCATACCTTCGTTAGCCGATCTAAAATCACCCACAGAAAATCATTCTTATGTATCATGCATAATCTGATCAGAAAATCCATAATGACTTTATCCCACTTCCACTCCATAATGGTCAGAGGATTCAAGAACCTAGAAGGCCTCTGGTTCTTTTCCTTCACCCGTTGACTGGTGAAATATCTTGCTACAAAGAATAATATATCATTTTTCATCCATGAACACCTGTACTATCTATGGAGACCATGATATATCCTTTTCAATCCTGGATGTATCACCCTTATAGAAAGCATGAAATTATATCATCATCTCTTAAAACAATCCCATAAGAATCTATACTCAACCATAAAAAAGAAGATAATTTTGACTACCAAAAGACACTCC
This sequence comes from Viscum album, assembly GCA_963277665.1. Lineage (NCBI taxonomy): Eukaryota > Viridiplantae > Streptophyta > Magnoliopsida > Santalales > Viscaceae > Viscum > Viscum album. The sequence continues at coordinate 651,031,393 of OY728150.1, forward strand.
TGACGGTGGCTCCCCACCGTATAAGTTATCTATCATAACTAAGACCTCAAAATCAGATAACTACTTCATCTTGATATGGTAATGAAGCATGAGTATAAAAAATGTTTATTTCAGAGCTACTCATCCTTGGGAATCCTAAGCATCAAGTTGAATATCTACAAAGAGTGCCATCGAACTCCCCTCAACGTAAGCTTCCAGAACTGCCTTTGATTGTGTCTTATGGATCAAGTAATTAGAGATGATATTTACATATACCGGTGTGTAATCTATATTGATGTTGAATAATTGAAGATACTCAACCCACCTCCTCTGCCAGAGGTTTAGGTATTTCTGAGAAAAGATATATTTGAGGATCTTTTGGTACATATATTCCACAAACCTTTCTCCCAAAAGATAGTGTCTCTAACATCTGAGGGAATATAACACTGTAGCTAAATCCAGATCATGAGTGGGATAATTTTTTTCATGTAGTCTCAACTATCTGGAGCCATAAGAAACCACATTCTCCCCCTTCATTAGAACTTCTATGAGTCCAAATCTAGATGCATCACAATACACGATATACTCTTTAACGGAATGTAGTAAGGTGAGGATCTATGCTGAGATTAGCCTACTCTTCATATCGTAGAAAACTCCCTCACAAACATCTGACTAAATAAACTTCACCCCTTTCTTGGTTACCATAGACACTGATACTGCTAGAAGGGAGAAGTCCCAGATTAAGCATTGGTAATAACCTACTAGACCAAGAAAACTCCTAATATAAAAAACAACCTTGGTTTAATCCCAAGATACTATGGCTTCCACCTTCTCTAGGTCTACTGACACTCCAACCTATCAGATAACATGATACAAGAAGTTAAATCTATCAATCCAAAAACTTTATTTATAGAGATTATAGTAAATCTAATGCTCTCTCAGTATACTCTGGATAGTGTCAAGATATTGGGCTTGATCATTTGTATACTGGGATTACACTAAGATGTCATCAACAAAAACAACCAAAAACCAATCCCGAAAAGGATGAATAATACAATTCATTAAGTGAATAAATACTTCTGGTGTATTCCTCATACTGAATTGCATCACTAAAAACACATATAAGACAAACCTTATCCTAAAAGTAGTATGAGGTATGTCTGGTAGTCTCACCATCAAATAGTGGTACCCTAAACTCAAGTTGATCTTTGAGAAAATCCTAGAACCTCTCATCTAATCAAAGAGAGAATCAATATGTGGAAGGGGATACTTATTCTTGAACATCATCTAGTTTAGTCTATGATAATCCAAAGATAATCCCAAAGCCCCATCACCCTTCTTGGTGGGCAGAACTAGAGAACCCCAAGGTGATGTAATAGGTCATATGAAATATTTTTTTCTCTATTTATTCCAATTGAACATTCAATTTTTGAAACATCATTGGTTCAATCCTATATGGATTAATAGAATTGGCTTATCTCTTGGAATCAAGTCGATCATGAACTCAATTTCTCGAACGTGTGGCAATTCTGAGAACTCTTTTGGAAAGAAGTCCTGAAAATTTTCCACCATTGGGAGAAATATATCTTTCTACATTGATCCATCATCAATATCTAGGATTTTTAAGTGAGCTATGATACAATCCAGTCTACACTAAATTGGTCATGCATGACTAGCTTGAAAACCCCACTAACCCTAGTGAGTATCGCTTCGTCCATCTGCAGATCGTAAGGTAACTATCCTCATATAATAGTCAATATTATCTTGTTGTAGAACTAGCCGATCCATACCAATAATTAAATCAAATATTTAAATTTCCAGTATAAAATGATCCATAGTAAATAATAGCCTCCAATTTCAAGAGAGTATTCTTTACAACACCTGATATCCTCTGACTACACTCCCAATGGAATGCAAATAGTCATAACCCCATCTATGCTCTCCATAAACAAACCCAAACCTTTTAAAAATAGTATAAATAAAGGAATGTGATTCTATTGTATCAAATAAAATGAATGCTATGGTAGATGATACAAGAATCGTACCTCTAACAGTAGAAGACACAACAACCAAATCGGTTGAAGTAGACTGTATATAATTCAGGTGCTTTACCCCTCTGCCCTAGGCTCCAGTATGAGTCTCCTATGATATTCCCTCTGAGTGTTACTGATGCTCTTTCATTGGGGTACCATGTACCCTACTTCGTCCTAAATGACCAATTAAACTCCAGCTACCAGAATGTTGAGCGGTAGCTGAGCCCTTTCCACACTCAAGTTCCTATCCAGATTCTCTGCCACTACTCCTATGTGAAAAGTTCCCACAGAACTTATAAATATGACCCAACCTTCCACCGAGATGACACTCCACTACAGGGTGACGACATTCTAGGATCTTATGTCCCATCCTACCACACTAAAATAACTGCACCAAACCATGGTCTTGAGGAATTATAATCCATTGTCTAGTCTACCATCCATTTCCTTGGTGATAATTATCATAACGACTCTTCTTTCCACTAAAATAAGAGTTCCCAAATGTCCCTTAAGAAACTATCTAACCAACACTTGGGTCCTCTCTTAGATTCCCTTATGTGATGAGATACTAATTCATTACATATTCAAGGTTCCTCAAATGTAATACATTTACCTATGACCTGATCTTAAAGTGAATAACATCATAGAAATATCTCACCCTGGAAATCGCATCAACTAATAAGTATTGAGAAAAATGTTGTAGGTCAGTGAAGTATCCAACATAGTCTATCACTAAATGTTTTCCTATGTCAAGTGAATGAACTCGTGATCCTTTCCATCCTTCAAAGTATCAGTATATAAGTGTCTCAAGAACTTCATCTAAAATTACTTCCAAGATAACCCATGTTGATGACCGTCTTTCTCTAGAATATTCCACCAATTCTTGGAAGGACCAAAAATAATGTATAAAACCAAATTCATCCTCCTATCTCCGGGTATCTCGTGGTGCTTTAAGATTGTATGGGACGACTCAATATAGAATTCAGCTACATAGGGGCCTCCTTCCATAGTAAACATAGGTATAAGTTTTAGTTGAAACTCTCTCGTTTGCTCAGACATCAAAGGAATGGTGCAAACAGTCTCCCTCTCCATGGATCACATGACCCACAAGAAGCTTCCACGAAGCTAAACATCCATTTGATCTATAGCAGTTAGAGGAATATCTAGTCCAGCTATGTTAGGACCATGTTTATTTCCTCTCTCCCGATGCTCAATTTGAAGGTCAAGAGGGTGCATTTTCTCCATATGAAAAACAAACTCCTTAGAATACTGGATAACAACATGGTCATCCTAAAAAGGTGAAAAAACAAAGCACAACTGGGTTATGGACTCTATAAACATGGCTTAAAAATTTAATTGGAATAACATAATAGTTCCCTTATTAACCCCGTTTTCTTCCTAAAGGTAAAAAATGTATCTCATTTCATAGTTTATACGGGATATATATCACATGAAATAATTTTTCCCCTTCGGGAATGATGCATGTCAATATATATCCCTATGTTCCTATCATGATATTTGCATACTCATCTCACACCATAACTGACCATGAGTATACATTTCATGAAATAATAATATCACACAAAATGTGAATCCCCAAAGGTGAAAAAACATCAAGCTCTAATAATAAAACATCATGAACAATAATCCCACTCTAGGGAAAATGGATTTTCTGCTATAAAAGTGTAAGATACTCCCATGAACAAGATCATTATCAAGTCCTAACAAATCATAATCTTTTTTCTACCTTTACGAAATACTTAATAAATAGAAAATAAACCTATTCTCTGATACCACATTGTAACTTCCTTGACCCGTTTCTCCCTCAAGTGATCGAGTCGGTTGTATACAAGACCAGAAGAATTCCTCCTCATTCGCCAGAGGCTTCTGAATAGTATTGAGGGTTTAGTGAATATAGTGGGGAGACTATACCCACTGTTACAAGTTTCAATGAATGCCGAAATAATAGCAGAGTAGAAGAAATAATAAAAAAAATTTAAATAAATAATCAGATATCCAAAAATAAGAATGCTAAAAACGGAATAAATACACACAATAATAGAATAATTTAATGAAAATATGAATGTTTATAATTTACATGCTGAATTTCATACAAATAAAAATAATAATTATACTCAAATAACAACACCAAAACCCCAATAGAAACCCAATGTCGGCCCTATCTCTAAACTCCAACCCATCTTGACCGCTCCAAATCAACTACAGGGTCCCTTGCCCTTATCCAAACCTGCATCCATGAAATCTATCCGAGTACCAAATATAAAACCATCAGGGTGTCAGTAAAACTCTGTAGGTAGACACCACCATGTCAAAAAAAATCCAATCCAAGAGATATACAATATTAAATATAGTGATAAACAAGGTACTAATGTAATAAATTAATACTGTATAAGAAATAAAACTTACTGAACCATAGGTTATAGGATAACACCCAAGGCCAACCAAACCATCTTTGATGCCCTTCATGTTATCTATTTCTATGGGTAGACCCTACCTCATTAGGATGGACCACCCAAAATAGTGGAAGATTCTCTTTCTAAGGATGAATCATTAATAAAACATACTAAAAACATTGGCCTCAAACCATATGATTTACAAAATATCACCCTTAGGCATCAAGTGACTAGGAATCTGGTCCTCAAAAATCCTATATAACCATATAATATTCCCTCAGGCATCAAGTACATGTGTTGCTTTCCATAAAGTGGTATGAAAAATAATTCACCAAGCCCTCAAGAATCCATAATAAACATTAGTGATGTCTAGAAGATCTCAACATGTCATCATCATCAAACCCCAAGGTATCAATTATATAGATATAATATATGATAAAAAAATAAGCAATCAAAAATCACCAGGAAAGTATCTAACATATAAGATGTGTTATCGTAAGAAACAATTATCAATTAATCAAATTATCATATTTCTAACCAAGTTTATTTCATTTATCAGGGTTCAAGATTATCATAATAAATATATTAAGCCCATTTAAATTATAATTTTACCCTATGTTCAGTAATATATCAACTAACCAAAATTATCCATGGTGAATCTTCCATAATAAACCACACAAATTTATTATTATGCCAATTCAAAACTCTAAGACATCAATAAATCAAATTATCCAATTTACTATAGGGATTAAATGTTGAACAGTCTAGGTTTCAATTAAATCCAAGGCTGGTGCACCTATTAGGGAATCATAGGTTTCAGTATCCTTGAATATGGATCCAAATGTATTCATTGGTGGTTAATAAAATAGATTATAGTTTAACAGAGGTTATCCAATATATCTAGTTGTGCCTACGGTATGATGGAATGATTGCACATATCACATATAGAAAAAATATTCTATCAGATAAAAAGGATTTTTGTTTAGACCACCTACCTTATACCAATAACGGACCACATGTCAAAAATCAAGGTATGACTCATCCTGGTTCAATAGAAATTGATTAAGATGACGAAATCCCTAAAAACACATGTTATTCACTACTAAATATGTTTAATAATATACTATATAATTGTTTTCTGATAATTTCATAGTATTAATCTATAATTTTCATTAATATTATCATATAGATATTATTTAAAAAATATATATAATGATAATTATTAATTGATAATTTCATCTGACTATTCATTGATAATTTCTTTTAATTCCATGCGATTATCATTTTAAAACACTTATAAAAATATATTGATAATTTGAAAAAATTATCATTTTATAAATCATCATATTTATCATTCAATGAAATATAACACAAATTTTTCTTGTTAATTTTTTTAAAAATATCTTATGATAATCCAAAAAATAAATAGATTATCTTTAAAAAAATTAGGATTATCATCTTTTTGAAATCAACCCTTTCCCAATTTTTATTTTCCTATAATTTTCAATTAAATTGTTGAAAAAAAGAGAGGAAAATAAGTTCATAAAATAAAATAACTAATAACTAATAAGAGGAAGAAGACGATTTATATGCCTGGTAGAGGCGCAGTAGGAGGTTCACACATTGTTAGGGTCTCATAGGAAGAGAATAAAAAAATCAAAATTACCCAATGGACATCTGAGGTCATATACAGTCAACCCGATATACTATGAAACAAAAAAAAATAGGTTCGTTTATATAGAAAACTCAATCCATGTGTTTATCAAAACACCCAATTTAAATATCAATGTTTAGTGTCTATTTCAATTGATTTTCGATGGAGGAGTGATTTAATTCACCGCTAAATGACATTTCTATTTTTTGCGGTCAAAATGTACTAAATTGAAGCTTTGAAAATCTTAAGGTGGTCAATAATGGATAAAATCATGTTTTCGGGTTTTGGGGAATAAATAAGAAAAGAAACCATTCATTTATTAATTACTTAAATTAATTATTTAATTTAATTTCAAAATAAAACATTTTTAATTGGAAACCTTAATAATACACCCATTGCTTATAAAACATATACCCTAAATAGGGTAAAACACCCGTTATGGACCCAATGGTGGTCTTGGATTTCTCGTATGATTCACTATTTGAGATATATTTAATTTTTTTAAATAAAATAAAAAATAATAGATATTATTTTATACAATTATCTCACGAGTGAGGCATCCAGACATATTCCACCTACATATGTTATACCCTCCTAGGGTAAACACTATGTCCTGGACCTAATGGTGGTCTTATATTTCTTATACGATGCACCATATTGGAGTTATTCAATTATTTTTAATAAATTGTCCATGCTTAATATAGTATATTTAACATTTCTCTTCTTCCTTCACCGACGCTTTACAGGCCTTAGAATCTCGCACTAAATTAGTGTCTAACTCCAAAAATATTCTGCAGAATATTCCGAAGTTTTAATTGGGAATTTTCTCTTATTAAACACCTTTATCACATTTATTATTGTATTTTATCGATAAATAATTATTTTCCACATAAGGTATTTATAATTTATCAAAAGGTTATTATTATTATTGTAAAAAAAATTAGGATGTTTTAAATAGAAGAAAACATGATGGAAAACATAATAGAAAAAATGATAGGATCTTGCAACCTTCTTTTACCATGGAAGTTGATTTAGTGAAGGTACTACCATTATGATCAATTTTTTCTGAGATACCTCTTTCTTTTAGAAGATAAAAATTATATATTTATTTTTCAATCAATTCCACTCCACCAGTGATAGACCCAATACAAGCTACCTCATCATGGCATAATTGTCATGGATTTTTATTTACATCAATGTACATTATCAAATTGTATACACAAATAATAATATCAATTTATGAGACCATTACATGTTTTCATAGATAAGAACTTCCAATGACGCCAAAAACCTATGGTGTTGCTATTTGTGGGTTAGTCCTAATGATATAATATACACTAGATCACTAAGTGTGTACATCGAGAAGAAGTATCAATACTTATGAGCCCACAACACCTAACAATCAAACATCATTTGTTTCCAGTCAGTATGATTTATCCAGACCATAGTAAATATGTTTATGATTAATTTCATAGTATCTCTAGGTTCTCATTATAGCATGGGAATAACTATCCCCTGCTGATATGATAAATAATCAATGTATATTACCATTTAACTAGTGTACATAGAAATATCAACACTATTATTGTAATTATACATCATGGATAAATCAATTTATTCTTGATATCATAATTGAAATGTAATGTTTAAGTTGGGTCTAGAGTACCAAATTTTACAACATTTCCTACAATGAATAGAATATCCTCCTCAATTTTAATTAGTTATTCCTATTTAAAATGTAGCATCACACCAATTACTTTACCCAATATATCAAACATCACTTTAAACTTCTATATTTAATATATATGTGTTTGTCATAACTATTGATCTTATTCATTAAGTGATTCAAGTAAATCTCCACCAACAATATTGATAATTCCTTATGTGATTTACATCGACTCCATGGACTAAATATATAGACATAATTAAAATATTTTGTTATACTCTAACATCATTGCTTTAAATTACATGGTGGATTACCAAAAAAAATTAATATATGGACTTATTTTTAGGTTTAATCATCACTATTATTTTTAGATAGTGTTTTTAGAGTCTTTTAAATCAATGTGTTTATGATTTTTAGATGGGATTCACACCTTATTATATATGAAATTGAATTCCATTGACTAAAATTAACTCATTTCCAAATTCTTATATGTTTTGATCTTCCATTAATGATTCATGTTAGATATTTCACATTGGTTAGCTTCATAGAGGCTTGAGTCTTTCTCCAATATCCTTTATTTGTCTTGGAACCAGAATAACCAAGGCTTTAGTTTAGAGAATCCAAAGACTTTTGCATCTGTAAGTATTCTATATAGTCATCCATGAACCAACATTCATTCCCCCCAAAATTATTTATAATTATATTCATGATTAATTGGTTCTTATCGTTCATAAATATGAGAAATTTCAACAATTCACAAAAGATAAACCCCTCATTTCAGCTTTATAAAACACTCAGTTCTACAATAAACCTAGAATCCTAATCTAAAATATCCTCACCATCCTTTCATTCGTCACCTATTGTGAGTCCTAATTTGAAATCAAAATAGTAACTTTTGACCTTATCTATGTTCCACCATTATCAATTCAACCTAAAAGAGATAAAATATAGAAAACCCAACATCTCCATCATCGACTGATCCTACAAAAACATAAAAAACTAGAGAATGGTATATGAAATATATTTTTTCATCATTTATGTGAATGTATTCACTTCAACACCACTTAAAAAATTCAATGAACAAAAAATCACACCTTCATCTGGATTCAATTTTTAGAATACATTAAAACTGATCAAAATCATATATATTGGTCAATTGTATTCTTTTATAATCACAAATGAGCTCATTGGTTCATCAATGATTCAAGTTCATTTGAATATGGGATACGTTTGAAGATTCGAGCCCCTTTTGGTCTTCATTTGGTCAAGATCAAAGTGTGTTCCACTAAAGCCTTAGGAAAATTCATACATAAACAAGTTTCCTCAATTCCTATGATGTTGATACCTAGAGTCTTATGAAGAATACATGGAAAATTATTACATGATTTAATTCATACACCACTATTTTCCAACATGAAAATGAAAATTTCATAATTCATATTAAAATCATCTTAATGTCATATAAAAATGAGTTACAATTTAACAAAGAAATATTTAATTCTGATGTGGTAAACATGAAGTTAATCTTGATCAAAATAATTATTATTAAAAGGGAATTAAAATTAATACAAAATGAAAAGGAATTAATATATATATAAAATCATATTAAATGAAACCATGTTATAAAAAAATGAGAAATTTTTCATTTTGTTTGAGAAATTTTACAACCTTTTAAAGATCAAAATAAAAAATGTTCCAACAATAATATTAAAAATAAAAACATAAGAAAATGAAAAACTAACACACAAAATGTAATGAATCTTATTTTTGTATGATGGTTTGAATATATTTATATATATCTCTAGGTTTCCCCATAGAGTCAGCACTGTTTATGGCTATCACAGAACCATAGAATTAATATAGTAAAAATATTAATACATATTAATTCATGTTCATGCATAATTTCATAATAAATGGTTTTCTCATTTTTTGGGACCTTAGATGGGAACTTTGAGACTTTAGTTATTTCAAGAACATAGGTTCTAACTTAGGAACACCATAATATTGGTCAACATCATACATTCAGTTGATGGAGACCATAGACAAGTATATTAATTGATTAATTTAATTAATTCTATTAAATAACATAGATCCCAAATAAACCTATTTATAAGCCTTATTATTGAAAATCACTATGGTTACCTTTATAACCATGGCAGATTAGAGGATAAAAAGAGGATATCCATTGATGAAAATCAATAGATTGTGTAGAAGTGACGTTTTTTAAAGGATTATTTTTCACTCATTAAAATAATGGATCTCACCAAAAAAATGGTACAAACTCATTCCCCATCAATGATGGATCCATACTCGAGGTAGAGCTTGTTATTTATTTGATTTCCAACCATGATTAATTTTATAAGCATGGATTAATAATTATTGCGCCCATGATTTTACCCTAGTTACAACATTATCAAATCATTGGATGGGATTGTATTAAAAAATGATTCTGTTCACATCATTATTATTCTTTCCCACCACCATTATTTTAGTTCTCTATCATTGGCCCAAGAGGTATGCAAGTCAACATTTTCAGGTTGGGTCCACGCTCGATCGAACCCCTAGATTCATGGTAGATGAATGAATGAGTTCAAGATATATTTTTTGTGATTAGATTATGATGTGATGGTGCATGCATGTTTTCGAGACATGAATAAGAAGATGTATTATGGTTTTTTATCCATGAATGACTAAACATGGCAGTGTGGTGTGACGAGAATGATCTACATGTTGTTCGAGTGGCCCCAATCCTGCCACCCGTGACATATCAATTATAGTCAATCCTAAATCTGAACTCCTCAATGTATTTTAAAGAAGAAAAATGGTTACATAGGCGCAGCTTATATGTGTGTAGGATTATCCTATTTTTTGAAAATCCATACATACATGACGTGTTGTCCAGGAGAACACTCCATACAAATTACTTGTTACTACGACAAGGGTTTTAGATGGATTTCAATAACAAATTATGTGAATGCAACATACACATCATGTGGCCTGGTGCTGGTGAATCAACATGTATCCTAGGATTACACTATAATATAAAAAACATGTACTTAGAAATTACCAACATAAATGGGAACGATCATGTTTCCAGACATAGATTGGTTACCCGAACATGGACAGTATACACAACCACATCCAATGTGCATGGGAAGGAATAAAGTACATGGGAAATGACCAATGTACGTGGTCCTAGGATGAAAAATATTGGTAGACTTAGGGTATACAAGACACACACTTTATATCCTATGCACACCATGGACTTATCTATGCAACTTCTACCTTTTCTATCTCCTGATTCCTGACTCATATTTGGAACCATGAGTAGATTATCCTAATTATTTCTCCACATTAAATGTGCTACTAGACTATATTTTATCATTATAGATAAAACATGATGTTTTATGAGTGTGAAGATTTCTTTAGTGATTCTTGTATGATGTTAGTGATTGGGATCGATTATCAAAGTGATGTTGGGGGTGATACTATGAAAGGCTCGGAGCATGAGTAGGACCCATGATGCCCAAAATTTATTAAAAAAAGATAAAATTTAGGTGATTACATGAGGTAACATGATCCTGTACCAGTAAGATAAAATTGAACAGATGAAAGAAAATGTCAAGAAGCACCTCAAAAATCCTTGAAATGCCATAAGAGTTGGCATAACCAAAAGAAATCTGCTTCTGAAGCACATACACTTTGCCAAAATCCTCCACCTAGTTCTGAATTTGTGCTCACACAAGGTAACCACCTCTGACTCAGGAAAACAACCTAACATCAGTTTCTCCAAAGGAGAGGACTCAAAATCGAAAACAGAAAAAACATGGCATTTGGGGAAACAAAATACATTACATTATGAGTGACACGATCATCATCCTCCAAGGCATGAAAAGAAAAATGGAAAAACCCATAAGTACACATGATAAGGTCTGAAATTCCCAAACATGTGTTATGGTCGCATGGTGAGAGTGTGCAAGAGAAACACTATAGGCTTGCTGCTTCCATTTACATAGCACTGGTCCATGCCCTTGGTGCACTGCTTGCTTGTTCATCCATGCTAAAAAATGACTCAAGGTCATCACTGTTTTTATGTTGATTCTGTGCTTCGTGTGCTGTTTTGTCCCCCTAGAGAATAGAAAACTCCTCCAGTTAATCCAATGAGGACAAAACTGAACTCCTAGTGGTGTCAAGGGTTGTCATAGAGAAATCATTCAACGGTCCCTTAATGACCTTTCCATCTGGCTCCACACCTATCCTCATTTTCTCCTTCGATTTCTTGAAATCCTCTGGCAGATGTTCCAACTAATAAAATAAACAAAAAGTCATCAATTGAATTTATTGTGAATGAACACCTCCCTGTGTCCGTCAAGGGGACAATAGAATTAATGTGCATCACCTCCATCCCTCCGTCATTAAACAGATCATCAAACACCATCTCTGGTGCGGGATATTTTCACCTTGGTATTCCTCTTACCATGTCATTAATACCAATTATCCATTCAAGATCATTTTATTTAGCTTGATATTTCTCTTGTACAATAGAGGGCCCACACACCCTCCAAGAGCTGCAAAACCTTGGATGAAGTAGCCGAGGAAGTCCTACCAGATATCAATTCCCACCTAATTTTAAGGTAATTAAAATTAGGGTCTTTATCATGCTCAAATTCCACTCTATCAAACATTAGCTCCCTAATACTGAGATAGTCATCAACAGATATTTCCTTGTTATGATATCTTCCAAAAGACAGCCTTTCTTGTTCCTCAATCCAAGGGTAAAAGTCCTCCTTGTATCCTTCATTAATTACAGAAGTGAAATTTATAAGCTTAATTCTATCCTCTTTTTCCTCAATCCAATGGTAGGGTTCTTCTTCACCCAATGAGGAGTCCCCCTCTTTTGGATTTTCATTGGGCACTAGCTATGGAGGAATGCTAATTTCCTTCATTCGAATCCCTGAAGATCTAGTGACAATAGTTTTTTCCAGCTTAGAGTAATCAATGCATTTTTGAGTCTTATTGGGATGAGGAGTTATGAAACCATTAGGATTTGTAAGAGGTTTATTACCTTTTTTCACTAGAATGCATATAAGCATCCTCACTTTTAAGAGCATGATCATTATAAGAATTATTAGAATCACCAGAAATAGAGTGGGTCTCTTGGGAAGCCTCATGAGAAGGTGTAATAGCTCCTAAATTTTCTTAAATAGGTTCAGAATTAAGGACCACATCTAAAATCCCAGAAAAAACATCGACCTAAGTAGACTGAGGCTGTACAGGAGAAGAATCTGGGACCGATGGAAACAAAAATGGGGCCTTAGTATTCGAGGGTCCAGCTTGTTCAACAAGAGGCCTTCTCTCCTTCTCAACCCAAAATGATTTCCTTTTACTCTTTGGAGGTTTTCCAACATAACGATTATTAAAAGGGTCCTCCCCAGGGCTACAATCTCTAAGGGAGTGTCCAAGATATAGGCAATTAGAGCAGTAACTAGGTAAGTTTTCATAAACCAATTATTGAAAAAATCCCACATCACCATTCTGGATCCAAATAATTGAAGTTAGTTTCTTTGTAAGGTCAACCTCAACACACAAACGTGCAGCCAACAACCTTGTGAGATTTTGAGTAGCAGAATCCAACTTAATGGGATGAACTATAAGTTTAGCAATAGGAAAGAGGCCAAGTTGTTTGAAGAAGTGCAATAAAAGTCCTGGGAACCCTAAGCAGATAGGGACAATTGGTGATTCAGTGCTCAAATCAAAAGTAGGGGACCATTTAAGGACCTTTATCGTAAATCCACCAAAAATCCTAGAACCCATAGACCATAACCGATAGTATTTATTTTCAGAGGAGAAACGAATCATAATACTCAGCGAGTTGAGCATCCCAATTTCAAAATCAGTAAAACCAATTGATTCAAATGCTTTCCATAAAAAAATCATAGAGGGACAACGCTTATAGAATTTACCAACAAGAACAACTCTAAGATCATAATATAGAAAATGAACTTCCCCATTAGAAAATGCAATGGCCACATTACCGCTGTGGAGAAACATCTTTAGATGAAAGGAATCAATGGGTGTCGGGTAGACATTAGGAGCAAAGGATCTGACATGAGTCTTCCTGGCAACCACATCTATGAAGCTTCACGAATCACGATGTCCACGCTCATTTCCCTCTCTCAGCTGCGCCGTATCACTTAAAAATGAGTTGTGTGTAATGAGGTATTGGTGATTTCCACGCCACGCTTATTCTGGGCCCCATTCACCACCTACAGGCCGCTTGTCCCTAGCTAAATTCAAGTGTGGTGAGACTCGAACCTACGCCAATTCCATTTCCAGGGAGTGGCCACCTTACACAGTAACACTAAGCCAACCCCTTTCAGCTAAATGAGTTGTGGGTAATGAGATATTGGTTATTTCCACTCCACGCTTATTATGGTCCCCATTCACCACTTGCACGTTGCTCGTCCCCAGCTAAATTTGAGTGCAGCGAGAATCAAACCTACGCCAGTTCCGTTGCCAGGGAGTGGACGCCTTAAACAGTACCACTAAGCCAACCCTGGTCAGCTAAACGAGTTTTGGGTAACAAGGTATTGGTGATTTCCACTCCACACTTATTCTGGGGCCCATTCACCACATGTGCACCACTCGTCCCCAGCTAAATTCGAGTATGGTGAGACTCAAACTTGCACCAGTCCCATTGCCAAAAAGTTTCCGCCTTACATGGTACCACTAAGACAACCCCGGTCAGCATGTTGGGGGTGATAATCTACTATAAAACCATGTCATAAGTCCCCCTTACTCTTTACATAGGTAGAGTCTCTACTCCCGTATACTAAATTAGGGGATATTTACTCTATCTATGGAGTGGTACTTTCCCATATTCGAGATTTAGAACCGAGTGGTTCCTCCATGAGAGTTAGTGTTCCGTAAACTGTAGATCATAGTAGTGAGGAGCAGGCCCCTACACTCATATTATTGTGAGGTTGCACAGGGTGTTGTGCATCAAAGATCGATCTTTTAGAGTAGTAGTTTAACTCTTCATTCTGAGCTAGGTTATCTGAGATGGAGATACCCTTTATCTCTAGCTTGATTTTTTGAGAATATCTATTGGATTTCTATTTACCCACTCTCTTTATGGGTTGAGCTAACTATTATTACTTAAATTGTTCATTTTTCTATTTTTGGGGAATATTACTTGGTTTTTATATACTCACACCTTTATATAATTTACCCACACATTTTGTGTGTAGTATAAGTGATAAATAGATTAGAAGTGATATTAGTGGAAAAAAATTTAGGAGTGAATAACTATACCTAGTAGATTTGAGCAGGTTCATTGGATGGACTTGGTGATTTTGAGCCAATATCTCTCTAGTATTTCCCCTTTTCATTTAATTTTCAGGTTGGGACCTCATTTCTGGATGGGAATGTATTTTTTTGATGAACCAAAATTTTTTCAATGGAAATTACCTTCTTATAATTATGTTATATATTATAAAACAAATACATCACATAGAGAACCAAATAAAAATATTATTTTTATAAATGGAGACTGAAATAATTAATTTTTATTGAAATTAGGGAACCTAACAGATGGAATACTTACTTCACCATTAGAATAGTAATGTAACAATTAGGAATAGTAAACCATCCAATAGAATAGTAACTTCAACTATGAATGTATATTTAGAATTTAGACATCTTGTAATTTCAAATATCATATATTTATATCATGGAATAAGTAAATAAATGTTTCAAAAATGATAAATTAAATATAGGTATTTTTATGATATTATTTAAAATTTCATTATTAATATAATTTTTTTTAAAAATATTATTTTCATAAAATAGATTCATAAATTAATATATATTTTTCTTATGATTATAATATAATTTTATGATAGCTTAATTAATTTTTCAAAGTGTCATAAAATTAGTTAAAATTTTATAATTAGTATTTTTAGAATAAATGATGATTTTAATAACATACTAAATTTATAATATTTAAAAACTGATTTCCATAAAATAGACTCTATTTCTTAAATCTGCACATAAAAAATTTAATGGGGTGAATTTTTAGTATATTTCTAATATAGTTGAAGTTTTGGTGAATAGTGAAATATGGTAATTTAAGGTATATAACATTATAAGTAAATAAATGTTTTTTTGGGTCATGGATGATATATGGATGATGTAAGAACCATAATTTCAACCCTTTCTTATTTATTTAATATATTTAGTCACATGAATTAGCAATATTAATAGTTTTATCCAAAATAAGAAACAAAGAAATAAATTAATAAACAATACCGCTATCCTCCCACTATAAATACAACCCCTCACCACATCTTCTACTCACACATTATAAGATTTGGAGCTTGGTTATATTCTCCCTAATTCCTCTAACAAACCTCTACCCCCACATTCTGATCTTTTTGGTATCCCCAAAATACTATTTCCAGTTTTCTTATGGAGGTTCTCTAGGAGATGACACTCATGAGGTAAAATCCTCCCTCTTTCTCTTTTATTTTATTTTATTTTCTTCTCCTTACCTAAAAACCCATGTACAAAGTAACATGAAAACCCTAGTATCATTTATATACTATAATTTTATTATTTTAATGGAATATTTACCACCAATTATCTTCTCTCCCCCTTTTATTATAAAAATGAAAACATCATCTGTGAGGTGTCGATTAACCACCTTTGCGGATGATGATTTTTTTTATATTACCGACTTAATGGATGGATGTAAAACCATTATAATTGTTAAAATAAATTTTAAAATTTATATTATAATTTATTCTATTTTTTGGAACTAATGTATATAGATAAAATTAGATAATGAAACAAAACTAGTTCGTGATGATAGAAAATTCACCTAAATAAAATATCATTCACCATTAAAATTTTATATAATGAATCATTCTAATATCTGAAAAATGATATATGGGACCATTTGAAATTATATAGGTGTATAAATATTATTTAATTATAATTCTTATGTTTTTCATCCATTTTAAAATAACTCCTATAATTAAAATCAAGGGAACAAAACATAAAACCATGAAACAAATGCACCCAAAACAAAAAAATTAAATAGGTTAACACATCAAAATGAACATAAATGAACTTAATAAAATTATAATCAATTGAATAAATTTTTATCAGGTATTTAATCAATTAATAATTTAATATTATATATTTATCCAAGAAATTAAGTACAAGTTCTGATAACTTTCGTACATAAGGATAGGGATTCCCTCAAAACCTCCATTTTCTATTTCATGTTATGCTTTCTCTCTCTTTACCCCAATTTTATTTCAAATTATTCTTAATTAATCCTCTTATATTTTGTCTATATATCCCAAAAATATTTAATTGGCTCAATTATTCTTTCTATGACGGGTAAATACATGTTTTATAAGGTTCCCCTTCTCAATTCATTTCAATAAGAAAGCTTGATTAAAGAGAACTTCCCAATTTCATACCCATTTTAATGTAGACTTCGTAATCTATTTTATGATACCAATATTTTTCTAAAATCATTATTTTATCATGAAAAACTATCCAGGTTCATTTATGGTTTTATAAAAAATATTCATTTTTCCTCTTTAAATACTTTTTATTATGTTCCCTAAAACCACACTAAAGTGGCTCATTACTAAGTGTGTTAAACACTATTTTTACATGTTTTAGATTTATTTGGACTTCATTTATCATGATCTATTCCTATTTCCCTTATTAATTTTCATGTATGATTCAAATCCATTCATTCATGGACACTTTTCTGATATGTCCATTTTATATGCCTTATGAAATTATTACGATACCCATTTCTTTATATGGGTATCCCTTATTTTTATTCATTATGTATGATTATTCACATGGCACACATATGCATGAAAATGTTATGATTGGTTCACTAAATTAGCACTCTAATGAATTGGGTAATAATTATTCTCACGAGATGTCTTGTTGGGATAGGGAGTAAACCTCATTCCTTTATGTGACTTTGTCCACCATGTGATATAGTTTTGACAGTTAGCCTTGACTCATATGTATGTCATGTAATATGTTTCTTACAAATTCCTATGATGACATTATTACATTATCCCATGTTCTAAATGTTATGAATCCATATTTTTATTCTTTTTCCATTCCATTTTATTTCATCATGTTATGCCATATAAACCATGTGCTATGATTTATTCCTATAATTATTCCATTATTAGTATTTTTAGCTCGTCCCTTTTCCTATGTATTCCCTAGGTTGTCCAATGAAAATTTAATATAACAAATTATGTTAGAAGATTATTATGTAGGATTAATAAAAATATGTTTTATTGTATTTCCAAGTTACCAGCTTTCTATGCCTAATCTTTTTAAGACATTAGAATTTATGATCCTTGGTTTTTATTTGATGGTTAATTATACTTAAATTCATGTAATAATATGTGTAAAAGGATTGGGAGTTTATAATTGGTCTTAGAGTATGGTATAGTTATTTTTTTATATTAGGACTAGAAAACTTTAATAAGAACCTAATGGAAGTTTAAATCAACAAGTATAAAATTGATTGAAATATAGGGTATCACAAGATAGAATATAATTTCAATTTATAAGTTTATCCTTCTATGGTCAATGATTATTTTTTATATTACTTTTAGCTAATTATTCAAGCTAAAATTATTGTAATTTCTTCTTTAAGTTAATTGAAGGAAGTAGAAAAACCCATTCCAACAATCAATGTGATAGTCAATGTGATGATTTCCATAATAAAATTCCAAATATTATGGGAATGGGAGCTCAAAACTTCATGATAGTACATTATGAACTAGATCAAGTTATCAATAATAACTCAAATCTTGTAGAACACCATCCTTCTTCTAGGAAATACAATGTTTCCGTTGAATCCTATATGCGAGAAAGGCCTCCCATCATAAGTGGATCTACTAGTCCCATCATCATGGAATAATTTATTAACTAAATTGAAAATATATTATTTGTCCTTTAGTACTCAGAAGAAGATAAAGTCATGTTGGAGGTCTATAATTTTGATGGGGAAGCTTATCAATGGGGGACACTAATCAAAAATAAAAAGTCCAAGGAGAAAATTGATTCATGGATTATGTTTCATTCAATAAAACATTAGTTCAATAAACATTTTCCCTGAACACTCCATCTTAATATGGAAATGGAGTTCCTCATACTAAAGTAAAAGTAAGATAAGTTTATCAGGGAATATGAGACAAAATTTATAAGGCTTTCACAATACACATATAGCTTTTTCATGAACACCAAAAGAAAAGTGGATCAATTATTTAGTGGACTAAAGAAGAGTCTATAAAAATACTTGGTGATTCGAGACTTTGAAAACTATTAGGAGATTTTTCATTGTTCCATTAATGTTGAGATATAAATTGGAGACTCTCAATGGTCATTTGGCCTTGGAGATAAGAAGTATAAAATGGTGTTTAATATAGGAGGATCAACAGATAAATACCATGATGGAAAAAATCCCAACATCCCATATGTCTAAAGTGTGGGATAATACCTCTTGGAAACTACTTAAGGGGAGGTATGAGATTCTTCAAATGTATTAGAGAGTAGAATATGGCTAATAATTTCAAAAGAGATATGTAGAATATAACAAATATAGAGGAATAAAGGAAGGTTCAGATAAACACTCAAGCTATAGTACAACGCCTCAACTATAAGAAACATAGAAATTATGTGATCCATTACCCTAAGACAAGGGTTGTAAGATCCAATCAACAACAACAAACTCCAAGGAAACAAGGAAGGGTATATTCTATCACAACTGCTAAGGTGTAACTTGAAAATTATGTGGTGATAGGTACACTAGTTATTCACTCAAGAATATCTAATGTACTATTTGATTATAGTTCTATGCAATCATTAATATCTTGAAAGTTTAGTATAACTATTTAAACACCACCATAAAATATAATGGTTTGGATATCTATGAAAAATTAAAATGGAAAAAATATTTCACCCAAATTATATAACTCCTCCACAGTTAATATTTGTGGTCTGAACATCCTAGTAAATATTTTAATACATTTTTTGGTAGAGTTGGATGATATATCATGCATGGATTGACAATATTTATATAAAACCAACATCAACTATTGGGAAAGGGATATCACTCTTCACATCCTGAGGCATCCTCCAATTCTGAATAAGAGCAAGGATAAGGATGAATAATCTTCAGAATTCTCATTTCATGTATGTATATTTTGCCTTATGATAAATCATATATAGTTCAAATGATTGGGACAAAATAGAGGAGAATTCTCTAAGACATTCCCATTGATAGGGACTTCACTAATGTGTTCCCCAAAGAATTTACTGGTCTTCCTCTTGAATGAGTGGTTGAGTTATAAATTGAAATTATTCATAGTTCTCTACTTATATCAAGTAAACATTATAGAATGTCCACCATTGAGTTGGAAGAACCAAATAAGTAGTTTAAAGAGAATCTGGAAAAGGGTTTTATACACTCTAGTGCTTCATCGTGGGGTGTTTCAGTGCTCGTCATCAAGAAGAAGGATATATCAATGTGCGTATTCATTGATTATCGTGAGCTCAACAAAATCACAATAAAGAACAAGTATCCCCTTCCACTGATATATTACTTTTTTGATCAGCTACATAGGACCAATTATTTTTTAAGGTGGACCTTCGGTATAGATATCACCAATTAAATGCGAAGAAGGAATATATTCCCATGGCTTCCTTTCTAATAAGTTACAGAAACCATGTGTTCATAGTGATTCCCTTCAGATTCTATCATTCTCTAACAATTTTCATGGACTTGAGGAATAGTTTCATTAGATATTACCCTGAAAATTTGTGGTAGTCTTTATTGATGATATTCTGATATACTCCAAGAGTAAAGAGGAACCCATGAAGAATTTGAATACAGTGCTAAAGACTTTAAAAAGAGAGGAATTATATGAAATGTATAGTAAATGTGGGTTCTGGATGGAGGAAGTATCATTCGTGAGGAATGTTATCACCAATAAAGGAATATCTGTGGACCCTTCCAAAACAAAGATGATAGAAGAGTTGCCTAGGCTAACATCTGTAATGGAAATCCAATTTTCCCTGGTTTATCGGGGAATTATTGATGATTTTTTAATAATTTATAATGATTGAAAACCCCACTAAACAAGATGAGTTGGATGGGATTAAAGTTTATATGGACTAGTGAATGTGAATATTGCATCAAAGAGTTGAAAAATTGTATTATCTCTTCACCCGTACTCACACTACCAACATGTGGAGAACTCTTTATGATATACACTGATGGTTAGAAGGAGGGATTAGTATGCGAAATAATTAATTATGATAAAGTGATATCCTAAACATCAATGAACTTAAAAAATCATGAAAATATATATCTGATGTATGATATGGAGTTGGCGGCTATGATATTCTCATTGAAAATATGGAGGCATTATCTATATGGGGGAATGTGTGAGATATATACTGATAATAAGAGTCTAAAATATATGTTCACACAAAAGGATCTTAATATGCACTAGGAAAGATGGTTAAATCTCATCAAGGATTTGACTGATCAATCCACCACCATCCTATTATGAAAATTAAAGTAGAATATTCTATAAGTAGAAAGGATGCAACAACATTATCAATGATGAGAATTGAGAAGAACACAATCTATCTAGATTTTCAAAGGATGGACATGGGAATTATTAAGGAAGGATAATCAGCAATCCTTTCTTAAATGACTTCCCAACCATCCCTCGTGGAGAAAATAAAGGATGCTCAAATAAATGATGTTGAAATTATGAAAAATGTAGAAGCTATTAGAAATGTTAAATCTTAAGAGTTAAAAATTCATGTGGAAGTCTTCATAATATTTGGTTCAAAACTATGTGTACCATCCAATCTGAAGATAAATAAAGAGCTTCTAAATGTCACACATATCTCAACATTCTCTATTCACCTAGGGAGAACAGAGATGTAACAAGATATTTCAGAGGACTATTGGTGGGAAAACATGAATAAGGAGATCACTAAATATACATCAATGTGCTTGGTATGTCAGTAAGTGAAGAATAAAAGGAAAAATTTTAATGGAATGATGTAAGAAATAAACATTCCAATATGGAAATGGGAAAACATCACCATGGTCCTTGTCACTAAAGTTCTAAAGATAGCCAAAGGAAATAATGAAACTTTGGTTATTGTAGATCATCCTACAAAGGAAACTCACTTTTTCGAAATTTGAGAGGATTTATCACCCAACCAACTTACATGTATATAAATCAGAGAAGTGGTGAGGCTGTATAGAGTACCTCCATCGATTGTATCTGATCGAAATCCTAGATTTACCTCCTTGTTTTGTAAAAGTCATCAACAATCTCTAAACATTGATTTGAACTTCATTATGGATTATCATCCTAAAACTATGGTCCAATCTGAGTGGACTATTCAGAAACTAGAAGACATGTTTAGAGAATGTTCTATGGACTTAAAGGGGGGATGGGGCCAAATATACCTCTATTTGAGTTATCTTAAAATAATAGTTTTCACTCAAGTGTCCAAGTGGATCTATATAATTCCCTTTATGGGAAATGATTAAGAAAACCATCCTGTTGGGATAATGTCAGTGAACATAAACTTTTGGGACCTAAAAGGGTTGAAAAAATAGTAGAAAATGTTAAAACCATTCATAATCATATCTAAACTGCCCAAAGTTGACATAAGATCTACGCAGAGATTCATCGATGGGACATAGATTTTATGGTTGGATATATGGTATTCCTCCAAATATCTCCATAGAAGAGTATCATGAGATTTGGGAAGAAAGGAAAGCTGAGTCCCAGGTAAATCAACCACTTCGAGATTCTTGATCATGTCAGAGCTATGGAATATCGACTAATGGTTCCACCTACCATGTATCAAGTACATGATGTATTCCACATATCCTTCTTGAAGAAGTACATACATGATCCCTCATATGTACTAAATCTGGTGGTTGTACAACTAGATAACGACATCTCATATGAAGAGAAACCAATGAAGATCATGGACCGTAGAGATAAATTTCTACAAACAAGACTATTCACATGGTCAATGTACTATGGTGGAAAAAAAGTACAAAGAGGAAACATGGGAATACGAGGAAGAAATGAAGGTGAAGTACCATTACATGTTTCCACCTTTGTATGTAAAACAAAATATGAAAGGAGAAATTTCATAAGGGGGAAGAATGTAACTACCTAGAATTTTATCAAGGTAATTTCCCTTCTAATAATTATTTTATATTTTAAAAAACACAATAATCACATATAAAACCTAATAAAAATATTATTTACATAAATGAATAATGAAACATATAATATTTATAGAAATTAAGGAACCTATATCGATGGAATGGTAACTTGAATGTTTGAATAGTTGTATGACAATTAGGAATAATAAACTGACCAATAGAATATTAACCTCATCTATGAATTTATAAAAAAATTTGGTATCATATAAATGAAAATATAATATATTTATAACATGGAATAAGTAAATAATTGTTTCAAAAATGATAAATTAAGTATTGGAATTTTTGTGAAATGTAAAAGATTATTTACAGTTTTATAATCAATATAATCGTATAAAAAATGTTTATTTTCAAAAAATAGATTCATAAATTAATAACTTTTTTTTTCTTATTTTTATAATATAATTTTATGAGACCTTAATTAATTTCTCAAAGTTTCATAAAATATGATATAATTTTAAAATTGGTATTTTTCGAAAAATGATTATGGTGAATTTATGGGGTTTCTTCTAAAATAATAGATTTTTTGGTGAATAGTGAAACACGTAATTTACAGTATTTAAATTTATAATCAATAAATGATTTTTTGATTCATAGATGTTGTTTAGATTATTAAAATTCCATAATCTCAAACTATCTTTATTTATATAATATATTTATTTACAATAATCAATATTATTGATAGTCTTGAGCCAACATAATAAACAAATAAAATAAATGATAAAAAACCCCTCTCCTTCTACTATAAAGACCACCCTCACCACCAATTATACTTCCACTTTCTAAGCCTTTTATATCACTTATATTCTTCATACTTCCTCTCTAAAAACTCTTCTCTACTTTATGGTCTTTTTGGTCTCACCAAAAGGAAATTTCCAAGGTCCATAAAGAGGTTCTCAGGGAGACGACACTCAAGAGGTAAAACCCTCCCTCTTTATCTTTTAATTTCTTTTATTTTATTATCCTCCCCTAACCACCCCTATATAAAAATTCATGATTAATATATTATTATTTTATATAATATAATTTTATTATGTTAGTTTAATATCCATAATCAATTCTCTTCTCTTCTCCTTTTATTCTAAAAATGAAAACATAGTCTATGATGTGTCGATTCACCTCGTTCATGAAAAATGAGTTTTAATTTTCTATTACTGCCTTCATTTTTGGATGTAAAACCATTATAATGACTAAAAAATATTTTAAAATTTATATTATAACTTATTTTATGTTCTGTAACAAATGTATATACATACTATTAAATAATGAAATAAAACTAGTTCATGATTATCAAAAATTCATCAAAATAAACTAACATTTATCATTAACATTTTATTTAATAAATCATTATCATATCTGAAAAAATATATATTGGACCATTTAAAATTATTAAGGTGCATAAACATCATATAATTATACTTCAAGAGTTTTTCTTCCATTTGAAATGTAATCCCATAATTAAACTCAAGGGAACCGATAATAAGATCATGAAATAAACACACCCAGGACAAAAATATTGAACATTTTAACTTATAAAATTTTCCATAAATTAACTGAATAAAATTATAATAAATAAATAAATAATTATGAGGTTCTTAATTTTTTAATTAATTGATCTAATTTGATTATTTAGGACATTAATCACAAGTGCATAACACTTTCAGACATAAGGTATGGGATTCCCTCTGAACCTCCATTTTTTCCATGGGGTTGTGCTTTCTCTCTCTCTCTATCTCTCTAACCCAGTGTAATTATTAATTATTCCTATATACTCCTCCTATATTCTCCTTTTATTTCCCAAATATATTTACCTATATCAATTATTATTTCTTTGATGGGGAAATACATGTTTTATAAGGTTCCCTTTTCATTTCCTTTGGATAAGAAAGATCAACTAAAGGGAACTTCCCAAATTCTTACCGATTTTCAAGTAAAATCTATAATATATTTTATGGCACAATTATTTTTCTAAAATAACCCTTTTTATCATTAAAAATTTTATCAGTTATTTTTTGGTTTTATACAAAAAGTATTCCTTTGTCTGCTTTAAAGGCTCTTTAATATTTCCCCTAAAACCTCACCAAAGTGGATAATTTATAATGTTTTTTAAACAATATTTTTACATGTTTTAAATTAATTTTCATAAAATATATCTTGATCTATTCTTATTTTCCATTATGAATTTCCATATATGCTTTAAATCCAGTATTTCTTGCAGACATTTATGATATTCCCATTTGTTATGCCTTATGACATGTTTATCATACCCATTTCCTTCCATGGGTAACTCTTATATTTATTCCTTATGCATTGTTTTTCATGTGGAGAACATATTAATGAACATGTTATGATGGGTGCACCTAGATAGCGCTCTAATTCATTAAGTAGTGTTTATTCCCATGAGACGTCATGTTGAGGCATAGGGAAAACCTGATTCCTTTATGGGACCTTTTCCACATGTGATATAGTCTTGGAAGTTAGCCTTGACTCATGTTTATGTAATGCTGTATATTGATACCATATTCCTATGACTACATGATTACATGATCCCATGTTCTAAATTTTATGATCCCATATGATTATTTATGTTCCCTGCCTTTTTATATCATCATGTTATGCCATCTAACCCATGTGCAATGATTTATTACTATGTTTATTCACATACTGTGATTTTTGTCCCATCCCTTTGTCTATGTATTCCCCAGGCTATCCTATGATGATGTAAGATATGGAAGGATGTTAGGAGATTATTATGGATGCTTAATAGATTGATGTTTTATTCTATTTCCATTTTTTTAGTTTTATATACCTAATCTTCCAAGTACATAAGGATTTATGATCCTTTGTTTGTATTTAATGGTTAATTATTCTTAAATTCTTGTAATAATATTTGTAAAAGGATAGGGTCCTAAAATTTCCCCCTTTATTATTTTTTATTATGATATTAAACTTTAATGTATTTCTTAGATGTTGTTGTATGAAATCTTTTCACTATTGATTTTCTATTTTTTATAACTCTAAAATATTTTATAAAGCTTATTGTGTGTGTGTGTGTATGTACTTTTTCCAAGGAATCCCATTTCAATATTTCCAACTTAGTGATTTTCACTAGCCTCTAGACTACTAATGTAATGATTGGGGTCTCACTCGGTATTCAACTATCTTGGCATCCCCTAATGTGTTGGGTCATGTAATAGTGATATCAAAGGTGATCTTTCCCTTGGCTATTTTATGGAGTTGGACCTATGTGATGTTTGGTTTTGGGATCTTTAGAAAATGGTGTTAGAGTGTCTCAAGTTTGGATCTCAAGTCTGGGAACCTGATATTGGTGTAGTGGCTGATGTAACCATATACTAGGACTATAAGGCCCCAGCCTTAAACCTTACTTATTATTGTATTAAATTAATAATTCAAATTGAGGATCTTTTCAGGTTTAGAGTTTTAGAGAATTAGGTCATAACTATTACATCTCAAAAGATTACAAAGTAGACACTTCTATTAAGTTTCCATAAAATAAAAACTCTTTAAAAGAAACATGTCTAGTTCCTTGTTTTAGATAGCATGACTTTCCTTTAATCCCATCCTTGACCCTATTCCACATTAAGTCCTGTGAAAAACATTTCAAAAAAACTTGGGGTGAGCATAAAAAGCTCAGCAAGGGATACACAAAGAATGAAAACTGTTAGTTTTTCAAAGCAACAGGTAAACCATGTACACTTTATCAAAGTAATACCTTTCACCTTTAGGAAGTAGTAAAAACTCTTCACTGAATAAAATATCATTACTTACCCTTTTGTAACCAAAAGATTACCATAAAACCCATATAAAGAACACATAACATATAAAGGTAACTTGGGACATAAACATACTTAATTGGAATAACCATACGGTCGACTTCCACACATACTTAATGGAATAGCCATACAGTCGACTTTCACACATACTTAATGGAATAGCCATACGGCCGACTTCCATACCCAATGCATTGGAGGTTATAACGTAACCACACATCCTGGTATTCACGGCACCACCCGTCATATGGTTTATCACGTAACCACCCGTAAAATGTCCAAGTACCATCATTACAAATAAAATATTGAAAATATAATCATTTCAATAACAACATTTCATTTGCAATCACAATAAGTAATTCCAAGATATTGAATTAAGCAATCCATTTTCAAAAACCATTTAAAAGAGATTTTTGAATCAAAGTGTCCCATACCACTTTGAAGCGTTTAATGGAATTATAATTTTAAAAAATTAATGTCCATATAAATAAATACTGAAAACCATTTTGAAAACATGGACATTAAAGATAAAGATTTAGAATAATGAATCTTTAAAACATTTAAAACGATATTTTTGTTAAAGAGTTTTTAACAATATGAGAGACTCTTGAATACAAATAATTGCGGAATAACATGTAATCCGAGCTTCATAATATCATGAGAATAAAGGGATTCATGATGTAATATGTCAAAGGACAGTATACACACCATATAAGAGTAAATTTGTGCATAACAACAATGAAGTCTCAATGGAAATGTAAATTGAGATGAAATCCATTATAAAGATGGTATCCTTAAATTAAGGATAAATCTATCACATAATTATGTGTGAGAAGTATAAATACACCCAATATAAGTGGATATTAAGTGTGAAACAATTAGAGGTCATTCACACATAATCTTGGAAAAATAAAACCAATGACATAGATATTTAACTCAATGAAACGAGATGGAGTTATGATTTCCCATACAAGTTCGTAAGAATTTATCAATGAGATGATTATGTGTAGAGATACCATATCCAAAAAAAGGTTTGTGGAAATTACAAAATAGAGATTCCACACATAATCTTGGCATAATAAAATCAAGAAGTAGAGGTTTAACCCAAAGAATTGAAAGTGGGTTAAGAAGTTCCCTTACAGAAATTTGATAGCCTAATGGCGTCACTTTAAAATTCAGAAAATGAGTTGATGAGAGAGAAAATGGTATCTCATCACTTGGAAATAAAATTTACATATATAAGGATACAAAAGAACATATCCCAACATAATAGTATGTGAATTAAAATACATAACAAAAGAAGTCTTTTAAAAAGAGGAGGGTGAAAGGTCCCCTTACCGAGGTGGGTAACTTTTGAAAAGTATGCCCCAAGGAAGAAGGGTCATACAATGAAGAGGTAAATACCCATAAATGAAATTATACTACACAAAGTGTTTAATAATGGGCAGTACATACACCACTCAAAGGAAATAGTGGAAAATGTAGCATAAATGTCACGGGAATACATGTGAGATGAAAAATCCCTTACGAAAACTCGACAGCCTAACGGCGTCACTTAAAGCTTACAAAAATGGATTTATGAGATAAAATAGGGTCTCTTATCATATGAACATAAAACTTACAGAAGGAGTAATATAAAATAACATCCCAATCATAAGAAATATGAGATTAAAAGGAATGACATAAAAGAGTGTACTTAAAAAGAAAGAGAGTGGTAGGATCCCTTAACTCGGGCCTGACTTCACTCGATCGTTCTTTAACGTCCTGAACAATAAACATGAGTTAATTTATATTTGATTAAGAACCTTTTTCAAGTTAATTATTCCTTTTATATCACTTATTTCCATTTTATAAACATTATGTAATCATTTAAGTTAATAATGTTTGTTTTTTCGATATTTGGTTCTTAAGTCGAAAGTGAACTTCTTACAATTACATGTTGTTCGTGTGGTCAAAGGTTGATTATATATAGAATTATATTCATGATTTGGATATAATATATATCATATATATACAGAATATACATGTATTTATAACATTACATAATCATTTAGAGGTAATAAATGAAATGCACCGTTCATGGAGACGGTAAGCCGTACGTACGCATGAATGCTACTTTCATTTCTTTGTCATATTAATGGAATTAAAAATAATTGAGAGGTATGTATATTTTAATTTTAGAATTATATTCATCATTTATATGTAACATACATTATATATATCCATTATAAATATGTACTTATAATAGTACATTACATTTGGGGATAAGAAATGAAATGCACCGTTCATGGAGACGGTAAGCCGTACGTATGCATGAACGCTACTTTCATTTCTATATCATACATTAATGGAAATAAATAATAATTATATATGGGTATATTATAATTCCAGTATAAGATCATATATAATATCTTTAAATCCATCCTTTATACGTCCTACATATGGCATTAACGAATCACATCACTTTGAGGGGGCGGTAGTCCGTACTTCCTAAAATGAAATTATCGTGTTTACCCCCAATAGAAACCATAAAGGTAAACCACAAATGAAAAATAAAGAAGCATAAGGAAAACATAAACATAATATATATCATATATAAATAGAGTTACATCTTAATGTCCACCATTAAAGGTGTTTAAAAGAATATTGAACAATCATCGTT
This sequence comes from Viscum album, assembly GCA_963277665.1. NCBI lineage: Eukaryota > Viridiplantae > Streptophyta > Magnoliopsida > Santalales > Viscaceae > Viscum > Viscum album. The sequence goes on from OY728150.1 coordinate 651,060,923, forward strand.
TCGTGAGGCAGAAATTCGCCAACCACAGAAACAGTATGTTCTTTAACCATTAGATGTAGATGTGTTAATGTGTAGCTCGAAATATCCTTATAAAAACATTATAGTATATTTAAGATACTGGAGTTGTTACAAAAGAAATGAATAAAAAGAGTTTAGGGGGTTGGAGAAGCAAAATAAAACAAAAGAACACAAGTGAAGACATCACCTTAAAATCGGGTAACTCTCTTAGATTTGAGCTCAAAAGCTTCCTTGGGAAGACTTCTGCCAAAAGTGAGGCTTCAAGGAGTAAGAGAGGGATGTGGAGAGACAAAATGTGTAGGGTTTGGCCGAGCCAAAGGCTTTGGAAGTGTGGGTAAGGTGGTAGAGGTGGGGGCCTTTTATAAGATAAGAGGAGGGGCACTCTTGGAAAGTAAGGAAATGTTACTTTATTTTAGAATGAGTTTCGGATTTTAATGGTCCCACATTGATGTGTTTCTAGGATAAGGTGATAAGGGTTCGAAATCCACCCATACAATAGGTTTTGGACATGTTTAGGTCATAGAGTTTACATTATCATTCCATTTTATTTAAATCCTTTATTAATGAGGTAATCACTGCATCATCATGATGTCATAAATAATTTAATTTATTTAATGTCTAAAAATTATAAAAAAATATCATGATATAGGAAATATTTTTATATTTAAAATGACTATTTATAGTAAAAAATCTGACTTGTATAACCCATGTAAAAATTGTTTTAGTAAACCAACTCATGTTCGTGTCATTTTTACTTTAACATTAAATAAAATGGTATTTATGTGATTTTCCAACCAATGTGGCTCCATGGGGTCCCCAATTTGACCCATGGATTTTCTTGGTCGGAAATGACACATACAATAAGGGTAGGACATGTTTCATGCTCATCTCATATTATTAAAACATTATTTTTACCTTAAATTACACTAATTACCTCTAATCGCGATTAAAAACTTAATAAGTTACTATTCACCAAAATATTATTTTAATCCCATTGAACCAAATTTTACTTATTAATGACAACCATGTATGTCGGATTTTTGAAATTCAAAACACAGAGGTGTCAAAGTTTCATTTAAATGAAAAATCAGTTTCTTTAACTACCACTTAGTGGTTTCACTATTCATCAAAAATTGAAGTTTTCTAGAAAAATACCAAAAATTCACCCTAAGCTATATTTGATATTATGAATTCAAAAATGAATTCTATTTTACAAAATTCAAAACATATAAGTTGCATTAATTAATTTAATAATTAATTCTCGTTGTCAAAACAAATAGCGTGTTTTTAAGAAACAATAAGTATCAAAAGATTGACTATAGTTTAAGTCCAATTTCAAGATGAAATTAATTCCAACAACCACTATTGGATTAAATGGTAAAAATATATTCTAATTGAACTTTAAAACCAATTCAAAATATAATCTAAAAATATAAATAAATTAGATTAAAAAGGGGTTTTGAATTAAAATACAACATTTTTCACTATTCATTAAAAAATGAACTTTATCGAAAAAATATCAAAAATTTACACAATGTAAATTTTGATGTCCCGATTCTAAAGAATAATTTTATTTTGTCAAATATAACACATAAACTTGTCAAAAAGTGGATTTAAAAGAGGTTCTCCATCAAAAGGCGGTTAATCGACCTTTTAACAAATATTAGAATGTTTATGCTTAAAAATTGGATTCATTCGCATTTTCAATCCTCTAACATTTATTGTAAAGAGTAAAAATATTTGACAAACATACATAATAATTTCTTAGTCAGTTCCGTTCTTTCTCGCCATTACAATGGCTAGGCATTAACTACCATTTAAAATAATATTATTTTATTATTAGAGTGCAACGTAAGATTTCAAAGGAACTCGTTGTCGTGTATTGGGTACGCCATCGAGCATAGCATTACCTTTAAAGTAATATTAATATTTTTTTCATAAATAGGGATAAATATAAAAATGTCATATTGTTTATTTACCTGGGGTATTACAAGGACACCTACTAACTACATGTCGAGTCGTCATATAAAGATATCAGTTTTAAGGAATAAATGGTACACGACTCATATAAAATTTGTTATTTTGTATTTAATTTCATTCTTGAGTCATTTTATTATATATTCCCATAAAAACAAGGTATATCTTGTAGATTTCCAGATGCCTCCTGAATGAAAAACCTCTAGGATATCGATATAAGATCTTTTATAAGACCAGTTGAGTGATGATTCCTCAATTTAGAAACCCCTTCATGAGGTGTTTCCTCTTAGTGGGTATAGAGTAGTGCCACTACCTATTGATCAGTCAATAGTTCAACAGGTCTGGATGACTATGCAAGCATGTTTAGTGAATTATGTGAGATACAATGATAATGAATATTGATGTTTCATAGAAAACCAGACCTTGAAGTATAAGAGTATTAGCTCGACATATTGGTCTAAGTATTCAAGCCTATTCGGACACCATCCTATTAGATGTTTGTGCTCGTGACAATATTTCTTTATGGAGTAATAGGTTATTAGAGGAGTTCGATCACACTGAATCATAATGAGGTGACACTCTCATGATTGTACTTCTATAATCTATTCTACAATGTCTGTTACCCTTTTAGATTGTGGTATTTTTGGATTTAGTAGCTCAATATGTAGTAGGGAAATTTATTAGTTGATGAGTACATTGTGAGGTTTAACAACCTCACATATTACTCTCTTGACATGGTTTGATATTGGTACTTCTAGGTGTGGATGTTTGATAAAGGCCTTCAAAATGATATCCAAGCTAGGATGGTCTACTTATGCATTATCACTTATGATGGAGTGATGGAGTGTAATTTGGTTACAAGGAGATTCCTTATAGAGGGACATCAGGTGGGAGTAGATAATAGTTGGAATCATTGGTCATAGGCATCTCTAGTACCTTTAAGGCATCCTTCACTAAGGTCACTATGTAGGATACATACCAATGCCTAGACATAGAAATATAGATCTATAGCATAAGGTTCACGTAGAGGGTCCAATCATCTAAAAGAGGGATGAAACAATTCTTATGATGGGAGATGTCACATGGATCCTTATTTCCCTTCATGACACATTGATGAAGGTTCATAGGAATAGGATATACCACCTTGGAAGAGTGAACTCTATGATGAATGATATCACATGAAAGCTCAGGGAAGCCCATAGGGAGGTGATGCCAATAGAGGATATTAAATTTTGTATCAACTTTCACCTAGGGACCCAATATATATCATAAAATATAACCCCCAGTGATCCCTTAGAGCTAAGGGTGTTGTAGGAATACCTTCTATAGAAATTTGTTATCAGACATAGTGTGTCCCCCTAGGCAACCATAGATTTTTTTATGAAAAAGGTGGATGAGTATTTAAGGTTTTGTATTGACTTTCATTGCTTTAATTAAGTAACCATATATAAAAAATACCCATAGTGAGGATTAATTAACTTTTAAACTAGTTTAAAGCTGTGAATTGGTTTTCAATGATCGATATCAAGTTTGGATACCATCAAGTGATGGTTCACATGTACGATATTCCAAATATGATATTCCAATTCCTCTGTTGATTCTACGAGTTCTTGTTAATTCCTTTTGATGTGAATAATTCCCAAACTATGTTCATAGATCTTATGAAATAGTTTATATAGACATACTTGGATTGTTTTTTAGTTTTCTTAAATAATGAAATTATCATATACTCTATGTCAAGGGAGGATCATGCGGAGAATTTGAGGATGGTCCTAGACATGGTTTGGGGGAACCAACCATCCAGTGAAATCTCAAAGAGTTAGTTTTAGATTCAATAGGTTCAATTAATATGGAATGTCATCTCTAAGTATGGTTTAAATATATAAATAGTGAACATTGATGTAGTGATTTCTTGGTAACCACATAAGAATGTGTTATAGGTGAAAAGTTTTATTGGTTTGGTAGGGTATTAGAGGAACTTTTTTATAGAATTTGCATTGATAGAACCCCCCTTGACCACCTTGAAGTTAAAAGGGAAGTTGGTCACCAAGTCCGAGACATATTAGAGGGGCTTCGAGGAGATGTAGATGTGGTTGGACTGTGATCCTATTTTGAGTCTATTGGAAGATGGAATTGAGTATGTTGTGTTTTTCAATGCCTCTAGAGTAGGTATTGGATGATATTTGTTGTGGAGGTTGGTAGTGAGAACTTTTTATTCGAGGAATTTGAAAACTCCATACTAGAATTACATGATCCATGCCTGATATTTTGTGGTATTAATATTCACCTTGAAGATGTGAAGCCATTATCTTCTTTGTGTGCAATTGATTTTCTACTCAGGACACCTGAGTCTCAGGTACGAATTCACCTAGAAATATCTTAACCAATGATATAGGCATAGATTGGTGTTTCTATTGGGCTATGAATTTGAGATGTCCTATAATACATGGAAGGGAATTTTTTTGGTAGATTCCCATTGTAGGAACTCTTTTTCTCTCTTAGTGTAGGAGGTGTCTAAGTAGTTGACATCATTGTAGTTGGACCAGGTGAAGGAGTGGGGTGAAGCATTTTTTCAGTCGATGGTGGAGACTCCATTTCTTCATTATCATGTGACAACAGATTAGTTAGGATACATTGATTATGAGGTTCCACATGATTTGATATCCCGAGGAGAAGAAATAGATGTATATTTTGATTAGGTGTTAAGGGAGCCTCATAAATCCCCCATGGATGTATATTCTGGTTTCAAAAATATGGACAAGGACCTACAATGGTAGTTTTTGTGGTCTAGAATAAGGAAAATAATCACTGTGTTTCTCTCTCGGTGTCTCACATGTCAGTAGGTAAAGGCTAGACATTAGGTTTCAAAAGGTTTGAATAAACCTCTTGAGATCCTAGAATGGTTATGGTATGGAATATCAATGTAATTTTTGATGGTTCTTCTGAAAAAAAAAGTGAGATACCATGATGTTATTTGGGTTATAGTTGACTAAAATAACAATCTGGAACACTTTCTTGACATTAGGGAGATGAACATGGTTGCATGTTCATATAATTTGTACATGAAAGATATATTCTGGATTCCTGAGATACCCATGATGATTATATATGACCATGATTATCAATTTAGGTCATGGTTGTTGAGGGTTTATAGGAGTATTTTGGGACCCCGTTTCAAATGATCATTACATTTCACCCCCAGATAGATGGTGAAAACCAGAGGACAATCTAAGTTATGGAGGATATGATGAAATCCTATCTGTTGGCCTTCAATAAGAGTTTGTAGGATCACTTACCATGGGTATATTTTCATTACAGTAATAAATGTAACTCTACTTTTGGAATTTAACCTTTTTATTCCCATTACATGAAACCTTATATGCCACCCTTTCTAATGGGTTGAAATTAATGAGACATATCTTGTTGAAATAGAATTGGTCAAGGTAATAAAAGATAAGGCTCATGTGATCCACAAACAAATGAGGATAACCTATATCTGATAAAAATATTAGACAAATAATTTTTATAGGACTTTGGAGTTCAAACAGGGAGATCATGTTTTCTTGGGAGTCTCCCAATGATGTAGATTTTAGAAATTGAAGGAGAAGTAAGATATCCCTGAGGATTATCAGGAAACATGCAATCCCATGGAGGGTTGGGAAGGTTTATTACTTCTTATTCTTCAACAAATATAGTTTGAGTGTATAACATCTTCCATGATTCTCAGTTGAGTAGATACAACCATGACCCAACACAAGATTTTGATTGGGGAGATTTGGACATTGAGGAGGGAACTACCTTATAGAGTAGCCAGTGGTGATCAAGGACTAACTGGAGAGGACCCTACGTAGAAAGACCATCCCTTTGGTTCAAGTGATTTTGCAGCATGGGAGAATGTAGAAGAGCTCATGTGAGTGTGAGGGAAAGACATGGGCTTCATACACCACCTCTTTGTTTATCTTATTATTTTATGAGAAAAAAATCCTTGAAGGTGGTATGAGTGAAATGACTCTAGTTTTTATAGTTTGATACTTTAAAGATTTCTATATTTATCTCATGATGTTTCTTATGAGTCAATGCTTTTTCTGGGTGACACAAGACCCTAGAATTAATATATTAAGAATATTAACAAATATTACATCATGCACATGAATCTTTTTGAAATAAATGGTATTCCTATTGATTGGAACCACATATGGGAAATCCTAGAACACAATTGTTTCTATAATATGGGTTTTACCCCAGGTAGAACATAATGTTGGTCAGCGTTATGTGTTTTCATGAAAGTGAGCATTGGTTGGTAAGTTATTTGATTAATTAATTAATTTGATTATTTATCTTAAATAACCTTAAACCGTAATCACCATATTTATATGCCACATTATAGGAAACTTATAGGGATAGATATATAACCCTCAGAGACCAGAAGTGATATGGATGATATCAATTGGAAAAAATAGATTATGAAGTATCCATAATTTATGAATGAATTTTTATTTTCCAACAAAACTCATGGATATTGCTAACAATAATTACCATGTCCCATTATTCATCAATGATTGAACCATTCTCAAGGAAGGGTGTGTTATTTCACGGATTTATTCCCTTGAATAATTTCATAGGAATGAATTATTATATTCTTTTGTTTTTTTGTGATTTTCTTTCTTTTCATGAACCCAAATATTTATTTTAATTTTTTGAACCCTGATTTCACCATGATTAATGCATTATATATTTTTTGGATGGTATTATAACAACCATCGATGTTGTTCACTTCATCCATTTTATTTTTACCCACCATTCTTCACATTATGATTCAGTAGACCATGGGGTTGGCAATTTTACATTGTTGGGATTAATTTGAACATGATTGAACACCCAGATTTTTGGAGAATGCATGAATGAGTTAGAAATTAGAGTTCTACGATTGGACTATGATTTGATGAGGGGTTCAAGTGTTGTCAAAAAGTTTTAGAAGATACAACGTGGGACTCTCTCCATGGGTGAGGCGACAAGGTGGCGTTGTGTGATGGGAAAGATCAGCACATGTCTAGGGTGGACAGAATCTAGCTACTAGTGATGGATCATCAGTAATCAACCCAAGATCCAAAATCCTAAGAAGATTTTTAGGTAAAAATATCAAAAATAGAGGCATGGGTTAGGAACATGAAGGTTTGTCCTATTTTTGGAAAATATTGACATACACGGTGTGTATTATATAAACACATGTCATGTATAACCCTTACGATAGTGGCTAGAGTTTTGGGTGGAGTTAAATATCACACACTGTCTATAACCCACACACACCCAATGACCTAGTGCTGGTGGATTGGTGTGTACTCCATGAGTAAACAGGCATAGACAAGGCTATGCAATCATACATGAACAAGGTACATGGGCATGACCATGTTCCCAGATATGGCCATGGTACTCAAACAAGACCAGTTTACATAGTAATAGTTTGTGTACAAGGGAATAACCAGAGTACACGATCATGGGTTGATGTACCCGAGTTCATGATGGAAAACACGGGAACACCCGGCGTATCGTAGACACATTACGAATATCCATTACATACCTTTTATTTTTCTATGTGGCTTCCATTATGTTTATCTACTTTTTCAGTACATGGATTTGGGACCATGAGTATCTTGTTCAAAAACAAATTCTATAAAGAATGTGATGGTGGAAAATGTTTTGGCATTAGAGATATGAAACAAGGTGTTATGAGTGTAAATATTCCTTCAGCGATTCTTAGAGAATGACAGTTATGGGGTTAGGTCATTAGAGACATACTCGTGTCGATACTCACTTATCACACTAGTAAAGGGACCCCCATAATCTATACATAGGTAGAGTCAGTATGCCACATATCACAACAGGGTGTGGGTCCTTTTTCTATAGAGTGGTACTCCCCCGTCTTCGAGCTATGATGGCGAGTAGGTCCTCCCTAAGAGTTAGTGCTTCTTTGGGATGTGGAGTATAGTAGTGAGGAGAGAGTGCCTCCAATCAAATTCTTGAGAGGTTGTTCATGGTACTGGGAAGTAGAGATAGACCTTTCAGTATTGAAAAATACGTATTTAGTGGCGGTTTTTTTCTATTTCTTGGTGTATTAAACTGCCGCTAAATCGATTGGCGGTGGTTTTGAAAAACCGCCGCTAAATTGTGCGTCGGGAAACTATTCGCAGCGGTTTCCTAAACCGTCATAGAACATTTTGCGGTGGTTTTTTGAATTATTTTTTTTATTTTTTTAATTATTATTAATTAATTAATTAATTCTTTATTTATTTATTTATTTATTTATTTATTTGTTTGTTTGTTTTATTTATTTTATTTATTTTATTTATTTATTTGGTATTTATTTTAGTTATTTTATTTATTTCATATTTATTTTATTTATTTCGAATTTATTTATTTTATTTATTTATTTTATTCATTTATTTCGTATTTATTTTATTTATTTCGTATTTATTTTATTTATTTCATATTTATTTTAGTTATTTCATATTTTTTTATTTTTTTATTTATTTCGTATTTATTTTAATTATTTTATTTATTTTGTACTTATTTTATTTATTTCGTATTTATTTTATTTATTTCGAATTTATTTTATTAATATATTTATTTATTTTATTTTATTTTATTTTATTTTATTTATTTATTTTGTATTTATTTTATTTATTTCATATTTATTTTATTTATTTCATTTAATTTTCATTACTTTATTTACTTTATCCATGTATGCACATGCCCACACACATGCAATATAAAGAAATACTACGTTTGGTGAGATTTGAACCCCTCGTTTGGTGAGATTTGAACCCCTAACCTCTTGCATATTTTCCAAATACTTTCCCACTCCAGCAAGCTCATCATGTGGTTAATAAACAGAATTTAACATACTTATATATACTAATTGAAAAAATAAATAATACATAACTAATAGATATAAACTCAATAATAATTAAACAATAAGCAATAATCAATAATTAATAATCAATAATTAATAATCAATAATTAATAATCAATCATTAATAATTAATAATTTTTGATTTATTAGTTATTTATTGATTTATTATTATTTACTGTTTGTTATAATAAATAAAAAATAAATTAAAATAATATTTACATAAATTATTAAATTATGAAAATAAAGTAATAAAATAATAAAACTACGAAATTAAAATAATAAAATAATAAAATAATAATACAATAAATAATAAACAACAAATAGTAAAAAATAAAAAATAAATAATAAAAAATAAATAATAAATAATAAATATATAACAATAAATAACAAACAATAAACAATAAACAATAAATAATTTATAATAATAAACAACTAAAAAATATTAAATAATATATAGTAAATAATAACTAATAAAAAATATTAAACAATAAGCAATAAAGAATAAATAATTAATAATAATAAATAATAATAATAAAATAATAAATAATAAATAATAAATAAATAAATAAATAATAAATAATAAATAAAAAATAAAAAATAAAAAACAATAAACAATAAACAATAAACAATAAACAATAAACAATAAATAATAATAAACAATTAATAATTAATTAATAATTAATAATAAATAATTAATAACAAATAATAAATAATAATAAAGAATAAAGAATAAATAATAAACGATAAATAATAATAAATAACAAATAACAAATAATAAATAATAAATAATAAAAAATAAAAAATAAAAAATAATAAATAAAAAATAATAAATGATAATAAATAACACATAATTAATAATTATAAATAAATAAATAATAAATAATAAATAATAAACAACAATTAATAATAGATAATATTAAATATATAATAAATAATAATAAAAATAATAATAAATTAAAAATTAAAAATTAAAAAGTTAAAATTTAAAATAAGTAATAAATAATAAATAATAAATAATAAGTAATAAGTAATAAATAATAAATAAAAAACAATAAATAAAAAACTGTAAACAATAAAAAATAAATAGTAAATAATAATAAACAAATAATAAATAATAAATAATAATAAACCAATAATAAATAATAAATAATAAATATTAAATATTAAATAATATATAATATATACTATATAATATATAATAAATAAAAAAATAAACTATAAACCATAAACTATAAATAATAATAATAAATAATAATAAATAATAATAAATAATAATAAACAAATAATAAATAATAAATAATAAATAATAAATAATAAATAATAAATAATAAATAATAAATATTAATAAATAATAAATAATAAACAATAAATAATAATAAATAAAAAATAATAAATAAGAATTAATAATAAATAGTAATAAACAAATAATAAATATTAAATAATAAATAATAAATAATAAATAATAAATAATAAATAATAAATAAAAAACAATAAACAATAAACAATCAATAATAAACCATAAATAATAAATAATAAATAATAATAAATAAATAATAAATAATAAATAATAAATAATAAATAATAAATAATAAATAATAAATAATAAATAATAAATAATAAATAATAATAAATAATAAATAACAAATAACCAATAATTAATAATAAGTAATAAACAATAAATAATAATAAATAAATAAAAAACAATAAACAATAAACAACAAACAATAAAAAATAAATAATAAACAATAATAAATAATAATAAACAAATACTAAATAATAAATACTAAATAATGAAAAATAAAAAATAAAAAATAAAAAATAAAAAATAAAAAATAAAAAATTTTAAATTATAAATTATAAATAAAAAACTATAAACAGTAAACAATAAAAAATAAACAATAAATAATAATATATAATAAAATATAATAATAAACAAATAATAAAGAATAAAGAATAAAGAATAAATAATAAATAATAAATAATAATAAATAATAAATAATAAACAATAAATAATAATTAATAACAAATTATAAATAATAACAAATAATAAATAATAACTAATAAATATTAATAAATAATAAATAAAAATTATTGAATAATAAATAATAAATAACACATAATAAATTAATATAAATAAATAAATATAAATAATAAATAATAATAATAATAAATAACACATAAATAATAATTATAAATAAATAAATAATAAATAATAAAGAATAAACAACAATTAATAATAGATAATAAATAATAATAAATAAATAATAATACATAATACATAATACATAATATATAATATATAATATATAATATATAATATATAATATATAATATATAACATATAAAATATTATTACAATTATTAATAAATATTAAATAATTAATAATTAATAATTAATAATTAATAAATATAAATAAAAAATCAATAAAAATTATGAATAAAAATTAACCAGTAACATATAATATATAATAAATAAATAAAATTATATTATAAATAATAAATAATAAATAATAAATCTAACACAAGAAAAAGTATGAAAATGCGTGATAAGGGATGAAAAATCATGAAAACGCATGAAAACAGATGGAGAAGCATGAAGAAGGAAGCATTAGAAAGAATGAGAACGCATTAAAACTTATGACAACTCTAGAAAACCACTTAAGAATTCAACATAATCATCATAATAACCCATAAAAACCACCGATAAGATAACAAGTCATGGAAACCCAAATAAACAGTAATAAATGGAGCAACCGTTAAAACCCGTCAAAACTGTCATAAAGTGACAAAAACATTGGACTCCCATTAAAGATTATAACTTATGATCTGAAAGTCTGTTCGAGATCCGTGACCATTCAAATCAAAGATACTAAAACGATCATTGACCTGATAGGTGAAAGTGACAGAATGGACCGGCGGATCGGAATTCAAGACCATTTAAAAAAAATCTGACGGGGAATAGGTGCTAGAACGGAGGCATCGAAAAACAGAACAAAACTGATACCCACTAAAAAGGCTATAACTTTTGATCCAAATGTCTATGTGGGAGCTGCAACTAGTCAAACTGAAGCTCATGTAGCGAACTACGATCTGGCAGGCGGAGGAGTCTGAACTGACACACGGATCAAATGTTTGGTCCGTTTGAAGACAAGTTCGACGAAACACTAGTGACGAAAATGGGGTTTTAGAGGCCTTCTAAGGGGATTTTAGGGTCTAAAAATTAGGAAAAAAGCTTTCTTTTGTCAAACTGGTGCGTATCTCTCTTCGCTGGCTTCGATTTGATATGTGGTAGAGCCCAAACGGACACCCAGAGCGAAAGTTATGGCCGTTTGAATTTGGAAATTTTTTCAACTTTTTATAACTCTTATATCATCCACACCTTAGACCGTCTCACGGTTTTGGTTATACGTGCCTCTAGATCTCTTCGTGACCTTCGATTTGACTGGTCGTTGCACTCCAATGGACACCCGGATCAAACGTTATGGCTGTTTTAGTTATTTTGGGGTTTCTTAAGTTTTTTTATTTTTTTCTTTTCATTTCGCAGCGGGTTTTAAACCACCGTGAAATACCAGTATGAAAACTATTTAGCGGTCGTTTTTAAAACCACCATGAAAAAACCGATGTGAAACACCCTTTTTCATGTAGTGGTTGGAGCTACATGTCAACTCATCATTCTTAGTTTGGCTATAGGATATAGAGACCCACTTTCTCTCTCACAAGGGTTTTTGAGAATATCTATTAGTTTTTTCTTTACCCTCTTTCATTATGGGTTGGGATAACTATTTTTATTTCTATTTCCCCAATTATGATTTTCATAGTATCCTACTATAATTGTAGATAGTCACCCCTAAATGGGCTTCACCCACATGTGTTTTGTCTTATGCAGTCGATAAGAATATTGGTAGTTATATTGGTGGAATAAGTTTTAGTGGAGTATAGTTGAACCTAGGGGAGCTGACCATGTTTGGAGGTTGACCTTGGAGATTGTTAGTTGGGATCCATTCAATATTTATCTTTTTCAAGTAATAGTCTAATTAGGACCACATTTTTGGTTATGTGTGATTTTGTTACACATTACACTTTATATATTAGCTTTTAAAACACTTTGATGTATTTCTTATAGGTTGTTTCATGCATGGTTTACAATCCAAATGTTAAATTTTTAGTATATCTTTGTATTGTTTCATAGTGATTTTTGAGTGTGTAGATAAATGTAATTTAGGATAAGGTCACCCATTTCATCATTTCGTACTCAATTCATCTCTCCATCCCATGGCTTATTGGAAGTGAGCTTGGGGTTCCTCACTAAGCTTACTGCCAGCTAGATGTGCCTTAGTGGGCCAACTCATGACTAAAAATTTTAAATTTATTTCAAACATCAAAAAATTATATTTTAGTTAAACTTTCATCAAAATAATTCAAAATATTTGATCCTTAAAATATAAGTATATACAATCAAGAATTATTTGATCAATCAGGTGCCAATTACACAGAATTTAATCAAGACTTCCAAATAATTAAATTTACAATTAAAGATTAACCAATTTTCAATATGTTTTCATAATAAGAATGTTTTGACATTAAAAACACAATTATTTCAAAAAATCAATGTGGAAAACCTATATAGAATTAATACCACATCAATATAAATGGATAAAAATGTTAAATATCTACCATTGGATAAATTAATATTTATATAACTGATATATAATTTCAAAACATTGATAATAGTCTATATATAAAAATATTTAATAGTACTATATAATATATAAATAATTGTCAATATTAAGAGTACTAAATATTACGAAACTCAGTTTTATGTATTATTTACTTTATTTACCCTTAAAATATATAACAATTTATGAAAATCTATTAATTTTTAGTAATTAAAGAATAAAGACACAACATTAAAAATCTATTAATATCATCAAGTAACATGAAAATTAGTTAAATAATTTACATTCTTCTAATTACCAAAATAATGTTATTAAATACCCCTAATTATATAATTGAAAATCATTTTATAACCACTTTCCCCACTTTTATCTTAAAATATTAAAAAATATGACATATATTAGTTGAATTATAAGTCTAAAATATAAGTAAAACCTTATAATATTAATAATTATAATTTTATATTGTTTTTACATATAATTCATCAAAAATATCAACAAAAATATCATCTAATAAATTTTTGACTATTCACATTTATAATACTCAACAAAACTTCAATTCCATTGAATATGGTGTCTGAGATGAATAGTTCATCGATGTAAATGAGAATAAAATGATTTGTACACATTATATTGTTTGTTATTTGGTTATTCTATTTAACCTAAATGATTATAAAATAAAATAACTTCCCCTATTGATCCAGAATGGTGTGAAGTAAATAAAAATTATAAGTTAAAACTATAAGCATTTAGATGTAATTTTAAAATTGAGTCAATGAAATAATGAAATTATAGGGTCTTTATGAAAGAGAACTCAAAACTTAAGTGGGCGATTATAAATGATAAACTATAGGGGGTTATGATTGACTAAGATAAGGGAGTGATAGGGTAGAAATATACTTTCATAGTTGTTTTTGGTGTGGAAAGAGTTGATGTTGATAGTTAGGGAAATAAGAAAATGAGATGGAGGGATTCATGCCAGAAGGGGAGGAGAACGTATATAGGGGGATACAAATGATTATGTTAGGGATTATGTCATAGTGATTTTTGAAACTATCACTAATAATTAAATTTCAATATTTTTAATATTTGTTTCTTAAAAAACTAAATCTAAAATATAATATTTAGTGGTTCCCATAAACCATTGATAATTATATGACATAAACATTTTTAAAAATTTGGTTTATTATCTTGAAATTGTTTTCAGAAAGTATTGTAAATAAAATTCTATAATATACTTGAATTTTTTATTATTTATTGATGTGACCCTTAATAATAAAGAGAAAGTTATAACTTATTTATAAAATCTCCTGGTTTCTCCTTTAATTTCTATATATCTCAAAAAATACAGCATCCCAATGTCATATTAGGATTTTTATCTCTTTACTAATCATTGATATATTGCCTCATCTTGATTAATTATCCATTAAGAACATCAATTTTTGACTCTATATTTCACCAAACAAGTCATGATTCCAATTATTCAAGGCTTCACTTTAATTTTGAATTTTAACTCAATTAATTTCTCTAGGTTTTTTTGTTTTCACAGATTTGAAAATTTAATTTCAGATATTAAATTTATTTTCATCTCTTATTTCTGATGCATATAGTATTTTAAATAATCAACTCCATCTATTTTCTTCACTTCATCTCAAAAAATAAAAAATTATTCTGGTACATCCTTTAACTAATATTTGAGTTCAATAAAAACCTTAACCTTTACCACTTCGAAATTTGTTTGTTCCTCCATATTTTGTTTTCATATGAACCCTATATGAATGATTTGAATATGGCTATTTCATTATACAATTTCTTTAGTTTAGTTTCTTCCATGTTATTATACACGTGTGAATGATTTTTTATAACAAATATTACTTGGTTCATCACTTACCCTGGAAAACCATAGATTATTTTTTGGTAGTGGTATCTTCTCAAAACATATTATGCCATAAAAAATTAAGGTGATGAAATTTTTTACACATGAATAAACCGATTTTAATCTTCAAATTGGTTTTTAAATTTTCAATATTTTATATTGGAGGAAATAGTGAGATGAATTTTTGAACAGCTATTCTCTTCAATAAAATCCTCTACAAAATGATTTTACCTTTTCTTGAAAAAAACTTTATGAGATATATCCTTTTATATTGGATCATAATCATTATTCCACATCACATATGATACATGACCACAATGACTACTATCCAATATAACATCATTTGTATCCTTATTCATGAGTACTAAAACCTTAAGAATTAACTTAGGAAGAAACATTATAAAGATACACTCAACACTTTTAAATTATTTGAGTGTTTATCACAGTCTACACATATATTTACCTTGTCATATTACACTTATTATTACATATTTTTTAACATAAGGATTCAATACATAACCCAAGGACCAAGAGGACTAGTGTATATGGGATAATAGTTTCATAAAATATCAACAAAAAAAAAATAAAAATTATATATTTTAATATCTATAATGCAATTATACATACCATTTTTATTCTAAAATTTCATTGGATAACATGGGGAATACATATTTTAAAAGGGTGAGCTATAGATCCAAGTAAGGATTGGGCATGATAAAAACTCATATCATATATTTCAAATGGAATAGCATGATATCATAAGAGGAAATGGTCATTAATTATCATATAGAAGCATGATATAAATAAGATGGAATCAAAAAATCTTTTCATTAGAGGAATCTGGTAGCATCATTAAACAAGACATACGCATAATTCAAGGCTCACTGCCAGGATAACATATCATGGTTTGTAGAGTCCCATCCAGGATTTTTTTTACTCAAAAATACCTTGCATATATGGTAATGATGTATAGAAATTAACCAATGGATGGGAGTTATATTTGGGAACACTTATCATAACATGTATATATATTTGTGTCACACATAAGGGAATCAAACACAAGGCATAAGAATAAGAAATACCCATGAAATGTAATGGGTTACGTAACATTACATCAAAAAATATTATAATGAAGTTTCAAAAAGATTACAGATATTAGATAGAAATATATATTTTTTAAGTTAATATTTGATCAATAAGAACATATAATAAATATGGAGTTAATTTAAAAAAATTACATGACTACGGGAAGATAAGTAATTTCAAAACTGATCATTTTGAGTGAGGTTTTAAGAAAAGTTATGGAATCTCTATAGATTGTAAGCACATCATATTATTTATAAAACCAAAAGTGCACTAAGTGGGTAATTCATTAAATAACGAGTATTTATAGAAAAAAATTGATAGTTAAAAATATTTTATGGGGTGGTTCATGACATGAAATAAGAAATAATATTTTCCCGTAAATTTTTTTAACATTAAAGAAGTATTTAAAATGAAAACCTAAAAATCATGTATATCCATAGAAAAAAACATGAATAACATAGTTATATATTAAAGGTACACATATTAATAAATATAATGTTTTTATCACAAATTTGGAGAGAGAAGGTGACATAGAGATATATAAGTCTTAGTCTAAAGAAAAGAGTCTAGTTCAAAGAGTTCCATTACATCAGGTCCACATTCTCTCTCCACTTTCACTCAACATCATAAATAATAAAATGATATTTATTAAATACATTATTTATAACCTTCTTAAAAAAATATGATTAATTATCATGTTTTAATGTTATTTCAAAGTCATTTAGTTGGGATATCATTTTTGTTTCAACTATCTCAAGTAAATCTATGTCATGATTCCATGGTTGCATCAATTTTTGGTAATTATTGAGGTTCCTTTTGAAATAATTACATAACTCCATAAGCACGGTGACATGATTTTAATTTAGTTAGGTGGGTTTCCTGACCACAGTGAATATATATGGTTTTCTTTAGTTCTATGAATGTATATCCACTATAGAAATTGAATAAAAAAATAATATAATTATTTATTCCTATTTAACCCTACTATATTAATTTAAACCATCCATTAAAGCGGTGTTGGAAAATAAAATTATGAGTTCATGGGGGTAGTGAATCCACTATAATATGAACAATCTTTTTCATTTTTTGAAATAAATGAGAAAAAGTTAGGTAAATGATATTACATTAAACTATAACATTACATTACATTTATTATATTATATTCATTACATCATGTTGTATGGGGGATGTATTGAGGAGTTAGAAAAATAAAGGGATTTAAAATATTTAGTTTGAGAATATTACTTATTTGAATTTCATCTCTTGAAATATACCTTAAGGAATCTTGGTTTTTCCTTTTGGTGAATGTATCACTCTGAGTACATGGGGGAGAGAGTTGGGAAGAGAATTTTTGTATAAATTTAGTAGCCTCGAAGGCTTATATGGAATGTGGAAAAGTGGTAGTGTGGGGTGTTTTTTATAATGGGATGAGAGGGGTGTTTTTAATATAACATTTATTAGTTTTTTTATTTTGTCTCAAAACATCCAATAATGATGAATATTGAGAAAAAATATAGTATTAAATGGATGTGTGTTCACAATAATGGTTTATTAAATCATCCATGACTCACTTATAATAGCCTTGTACAAAAAATGTTTAATAATGCAGCTTTTGATGTTTCACTTCTCAAAAAAAAATTCAACTATGTTATAAATATCTCAAAAAACTAGACCAACAGGTTTTCAATTTATAGTATCCAAAATTAAAATTTATTTTATAATAATAATTTTTAAATATGATAAAATTAATTTTTAAATAATGTCCCTATTTGTTTTCAAAATATCAACCATAATATTAGGATTAATTTTTTTGACCCATTAAAAAATTTCTTATTGGATCCCAAAATTATATTATAATTTAATTAAATTTATTATTATTTTATAAACCCATTTTAGAAAAATAAAATTTTCATTTATTTTTCATAAAAATGTTATTAAAATTTATGTGTCTTATAAAAATATAAACACTTATTTTATCACTTTTAAAACATTTACTTAGTTGTATCATGAAATAAATTCACAATTATTTCATCTTATATGATAATTAAATATTATTTTACCATTAAACAAGTGTGGTTTCTATTCTTATGATAATTTTACTATTTATAACAATAATATTTCTATTCTCATGGTTAAATTACTATTACAATCATTATTTTTTTAATTTTAATTTGTGTTTAAAACATTCTATAATTACCTTATATTTTATTCATTCTTTACGCACTTATATTTTCTCTCATGGTAATATATATTTTCTTGTAAAAAACTAAATTTTCATTTCTAATATTCTATTGAATTTCTATAATTTCGGTCATGAGTGTGATCACTCCAAGGGATTAAGAAGATATAATTTTTTATATTATGTTAATCTTATTTTTTGTTTTTTAACCCATTGTAAAACATTAAATTATTATAGTTATATTTATTCTATAATTGTAATTCTAAAATTAATATAATAAATTATTATTTATTTTCATTATGTGGTGCATGTGTTTTATATTGTACTATATTACCAAGCATGATAGATTCATAAATTAAGAAGGAAAATTTAATTCATTAATGTCAAGGTCGTTACTTCCTCCTGATGAAATTTGACCCTCAAAATATCATTCCACTCACTATGATAGGAAGTGATGAGGGAAGTTCTACTGAATTTCATCCTCTGGTTCCCATGAAACCACCTCAGAATTATAGTTATACCATTATACTTTGACTAGGTGAGTAGTCTTTTTGAATAGAACTTGTCTCCAGGGTCCAAGATCTACACTAGATACTTATAATAATAGAGACCATGATCTATCTATAAACTATTATATTCCTTAAATTTGAGGTATTTTGAATGTACATCCTCAACAGGGATACAAGGAATAAATCATGAACCTGAGACAGGGTTTTTCAAAAGCAGTTGTCTATATTCCACAACTCTGATTCGATCATGAACCTCAAAGGGGCCAATGTTTCTTGGACATAAAATTCTTTTTTATGAAATTTCATGACACTCTTCCATTTATAGATGGAGTGGAAAAGTTTATATCTAACCTCATACAATAGGTATCTCCTATTATTATCAACATAACTATTTTGGTGACTATTAGAAATCCTAACATGGTAAATAATGGTCATGACATTTTCTTCCATTTAATTTACCATTTTATGTCCCATCAGTTTGTGTTCACCGACTTCATCCAAACATGTAGGTGTTTTAAATATACACTCACAAAGGGTTTAATATATTAACACATGTATTTTTTATTAGATTATATTATTTTACAAGAACTCAACCATAAGAAAATGTTGATCAAATCCTCTTTTTAATCCCGTCAGTGATGTTTGCAACATATCCCCATGTGTTTGGATAGTCTACTTAGTTTTTCTATCATTTTGGGGATAATAATATGAACTAGAGCTCAAATGAATGTTTATATAACATTAGATAATTTTCCAAAACTTGTAGTTAACCCTTTAATCTCAAAAGGAAACAATCAATAGTGGTTTTCTGTTCAATGACTCCACTTACCTGATGAGTATCCTTGTAATTTGTTTGAGTTAGAAGTTATATTGAATTGAAATAAAGTGTGGAGTCTCTTTATATTTATCCTATATAACCCTTATGGAATTACATCCTCTATATGTCTTTAGAATACCTGTGACCAATGTCAATAGTGATATTTTACCATTTTCTAATTGGTGTGGGTAATGGCCTTATTATTACCTTAGACTCTTACCTTTCTTCCTCCATCTATTGACACACAAGGATATTTGATATATATCTTCCCTGATCTCATTATTTATATTTTTCATCCAGTAGTTTTATCAGATATCTTAATATATCATCTTGATTTATTGGTGAATGGAGATTTTAGGCTATGTGTATCATTCAATAGCCTATTATTTATCTCAGTCTTTCATGGTACACATATTCATGTCCCAAATCTTAAAATTTATTCATTATCAATTTTTGGCTCAGAGGATTTCTCATTTTCTTATGTATAATACATTCTTATATATTTTTTTTTCATCATACCTTTAAGAATCCTTTATCTTCATCAAAATATATGGTTGAGAAATCATTTAAGTGAGGATGGATAATGTTCATTCCTTTATGAATTCTAAGAAAATCATTTACAATTATATGATGATTGGATCATTCAAAATTATCATAATGTATAAGATTATAGGATCCTTTCTACCTAGAAAATCATCCACTTTATTCCCCTTCCTCATATGGTAAAGGACTTTCCAAAATCATCATTTATCATCTCTAACCATATTCACTGGTGTATTTTAATCTCCTTATGTCTAAATATATACTTTATACTCATATTATGTGTATATATTTCAAACTTATCCCCATATATATAATTCATCTAAATCATAAATTAAAAGATCACTATATGTTACTCCAAAACATGCATTGGATAGTTTTTCTCATGGAATTTCAACTTCCTTGAGGTATAAGATATCATTTCATCATTTTACATTACTAAAAATTCAAATCCTTTCTTTTAAGAATTTCTATATACCATGAAAATTTCCCTACTTAAGGGTAGTGGGAGTACTAGTATAGTGATAAGTGTCTTTTCAATTCCATGAAGTTATCTTTGTATTCAATAGTTTATAAAAACTCCACCCCTCTTGAGTTTTCTTATTTATAAGGTTTTAAAATCATGATATATTTCTAAAAAAATAATTGAAACTACCATCTAGTATAATATAATTATGTATTCACATCAAATATATTTTTTATGGGAATTCTTCAATCACTTTTTCCCAATAATATATCCCATTTCTGGTGATGAGACTAAAGGGTTTCATAAGAGTCTCATAGAAATTAATAGAAATAATAGAATCAATTAAAAACCCTTTAGTGATGATCACCATGAAGGATAATATGAGTTTTCTAAATTAAATAAATAATGAACCTATTATAAACAAGTGTACCATACCCCAAAGAAACCACTTCATCATCTTGAAATTCTATCACATGTGTTTGAGAGAGAACATTTAATGATAAAATCATCCCACCACTATGTTGTACCCATGGTCTATTCCTAAATCACACAATATTATAGTGATATCCACCAACCTCCACGACATTCTAGAATCTTGGAATGAAAATGTGGAATATGATAGAGTTATTTGGGTTCCTAGGGTCAATGGATAAATATCCATTCACACTACCATCATAATAAAATAGGGTTTATATAGAACCCTAGGACACTCCTAGGTTGTATCCTCATTAATTCACAAGTTTATAGAACATTTATTAATGCCTCATGTAATTCATGCATCATAAGTATGAATGTATTTAACTCCCACTTACCTCATCCTATTAAAGATTAATTTTAATGTTATCTAGTGTGGAGGATTGATCAGATATCTAGAAAATACGACCAACATAGGAAGTATAATATATATATATATATATACTATAATGCATGAAAATTACATATTTCATTCAAGATATAATATATATTTATATATTCCATATATATATATATAAAGATTTAGGGAATATATATCTTTTATTCTCTCATTTTCACTATAGCATAAAATAATTTATGGAATTTCACCAAATATTTTATCATATAAAATAACTTCTGAAACCATGTCCAAAGATACTTTGGGAAATCGTCCTAAAATTTTTTGGAATACACTCATTAATTTGACCTTATAGTAAATCACAAGTAATTCCTTGTGAACACCAGTTTAACACACCTTTGGATTAACTCTAAAACACCTTTAGAGTACCGATATGATTCAAAATCAACCCTTATTCAATCAACCACAAAGTGTACCCCATGATGATTTATATCATTGTAAAAAAATACAAATATCTTGATCTATATATGTAATAGAAGATAGATCTTTAGAAAATAATCAATGATACTCAATTTATAAAAGAATATAGCATGATCTCCATAAAAAACCCATATCTATATAGCTGTTCTCACCATTATTCATCATATGAAAACATGAATTTTCAAATTTTCTATTTACCAATGACATTAAGTGACCATGGTACATAGAGCATGTCAATCCAATTTAGAAAATTCATCTTTTCATGACTCCTTGTGTATTGGTGGATCTGATCGATGAATACTTCACATGTCATTCATTATTATGGATAAACACTTAACAATTATCTTATCTAAATAGATATTAATTATATTTTCCTTGTCACACACTCCCATAGTCTATCCAGATTGAGGGCCTAGTTTTCATACACATAATATGAGAAGAAAATCTAATCTTGGTTATGCTCAAAACTATGATATGATCAAAAACATACCCACCCATCTACAAATTAGGTGTGTTAATATATTGAATTGAGTATGTGGATTATCAAATTATGAAGTCACTAATCCTATTCATCATGAAAACCTCATGTAGTGGGGACTCAAATATGACCCACACTCCCCTAGAATACTAAGAACATATGTATCACACTTGATGCGGTATACTTTGTAATTAATCTAACACACACAAAGAATAACATTCTTTGTTTCATTCCTAATTTTCATATTCCGTATCTCTATAAAAGAATCCTATTCATGCTAAATTTATGATTTCATTGTAATCTATAACACTCAATGATGAACATTAGTTATGGATAAAATCAAATGCATGCTTTGATATCTCAATTATCATATTCATTTCTTGAAATGTATATATATATATATATATATCTAACATGAAACAATGATAAAATGGTGGATGCCTTTATATGATACATTTTAATATTTCTAAATATTTAATAATATTTAACAATACCTACATAAGCACTAGTTTTTCATATCATTTATGAAAAAATTTCAGACCAGCCTTACGTTTGCTACACTTTTTGGGTTTTGTTAAATCATTTCATCACATTTAATTCCAATAAAATCTCTATGAAAAAACTATAAATTAATCCAGTTTGAATAATAGTGAGACTTAGGGATCATATGCCCAATTGTTTAACTTTATAAATATATTGAAACTCCTCATGTAGTTCCCTGACTTGTTTAGACACTCGAACAGTGTTATGAGTCGACTACCACTAGGCCTTAAGAACACCTCTCTAAATTCCAAAGAATTATTAATAGATGTTAGGGTGTAAAGAGGTGATATTAGAAAGAATATACCCTTGGGTGATGATATAATAATGCTCTATATATAATTATAAAGAGACAGAAATGAAATACCAAGAAACACTTGACCAGTAACCCACCCATGGAAGAAGCATAACCAGACAACATGAAAAACACTCAATATCTAAAAATAATCCATTTGTATCAATAAACATCACAAGATAACATTTTCAAATACCAAAGAAAATCATACCTCCAAGAAAGTCCATATAATACAATAAACAGAAGGGTCACCAATAGATGACCTCAGTACGTATATATAATGACCTACTGATATAGAAAGAAAACAAAAGGAAACTCAAGCTGAGTAAAAAATCCATGGTCCCTTTCCTTCTAAACCATGATAATAGCCCAACATTATGGTCTGACTCTAGATCCCAGAGATTTACATAAAGGAAAATCCACAATGTCTACATGCATCTCTAATGGACCATGTACAGTGTGAGAAAAAAAATCTCAATAGGCCACCACCAATGTTTTCCCATCTTACATTTGTGATTATATAGGTGTGTACTAAAAAGTAAATAAAACATCACTACAAACATTGATAATAATAACCCACTTCCCTTGTTCTCAACAACCACAAGGAAGAGATCACATTCTTTATGAAACACTGGTAAACTGTAGTAAAGAGGATCATTATCAAATAGAATAAGGAATACCTTGATGTATAACAAGATGTCGATCCATCAGGAACCTCCTGAAATAGTATATATGAACCAACTTCAAACTGAATTCTCATGTCCAAACCATAAACCAACATCCCAAAGGCACATACAATAATCAAAACTTGGTATCTCAGACCCCTTCTTTAAAGCTCCCATTTACTCAAAGACCGACGTCCCGAGGGACAATGATACCTATCCTCCAAATAAAAACACCATCATCTCAACAGTCAACGTCCCACGGAACGATGATTTCCACCCTCCAAAATATGTCATATCCCAAAAAAATCACTCACTATGAGCCTCATCCCCAACCAATTGTCTTAAAAACGTAAACTAGTGGATCCTCACCATCCTCATGCCTTCTATGAAAAGACCCTCCAAACAATCATCCAAATATACATCTAATGGATGCCTTTACCTACATGAGTGGTTAATACCACATCATCATCCAACTCCTAGCATGTTCACATGACTCCAAAGGAAACATTTTCTAACACAGTTGAGTAGTAATCCCCAATTAAGTCCCTAAGACATGCCATTTTCTACACCTTGTTCCCCAATTACTTTGTCACTCAAACCAATAGACATAACCATAAAAAATCATATTAATAATGATTAAAACATGATTAAATTGTCTCCTAAATTGATGACTATGTCATCCAATCAGTTATCAACATCAATCAAAATATATATCGGGTCACACCCTACCCGACAATAATATTTCCTTATTCTAGATGGCCAACACCACCTCAATCCTCAAGTTGATCCCATCCATTTCCCATGGAACACAACACAAGCATCACATTTAACATAAAAATTTCAATTTAACTAAAACAAACCCTGGACTAATCTTCCCAATGTCAAAATCCTCTTCCCAAGCATCAACCATTTGTATACTTCAGTGAGAATTCACTTTAGAATCCTATAAGGTAAATTTAATTAATTAAAGTAATGCAGTTATATTATCATGGTATTTCTCAGTCAAGAATATCTATCTCTCATATATAACCCCCCTAAACACTCACTAAATCCAAAATTAATATATGTACCACCTAACTAATGTTGGTATATGTATACTCATCTAATCATAGCCTTTAACTCGAGGTGATATGGAAGACATCATCATTTAAGAATAACAACCTAAAAATAGGGTAAATCAGATCACATGGATTTATTATTTTGTATGGAGAAAGAAATGAATAAAAGAGGAAAGGGTATTTGGAATCTAACTGATAGGGATCCAATGCCACATCCAGATCGAGGAACAAATCTTAGATGAGGATTCTAACTCAATGCCTAGTAGATGAAGAAAAGAGTGAGTTCCCTTTGCTGTGCGTGACCAAAGGAGAAAGGTAGAGGAAAGAGAGAGAAACGAGGAAAGGTAAAAATGGTATTTTTAAAATTTTAATGGGAAACACATTTTTCTCAAATGGTTTGGTTAATGATGTGATAATCATGCGACACACACTGCCCAAGCACCATGCTCGCATGGTTCATTCAAAGAGTTTCCCAAACCATGCAAAAAATGTGTGTGTTCCCTCTATCAAAAAATTTTAGAGGACTTGAATAGATGTACACCCCATCCATCATGTTTTCAAAAAAATGAAATGAAGACCTTGAGGGATGAATGATTTATTTTTAAAGACTACACAATTTTTCCAAACCATGTGCCCCAGTTGGCACACCCTGAAAACTTGGTTTTTCAGCCTCAGATGGACCTGAAACCTAACTAAACCCACTTGAAACGTTCAAATCATTGAAAATAATATAATATTAGGGTATTGGGTTGAGAAAACTCTCGAAATTAAGTTTCAATGAACAATGAAATTATTTTCCAGACTACCAAACTCCAAAAATTCAAGAGATGCGGGGAATTTGATCTTCTCCAAAAGACCTGGGTTGTTACAATCCCTCAAACATAACTATCTCATCCCCAAGATATCAAACATAAATTCTATATTGTAATTAATATACCCATATCATTAAAGATAACCAGGATTATCCTAGCCAAAAGGGAACATGTCAACTACCTATAGGGCACCCAACCTTAGGAGTTTCCTACCCAGGTCGCTTCCCGACCCAAAACTTAAATTAAACCGATGGTCTACCATCCATCCTCAGACTCAAAATTACTCAATTGATGCATCGTCACTCTATAAAAAAATTATGTGCCCCTATTTCATACCTAACATACATTAAGTACTGCATCTCATCATATGCTCGCTTTGTTCCCATGTCACACATGAAACCTATGAGGTCTCGTATCTCAGAAAATGATCGAATCAATCTCAGTTCCTTGTTTCTAAACCATGTCCCACATCACAATGATTCTAAAATTCTACTGTATCTCACAAGACATGCATCAGATGATGATCATAAATGATCCGAGTGCCACACACCTAATATATATATAATGTATCAGAATATATTCCAACCTACTAACCAGTATCTGGTTTGTCCATAGGTACATCATGTGCACCTCATTCAACCAAAAAAGGCATAACTACACAAGGGACATGATAAAAGAAAAAAAATAAAAACACCATTCATGACCATAGTGTACCTATGACCCTAAAAATCTCCCCAACCTATTCTGAACCTGGAAGCTCCATGGAAAGAATTTATCCTAAAGACCAACTTCTTTAAGATTAAACTATATGTGGATCTACACCATCCACCTACCAATGACCCCACTTCTAGGTCCTGCTGTCTCTTCCATGACCTCTGCATGCAACATATTACTGGCTACCAACACTTGGTATCGCTCCTAGTCCATTCTCAGAACCCTAAGTCTACCCCAGTCCCTGACTACCGACTATTCAATAAGGCTTCCCACAGAACCTCTTGAGGTGAACGACCTATATACATGCTCAAAAATCCTTCTATTCTTGATAAATTTTTTCCCCACATAACCCATCATCTCACACATGAAGAACGCCATCAGAATCCCACTCTGAGGTGGTCCACCTGAGTCCTAGGCTTTCCTTCCCTACTAGATATCCACTCATTCTCACTTCCATATATCAGAAACATCACCACTGTAATCATCTAATTTCATTAATCGACTTGAGTAAGGTTGTACCATAATTTTTTTCTCCACTATGATTTTCTGATTCACCACCTATGATAATGAGACCAACCTGAAGATGTTTTCCTACACCTGAATGAAATTTCATAGACCATCTTCAAAATTCCTCACCCTCTAGTTGTCAATACCCACCATACCATTGTGAAATGATACAACATGGGTAATGTCTCTGCATAGTCCATGAGATACATGTATCCATATTTTATTCATAAGAACTAACAAGCTCTCTCTACCCTCATCATCTCCTGAAAGACATGCTTGAAGAACATGGCCTCAATATCTTTCCAGGCCAATCCATCATGTCTACTAGCTTGGACCTAAACACCCAACCAGTGCTTAGTTGGTCCTTGGAGCATGCATGATGCCAACTTCACTATTTATATTGAAGGCATATAAAGATTTTGAAAGATCATCTGCATCAACTCAATATAGTTCTTAGTGAACTATGGTCCACACTTACTCTAAAATATTGATGGTTTATGTGAATGCAACTATAGATTAAAATATTTCATGGAAGGATCTCCTCCCTGATATCCCATATAAATGCATCAAATAACACATACAAAGCTTTCTATGATATTCTCATCGAGCCATGACCCAAAATATGTCTAATATGATGGCTTACCCACCTGTATTGGAGCCTGTACATATGAAAGTACTTACGGGTCATGCACAGCCTAACCCTCTGGGCCCTCATCCAGACCCTCATGGCTCTCAACATGTGCCCACTCTAGTGTCACTAAATCATCACTATCCTGACACTCTATCAAAGGATGTTCAAGTGGAAAACCTCTAAATGCCAATACCATGGTCAGATAACCCTGATTACACACACACACACTCACTCACACACACACACACACAAACATATATCTTAGGTAGGGAAAACAATAAGAGACAACATAATCTCACTACCCTTATATCCCCCATCATACCCATGTCTCACAAAATCCAGCCACTTGGACCCTAATCCACCTATATCAAATCCATGTATAACATATTCCCCAGGCCATGCCTATCCTGATGAACCATGTCAGCTAAATCTGGCGACCACATTACCCAACCTAGTGATTAAAAGCACACCATATCATGATCCCTACAAGGTTCTATAAGATTTGGTCCCATACATTTGTATATCACACATCATAGAAAAAATTTAACATAGGAACATATATATATATATATATATATATATATATAATGTTATGTGCCTATCAGAAGCATAAACAATCATCCCTTGTTATACCAGACCAAGGGTTCGAAAATCATCTATTACCTTACCAGTTCAAGGGTCTCATAGCATTACTAGTAATAATTTACATCCAAGTTCACCCATTTTATTTGAAATAATATAAACTGTAAAAATATAGAGATATAATATAAATTTCCACCACTGAAAACTTAGTCCTTTCCCCATGCATGGGGATGCAGTCACCCAAATATGATTTATAAACTGAGTGAAAAAAACACCCTAATATTATGTCTATCATAGTATAAATATTAAGAGAAAGAAAGAGTTAAAGAAACACATATGATACCATTATTAACTACTAAATAAATAAAATTCATCCAAGATAGGTTATATATAAAAATAAACAGAACTGTCCCAAATGCATAACCTTAGTATATACATAGAATAGAATACTGATATAGAAAGTAAACAAAAGGAAACTAAGGCTAAGGAAAGACCCCACGGTCCCTTGCCTTCCATTCCATGCTAAAATCCCAATACTGAGGTCTATATCCAGAGCCCATTCCTTTCCCTGAACACAAAATAAAAAAGTCTACACATGTACCGAAGAGCCCATGAAGGAGTGAGAAATAATCCCAGTAGGACACCGCCAATGTGTGTCTATCTTATATCTATGATTACGTAGGTGTGTAATAAATAGTAAATAAAAAAACACTACACACATGAATAATAATAAACTTCTTCCCTTGTGGTCAGATTCAACAAGGAAGCGATCACATTTTTTGGATAACAATGGTAATATTTAGGGGGGAAGACCCTTAACATATCGCCCAGGACATAACTGAATTTATAACAAGATAGAGAGCCCTGCTAAATATCTTGTAATAATTTTTCCAATGAAGAAACCAAAATATGAAGGCACACCCAATAATCAGAACCTGGGAATTCATACCCCTACTTAAAATCTCATATTATCTCGAATCCCAACATCCTAAATTACAAAGATACCTATCCTTAAAATAATGACATTGTCGTATCAACAACATAATTCATAATGAATGATGAAGTCCATACTCCCAAATATGTTAGGTCCCAATGAACTCCTAAAAAATGAGCCTCATCCCCCAACCAATGGTCTCAATACCATCAACTGATGTCTCCTCACCATCTAAATGTCTTTCTTTTGAAAGAACATCCATCCAATCATCCTAATACCCATCTAGTAGATCCCTCTAACCACACGAGTGGTCAATAACAACTCACCATATAAGTTATACTATATGAAAATGACTCTAAATGGTGCATTGGACAATATAGGTGAGTGACAACCACCAATTTAGTCCCTATGCCACACCATTCCATCACCTCATGCCCCTATGACCGTGTCACTAAAATTGTTGGAAATCTCCATCAAAAATCACATGATCCATTACCATAACTTGATGAACATGTCACCTCAATATATGACTACATCATCTAAATAGTTATCATCATCACTTAGAATATATATCAGTCCACATCTAGCCTAACCAACACATCACCTATGCCCATATGGCTAACACCACCTCAATCCTTGGGCGAAGCCCATAATGTTCCCATGTTATGCATAAAATCCACACATTTATTATAAAAATTTTAATTTAAATAATACAACATCCCAGACCAATCATCCCAAGGTCTAGAGCCTCTCTCATGACCTCCACCATTATTATACTTGAGTGAGCATGTCCTTTGGCATCTACCAAGGTCAATTTAATTAATTAAAGAAAATAGATTAAATTTGTAGGGTCTTGATCGATCAATACAATGATTCAATCAAATATGAACCCCAATAACACTCATGAAATTAAGAAGAAAGATAAACACTACCTACATAATGCTGATAGATGTCTGCTCGTCCGAACATAGCCTCTAACTCGATCCAATTTGGGAGAAATCAGCATTTTAAACGAACTCCCTAAAAATAAGGGAAATTAGATCACTCATATTTAGTCTTTCATATTAAAAGAGAATGAAAGAAAAGAGGATATAAGAGTAATATAATTTCTTATATAGATACAATACCATAGATAAATCGATGAATTGAGTTGGGATGAGGAATCAAGCTCAATTCTAAGCGGAGGGGAAATGAGGGAGTTCCCTATGCTGTGTAGAACCAAAGGAGGAATTAGGATGTGGAAGAAGAGAAAGGGGGATGAGTTTTTAACACTTTTAATGGGATGCAAGGTTAGATCTCATGGTTTGGATAAGCATGCTATAATTGTGCGACACCAAATGTTCAAGCACTAAGCTCACACAAATCATGCCAATTTTTCTCCAAACCATGTGAAAACTTTATGTGGGACCTCTGTCAACAAGTGAAGATGTCCTCGAATTAACTTGTTCCCCCTACTACATTGTTTTCAAAACCATGCATAAAGTCTTGGAGGACAACACTGTTTCCCTTCGAAGGCTGAATAGTTTGTCCAAACCATGCGCCCCAGTCAGTGTACCATAGAAACTTGGGTTTTTAGCCTCTGATGGACCCAATCACTAACCGAACCCTCACGAGACTTTCAAAGCATTGAAATTAATCTATCAACAGGTTCATGAGCTAATGAAACTATTATGATTAAGTTTAAATGATCAAAGAAAGAGTTTTCTCACATCCTAAACCCTAAAAAATCAAAACAAACAAGGAAGTAGACCCACTCCAAAAAACCTAGGATGTTACACATGACCTTCACATCATCAAATTTTATAATTTTAACTTATTTTTTCCACTTAAAACTCTTTCTAAGTTCATCATCACCATCCTTGAAATTTTATTCCATCAATAGGTTCATCTAAATAACCGAACTACTTACACTATTGTTTATTATCCATCATAAACCCTTTTTAGGATAAAGTGACACTCAATTTAATATTGTAATTAAATGTAAATAATATATTTCTATTTACCTCCACAACCAAAATTTTATTAGGATAAAGGGATAAAAAATTTAATGGTAACTAACATAAATATTTACATTTATATTTAAAGACATATCCTAAAACATCTTTAGGATATAAAGTATAATTCAATATGTAAATTTGACTAGTACAATACTTCAATAAATAGTTCCTTTAAATTTTCATGATAAGTTAATGTAACTATATAGTTTTTTATTTTTTTAATACACACTAAACTATTTCAGTATATTGAGTGAAAAAAACATTAATGCCAGAATACTATAATATTGATATCCACTTTTTAAATGGTAACAAAATGTAACACTTTACTATTTTATTTTTCATCATATATCTTAAATATTTTATGATATTAACTAGAAAAAACTTAATATTATGATTAATGTTATCCATAATAAGTTAATTTAAAACTTATATGTGCCCAGATATACTCCCACTAGCCTCTAAGATACAATATTCTTTCTAGAATATCTTACTAAGAATCATAAATCTTTTTTGTTATGAAATAACATTTATTTCATTTCATTTGGAATTTTTAAAAAATAATCTATTTTGTTGATATCATAAAATGCCTTATATGTGTTCAGAAGGTTTTTCATTTTAAAATAATACTTTATTTAAATATACCATTGATGGATGGGGGAATACGTTCCCATATATTTTATAAAATATTTGGATAAATGGTTTATCCTGGATAAAATTTTTTTATACATATCTTCATCTCAAAACATGTTATAGAAATTGATTAATCATAAACCACATGTTTACAATGAATCATATCATACTTGTTCATAACAACTCCTTAATTTCGAAAAACATCACATATCACATATGGCAAATGAGATGTAGATACACATATTTTATATAAATTTATTTGAGCTTAATAAAATCCATTACATTCAAATGCATGATGTAGTAACTATTTACTTCATCTCATGAATATAAAATACAAGATAAAATTATTATTTCTTTGATTTTTAAATCATTTATATTTAAAACACTTTTTAAAACATACATTCGGTATCAACATACCGAATCATATTTGAGTATCATTTGGCATACCCAATAATATTGAGTATATGAGACTGAAATCCACATAACCAATCATATTTGAGTATATGAATAGAAACTAATATAACTTTGGTCATTATGAATCTTCTTCCTTTGAAACATTTACATGAATCACACTATTCTTCCATAAGAATATAAATTCATTTACCAATAAATTTCAATAATTGGTTACTCATGAATGATATATTCTTTGAAAAATATTTTCCAATAATAAATTTTCTTAAATTACCAATCTTTATTAAGGAATCTTCATAGGTTACCAATGTTAAGAGCTAATTACATCAAGTTTATCCTTTTTAATTACTGATTAAATTTTTTAATCTTGATGAAAATGATGAGGATATTATCTTTATTAAAATATTTTATACGATGAGTATCAAATATTATTAACTATTTTATATGGAATTTAATTTAATTTTTCCCCATAAAGCTGATTAACCTATATATTATTTCCATTTACTGACCCAAGATCCATATTTCACTATGAAACAAGTCCGATATGGAATACCACTCATCACTTAATTAATTTGGAAGGTAATAATACCAATCATAATAGGTGCGACTACTAGATAGTTGAAAGGACAACTATTTTACCAAAACCATCATATAGATAAACTCAACTATATTCCTCAGGTATCCTTCCAAACGGTTTCCCAGTAAGGTTTAACCCAAAAAAAATATACAAGAATAGAAAATTAAAATAAATACCCTGGGAACCCTATAAGGGAAGAACCAACCCATGAATGATCAAATGTTATCTTTCAATTTCTATTGAATAGATATTTCAAAGGCACCCTGCTAAAGGTGAACATACTAAGTTGAATGATCAAAGTATTTATAAGTTCTACATTAGAAGATATCTCACACTTAGTATTTTAAGGATACATTAATCTCACCATATTATATAATGTCCTTCCATCTGATACTAGTGAAGGGTTTTTAATAGTATAATAAAAATTAATATAAATAATTGATATAATTAAAACCCCCTTATTGAGTATTTAACTATAAGAGAATATGAGATTATGAATAAAATACATAAATGAAAAACATACTATAAACGCATATACTATAACTCAAAAAATCCACTGCATCATCGTAGAATACCGTCACATGGGTTTCTGAGAGATCACTAAGTGGAAAAAGAATATCACCTTGGTGGTGTATCCATGGGCTATTCCTGAATCACTTGATATTTGAGTGGGATAAAACAAACCTCATTACATGATAGGATCTCACTATGAAATTAAAAAATATGAAAGGGAGATTTGGGTTCCTAGGATTCATTGAAAAAATATCCATCCACACTTGCATCATATTATAGAAGAGTTTATATAGAACCCAAGGGTTCTCTTTAGTGGTGTCTTTATTAATTCATGCATTTATAACCAATGTGATAATATGTTAGTTAATTCATACATAATATGTATGAATTAATTTTACCCCCATTCATATCATCTTTTGAAATAATGTGTTTAATGATAGACAAGGTGGAGGATTGTTTTGATATCTAACAAATGATAACAATATAGGTAGTATAATAAAAATATCCCGTAATTTAGTAAAATATTAATTTCACGCAAGACATAATATATATAATATATATATCTATTTAGGGAATATATCTCTTTAAAATATACCCCAAGAATAATATCACCACTATTAGAAACATGCAATTTCTATACATTACATATTATATCTCATTTCATAATTTATTTATCATACTATTAAAATGATTATGATGGTCCCCCTTTATTTTAGAGTATATTAAAATATAATATATAAATACTACCAAATTTTTTTTAAGGTAAACTCTAATGAATCAATTCATTAAGTCCATTAGGATTCTGGGAGTATAAGTGAGTTTTATGGGAATAATAATGAACTCATAGTACCCATAACATATTATAAAGGAATTTTAAGGAATATATTAATTTTACAACTTCAATTGTTGTTATTCTGCCTGAAGGTACAATATCAAGAAGTATTATTCCCCACAGAGATGATTGAACAATTCATTGATTCGTGGAAGGGGATACTTGTTCTTTATCCTGATAGGTTTATTAGAACGGTACACCCCATGATGAATCACTCAAGATTATAAAACCCTTTTCTAGATTATAATGTAATAACTTCTTTAGTTCCTACTATTGAATGGTGGAGATTCTATATGGATCTTGGATATGATAAGGGGTCCAATTATAATTTCAATTTATAAATCAACCTCTTGGTCAATAGAAAGTCTATAAAAATCTTCAAGGAATACATTAGTACAATACATCACAGTGGAAATGTATTTAATCATGATTCTAACCTTGGTCTCAATTATTTAAGTTAGCTGTTTTCTCATAATATTATTATTTAAAATCATGAGAATAATATTCTCAAGGATATTTATCTTCCTCATTACACTAGAAAATAATCAGAGGATGATCTAGGATATATAGAGGGATTTCCATCACATGAAATTCACTATTATCTTTATATAAGGACATCCAGTCCATTCCTAATATATATAATAAAAATTCTTGTAAAATAAGTACGAAAATATTTTATGGTAGGTTTAGTATATAATAATTAATGATGGTGAAGTCAAATAATTTGGATGTAATAATTTTTTCATTTAATGATCTCATAGATATCTCAACCTCCATGTTTTAAGGTGGTGTTTGAATAGCTCCAATATACATGTATGATTTGAAAGAATGTGTAGAACTAGAATCAAATAGTACATTCACTATTCATGAATAAATAACCAATGTACTTTTCCCTACATAATAATTTTAATCCACCTACACAATAGTGATAGAATAAGCCTTACCTTTTTCTCTTGGGGTTAGGGGTTGTTATTGTTGATTATCATCGACAACCATCGACTTAAGACATTGGCTTCTATAATGATCGTGTTCCATATAGTTGAAACACTGTACTAGAAACTAAGTGTTAATAAAAACATTCTTCCCCCCAATAAAATTAGTGTTTTTATTCACCTCATTTTAACCTTAATTATATTGATTCCCAAACCTCCCACACTTGTAGAATCTCTCGATTCCGTTGAGAAAACATCTAGGAAGAACATTCCCACTCTTCTGATATATGAGAAGCTGGATTTTATTTCCTCTATGGGATTCATAAATTGATCCTATGAAATTAAATTCTATTTTCCTTTTTTTATTTCCAACACCTCATAACCAAATGAAAATCACCAATCTCAATCTCATATTTATATGAACAAAAATCAATCTCTTCATAGATATCAAAGTCTCAAAATACAAAATATTTTTTTAGACTCAGGTATAATCTAATAAAAAATATTTCCACCTTACATTTGGTGTAAATAAAAAATCCAAAGGAATTACATGAATACCTCATGAATTAATCCTCATAAGCCCCAAAATAATCATATTCCTTTTTCATTAGTCTAAGGAAATACCACTCTATTTTTAGATATAGAGTTTAAGGATAATTTGTATTTAAAAATATTATCTTAAATCCTTCACATTCCATAGATTCAATTTCCTCCTTTGGCTTCCTATTCTCGATCATTTTCTAACACTTATAGGATCATATCTTTAAGTGATAATTTATTGTAATTAATTTATCATGGTGAATGAATCATAAGATACACAATATATTCTCAATTGATTTAATCTATTGTTCTATAATGAGGGATCAAAGGAGCTATTAAAAGTTGGAGGCCTTTATCACAAAAATGACTCAACCATGAAATATCATTGGAGGCCTTTAAGATTAGGAGGGAATTATATATGATTCATGTGATTATTCTTATCATGATTCAATTGAGCTGGTAAAACAAAGAATTTCTCATATCCCACTTCCATCATGTTTGGAATATCATTAGAAAAATCACTACAATTCCAATTGCATTGGTTATTGTCAAGATTCATCATATTTCCATAAATTAACTAAAATAATGAAAAAATTTGGAATGTGAAAACATAAAATAATAATCATATAAAAGGGAAACCATGAAATTATAATGAATAACTCATAAAATAAATGTATATCCTATATTATGAGTCTCTAGGTTTTAATCTAGGTTACCCAAGGATATATTTATACTTTTTTGTGAAATCAAAATATATTCAAGCCATTTATATTTTTTCATAAAGAGTTGGGTGTATTTAGGAAATAATATCCCCCAAGAGTGTAAAATTAGGTTTTCATGAAGTCCTATTTTTTTGACATAAGACGTAATCATTAATAACGAAGATCAGCAGAAGTAAAATCGCTTAACCATGAAGGAATGTGATCCAGCCAGAGCTTGTCATTGTCAAGAGGGACAGAGGCCGCCACCTGATGGGCAGCCTTGTTTCCTTCCCTTTTGATGAAGGATAAGGTGTAAATTGTGAACCTTTTATGGAGAGATTGGATTTTTCTGATGAGTGAACCAAAAGGTTGAAAACCAACATCGTTGAGGTTGATAGACTTGATAATGGTGAGACAATCCGATTCCAGGTGGATTGTATCCCATCCATGATATTTACCAAACATCATCCCGACAAGGATGGAAGCTACTTCAGGAACCATGGGTTCCCAAAGAACATGGTGTGATTCGTGTTTGGCTACGATGGTCTGCCCAAAATGATCTCGGGCTAATAGACCAAGAACAACAGGTCTATCATTGGGAAGAGACGCATCCACATTAATCTTGAGAATCCCTTCTGAAAGAGGTAGCCAATGGGAAGAAGATGATGGGGTTCCAAAGGGCTTTTGTTCTCTAGTGTGATGTTTCTATCCCCCAATCCATGATATTGCCCGTTTAATCCATAATCTGGGGGGATTGATGATGTGGTTAAAAATGGAATCATTGCAATGTAGCCAAATGATCCAGGCCAAAAATGCAAAGTGAGCCTGCTTTGGCTGGTGAAAAAGAGAAGCACCATCACATCAGGAAATATGGGAGGTCCGAGACCACGTTTTGTAAAGACCCAGAAATTTCAAGGAAATTTTTTTCTTAATTTTCTTTGGAATTTTACAAGAACGTAGTTTCTGACGGCGCCTGATTCCGAGGCCCGGTGTGCCCGGAATTAATTTCTGAAGTTTGGCTCGGGTACGTTCAGTGAACGAGCGAGCGGGAATTTCTAACTTTTGAACCGGTGCCCGGAATCAAATTCTGAGGGCACCGATTAACTCGCAGCGCCAATTTTCGCTTAAGGAGAACTTTTCTGTGGTTGCGTTTTATGCGGGTTGAGAGTTAGTTTTGGGGGAAATAAAATGAAGTTAAATAAAATGTGGAAACACATTTTTTTTATCCATGTTGGTTATATCCTCCCAAAGGGAGTTAGAGGTGGGACCCACATCCACTGAACCTCCCTTGAGAGGATTAAGTGTGGAGGGGCCCACACAAACTCTAACTCCTCAACTCCCCTTAAAACTCCCAATAACTCCACTCTAATTAATCTTGACAACTTGGGTTATTAATTGATATGAGTTATTTTAATTTCAAACTTTTGAAATTCAAGTCGTTTAGTTGTGTAAATAAAATAAGCTTTAAGCTTATCTTATTTTGGTTAGTATCCTTTTCTACCTTGAGAGGTTTTGGGAAGCTCTCTCTTCATCTTCTTCAACCTTGACGAAGAACACGAAGAACACTTAAGCTCTGACGAAGAACGCCGCTTCTCTTCTTCGTAGCCGGTGTGTTTCCGAAGATCGACGACACCGCTTCTTTCGATCTTCTTCCTGTGTCAACGAAAGGAGACGCCACTTCCTCCTCGGACTTCCTTCGTCAGCTTTCGAAGCTTCTCCAGTGACGATACCTCTTCGGACGCACCTTGACGTCAACAGAATCGACGTTCGATTACCGCGACGCCCGACCTCCACGACGCTTGTCTTCCGTGGCTTGTTGGCGTGCTCCGCTCTTGAAACCGAAGTAGGGAAATTTATTTTTTGGGGTTCTCTTATCTTTTGAGAAAAAGAACGACAAGTGCAGACCAACCAATTCCAGGTTGATCCGTGGATCGTTTGTTCATGCGGATTGATGTTGAAGTTTATTATTTAATTATTTCGTTCGTGAATTCTATCTTGTCATCCTTCGTGATTTTACAACCAGTTGTTATCGATTAACGAGAGGGGGCCGGACCGCACAAACATGACCGACCCTCCTCCATCATTGATATTGTTTCTAATATGGATGGAATGGGATGGTGTGGTGTCGTCGCACCACGCAAGAATCGCTCGGTAGTACTACGCGACGCCGTCGCACCACACCGAGAAGCCAAACAAGAACGCGACGCCGTCGCGCCGTGCCGAAGGAAGTCGAAGGCGCCGTGGCCGGAGTGGAGCCACGGAGAAGGGGCGCGGTTCCAGCACGCCACGCTGGAGAACTACGAAGATGGCGCATTTCGTTTTGACATGCGGATTGACGGGCGACGACGAAGCAGGTCGTTTGGGCGTTTGAATCCCTTCGCAGTGAAGATGGGGTCCCGGGGGGGACATAGGCGAAGACGGCAGGAAGAACGGACCACCGGAGCGCGTCCGGTGGTCTGAGGAAGGCGGCGGCGGCGCGCCGCCAGAAAAAGGGGCGGCCAGCGAACCGCCGGCCTCAATCAGCGGTGAAGGGTGGCGGCCGCGCGCACCCCCGCCGCTTCATAGCGACCGCCTGGCCGCGGCCGGCCGGCTGGTCGGGCCGGACCGGACCGAGCCGGGCCGGGCCGGGCTTAGCCGGGTCGACCCGGTTCGGCAGACCCAGGGGGGGTCGGGCCGGGTCGCCCCGGGCCCCGACCCCCCCGTTTTCGGACTACTTTCGGTCAAATGCCCGTAACTTGGGCTACGGGCCTCCAAACGACTCACCGTCAGTGGCAACGCGATCCTTCGATCAAGACGGTCGTTTCGCTATATCGCACTCAAGGTTTTGGATTACTTTGGGTTCGGCCGGGTTGGTTCGGATACGAAACCAACCGGGCCCTCGGAGCGGAAACGCTTATATCTTGAGCTTCGGACGTCCGATTGAGGTGCCGTCAACTTTGATGGAATCCTATAAGTTAGAAGGATCTTTTGGATTACTTTGCTCGAGGTTTGTATGCCGACGGAGTGCGGTCAGGTTGGTTCTCTCACGAAACCAACCGGGCCCCTGGGACGAAAAAGCTAATAACTCACAGACCGGGTGTCCGATTGACGCACCGTCTATTTCGTTGAATTCCTCTTGATGAGACGGAACATTTGGCATACTTTTCCCGAGTTTTGGATACAGTTGGTAGTGGCCGGGTTGGATCGCACCCGAAATCCAACCGGGCCCCTGGAACGGAAAAGCTGATATCTTTCAGACAGGACGTCTGTTTGACGAACCGTCAGCGGCGTTGTTGATCACGTTGAGAAACGGTCCCTATGAGTATACCTTATGAGAGTTTGGGGTACAGTTGAGATACGGCCGGATTTGGTTCGCTCACGAAACCAACCGGGCCCCTGAGAC
The DNA here is from genome assembly GCA_963277665.1 of Viscum album. NCBI lineage: Eukaryota > Viridiplantae > Streptophyta > Magnoliopsida > Santalales > Viscaceae > Viscum > Viscum album. The sequence continues at coordinate 651,100,996 of OY728150.1, forward strand.
GAAAAGGCTAGTAACTCACAGACCGGGCGTCCGATTGACGCGCCGTCTGTTGCGATGAGACCCCTATGACGAGACAGTACTTTGAGATACTTCTTCGTGGGACTTTGAGATAATTGGAGTATCGACCTGTAGCTCGTGGAGCGGACCCTCCCAAAGATGAGCGTGCGGAGTACGGAGACCGTGTTGCTGGCTGAGACCTGACGACTGCTTGACCGACTCGACTTGGAGTGAGTCGACTAACCCAGTGGACGGAGCACTACTTTCTGAGGTGCAGACCCATGGAGGACGGAGCACTACCTATGTGACAGTGCAGACCCGCGGTACTCGTCCGGAGAGTACCTCAGCAGGCTACTAGGGGGTGTGCACTACTGTGTTTGGGTGGCATACCCCGGCGGGAAGCACTACTGTGTTTGGGTGACTGACCCGCGGTACTCGAAAGGAGGAGTACCTCAGCAGTCTTAGGTTAGTGAGCAGTACCTCAGAGTCGTGACAGGACCACTGTACACTCCAGAGACGGAGCTCTTCAGCAGTTACGGTTTCGATAATGAAAATCCCGGTTTGAGATGAGACTTTTGACCTTGTGTTTACCTCATGATTGAGATGGGTCACTTGCTAACTTAGGTATATGTATTGGCATATACCTGGGTAGTGGTTATTCGTTGATTTCACAATCCTTGTGTTTCCTCATGATTGAGATGGGTTACTTGATAACTTAGGTATATGTATGGGAATATACCTAAGTAGAGGTTATCTGTTGAGATCTTCTTTGTGGTTATCCTTGTTGGTTTAGTGAGAACTTGAGGGTCTTGGGGTCCCTACTGAGTATCGTTATACTCACCCCTGCACGGGCTATGCCCGCACCTCGTTGTGTTGGTTGCAGACGACGGGCAGTGCTGACGGAGGCCGAGTGTTCGAGGACTGGACGGTACGCGGAGGTGGACTACACGACGAGTCAGTACCCAGAGGTGGACTACATGACGTGACGACTCACAGAGGAGGTTGACGGACGAGAGCGTGGAGGAGGCTATCTGTACCTACCCTTCAGGTAGGATCCATGGTGGACGACCAGGAGGTGCACTATCTGTACCTACCCTTTAGGTAGGATCCGAGGAGGACGACCCAGGAGCTGCTTCCTTCTTCCAGCTATTTGACTTTTTGTTGTTGTACCTTGTTCGGTTGTAGTCGTACTTTCTTTTGGGTTTGTATTCTAGCCCATTTACTTTTCAGCATTTCTTTTGTACTTAGTGTTTTGCTTCCTCTTGTACTCTATGATGCTTGTTTTCTTTTATAAAGGCAATGCCTTCCCAGTTATCGGGATTTTACGCCTTTGGTGCTAGTCGCCAGCCCCTGGCCTATGGAAGGCGGGCTTGGGGTAGTCACGGCACGGGCCCCGAGGATGGGTCGTGACAAATTGGTATCAGAGGATTTGGTTCTACCGCAGAACTTATAACTCTAATATTTTCTTTCTATGAAGCAATAGTGTTAAGAGTACCGAGTGTGGTTTTCAGTTTAGGGAGTCCAGTGTTGGTGCGGGTGGCCGACGTATCCATACACCAGGTCCCTGACAACTGATTTCTGACTTTGTGCACGAAAACACTGATTGCGTGTGTGTTTTCAAAGGTTTTCCCTTAAGACAGCTCAAACCAGGTCAGCTCACCAGGTATAATCGTTTGACCGTGTCATGATGTTTTTTTCAGGATGCCTTTTCACGGACGATCAGCTACAGCCCAGAGGGATGTTCATACTGACAGCCTGCCGAGCGACGAGGCTTCGGTATAGGGCCCTCTTGCAGTTGAGACACCAGTGGAGGCACCAGCGATACTACTACCATATGTTGGGCCACCGATGCCACCAGTCCCAGCAGTAGGCGATGCACGCCACTTGAGTGCGCTGCACGAGTTCCAGCGCCAGAGGCCACCCAGGTTCTGGGGAGAGACGGACCCGCAGGAGGCTGAGGATTGGCTGGAGGCTGTGGTGAGAGTCTTCAGGCTAGTGGGGACGCCGACAGACCTCATGGTGATCTTTGCTGACAGCCTTCTTCAGGCAGCAGCAGGCAAGTGGTGGAGCCACTTGTTCCAGTTTTGCGACGGGATGAACTTCTCATGGGAAGACTTCGAGACCTTCTTCAGGGTGGATTTTGTGCCAGTAGCTCTACACCCCGAGCGTGTACAGGAGCTTCTTCCTTTTCCACGTGTTTTTCGATCAGTAGCCGAGTCATCTGTGGGCAGTAGACAGATGATGCAGAGGTCCAGGAAGACCAGACCAGCAGTTGGACGATCTCGGGTTTTAGGACTGGTAGTGCGAGGCACCAAGGGAAGTGATAGAGCCAGGCATGCCAGAAACAAATAGTGTTACTCATGCGGCCGGAAGGGTCACCTGGCATGTGACTGTCCGAATCCTCGTACAGTTGATCCACAGGATTTGGAGGAGCCACAGAGGTAGAAGCAGCGGGGAGTGCTTGAGCAACAGCCGAGCAGTGGACAAGGCAGTAGAGCTCCGGGAGCAGGTGGACAGGAGAGGAACTAGTGGATACATCCCTTGTACTTCTAGTTCCATTTTTCTGTTGTATTCGTGTCTTTGTACTATGAGCTGCAATAATAAAAAGACACTTATCTTTGTTTGCTTTCCTGTCCTTTTGTTGGGTTGATACTGAGTGGTTCCAGATAAACTGTTGACTTGACCCTCACTTTCGAGATTTCTACTGGAGGAGACCCAATGACCTCACACTGATGTCGACAGTGTGACTCGACCCTTGGAGGTGAGAGTGACAATTGGATCTCTTAGTAGTTACGTCGAGGCCTTACGACGTCATCCATGGCGTGAATGCATCATTCATGTTGGGATTGACTGTATTAGGCAACGAATGTGGTTCATCCAGGGGATAAGACCGGATTTCTCTTATCAGCAAGTAAGAAATCATAGCAGCTCTTGTGAGACTAAAGAAGGTCCAGGTCATCCAAGAGCGGATGAAGACTGCACAGTGTAGTAAGAAACAAGAAACTTGTGCCAGTCTTAGAGACTCGGGCATGTTAAATGTTAAAGAAGAGGAATCTTAAAGGAGAGATGAGTCTACGAAGCAGCAGACGTGGAGGCAGAGTTAGGAGAGCAGCATGAGGTGGTGTACATCCTAACATGGTACAACCACCCACCTTAGTTATTTCCGCCAGGCTCAGGGAGCTGGAGGGCGGAGGAAGATTGCGTCTGCATGCAGTCAAGGAGTGTGACCCAATGGCTCTAGAAATGATTCAAGGGACAGTCTGTGTTCACTACTAGCTGCTGTAGTAAGGGACGTCGATATGAATCATTCCTCGCTTTCACAATCTTGTCCTAGACCTAGAGTTTCCGGTAATCCGTGGACTTGACCCTCACGTCTGGAGATACTTTGGGAGGAGACTCGATAATCACACTTACGCCGACGGTGTGGTCAGACCCTCGAGGCGAGAGTTCCGGTTGGAATCTCTTGGTGGCAGCGTCGAGGCCTTACGACGTTAGTTTGAGTATGGAATGGGTAATAACTATTCATACTCAAATTGAAGGTTTTAGGCAAACGTTAGGATGGTTTTTCCTTGGTCGGCAAAAAGGAAACCCTAGGCAGCACAAGTTAAACTCATGCACAGGAGGGTGCGACCGATCACTCTTGAGTCGGCCAACCTTACCCTCGTGGCAGCAGTCGTTTGATTTCCAGTTCTAGCAGGAATTGGAATCCTCTGGTGTTCAAGGATGATGATCACGTCCTTATACGGGTCTCACCTCGATGAGGTTTACGGAGATGTGGCCAAGGCGGCAAGTTATCTCTGAGGTTCAGCGGACCTTCTTAGGTCCTCAGCTGGGTAGGTGGGGTGGTTTACCACTTAAAACATTCACCGCAGTTGCACCAGGTGTACGACGACTTCCACGTATCTCAACTGGGGAGATACATGCTCGACCCTTCGCATATCATCGACCATGAGGAGCTGGACGATGGCAATGAGGTGTTTTCCACGTAGGTTCTAGTGGGGATCAAGGATCGACAAGAGTGGATCCTACGAGGATGATCGATTCCTCAGGTGCACTTTCTCTGGTAGTACGGGAACCTCCGGGTGAGCACATGGGAGCGGAAGGCTCAGATGCATGCTCTGTACCGCTTTTGTAACCTTAGTTTGTGTTAAAGCTTTATGAGGACATAAAGTCCTGAGGTGGGAGTAATGTAAAGACCCAGAAATTTCAAAGAAATTTTTTTTCTTAATTTTCTTTAAAATTTTACAAGAACGCAGTTTCTGACGGCGCCTGATTTCGAGGCCTAGTGTGCCCGGAATTAATTTCTGAAGTTTGGATCGGGTACGTTCAGTGAACGAGCGAGCGAGAATTTCTAACTTTTGAACCGGTGCCCGGAATAGAATTCCGAGGGCACCGATGAACTCGCAGCGCTGATTTTCGCTTAAAGAGACCTTTTCCGAGGTTGTGTTTTATGCGGGTTGAGAGTTAGCTTTGGGGGAAATAAAATGAAGTTAAATAAAATGTGGAAACACATTTTTTTTTATCCATGTTGGTTATATCCTCCCAAAGGGAGTTAGAGGTGGGACCCATATCCACTTAACCTCCCTTGAGAGGATTAAGTGTGGTGGGGCCCACATGAACCCTAACTCCTCAACTCCCCTTAAAACTCCCAATAACTCCACTCTAATTAATCTTGACAACTTGGGTTATTAATTGAGATGAGTTATTTTAATTTCAAACTTTTGAAATTCAAGTGGTTTAGTTGTGTAAATAAAATAAGCTTTAAGCTTATCTTATTTTGGTTAGTATCCTTTGCCACCTTGAGAGGTTTTGGGAAGCTCTCTCTTTATCTTCTTCAACCTTGACAAAGAACACGAAGAACACTTAAGCTCCGACGAAGAACGCCGCTTTTCTTCTTCGTAGCCGGTGTGTTTCCGAAGATCGACGACGCCGCTTCTTTCGATATTCTTCCCGTGTCAACGAAAGGAGACGCCACTTCCTCCTCGGACTTCCTTCGTCAGCTTACGAAGCTTCTCCAGCGACGATACCTCTTCGGACGCACCTTGACATCAACAGAATCGACGTTCGATTACCGCGACGCCCGACCTCCACGACGCTTGTCTTCCGCGGCTTTTTGGCGTGCTCCGCTCTTGAAACCGAAGTAGGGAAATTTATTTTTTGGTGTTCTCTTATATTTTGAGAAAAAGAACGACGAGCGCGGACCAACCAATTCCAGGTTGATCCACGGATCGTTTGTTCATGCAGATTGATGTTGAAGTTTATTATTTAATTATTTCGTTCGTGAATTCTATCTTGTCATCCTTTGTGATTTTACAACCAGTTGTTATCGATTAATGAGAGGGGGCCGGACCGCACAAACATGGCCGACCCTCCTCCATCATTGATATTGTTTCTAATATGGATGGAATGGGATGGCGTGGTGCCGTCGCACCACGCGAGAATCGCTCGGCAGTACTACGCGACGTCGTCGCACCACGTCGGGAAGCCAAACAAGAACGCGACGCCGTCGCGCCGTGCCGAAGGAAGTCGAAGGCATCGTGGCCGGAGCAGAGCCACGGAGATGGGGCGCAGTGCCAGCACGCCGCGCTGGAGAACTACGAAGGCGGCGTGTTTCGTTTTGACATGCGGATTGACGGGCGACGACGAAGCAGGCCGTTTGGGCGTTTGAATCCCTTCACAGTGAAGATAGGGTCCCGGGGGGGACATAGGCAAAGACGGCAGGAAGAACGGACCACCGGAGCGCGTCCGGTGGTCTGAGGAAGGCGGCGGCGGCGCGCCGCCAGAAAAAGGGGCGGCCGGCGAACCGCCGACCTCAATCAGCGGCGAAGGGTGGCGGCCGCGCGCACCCCCGCCGCTTCGTATCGACCGCATGGCCGCGGCCGGCCGGCCGGTCGGGCCGGACCGGACCGAGCCGGGCCGGGCCGGGCTCAGCCGGGTTGACCCGGTTCGGCCAACCCGGGGGGGGGGGGGGGTCGGGCCGGGTCGCCCCGGGCCCAGACCCCCCCGTTTTCGGACCACTTTCGGTCAAATGCTCGTAACTTGGGCTACGGGCCTCCAAACGACTCGCCGTCAGTGGAAACGCGATCCTTGGATCGAGACGGTCGTTTTTCTATATCGCACTCAAGGTTTCGGATTACTTTGGGTTCGGTCGGGTTGGTTGGGATACGAAACCAACCGGGCCCTCGGAGCGGAAACGCTTATATCTTGAGCTCCGGACGTCCGATTGAGGTGCCGTCAACTTTGATAGAATCCTATAAGTTAGAAGGATCTTTTGGCTTACTCCGCTCGAGGTTTGTATGCCGACGGAGTGCAGTCGGGTTGGTTCTTTCACGAAACCAACCGGGCCCCTGGGACGAAAAAGCTAATAACTCACAGACCGGGTGTCCGATTGATGCGCCGTCTGTTTCATTGAATTACTCTTGATGAGATGGAACTTTTGGCATACTTCACCCAAGTTTTGGATACAGTTGGTAGTGGCCGGGTTGGATCGCACCCAAAATCCAACCGGGCCCCTGGAACGGAAAAGCTGATATCTTTCAGACAGGACGTCTGTTTGACGAACCGTCAGCGGCATTGTTGATCACGTTGAGAAACGGTCCCTATGAGTATACCCTATGAGAGTTCGGGGTACAGTTGAGATACGGACGGATTTGGTTCGCTCACAAAACCAACCGGGTCCCTGGGATGAAAAGGATAGTAACTCACAGACCGGGCGTCCGATTGACGCGCTGTTTGTTGCGATGAGACCCCTATGACGAGGCGGTCCTTTGAGATACTTCTTCATGGGACTTTGAGATACTTGGAGTATCGACCTGTAGCTCGTGGAGCAGACCCTCCCAGAGACGAGCGTGCGGAGTACGGAGACCGTGTTGCTGGCTGAGACCTGACGACTGCTTGACCGACTCGACTTGGAGTGAGTCGACTAGCCCAGTGGACGAAGCACTACTTTCTGAGGTGCAGACCCATGGCGGACGGAGCACTACCTGTGTGACAGTGTAGACCCGCGGTACTCGTCCGGAGAGTTCCTCAGCAGGCTACTAGGGGGTGTGCACTACTGTGTTTGGGTGGCATACCTCGGCGGGAAGCACTACTGTGTTTGGGTGGATGACCCGCGATACTCGAAAGGAGGAGTACCTCAGCAGTCTTAGGTTAGTGAGCAGTACCTCGGAGTCGTGACAGGACCACTGTATACTCCAGAGACGGAGCTCTTCAGCAGTTACGGTTTCGATAATGAAAATCCTGGTTTGAGATGAGACTTTTGACCTTGTGTTTACCTCATGATTGAGATGGATCACTTGCTAACTTAGGTATATGTATGGGAATATACCTGGGTAGTGGTTATTCGTTGATTTCACAATCCTTGTGTTTTCTCATGATTGAGATGGGTTACTTGATAACTTAGGTATATGTATGGGCATATACCTAAGTAGAGGATATCTGTTGAGATCTTCTTTGTGGTTATCCTTGTTGGTTTAGTGAGACCTTGAGGGTCTCGGGGTCCCTACTGAGTATCGTTATACTCACCCCTGCACGGGCTATGCCCGCACCTCGTTGTGTTGGTTGCAGACGACGGGCAGTGCTGACGGAGGCCGAGTGTTCGAGGACTGGACGGTACCCAGAGGTGGACTACACGACGAGTCAGTACCTGGAGGTGGACTACACGACGTGACGACCCACAGAGGAGGTTGACGGACGAGAGCGTGGAGGAGGCTATCTGTACCTACCCTTCAGGTAGGATCCGTGGTGGACGACCAGGAGCTTCACTATCTGTACCTACCCTTCAGGTAGGATCTGAGGAGGACGACCCGGGAGCTGCTTCCTTCTTCCAGATGTTTGTCTTTTTGCTGTTGTACCTTGTTCGGTTGTAGTCGTACTTTCTTTTGGGTTTGTATTCTGGCCCATTTACTTTTCAGCATTTCTTTTGTACTTAGTGTTTTGCTTCCGCTTGTACTCTGTGGTGCTTGTTTTCTTTTATAAAGGCAATGCCTTCCCAGTTATCGGGATTTTACGCCTTTGGTGCTAGTCGCCAGCCCCTGACCTATGGAAGGCGGGCTTGGGGTAGTCACGGCATGGGCCCCGAGGATGGGTCATGACAAATTGGTATCAGAGGAGTCGGTTCTACCGCAGAACTTATAACTCTTATATTTTCTTTCTGTGAAGCAATAGTGTTAAGAGTACCGAGTGTGGTTTTTAGTTTAGGGAGTCCAGTGTTGGTGCGGGCGGCCGACGTATCCATACACCAGGACCCTGACAATTGATTTCTGACTTTGTGCACGAAAACACTGATTGCGTGTGTGTTTTCAAAGGTTTTCCCTTAAAACAGCTCAAACCAGGTCAGCTCACCAGGTATAATCGTTTGACCGTGTCATGATGTTTCTTTCAGGATGCCTTTTCATGGACGATCAGCTACAGCCCAGAGGGATGTTCATACTGACAGCCTGCCGAGCGACGAGGCTTCGGTACAGGGCCCTCTTGCAGTTGAGACACCAGTGGAGGCACCAGTGGTACTACTACCATATGTTGGGCCACCGATGCCACCAGTCCCAGCAGTAGGCGATGCACGCCACTTGAGTGCGCTGCACGAGTTCCAGCGCCAGAGGCCACCCAGGTTCCGGGGAGAGACGGACCCGCAGGCGGCTGAGGATTGGCTGGAGGCTGTGGTGAGAGTCTTCAGGCTAGTGGGGATGCCGGCAGACCTCATGGTGATCTTTGCTGCCAGCCTTCTTCAGGCAGCAGCAGGCAAGTGGTGGAGCCACTTGTTCCAGTTTTGCGACGGGATGACCTTCGCATGGGAAGACTTCGAGACCTTCTTCAGGGTGGAGTTTGTGCCAGTAGCTCTACACCCCGAGCGTGTATAGGAGCTTCTTCCTTTGCCGCGTGTTTTTCGATCAGTAGCCGAGTCATCTGTGGGCAATATACAGATGATGCAGAGGTCCAGGAGGACCAGACCAGCAATTGGACGATCTCAGGGTTTAGGACCGGTAGTGCGAGGCACCAAGGGAAGTGATAGAGCCAGGCGTGCCAGAAACAGATAGTGTTACTCATGCGGCGGGAAGGGTCGCCTGGCACACGACTGTCCGAATCCTCGTACAGTTGATCCGCAGGATTTGGAGGAGCCACAGAGGTAGAAGCAGCGGCGAGTTCTTGAGCAACAGCCGAGCAATGGACAAGGCAGTAGACCTCCGGGAGCAGGTGGACAGGAGAGTAACTAGTGGATACGTCCCTTGTACTTCTAGTTCCATTTTGCTGTTTAATTCGTGTCTTTGTACTATGAGCTGCAATAATAAAAAGACACTTATCTTTGTTTGCTTTCCTATCCTTTTGTTGGGTTGATACTGAGTGGTTCCGGTTAAACTGTTGACTTGACCCTCACTTTCGAGATTTCTACTGGAGGAGACCTAGTGACCTCACACTGATGTCGACAGCGTGACTCGAACCTTGGAGGTGAGAGTGACAGTTGGATCTCTTAGTAGTTACGTCGAGGCCTTACGACGTCATCCATGGCATGAATGCATCATTCATGTTGGGATTGACTGTATTAGGCAACGAATGTGGTTCATCCAGGGGATGAGACCGGATTTCTCTTATCAGCAAGGAAGAAATCATAGCAGCTCTTGTGAGACTAAAAAAGGTCCAGGTCATCCAAGAGTGGATGAATACTGCACAGTGCAGTAAGAAACAAGAAACTGGTTCCAGTCTTAGAGACTCGGGCGTGTTAAATGTTAAAGAAGAGTAATCTTAAAGGAGAGATGAGTCTACGAAGCAGCAGAAGTGGAGGCAGGGCTAGGAGAGCAGCATGAGGTGGTGTACATCCTAACGTGGTACAACCACCCACCTTAGTTATTTCCGCCAGGCTCAGGGAGCTGGAGGGTGGAGGAAGAGTGCGTCTATATGTGGTCAAGGAGTGTGACCCAATGGATCTAGAAATGATTCAAGGGATAGTCTGTGTTCACTACTAGCTGCTGTAGTAACAGACGTCGATATGAATCATTCCTCACTTTCACAATCTTGTCCCAGACCTAGAGTTTCCGGTAAGCCGTGGACTTGACCCTCACGTCTGGAGATACTTTGGGAGGAGACTCGATAATCACACTTACGCCGATGGTGTGGTCAGACCCTCGAGGCGAGAGTTCCGGTTGGAATCTCTTGGTGGAAGCTTCGAGGCCTTACGACGTTAGTTTGAGTATTGAATGGGAAATAACTATTCATACTCAAATTGACGGTTTTAGGCAAACGTCGAGATGGGTTTTCCTTGGTCGGAAAAAAGGAAACCCTAGGCAGCACAAGTTAAACTCATGCACAGGAGGGTGCGACCGATCACTCTTGAGTCGGCTAACCTTACCCTCGTGGCAGCAGTCATTTGATTTCCAGTTCTAGCAGGAATTTGAAACCTCTGGAGTTCAAGGATGATGATCACGTCCTTATGCTGGTCTCACCTCGACGAGGTTTACGGAGATGTGGCCAACGCGGAAAGTTATCTCTGAGGTTCAACGGACCTTCTTAGGTCCTCCGCTGGGTAGGCGGGGTGGTTTACCACTTAACCCATTCACCGCAGTTGCACCAGGTGTACGACGACTTCCACGTATATCAACTGGGGAGATACGTGCTCGACCCTTCGCATATCATCGACCATGAGGAGCTGGACGATGACAATGAGGTGTTTTCCACGTAGGTTCTAGTGGGGATCAAGGATTGACAGGAGCGGATCCTACGAGGACGATCGATTCCTCAGGTGCACTTACTCTGGCAGTACGGGAACCTCCGGGTGAGCACATGGGAGCGGAAGGCTCAGATGCGTGCTCTGTATCGCTTTTGTAACCTTAGTTTGTGTTAAAGCTTTACGAGGACGTAAAGCCCTGAGGTGGGAGTAATGTAAAGACCCGGAAATTTCAAGGAAATTTTTTTCTTAATTTTATTTGGAATTTTACAAGAACACAGTTTCTGACGGCGCCTGATTTCGAGGCCCGGTGTGCCCGGAATTAATTTCCGAAGTTTGGCTCGGGTACGTTCAGTGAACGATCGAGCGGGAATTTCTAACTTTTTAACCGGTGCCCAGAATCAAATTCTGAGGGCACCGATGAACTCGCAGCGCCGATTTTCGCTTAAGGAGACCTTTTCCGAGGTTGCGTTTTATGCGGGTTGAGAGTTAGTTTTGGGGGAAATAAAATGAAGTTAAATAAAATGTGGAAACACATTTTTTTATCCATGTTGGTTATATCCTCCCAAAGGGAGTTAGAGGTGGGACCCACATCCACTTAACCTCCCTTGAGAGGATTAAGTGTGGTGGGGCCCACATGAACCCTAACTCCTCAACTCCCCTTAAAACTCCCAATAACTCCACTCTAATTAATCTTGACAACTTGGGTTATTAATTGAGATGAGTTATTTTAATTTCAAAATTTTGAAATTCAAGTGGTTTAGTTGTGCAAATAAAATAAGCTTTAAGCTTATCTTATTTTGGTTAGTATCCTTTGCCACCTTGAGAGATTTTGGGAAGCTCTCTCTTCATATTCTTCAACCTTGATGAAGAACACGAAGAACACTTAAGCTCCGACGAAGAACGCCGCTTCTCTTCTTCGTAGCCGGTGTGTTTCCGAAGATTGACAACGCCGCTTCTTTAGATCTTCTTCCCGTGTCAACGAAAGGAGACGCCGCTTCCTCCTCGGACTTCCTTCGTCAGCTTACGAAGCTTCTCCAGCGACGATACCTCTTCGGACGCACCTTGACGTCAACAGAATCGACGTTCCATTACCGCGACGCCCGACCTCCATGACGCTTGTCTTCTGCGGCTTGTTGGCGTGCTCCGCTCTTGAAACCGAAGTAGGGAAATTTATTTTTTGGTGTTCTCTTATCTTTTGAGAAAAAGAACGATGAGTGTGGACCAACCTATTCCAGTTTGATCCTCGGATCGTTCGTTCATGCGGATTGATGTTGAAGTTTATTATTTAATTATTTCATTCGTGAATTCTATCTTGTCATCCTTCGTGATTTTACAACTAGTTGTTATCGATTAACGATAGGGGTCCGGACCGCACAAACACAGCCGATCCTCCTCCATCATTGATATTTTTTCTAATATGGATGGAATGGGATGGCGTGGTGCCGTCGCACCACGCGAGAATCGCTCGATAGTACTATGCGACGCCGTCGCGCCACGCCGAGAAGCCGAACAAGAACGCGACGCTGTCGCGCCTCGTTGAAGGAATTCTAAGGCGCCGCGGCTGGAGCAGAGCCACGACGAAGGGGCGCGGCGCCAGTAGGCCACGCCGGAGAACCTCAAAGACAGCGCGTTTCATTTTGACATGCAGATTGACGGGCGACGACGAAGCAGGCCGTTTGGGCGTTTGAATCCCTTCGCAGTGAAGATGGGGTCCCGGGGGGGACATAGGCGAAGACAGCAGGACGAACGGACCACCAGAGCGCGTTCGGTGGTCCGCAGAAGGTGGCGGCGGCGCGCCACACCGGCACGGCGGCGCCGGCGGCCGACGACGGTGGCACGCCGCCGGAAAAAGGGGCGGCCGGCGAACCGCCGGCCTCAATCAGTGGCGAATGGTGGCGGTTGCGCGCACCGCCGCCGCTCCGCGGTGACCGCCTGGCCGCGGCCGGCCGGCCGGTCGGGCTGGGCCGGGCCCGGCCGGGTCGGACCCGGGTCGGGTTGACCAGGTTCGGCCGACCCAGGGGGGGTCGGGCCGGGTCGCCCCGGGCCCAGACCCCCCGTTTTCGGACCACTTTCAGTCAAATGCCCGTAACTTGGGCTACGGGACTCCAAACGACTCGCTGTCAGCGGCAACACGATCCTTGGATCGAGGCGGTCGTTTTGGTATATCTCACTAAAGGTTTCGGATTACTTTGGGTTCGGCCGGGTTGGTTCGGATACGAAACCAACCGGGCCCTCGGAGCAGAAACGCTTATATCTTGAGCTCCGGACGTCCGATTGATGTTCCGTTGACTTTGATGGAATCCTCTAAGTGTGACAGATCTTTTGGCTTACTCCTCTTGAGGTTTGGATGCCGACGAAGTGCGTTCGGGTTGGTTCGCTCACGAAACCTACCGGGCCCCTGGGACGAAAAAGACAATAACTCACAGATCGGGCGTCCGATTGACGCGCCGTCTGTTTCGTTGAATTCCTCTTGATGAGACAGAACTTTTGGCATACTTCGCCCGAGTTTTGGATATAGTTGGTAGTGGCCGGGTTGGATCGCACCCGAAATCCAACCGGGCCCCTGGAACAGAAAAGCTGATATCTTTCAGATAGGACGTCCGTATGACGAACCGTCAGCGGCGTTGTTGATCATGTTGAGAAAAAGGTCCCTATGAGTATACCCTATGAGAGTTCGGGGTACAGTTGAGATACGGCCGGATTTGGTTCGCTCACGAAACCAACCGGGTCCCTGGGACGAAAAGGCTAGTAACTCACAGACCGGGCGTCTGATTGATGCGCCGTCTGTTGCGATGAGACCCCTATGACGAGGCAGTCCTTTGAGATACTTCTTCGTGGGACTTTGAGATACTTGGAGTATCGACCTGTAGCTCGTGGAGCGGACCCTCCCAGAGAAGAGCGTGCAGAGTACGGAGACCGTGTAGCTGGCTGAGACCTGACGACTGCTTGACCGACTTGACTTGGAGTGAGTCGACTAGCCCAGTGGACGGAGCACTACTTTCTGAGGTGCATACCCATGGAAGACGGAGCACTTCCTGTGTGACAGTGCAGACCCGCGGTACTCGTCCGGAGAGTACCTCAGCAGGCTACTATGGGGTGTGCACTACTGTGTTTGGGTGGCATACCCCGACGGGAAGCACTACTGTGTTTGGGTGGCTGACCTGCGGTACTTTACAGGAGGAGCACCTCAACAGTCTTAGGTTAGTGAGCAGTAACTCGGAGTCATGACAAGACCACTGTACACTCTAGATACGGAGCTCTTCAGCAGTTACGGTTTCGATAATGAAAATCCTGGTTTGAGTTGAGACTTTTGACCTTGTGTTTACCTTATGATTGAGATGTGTCACTTTCTAACTTAGGTATATGTATGGGAATATACCTGGGTAGTGGTTATCCGTTGATTTCACAATCCTTGTGTTTCCTCATGATTGATATGGGTTACTTGATAACTTTGGTATATGTATGGGCATATACCTAAGTAGAGGTTATCTGTTGGGATCTTCTTTGTGGTTATCCTTGTTGGTTTAGTGAGACCTTGAGGGTCTCGGGGTCCCTACTAAGTATCGTTATACTCACCCCTTCACGGGATATGCTCTCACCTTGTTGTGTTGGTTGCAGATGACGGGCAATGCTGACGGAGGCCGAGTGTTTGAGGACTGGACGGTACTCGGAGGTGGACTACACGACGAGTCAGTACCCGGAGGTGGACTACACGACGTTACGAATCACAGAGGAGGTTGACGGATGAGAGCGTGGAGGAGGCTATCTGTACCTACCCTTCAGGTAGGATCCGTGGTGGACGACCAGGAGCTGCGCTATCTGTACCTACCCTTCAGGTAGGATTTGAGGAGGACGACCTAGGAGCTGCTTCCTTCTTCCAGCTGTTTGTCTTTTCGCTGTTGTACCTTGTTCGGTTGTAGTCGTACTTTCTTTTGGGTTTGTATTCTGGCCCATTTACTTTTCAACATTTCTTTTGTACTTAGTGTTTTTCTTCCGCTTGTACTCTATGGTGCTTGTTTTCTTTTATAAAGGCAATGCCTTCCCAGTTATCGGGATTTTACTCCTTTGGTGCTAGTCGCCAGCCCCTGGCCTATGGAAGGCGGGCTTGGGGTAGTCATGGCACGGGCCCCGAGGACGGGTCGTGACACGTTTAGTGAGAGATTTGTTAAAAATACCCATTTTTACTAGACCTCCTTTTCCCCCAGGCATTGGATGATAGCATGGATGGGAGTTTCTGCGGTGTTCGGGTAGAAGGGGAATTACATGATGGTAAAAATATGACAGAGGATGAGAAGGTCCTTGGCTGGGAGGATGCCAGTGTACACTTGCCACCAGAAGTAGCGTATTTTTTGAAGGACATTGAGCTTCCACAACTATTCCAAGGGCCGCCCATCACCTCCGTCTGTCTGAGTACAGAGGGCGAGATGATAGTCAGACTTCATCATATAGGTTCCTAAGATGGCATTGATCCAGTAGAGATGGTCAGGTCTTGCATCTAGACCACATGGGGTACTTATTATAAGCTTTTTGTCCCTTTCATTGAACCACTAGTGCAATTTTTCCAGGCACCACCCATTCCTATTATCATAAAAAAGGCATCGGACAGTGGCCCCTTCAAAACCTGGTTGAGTAGGGGATGATGCCTGCATGCCTTCCTTGTCAATCATCCAGGGATTAGTCCAAAAATTAATATTTTATCCATTCCCAATCCTCCAACCCAACCCTTTATTCAGAAGACTTAGTGATCCCCAGATACTTCTCCAGAGGAAGCTAGGTCGAGGGCCCAGAGGGAAATCCTGGAAATACTGGTGGGGGAAGTATTTTTCTCTGAGTATCCGCACGCAGAAATAGGTTTGGAGGTTAATAATGTGCCATCCTTGCTTCACTAGCAGTGCATCATTAAAATGGAAGAGGTCCCAGAATCCCATACCTCCCTCTGATTTGGGTTGGTAGAGTTTATTCTAGGCGATCTAGTGGGTTTTATTCCTTCCATTGCTTTTTCCCCACCAGAAGTTGGCAGTGGATGAGTGGATCTGGTTAACAACAGCAGCAAGAAGTTTGAACAGGGACATGAAATAGCTGGGGATAGACTGAAGAGTAGCTTTTATGAGAGATTCCTTTCCGGCTTTGGAAATTATATTTGGGGTCCAGCCAAGGATTTTTTTCTTGATCCTATCCAACATAGATACAAATACTTCTTTTCTTGATCGGCAAATCACCGTGGGTAGCCCGAGGTAATTATGATGATTCTCGTCCATATGAATGCCTACAGTGACACAAAGTTCTTCCCTTTTAGATGGTGGTACCCCAGAGCTAAAAGAGACTTCTGAATTGCCATGATTAATTGTTTTCCCTGAGGCCCTCTCATACTGGTGGATCGCATGGCCAATAACAAGGCACTCATTATGGGTGGATTTGGAAAATAGAAGGAAATCATCGGCGATAAAGAGATGTGACACTGGTGGGATTTCACAACAAACCTTTTCCCCATGAATTGTATGTGAGGATGCTACCCTGGAAATGAGGATAGAAAAAACATCAGCCACCAAGATGAAAAGAAACAGGGAAAGAGGGTCTCCCTGGCAAAGGCCTCAGGTAGGGTAGAGGCCTCAGGTAAGCACCCCATTGACATTAATATGGAAGGAGACTGACAAGACACAATATATGATCATATCTATCCATTTTGAGAAGAATCCCATTTTCAGCATCACGAATATGAGAAAACGCCATTCCACTTTATCGTAGGCCTTGGTCATATCCAGTTTCCACACCACGTTTCCTATTTTCATGGTGGATCATGTTTTCATAGAGTGGAACGCTTCGTGGGCCACAATGGCATTATCAGTGATCAGTCTCTTAGCCATGAAAGCACTTTGATTTTCTGAGAGGATTTCAGGTAACCAAGTACGCATCCGATTAACTAGAATCTTTGAGAAGATCTTGTAAGAGACATTACAGAGGCTAATAGGTCTGAAATCAGAGACCACGAGAGGTTTCTTGATCTTGGGGATGAGGATGAGGACCATTTTGTTAATATCGGATAGGTTTGTTCTCTGCGCCCAAATGATCTTCATCAGAATACGGATTTCAGGACCAATAATTTGCCCAGTATTATTTAAAGAAGAGGGCATGGAAGCCATCAGGCCTCGGGGCCTTGGTAGGGTGAATATGATTTAGAGACAGTAGAATCTCGTCATTTGTAACATCTTTTTTAAGCTGTCTATTAATCTCCTCAGTGATCACGAGTATGATGAAATCCTCCACCTCAGCCGAGATGTTATGGCTTCCTATAGTAAAGAGATTTTGGAAATAACTGGATATAATATTGTGGAATTCTTCTGTGTCGTAGACATTTCTCCCATTCGGGTGCGAGATGCAAGATATAAAACTTTTCTAACGCCTAGCGATGCTTTGTGATGAAAATATCAGGTATTTGCATCCCCTTCTGCAATGTGGATGTCACATGCCTGCATAGCCCAAAATATTTCCTTTATAAAAATGGTGGAATCTAGGTCTCATTGGATGGCTCTGATGTTGGAAAGAGTGAAATTGGATGGGAGTTGGTTGAGAATGTTAAAAAACATTCTTTTAAGAAATTCCCAATGCCTGTCAGGTTGACAGAATTTTTTATTTCTCCATGACCTCAGATCAGTTGCCACCTGTTGGAGGTTCGACCTAATGTCAGTTTCTCAAGAACCAGGTATAGATTTATTAAAAATTTAAATATCCGATTTAGGTTTATTAACCTCGTGTACATTTTTATGAGATCCACATCAACTTGTGCTATCTTGAATGGGATTTAATTATTCGGAAACCAATCTCTATATACTTTACTATAATTTAATGATGTTTTTCAATACATTAACTTATCCTTATGTTTTTATTATATATTATTTTAATAATAACTATAAATAAAAAATCATTCTTCAGTTGAAAACTATAGCAATGAAATCCTTTTATACATTTTTATATAATTTTTAATATAAATTTCCAATAATCACAACACATGGATTAGTTGGAATAGTTTATTTTGGAGACTATGTTAATAAAACATGAAAATGAATAAAAAATACAAATTATTTATTTCAATATCCATAATGTGTCTCAACATCACTTTTAGATTATAAAACCGTACAGGATATCATAGGGAATACATAAACAAAAGCGGTGATCTATCAATCCCATTAAGGGAATGTGGACGCTAACAAATCATAACATATGAGTCAAATGGAATAACATGATATCATGAAAGGAAATGATTGTGGATAATGACATAAAATAATAATATAAAAAATATGGAATCATAAGAACACGTCATCATAGGAATGTGTAAACATCAAAAAACTGAACATAAGTATAATTTAATGACCACTACTATTACAACATAACATTTTGGACATAGTCCCATCATCCATTAGGTTTATAACCTAATTCCATACATATAAACATGTGAGTTATAGATTTTACCCAAAGAATTAAAGTGATTTCTGGATAAACACATCAAAACTTGTAAATTCATATGTTTACCACATAATGGAATTAAAAAAAAGACATTAGTGTAAAAAAACACCCATGGTAAGTAATGGGTTATAAAAACAATCCTTAATGAATATTCAAAGGATATTTCATAATGATTACAAAGAGAAGAATTAATTAATTGTTTGGGATTTTAATATTTCAATTAACAGTAATAGGTTGTAAATATGGAGTTAATTTAAATAAAATCTCATGATGAAGGGTGGGGAAGAAATTTTGAAACTAAAAATCTTTAATGAGGTTTTAAGAAAATGGTATGGAAACTTTAAAGATAATAAGCACATAATATTTTTCATAAAATTGAAAGTGAACCAATATGGTTCTCCATTAACTAATATATATTTCTAGAAAAAATTTTATGATTTAAGACATGTTATGTGGCGGTTCATAGTATGAAATATGAAACAATAATTCCCCTCAAATTGGATTTACATAAACAAAATATTTGGAATGAGTACTTCAAAAGTGTGTATATTCACAAAAAATGAAACTATAATTGCATAGGTATGTATGAAAGGGAATAAATATATAATATAACATGTTTTCATAACAAGGTTTTAGAGATAAATCGAGTTAGAGATATATAAGGCATAATCTAAATACAAGTATGTGGTTCAAAGAGTTACCTTACCTTATGTCTAGATTCTCTTTTCTCATTCTCTAAAAATATGGAATAATGAAATTAGATTAATTAAATACATTATTAATAACCTTATTTTTATATATTTTATTTGTTTTGAAGATTTTATTTTATTTTATAGTCTATTAATATATATATAGTTTCTATTTATATTGTCCCAGGGTCATTTGTGTCAGAGTTCTAAGGTCACATCACTTGTAGTTAATTATGGATCTTCTTTTTCAAATGGTTACATAATTATATAATGGTTGTGATAGGATGTACATGTTATTCCAGGAGGTAAAAATAGTTATAAAAATCAAGTATTATTAAAATTACATACAATTTATAGAGTTTAATTATTATCATTTTAAGGTTAATTAACTTAAATAGTTTTTTTGACCATAGTGAACTTATATGGTTTCCATTAATATTATGGTTATATATCTTTTTATTATTTTGAATTAAAATATAATATACCTTTTTAAATCATTTTAAAATACAATAATTTAATTTAAACCATCCATTGATGTGGTGGTGGAAAATTAAAGTCGCTGTTCATGGGGGCGATAAACCCACCATAATATAAACAATATTTTTTATTTTATAATGAAATGAGATGTATTTGGATAATTTATTTTTCATTAAAAAAATTATAGTATATTTTTTATAATGGATTAATTAAGTCTTTATTTTGGGGGAATTAAGGTGGAGGTAGAAGAATAAAGGAATTTAAAAGATATATATTGAGAGTATTACCAAATTTAATTTCGTCTATTGAAATGAAATTAAAGGAATTTTTTTTTCTTTTGGTGAGACCACAACTACGAGGATATTCAGGACATGGTTTCAAAATTAATTTTTAAGAAATATGGTAAGATTTAGGGATTGAATGTACAAGGATACATGGTGGTATTTATCAGGGGAGGGGAGGGGTTTTTGAATATAATATTCATTAGTTATTTATTTTGGCTCAATACTACCAATAGTGATTATTTGTGTGACTAAATACATTAATTAGAGCATATGAGCTTGAGATAATGGTTTCATACATCTTCCATGACTCAATAATTCATCTTTTTTACTTATAATGTTAAATACCAAATTTGTTTTCATATTTCCCAATTAATAATAAATTCAACTATTTGAGAAAAATAAAAAACCACCAAAATAATTTTTTATGTGTAAATTTAAAAAATAGGCCCTTATTATGGAATTCAATATCTAAATATGAGAAAATTAATTTTTAAATAAAATCTTTACTCATTTGAAAAATATAAATTTTAATATTACGATCTATCTTTTCAACCATTAAAAAATTACGTATGGTCTTATGAATTCATATTATTATTCGAAGAAATATAATATCAAATTATAAATAAATTATAGATAAATAAATGTTCAATATTTTTTTTATAATTATCATAAAATTTTTAATAAATCATATGAGTTTTAACAAAACTGAAACAAAAATTACATCACTTTGAAAAAATTTATTTTTTTATCATTATATAAATTTTATATATTTTTATTTTATAAGATAAATAAACATTATTATACAATTACATAGATGCAGTTACTATTTTAATAGTCTAGTTATTATACCTAATATCTAGTTTATTATTCCAATTGTCAGATTAATGGTCTAGAGGTCAGATTTGTAACAGGTATATGGGTTACCCTATATATAATTATACATAATAATTTATTCACTATCCATTAAATTAGTTTTTCTTTAAATGTAATATATATTTTCATTTTTAAAATGAGAATTTTTAATAATATTTTGCTTAATTTTTATAGTTTTTCTTAGGAGTGTGATCTTTCTAGGGGATCAATCAAATCCAATTTTTTATACTATATTTATCTTATTATAGATTTATTCCCATTATAAAACTTTCTATTATTATAGATATATTTATTCTATAAATGTAATGTTTTAATTAACATAATAATGTTTTTTTATTTTCATTTTGAGGGGCATTTGTTTTATATTATAATATATTAAAAACTATGAAACATTCATAAGTTAAAACGAGAAATTTTATTCATAAAAATCATGGTCACTACAACACATGTCTTCAACACTGATTTTCACTACATGAAAAAATGAATTAATAGATTCAATTAGGTGTATCCTCTTATCCTTATACCTTTTCAAGATAAATTAATCTACTTGATATATATTCAAAAACAAAATTCCCACATGGAATGTGTTGTTCTATATGACATCACCTTAGTGTATATTGTGTTGTAATATGACCCCCTAACATGTTCATTCATTTTGAGTCCACATCTGGCTGCTTATGACCTGTTTCCAACAAACATACATTGTACATGTTGACCATAATCCCATTTAAGATAATCATTTACACAATCATTCCTAATTATCTGATGTTTTTTTATATCCCGTCCATTGAATGATTATAGTTATAACCATTGAGGATCAGAATCCCTTGGTGATTGGAAGGCACATCCTTTGTTTTTAAAGAGGTAAAACACCAAAAAATTGAACCTTTTAATCTAATCACCTAGATATCCCCACACATTGAAGTTACCTTAAGTGGGGCGGTGGATTAATTAGGGCATACCATTCAAAAATGACCCTTACCAACCATTCTAATCCATGATTAAACAAAACACTATTTCATCCTTCATAATATTTATGTTAGTGATAAATGAGAAAAGAGATACACATGTTATTTTACATGGTTTAATCATACTAGGCTATAAACAAGGAGTATACACTCTGGGATGCATTGGGGTAAAAAAATTTATTAAGTTAACTACTTTTCATAATATTTATAGAAAAATCGCTATAATTATTAGTTTATTACCATCACAAGAATATTATAATTCATTTACCTCCTCAATTTAATCAATTCACTAATCCTCAAAGTGAAAACTTTGATCACCAATAAACAATAAAAATGGATTTACACTATGATAGGTGTGACATTCTACTCCTTCCTTATTGTAACACACCAAGCTTCCACGTTATGTTTCCCTTTGAATAATACAATAGCTTGTTTTGTACGCAACTTCAAGTTAAAACATACCACAACCAATCAAGCTAGGAATTATGAATAGTAATACCCAAATTTTGAATTTTTTTAAATTTTATCTTTCAAAATGTACTTCATTTATGGATTTGGAATATCGAAATTAGATTAGGGTGACATTTTTGTATTTTTCTGAAAACTTTTAATTTTTAATGAATAGTGGAAAAACAATGCGTTATTGGTTAAAACTAACTTTCTATTTAAATAATTTATTATTTTATTTTAATTTAATTTTTTTTCAAAATTTATCCATTATACCTATATATGTTCAACATAATTCATTGGAGTCATTTTATAATAAGTTTAATTATATATAAAATTTTATCGAACTTTTTACCGTCTTTTACCCACCTCCTAGGAGCATTTTCAAATTCACATAAAACATAATTTTACCGCTTCTGTAAATGAAATTTACAAAATCCGAGTGACACAGTTGATATTAGTAAGAAAAATGTGGTTCAATAAGATGAAAATAATTTTTTGTGAATAGTAACTTTTTACTTTTATTTACCATAGTTAAAATTAAATAGGGTAATTAAGGGTAAACATGATATTATTATTACCGTAACACATGTACTAATTCTATTGGATATGTGTAATTTGAAAAAAATGAACCTTATGAATAAAATATTATCCATTAGGTCCCCTTGGATTATATTATAACATTTATTATTATTTTTTTTAAAGAAGAGTTAAAAGAGTTAAATTCAAAGTTTTATAAGTAAACAATTTTTAATATAGAGTTATACATAATATAAATTAGACTATAAATATTCATTAGAAAGATAAAAATATTTCCTACATAATGATATATTATTTATAATTTTTAGACATTAAATAATTTAATTTATGTATGACGCAATGATGACACAATAATTACCTTACTAATGAAATATTAAAATGATTGACATTATAAATATACAAACAAATGTAAATTGGGACTTTTTATGAATTAAACTAATATTATAGGTTAATATGACATTTTAGTATTGAACATATGAATTTATTTAGAAGTAAAAAAATTTTATTACCTTAACAAAACTCATTTATTAAATAAAGTCAAAATTAACATAATTGAGTTTTTAAAACAAATATTATATTATTAATTGATATAATATTCATAAAAATATAAGGTTTGGCAATAGGACTTATATAAAATTTTATATATTAATAATAATACACATGGGGTTCTTTTGTAATGTTATAGTAAGTTTATTAACCATATAATATAAAAATACAAAGAGACATGGTAAATGACAAACTATTTAACTAAGAGTTAAATCCAAAATATAAGGTTAATATGATGACCTAAACCTGTCTAAAAACTATTTTTAGAAAGTTTTTCAACCCATACACAAATTAGACTATAAATAATTCATTTTGGAGCCACTAGAAACTTAAAAGTATTTTATTATAAAATAATATTTCAACATTTTCCTAATGTGACCCTCACCTGTCTTATAAAATGGAACTTCCCCTTCTATTAATTTCACACCTCCAAAGCCTTTTTTATCGGACCAAACCTTCCCAAATATCTTCCTAAATTTCTTATCTTCATCCTAGAGTCCTTTATTTAGTCATAAATCCAACCTAAGGATCCCTTTTGATCAAATCAAAAGGAATAACCCGAAGAAGAGGTAAATATTTCATCACCTATTTCAAGTTATTTTCTTCTCCCACTTCCTCTTTCTTTGTTGTTTCCATTATAAAATAATAAATACATTTTCTTATATATACTGTGATGATATTATAAAAATTTCACAACCATATTCATTATTTTATTCATCATATAAATGACAAAGTCACCATACATGCGTACGTACGGATTACCGTCTCCACGTCGTGGTGTAGTTTGTTATTCAAACACTTCATCATTTGGATGGGTATAATAATGAGGATAAATAATAAATTTTACATGATAATTATTATTTATATATTATATAATGTCAAATTTTATATGATTTTAATATCAAAATAATGATATTGTCGCTCGTGTGTACGTACGGATTACCGTCTCCATGAACGTGATGAGAATCATTCCCCATCGTATCCATTCAAGACTAATTTTCATTTTATGATTAAAAAAATAATGTTTCAAGAATTAATATCATTATGAATTTTAATAATATGCATACTATCCATAACAAACATTACTTACCTAACAAAGCATATAAAGGAAAATGAATCAGTTAACACCAGAAACGATGATACTACTGAAATATCATTAGCAAAGCAATATTAGAAGATCATATATGATATGATATAAATTATTATGGTTCTTGTATAATTTAATGACAATTATTTCACCATTTTATTGGAGGTTAACCTACCCTCGACCAAGGAGAAGTACAAGGTAAGGGTTAATTTCACAATCTCTTTATTATCTGAGGTTGTTTTATATGTGAGAATCTACCGGGACCTATTTATCATCCACATCCATGTTTTCATAAAAATATATTTGAAAACATTTTTTACTATTTACTAGACATTTGGTTAATGTCATTTATACCCTTATTTGACCTTATATGTTTTTAAAGGAATATTTCCATCATTTTCCAAATAAGGTACCTTATGACCTTTTCGAAAAAATTAAGGTAAGAATGTTTTTTTAACTTATACGGTAGGTGTAACTATTGTCCGCCATTATAACATTGTCAAAGCTTCAATTACAAGCTTATAATAATATTTTCAAAATAAATGTTTTCATTTATAATTATATGACTTTTAAATGATTTCAAATAGAAAGAGATATTTCTCTAAAAAAAGTTTTGATTTTATCTATGTTAACATCCTTTTGAAGGATTATAAGCACATTTGAAGTTGATTTATTATGATACAAAACATCCATAGTGTATTGAAGGTTTTTGTGAAATTTTTGACTGTGGATGTGTTATTTTTACACGATTCATGGTTTTTGGATAAATTATTGAAATTTTGTATGCTAGTTTTAATACGAATGTTTATGTTATGTTTAAACCTTTTCATATGAGGAATGCATTGGACTTAGTAAGTGATGGGTGGAGCCAGCTATAGCTCCTCGATGCATAGGTGGGTCTCATGAGACAAACTAGTATCTTGGAATAATGCTTTGAAAAAAATATTATTTGTAGTCTTGGCACAAGGCCTTGATTATGTGGTTATGAAGTTTGACATTATGCATTCCATCATTATGAAAGTGGATATTGATATTGCATGTGATTATTCGACTAGTAGAATACCCATGTGAATAAGTAAATGGAATTATTTTATTTTATATTTCCCATATTATGATTATGTTCATGTTTAAAAGGCTTTTGTTTTAGTCTTACATTGCCTTAAATGTTTATGCTTATTTATAAAAGTTTCTGCAATATTATTATCCATACTGAGCATCTGAGCTCACCCCTTTCTATGTTTTACTTTTCGCAGGATACGAAGAAGTATATTATGACTGACCTATAGGGATATTATAAGGGATATGAGTGTGGCCTATGGAAACTATGTTGTTTTAGTTTTTCATTTTTTAATGTAATGTAAAACTTATGAATGTATCTAGTATTTTCAAGGCTACAAAAATAATCGGTCTTTTGAGACATGATGTTTTGTGATCATGCTGATGTTATCTAATAATGAACTAACTTTGGGTATCTAGGGTCAGGGCGTTATAGTTGGTATCATAGGAATTTTAGTACAAACCTTGGAAGCTAGATTTAGAAAAAACTCTGATTAGGGAACATTACCCTAAGATAGACTTTGAGAATTAGTATAGAAGAACTTCCGAGAATTATGGAACTGTAGATATTTTATGAGTTTTCCCAGCAATACATCCCTGCCTGGATATGAACATGTAGAGGTGTCTCTGACACAGATGTACCCTGGGGTAAGACCCGAAAACACCACTTTGAGCTACACTTGAACGAGAACTGGTGCATGACAACGGGCCTTGCTGCACTCTTGGTTACGACACTCATGGGGGATATGCTTAGGATAATTCTCATTTTATTTACAAAACATTATGAAGGGTTTATGAGTATAT
Source organism: Viscum album (assembly GCA_963277665.1). Taxonomy (NCBI): domain Eukaryota; kingdom Viridiplantae; phylum Streptophyta; class Magnoliopsida; order Santalales; family Viscaceae; genus Viscum; species Viscum album. The sequence goes on from OY728150.1 coordinate 651,126,885, forward strand.
ACTTACTCATAGATTTTTTTTTATGATTATGGATTATATCCATAAACTGTTCAATTTATGTTAAGTGTTTTACTAGTTTGGAATTATGTATTGTGATTCATAAAATAACCTAGTCTATGCCATTGTTTAGAAATGGAACCTAGTTTAAGGAATGGAAACCTTATCAATACACGTAATCCATGTAGGGATTGACCTCATACTCAAGATAATTATAGTGGAGCGGGTGAAGAAACTGGTTTTGATCAGCTTATCACCATTCTAGGACAACTCACTCATGTTATAAATTATTACCTTACCCGTATGGAGCACCCTAATCCACAACGCGGAGGATCAATGTTTGACCGCTTAATGAGGAAACAACCACCAAAATTCAATGGGAGTAAAAATACATTAGTAGCTAAGAAATGGATAAATTCCTTAGAGAAAATATTTCATGCTTTGGGGAGTAGAAAAAAGGAAAAAGTTTTCATGGCAGTTTATCGCCTCATGAGAGATGAGGATCGATGGTGTTCATTTATTCAAAACACAAAGGAATTTGATGAAATATAAAATATGGAATGGAGGGAGTTTAAAGATATTTTCGTAGAAAAATACTTTCCTCTTGCCAATCGAGCCGATATGGAAAGACAATTTATGAGTTTGAGAGAAAAAGAGGATGAGAATGTCGCAAAGTATGAGGCTAACTTTAGAAGGTTAGCAAGGCTTGCTGCATATTATATAAGTAACCCAAGAAGTAAGATTGATCATTTCTTTGATGGGTTAAAACCATTTCTCCATTGAGAATTAGTCTCACAATCCTTCTCATCATAAAAAGATATTGTCTCATGTGCTATCAAGACAGAAAAGGAATTCTCTAAGTCTTATGTCTTTAAAGCAAAGAAGAGAAGAAGAGATCTACTGAACACTCTAGAAATGGAAATAAAGGGAAGATGGAAAATGTTGAATATCCATCCTATAGTAAATGTGGGAAGAAACAGCCCAGTACTTTCCTGAAGGGAATGAGAGTCTATTACAAGTGTGGTGAGAAAGGATTCCATGATCGTGATTGCAAGGGGAAGAAATAGGATGTCAATGTTGAATGCTATAGTTGTAGAGAAAAGGGGAATTATGAAAATTAATTTCATAATCTCTAACGTAAATTATCACAGAAAAGGGCAAGGGATAAAGACCAAGCTTATATGGTCACTAATGTTCAGGTTGAAACTCCGAAAGACATGCTGGCATGTAATTTAATGGTTTTGTCAAGTTTAGACAATGATTTATTTGATTCTGGATCATCTCGTTGTTTCATATCTTCCCAGTTTTCTAAGAAAATTATATATTTTTAATTTGACTTAATAAGTGAGTTGTCAGTCAAAACACCTAAGTGAAGTATCATCGCAATAATGTTTTGTGAATCAGTTCCTATTAGAACATATAAATGTTCTTTATCTGCTGATCTCATCATCATACCCATGATTGAATTTGATATAATTCTTGGCATGGATTGGATTTTGGACCATGATGAGAATATTTATTATAAGAATAAGAAGGTTAAAATTTTGATGATGATAAAGAGTACCTTATATTTAGAGCAGAAACATCACCATCTGATTCTTATAAAGATCCACCCCCAGTAGCTCAACTAAATTCAATTTCTGGGGAGGAAGAGAATGCAATAACTATGGCTGAGGAATGGAATTTTTAAATAGAGGACGTATCTATTGTGCAAGAATATGTTGATATGTTTCAAGAAGATTTACCTGGACATCCTCTAGAATGAGAAATTGAGTTTTCAATTGATTTAATTCCTGGTTCAAGGACCATATTAAAGACCCCTTATAGAATGGCCACTATGGAATTAGTGGAACTAATGAAACAACTAGAGGAATTGAGTAATAATGGATTTATTCTACCTAGTGTTTCTCCATGTGGAGGCACTGTCCTTTTTGATAAAAAGAAAGACAGATCTATGAGGCTGTGCATTGACTACAGGGAGATCAATGCTATAACAAAAAAGAAAAAGTATCCCCTACCTCACATTGATGATTTATTCGACCAACTTCATGGAGCTCAATATTTTTCAAAGATTTAACTATGATCAGGATATCATAAATTATGTTTGAATAAGGAAGACATTTCAAAAACAACAATTTGAACTAGGTATAGGTATTACAAGTTTACAGTAATGCCTTTTGGATTAACTAATGTACCATCTGTTTTCATGAATCTAATGAAAAATGTTTTCAAGGAATATATTGATGAATTTGTAGTAGTATTTATTAATGATGTCCTTTTATACTCCAAAATCTATTAAGATAATTTAAATCACTTGCACACTATTCTAAAAACCCTTAGAAGAAATGAATTATACGGGAAGTTTAGCAAGTGTGAATTCTGGATTTAGGAGATTTATTTTATTGAACTTATTGTCTCTAAGGATTGAATCTCCATTGATCCATCAAAGACCAAGGCAATCCAAGAATGGCCTGCATCGATGAGTATAACTGTGGTACAATGTTTTATTGGTTCAGCAGGTTATTATCAATGTTTCATCCAGAATTTTTCCCGGTTGGATAACCCATTAACCAAACTCACATGTAAAGGGGTTAAATTTGTTTGGATAAAAGATTTTGTAGAATGTATTAATGAATTGAAGAGAATATTAGTCAATGCTCCTATCTTGACTCTACCATCAGGAAATGACGGGTTTTTTATTTATAGTGATGCATCAAATAAAGTAATAGGTTATGTCTTTATGCAGAATGATAAGGTTATTTTCTATGCATCACGACAACTAAAAATTCATGAGAAAAACTATCCTACTCATGATCTTGAGTTAGCAGCTGTAATCATTTCTTTGAAGATATGGATACATTATCTCTATGGTGAAAAATGTGAGATATATACCTATCACATGAGTTTAAAGTATATTTTCTCATATAAAGAGCTCAACATGAGGCAAAAGAGATGCATTGAACTACTCAAGGATTATGATTGAACAACACACTACCACATGGGAAGGAAAATAAAGTGGAAGATTCTTTGAGAATAAAGGATCATAGAGTTTTTAACAATATGAGAGTTAAAAGGGATCATATTTTCATGGATCTTGTGAAAATGGATATGGGAATAATCATGGAAGGTGAAACATCAATATATTTTAAAATGGTTTCCAAATAATATTTACTAGAAAGGATAAAAAGGTCTCAGGATGATGATGAAGAGTTTCAAAATAAAATTAAAGCTGTGAACAATGGGAGATTGATCGACTTCATATATAAAGACGAGATTTTGAAATTTGGGAAGAGACTTTGTGTTCCCAATACACCTAATCTGAAAAGGGAATTGTTAGATGATACTCATAGCTCCAATTTCTTTATACACCCTGGTAGCACTATAATGTATAGAGATTTGAAGAAACATTTTTGGTGGGACAACATGAAGAGGGAGATTGCTGATTTTGTGTCAAGATGTATGGTTTGCCAACAAGTGAAAGCTGGAAGGAAACAACCTGGAGGTGTCATGCACCCTCTTCCCATACCTAAGTGGAAATGGGATAATATTATGATGTACTTTGTCATGGGGATTCCAAAGAATCCTAGAAAGAATGACGCAATATGGGTTATTGTTGATCATCTTACCAAGTCAACACATTTTATTGCTATAAGAGAAGATTTACCACTTGAACGTCTATAAAGACAATATATTAATGAAGTTGTAAGACTTCATGTAGTAACCTCATCGATTGTTTCTGATCATGATCCCCATTTTACATCAAGATTCTGGATAAGTCTTTAGAAAGCCCAGGATACTAAACTTAGTTTGAGCACTGCCTACCACCTTCAAACTGATGGAAAATCAGAATGAACTATTCAAACCTTAGAAGACATGTTGAGATCACTCTCACTTGACTTTCAATGTATGTGGGATCAATATTTACCTCTTGTAGAAATTTCATATTATAATAGCTTCCATTCAATTATTCAGATGGCACTATATGAAGCGTTATATGGAAAGATATGTTTCACACCAACTTGTTGGGATGATTTTGTTTAAAGAAAACTTGTAGGCCCAGAACATGTTGAGAAACAATGGAAAAGGTGAAGGTTATCCAAAACCACATCAAAGAAATCCAAAGTAGGAAAAAGAGCTATGCCTATAACCAGAGGATGGATTTTGAATTACCAGTAGGAGACCATGTTTTCTTGAAGTTATATCCATGGAAGGGAGTTATACGTTTCAGTAAGAAGGCTAAATTGAGTCCTAGGTACATCAGACATTTAGAAATTCTAGAATGAATTTGAGTTGTAGCTTATCATTTGGCAATGCCTCCAAGTATCTCCAAAGTTCATGATGTGTTCCACATATCAATATTTAGAAATACATGCCTGACCCAATGAATGTACTCACCTATAAAGAATTAGAACTGGAACCCGACCTGTCTTATTGTGAAGAGCCTATCAGAATTCTTGATACCAGAGAACAAGTGCTGAGAAACCGGACGACTCGTCTGGTAAAAGTTCTATGGAGAAATCAGATGATGGAAGAGGAAACATGGGAACCCGAGGAACATATGATGAAGAACCACCCAAATATTTTTATGTAGTAATATTCTAGAAATTTTGAGGATGAAATTATTTTAAGGAGGGGAGAATGTAACACCCCAAGCTTCCACGATACGTTTCCCTTTGAATAATACAATAGCTTGTGTTGTACGCAACTTCGAGTTCAAACACACCACAACTAATCAAACTAGCCGTTAGGAATAGTAATACCCACTTTTTGAAATTTTATAAATTTTATCTTTCAAAATGGACTTCATTTTTGGATTTGGAATATTGAAATTAGCTTAGGGTGAAGTTTTTGTATTTTTCTGAAAACGTTTAATTTTTAATGAATAATGGAAAAACACTGTGTTATTTGTTAAAACCGACTTTTTATTTAAATAATTAGTTATTATATTTTAATTTATTTTAGGTCAAAATAGATAAATAATACCTTTATATGTTCAACTCAATTCATTGGAGTCATTTTATAATAAGTTTAGATATATAAAATTTTATCAAACTTTTTACCATCTTTTTCCCACCTCCGAGGAGCATTTGCAAATTCACATAAAACATAATTTTACCTCTTCTGTGAGTGGAATTTCAAAAATCCGAGAGACATGGTTGATATCAGTAAGAAAAAGTTGTTCAATAAAATGTAAGTAATTTTTGGTGAATAGTAACTTTTTAGTTTTATTTACCACGGTTAAAAGTGAATAGGGTAATTAAGGGTAAAAATGATATTATTATTACCCAAAAACATGTCTTAATTCTATTGTATAAATTTAATTTGACCAAAAACTACCTTAGGAATAAAATATGATCCTTTAGGTCCACTTAGATTAGATTATAACATTTATTATTATTTTATTTAATGAAGAGTTAAAAGAGTAAAATTCAATGTTTTATAACTAATTTTTTTTTAATATTGGGTTATACATAATATAAATTCGACTATAAATATTTATTATAAATAGAAAACTATTTCCTACATAATGATATTTTGTTTATAATTTTTATAGTTTAAATAATTTAATTTATTCATGACACAATGATGACGCAATAATTACCTTAATAATGAAATATTGAAATGATTGATATTATTAATATCCAAACAAATGTAAATTGGGACTTTTTATGAATTAAAATAATTTATTATGTTAATATGACATGTTATGACTGAAAATATGAATTTTGTTAGAAGTAATAATGTTTTAAAGACATTAAAAACATTTATTTATTAAATAATTTTAAAATTGACATAATTGAGTTTAAAAAAAATATTATATTATTAATTGATATAATATTCATAAAAATATAAGGGTCAGCCAAATGAATTATATAAGATTATATATATTAATAATTAACCCCATTGGGTTCTATTTTTATTTTATAGTATGTTTATTAACCATATAATATAAAAATACAAAGAGATATGGTAAATGAGAAACTATTTAACAAGGATTTAAATCTAAAAGATAAGGTTAATATGATGACATAAAACTGTCTAAAACCTATTGGTTGAGAGGTTTTCGACCCATACCCACCTTAGACTTTACATAATACATTTTAGAGCCATTATAATCTGATAATTATTTTATTATAAAATAATATTTCATGATTATCCTAAAGTGACCCTCACCTCTCTTATAAAAGCACACTTCCCATTCTCTTAATTTCACACCTCCAATGCCTTTTGGATCGGCCAAAACCTACCCAAATATCCTCCCAACTGTCCACCATTTATCCTAGAGGCCTTCTGTTATTTAGAAAGACATAATAAGGAGCCCTTTTGATCAAATCAAAAGGAATAACCCGAAAAAGAGGTAAATATTTCATCACCTCTTTCAAGCTCATTTCTTCTTCCACTTCATCTTTCTTTATTGTTTCCATTATAAAATAATAACTATAGTATATTATATATACTTTGATTATATTATAAAAATGTTACAACCATATTAATTATTTTATCCACCCTATACATATCAAAGTCACCACATGTACGTACATACGGATTACCATCTCCACATCTTGGTGTAGTTTGTTATTCAAACACTACATCATTTGGATGGGTATAATACTGAGTATAAATGATGTAAATAATAAACATAACTTGATAATTATTATGTATATATGATATAACATCCAATTATATATGATTTTAATATCAAAATAATGATATTGTCGCTCGTGCGTACGTACAGATTACTGTCTCCTTGAATGCGATGAGATTCATTCCCCATTATATCCATTCAAGACTAATTTTCATTTGAAGATTAAAATAAAAATTTTTAAAGACTTAATATCATTCTTAATATGAATAATATACATCCTATACATAATAAACATTACTTATTTAACAAAGCATATAAATTCAAATGAATCAGTTAACACCCGAAACGATGATACTATTGAAATATCATTAACAAAGCAATATTAGAAGATCTTATATGATATCATATTAATGTATATGGTTCTTGTATAATTTAATAAAAATTATTTCACCATTTTACAGGAGTTTAACCTACCCTCGACCAAGTATAAGTTTAAGGTAAGGGTTAATTTCATAATCTCTTTATTATCTAAGGTTGTTTTATACGTGAGTATCTACTGGGACATCTTTATCATCCACATCCGTGTTTTCTTAAAAATGTATTTCAAAACATTTTTTACTATTTACTAGACAATTATTTAAAGTAATTTATACCCTTATTTTACCTTATATGTTTTTAAAGGAATATATCTGTCATTTTCCAAACAAGGTACCTTATGACCTTTTCGACAAAATTAATGTAAGAATGTTTTTTAACTTATATAGAAGGTGCACCTATTTTCTGCCGTTATAACATCGTCTAAGCTTCAATTACGATCTTATAAGAATATTTTGAAAATATATTCTTTATTTTATAATTATATTACTTTTAAATTATATCAAACAGAAGGAGATATTTCTCTAAAAAAAGTTTGTATTTCATCTACGTCAATATATTTTGATGGATTGCAAGCTTATTTGAAGTTGATTTTTTATGACACAAAAATTCCATATTGTATTGAAGGTTTTGTGATATTTTTTATTGTGGATGTTTTTTTAACACCAATTATGGGTTATGGATAAAGTATTGACATTTCTTATGCTAGTTTCAATACAAATGTTTTTCTTATGTTTAAACGTTTTCATACGAGGAATGCATTGGACATAGTAAGTGACGAGTGTAGCCCACTATAGCTCCTCAATGCATCAATAGGTCTCATGAGACAAACTACTGTCTTGGCACAAGGCCTTGACAAAATATTATTTGTAGTTTTGGCACAAGGCATTGACTATGTGGTTATGAAGTCTGGTATTATTTATTTGAAAGTGGAAATTGATATTGCATGTGATTATTCAAATAGTAGAATATCCATGTGAATAAGTAAATGTAATTATTTGATTATATCTTTTCCATATTATATCGAAGTTCAAGTTTAAAAATATTTTGTTTTAGTATTACATTTCCTTATATGTTTATGATTATTTATGAAACTTTCTGCTATATTGTTATACTTATTGAGCACCTGAGCTCACCCCTTTCTATGATTTATTTTTCCCAGGTTATGAAGAAGTATATTATGACTGACCTATAGGGATAGTCTAATGGATATGAGTGTGGAATATGGAGACTATGTTGTTGTAGTTTTTTATTTTATAATGTAATTTAATACTTATTAATGTATCTAGTATTTCTACGGCTACTAAACTAATCGGTCTTTCGAGACTTGATATTTTGTGATCATGACAATGTTTTATAATAATGCACCGACTCTGGGTAACTAGGGTCGGGGCGTTACAATAATCATGATGAAATATAAGGATTTATAGTCATATTAACTACTATAATACCTTATATTATCTATAATTTCTGGTAACTTCAAGTATAGAGTTAGCTCTATTAATCACACAAAACAATATTTGATCTTATACTCCATTTTTTCCAAAACACCTCTCTAAATCCAAGAGAAATATAAAGTTTTGATGATTATAATTTACCTTTATTAAACAATTTCCTAGGTTTTTACAAATATAGTCTCCCAATATAAGTAAAGAGAATAAAAATGATATCACCAATCAATCTCTACAAATGAATGAAATTTATAATCATATATCATTCTAATACAACTTCATTATGACATGAAAAACTACTCAAAAGTGAATATTTTCCTCCCTAAAAAATTAAAAATTTCGTCTATATCAGACTACACTATTTATAATGTTATATTATTTAAAAATATAACCTTATCCAACATATACCCATGAAATCAACATTCTATGGTGAAATGTACTCAAAATAGAGAATCCTTTAATTTCCAGAACCTCCTTTATTACTGTATAAAACATATTTCCACTATGAAAACATCAAAATTATGGTGATATCAATTTACTACGGGCCACGATTCTCTAAAATATTAATATTATTTATTAACATTGTCATAATAATCATATAATCATAGATCTCAACACAAACATGCCTAAAAAAACCTCACACAAAATAATCATTAAAAGATTCCGTAAGATTTTTTGGCATGATTTTCTCCTTCATGATAGAAACCAATTTTCCTCTCCAATTATATAGACTCAATTAAACTATTAAAAAATTATTTCATGAGTCTTTAATGTAATTTTAACCATGAATTTTTCAATAATCACAACCCAAAAAGATGTATGGGGATATTTTCTAGCATCAGAGTAAATGACAGTGAACTTTTTATAAAGACCAATAAAACCTCAATTATTGAAAGTTGATTTATTAATTTGAAAGTTATAATTTTTTAGGATTAAAAAAACATGAAACATGCCTTTATGAAATGAATAGTAAACCCTGAAATACATATATATTGATCCAAAGAGACATTCATGGGGTGTAATTTGATCAATATATTGGTATGACCATAGTGAACATGGAAAACATTGATTCCATTAATAATAATAAAGATGACGATGGGATATTTTTCATGAGATAACTAGTTACATCAAAATAAGATAATCATGGTGACACCATGGGATAAGAAACCATGATCTTCATAGTTATAATTGAAGAAAAATATGGAATCTATATTGATTTATTTGATGATACAAAAAATATTATAGAGTAGATTAAATGAAACATGGAAGTTGAGATATTCTAACCAAATTACTTTTAATGGGTTTAAATTAATATGATATTTTACAAGGAGGTGACACAAAAAGTATATGATTACATATAAAATATAAGGGATCTATGAGAGGAAGAATATTAAGAAAAATATCCATATTGATGATCAAATATTTTAGAAAGAAGAATGATATAGGAACCCCCCACGTTGTTAGTATAGGAAATATTATTTAATCCATTTGAATATTAATTTGAATAATTTTCCATTATTTTCTTATTCATATATTTAATTACCTATGTTTTTACACTTACAATTATAACATATTTTTTATTATTATTTATGATTTTAGTTTGGTAGGTTTCAGGTGCAGTTGAAGCGTGCGATGGACGGTGCACAACATTGCTTTTTTTTCATGATCAACGAATAATTTGAGATCAATATGATGATAAATTTCATGATCTATAGGATTTGATCAATGAAATCATATAAGTGTAATCACACTAGAATCTAAGGGAGGATCATCACATATTATTTATAAAAAAATTCATTAAAATGAGAATTAAATTGACGGAAGTATTTCTTTATTAATGGATATGGTGATAGATCTGTGGTTCACCATTATTATGTTGTAGGAATCAAGTGCATATTACCTATCGCGGTGATCCACATGTGTTTTAAAAATCTCCAGACGTCACTGAAGGAATATCCAGGTGCCAGCACGACAGGTCCTCGGACTTGCGTCATTCACCTTCAATCTCTTTGAGAACTCCTTCCAAAGCATTGTCCTTGATCTGGTGGAAAAAGATATATTTTCATTCTTGGGAGAATTTTTAGAGAAGGGATATCTCTATGAATTGATATAATTATCAAATTATATTTTTAGAAACCTAAAAAAATGATATTCTCTTTTGATAAAATAACATAACCGGGTTTATATATCTCTAGGGTTAGAAAAAAATAATTGAACAAGTTCCTTAAATTATTTATTTAATCCTAGTGAAAACCCCATTTTAAATATTAATAATAATATTATTATTTCTCGACATGTTCTTAACTTGAGAATTAAAATTAAATATTATACAATCAATTAATATTCAATATTTATTATTTTCTCCCGAGACCTAAAATCACATTTAGTCATTCCTCCATAATATTTGTTTACTAAATGGAAAATAATTATTTTTACATGATCAATTATACATGAATAATTATTAAACCATGTGAGAAAGAATATTTATACAATTTTTTTAATAATAAATTATAAAATATTATTTAACTAAAATTTTGGATACACAGAGTGTGTGACCCTCTATGATTCTTTCTTAGTGGGCTTAGGAGAAGTATCATAAAGTCTAAGGATAGTATTTAGAAACACACTAAAGAACCCATAGAGAAATAATTTAATTTTGGAACAACATGATACCTCATATAGAATCTTATTATGTAATATAATCTCTTTATCATGATATCTCTAATCAAGTAGGCTCCATGCAGGTTCCATCCACCGAAGTGCTCGATGTCTCTTTCTTTGATTTTCCAGAGAATTAACCTTTCTATAAAACAATGTGGCCATGGATTTTTTTGGGATATATCATTTCCATCAAAGGGGATAAGATATCAAATTCTATTAAAATAAAATGGACATATCCTTTCTCCCAGTATTCATTAATCCTATATTACTCGTGATGCACCCATCATATCCTGCCTCACAAAGAACATATGTAATCATGGTTTTCTTCAATACATAAAAGTAAATGACTCATAATATACATTAATAATAATATTTAAGTCCAAGGATGAATACACATGTCTTTAGAAAGGAATATCCTATGACACATAGAAATATGAGTTTCTTACAGGTGGGTATCATTCTCATAATATCCTATAGGATGTTACCAATAGCATACGCCATGAGAAGGTGACTCACATTATAATGAGTCTAAACCCCTGATATCCTATATCATTTGTGTACCTAAAATGATATCATCATAATATAGAACATATATTCAAGAATATTTTCGTAGCACTTCTAGGTTCTCCTCATAGCAGGGAACTGCAATGAACTTTTAGTTCCACAAATACTCATGGGACATTATCACATACTATGTTACATAGAAGAACAATCATTATGTGATAATTAGTTTATTGATATTCAAAAAAATGAATATGTATTTTCATAAAGTATACATAAGTTGGTTCTAGGGAACAAAATCCAATAGACTCCCACTTGCACTAGAGCCAACTACTAAGAACCTTTAGTCTGATAGCTCTCACATGATGATCATGATTTTTCTAAGAAAGGACATTAGTTAAGGGGTCCTCTATGTTCTCTTGCAAGGGTACTATTCTTAATGAAACTTTACACCTTTGATGAGAAACCCTCAAGGGGTGATACATCTAGAGTACATTATTTGTCTATTGGTGTGACTATGGCTATTTTTCAAGATCTAATAATACATTATTATTAAAATAAAATGGGATGAGATATTTACTTCAAGGTACCACATCAAAATCATAGACAAGGTTATGAACCCAAATAGATTATGTGTATACATTAATAACCACTATATACTCCGAATCCATAGTAGAATTAGTGGAAACTAGATGCTTTAAACTCTACCAACACATAAATCCTCCATTGAGATAGAAAATATATCCATATTGTGACTTAAAATCAATCTGAGCTGTCTAAAAACTAGTACCATCATATCACATAATAACCAGCTCCTATTCTCTTCCAAACACCATGAACATATCCTTAGTTCATTTCATATACTTAAGGACAACTTTAACAACATGCCAATATTGTTTCCTTATATTTTCTTGATATCTTTCTACTATTCATATTGCATAGTCAACATCTTTTCTAGTACATAACATGAAATACATGATTGATCTTATCACTGAAGTATATGAGATCTTTCTCACTCTAACTTTCTCATATTGCATCTTAGGACACATTTTCTTAGAAAGATGTAAAACATGTGTCATCGGAACCAATATGTTCTTGGATTTTTCAACACTAAATCACTTTAGTATTTGGTCAACATATGTACTTTGAAATAGTTCTAGAAGCCTCTAGGATCTATCATGAATGATCTTGATCCATAGAATATAGGCCACTTCACCTACGTCCTTCATGTATAAATACTTGTTTAACCAATCCTTAACTGATTGTAATATTGGTATATTGTTTAGAATAAGTAATATGTTTTCAACATATACAAGAAGGATAATGACCAAATTTCAACTAAACCTTTTATAAACACCCGACTCACATTCATTCTTAATGAAACCAAATTATATTATGGATTCTTCAAATAAAATTTTCCATGACCTAGATACTAGATTCAATACACAAATGGTTCTTTTTAAATTGTAAATCTTCATTGAATCACATAGAGTCATAAAACATTCTATTTTTGTCATATACACATCTTCCTAAATGTTACCATTAATGAATGTAGTTTTTATATCCATCTACAAAATCTCATAGTCATGGTAAGTTGTTGTAGTATGTATAATTATAATCAATTTAAACACAAAAATTGATGAGTAGGTTTCATTGTAATCAATTCCTTGATTCTGTATAAAACCTTTAGCCACTATCCTTGCTTTATAGGTCTTTACATTACTTTCCATGTCATGTTTCCTCCTGAATACCAATTCAGACCCAACAATCATTAAATCAACTAGTGCATCGACCAAAACCCAAACATAATTATGATACATGGAATCCATTTCATAATTCATGGATTCCTATCATCTTTCATCATATAATATATCTTCCCCCTTCATTTAGAAGTGTAGTTCATCATTATCAACCAATAATGATCCACCATCTTCGGTGACTAGAAAACCATATCTCTCTGGTAATATTACCTCTCTAATGATACTATCCAATACTTGTGTTTAGGAACTACTTCTTCTACATGAACCTATTGAATCTATTACTATACCACCTCTTGTGTATCTTGAGCATCCACTTCATCGAAGTCAATATTGCTCCCACTATCCTTTTTGAATATTTTCTACCTCACAAGAAAGACAAATTTTCTGGAGAAAATAACATTGTTGTATGAGGGGTTGTATAGGTAGTATCCATTTGTTTACTTAAGATATCCTATAAAGATACACTTTATTCCCTAGGGTGCTATTTTGTTTCTTGATAATACATTAACAAACGCCACACAACCCATACACGTGTATGCAACAAAAAGGGTTTCTTTCCACTCTATAACTCAATGGGAATTCCATTTTCCACTTAAGTTAGTACTCATTTTAATGAATATATTGTAGTTTGTAATGCATATCCCCAAAATGATAATATAATATCTGCATGACTCATCATAAAACCTAAAATGTCTAAAAAGGTACATGTAATCCTTTAACTAAATCCATTCCACTGTGGTGTTCATGGTGGAGTGAGTTGAGATAGAATCCCAAACTCCAATAGAAATTCGATAAACTCTTGGTTAAGATATTCACCACCTCGACATGATCAATGAATATTTATATTATTTACATGTTGATTCTCTACATCATTCTTGAATTCAATGAATTTCTCAATGGAATCATACTTAAACCTCATGAAGTAGACATACACATATCTACTCAAGTTATCAGTAAATGTTATAAAGTAAGAATATCCACTTTTAGCTTCTATTGGAAATGGTACATGCCCATTAGTGTCTAAAAATCCTAGAATATCTTTTTCTTTTTAACCCTATACACTATATGGTGGTTTGATAATTTTTCCTTGTAAACAATCAGGTCATATATCAAATGGTTTTATCTCATACAAGTCTAAATAACCATCTTGACTAATCTTTGTCAAATGCTTATCATTTAAAGGACCAAGAAAGTGATGCCAAAGTTGGGTGTTATATGAGTCATGTGAACATGATTAACTATCAATTTCAAATACAAGTTTTTGGTAATTTAATACATAAATACATTTTTTTAAATAGTTCATACCATAACATATATTTTCCCTATAAAATAAAAAACTTTTATTTTCAAACCTGAAAATAAACCCACCTGCTTCTAGGAATGATATGAAAATTATTTTCTTGGTAAATTCATGTATATAATAATAATATTTGAAAACCAAAATAATTCCCATTAGCAATGAATAGTGGTAGTAAGCAATGAATAGAGAATCTATCCTTGCTCTATTAGCGTCTCCAAGATCCACATATCGTCTAGAATTTTTTTAGAATCTACTTGGTTCTTCCATTTGGATAAATATTTGAGACCCACAAGATATATCTAATACCCAATGTGTAGATATTTAAGGTTTAAACTTGATAACAAACACACCTTTAGCTTACCAATTCCTCTTGGTGCAGTTCCTCTTCCAATGGTCTAGTTTGCCACATGTAATTCTTGGGACCCTTTTCCTTTTTCTTCATTTTATTATTCAGGATAAGTAATTGGGGTTTATCATGCCCCACGTCCTTATCCACTTGTAGAATCGATTTATGTAGTTTTCAAATACTATTCCCATTATTTCTCATATTTTAATTAACTATACAGACAGATAAGGTCTAGAACAATGATCAATGAATGAGATATGTATGAAAATCATCTAGGAATTTAATCCCTATAATTTATAGGGATTCAATGTATCTAATAAGATTGGCTAAATGAGGCCTAGATGGAACATACTCTCCAATCAAAGTTTAAATAAACAATTAGAGATCTCATACCTCTCATGTGTCTCCTTCACTTAATAGACATAATGATGGTGAGACATCATGAAATAGGCATATATATCCTCATGTTACTTTAAAGTTTCATAGGAAATTAATGATAGAATGAAACAATGAACATATTTGAAATCATTCAAATGTCTCTCAAAGAGTTTGAACACTTCCCCCTACCTCATTTCCAGGAACTTTAGGAAAAGGTTCTTATATCACATATAATTTCCTTTTATGGTGAAGGATGACACGTAAGTGCCTTTTTCATTAATGGAAAATTTTCATGGTTAGAAGGTTGTTCTTCTCAATTATGTATATAAATGACATGTTTTAAGTCATTTTATTACTATTTACACAAAACAAAATGACCATTATTTTAGTACTTTATCTAATATGTTTATACAACTAAGTGTCCCACTATTTTATTGAAACCCAATATCCCTCGCCATTGGCTTTAGAATATATAGTTTCTTGGACATTCATGTGTCTAGTATTGATATTTCCCTTTTCATTATCCCAATATCTATTGGTCGAGAATCTTGTATAATTTTAGTTAGGCATTCCAGTTGAAAAATGTATTACCTCACAATTCCTTGATCCAATGGGTGGACACTCAAATCATGAAATACGTAAATTGTTTTTCTTCATCCTTTTACTATTAATTACATAATGTCTTACTTTTTCAATCAAAACATGATGTGAAATAAGTTAATTCAACCCAAAACATAATGCTAGAATTCCTTGATAATTTGAAACACCCCAAAAATGGATGGCCAAGCACATTGAACTATGATTTGATTTTAATCAATGTAGTGGAGGGGTATACCAATATAATATTTTATCGAGGAATTGTATCCCCTTATGAGTAAATTTATAGTTATTATCTTTATCACATTCCTATTAATATTTATTTGGTATACTTAAGTGATTAACCATGTATTAGATAATATTTAGGCATAAGAAAATTTGTTTTAGTTCCATCTTACATGGTCATTAATTCAGTTATTTTTTTATTGTGAAAAAAACATCAATAATGAAATAACAATTCAACTTGATAGAAATAAAATAATAAATTGACATGATCATAAAATTTATTAACGGTTATTTTCTACAGCGGTTGATAAACTAATCATTAAACTGGGGAAAAACACATTGAAATGATTCATGTTTGTATTTATAGCTTTCCACATGTCCTCCTATGTTTCTCCTTGGATTTAAACACAAACCACCTCCACTATCTTGGGAGATCTATCCTTTGAAAATGATTTTAACTCTCATTAAGGTGAGGGAAAAGGGGATTACATAAAAGAAACCATGGGTACACATGACCTTACATAATAAAAGTAGAAAAGGCACAAAATCCAACCATTTAATTTAATAATTAATTAAATTAAATGAAACAAATCATATATAAGGGCTGGGATTATGATCCTAATTATCCACATGCATGCAAAAAATTACACATTTAATAAAACTAGCATTCAATTCATAATAGTTCTTATTTAAGATAAATAACACTCCAATCAATTAATGATCTTATTTAAATAATCAATTATTTTATCTTAATTCTCAATCAGATTTCCTTGAAATCCTCATCCATAATAATTTTAAACAAATTTAATAAATTGATTAAAAATTAAATATGTACATAAATATAACATGGAACTAATATAGTGAATACCATTTTGATTCTAACTGACATGTATTATATGCATATACTATTTACTCTTGTCACACGTGGAATACATGACTTATTACATAATTTCATGACGTGTACTATCAATTTAATGATTACAATGATTTAATGATTTTTTGTTCATGTGTTATGATTCAATCCATGTTGAGTAACAACAAAAATGTGAATCATATATGATATGAAGATATTAAAATTACATAAATATTAATTTAAACATTTACATATATATATATATATATTAAAAACCATCTCATGTCTAGTCCTATCAAATTATTAATCACACACAAGAACATTTCGATAAGGATTGTATAGTATAATAAATAAATTTAAATATTTATAATTTGGTATAAGTACATGGCATGTACATGAGAGAACATGATAGGTATGGCTCTCACCATCTATCTATGGGACATGCCTAGGGGCTCTATGTGTAAATCATTCCTCCAAAACTAGAGTACACGACATGTCCAGTGGGAAAAATGTTATGTCATATCTAAATTACATGGTCACTAGTCAGGTAGGCCATGTATTTAAATACACAACCCATCATTGACTCAAAGGGACTACACACCATGTACATGGGGTGCAGGGTGTGTACTATAGCTGACAATGTGTCAATATGTCTTGGTCAACACATGGCATGAGATAATAAGTACACCAATGACATCAATGAATATGGATGAATTAATTCTGAATTAGTTCCTCATGCATTAAACACAACTCCACGACGTATATCACCAGTTACAGAGCGTGTACTACTGTGTTATCCACTAAGAATCCTTGTCACCTCCAGATGAGATCTTCTACTTTAGTTTATTCATAAAATTAATCATATCAATTTGATCTATGAGAAACGAAGGGGGAAGAAGAAGATATCATGATTTAGATTAAAAGAGCGATTAAAAATGAATTAAAAAACTAAATTAAAATTTATAAATCACCAATGATATTTAAATAATTATAATTCATTATGTGACCCCTCTGATACCACTTATAGGTTCTGCAAATAGAGGATATGTATGATGGCCAGTTCCCAACATTGATTTTTTTCATGATCGATCACCAATCTGAGATCTACATGATTATAAATGTCATGATCTACATAAATGGATAAAAAATCTGACAGGGTTAATCACGTAATAAGCATAAGGAGGATCATCACATATTATTTATGATCAATTCAATTAAAATAAGTATTCCCTTGATGGAATTATTTCATCGTTAATGGACCTGGTGACAAATCTATAGTAGACCATCATTTCTTTGTATGAATCAAGTGAAAATTACCTCTAGAGATGATCCATACATGTTCAATGAATATCCCGATGTTTTCAAATGAATATATGGGTGCAAGCACAAAAGATCTGTGCCCTTGCATCACCCTTGTTTGATTTATTTGAGAACCACTTACAAAGGGTTCTCCTTGATCTGGTGGAGGAAGATTTATCTCCATTATTAGTATTGTTCTTGGAGAAAGGATCTCTCTAGGACTTGAGAAAATTATCCAATTCTATAATGCACGATTGAGACAAATGAATTGGTCTTATGAGAAAATAACATAGCTAGGTTCACATACCTCTAGGGTTAAAATAAATAAATTTCCTAAAATCCGTTAGTTATTTATTTAACCCTAGAAAAAACCACATGTTAAATCATAATAATTATAATAGTTCTCAATATGATCTTAACTTGAAAATTTAAAATAAATATAATATAATCAAATAATATTCAATATTTATTATTTTCTCATACTACCTAAAATTCCAATCTGCCATTACTCCATAATATTTATCTGACCATGAATAATGCTTATTTATTTATTAAATAAATATCACTACATTATTATCAAATAAATGAATAAATAATATACTTACTAATAAATAAATATTTATATGTGATCAACATACATGAATAATTATTAAACAACATGCATGATACATATTTATTTAAATTTTTAAATAATATATATTAATAAATTATTTCACTAAGATTCTTGATACACATAATGTGTGGCCCTCTTTGTTACGACCCTTCCTTGGGGCCCGTGCCGTGACTACCCCAAGCCCGCCTTCCATAGGCCAGGGGCTGGCGACTAGCACCAAGGCGTAAATCCCGGAAAAAGGGAAGGCATTGCCTTTGAAAAGTAAACAAGCACCACAGAGTAAGAAAGCGGAAAAGTAAACACTAAGTAAAAACTGTAACAAGCTGTGTTGAAAGTAAAAGGGGCCGGAAATACAAGCCCAACTGTAAAGTACAACTGAAAGAGAAAAACAGCAACTGAAAAGAAAATCTGCAGCGTCGAGCCGTCCTTTGGAAGTCCCACCTGAAAGGTGAGCACAGATAGTCTCCACAGCTCCTCGGTCCAGTCGTCCGCTCCGAGTACGTCCCGCCCAGTGGTCCACCTCCAGGTACCGTCCTGCTCCGCAAGCCTCCACCACAATCAGGGTTGTCCGTCGTCTGCAACCAACACAATGAAGTGCGGGCAAAGCCCGTGCAGGGGTGAGTATAAGCTACTCAGTAGGGACCCCGAGACCCTCGAAGGTCTCCCAAAATAAACAAAGGATAAACCACAAAGGAAAGATGCAATCACGAAGCAACAAACGACACTGCTTAGGTATATGCCCATACATATACCTAAGTCATAAATTCCTGATCGGCTCCAACATCCGAGCCCAAGCACAACCCATTCCACACAGGAAAGAAAAACGTATACCCACACAGGATAGCACAACGCAATCCACAAAGGAGAGTAAACAGTAAATCCACACAGGATAGTTCAACACAATCCACAAAGGAGGGTAAACAGTAAATCCACACAGGATTGTTCAACACAATCCACAAAGGAGGGTAAACAGTAAATCCACACAGGATAGTTCAACGCAATCCACAAAGGAGAGTAAAACTGTAACACCCGAGATTTTTATGATTAATATTTTGTTTTTTATATATCATCAAAAGAATCTTTCACTACACACTTGCTTGGCTTACTTTACACGCAATTGCGACCTTCCTCGATATCTTGCGTCGTACGCAATACCGAGTTTCACTAAACAACGATATGCTATTAAAATATTATTAAAACTAGCCGTTATGAATAGTAATAACCACTTTTTAAAATTTTATAAATTTTATTTTTCAAAATGGACTTCATTTTTGGATTCGGAATACCGAAATTAGCCTAAGGAGAAATTTTGGTATTTTTCTGAAAACTTTCAATTTTTGATGAATAGTGAAACCACTAAGTGGTAGGTTAAAAACTGAATTTTGCATAAAACTTAATTTTACCGCTTCTGTGAATGGAATTTCGAAAATACGATAGACACGGTTGATATCAGTAAGTAAAATGTGGTTCAATGAGTTAAAAATAATTTTTTGGTGAATAGTAACTTTTTACTTTTTTTACCGCGGTTAATAGTAAATAGGGTAACTAAGGGTAAATATGATATTATTATTACCCTAACACATGTCCTAATTCTATTGGATAAGTGTAATTCGACCAAAAACAAACTTAGGAATAAAATATGACCATTTAGGCCCACTTGGGTTAGATTAGGACATTTATTATTAATTTATTTAAAGAAGGGTTAAAATAGTTAAAATCAAAGTTTAATAAGTAAATCATTTTTAATTTGGGGTTATACATAAGATAAATTCGACTATAAATATTCATTAGAAAGATAAAACGATTTCATACATAATGGTATTTTATTTATAATTTTTAGACATTAAATAATTTAATTTATTTATGACACAATGATGATGCAGTAATTATCTTATTAATAAAATATTGACATAATTGATGTTATAAACACCAAAATAAATGTAATTTGAGACTTTTTATGAATTCCACTAATTTTCTAGGTTACTATGATATATTAGTGTTAATCTAATCAACTTGGTTAGAACATATAATTCTGTTATGACTTTCACAAAAATCATATATCAAATAGTGTCAAAATTGACACAAAATAGTTTTTAAATCAAATATTATATTACTAATTGTTACTTTATTCCTAAAAATCTAAGGTTCGGCCAAATGACTTAGATAAGGATATATATATTAATAATAAACAATTTGGGTTCGTTTGGCATGTTATAGTAAGTGTATTAACCATATAGTGAAAGAAAACAAAAAGACATGGTAAAAGTTAAATTATTTAACTTAGAGTTAAATCTAATTGATAAGGTTAAAATAATACCCTAAACTTGTCTAAATCCTATTGGTTGATAGGATTTCGACCCATACCCACTTTAGCTTCGAAATAAGACCCTTTGGAACAATTATAAACCGATTTTGACTTTAATATAAAATAATATTTTGAGATATTCCTAAGGTGCCCCTCTCCTCCCTTATAAAAGGGCACCTCCTCCCCCTCCTCCTCACACCAATTTGAGAACTCAAGCTCGGACAACCCCTGCCATTTTTCCTCTCCACTTCCCTAGAATAATCCTAGAGGTCCTGGTCTTCTTCAAAGACCAATCTTAGTTCCCTAAGTGGAGGATTCAAAGAGGCGTTCCAAAGAAGAGGTAATATCCATTACCGATCTTTTCAATTTCTTTCTTCTTCAACTTCTTCTTCTTTAGTTGTTTCATAATAAAGTAATAACATCAGTATTACTTACATACTGATATGTTATTATAAATATGAAACAACCCTAATTCACCTTCTATCCATCCTACGGAAAAATGAAATCACCGCGCGTGCGTACGAACGGAATACCGTCTCCACGCCGTGGTGTAATCTATTTTCCACCACCACCTTACAAGGATGGGTATAATGGTGTAATGAGTAACTATTTATGATTATTATAAAGTAATATTGATACTGAAATAATATATATATATACTCCAATACAATTCCACGATCATAGGAACGATATCATCACTCGTGCGTACGTACGGAATACCGTCTCCACGATGTGATGCGACTCGTTCTACATGATCATCATTACATAGTAATTATATAAATGAATTGAATGAATAAATATGATATATGTTACACTAATACCATTCTGGATATAAGGTATCTATAACCTTAAAATAAGAATAAGAATGTATTCGGAAAAACACGCATAAGAACAAAAGGCAATAAAGACCCGAGTAACAAGTAACAATGAAATATTACTAACAAGAAGCTAAGAATATGACCATATATGATATCATATCAATATGTATGATTCTGGAATAAGTCAATAACATTATTTAAACCATTATACAGGATCTTCGGACACGTACAAAGCAAATCGGACCTAAGGTAAGGGAAATATCACAATCTCATTTTTATCCGAGATTGTTTATTCGTAAGTATTTACTGGGGTGTATTTTATCATCCACATCCATATTTCATCAATATGTAATATTATTTCCATCCACCTACAATTGTTTAAATCCATTTTTACCCTTCGGTGAGTCTTTAGTAAAGAATATGAAAGGAATCTTTTGTCGTTTTTTTTATACGAGGTACTTTTTGACTTTTCCAACAAAAGTACGAAGAATGTTTTTTTAAACTTATACGGCATGAATGGATTCTTAAAAAATTATTTCCAATAAGATTAATTTACAAGTATTCAAGTTTATTTTTAATCAACTTCTTTTAGTTTAAAATTGTATGACATGTTAAGAAAGGAAAAATGTTTTTGAAGTAGAAAGGATATTTTCCTCAAGAATGAAGTTCAAGTGTTTTATCAAAATTATTTTCCATATAAGATGATAAAGGGTTCTGTTTTTATCCCTATTATTATATGGATTTGATTATGTTGTGATGGAAATATTTTTATGAATTCCTTTATCTTATATAATTGTTTTATGATGTCATGTTGTTTAAGAATTCCATTTTTATTACATGGGTTACGCTATGATGTATGGTTTATGATTATGTGTCACACATAAGAAAGGATTCATTTTAAGATGGGTGGGACCTATATCTCCCTCCAATGAATTGGTTAAAGATTTTATATCTCATGGGATAGACATGGCTGGAACGGTAGGTTATACCGGTTCAGTGAAACAGGACTGGAACGAGGGTGACTCTGTTCAGAAAGGGACTTTGTCCACTAAGATAGTCTTGGCAATGAGTCATGACTAACAAGAAATGATTTTCTATGATTATGTGTGCATGACAAAAAGTTTCAAGTTTTATGTTATGATTATGGGGATCTCATTTTCACTTCTATGATTTATTCCATGTTAAGATATTATGATCTCTTTTGCAGGTTTTGATTTTCAAAAAGATATGATATGATTTTTATTTCCATTATTTGCCCTTGCTGAGCATTTGAGCTCACCCTTTTATGTTTTCTTTTCCCCAGGTCAGAAAGATGGATATTAAGTAGAATATGCTAAAAGGGACCCTAGATATGATGAAATAAATGGGAGACACTGTAGAAGATTTATCAGTTGTTTATGTTTCCCAGTTTCTAAAGACACTATAACTATACGGTCCTTTGTGGTTTTGTCATATGTTGTAATAAGTGTGCTTCAATTTTGAAGTACTAACAATGTATGTAATGTATGGGTCGTTATAGTTGGTATCAGAGGAAAGGTATAGTCAACCTTTGGAAACTAGGATGTGAAAGCCTTAGTAAGAACCCTAAGGATAAGTCTAAGCATAGAACACAATCTTAGTGTTTTAGAAATGGCCATGAATAACCTAGGATAAGACCTTAAGCATGAAAATTTTATTCTTGAATTATGTGGTTTTCCTATTATAATTAGTGTTGCTCACACTATTCTTCTTGGTTTTAGTCAATGGCTGGAACCCGAAGGAACCGTGTTAATGTGGAATGCGATGGGCAATGTAATGATTGTCCCCCTGAGCAACCAAACGATATAGGAGCTGGAATGAAAAATCTTGTAGCCATGCTCACACAACTTTCTCAAGCTATGAATCATGCGGGACTTCCAAACGAGCAAAGGAAGGAGCAACATTCTGTTGAATCCTTCATGAGGCAGCGTCCACCTTCTTTCAGTGGGTCTACTGATCCATTAATTGTTGAACAATGGATTAGTACTACTGAAAAGATATTTTCAGTTCTTCAATGTTCTGAACATGATAAAGTCATCCTAGCAGTGTATCGTTTGGAAGGAGATGCTGATCAATGGTGGAATCTTATTAAGAATACGAGGCAAAGGGATGAAATTGAGTCTATGGAATGGGATTAGTTCAAGAACTTATTTTTCAATAAGTACTTCCCTCGTATTCTCCGAACAAAGATGGAGAAAGAGTTTCTTGAACTGAAGCAAAGGGATGATGAATCTGTTAGTACCTATGAAGCAAATTTTACAAGACTTGCAAGGTACGCTTCTGGTATTATTATCCAACCTGAGAGTAAGATCGATCGATTCTTTAGTGGCTTAAAACCAAGTCTTCGAAGGGCGTTAGCGATAAGGGACTTCAATAGCTACGAGGAAATCGTTTGATGTGCTCTCAAAGTCGAGATGGATATTGGAGTAACCCATCAATCACATGGGTTTGATAAGAAGAGGAAGATGGAATTCAAAGGAAAATCTAAAGAGCACACTGAAAAGAAGATGAGCTTTCCCTTATGCTCAAAGTGTGGAAAGAAACATGGAGGGAGTTGTCTTAAAGGGACAAGTAAATGTTTCAAATGTGGAAAGGAAGGTCATCGGGCATTTGAATGCCGTGATAATGGGAAGAAGATGTCTAATGAAACAAACAAAGGAAGGGATACACAGAATGAACCTACTACACTTCAATGTTTCAAGTGCAAGGAGATGGGGCATTATGCCAATCAATGCCCAAATCCAGGGGTTGATGATGATGGTCGACGTCAACAAAATCTTAAGGCTAAAGACAAAGGAAAGTCACATGCAATTTCTGTCAGCGATGTGGAGTACGATAACGAAGTGGTGAAAGGTACACTTACCATCCACTCTAAAGTAGCAAATGTTTTGTTTGATTGTGGATCCACCCACTCTTTTATTTCTAAAGAATTTTCTAAGGGTATCACCGTATTAACTCAACAATTAGATGTTGAGTTAGCTGTGACAACACCTAATGGAACAACAGTCGCATCAAAAGTTTATAATTCTTCTCCGATCGAAGTTTGTGGGAAAGTGCTTCCTGCAAATATTTTGATCCTTCCTTTAATGGAATTTGATGTGATTCTTGGCATGGATTGGCTTTCTCTACATGGAGCTCATATCAATTTCCAAAGAAGGGAAGTCACATTTCATATTCCAGATCAATCTACGATCGTCTATCGATGCAAGGATGAATATAACCTTCCAGTGGAAATTCCTTCCATCTTATGGGTCTTGATTCCACTAAATGAAGGTTATTTATCTCAAATGGTTGGTGAGAAACTTACGATTAAGAATATGCCCATTGTACGGGAGTTTGATGATGTCTTTCCGGAGGAATTACCGGGTTTTCCACCAAATCGTGAAGTTGAGTTTTCAATAGAACTCGTACCGGGTGCTTTGCCTATTTCAAAGACACCTTATAGAATGGCCCCAATTGAGTTGCAGGAATTCAAGAAGCAACTCCAAGAGAATATTGATATGGGATTCATACACCCTAGTGCGTCACCTTGGGGAGCACCTGTTCTATTTGTTAAGAAGAAAGATGGATCAATGAGACTCTGCATTGATTATCGAGAACTTAACAAGATCACTATCAAGAACAAATATCCTCTCCCATGCATTGATGACTTATTTGACCAACTACGCGGAGCTCAATACTTTTCCAAGATTGATCTTCGTTCAGGGTATCATCAACTAAGGGTCAAAAGGTAGGATATACCAAAGACGGCTTTCCGTACAAGGTATGGACACTATGAATTTATAGTGATGCCATTTGGTCTTACTAATGCCCCTGCTATCTTCATGGATCTAATGAATAGAGTCTTTAGAGACTATCTTGATCAATTTGTGGTAGTCTTTATAGACGATATTCTTGTCTATTCAAAGAGCAAGGAAGAGCATGAAGATCACTTGAGAATTATATTGAAGACCCTGAGAAAGGAGAAGCTTTATGCCAAATTTACCAAGTGTGAATTTTGGCTTCAAAAAGTTTCATTTTTGGGTCACATAATCTCAAAAGAGGGGATATCTGTGGATCCAGAAAAAACAGAGGTTATCGAAAGATGGTCAAGACCAACAACAGTAACTGAGATCCGAAGTTTTCTTGGTTTGGCTGGATATTATCGACGTTTTGTAAAGGATTTTTCACGATTATCTAATCCACTCACCAAGTTGACCCGGAAAGGAGTTAAGTTTGTCTGGACGGAAGAATGTGAAGAGAATTTCAAGGAGTTGAAAAGAAGGTTATCCAGTGCACCTGTGCTCACACTGCCTTGTAGTGGAGAAAGGTTTGTGATCTACAGTGATGCATCCAAGAAGGGATTGGGTTGTGTTCTTATGCAAAATGATATGGTGATAGCTTATGCCTCACGAAAGTTGAAAATCCATGAGCAAAATTACCCAACTCATGATTTGGAGTTGGCTGCGGTAATCTTTGCATTATATATTTGGAGGCATTACCTTTATGGTGAAAGGTGTGATATTTATACTAATCATAAAAGTTTAAAGTATATTTTCACACAAAAGGAGCTGAATATGCGCTAAAGAAGATGGTTGGAGCTGATTAAGGATTATGACTGCTCAATCCATTACCACCCTGGGAAAGCAAACAAGGTGGCATATGCATTAAGTCGACAAGACCATGCTAGTTTATCCATGATGAGGATCACAAAGGATCCAATATTTATGGATTTACAAAGGATGGATCTTGGAATTATAATGGATGGGGAAAAATCTTATCTTTATCAAATGAATGTTCAACCATCTATACATGTGAAGATTAAAGAGGCACAAAAAGAAGATGTCGAGTTACAAAAGAAGGTGAGAAATGTTCCTGAATTCAACCTTGATTGTGATGGGATAATAAAGTTCAGGAATCGGGTTTGTGTTCCTCCCATCCCCGAATTAAAGAAGGAGCTGCTGGATGAGGCTCATAGTTCATCATTCTCTATTCATCCTGGAAGCACGAAGATGAATAGGGACCTGAAAGAGTACTTCGGGTGGGATGGCATGAAAAGAGATGTTGCTGAATATGTCTCTCGATGCTTGGTTTGTCAACAACTTAAAGCTGAGAGACAGAAGTCTAAGGGGATGTTACAACCATTACCCATACCCGAATGGAAATGGGAAAACATCACTATGGACTTTGTCACAGGACTTCCTAAAACATCCAAAGGCAATAATGCTATTTGGGTCATAGTTGAGCGTCTTACAAAGTCTGCACACTTCATTGCTATTAGAGAGGATTTCTCTCTAGATCATCTTGCCATGATATATGTAAAGGAAGTTGTAAGATTGCATGGAGTACCACTTTCTATTATATCTGATCGGGATCCGAGATTTACCTCGAAGTTCTGGCGAAGTCTTCAGCATACTCTGGATACAGAGTTGAGTTTCAGCACTGCTTATCATCCCCAGACAGACGGTCAGTCTGAGAGAACAATTCAAACCCTAGAAGATATGTTGAGAGCTTGCTCTATGGATTTCAAAGCTGGTTGGGATCAACACCTACCTTTGGTGGAATTTTCTTATAATAATAGCTTTCACTCCAGTATTCAGATGGCTCCTTATGAAGCTCTCTATGGAAAGAAATGCAGGACTCCAACTTGCTGGGATGAAGTTGGGGAAAGAAAGCTATTAGGACCTGATCTCGTTGATGAAATGGCAGAAAAGGTCAGATCTATTCAACAACACATAAGAGCAGCTCAGAGTCGACAGAAAAGTTATGCCGACAACCGAAGAAAAGACCTAGAGTTTGAAGTGGGTGATAAAGTGTTCTTACAAATATCTCCCTGGAAGAGGGTTATGAGATTTGGAAAGAAGGAGAAGTTGAGCCCTAGATATATCGGTCCTTTCAAAATACTGGATCGTGTTGGAAAGGTAGCTTACCGATTGGCGCTTCCACCGAATCTCTCTCAAGTTCACGATGTGTTCCATGTATCTCTCCTGAGAAAGTACATACCTGATCCTTCACATGTACTCAGCTCAGAAGTTTTACCGCTGGAGCAAGATCTTTCTTATGAAGAACAACCGATAGAGATTCTGGATCGTAGCGAAAAAGTCCTAAGAAACCAGACCACTCGATTGGTGAAAGTTTTATGGAGGAACCACCAACTTGAAGAAGCTACATGGGAGCTTGAGGATATGATGAGGGAGAAGTATCTTCCTCTGTTTGTTACAAAGTGACGAATTTCGAGGGCGAAATTCTTTTTAAGGGGGGTAGAATGTAACACCCGAGATTTTTATGAGTAATATTTTGTTTTTTATATATCATCAAAAGAATCTTTCACTACACACTTGCTTGGCTTACTTTACACGCAATTGCGACCTTCCTCGATAGCTTGCGTCTTACGCAATACCGAGTTTCACTAAACAATGATATGCTATTAAAATATTATTAAAACTAGCCGTTATGAATAGTAATAACCACTTTTTGAAATTTTATAAATTTTATTTTTCAAAATGGACTTCATTTTTGGATTCGGAATACCGAAATTAGCCTAAGGTGAAATTTTGGTATTTTTCTGAAAACTTTCAATTTTTGATGAATAGTGAAACCATTAAGTGGTAGGTTAAAAACTGAATTTTGCATAAAACTTAATTTTACCGCTTCTGTGAATGGAATTTCGAAAATCCGACAGACACGGTTGATATCAGTAAGTAAAATGTGGTTCAATGAGTTAAAAATAATTTTTTTGGTGAATAGTAACTTTTTACTTTTTTTACCGCGGTTAATAGTAAATAGGGTAACTAAGGGTAAATATGATATTATTATTACCCTAAAACATGTCCTAATTCTATTGGATAAGTGTAATTCGACCAAAAACAAACTTAGGAATAAAATATGACCATTTAGGCCCACTTGGGTTAGATTAGGACATTTATTATTAATTTATTTAAAGAAGGGTTAAAATAGTTAAAATCAAAGTTTAATACGTAAATCATTTTTAATTTGGGGTTATACATAAGATAAATTCGACTATAAATATTCATTAGAAAGATAAAACGATTTCCTACATAATGGTATTTTATTTATAATTTTTAGACATTAAATAATTTAATTTATTTATGACACAATGATGATGCAGTAATTATCTTATTAATAAAATATTGACATAATTGATGTTATAAAAACCAAAATAAATGTAATTTGAGACTTTTTATGAATTACACTAATTTTATAGGTTACTATGATATATTAGTGTTGATTTAATCAACTTGGTTCGAACATATAATTCTGTTATGACTTTCACAAAAATCATATATCAAATAGTGTCAAAATTGACACAAAATAGTTTTTAAATCAAATATTATATTAATAATTGTTATTTTATTCCTAAAAATCTAAGGATCGGCCAAATGACTTAGATAAGGATATATATATTAATAATAAACAATTTGGGATCGTTTGGCATGTTATAGTAAGTGTATTAACCATATAGTGAAAGAAAACAAAAAGACATGGTAAAAGTTAAATTATTTAACTTAGAGTTCAATCTAATTGATAAGGTTAAAATAATACCCTAAACTTGTCTAAATCCTATTGGTTGATAGTATTTCTACCCATCCCCACATTAGCTTCTAAATAAGACCCTTTGGAACCATTATAAACCGATTTTGACTTTAATATAAAATAATATTTTGAGATATTCCTAAGGTGCCCCTCTCCTCCCTTATAAAAGGGCACCTCCTCCCCCTCCTCCTCACACCAATTTGAGCACTCAAGCTCGGCCAACCCCTGCCATTTTCTCCTCTACACTTCCCTAGAATAATCCTAGAGGTCTTGGTCTTCTTCAAAGACCAATCTTAGTTCCGTAAGTGGAGGATTCAAAGAGGCGTTCCAAAGAAGAGGTAATATCCATTACCGATCTTTTCAATTTCTTTCTTCTTCAACTTCTTCTTCTTTAGTTGTTTCATAATAAAGTAATAACATCAGTATTACTTACATACTGATATGTTATTATAAATATGAAACAACCCTAATTCACCTTCTATCCATCCTACGGAAAAATGAAATCACCGCGCGTGCGTACGTACGGAATACCGTCTCCACGCCGTGGTGTAATCTATTTTCCACCACCACCTTACAAGGATGGGTATAATGGTGTAATGAGTAACTATTTATGATTATTATAAAGTAATATTGATACTGAAATAATATATATATATACTCCAATACAATTCCACGATCATAGGAACGATATCATCACTCGTGCGTACGTACGAAATACCGTCTCCACGATGTGATGCGACTCGTTCTACATGATCATCATTACATAGTAATTATATAAATGAATTGAATGAATAAATATGATATATGTTACACTAATACCATTCTGGATATAAGGTATCTATAACCTTAAAAGAAGAATAAGAATGTATTCGGCAAAACACGCATAAGAACAAAAGGCAATAAAGACCCGAGTAACAAGTAACAATGAAATATTACTAACAAGAAGCTAAGAATATGACCAAATATGATATCATATCAATATGTATGATTCTGGAATAAGTCAATAACATTATTTAAACCATTATACAGGATCTTCGGACACGTACAAAGAAAATCGGACCTAAGGTAAGGGAAATATCACAATCTCATTTTTATCCGAGATTGTTTATTCGTAAGTATTTACTGGGGTGTATTTTATCATCCACATCCATGTTTCATCAATATGTAATATTATTTCCATCCACCTACAATTGTTTAAATCCATTTTTACCCATCGGTGAGTCTTTAGTAAAGAATATGAAAGGAATCTTTTGTCGTTTTTTTATACGAGGTACTTTTTGACTTTTCCGACAAAAGTACGAAGAATGTTTTTTTTAACTTATACGGCATGAATGGATTCTTAAAACATTATTTCCAATAAGATTCCTTTACAAGTATTCAAGTTTATTTTTAATCAACTTCTTTTAGTTTAAAATTGTATGACATGTTAAGAAAGGAAAAATGTTTTTGAAGTAGAAAGGATATTTTCCTCAAGAATGAAGTTCAAGTGTTTTATCAAAATTATTTTCCATCTAAGATGATAAAGGGTTCTGTTTTTATCCCTATTATTACATGGATTTGATTATGTTGTGATGGAAATATTTTTATGAATTCCTTTATCTTATATGAATTGTTTTATGATGTCATGTTGTTTAAGAATTCCATTTTTATTACATGGGTTACGCTATGATGTATGGTTTATGATTATGTGGCACACATTAGAAAGGATTAATTTTAAGATGGGTGGGACCTATATCTCCCTCCAATGCATTGGGTAAAGATTTTATATCTCATGAGATAGACATGGCTGGAACGGTAGGTTATACCGGTTCAGTGAAACAGGATTAGAATGAGGGTGACTCAGTTCAGAAAGGGGCTTTGTCCACTAAGATAGTCTTGGCAATGAGTCATGACTAACAAGAAATGATTTTCCATGATTATGTGTGCATGCCACAAAGTTTCAAGTTTTATGTTATGATTATGGGGATCTCATTTTCACTTCTATGATTTATTCCATGTTAAGATATTATGATCTCTTTTGCAGGTTTTGATTTTCAAAAAGATATGATATGATTTTTATTTCCTTTATTTGCCCTTGCTGAGCATTTGAGCTCACCCTTTTATGTTTTCTTTTCCCCAGGTCAGAAAGATGGATATTAAGTAGAATATTCTAAAAGGGACCCTAGATATGTTGAAATAAATGGGAGACACTGTAGAAGATTTATGAACCAGTTGTTTATGTTTCCCAGTTTCTAAAGACACTATACCTATACAGTCCTTTGTGGTTTTGTCATATGTTGTAATAAGTGTGCTTCAATTTTGAAGTATTAACAATGTATGTAAAGTATGGGTCGTTATAGTCGGTATCAGAGGAAAGGTATAGTCAACCTTTGGAAACTAGGATGTGAAAGCCTTAGTAAGAACCCTAAGGATAAGTCTAAGCATAGAACACAATCTTAGTGTTTTAGAAATGGCCATGAATAACCTAGGATAAGACCTTAAGCATGAAAATTTTATTCTTGAATTATGTGGTTTTCCTATTATAATTAGTGTTGCTCACACTATTCTTCTTGGTTTTAGTCAATGGCTGGAACCCGAAGGAACCGTGTTAATGTGGAATGCGATGGGCAATGCAATGATTGTCCCCCTGAGCAACCAAACGATATGGGAGCTGGAGTGCAAAATCTTGTAGCCATGCTCACACAACTTTCTCAAGCTATGAATCATGCAGGACTTCCAAACGAGCAAAGGAAGGAGCAACTTTCTGTTGAATCCTTCATGAGGCAGCGTTCACCTTCTTTCAGTGGGTCTACTGATCCATTAGTTGATGAACAATGGATTAGTACTACTGAAAAGATATTTTCAGTTCTTCAATGTTCTGAACATGATAAATTCATCCTAGCAGTGTATCGTTTGGAAGGAGATGCTGATCAATGGTGGAATCTTATTAAGAATACGAGGCAAAGGGATGAAATTGAGTCTATGGAATGGGATGAGTTCAAGAACTTATTTTTCAATAAGTACTTCCCTCGTATTCTCCGAACAAAGATGGAGAAAGAGTTTCTTGAACTGAAGCAAAGGGATGATGAATCTGTTAGTACCTATGAAGCAAATTTTACAAGACTTGCAAGGTACGCTTCTGGTATTATTATCCAACCTGAGAGTAAGACCGATCAATTCTTGAGTGGCTTAAAACCAAGTCTTCGAAGGGCGTTAGCCATAAGGGACTTCAATAGCTACGAGGAAATCGTTCGATGTGCTCTCAAAGTCGAGATGGAGATTGGAGTAACCCATCAATCACATGGGTTTGATAAGAAGAGGAAGATGGAATTCAAAGGAAAATCTAAAGAGCACACTGAAAAGAAGATGAGCTTTCCCTTATTCTCAAAGTGTGGAAAGAAACATGGATGGAGTTGTCTTAAAGGGACAAGTAAATGTTTCAAATGTGGAAAGGAAGGTCATCAGGCATTTGAATGCCGTGATAATGGGAAGAAGATGTCTAATGACGCAAACAAAGGAAGGGATACACAGAATGAACCTACTACACTTCAATGTTTCAAGTGCAAGGAGATGGGGCATTATGCCAATCAATGCCCAAATCCAGGGGTTGATGATGATGGTCGACGTCAACAAAATCTTAAGGCTAAATACAAAGGAAAGTCACATGCAATTTCTGTCAGCGATGTGGAGTACGATAACGAAGTGGTGAAAGGTACACTTACCATCCACTCTAAAGTAGCAAATGTTTTGTTTGATTCTGGATCCACCCACTCTTTTATTTCTAAATAATTTTCTAAGGGTATCACCATATTACCTCAACAATTAGATGTTGAGTTAGCTGTGACAACACCTAATGGCACAACAGTCGCATCAAAAGTTTATAATTCTTCTCCGATCGAAGTTTGTGGGAAAGTGCTTCCTGCAAATCTTTTGATCCTTCCTTTAATGGAATTTGATGTGATTCTTGGCATGGATTGGCTTTCTCTACATGGAGCTCATATCAATTTCCAAAGAAGGGAAGTCACATTTCATATTCCAGATCAATCTACGATCGTCTATCGATGCAAGGATGAATATAACCTTCCAGTGGAAATTCCTTCCATCTTATGGGTCTTGATTCCACTAAATGAAGGTTATTTATCTCAAATGGTTGGTGAGAAACTTACGATTAAGAATATGCCCATTGTACGGGAGTTTGATGATGTCTTTCCGGAGGAATTACCGGGTCTTCCACCAAATCGTGAAGTTGAGTTTTCAATAGAACTCGTACCGGGTGCTTTGCCTATTTCAAAGACACCTTATAGAATGGCCCCAATTGAGTTGCAGGAATTCAAGAAGAAACTCCAAGAGAATCTTGATAAGGGATTCATACACCCTAGTGCGTCACCTTGGGGATCACCTGTTCTATTTGTTAAGAAGAAAGATCGATCAATGAGACTCTGCATTGATTATCGAGAACTTAACAAGATCACTATCAAGAACAAATATCCTCTCCCACGCATTGATGACTTATTTGACCAACTACGCGGAGCTCAATACTTTTCCAAGATTGATCTTCGTTCAGGGTATCATCAACTAAGGGTCAAAAGGGAGGATATACCAAAGACGGCTTTCCGTACAAGGTATGGACACTATGAATTTATAGTGATGCCATTTGGTCTTACTAATTCCCCTGCTATCTTCATGGATCTAATGAATAGAGTCTTTATAGACTATCTTGATCAATTTGTGGTAGTCTTTATAGACGATATTCTTGTCTATTCAAAGAGCAAGGAAGAGCATGAAGATCACTTGAGAATTATATTGAAGACCCTGAGAAAGGAGAAGCTTTATGCCAAATTTACCAAGTGTGAATTTTGGCTTCAAAAAGTTTCATTTTTGGGTCACATAATCTCAAAAGAGGGGATATCTGGGGATCCAGCAAAAACAGAGGTTATCGAAAGATGGTCAAGACCAACAACAGTAACTGAGATCTGAAGTTTTCTTGGTTTGGCTGGATATTATCGACGTTTTGTAAAGGATTTTTCACGATTATCTAATCCACTCACCAAGTTGACCCGGAAAGGAGTTAAGTTTGTCTGGACGGAAGAATGTGAAGAGAATTTCAAGGAGTTGAAAAGAAGGTTATCCAGTGCACCTGTGCTCACACTGCCTTGTAGTGGAGAAAGGTTTGTGATCTACAGTGATGCATCCAAGAAGGGATTGGGGTGTGTTCTTATGCAAAATTATATGGTGATAGCTTATGCCTCACGACAGTTGAAAATCCATGAGTAAAATTACCCAACTCATGATTTGGAGTTGGCTGCGGTAATCTTTGCATTAAAGATTTGGAGGCATTACCTTTATGGTGAAAGGTGTGATATTTATACTGATCATAAAAGTTTAAAGTATATTTTCATACAAAAGGATCTGAATATGCGCCAAAGAAGATGGTTGGAGCTGATTAAGGATTATGACTGCTCAATCCATTACCACCCTGGGAAAGCAAACAAGGTGGCAGATGCATTAAGTCGACAAGACCATGCTAGTTTATCCATGATGAGGATCACAAAGGATCCAATATTTATGGATTTACAAAGGATGGATCTTGGAATTATAATGGAAGGGGAAAAATCTTATCTTTCTCAAATGAATGTTCAACCATCTATACATGTGAAGATTAAAGAGGCATAGAAAGAAGATGTCGAGTTACAAAAGAAGGTGAGAAATGTTCCTGAATTCAACCATGATTGTGATGGGATAATAAAGTTCAGGAATCGGGTTTGTGTTCCTCCCATCCCCGAATTAAAGAAGGAGCTGCTGGATGAGGCTCATAGTTCATCATTCTCTATTCATCCTGGAAGCACGAAGATGAATAGGGACCTGAAAGAGTACTTCTGGTGGGATGACATGAAAAGAGATGTTGCTGAATATGTCTCTCGATGCTTGGTTTGTCAACAACTTAAAGCTGAGAGACAGAAGTCTAAGGGGATGTTACAACCATTACCCATACCCGAATGGAAATGGGAAAACATCACTATGGACTTTGTCACAGGACTTCCTAAAACATCCAAAGGAAATAATTCTATTTGGGTCATAGTTGATCGTCTTACAAAGTCTGCACACTTCATTGCTATTAGAGAGGATTTCTCTCTAGATCATCTTGCCAGGATATATGTAAAGGAAGTGGTAAGATTGCATGGAGTACCACTTTCTATTATATCTGATCGGGATCCGAGATTTACCTCGAAGTTCTGGCGAAGTCTTCAGCATACTCTGGATACAGAGTTGAGTTTCAGCACTGCTTATCATCCCCAGACAGACGGTCAGTCTGAGAGAACAATTCAAACCCTAGAAGATATGTTGAGAGCTTGCTCTATGGATTTCAAAGGAGGTTGGGATCAACACCTACCTTTGGTGGAATTTTCTTATAATAATATCTTTCACTCCAGTATTCAGATGGCTCCTTATGAAGCTCTCTATGGAAAGAAATGCAGGACTCCAACTTGCTGGGATGAAGTTGGGGAAAGAAAGCTATTAGGACCTGATCTCGTTGATGAAATGGCAGAAAAGGTCAGATCTATTCAACAACACATAAGAGCAGCTCAGAGTCGACAGAAAAGTTATGCCGACAACCGAAGAAAAGACCTAGAGTTTGAAGTGGGTGATAAAGTGTTCTTATGAATATCTCCCTGGAAGAGGGTTATGAGATTTGGAAAGAAGGAGAAGTTGAGCCCTAGATATATCGGTCCTTTCAAAATACTTGATCGTGTTGGAAAGGTAGCTTACCGATTGGCGCTTCCACCGAATCTCTCTCAAGTTCACGATGTGTTCCATGTATCTCTCCTGAGAAAGTACATACCTGATCCTTCACATGTACTCAGCTCAGAAGTTGTACCGCTGGAGCAAGATCTTTCTTATGAAGAACAACCGATAGATATTCTGGATCATAGCGAAAAAGTCCTAAGAAACAAGACCACTCGATTGGTGAAAGTTTTATGGAGGAACCACCAACTTGAAGAAGCTACATGGGAGCTTGAGGATATGATGAGGGAGAAGTATCCTCATCTGTTTGTTACAAAGTGACGAATTTCGAGTGCGAAATTCTTTTTAAGGGGGGTAGAATGTAACACCCGAGATTTTTATGAGTAATATTTTGTTTTTTATATATCATCAAAAGAATCTTTCACTACACACTTGCTTGGCTTACTTTACACGCAATTGCGACCTTCCTCGATAGCTTGTGGCGTACACAATACCGAGTTTCACTAAACAACGATATGCTATTAAAATATTATTAAAACTAGCCGTTATGAATAGTAATAACCACTTTTTGAAATTTTATAAATTTTATTTTTCAAAATGGACTTTATTTTTGGATTCGGAATACCGAAATTATCCTAAGGTGAAATTTTGGTATTTTTCTGAAAACTTTCAATTTTTGATGAATAGTGAAACCACTAAGTGGTAGGTTAAAAATTGAATTTTGCATAAAACTTAATTTTACCGCTTCTGTGAATGGAATTTCGAAAATCCGACAGACACGGTTGATATCATTAAGTAAAATGTGGTTCAATGAGTTAAAAATAATTTTTTGGTGAATAGTAACTTTTTACTTTTTTTACCGCGGTTAATAGTAAATAGGGTAACTAAGGGTAAATATGATATTATTATTACCCTAACACATGTCCTAATTCTATTGGATAAGTGTAATTCGACCAAAAACAAACTTAGGAATAAAATATGACCATTTAGGCCCACTTGGGTTAGATTAGGACATTTATTATTAATTTATTTAAAGAAGGGTTAAAATAGTTAAAATCAAAGTTTAATAAGTAAATCATTTTTAATTTGGGGTTATACATAAGATAAATTCAACTATAAATATTCATTAGAAAGATAAAAATATTTCCTACATAATGGTATTTTATTTATAATTTTTAGACATTAAATAATTTAATTTATTTATGACACAATGATGATGTAGTAATTATCTTATTAATAAAATATTGACATAATTGATGTTATAAACACCAAAATAAATGTAATTTGAGACTTTTTATGAATTACACTAATTTTCTAGGTAACTATGATATATTAGTGTTTATTTAATCAACTTGGTTCGAACATATAATTCTGTTATGACTTTCACAAAAATCATATATCAAATAGTGTCAAAATTGACACAAAATAGTTTTTAAATCAAATATTATATTACTAATTGTTATTTTATTCCTAAAAATCTAAGGTTCGGCCACATGACTTAGATAAGGATATATATATTAATAATAAACAATTTGGGTTCGTTTGGCTTGTTATAGTAAGTGTATTAACCATATAGTGAAAGAAAACAAAAAGACATGGTAAAAGTTAAATTATTTAACTTAGAGTTAAATCTAATTGATAAGGTTAAAATAATACCCTAAACTTGTCTAAATCCTATTGGTTGATAGTATTTCGACCCATCCCCACTTTATCTTCGAAATAAGACCCTTTGGAACCATTATAAACTGATTTTGACTTTAATATAAAATAATATTTTGAGATATTCCTAAGGTGCCCCTCTCCTCCCTTATAAAAGGGCACCTCCTCCCCCTCCTCCTCACACCAATTTGAGCACTCAAGCTCGGCCAACCCCTGCCATTTTCTCCTCTCCACTTCTCTAGAATACCGTCTCCACGCCGTGGTGTAATCTATTTTCCACCACCACCTTACAAGGATGGGTATAATGGTGTAATGAGTAACTATTTATGATTATTATAAAGTAATATTGATACTGAAATAATATATATATATACTCCAATACAATTCCACGATCATAGGAATGATATCATCACTCGTGCGTACGTACGGAATACCGTCTCCACGATGTGATGCGACTCGTTCTACATGATCATCATTACATAGTAATTATATAAACGAATTGAATGAATAAATATGATATATGTTACACTAATACCATTCTGGATATAAGGTATCTATAACCTTAAAAGAAGAATAAGAATGTATTCGGCAAAACACGCATAAGAACAAAAGGCAATAAAGACCCGAGTAACAAGTAACAATGAAATATTACTAACAAGAAGCTAAGAATATGACCATATATGATATCATATCAATATGTATGATTCTGGAATAAGTCAATAACATTATTTAAACCATTATACAGGATCTTCGGACACGTACAAAGCAAATCGGACCTAAGGTAAGGGAAATATCACAATCTCATTTTTATCCGAGATTGTTTATTCGTAAGTATTTACTGGGGTTTATTTTATCATCCACATCCATGTTTCATCAATATGTAATATTATTTCCATCCACCTACAATTGTTTAAATCCATTTTTACCCTTCGGTGAGTCTTTAGTAAAGAATATGAAAGGAATCTTTTGTCGTTTTTTTATACGAGGTACTTTTTTACTTTTCCGACAAAAGTACGAAGAATGTTTTTTTTAACTTATACGGCATGAATGGATTCTTAAAACATTATTTCCAATAAGATTCCTTTACAAGTATTCAAGTTTATTTTTAATCAACTTCTTTTAGTTTAAAATTCTATGACATGTTAAGAAAGGAAAAATGTTTTTGAAGTAGAAAGGATATTCTCCTCAAGAATGAAGTTCAAGTGTTTTATCAAAATTATTTTCCATCTAAGATGATAAAGGGTTCTGTTTTTGTCCCTATTATTACATGGATTTGATTATGTTGTGATGGAAATATTTTTATGAATTCCTTTATCTTATATGAATTGTTTTATGATGTCATGTTGTTTAAGAATTCTATTTTTATTACATGGGTTACGCTATGATGTATGGTTTATGATTATGTGGCACACATAAGAAAGGATTCATTTTAAGATGGGTGGGAACTATATCTCCCTCCAATGCATTGGGTAAAGATTTTATATCTCATGAGATAGACATGGCTGGAATGGTAGGTTATACCGGTTCAGTGAAACAGGACTGGAATGAGGGTGACTCGGTTCAGAAAGGGACTTTGTCCACTAAGATAGTCTTGGCAATGAGTCATGACTAACAAGAAATGATTTTCCATGATTATGTGTGCATGCCACAAAGTTTCAAGTTTTATGTTATGATTATGGGGATCTCATTTTCACTTCTATGATTTATTCCATGTTAAGATATTATGATCTCTTTTGCAGGTTTTGATTTTCAAAAAGATATGATATGATTTTTATTTCCTTTATTTGCCCTTGCTGAGCATTTGAGCTCACCCTTTTATGTTTTCTTTTCCCCAGGTCATAAAGATGGATATTAAGTAGAATATGCTAAAAGGGACCCTAGATATGATGAAATAAATGGGAGACACTGTAGAAGATTTATGAACCAGTTGTTTATTTTTCCCAGTTTCTAAAGACACTATACCTATACGGTCCTTTCTG
Organism: Viscum album; assembly: GCA_963277665.1. Lineage (NCBI taxonomy): Eukaryota > Viridiplantae > Streptophyta > Magnoliopsida > Santalales > Viscaceae > Viscum > Viscum album. The sequence goes on from OY728150.1 coordinate 651,166,862, forward strand.
GTTTTGTCATATGTTGTAATAAGTGTGCTTCAATTTTGAAGTATTAACAATGTATGTAAAGTATGGGTCGTTATAGTTGGTATCAGAGGAAAGGTATAGTCAACCTTTGGAAACTAGGATGTGAAAGCCTTAGTAAGAACCCTAAGGATAAGTCTAAGCATAGAACACAATCTTAGTGTTTTAGAAATGGCCATGAATAACCTAGGATAAGACCTTAAGCATGAAAATTTTATTCTTGAATTATGTGGTTTTCCTATTATAATTAGTGTTGCTCACACTATTCTTCTTGGTTTTAGTCAATGGCTGGAACCCGAAGGAACCGTGTTAATGTGGAATGCGATGGGCAATGCAATGATTGTCCCCCTGAGCAACCAAACGATATGGGAGCTGGAGTGCAAAATCTTGTAGCCATGCTCACACAACTTTCTCAAGCTATGAATCACGCAGGACTTCCAAACGAGCAAAGGAAGGAGCAACATTCTGTTGAATCCTTCATGAGGCAGCGTTCACCTTCTTTCAGTGGGTCTACTGATCCATTAGTTTCTGAACAATGGATTAGTACTAATGAAAAGATATTTTCAGTTCTTCAATGTTCTGAACATGATAAATTCATCCTAGCAGTGTATCGTTTGGAAGGAGATGCTGATCAATGGTGGAATCTTATTAAGAATACGAGGCAAAGGGATGAAATTGAGTCTATGGAATGGGATGAGTTCAAGAACTTATTTTTCAATAAGTAATTCCCTCATATTCTCCGAACAAAGATGGAGAAAGAGTTTCTTGAACTGAAGCAAAGGGATGATGAATCTGTTAGTACCTATGAAGCAAATTTTACAAGACTTGCAAGGTACACTTCTGGTATTATTATCCAAACTGAGAGTAAGATCGATCGATTCTTTAGTGGCTTAAAACCAAGTCTTCGAAGGGCGTTAGCCATAAGGGACTTCAATAGCTACGAGGAAATCGTTCGATGTGCTCTCAAAGTCGAGATGGAGATTGGAGTAACCCATCAATCACATGGGTTTGATAAGAAGAGGAAGATGGAATTCAAAGGAAAATCTAAAGAGCACACTGAAAAGAAGATGAGCTTTCCCTTATGCTCAAAGTGTGGAAAGAAACATGGATGGAGTTGTCTTAAAGGGACAAGTAAATATTTCAAATGTGGAAAGGAAGGTCATCGGACATTTGAATGCCGTGATAATGGGAAGAAGATGTCTAATGACGCAAACAAAGGAAGGGATACACAGAATGAACCTACTACACTTCAATGTTTCAAGTGCAAGGAGATGGGGCATTATGCCAATCAATGCCCAAATCTAGGGGTTGATGATGATGGTCGATGTCAACAAAATCTTAAGGCTAAAGATAAAGGAAAGTCACATGCAATTTCTGTCAGTGGTGTGGAGTACGATAACGAAGTGGTGAAAGGTACACTTACCATCCACTCTAAAGTAGCAAATGTTTTGTTTGATTCTGGATCCACCCACTCTTTTATTTCTAAATAATTTTCTAAGGGTATCACCGTATTACCTCAACAATTAGATGTTGAGTTAGCTGTGACAACACCTAATGGAACAACAGTCGCATCAAAAGTTTATAATTCTTCTCCGATCGAAGTTTGTGGGAAAGTGCTTCCTGCAAATCTTTTGATCCTTCCTTTAATGTAATTTGATGTGATTCTTGGCATGGATTGGCTTTCTCTACATGGATCTCATATCAATTGACAAAGAAGTGAAGTCACATTTCATATTCCAGATCAATCTACGATCGTCTATCGATGCAAGGATGAATATAACCTTCCAGTGGAAATTCCTTCCATCTTATGGGTCTTGATTCCACTAAATGAAGGTTATTTATCTCAAATGGTTGGTGAGAAACTTACGATTAAGAATATTTCCATTGTATGGGAGTTTGATGATGTCTTTCCAGAGGAATTACCGGGTCTTCCACCAAATCGTGAAGTTGAGTTTTCAATAGAACTCGTACCGGGTGCTTTGCCTATTTCAAAGACACCTTATAGAATGGCCCCAATTGAGTTGCAGGAATTCAAGAAGCAACTCCAAGAGAATCTTGATAAGGGATTCATACACCCTAATGCATCACCTTGGGGAGCACCTGTTCTATTTGTTAAGAAGAAAGATGGATCAATGAGACTCTGCATTGATTATCGAGAACTTAACAAGATCACTATCAAGAACAAATATCCTCTCCCACGCATTGATGACTTATTTGACCAACTATGCGGAGCTCAATACTTTTCCAAGATTGATCTTCGTTCAGGGTATCATCAACTAAGGGTCAAAAGGGAGGATATACCAAAGATGGCTTTCCGTACAAGGTATGGACACTATGAATTTATAGTGATGCCATTTGGTCTTACTAATGCCCCTGCTATCTTCATGGATCTAATGAATAGAGTCTTTAGAGACTATCTTGATTAATTTGAGGTAGTCTTTATAGACGATATTCTTGTCTATTCAAAGAGCAAGGAAGAGCATGAAGATCACTTGAGAATTATATTGAAGACCCTGAGAAAGGAGAAGCTTTATGACAAATTTACCAAGTGTGAATTTTGGCTTCAAAAATTTTCATTTTTGGGTCACATAATCTCAAAAGAGGGGATATCTGTGGATCCAGCAAAAACAGAGGTTATCGAAAGATGGTCAAGACCAACAAAAGTAACTGAGATCCGAAGTTTTCTTGGTTTGGCTGGATATTATCGACGTTTTGTAAAGGATTTTTCACGATTATCTAATCCACTCACCAAGTTGACCCGGAAAGGAGTTAAGTTTGTCTGGACGGAAGAATGTGAAGAGAATTTCAAGGAGTTGAAAAGAAGGTTAACCAGTGCACCTGTGCTCACACTGCCTTGTAGTGGAGAAAGGTTTGTGATCTACAGTGATGCATCCAAGAAGGGATTGGGGTGTGTTCTTATGCAAAATGATATGGTGATAGCTTATGCCTCACGACAGTTGAAAATCCATGAGCAAAATTACCCAACTCATGATTTGGAGTTGGCTGCTGTAATCTTTGCATTAAAGATTTGGAGGCATTACCTTTATGGTGAAAGGTGTGATATTTATACTGATCATAAAAGTTTAAAGTATATTTTCACACAAAAGGAGCTGAATATGCGCCAAAGAAGATGGTTGGAGTTGATTAAGGATTATGACTGCTCAATCCATTACCACCCTAGGAAAGCAAACAAGGTGGCAAATGCATTAAGTCGACAATACCATGCTAGTTTATCCATGATGAGGATCACAAAGGATCCAATATTTATGGATTTACAAAGGATGGATCTTGGAATTATAATGGAAGGGGAAAAATCTTATCTTTCTCAAATGAATGTTCAACCATCTAAACATGTGAATATTAAAGAGGCACAGAAAGAAGATGTCGAGTTACAAAAGAAGGTGAGAAATGTTCCTGAATTCAACCTTGATTGTGATGGGATAATAAAGTTCAGGAATCGAGTTTGTGTTCCTCCCATCCCCGAATTAAAGAAGGAGCTGCTGGATGAGGCTCATAGTTCATCATTCTCTATTCATCCTGGAAGCACGAAGATGTATAGGCACCTGAAAGAGTACTTCTGGTGGGATGGCATGAAAAGAGATGTTGCTGAATATGTCTCTCGATGCTTGGTTTGTCAACATGTTAAAGCTGAGAGAAAGATGTCTAAGGGGATGTTACAACCATTACCCATACCCGAATGGAAATGGGAAAACATCACTATGGACTTTGTCACAGGACTTCCTAAAACATCCAAAGGCAATAATGCTATTTGGGTCAAAGTTGATCGTCTTACAAAGTCTACACACTTCATTGCTATTAGAGAGGATTTCTCTCTAGATCATCTTGCCAGGATATATGTAAAGGAAGTGGTAAGATTGCATGGAGTACCACTTTCTATTATATCTGATCGGGATCTGAGATTTACCTCGAAGTTCTGGCGAAGTCTTCATCATACTCTGGATACAGAGTTGAGTTTCAGCACTGCTTATCATCCCCAGATAGACGGTCAGTCTGAGAGAACAATTCAAACCCTAGAAGATATGTTGAGAGCTTGCTCTATGGATTTCAAAGGTGGTTGGGATCAACACCTACCTTTGGTGGAATTTTCTTAGAATAATAACTTTCACTCCAGTATTCATATGGCTCCTTATGAAGCTCTATATGGAAAGAAATGCAGGACTCCAACTTGCTGGGATGAAGTTGGGGAAAGAAAGCTATTAGGACCTGATCTCGTTGATGAAATGGCAGAAAAGGTCAGATCTATTCAACAACACATAAGAGCAGCTTAGAGTCGACAGAAAAGTTGTGCCGACAACCGAAGAAAAGACCTAGAGTTTGAAGTGGGTGATAAAGTGTTCTTACGAATATCTCCCTGGAAGAGGGTTATGAGATTTGGAAAGAAGGGGAAGTTGAGCCCTAGATATATCGGTCCTTTCGAAATACTGGATCGTGTTGGAAAGGTAGCTTACCGATTGGCGCTTCCACCGAATCTCTCTCAAGTTCACGATGTGTTCCATGTATCTCTCCTGAGAAAGTACATACCTGATCCTTCACATGTACTCAGCTCAGAAGTTGTACCGCTGGAGCAAGATCTTTCTTATGAAGAACAACCGATAGAGATTCTGGATCGTAACGAAAAAGTCCTAAGAAACAAGACCACTCGATTGGTGAAAGTTTTATGGAGGAACCACCAACTTGAAGAAGCTACATGGGAGCTTGAGGATATGATGAGGGAGAAGTATCCTCATCTGTTTGTTACAAAGTGATGAATTTTGAGGGCGAAATTCTTTTTAAGGGGGGTAGAATGTAACACCTGAGATTTTTATGAGTAATATTTTTTTTTATAAATCATCAAAAGAATCTTTCACTACACACTTTCTTGGCTTACTTTACATGCAATTGGGACCTTCCTCGATAGCTTGCATCGTACGCAATACCGAGTTTCACTAAACAACGATATGCTATTAAAATATTATTAAAACTAGCCGTTATGAATAGTAATAACCACTTTTTGAAATTTTATAAATTTTATTTTTCAAAATGGACTTCATTTTTGGATTCGGAATACCGAAATTAGCCTAAGGTGAAATTTTGGTATTTTTCTGAAAGCTTTCAATTTTTGATGAATAGTGAAACCACTAAGTGGTAGGTTAAAAACTGAATTTTGCATAAAACTTAATTTTACCGCTTCTGTGAATGGAATTTTGAAAATCCGACAGACACGGTTGATATCAGTAAGTAAAATGTGGTTCAATGAGTTAAAAATAACTTTTTGGTGAATAGTAACTTTTTACTTTTTTTACCGCGGTTAATAGTAACTAGGGTAACTAAGGGTAAATATGATATTATTATTACCCTAACACATGTCCTAATTCTATTGGATAAGTGTAATTCGACCAAAAACAAACTTAGGAATAAAATATGACCATTTAGGCCCACTTGGGTTAGATTATGACATTTATTATTAATTTATTTAAAGAAGGGTTAAAATAGTTAAAATCAAAGTTTAATAAGTAAATCATTTTAATTTGGGGTTATACATAAGATAAATTCGACTATAAATATTCATTAGAAAGCTAAGAATATTTCCTACATAATGGTATTTTATTTATAATTTTTAGACATTAAATAATTTAATTTATTTGTGACACAATGATGATGCAGTAATTATCTTATTAATAAAATATTGACATAATTGATGTTATAAACACCAAAATTAATGTAATTTGAGACTTTTTATGAATTCCACTAATTTTCTAGGTTACTATGATATATTAGTGTTGATTTAATCAACTTGGTTGGAACATATAATTCTGTTATGACTTTCACAAAAATCATATATCAAATAGTGTCAAAATTGACACAAAATAGTTTTTAAATCAAATATTATATTACTAATTGTTATTTTATTCCTCAAAATCTAAGGTTCGGAAAAATGACTTAGATAAGGATATATATATTAATAATAAACAATTTGGGTTCGTTTTCCATGTTATAGTAAGTGTATTAACCATATAGTGAAAGAAAACAAAAAGACATGGTAAAAGTTAAATTATTTAACTTAGAGTTAAATCTAATTGATAAGGTTAAAATAATACCCTAAACTTATCTAAATCCTATTGGTTGATAGGATTTCGACCCATCCCCACTTTAGATTCGAAATAAGACCCTTTGGAACCATTATAAACCGATTTTGACTTTAATATAAAATAATATTTTGAGATATTTCTAAGGTGCCCCTCTCCTCCCTTATAAAAGGGCACCTCCTCCCCCTCCTCCTCACACCAATTTGAGCACTCAATCTCGGCCAACCCCTGCCATTTTCTCCTCTCCACTTCCCTAGAATAATCCTAGAGGTCCTGGTCTTCTTCAAAGACCAATCTTAGTTCCCTAAGTGGAGGATTCAAAGAGGCGTTCCAAAGAAGAGGTAATATCCATTACCGATCTTTTCAATTTATTTCTTCTTCAACTTATTCTTCTTTAGTTGTTTCATAATAAAGTAATAACATCAGTATTACTTACATACTGATATGTTATTATAAATATGAAACAACCCTAATTCACCTCCTATCCATCCTACGGAAAAATGAAATCACCGCGCGTGCGTACGTACGGAATACCGTCTCCACGCCGTGGTGTAATCTATTTTCCACCACCACCTTACAAGGATGGGTATAATGGTGTAATGAGTAACTATTTATGATTATTATAAATTAATATTGATACTGAAATAATATATATATATATACTACAATACAATTCCACGATCATAGGAATGATATCATCACTCGTGCGTACGTACGGAATACCGTCTCCACGATGTGATGCGACTCATTCTACATGATCATCATTACATAGTAATTATATAAATGAATTGAATGAATAAATATGATATATGTTACACTAATACCATTCTGGATATAAGGTATCTATAACCTTAAAAGAAGAATAAGAATGTATTCGGCAAAACACGCATAAGAACAAAAGGCAATAAAGACCCGAGTAACAAGTAACAATGAAATATTACTAACAAGAAGCTAAGAATATGACCATATATGATATCATATCAATATGTATGATTCTGGAATAAGTCAATAAAATTATTTAAACCATTATACAGTATCTTCGGACACGTACAAAGCAAATCGGACCTAAGGTAAGGGAAATATCACAATCTCATTTTTATCCGAGATTGTTTATTCGTAAGTATTTACTGGGGTGTATTTTATCATCCACATCCATGTTTCATCAATATGTAATATTATTTCCATCCACCTAAAATTGTTTAAATCCATTTTTACCCTTCGGTGAGTCTTTAGTAAGGAATATGAAAGGAATCTTTTGTCGGTTTTTTTTTATACGAGGTACATTTTGACTTTTCCGACAAAAGTACGAAGAATGTTTTTTTTAACTTATATGACATGAATGGATTCTTAAAACATTATTTCCAATAAGATTACTTTACAAGTATTCAAGTTTATTTTTAATCAACTTCTTTTAGTTTAAAATTGTATGACATGTTAAGAAAGGAAAAATGTTTTTGAAGTAGAAAGGATATTTTCCTCAAGAATGAAGTTCAAGTGTTTTATCAAAATTATTTTCCATCTAAGATGATAAAGGGTTTTGTTTTTATCCCTATTATTACATGGATTTGATTATGTTGTGATGGAAATATTTTTATGAATTCCTTTATCTTATATGAATTGTTTTATGATGTCATGTTGTTTAAGAATTCCATTTTTATTACATGGGTTACGCTATGATGTATGGTTTATGATTATGTGGCACACATAAGAAAGGATTCATTTTAAGATGGGTGGGACCTATATCTCCCTCCAATGCATTGGGTAAAGATTTTATATCTCATGAGATAGACATGGCTGGAACGGTAGGTTATACCGGTTCAGTGAAACAAGACTGGAACGAGGGTGACTCAGTTCAGAAAGGGACTTTGTCCACTAAGATAGTCTTGGAAATGAGTCATGGCTAACAAGAAATGATTTTCCATGATTATGTGTGCATGCCACAAAGTTTCAAGTTTTATGTTATGATTATGGGGATCTCATTTTCACTTCTATGATTTATTCCATGTTAAGATATTATGATCTCTTTTGCAGGTTTTGATTTTCAAAAAGATATGATATGATTTTTATTTCCTTTATTTGCCCTTGCTGAGCATTTGAGCTCACCCTTTTATGTTTTCTTTTCCCCAGGTCAGAAAGATGGATATTAAGTAGAATATGCTAAAAGGGACCCTAGATATGATGAAATAAATGGGAGACACTGTAGAAGATTTATGAACCAGTTGTTTATGTTTCCCAGTTTCTAAAGACACTATACCTATACGGTCCTTTGTGGTTTTGTCATATGTTGTAATAAGTGTGCTTCAATTTTGATGTATTAACAATGTATGTAAAGTATGGGTCATTATAGTTGGTATCAGAGGAAAGGTATAGTCAACCTTTGGAAACTAGGATGTGAAAGCCTTACTAAGAACCCTAAGGATAAGTCTAAGCATAGAACACAATCTTAGTGTTTTAGAAATGGCCATGAATAACCTAGGATAAGACCTTAAGCATGAAAATTTTATTCTTGAATTATGTGGTTTTCCTATTATAATTAGTGTTGCTCACACTATTCTTCTTGGTTTTAGTCAAGGGCTGGAATCCGAAGGAACCATGTTAATGTGGAATGCGATGGGCAATGCAATGATTGTCCCCATGAGCAACCAAACGATATGGGAGCTGGAGTGCAAAATCTTGTAGCCATGCTCACACAACTTTCTCAAGCTATGAATCATGTAGGACTTCCAAACGAGCAAAGGAAGGAGAAACATTCTGTTGAATCCTTCATGAGGCAGCGTTCACCTTCTTTCAGTTGGTCTACTGATCCATTAGTTGCTGAACAATGGATTAGTACTACTGAAAAGATATTTTCAGTTCTTCATTGTTCTGAACATGATAAAGTCATCCTAGCAGTGTATCGTTTGGAAGGAGATGCTGATCAATGGTGGAATCTTATTAAGAATACGAGGCAAAGGGATGAAATTGAGTCTATGGAATGGGATGAGTTCAAGAACGTATTTTTCAATAAGTACTTCCCTCGTATTCTCCGAACAAAGATGGAGAAAGAGTTTCTTGAACTGAAGCAAAGGGATGATGAATCTGTTAGTACCTATGAAGCAAATTTTACAAGACATGCAAGGTACGCTTCTGGTATTATTATCCAACCTGAGAGTAAGATCGATCGATTCTTTAGTGGCTTAAAACCAAGTCTTCGAAGGGCGTTATCCATAAGGGACTTCAATAGCTACGAGGAAATCATTCGATGTGCTCTCAAAGTCGAGATGGAGATTGGAGTAACCCATCAATCACATGGGTTTGATAAGAAGAGGAAGATGGAATTCAAAGGAAAATCTAAAGAGCACACTGAAAAGAAGATGAGCTTTCCCTTATGCTCAAAGTGTGGAAAGAAACATGGAGGGAGTTGTCTTAAAGGGACAAGTAAATGTTTCAAATGTGGAAAGGAAGGTCATCAGGCATTTGAATGCCGTGATAATGGGAAGAAGATGTCTAATGACGCAAACAAAGGAAGGGATACACAGAATGAACCTACTACACTTCAATGTTTCAAGTGCAAGGAGATGGGGCATTATGCCAATCAATGCCCAAATCCAGGGGTTGATGATGATGGTTGACGTCAACAAAATCTTAAGGCTAAAGACAAAGGAAAGTCACATGCAATTTCTGTCAGCGATGTGGAGTACGATAACGAAGTGGTGAAAGGTACACTTACCATACACTCTAAAGTAGAAAATGTTTTGTTTGATTCTGGATCCACCCACTCTTTTATTTCTAAAGAATTTTCTAAGGGTATCACTGTATTACCTCAACAATTAGATGTTGAGTTAGCTGTGACAACACCTAATGGCACAACAGTCGCATCAAAAGTTTATAATTCTTCTCCGATCGAAGTTTGTGGGAAAGTGCTTCCTGCAAATCTTTTGATCCTTCCTTTAATGGAATTTGATGTGATTCTTGGCATGGATTGGCTTTCTCTACATGGAGCTCATATTAATTTCCAAATAAGGGAAGTCACATTTCATATTCCAGATCAATCTACGATCGTCTATCGATGCAAGGATGAATATAACCTTCCAGTGGAAATTCCTTCCATCTTATGGGTCTTGATTCCACTAAATGAAGGTTATTTATCTCAAATGGTTGGTGAGAAACTTACGATTAAGAATATGCCCATTGTACGGGAGTTTGATGATGTCTTTCCGGAGGAATTACCGGGTCTTCCACCAAATCGTGAAGTTGAGTTTTCTATAGAACTCGTACCGGGTGCTTTGCCTATTTCAAAGACACCTTATAGAATGGCCCCAATTGAGTTGCAGGAATTCAAGAAGCAACTCCAAGAGAATCTTGATAAGGGATTCATACACCCTAGTGCGTCACCTTGGGGAGCACCTGTTCTATTTGTTAAGAAGAAAGATGGATCAATGAGACTCTGCATTGATTATCGAGAACTTAACAAGATCACTATCAAGAACAAATATCCTCTCCCATGCATTGATGACTTATTTGACCAACTACGCGAAGCTCAATACTTTTCCAAGATTGATCTTCGTTCAGGGTATCATCAACTAAGGGTCAAAAGGGAGGATATACCAAAGACGGCTTTCCGTACAAGGTATGGACACTATGAATTTATAGTGATGCCATTTGGTCTTACTAATGCCCCTGCTATCTTCATGGATCTAATGAATAGAGTCTTTAGAGACTGTCTTGATCAATTTGTGGTAGTCTTTATAGACGATATTCTTGTCTATTCAAAGAGCAAGGAAGAGCATGAAGATCACTTGAGAATTATATTGAAGACCCTGAGAAAGGAGAAGCTTTATGCCAAATTTACCAAGTGTGAATTTTGGCTTCAAAAAGTTTCATTTTTGGGTCACATAATCTCAAAAGAGGGGATATCTGTGGATCCAGCAAAAACAGAGGTTATCGAAAGATGGTCAAGACCAACAATAGTAACTGAGATCCGAAGTTTTCTTGGTTTGGATGGATATTATCGATGTTTTGTAAAGGATTTTTCACTATTATCTAATCCACTCACCAAGTTGACCCGGAAAGGAGTTAAGTTTGTCTGGACGGAAGAATGTGAAGAGAATTTCAAGGAGTTGAAAAGAAGGTTATCCAGTGCACCTGTGCTCACACTGCCTTGTAGTGGAGAAAGGTTTGTGATCTACAGTGATGCATCCTAGAAGGGATTGGGGTGTGTTCTTATGCAAAATGATATGGTGATAGCTTATGCCTCACGACAGTTGAAAATCCATGAGAAAAATTACCCAACTCATGATTTGGAGTTGGCTGCGGTAATCTTTGCATTAAAGATTTGGAGGCATTACCTTTATGGTGAAAGGTGTGATATTTATACTGATCATAAAAGTTTAAAGTATATTTTCACACAAAAGGAGCTGAATATGCGCCAAATAAGATGGTTGGAGCTGATTAAGGATTATGACTTCTCAATCCATTACCACCCTGGGAAAGTAAACAAGGTGGCAGATGCATTAAGTCGACAAGACCATGCTAGTTTATCCATGATGAGGATCAAAAAGGATCCAATATTTATGGATTTACAAAGGATGGATCTTGGAATTATAATGGAAGGGGAAAAATATTATCTTTCTCAAATGAATGTTCAACCATCTATACATGTGAAGATTAAAGAGGCACAGAAAGAAGATGTCGAGTTACAAAAGAAGGTGAGAATTGTTCCTGAATTCAACCTTGATTGTGATGGGATAATAAAGTTCAGGAATCGAGTTTGTGTTCCTCCCATCCCCGAATTAAAGAAGGAGCTGCTGGATGAGGCTCATAGTTCATCATTCTCTATTCATCCTGGAAGCAAGAAGATGTATAGGGTATAAGGCCCCAGCCTTAAACCTTACTTAATCTTGAGTTATTACAAGATTACACATTAAGGATCTTTTCGGGTTTAGAGTTTTAGAGAATTAGATCATAAAACTTGCATTACATTCCACATATAAACAAAGTGGTTACATAAAGATAGTATTCTTCATTCCCATCAATGGAAACACATTTAAAATAAAACATGGATTATTTCTTGACACATCCTTGACTCTATCATCTTATCATGTACCTTTCCCTTGACCTGTGAAAAACATTTCAAAAACTTGGGATGAGAATAAAAACTCAGTATGGGTTATAAAAAAAACATGGAAAGGAAACATGAGTTCATATATACATAATAATGAAATCATACTTTACCCATAAAACATAGGCACTTTAACATACCTCATAAAATCATGAATAAATCATAGAAATCATAAGACATAAAGGTAACTTGAGGCATTCATAACATTCTTACGTAGGGAGTAACCCTCTTGGTTACGTTTTGGAATACCCATCACAGTATATTCCCTAAAAATCTCTTCGGAGAAACCTTAACGTTTCACTCCTTCGCATTACCCAATGCATTGGAGAGCTATAACGGGCTCACCCGCCCTTAGTTTATCACGGAACCACCCGTCTTCATAATAATGCCCAAAAACCATAACATAATCGTATCACACAAAACATGCATAAAGGAAACATAAAATTTCCACATTTCAATCACAAGATATCAATACAACACAAATAACATTGTGAAAACCATTTTCAATACCAAAATAAAATAAAAGTAAAACATGGTATTTATTTTTCTTTTAAAAAGAAGGTATGGCTTGTAGAGGAAGCTGAAACTCAAATAACGGTCACGACGGCGGAGAAGTCGTTGTCGCCACATACGTACGACAAAAACATTCCCTTTTTTCATTTAGTAAACGCTTCATATAAAAAAGATTCCTTTTGAATAAACGTAAAAGTCAAAGTGGTTTATACACCGTATAAAATAAAGTTGTGTATAAAATAAAATATGCCTCAACAAAAGGAGATTGAGACGAAGTCCCATACCTTGTATCCGACTTGACCCGACCGTTCTTTAATCTCCTGAATAATAAACTTGAGTTAATCTCTACTTGATTATGAATCTTTTTCAAGTTCATTATTCCTTTTATACCATGTTATGAACATCATTTAATCAGTTAAGTTAATAATGTTCATTTTGTCGGTATTTGGTTCTTAAGTCAAAAATAGACTTCTTACACTTACATGTTGTTAATTTGGTCAAAGGTTCATTATATCCAGAATGGTATTCTTGATGTAGATATCATATATTTCATATATATCCAGTACATACATGCATTTATAATATTACATAATCATTTAGAGGTAAGAAATGAAATGCACCGTTCATGGAGACGGTAAGCCGTACGTACGCATGAACGCTACTTTCATTTCTATTTCGTATTTTATAGAATGGAATCTTAATGATATAAAGGTATATTATAATTCCATTATAATATCATATATAATATAATAGTTCCATCCATTATATGTCCCACATATGGTATTTAACGAATCAAATCACTTTGAGGGGGCGGTAGTCCGCACTTCCTAAAATGAAGATATCGTGTTTACCCATAATGGAAACCATAAAGGTATGCCAAAAATGAAAAAAACAGAAGCTTAAGGAAAACATAAACATATTATATATCATATATAAAAATAGTGACATCATAATGGCCACCTTTGAAGGTGTTAAATGAGTATTGAACAATCATCGTTTCGGGAGGTAGAATTTCGCCATCCACGGAAACCGTATGTTCTTTAACCATTTGATGTAGTTGTGTGAGAGTTTAGCTCAAATAAATCTTATAAAAACATCCTAGTATATTGAAGATACTGGTGTTGTTACAAAGGAAATAAATAAAAAGAGTTTAGGGGGTTGGAGAAGCAAAATAGAACAAAAGAACATGAGAGAATGAATTACCTTTAAAAGTGTAACTCCTTTTGAGTTGAGCCTAAAGGCTTCTTTTGAAAGGATTCTGCCCAAAGGGAATCCTCTAGGATGAGGAGAGGGATGTGGAGAGAGCAAATGGGCAGGGGTTGGCCGAGCCAAAGGCTTTAAGAGTGTGTGAAATGAGGTAGAGGTGGGGGCCTTTTATAAGAGGAGAGGAGGGGCACTTTTGGAAGGTAAAGAAATAATACTTTACTTGAAAATTTGTTTCAGTTTTAAAAGGTCCCACATTGATATAATTCGTGGATAAGGTGATAAGGGTTCGAAATCCACTCATCCAATTGGTTTTGGACATGTGTAGTTCATATATTTTACATTATCTTTCTATTTTATTTAAATCGTCAAATAATGATGTCATCGCTCCATCATTATTATGTCATAAATAATTAACTTTATTTAATGTATAAAAATTATAAAAAAAATACTATGATATAGGAAAGCGTTTTATATTTCCAATGACTATTTATAATCAAAATTTGGACTTGTATAACCCCACTTAAAAATTATTTTCGTAAAACATATTATGTTTGTGTCATTTTCACTTTAACATTAAATAAAAAGTAATTTATGTCATTTCCCAACAAAAGTGGATCCATGGGGTCCCCAAGTTGACCCATGGAATGTCATGGTCGGCCATGACACAACCAATGAGGTTGGGACATGTGTCTAGGTCATTTCATTTTATTAAAGTATTATTTATACCTTAAACTACCCTAATTACCACTAATCGTGATTAAGAACTTAATAAGTTACTATTCACCAAAAAATTATTATAATCTCATTGAACCACATTTTACTTCTTAATGACAACCATGTATGTCGGATTTTCAAAATTCAATACACATTAGTGGTAAACTTTCATTTAACTGAAAAATCAGTTTGCTTGATTATCACTTACTGGTTTCACTATTCATCAAAAATTGAACTTTTTCAGAAAATTACCAAAAATTCACCCTAAGCTATATTTGATATTCAGAATTCAAAAATGAAGTCTATTTTACAAAATTCAAATCATATAAGTCACATTAATTAATTTAATAATTAATTCCCACTGCCAGAGCAAATAGCATGTTTTTACAAAACAATAAGTATCAAAAGATTGACACCAGTTTAAGTCTAATTTCAAAGTGAAATTGATTCCAATGACCACCATTGGATAAAATGGTAAAAATATATTCTAATTTCAATTCAAAACCAATTCAAAACATAATCTAATCATATAAATAAATTAGATTAAAAAGCAGTTTTGATGTAAAATGCAGTATTTTTCACTATTCATTAAAAATGAACATTGTCAGAAAAATACCAAAAATTCACACAAGGTAAATTTTGATGTCCCAATCATAAAGGATAAGTTTATTTTGACAAACATAGTTTATAAAATTGTCAAAATATAGATTCAAAAATGGTTTGCCATCAAAAGGCACTAAAACAATCTTTTAAGAATATTAGTGTATTCCATGCATAAGATTGTATTTATTTTCATTTTAAGCCTCTATAACACTATATTAATCATTAATAGACATAGATAAAAATATATATTATTCATTACTTACTTGGGATGTTACATAGGGACCTGAAAGAGTACTTCTGGTGGGATGGCATGAAAAGAGATGTTGCTGAATATGTCTCTCGATGCTTGGTTTGTCAACAAGTTAAAGCTGAGAGACAGAAGTCTAAGGGGATGTTACAACCATTACCCATACCCGAATGGAAATGGGAAAACATAACTATGGACTTTGTCACAGGACTTCCTAAAACATCCAAAGGCAATAATGCTATTTGGGTCATAGTTGATCGTCTTACAAAGTCTGCACACTTCATTGCTATTAGAGAGGATTTCTCTCTAGATCATCTTGCCAGGATATATGTAAAGGAAGTGGTAAGATTGCATGGAGTACCACTTTCTATTATATCTGATCGGGATCCGAGATTTACCTCGAAGTTCTGGCGAAGTCTTCAGCATACTCTGGATACAGAGTTGAGTTTCAGCACTTCTTATCATCCCCAGACAGACGGTCAGTCTGAGAGAACAATTCAAACCCTAGAAGATATGTTGAGAGCTTGCTCTATGGATTTCAAAGGAGGTTGGGATAAACACCTACCTTTGGTGGAATTTTCTTATAATAATAGCTTTCACTCCAGTATTCAGATGGCTCCTTATGAAGCTCTATATGGAAAGAAATGCAGGACTCCAACTTGCTGGGATGAAGTTGGGGAAAGAAAGCTATTAGGACCTGATCTCGTTGATGAAATGGCAGAAAAGGTCAGATCTATTCAACAACACATAAGAGCAGCTCAGAGTCGACAGAAAAGTTATGCCGACAACCGAATAAAAGACCTAGAGTTTGAAGTGGGTGATAAAGTGTTCTTACGAATATCTCCCTGGAAGAGGGTTATGAGATTTGGAAAGAAGGGGAAGTTGAGCCCTAGATATATCGGTCCTTTCGAAATACTGGATCGTGTTGGAAAGGTAGCTTACCGATTGGCGCTTCCACCGAATCTCTCTCAAGTTCACGATGTGTTCCATGTATCTCTCCTGAGAAAGTACATACCTGATCCTTCACATGTACTCAGCTCAGAAGTTGTACCGCTGGAGCAAGATCTTTCTTATGAAGAACAACCGATAGAGATTCTGGATCGTAGCGAAAAAGTCCTAAGAAACAAGACCACTCGATTGGTGAATGTTTTATGGAGGAACCACCAACTTGAAGAAGCTACATGGGAGCTTGAGGATATGATGAGGGAGAAGTATCCTCATCTGTTTGTTACAAAGTGACGAATTTTGAGGGCGAAATTCTTTTTAAGGGGGGTAGAATGTAACACCCGAGATTTTTATGAGTAATATTTTGTTTTTTATATATCATCAAAAGAATCTTTCAATACACACTTGCTTGGATTACTTTACACGCAATTGCGACCTTCCTCGATAGCTTGCGTCGTACGCAATACCGAGTTTCACTAAACAACGATATGCTATTAAAATATTATTAAAACTAGCCGTTATGAATAGTAATAACCACTTTTTGAAATTTTATAAATTTTATTTTTCAAAATGGACTTCATTTTTGGATTCGGAATACCGAAATTAGCCTAAGGTGAAATTTTTATATTTTTCTGAAAACTTTCAATTTTTGATGAATAGTGAAACCACTAAGTGGTAGGTTAAAAACTGAATTTTGCATAAAACTTAATTTTACCGCTTCTGTGAATGTAATTTCGAAAATCCGACAGACACGGTTGATATCAGTAAGTAAAATGTGGTTCAATGAGTTAAAAATAATTTTTTGGTGAATAGTAACTTTTTACTTTTTTTACCGCGGTTAATAGTAAATAGGGTAACTAAGGGTAAATATGATATTATTATTACCCTAACACATGTCCTAATTCTATTGGATAAGTTTAATTCGACCAAAAACAAACTTAGGAATAAAATATGACCATTTAGGCCCACTTGGGTTAGATTAGGACATTTATTATTAATTTATTTAAAGAAGGGTTAAAATAGTTAAAATCAAAGTTTAATAAGTAAATCATTTTTAATTTGGGGTTATACATAAGATAAATTCGACTATAAATATTCATTAGAAAGTTAAAAATATTTCCTACATAATGGTATTTTATTTATAATTTTTAGACATTAAATAATTTAATTTATTTATGACACAATGATGATGCAGTAATTATCTTATTAATAAAATATTGACATAATTGATGTTATAAACACCAAAATAAATGTAATTTGAGACTCTTTATGAATTCCACTAATTTTATAGGTTACTATGATATATTAGTGTTGATTTAATCAACTTGGTTCGAACATATAATTCGGTTATGACTTTCACAAAAATCATATATCAAATAGTGTCAAAATTGACACAAAATAGTTTTTAAATAAAATAATATATTACTAATTATTATTTTATTCCTAAAAATCTAAGGTTCGCCCAATTGACTTAGATAAGGATATATATATTAATAATAAACAATTTGGGTTCGTTTGGCATGTTATAGTAAGTGTATTGACCATATAGTGAAAGAAAACAAAAAGACATGGTAAAAGTTAAATTATTTAACTTAGAGTTAAATCTAATTGATAAGGTTAAAATAATACCCAAAACTTGTCTAAATACTATTGGTTGATAGTATTTCGACCCATCCCCACTTTAGCTTCGAAATAAGACCCTTTGGAACCATTATAAACCTATTTTGACTTTAATATAAAATAATATTTAGAGATATTCCTAAGGTGCCCCTCTCCTCCCTTATAAAAGGGCACCTCATCCCCCTCCTCCTCACACCAATTTGAGCACTCAAGCTCGGCCAACCCCTGCCATTTTCTCCTCTCCACTTCCCTAGAATAATCCTAGAGGTCCTGGTCTTCTTTAAAGACCAATCTTAGTTCCCTAAGTGGAGGATTCAAAGAGGCGTTCCAAAGAAGAGGTAATATCCATTACCAATCTTTTCAATTTCTTTTTTCTTCAACTTCTTCTTCTTTAGTTGTTCATAATAAAGTAATAATATCAGTATTACTTACATACTGATATGTTATTATAAATATGAAACAACCCTAATTCATCTTCTATCCATCCTACGGAAAAATGAAATCACCGCGCGTGCGTACGTACGGAATACCGTCTCCACGCCGTGGTGTAATCTATTTTCCACCACCACCTTACAAGGATGGGTATAATGGTGTAATGAGTAACTATTTATGATTATTATAAAGTAATATTGATACTGAAATAATATATATATATACTCCAATACAATTCCATGATCATAGGAATGATATCATCACTCGTGCGTACGTACGGAATACCGTCTCCACGATGTGATGCGACTCGTTCTACATGATCATAATTACATAGTAATTATATAAATGAATTGAATGAATAAATTTGATATATGTTACACTTATACCATTCTGGATATAAGGTATCTATAACCTTAAAAGAAGAATAAGAATGTATTCGGCAAAACACCCATAAGAACAAAAGGCAATAAAGACCCGAGTAACAAGTAACAATGAAATATTACTAACAAGAAGCTAAGAATATGACCATATATGATATCATATCAATATGTATGATTCTGGAATAAGTCAATAACATTATTTAAACCATTATACAGGATCTTCGGACACGTACAAAGCAAATCGGACCTAAGGTAAGGGAAATATCACAATCTCATTTTTATCTGAGATTGTTTATTCGTAAGTATTTACTGGGGTGTATTTTATCATCCACATCCATGTTTCATCAATATGTAATATTATTTCCATCCACCTACAATTGTTTAAATCCATTTTTACTCTTCGGTGAGTCTTTAGTAAAGAATATGAAAGGAATATTTTGTCGTTTTTTTTATACGAGGTACTTTTTGACTTTTCCGACAAAAGTAAGAAGAATGTTTTTTTTAACTTATACGGCATGAATGGATTCTTAAAACATTATTTCCAATAAGATTCCTTTACAAGTATTCAAGTTTATTTTTAATCAACTTCTTTTAGTTTAAAATTGTATCACATGTTAAGAAAGGAAAAATGTTTTTGAAGTAGAAAGGATATTTTCCTCAAGAATGAAGTTCAAGTGTTTTATCAAAATTATTTTCCATCTAAGATGATAAAGGGTTTTATTTTTATCCCTATTATTACATGGATTTGATTATGTTGTGATGGAAATATTTTTATGAATTCCTTTATCTTAATGAATTGTTTTATGATGTCATGTTGTTTAAGAATTCCATTTTTATTACATGGGTTACGCTATGATGTATGGTTTATGATTATGTGGCACACATAAGAAAGGATTCATTTTAAGATGGGTGGGACCTATATCTCCCTCCAATGCATTGGGTAAAGATTTTATATCTCATGAGATAGACATGGCTGGAATGGTAGGTTATACCAGTTCAGTGAAACAAGACTGGAACGAGGGTGACTCGGTTCAGAAAGGGACTTTGTCCACTAAGATAGTCTTGGCAATGAGTCATGACTAACAAGAAATGATTTTCCATGATTATGTGTGCATGCCACAAAGTTTCAAGTTTTATGTTATGATTATGGGGATCTCATTTTCACTTCTATGATTTATTCCATGTTAAGATATTATGATCTCTTTTGCAGGTTTTGATTTTCAAAAAGATATGATATGATTTTTATTTCCTTTATTTGCCCTTGCTGAGCATTTGAGCTCACCCTTTTATGTTTTCTTTTCCCCAGGTCAGAAAGATGGATATTAAGTAGAATATGCTAAAAGGGACCCTAGATATGATGAAATAAATGGGAGACACTGTAGAAGATTTATGAACCAGTTGTTTATGTTTCCCAGTTTCTAAAGACACTATACCTATACGGTCCTTTGTGGTTTTGTCATATGTTGTAATAAGTGTGCTTCAATTTTGAAGTATTAACAATGTATGTAAAGTATGGGTCGTTATAAAAACAAGATTCAGCTCACACAGGTATACTTCTTCGTATGACGATAAAGATGATCACTGATCCATCTAAGTCGTCGGACCCACAAAGGATCGAAAGGTACTAAACCCCGCAAAGACCCACATAGGATCGATCATGAAGTTGATCCCAAAGATATTGGGAAACTCCTTCTCCATCAAGTATAGTGGTTATTCCGCTACAACCAAGTGCTTCCCTCTTACCTTGGACTGCTATAGTTCTCCACCTTTCGGGTACTGTGGGCCTGCTGCTACAACCAAGCGCTCCCTCGTGCCGCTACAACCAAGAGCTCCTCCGTCGTGGGTCTGCCGCTACAACCAAGCGCTCCCCTGTGCCGCTACAACCAAGCGCACCTCTGTCGTCGGTATCCCGCTACAACCAAACGCTCCCCTGTGCCGCCATAACCAAGCGCACCTCTGTCGTGGGTCTTCCGCTACAACCAAGCACTCCCCTGTGCCGCTACAACCAATCGCACCTCTGTCGTGGGTCTGCCGCTACAACCAAGCGCTCCTCTGTGCCGCTACAACCAAGCGCACCTCTATCGTGTTATCCGTAACACACCGAGTCATTCAATCAGTAGTCGTCAAGTCACAACCGGCTCTAGGGTTTTCTGCACACAACATGCTCATTCCGGGAGGGTCCACTCCACGAGCTAAGAGGTCGATGCATCAACTGACATGTAGTACGGACCTGATGTCTCCCAAGATGTACCGTAGTAGTTACTGCCGAAAACATGGAGTATTTCCGTACTGTTTTTCATCATCGTCATAGTCGAACCCACTGAGGATATATGTACAGTCGTCATCGTCACAGCAGCAGTTGCAGCTAGCTCTAGGGTTCCCGCACACAGCAAGCTCGTTCAGGAGGTTCCGCTCCACGAGCCGAGAGGCTGATACATCAACTGACACAAAGTCTGAAGTTGATGTATCCAAAAGTTCCGTATCGTCAACAGGAACTCAACATCGCAGACGGCGCGTCAATCAGACGCCCGGTCTGAGAGTTATTGGCTTTTTCGTCCCAGGGGCCCGGTTGGTTTTTAAGGAAAAACCAACCCGACCATACTTCACCTATGTCCAAACCTCGGCCGGAGTATGCCAAAAGATCCATCTCACTTATAGGAATCCACCAAAGCCGACGACACGTCAATTGGACGTCCGTAGCCCAAGATATGAGCGTTTCTGCTCCGAGGGCCCGGTTGGTTTCGTGTACGAACCAACCCGGCCGAACACAAAGTATTCCGAAACCTTGAGTGCGATATACTAAAACGACCGCCTCGATCCAAGGATCGCGTTTCCGCTGACAGCGCGTCGTTCGGAGGCCCGTAGCTCAAGTTACGGGCAAAAGACCGAATCAGTTGGAAGACGGGGGATCTGGGCCCGGGCCGACCCGACCCGGTCCGACCCGGCTAGACCCGGTCCAGTCCGGCCAGGGCGTGGCCCGGCCGGTCGGACCGGCCTGGCTCGGCTCGGCCGAGCGGCCGAGCGCGACAGCCGCGGGGCGCCGCCCTCGCGGGTTGAGGAAGCCGCGACCCTTGAAGGGCCGCGCTGGAGTCAACGGATGCGGCATAGCCGCATCCTGTGCGTGAGGGACAAACCCCTGCGGCCGCAGGTCCGCTGGCCGCCCCCGCCGCGGCTGAAGCCGCGACGGTCCTGTCCGGCGGTGCGCCGGGGCGCCGCCGCCTCCGGAGGCTTCCACGGGCCACCGGAGTTGCTCCGGTGGTCCGTTTTCCTTCTCGTCTGCACCGATGCTCCTCCCGGGTTCCGTTCTTCACTGCGGGATCATCAAATCGCCCTTGCGTCACATTTTGTCATCGCCCGCCAAATCTGCACAACCACAAAGAATGGCGGAGGGTTGTCGGGCCGTGTTCGTTTTGCCCGCTCCCTCCACGTTAGACGGTATCAATCGGGAGGATAAAACAATATGCCAAACAACAATTTTAATAAATTAAAATTGTCCTTATGAAACCAGTTCTTTAATTTAAAAGAAACATTCACAGGAATATAAATTATTTCACAACAACCCCTACCTCATCAAGTCGTCGCACACGCGTTCTTCGCGGAAAGTGGGGATCGTCAAATCGTCGCGGTATCTGACGTCGCGTCGTCGCGGAAGGGTGTCTCATCGATGAACTCCGAGGTTCAAGAACAAAAAGATTTAATTAATAATAATTAAATCTGTGCATTGTTAAAAACCACAAAGGAGTTTTAAAAGAAACCCGAAGTCTCTTACCTCAAACAGCTGATCGAAGATTTCGTTGCAGAGGAAGAGACGTCACAGAGGAACGCTACCGGAAATGAAACGTCGGCATCGCGGCACACGGCGTCGCGTCGTCATTTTCCGCAGGTTTGGCGTTCTTCGTCGGAGGCCGGCGTTCTTCACGTTCTTCGCGTTTTTCGCGTTCTTCGCGTTCTTCACGAAGAAGGGTGAAAGCACAAGAACTTCTGTCAAAAGCCTCTCAACAGGTAATCCTCCAAATGTCGGTGTTGGTCTTATTTTATTATTACGCCAACAGATTTAAAACCGGTTAGGAAACGAATGAAATTAATTCATACAATTAATTTCAACGAATAAACCACCCATTTAATTCAATGAAGAAAACCGCCCAATTAATTGAACGAATAAAACTGCCCAATTAATTGGTGCGTTAAGAATTTAAGAAAACGCGTCAGTTGACTTTCATAATGACGGGTTTCCGCGGGTGCGTTACTTAGCGGAAAAGAAACGGCGAAGCTCATGCGGGCCCCACCCCACAAATATCCTACCAAGAGGGTAGGATATTTTTGGATAGCACTCAATCCACATCAATTCAGCTTAAGCCGCTTTAAGTGGCTTCAAGTGGCTTCCAAGTGGCTTAAGTAAAATAAAATACATTTTATCGTACAATTATTTTATTTCTTAATTTTAAGCCCGAAAATTAAAAACTACACCCGAGCAAACGCAACTCTAGAAGAGGTGTTTCTAAGAAAATACCGGCACTGTGAAACCATCGGTGCCCTCGGAATTCGATTCCGGGCACCGGTTCAAAAGTTAGAAAAACCCGCTCGTCCGTTCACTGAATGTACCCGAGCCAAACTTCATAAAATGATTCCAGGCACACCGGGCCTCGGAATCAGGTGCCGTCAGAGGCTGCGTTCTTGTAAAATTCCAAAGAAAATTAAAAAGAAAAAATTTACTTGAAATTTATGGGTCTTTACATTACTCCGACCATAGGGATTTATGTCCCCGTAAAGCTTCACTACAAACTTAGGGATACTATGGCGGTACTGAGCACGCATCTGAGCCCCCCGCTCCCAATTGCTCTCCTGAAGGTTCTCGAGCTTCCATCTGAAGCGCACTAGAGGAATCGATCGTCCACGTAGGACCCGCTCCTGTAGATCCTCGATCTCCACTGGGACCTCCACAAAAGTCATCCCATCATCAAAGACAAGCTCTCCATGGTCAAAGATTTGCGTCGGGTCGTGCACGTGTCTGCTCTGCTGAGATACGTGGAAAACGTCGTGAACCCGGCGCAACTGTGGTGGTAGAGCCAGGTGATAATCCACCTTGACAATCCTGCTGAGGACCTGGAAGGGTCCGATAAAGCATCGAGACAACTTGCCGCCTCGACCAAATCTCCGTAATCCATGTCGAGGTGAGACCCACAAGAAGACGTGGTCGCCATCCTCAAACTCTAGTGGCCTCAGCCTCCTGTCGGTAAAAGACTTCTGTTGGCTCTGAGCTATCCTCATCCGCTCCTGGATGACCTGGACCTTCTCTGTCAGGGCCTGGACCATCTCCGGTCCCACAAGAGCTACTAAGATTTCTTCTTTGCTTGTAAGGGAAATCTGGTCTCATTCCCTGGACGAACCACTTCCTTCACCTAATACAGTCAATCCCGAAATGGGTGTTACTAATCCATACCAAGGATGATGTCGTAAGGCCTCGACGCTACTACCAAGAGATCGAACCGTTACTCTTGCCTCCAAGGGTTGAGTCACACTGTCGGCATCAGTGTGTGGTAACTGAGTCTCCTCCAGTACATGTTTCACAAGTGAGGGTCAAGTCAACAGTCTAAACTGGGACCTCTTAGTAACAACAGAAAAGAGGACAGGAATGAAAACATCACAAAGGTAAGCGTCTTTTACTATTGCAGCTCATAATACAATGACACTACACAACAGCAACAAGGAACTAGAAGTACAAAGGACGTATCCACTAGTTCCGCTCCTATCCATCTACTCCCGAAGCTCCATGATCGAAGGCCTCAGCTGCCTAAAGCTGAGCTCTCGCATGTCCACCAACTCCCTATGGTCGGGGTGGAACTCCTGGTGGTGGTGGTGGCAACACCCCGAAGCGTCGTCCACCTCCAGCTGCACGGCCAGCTCTCCTGCCATGGCCGCCTGCTCCTTGCGGCCCGCCCTGATCGAACCTCTGCCTCTGCCTGGGGGTCCTTCGTTCATCTGCTGGTCATCCGTATGGCGGGTCGGATAGTCACGAGCCATGTGACCAATCCCGCCGCAGGAGTAACACTACCCTCTCATGGAAAGTCGTTGTCCACCCCGAGTGCCTCGCACAAACGATCCCGAGTCATGCTGTCGACCACCCGCAGGTCTAGTCCTCTTGGAACCCTACGTCATCTGTCTACTGACCGCTGCAGAAGACTCTGCCACATGCCGGCAAGCGGTGGGTCCTGCTGCTGGAGACTGCTCAGCAAGGAAACTCTTCACCAAGAGGTATCGTTCCAACACCCCTGCCTGAGTCGGAATGTTGAGGGAGATCATCAAAGCCCTGATCTCGTGCCTCAGTCCCTGCTCGAAAGTCCAGGCCCAGAAGAACGGGTCCCGTACCATATCTGTGGAGTAGCGCGAGAGATCAGTAAATCTCGCCGAGTACTGGGCCACTGTCATGCTGCCCTGCCGCAGCTGTAGTAACTCCTGAATGTGCACCACCCGGAGGGTGGCCGGGATGAAATCTGAGCGGAAGAGGCTCTCGAAGTCCGTCCAGAGAAGAGATGCCTCGTCGTACACCTGGAGCATCAAGCTCCACCATCGGCCCGCTGTTGCGTGCAGGAGGCTCGTTGCAAGGACCACCATAAGATCTGCTGGTGTCCTCACTAATCTGAAAACTAGTACGACCGCCTCTAGCCAGTCCTTGGATGCCTGGGGGTCCATCTCCCCACAAAACCTGGGTGGTCGCTGGCACTGGAACTCATGCAGAGCTCCAAGGCGACGTGCATCGTCAGCGGTCGTGGCGGGAAGCTTCGGTGGCTCGGTGGGTAAAGGTACCGCCGAGGCCTCTTCTGACAAGGAGCCCTGCACCGAGGCCCCGTCGCTCGGTGGACTGTCATCACGTTCCACTCTCGGAACCCTAGCTGGCTGCCATCGTGGGGCCATCCTGAAAAGAAACAGGTGTGCCACAGTTAGAACAGTATACCTGGTGAGCTGACACAAGTAATCACAAAGAAAACATAAAACACACATGCAATCAATGTTTTCATGCAATAAGTCGGAAATCAGAAGTCAGGGTCCTGGTGTACGGATACGTCGGCCGCCGCACCAACACTGGACTCCCTGGACTGATAACCACACTCAATACGCTTAACACTATTGCTTCACATAGAAGAAAGATCAGAGTCTGCGGTAGAACCGACCATCTCTGATACCAATTTGTCACGACCCATCCTCGGGGCCCGTGCCGTGACTACCCCAAGCCCGCCTTCCATAGGCCAGGGGTTGGCGACTAGCACCAAGGCGTAAATCCCAGAAAAAGGGAAGGCATTGCCTTTGAAAAGTAAACAAGCACCACAGAGTAAGCAAGCGGAAAAGTAAACACAAAGTAAAAACTGTAACAAGCTGTGCTGAAAGTAAAAGGGGCCGGAAATACAAGCCCAATTGTAAAGTACAACTGAAAGGGAAAAACAACAACTGAAAAGAAAAGCCGCAGCGTCGAGCCGTCCTCTGGAAGTCCCACCTGAAGGGTGAGCACAGATAGCCTCCATAGCAACTCGGTCCAGCCGTCCGCTCCGAGTACGTCCCGCCCAGTGTTCCACCTCTAGGTACCGTCCTGCTCCGCAAGCCTCCACCACGATCAGGGTTGTCCTTCATCTGCAACCAACACAACAAAGTGCGGGAAAAGCCCGTGCAGGGGTGAGTATAAGCTACTCAGTAGGGACCCCGAGACCCCAGAAGGTCTCCCAAAATCCACAAAGGATAAACCACAAAGGAAATATGCAATCATGAAGCAACAACCGACACTGCTTAGGTATATGCCCATACATATACCTAAGTCATCAATTCCCGATCGGCTCCAACATCCGATCACAAGCACAACTCATTCCACATAGGAAAGGAAAACGTATAGCCACACATGATAGCACAACGCAATCCACAAAGGAGAGTAAACAGTAAACCCACACAGGATAGTTCAACACAATCCACAAAGGAGGGTAAACAGTAAATCCACACAGGATAGTTCAACACAATCTACAAAGGAGGGTAAACAGTAAATCCACACAGGATAGTTCAACACAATCCACAAAGGAGAGTAACAGAAGATTCAGCTCACATAGGTATACTTCTTCGTATGATGATAAAGATGATCACTGATCCATCTAAGTCGTTGGACCCACAAAGGATCGAAAGGTACTAACCCCCACAAAGACACACATAGGATCGATCATGAAGTTGAACCCAAAGCTATTGGGAAACTCCTTCTCCATCAAGTATAGTGGTTATGCCGCTACAACCAAGCGCTTCCCTTTTACCTTGGATTGCTGTAGTTCTCCACCTATCGGGTACTGTGGGCCTGCTGCTACAACCAAGCGCTCCCTCGTGCCGCTACAACCAAGCGCTCCTTCGTCGTGGGTCTGCCGCTACAACCAAGCGCTCCCCTGTGCCGCTACAACCAAGAGCACCTCTGTCGTGGGTTCACCGCTACAACCAAACGCTCCCCTGTGCCGCTACAACCAAGCGCACCTCTGTCGTGGGTCTGCCACTACAACCAAGCGCTCCCCTGTGCCGCTACAACCAAGCGCACCTCTGTCGTGGGTCTGCCGCTACAACCAAGCGCTCCCCTGTGCCACTACAACCAAGCGCACCTCTATCATGTTATCCGTAACACACCGAGTCGTTCGATCAGTAGTCGTCAAGTCCCAACCGGCTCTAGGGTTTTCTGCACACAGCATGCTCGTTCCAGGAGGGTCCACTCCATGAGCTAAGAGGTCGATGGATCAACTGACATGTAGTCCGGAGCTGATGTATCCCAAGATGTACCGTAGTAGTTACTGCCGAAAAGATGGAGGATTTCCGTACTATTTTTCATCATCATCGCAGTCGAACCCACTGAGGATCTCTGTACAGTCGTCATCGTCACAGCAGCAGTTGCAGCCAGCTCTAGGGTTCCCGCACACAGCAAGCTCGTTCGGGAGTGTCCACTCCACGAGCCAAGAGGCTGATACATCAACTGACACAAAGTCCGAAGTTGATGTATCCAAAAGTTCCGTATCGTCAACAGGAACTCAACGTCGCAGACGGCGCGTCAATCGGACGCTCGGTCTGAGACTTATTAGATTTTTCGTCCCAGGGGCCCGGTTGGTTTTTAAGGCAAAACCAACCCGACCGTACTCCACCTACGTCCAAACCTCGGGTGGAGTATGCCAACAGATCTTTCTCACTTAGATGAATCCACCAAAGCCGACGGCACGTCAATCGGACGTCTGTAGCCCAAGATATGAGTGTTTCCGCTCCGAGTGCCCGGTTGGTTTCGTGTACGAACCAACCCGGCCGAACCCAAAGTATTCCGAAACCTTGAGTGCAATATACTGAAACGACCGTCTCGATCCAAGGATCGCGTTTCCACTGAAAGGCGCATCGTTCGGAGGCCCGTAACTCATGTTATGGGCAAAAGACCGAATCGGTCCGAAGACGGGGGGGTCTGGGCCCGGGCCGACCCAGCCTGACCCGGCTGGACCCAGTCGGACCGGCCTGGCTCGGCTCGGCCGAGCGTCCGAGCGCGGCAGCCACGGGGCGCCGCCCCCATGGGTTGAGGAAGCCGCGACCCTTGAAGGGTCGCGCTGGAGTCAACGGACGCGGAATAGCCGCGTCCCGTGCGTGAGGGCCGGACCCGCGCGACCGCAGGTCCGCTGGCCGCCGCCGCCGCGGCTTCAGCCACGACGGTCCTGTCCGGCGGCGCGACGGGTCGCCGCCGCCGGAGGCTTCCGCGGGCCACTGGAGTTGCTCCGGTGGTCCGTTTTCCTTCCCGTCTGCGCCGGTGCTCCTCCCGGGTTCCGTTCTTCACTGTGGGATCATCAAATCGCCATTGCGTCACGTTTTGTCATCGCCCGCCAAATCCGCACAACCACGAAGAACGGCAGAGGGTTGTTGGGCCTTGTTCATTTGGCCCGCTCCCTTCGCGTTAGACGGTATCAATCGGGAGGATAAAACAATACACCAAACAACAATTTTAATAAATTAATATTGTCCTTATGAAACCAGTTCTTTAATTTAAAATAATTGTTCACAGGAATATAAATTATTTCACAACAACCCCTACCTCATCAAGTCGTCGGACGCGCGTTCTTCGCGAAAAGTGGGGATCGTCGCGTCGTCGCGGTATCCGACGTCGCGTCATCGCGGAAGGGTGTCGCGTCGACGAACTCCGAGGTTCAAGAACAAAAATATTTAATTAATAATAATTAAATCCATGCGTTGTTAAAAACCACAAAGGATTTTTAAAATAAGCCTGAAGCCTCTTACCTCAAACAGCTGATCGAAGATTTATTTGCGGAGGAAGGGACGTCGCAGAAGAACGTTGCAGGAAAGGAAACGTCGGTGTCGCGGCACACGGCGTCGCGTCGTCGTTTTCCGTAGGTTCGGCGTTCTTCGTCGGAGGCCGACGTTCTTCCGGTTCTTCGCATTCTTCGCGTTCTTCGCGTTCTTCGCGAAGAAGGTTGAAGGCACAAGAACTTCTGTCAAAAGCCTCCCAACGGGTAATCCTCCAAATGTCGGCGTTGGTCTTATTTTATTATTACGCCAACAGATTTCAAACCGCTTAGGAAACGAATGAAATTAATTCATAGAATTAATTTCAATGAATAAACTGCCCATTTAATTCAACGAATAAAACCGCCCAATTAATTGGACGAATAAAATTGCCCAATTAATTGGTGTGTTAAGAATTTAAGAAAACGCGTTGGTTGACTTTCATAATGACGGGTTTTCGCGGGTGCGTTAGTTAGTGAAAAAGAAACGGCGGGGCTCGTGTGGGCCCCACCCCACAAATATCCTACCAATTTGGTAGGATATTTTTGGATAACACCCAATCCGCATCAACTCAGCTTAAGCCACTTTAAGTGGCTTCAAGTGGCTTCCAAGTGGGTTAAGTGAAATAAAATAAAGTTTATCGTACAATTATTTTATTTCTTAACTTTAAGCCCAAAAATTAAAAACCACACCCGAGAAAACGCAACTCCGGAAGAGGCGTTTCTAAGAAAATACCGGCGCTGCGAAACCATCAGTGCCCTCGGAATTCAATTCCGGGCACCGGTTCAAAAGTTAGAAAAAACCCGCTCGTCCGTTCACTGAACGTACCCGAGCCAAACTTCAGAAAATGATTCCGGGCACACCGGGCCTTGGAATCAGGTGTCGTCAGAGGCTGCATTCTTGTAAAATTCCAAAGAAAATTAAGAAAACAAATTTCCTTGAAATTTACGGGTCTTTACACTCTTGTCCCCTTACTCAGTGGCATTAGGTGAATCATCCTAAAGTCCAATGTTAGAATCTAGAAACACACCAAGGAACCCTTAGAGAAAGAAGTTAATTAAAAAATTACATGTTACCTCATACGAATGCTTAATATGTCATATAATACCTTTATCACAATATCTCAAATCAATCATGTTGGATGCCCTTGCCATCAAACAAAAGTGCTCAATGTCTCTTTCTTTGATTTTCTATAAAATGAACATTCTTATTGAACACCATGGTCATGGAATTATTTTGGCGATATCATTTCTATAAAAGGGCAAGAGATATTAACTTCTGTTAAAATAGTAGGGACATATCTTTTCTTTCATTATTCATTAATGAATCATTAATCATGAAACACCCAACATATCCTACCTCACCATGTACATAGGTCATCAATACATCAGAGTAAAAAACTCATAATATTAATTAATAATAATCTTAAAATCTATGGATCAACACACACATTTGTATATAGGAATATCCAAATGTGGATTTCATACTGGAGGATCTTCCTCTCATAATATCCATTGAGATATTAGCAAGGGTGTAAACCATTAGAAGGTGCCTCAAAGTATTATGAGTCTCCACTCCTGATATCCTATATCATTTTTGTCCCTAAAATGATATCATCTGGCTATAGAACATATATTTAGAAATAGTTTCGTAGCACTTTTGGGTTCTCATCATAGCGGGTAACTACTATAAACTTTTAGTATGACAAATACTATTAGGAAATTATCACATACTATGTCATGCAGAAGGAAAATCATAGTGGGATAAAAAGTATATTAATATACAAAAAAATGAATACATGTTATCATAATGTACACAAAATCTGGTTCTAGGGCACCAACTCCAACAAGTTTATCTCAAATCTTAATTAATAAAAATATTACCTATTAATTAAACATCATTGTCCTTAATGTATACCCATTTGATCTATAATTAGATGAATTTAGGGGATGATTGATATTGGGATTTTTAAATTACATTCCATGTACTAGTATTTAAAACACAATCATGAAAGGGGAGAAATTTACAAAAGAGACCATTATAGAATATAAATCATTTATTTAAAATAAGTTAAACCACTTAAAGTTAGAATTACCCAAAACACTACCCAAAATCATCCTCTTATAATAATGTTAATCACTATGAAAAAAGTTTATAATAATTATGTTATTATTTCATAGTCACAGTAGTGTGGTTAATTAATTTTTTTTACTATCAATTTTATTCTTCCATCACTTAAGAATATCACTCTAGTAGTGTCTAGTTCTTTGGTGTTTGTGTGTCATAGTTCTATAATTGATGTATTCATTTTTTCCCCCATTTAACATGTTATGGACTAACACTTTAATCATTATTACTTCAACCTTTTTTCCATATAAAATAGATGAATCAAATTATGATATGATTCCTCATCGATGTGGATTAAAATTATTACTTACCAATTATTAGTGTTACTAAAATACCTGTATTATTGTGGCTAACATGAATCATTTTTTTGTTTTATTATAGGGGTGTGACAGATTATTTAGTTCCATTATTGGGGTGGGGTATTATTATTGGTCAATAAATTATTATTTCCATTAATATGTATATTTATTACAATTTAAATTATGTCTAATTAAAAATTAAAAAATATAACAAAATAAAAATAAATATAAAAATTACATAGATTAATTTCAATGATTTATTTTGAAAATAAGAACATTTTTCTCCCAAAGGATAATGAATGAGAACAAAGGTGTTTTAAATGAAAAGAAAAAAATATTAAAAAAAATTGAAATTAATAAAAATTATAACTTAAATCTAAAAAAATAGAAATACATAAAAACAATAAAATAATATGAAAATATTTTCTTATTCTTTAATTAATTAATTATTTATATTGTTTTTAATGATAATATAAATTCATATTAAATTATTAATTATTATTGTATTACTACTCCACTCATATTTCGTTTTTATCAATTATTACTTCTTTTATAGAAATGGTTTGTCATTGGGGATGAGAAAAACATGATGAATTTTTCATATCCTATAGATACTGTGAAAATAAACATGTTAATGTTGGAATACATGGGTAATAATTCAAAATGAATATCAAAAATTCCATTGAAATGATGGGACATCCTACCATAATGTAAGATAATAATCAACCAAGAAGAGAATTATTGATTTGAATCATCAAATAAAAAATTATGATGAAATACAAGATCAATTTTCTCAAAGTACTCTAGTAGATCTATCATGGGTAGATGAAAGGAATACTAATTTATATCATTAAATCATAGGGTTTATTTTGTGGATAAAATAATATATTCATTATGTGGTATGATAAATCAAAAAATAGTTGATGATGAAGAATATCGCACCATGAATATTTCTTTAAGTAAATAAATTTCTGTATATATAATTTTTTTTAACAAACTAATAGAGGTTAATGTGGAATTGATTAATTATTTCTTTATACTCATCCAATACACGAGTAGTTTTCTAAGACTATTATACACTATATGTGAATTAATAATTGAAAAATATATAAAATATATCATTGATATAGGTCTTTATGGATTAAACTCTACTTAATATAAATTTGAAATATATTTTCTTATAATTGATATTAATTAATCAATTCAATTTATATTTTCTCTAGATTATGAATATGGTTCCATCCCAGATATAGTAATATAAGGACATTTATAATATAATGGAGAAACATTAAAAACATTTCGATGAAAAAGTTTTATTAAATGGAACATTTTATCTTTAAAAATTATATCACAATTTTCCATTAAGTAATTAGAAAAATAAACCTCTAGATGTATAAAATTTCTACTTGAATTGGTGGTTATTTCAAGTGATCCTTGAAGAAACATGATGATATTTCTATAACAATTATTTATATAGTATCTCATATTGGTAATTTAAGTAAAATAAACCATTACCACCTTAATAAAAAAATGTTTCCTTGTAAATTTATGGATAAATATAAGAGAAATGAAAACCTTGGATGGAAAATCTTGATTTTTAGGGACTTTCTCATTTTTATTATTTTTCATTCTTTCATTTATTTATATTTTGTTTTTATTTAGTCTTGGTTTTTTAAGAAGTAAATTACACACATAGTTTATAACAAATAATTTTTTACAGTTTAAACTTATTGTTAAAGATGACATATTGCATAAGAGATTAAGAGGAGTGTATTTATAAGAAATAAGACATCGAATGACTTGTCATTTTTACTTGTAATGAATTTTACTATTTCATGTATGTGATTTGATTTAAATGTGATATACCATGTGATCAGAAAGTAGTGGAATTTAAATATTTATATTTGAGTAAAGAAAATAGGTTTAGATGTGAATGTTTTTTTAAAAGAATGTATTAAATGTATACAT
This sequence comes from Viscum album, assembly GCA_963277665.1. Lineage (NCBI taxonomy): Eukaryota > Viridiplantae > Streptophyta > Magnoliopsida > Santalales > Viscaceae > Viscum > Viscum album. Next base: position 651,200,395 of record OY728150.1, read on the forward strand.
GTTATTTGAAATAATATACACTGAGTTTTCTAGTTTGGGGTGAATGTGGTATTTTTGTGGGTTATAATAGTATGACATAAGAACCTTTTTTGGTTGTGTACTAGTGTTTTTTTGGACTAGGTAGTGGTGGAGAAGAACTATAACCACCTATAAAATCCTATTGGCAGGCCACATGGAGAAAAATGGTTTTATGTGGAGTCTCATGAGGTGCAATGAACCAAAACAATTCGGTCAATTCCTTTGTGAAAATTCGGTGTTTGAGGTGTTCTAGGATGTCAAGGTTACTTATTTCTAACACATTGCAAAATTTCCAGTTCTGTTAATAGTGTTTCTAGTTTTGAGAATAGTGTCATTAGTGAGTAATCTATTAGTATGTCATCTTTTGGTAGGTGATTTATCAGTAAGTGTACAATGATTCCAGATTGGTGAGTCATCTCTTGGTAGGTGATCTATCGGTAGGTGATCTGTCTATAGGTGACCTGTCTGTAGGTGATCTCTTGGTAAGTGATTTGCCAGTTAGTGATCTTATGAGTATGTGACATGCTAGTAGGTAATATGTTGGTAGGTGATCTATTAGTTGGTCATCTATCGGCAGGTCATCTTTCGGTAGTTGATCTATCGGTAGGTTTATAGTGTCTTCAGTTTGGCGAGTCATCTAACTGTAGATGAACAATGCTTCCATCTTCTGACAGATTTGATCATTTGACATTATCTTTGAGAAAAAATACATTCAAAGCCTTGTTTTAAGGGATATAAGGATGATTCTAAGTCAAAAAATCCTATCTTAATTTTCCTAAGGGTATGAGTGACATTACTCAGTCAAACCCGGTAGTCTTGACTAGAACCGCCTTTAATGGAAAATCTAAACCGCATATAAACCACTTCTCCATTTATATTTTCAAAAAGGCCAAGATACATTTCACTCTTGTTATTCATTCTCCTTTATCCTGGTGAGAGGTGCCCCAAATCTTTTTTCCCAAGGAGTTGTGAAATTTTGTTGTTGAACTTGGATTATGTTTTCCCTGGAGTTCTTCCTACTTCATGCGCACCCCCTATTTTGGTGCAACTGAGAAGTGTTGATCCATCTTTGATATAAGGTGTGTTCTAAATCTATTATTCAAGGTTACTCAATATATTTCCTCACATTATCCTTACTATGTTATGAAATGAGATCTCCATGATTCTAATGGAGGTTTCATAGGTGTTGGTTGATGCAATTATGCCACGATGTCCTCATGTGTATGTAGCCATTGTAGGATAGGTGATCGTGATCCATTACCATATACCGTTCTCAAGAATTTAACAAAATAAACCTTATGAGGTAGTGGATTTGTGGCTCTTATATTCTATTTATGTGCATTAATAGATTTAGCATGATTTATCCCACTACATCATAATGAAATTAACACAATAAATAATTGAACTGGTTAAATAATTTGTATTGATTTTATGTTGTTTCTTTATTCCATGAAAATATTTTTCCTCTTGATTTTATAGATAGTGTGATATCTATGCTTTATTTGTTTAGAATTTCGTTCCTAGTGGAATTTTGTAAATAATATAAAGACGAGATTAATTATGAATTAATTGTCTAAAGATAAAGAGGCATGATTAATGAATTGGGTTGTTGTTGTTGTTGTTATTTGATAATAATCAAATGGATGTAGTTGGGAATGTTTAATTGAATCGGATAATTTAATATGGAATAAGGAACCGGTTGAGTGATAAAAATAATTCCTTGAAGGGTTCTGAATTACCCACATTCTTATAAAGGCCAAGCGCCTTATGCTTTATAACTGTGAGTGCTCATTGTGTGTGAATGCTGAATGCCTTATTTAGGACAAAGATCCTAGTTGATTTGTTGTTTTTTTTCCTGATACTTTTGTTGTGGTGTTAGCCTAAGATAGCTAAGATTTTAGGGATTTTGTGGTATGTGGGGTCAGGGAGGCCCAATGGGTACAGAAGTAGTTAAGACCTAGATTGTAGAGATGCATCAGTTTATGCATGTGGTGTCAAGGAGGACACCAGGGATGATGGGATGGGTTGAAGCAGGGCTTACCCATTGATATGAATGTTGTGATGCCTATTGAATATTTTGTTTTTTATCTGCTTTAATTTCCCCAAAACTTGAGGTAGCTGGTTTTACTTACCATCCTCTTAAAAGAGGTGAAGACAAGTTGGATATTACATGTGCTATCCGTGTTTATCCTCTCGAGGATGGATGGGTCTATAATCCTTCTATAGGTGAAAAATACTCAATTATTTGTTCATCTACTCACCGTGTTGATCCCCTTGTGTTTGGTATCATAGAATTCTATTCTAGAATGCCTAAAATTATGGAAAGTGAAGTTTTTCTTAATAAATGATTGATGAATTAATATTTAACTTGTGGGGTTGGGGCTTGCTGGGATGCAATGCTGAGGTTATAATTTTTTGAAGTCGTATACTCGGTTTGGATATGCCTAGAGGGCATGTAACTTGGTTGTACTGGTAATAAACTATAATTTGGTAAATGTTAATTGTTAATCAATGGTTAAATAATTAATTAATCCAAATTTAAACTAATAAAATGGGATAAGTAACATAATTTAGCTCTTAAAATGGTTATGTTATTATAGGATATCTAGTCTTAATAGTGGCTTTTGAGAGTCCAAGAGACGTTAGCTGTAGTTGATATTAATACTAGGTTTTTACCATAGTGTGGTTGTGAGCTATATTATATTATGTAATATTTGTGTTTATATTTGATACTCCACCCTATTGGTTAGGGAAACTAACCCCCATGGATTTTGATCGGGTGTGTGTGTGTGTGTGGGGGGGGGGGTGATGTTTTCCCCAACATTTTAGTGGGAGGATGGATGGATGACTACCTTCTTTTTCCCCGCTCTCTTCTCTTGGTAGTTAGTTATGCTGGTATGCACGATGGTCAGTTTTACCCATATATGTGTGTAGAGGCCTGTAATGACTTGTGGATGTTTCACACACATATATTCTAAATATAGTTTTTTATGGACTACTATAGGTATGACGTGTATAGGCCATGATGGATTGAGCATCCTTACTCGGTGTATGGGATGTGATGGATTGGGGTATAATACCCAACATATGATACTCGTTATATGAGTCGTGGTGGATCCCAAAAACTACTTGGTTTCTTTTGGTCATGTGGATGTGGTGGTGTGTTTCATGAGGTTCATGTTGTGGTGCTTCACCTAGGTGTCTTAGGGGGTTCCTTTTTGGTGAGGGATTCTTAGTACACGAGACATTGGGGAAAAGATGAAAACTAGCGAGGAAGTGGTAGTGGGGTACACATGACATTCATTGTTATATAATATGATCTTTTATATGATACTTGGTCAGAGTATATATGGTGAGGCTAGGAACATAACATACTGTTTTATGTGACAAGTTAGTTTCACTTGTTGTTCACTGTTCTTTAGCATGCTTTATTTACCTTTTAATGAGAGGATTCAGGGAGGATATAACATTGTATATTTCTATAATCACCCTACATTATATAAAATATTTTTTCTAGTTCACATGGAGTAGGTTGGATATCAGGTTGGTTACTACACTCTTGGGGTTGCAGGAGTTGCTCAGGCTTTATGGTCATTGTATTTTTACATTATTTTGGTACATGTAGTTTTTTCCTTTCTATTATTGTAGTTCTTGCATGACATTACATATGTGAACATGGGTTTCATTCACATTATGGTTTGATAAAAATTTATTTGGTGTCTATCTTATCTCTCTCTTTCCCATGTGTTCTCTTAGAGGGTAGTTACTCCCCTTTGTGTGTTTACTATACCGCCGGTGCAAGTTTCCAACCCGGGGACTACTAGAGGTGGGACTCAGTGGTCATTATCTCTATTCTCATACTGCATACCAAAGTGGGGTACAATTTGTTTGTAGGGGGTTATGGCAGAATGGTATCAGAGGGAGGTTGAGGGATAAGATAGTGTTTAGAGGTAGGCATAGGTGATGTTTCATGGTTTGGAATGGAAATGGTGTCAGATAAGTTTAGAAAGCTCTGTAAACACTGGATATCAACTGAGACATAGGTATTTAGGTCCCCTATGATCTGATTCATGGACTTTTATGGTTACATTGGGTACTAAATGAGGTGATACAGATTTTAGTGTAGATACCAATGAAAAGATCATAAATCATTCTTATTTGCACCTATTATTTAATGGGTAGGCCTCGAGATAGGTTAACCTAATGTGAATAAAAAAAATTAATTAATGTTAAAGTCTTCAATATTCTAGGTTTAGGAGATCTAAGAGTATTTTATTTTTAGGTATAGCTTCAGGTCAACGTCCTCATCCGGTTTGCAAAGAAGATGTCCAGTAGGTTGTGCCAACAAATCACCTCCAAGTAGGGTTTAACAAAGACAAAACATAGAAGAGGATACTTTGAGAATTTCAATGATAGAGTATAAATAAGAATGAGGGATCTGTTTTAGATATAGTCATGGAAGACTGGTTGGAGGATTTTGAGATAGATTTCAGTTCAATCTATGCTTGGAAGGGGTACTGGGTATCATTGGTTGTGACAATGCTACGTGGATTTGGGTGGTAGTGGTGGTTCTTATTCCTCAGAGACCGAATGGAGTCAAAAGTATCAGGGGAGGAGTTACGAGACTAGTTCAGAGTTAATTTTTTTTCTTTGACCGTGAAGGCTGACAGTTTCCAAGAGCTGCTTACCCTTTAGTAGGGGAGCTCCTGTCTGATAGATTTCATGATCCATTTTAGGAACCTTATGCGATATTATTCAGACCTATTACAATATGAGAAAGCCATGGAAGGTAATTTTGAGGAGTATTTGTGTCCATAGGTCCAATTCTAGGTCACCTCGTTTATGGTGAAGACACATCGTGAGGTGGTGGAGAGGGAAGAGGTCATCGAGGGGATGTTAGCCAGAGCCAAATCTTCATGATAGGGGATTTGTTATGATTTCTCATGAAGCAGAGCTATAGTCTTGGATTTCCTTTTTTTAGGGTAGAAGAGTTTCTATTCGGCTAGGGGAAAGTCCCGACCCTCCACGTCTCATTTCTATGGGGGTAGTGGCTCTCAGGACTATGTTAAGGGATCATGTGCTTGTTTTTTTATTGAGGTTGATTTCATTAGTAGTGAGATTGCCCAATATTTCTGAGAAGTCATCATGAGTCAGGTGTTTCGGTTTAGGTTTTTCCATTTTGGCAGTTATAGCTAAGGCATCAGCAACAGGTTGCACTAGTTTTGGATCAGTAGAGAGTAGATGGGGTAGGCACATGATATCCTCGTGTCAGTTATTATCCTCAGAGAGAAGAACACATATGTGTAGGTGGTCTCCGCTAGGGTTTGGGAGGTCATGGAGAAGGTCGTGGTGAAATTCAAGTGTTAGAATTTCCAGCTCTAGGTGATCCAATTTTCATTTCATGTATCCTTTTCTTTTTTTTATACTTGGTTTCATGAATTTTTTGATTTAGGAGGGACACATTCCTTCATATCACCTTCCATTTTCCATTCTTTTGTACATGAGGTTGAGAGGCTTCCAGTTCCCTTGACATTGACTACGCCAGTTAGAGACAGAAATGACATGTTTAAAGTATGTATAGATTGATATCTAGCATTTATGAAAAACCTCTCTTAGCGAGATTCACTATGTTTACAGATACAACTATATGATGTCATCCTCCACTTGGATTGTTTGTATTAGGTGTTGGATATCATGGATTTCTTCAGGATGTAGGTGGTGCTCTTTGATATTGATGGAGATCCAGTAGTGTTTGTTGGTGAAAAGATAATTGGATAGTTCAGAGGCATGATCCATCCTTATCACCTTTTATGGATAAGCTAATGTTGATTTCCTCAGAAGTTCAGTAGTCGGTGTTTCCCAGGGTCATAAAAGAGTACCTTGACGTCATTCCAAAATAGTTTTTAGAGTTACCCCTTGATGTGAGATCGTGTTCAACATAAATCTACTATCTATATGTCTTCTATATCAATGTATCTGTATAGGATATCACCTTTTAAGTAGCAGGATATACATATACATATCGATGGTCTATTGCAGTGTGATTTTGTTATCCTGAGTGTGTTACTGTGGAGTGTACCTGTTTAGTTCCTGATGAAGGCTAATTGTAGTTTGTGGTTGTGTATCAATTATCATCACTTGAACTAAGTGATAATGAATAACCACTATCCTATTATCCAAATTGATGATTTATTCGATCAATTTAAGGGTGAAATTTGTTTTTCAAAGAATTATTTTCAGTCAGGATATCATCATATGCATGTGAAGGATGAGAATATCCAGAAGACTGCTTTTCGATGTCTTCATAGTAATTATGAGTTCATTATGATTCCATTTGTGTGATAAATACTCTCACAATGTTCGGGGAGTTACTGAATGTTGTGTTTCATGAGTTCCTAGAGAAGTTCATGGTGGGTTTCATCGATGACATCCTTGTGTACTCTGTGTATGAGGAAAATCATAGAGAGAATCAGTGTTCTATTTTTGGAGTAATTTACCATGAGAGGATGTCTGGAAAGTTCAATAAGTGTGTAATTTAGGCTCTATAAGTACATTTCATGGGTAATGTTGTATCTCAGCTAGAATTATTTGTGGATCCTTCAAAGATAGAAGTAGTTTTTTCATGGGAATCCCCCATGACAATGGAATAGGTATGATATTTTTTTGGATTTGATTACTATTATAGGAGGTTCATTTCTGATTTATCTCAGGTTGAGACTCCTCTAATAGAATTAACTAGAAAGGATCATTCGTTCGTATGGACTGATCAGTGTCAGACAACTTTTGAGTGTCTAAAGAAGAGGTTTTTTAGTGCTTCAGTTCTTTTTCTTCAAGTAGATGGACTTCAATATGAGGTTTTCAGTGATGCTTTGTGTTTGGTGTTAAGGATGTGTTTTGATGTAATAGAGATATTTCCATTCTTATGGGTCCCTTTAGTTACGTCCCCATGAATAAAACTGTTCCACCCATGATCTTAAGTTGGATACAATGGTGTTTTCCCTAAAGTTTATGATATATTACCTCATTGGTGAGCGTTCTATAGTCTTCACCGATCATAAGATCCTAAGGTATGTTTTCTCCCATCGTTACTTGAACTTGTGACCGTGTTAGTTGATGGAGTTCTTATATGTATACGACTTTTAAATTTCATATAGGACACGAAATAGAAATGTTGTGGTCTATGTGTTGATAATGAAGTCACACAATGTTGCAGTGCATGAATCAGGTGATTCTTAGTGAGTGATGGAAGAACATTCGACATTACATATGGAAATGGGAGAAGTTGGGGGAAGATGTTTTCTTTTTTAGATGAAGGTGCAGTCTTCTTTGGTATAGAATATAGATAATTCCTAGTTGGGGGATCCTGAGGTGGAGGTTTGGAGAGTCTAAGTAGTTTGTGACGAGGCCCCTGATGGTTGTTCATAGGATGAACAACCCCAGGTGTTGTTTTTGGGAATAATTTTTTCCATTGGTGATGTGTGATATGGTTCTCAGAGAGTTCCATAGTTCTCCCTTAGCGGTATATCCTAGCGTGAAAAATATGTACTAATCATTGAGGAGTCATTTTTGGAGGATTGGGTTGAAATGCACAGTTACGAAGCTTGTGTCTCGATGTTTGGTCTTCTAGAAGGTGAAGGTCGAGCATCGTGTTCCTAGTGGTTTGCTATAGCCATTAGTTTATCCTCAGTGGAAGTGGGGGGAAATCCCAATGGACTTTGTTACCAGTTTCCCTTGATCCCAAAAAATATATGACTCTATATGGGTGGTAGTGGATCATTTAAAGAAATAAGAATACTTCATAGCAATCAAGGAGTCGATCTTAGTGGAGGTTTTTTTGAGGAAATACCTGGAGGAGGTGGTGAGACTCTACAGAGTCCCAAGGATGATCTTTTCTAAAAGAGATCCTCATTTTACCTCTAGGGTGTAAAGGGGTATCCAAAATGATTTTGGTACATATCTATACCTTAGCACTTCTTTTCATCCATACACAGACGATCAAATAGATCAGACCATCCAAACTCTGGAAGGCATGTTGCACTATTTTGTCCTGGATTTTGAAGGTTTGTTGATAAGGTACCTACCCTTGGTAGAGTTCGCGTACAACAATATTTTACACTCCAAAATCGGCATGGTTCGGTTTGAAGGCTTGTATGACCAACTATTCCATTCTCTATTATAATAGACTGGGTTTGGAGAGTTAGAAATTCTCTGGCCAGAACTGGTATAGAGTACGAGAGAGAGGGTCCAAGTGATTCGCAAGCAGATGAAGACAGCGCATGAGCATCCAAAATCTTATTCCAAACATAGGAGTAGACCTATGTAGTTTGACATTGTGAATCACATGTTTTTTAAGGTTAATCTCTATCATGTTCAATAGAGGAATGGTTGTGGGAATAACCTTTCTCCTTGGTTTGTTGGACCTTTCGAAGTGTTGGCTCATGTTGGAGCTGTGGAATATTTCATATCACTTACCCTAGATATGAAAAGGATAAAAACAAATTCATGTGTTAAATCTCCATTGTTATCTTCATGACGACTCCCACATAATAGATTGGGGTGAGATCAATGTTGGTGAGGATGTGACCTTTGAGGAGCAACCTATAGAGATCCGAGACCACAAGGAGAAGGTGTTGTGCGGGCATGCGATAACCTAAGTTTGTGTCTTTTGGTGGCATGGTGTCATAGAGGAGAGTACTTAGGAACATATGTCACAAATAGGTGCTGAGTACCCTAACTTTTTTTATGTTTAGCTCTTCTCTTGTAATGTTGTTCCTTTTTTGTTTGTATAACCTTTCTTGTTTAAGAGATGGACTTCTCTTGTTGCTTCTTATGGCATTATCTCTTTTGAAAGGGATCTCCCCTATGATAGTGTTTTTCAGATGTTTTCAATTGTTTCATAGCATTAAAATTGTTCCTCAAGTCAGGTGGTTGAGGTATTTTAATGGCGAGAACCTTGAGAGGTATCTCACAAGATGGTTTTTATACCCCTTATTATTTCTTCTCTTTAGATTGGGTTTGGATTATTGAGGATGATAATGTTTTGAGTGGTATCTAATGTAATCATTTAGAGCACCCCAATCTATTCCTTTATGAAAATCTGTTTTTAGGTGTTATGTGAGGGAAAGGTGAATTATTTATAACACTTTTCAAAATTTCTGGTTCTATGAAAAATGTTTCATATTCTGTGAATAGTGTCATTTGTGAGTCATCTATCAATGGGTGATATATCAGCAGGTGATATATTGGTAGGTGATCTGTCAGTAGGTAATGTGTCGGTAGGTGATATGTTGGTAGGTGATTTTTTGGTAGGTGATATATTGGTAGGTGATATGTTGGTAGGTACTCATTTGGTATGTGATCTAGCAGTAGGAGATCTATTGGTAGGTGTAAATTGTTTCTAAATCAATAAGCCATCCAACGGTTGGTGAACAGTGTTTCCAACTTTTTATAGTTTCACCCATTTGTTGTTATCCTTGATAAAAAATGAATTCAAAGACTTGTTGTAAGTGATTTAAGGCCGATTTAAATCCCATACCCCCTATATTAATTTTCATAATGGTCTTGATGCCTTTACTTAGTCAAATAATGTAGTCTTAACTAGATCCACTTTTAATGGAAAATCTAAAATGTATCTAAACCACTGCTCCATTTAGATTTTCAAATGGGATGAGATACCTTCAACCCTTGTTCCTCCTTCTCATTTCACTTAGTTTGAGGCACCCTAAAAATTTTTTACTAAGGATTTGTGTGATTGTACTATGGACATTGGATCATGTTTTCCCTAGAGTTCTTCCTTCTTCATATACACTCCCTATTTTGGTGCAACCATGATGTTTCGATCCATCTTCGATATAAGGAATGTTCTAACTATGTTCTCATAATTTTCTAAATATGTTTCTACAATTCTCCTTTCCATGTTATTTCATGTGATCTATATGTTTCTAATGTATCTTTCTTGTGTTTTAGTTGATGTGATTCTGTTGTGACATCCTTGGGTGGATGCAGTCATTACGGGAGTGGTGACCTTGATCTGTTGTGTTGGCCCATTCTCATGCAAAGAATGTCAGAAACATTGTGTGGTAGTGGATTTGTAGAATCTCAATTATATTTATGTGAAGCCATAGCATTAACATACTTTATCCCACAGGATCACAATGAAATTTATATAATAAATATTTGAACCATATTAACGAATTGGTATCGATTGTATGTTGTGTTTTTATACCATGAAAATAGTTCTCCTCTTGATTTTATAAATAGTGTGATATTTATGATTTATTTGTTTAGTGTGTTGTTCTTGATGGAATTTTTAAAAGAAAAAAAAGATGATATTAATTGTGAATTAATTGGACAAAGATAAGAAGGCATGCTTAATGAATCTGGTTGTTGATGTTGTGCTTTGATGATAATCAAATAGATGCAGTTATTCATTTTTAGTTGAATCATTTAATTTAATATGAAATAAAGAACTGGTTGTGTGATAAAAATATTTTCTTGTAGGGTTATGAGTTACACATTTTCATGTAAAGTCCAAGCGCCTTATGCTTTGGAGCTGTCAGTGCTCGTTGTGTGTGAAAGATGAATGCCTTGTTTTGGTCCAGGAGCTAAGTAGCTATGTTGTTTATTTCATACTACCTTGTGTTGTGGTGTGATCTTGGGATAGGTAAAAACAGAGGGATGTTATGGTATGTGGGGGAAGGGATTCCCAATGGTTATGTAAACAGTTGACATCTAGAGTGGTGATATTCATCAGTTTATGTTTGTGGTTTTCAGGGAGGACACTGGGGATGATGGAATGTGTTGAAGCTGGGGTTACCCATTGATATGAATGTTTTGATTCACATTGAATCTGTTTCTTGTTTAATTTATTTACTTTTATCCACTGATTTAGCCAGTAGGTTTTTCTTACCCTCCTTCTGAAAGAGGAAAAGACACACAGGGTATGGCATGTGATTTCTATGTTTAGCCTCTCAAAGATGGATGAGTCTACACTCCTGTTACAGGTGGAAAAGACTTAAAATAGTTTTCATATAATCACCGTGTTGAGCCACTTATGTTTGGTAGCTTAGAATTATTTTCTAGAATTCTTAAAATAATTGAAAGTGAATATCTTATTAATAAATGATTTAATGAATGAATGTTTAACCCATGGGGTTGGGGCGTGTTGGGATGAAATACTGAGGTTGTAATTTTGGAAAGCTATGGACATGGTTTGGTTATGCCTGGAGGGAATGGACCTTGGTTGGAATGGTAATAAAATGAAATTTGGTAATTGTTAATAGTTAATTAATGGTTAAATAAATAATTAACCTAAAGTGAAACTGATAAAAAAGGATAAGTAAATTAATTTATCTTTTTAAATTGTTGTGTTCTTATAATATATCTAGTCTTAGAACTGGTAGATGAGAGTTCAAGAGATGTTAGCTAAATTTTAGTCTAAGACTAGGTTTTTTCCCATAGTGTGTTTGTGAGCTATATTATATTATGATATTTTTGTGTTTCTATATGTTACTCCACCCTGTCGATTAGGGAAACTGACACCCCAAGGATTCTGATCCCTGGGGGTGAGTTTTCCATAACATTACGGTGGGAGGATGGATGTATGACCACACCCTTTGGACCCAATCTCTTCTCTTGGTAGTTACTCATATTGGTTTTCATGGCGGTTAGTTTTCCCCATATTTTTGTGTTTACTATACGCTTAGTGCTAGTCGACACCATGGGGCTTACTAGAGGTGAGACCGAGGGGTCATTATCTATGTTCTCCCATTTTTGGCCCAGGAGGGGTACACTTTGTGGGGAGGGGTCGTGACATAAGGGCACCTGAATGTTCTATGGTGACACCAAGACTCACAATATTTGGGGTAATTTTATCCATATCTTGGCGTTCTTTTTTAGAACACCCAACATGATCTACTTACTCTAGCCAGTTTTTTTGGGTGGGGAAAGACTCTCTATTTTCAAAATTATTTCTATGTTTTCCCAATAGTTTCTAGAGGGTTTGGGACATATTTCTCATGTTGAATGGGGTTGGATCTCCATAATTTTTTTGATTTCTATATTTAATGGTTTATCTTTTTTTGAACAATTTTAGGCTAGGTATTGTAGAGGTACATTAGTAGATCAAAACAAAAATTATCCTAAATGATGATTATATTTCATATATTGACTTGAAGAGGATATGATATGTAATTAAAAAAATTATTTTTCATTTAAATTTCAATAATTTTATTTTAAAATTAATTACCAATAGAGTTTATGAATGGGGATTATTCTTATAAGAGTATGAAGGAATGTATTGGATCATTATTAATACTTGGTTATGATTTTATAATTACATAATTTCTTGGTGAATTTTATTGGAATATGGAAAACTAAATCAATTATAAGAATTTAGTTTTTAGTAAAAATATAACCAAACTAGTGAGACTATATAATAATGATTTGATTGTGGAACCTGGACCCAAGCTTGCCTCTATATATTTTAGAGACAACCGACTTGTAGAGAGGGTATACTGACATCTTATGAAGACTATACCCTATGTTAGATTGTCTTAAATAACATCTATATCCATAAAAATATATTATCATAATATATTATCAAAATAATTAAATTGTAAAAATATGAAAATCGTAATTAAATGATACATAATATAAGAAAATTTAAACCAAAGTCAATTTCATGAAAGGAATATTTCTTGGGCATGATTTATAAATGGGTTCATTATATAAAAAATTTAATCCAAAATATACAAAAAATTAGACAAACATAGAAAAATATAGATTTGATGATTCTCTCAGTTTATTATCTCAATTCAATTCACAATCCTAGCTCAACCATTAATCACATTACATGTTGCATTACCCTCTTTCTTGACTATGAATCTCAGACACCTAGTAAGGTTTATTTGTAGTGTATGAGGAAAATAATTAGTATACCACCACCAATGATGTCTGTAAATAACTATAGAGTATGTGGGTGCATGTATAATATCATATGACATTAAACTCTTATAAATATAATCATATATGTCTTACCATGTACTAATAAGAAATTTGGATGAGTTAATTACCTACTTCAACCAGTGCTGGAATGGGATGGTATTTCTGTATTTTGATCACCTAATAGGATGAGTATCTTATCACCTATTGTAATAATAACACAGATTGATAGATTATCAACATGAATAAAGAGAATTAGTGAATATTTCATCACTAATAATAAAAAAATAAGGTTAATGGATCATCACTATAACAATGTAAAAAATAAAGAGGGTTATCTCTATAATTTTTAAAAACTTGAATGATTCATCAATATAATTAGTAAAAAGGTGAATGGGTCGACACCATAATCATAAAAAAACTAAAATGGTTTATAAATATAATCAAAAAACATGGTGAATAGGTTATAACTATAATATATAAAAAGTTAAACAATTTATCCCCACAAAATATACCATAAGGGGGAACATGATATCACCCCTAATCATATGATTATGGGTGAATGGGTCAACACCAATTTTAAACTAATTGTTTCCTCTAGAAATGGGGATGACCTCATTGATTTAAGGTTCAAACATTCCATGCGGTTTCTAACAGGCTTGTTCGTAGAACCAGAAACATCCAATGATTCCATACCCATTTGGACCTAATTTCCAAAGGTAGCTTCTCACTAGTTATGAACTAGATGAGGCTTGAGAATTTGCATTGGTCAAGAGGATGGGAGGTCAGACTCATCACACCTTTTTGGGGGGAATTATTGTCTACTCTGGGACTCTCTTTATAGATTTAAGTTTATGTTCATTAATCCGTATTATATTACCAAGTATAAAAATGAGCTTTCCTTTAGATCTGACAATCAATAATTAGTATGAATGAAATTTAGAGAATCTTTTATATGTATTCGAGGTTCTTCATCTATAGAGAATCATGTGTATTTGTTAGAGATTCTTATTCAATGGTATCCTTCTCTACATAAAAGTATCTTGGTCATTATGATGACCATAATAGTTTTAAATCCACTCAGTGGGGCACTTGAAGTTTATTGTCATTCAGAAGGATGTGGATTTTTTCAGAGTTGGGATCATACCCATAGAAGGGATACCTACGTATCCTTTGTCTTGGAAATATAATTAGAACCCACGTAGTTCAAGTAAAGTAGTATGAGGTTTATGCATGATTTATGGCTCAAAGAAAGATGTCATAATTACTTTTACACTCTAAGATCACGTGAGTGATGCTCGTTGTGAGAAACAAGAGGTATTGGTAAAACCAGACAAGTGTGCCATCATAAGAAATGATGTGGGGATTATGTATGTATGACTTCCCAAATAGATGAAGATTAGGATTTACTTCAGGGAATAAACCCAAGAACAAGGTCCACAAAGGTATATGTACTTTATGGAGATTTGGATACTCTAACTTGGGGATTATTCCTGAAGAAGATTCCCAAATTAGGAGGGTACTTATGGTTGGGTTTTACTCTTGAGAAGGAATCCCAAATCAAAATTAAATTAAGATTAGTTAAGAGAAATTATGACTGGGGCTTATTCTTTAGAAGCAGGCCCAGGATAAAGGATTTGAGAACATGAGATTATTCCTAAGAAAGAGGCCCAGGTTAAAGGATTTAAGAACTGGAGATTATTCTTGAGAAGGAGGCCCGAGTTAAAGGATTTGAGAACTGGGGCTTACTACTAAGGAGGAGTCCTAGGTTAAAGGGACTTATAAATTGGGGCTTACTCCAAAGGAGGATGCCCAGACTTAAGGGGAAATTTAACTTATTATTGGGACTTACTCCTGAGAAGGAAGCCCAAATCAAAAGTAAATTATGACTAGTTAAGAGTAATTATGACTGGGGCTTATTCCTAAGAAGGAGGCCCAGGTTAAAGGATTTGAGAACTGGGGCTTATTCTTGAGAAGGAGGCCCAGGTTAAAGGATTTGAGAACAGGGGCTTACTCCTAAGGAGGAGGCCGAGATTAAAGGGAATTATAACTTGGGGATTAATCTTAAAGAGGATGCCCAGATTAAAGGGAAACTTTAACATATAATTGGGACTTACTCCAGAAGAGGATGGCCAAAATTTAAAGAAACCTGAAGACTGGGGCTAACTTCTGGAAAGGAATCCCAGGTTAGGGAACGTGGGGATTACTCCTAAGGAGTATGCCCACATTTGGAATTTTGAAATTGGGACTTACTCTTGAGGAGGAGGCCCATTTAGAGAAATTATGACTGGGGCTTACTCATGAAAAGGAGGCCCAAGTTAAAGGAATCTCTCATCTATAAAGGATTTGGTTGAATGAATGAAATCTCCAACCTTAGTGATATAAATATATGTAAATCACTAGGTTTTGAGAGATGTTCCACAAAATTCCTTTAAAATAAGGAATCCAACAAGGAAATCATGCCATGAATGGATTTGGAGAGAGTTATTTAGTCTTAATCTTGAAGAGGATAAGTGTACAAGAATAAGAGATGTGAAATAGGCTGGAGGGGCACCCAAAAAGAAGGTGGCGTGCAAGTCCTGGTCGCGCAAGTATACTTGCGCGACACATGGGTACTTGCACGATGGTTAACCCTTAGGGTAATACTTGGGAGAGACTTGGCTTAAGCACTTAGTATTATCCCTAGAGGCTTCTTGGAGAGGGGCGCAGAAGTTCTATGGAAGGGGTAAGGCGGCGCGCAAGTGTGGCCATTTCCCTTAAGGGCTAGCCACTTAGGCGTGTAAGTGTTGATGAGTTTCAACACTTAGGCCTTACTCCCCCTCTTTAGATATTCCGTTCTAGGTAAGAAATTACCTTAGAAGTGTTTGGAATCTTTGAGAAGAGACAAGGGAACTGGGAGCTCAAATATGAGTTTCTGGAATTTTTCATTAACAAAATGGGGGGCCCACTGAGGGTATTTATAGGCCGGTGAAGACCCTGAGTGAAAATTCAAGAAGGTAACGCAAGTCACCTACACGACCATTGGGCAGCGTGCAAGTATACTTGCGCAACCTTGGTGGAACTTGTGCGACCCAAGGGCATTTGAATCTTTGTTCATGCCTGTGTCAGTTTTTGTTGTTTCTTCAAATGATAAATGACTTTGGGTTCAAGGTATTTCCCTTTTCAATTCGTTAGACTCTGTAACGGAAAGGAGCGTCAACAAAAGTCCCCCCTCAGAGCTGGATCCAAAAAGAAATGAGGATGTAACTCTGAGGAAAGAAGAAAACCAAGGAAACTTTGGTGCACAAGTGTTGAGCACGCAGATGGCATTGCGCAGGTGTTGATCGTGCTGGCCTTAGAGCACGATGACTTTTAGGAACGCAGGGTTGAGGCATGGCCTATATATATGTGGCCATTCTCACGCAATGTACCCGGATTTCAAATTTATGGGCTCTCGTTGCACAAGTTACCTTCGCCATGCAGGTTGCTCTTTTTTCCCCTGTTTCTTTGCTGTCGGGTTGCTGTAGAGGTATTTTGACTTGTGCGGTGGTACTTGCGCGCCAAAAACTTGCGCGACACATCCATACTTGCGCGACACATCCATACTTTCATGACACATCCATACTTGGGCGCCTTAATGCCTTAGCCATTTTTTTGAATTTCTTCAAAAAATTTATGAAAAATCAGCCCATTTAAGAGTTAATTTATTCAACTTTTGTGCAGATTCAATGGCTCCAAAGTGAATCAGAATGGCTGATGAACTTTCTAGCAAGAGAATTGATGATATGATGTGCATCATTGGCCATGATTACTATACTGTCTGTAGTAGCACTCTCTCAGATTTGGCCATGTACCTAAAGAAGTATCATCTTGATTTTCCACAAATCATCTATCTTCCTTTGTATGGATATGGTCATCTGCAAGAAGATACCATTCTAGAGGCAAAGAAATATCTCCCCATTTCTTGGTTTCAGAATTACACCAATTTTTCTTCAATAAATATCTCAGGTGGAGGAGAATTTGTAAATACTGGAATAGTGGAGAAGGCCTACATAATGAATTATAGCCCATGTACCTCAGATCTGAAACCTCACAAGCCTGAGCTGCAACCACATTTTTATCCCTCAATTTTCCGAAACTCTCAGATGGAACAATCCAAAGGCTGGAACAAGATTTGGGACTTTCGTCCTGGAGGAGGTGTGAATCCAACTTGGATGTGGTCATACTGGGTGCGACAAACCTGCGTAGAGTTTATCGAGGATTTGAAAGTAGTTGTAATATATGAAGCCTTCTATGCTGGGAAAACATATGTTTATAGGAATGATGACTTTGTGCCAGAGATACTCAGCCATTAGAGCCCAGAAACCAATTCTTTCCATATGATTCATGGAGAAGTAGGTATCAGTTTGTGGGATGTCCACAAGATCTCTGGGGCTCCAATTTTGGGTGATATGTATGATGAATTCATTCCTCCCAAGGTGACTTGGAATGATTCAGAGAAGACCATATATTTGGCTCGTGAATTATTGAAAATCTTTCACAAGCTCAAGAGTTCAGAGACTTCCTTAACTCACTATAGAAAGGACATTCATCTAGAGGAGTGGATGAATATGTTTCTTACCAAGAAGCAGGAGAAGGAGCTGAAGGAGAAGGGGCCCATGGAAACGGGATCAAAGTGGAAGGGGCCCAAGGAGAAGGGGCCCACTCGTCCTACCACCTGACCCAAAAAAGAGAAGAGGGGTGCTCCAGGCACATTATGGATTACCTTGGAAGTAGGAGAATTTTTTAAGTGGGGATATGAAGTGAATCAGAGAATCCCAAAGAAGACTCGTCTGGCGGGCTTCTTCGCCTTGTGGCTCAGTGTTTATCTTTTTCTAGTTAGGGACTTGAAGGGAGGTGTCAGGCCAGGGACCATCATTATTTCAGCCAAGTTGGATGAGGGAAAAATGGTTGGGTTGGATACCCCAATTTTATTAAAGATTCACAGGATTTTACTCCATGTCTTCATGGGTAAGTCTACTTTAAGAATAGTGGGACCATTCCATGTTTTATGGGGATGGATCACCAGTCACTTCAGGACGTATAATGTACAGAATGGAGTGCAGATTCCTAGAAGTTCTTTTAGGACATTAGTGAAGGCATTATCTGGAATTGCTCCACTATCTCTCAATTCTTATGACATGAAGGTGAGGCAGAGCAAGTATAAGGAATTTAATTTTTTCCTTATGGAAATCCACCGACCAAGAGGTTTGTTGATGATGGAACAACCAGTCTGGAATTAAGGGCATACATGCTGGCCTACATAGATGGTGTGCTGGTCACCAAGATTGACAGAGAGATTATATGTGAGGCCTATGCTCCATATAGATTTGCACGACAATTCAAGTGTTTGAATCAGACTACTGTATCTCCCCCTATGCATGTCAGGTTAGAGCAACATTCGATGGTTTCCCAACAACTATGGTTGGTGACATATAGGGAAAAGACTAGGGTAGTGTTTGATCTACCAGTTGATAAAGAGGCAAATAACTAGACTACATGGTATGCCGAGAACTGGATAGAATCATACCATAGAGGGGTGCTGAATCACCCTGTTTATCGGGTGGAGAAAAGGAAGAGAACTGTAGAGAAATAAACCCTTCCTCAGGAAGGCGACGCTTCCCCACATGAAGCTGATTCGCCGGATTCCTCATCTAGGACTGACTCACCGGATTCCCAAGATGAGGATGATGAGGCACAACAAGCGGCTAAGCAGCCTCGTGCCTGATATAATCCTCCTTTCAGAATCAAAAGACCCACTCCATCAACTCTTAGTGAGTTACTTCATTGTGGAAATTTAATCACCATTACTTTATAGAGTAACAAGTATTATTTTCTTATTCTCTATCTATAGTTACAGGAGCTGGGAATAAGCTGAAGTCGAAGATTGTAGGACCTTCCTCATAGCCTTCTGGTACACATACTAAATATGTATGACCAGAGGCTGTCCAAACATGGCATAGTTTATACTGCCGTGCTAAAACTGCCTGGCTATATTTGTGTGCGGGGCTACACCTCTCTAGAATAGGGAATCTTCTGGCTTCTACATATATCCATTACAAGGATAAACCCAATTAAGTGTGGACTTACATTAGAGATCTGAAAATGCTCATATATTCCACTGATGATTCCATTCCTGTCACCAAGAGGGTAAAGGAAATGATAGATCGTGGCGCCATTGAGTGGACTAGTGGTTCCGGAGATGAGGAGTGGCACGAGTACGTGGCTCCTGAAGATGTAAGTCTCTTTCCTTATTTTCTTTTTAACTTGATTCCAGTTAAAGCTTTGTTACTCAAGGAAATTATTTTCTTTATCCTGCAGTTGGAAAATAATGGAACTGATGAGGTTCTTTCACCACAGTATAGCCCCGGTGGTACTTCCATTGGGGCTAATGAATCTCCTCATGAGTCAGGCGAGATATCTTCAGGCCAACAAGCCATGGATGAGGAGTTGGGCATGTCTTTCCATTCTACAATTCAAGTACCTATAATGGAGACTGCCAACACTCTCAAACAGCCAGAGAGACAAAAACATCGAAGGAGGAAGTCCACAGCTAAACGCTTCATTAGTAGTGGTAAGTCCTTCGGATAATAATGAGTCTTAATCCATGAAACGATTGGTCATAATTTTTGGGATTGTAGGGGCTTCTTCAATTTACCCTTTTATGGAGAGGATTGACCTTCCTCTAAGGACCACAAAGGGTATTGGGGAATAGTCATAAGTTCAGGCTGACTTGGCTGCTCCTGGAGAGGAGCCAACGTCAGTTCCCAGTATCCTTCCTACTGCTGTTGTAAGAAGAGAAGAGCATGCTTCTGGTAAGTTAAAAATGCTTCATAAGATGTTTAATGAAACATATACTAACTTCCATTCTGTGATACTTTAGGTTTAACCCCTGTATTAGAGATTTTGGCGGCCATTACAACTGACGCCGCCACTTTATCTGAAGAAGCTGTCTAGGGTCAGAGACTGCAGGATGAAGGTCACCAAGAAGACATATCAAATGCTCCCACTAGTGAGATTAACCAGGATTCTGAGATTACATTGGATGAAATGATGGTACTTGGCATTTATTTTGATGATTTTTTAGATCATGTTAAATTACCATGTAATTTATAAGATTATGGATGTGAGTGTTATTCTTCCTCCTATTAAAAAATAACTTCTTATTATATGTCTAATCATGATTGGTTGAAATGTGCAGTTCTATCTGAGCAAGATGCTAAACTACCAACGCCGGAAGGGGGTACAAAAAACCCTACTATTGCAGATACATTAGCCTAGGTGGAGCGAACCCCATAGAGCTTCCTCAAACCCACTCTGAAAATCCTGTTGAAACTAGGAAAGATGGGGAGGAGCCTTCTCAATTTACTGATCTACCATTGGGTAAGGGATAACAATATTTGCGACTCTACTTAATTTGCAAGACATCCAATTAAATTTGGTTATCCTTCAAAACTAACCAAATAATTCAACTGATTTTGCAGGGCCATTAATGTCAGTGGCTAGATCTGGAGGTGAAGCCTCAGCCTCCGCCCCAATGGGAATTGAAAGTGAAGAAACACAGGTCAGGGGGAAGGAGCAGAATAGGGCACTTCCCTAAGTGCATTAATCTCGGATTATATTCCCCCTTTGACAGTGATGCTGAGTCGGATCTAGAAGTACAAATGGCACTCCAATTTTCACAACGCAAGGCATGAAAGAACATATGGAAGATCATATCTGATGTTCCTTTAGAAGAGCTGTCTTCGAAGATCCTGTGACTGTCATCCCTATTTTTCATGCTAGGACTTGGCGGTTTTGGATATCAAAAGATCCATGCCATGGTAAAAAAGTCATCTTAAGGAGGGAGAAGGAGAAAAAGTGCCATCAATATTTAACCTAGGTGAGGCTGTCAGCCAACATCAGAGAATTTGAGGCTTTGGTATCCCGAGCTAAGGCATATTATGCTGCAAAGTTAAAGGAGCTGAAGCATAAGATCAAGGAGAAGGTCGTCCAACAGATGCACCTTCAGTAACAATTAGATGCTGTTACTGGGGAACTTGACCAGCTTAACAATTCATTGGAAGGAGTTCAAATGAATGTTATGAAAGCCATTGCAGATGCCAAGAAAAAACTTCATTAGGCTGAAAAGAATGAAGTTGGTCGAGTGCATGAGCTTCAAGTGGCTGCTGATGAAGCTCGGGATGCTGAAAACCAAATGATGACTTATATTGACAGCCTTTTGTAATTCTTGGAAAAGAGAAGAGACTGCAGTCTGTGGATGTCCTTCTAATTCTTGTCCATCAAATGAAAAATAATTTCATCTTTGATAATTTGTGCATTCCTTCTTTTGCTAAATGCTTTAAATTTTACCTAAGCCAATGGGCCTAGTAAGCATAGTTTGATTCTTTCTAGGATTATTATAAACAACCCTATAAACTTTGAATCTTTTTATTGCTCAATATTACCTAAAATCATACAAGATGTCTGTTTAGTGAGCTGGAACATGAATTTTGTTCAGAGTTCCTTTGTCTTTTATGAGCAGTTTAAATTCATGCATGTTAGACATAAAAAGGCTAATGTTTAAGGTTGAAATAGCATTGACTAAATAGATTGACTCAATTCCTTGATAATTTATCTGAAAACATATTAACATGTTCATGTATGAGGGAAAATATGTAAATGATGACTTAAGAAATTTTGAATCCAAGGAATGATATGAAAAATGTCTAAAAGTCATTAGAGGATGTAGTTCCCATGAATGAAGTTACCACTATTTACCAAACCCGTTAGGGGGTTGAATTATGCAGGGCCACCTAAGGGCATTGGCTGCATAGTTAAATAATAGCATCTTTTGGCTGAAAAGTCTGTTATGTAGACTTTTTATGCAATACCACCTAAGGGCACGTGCTACATAGTCAGGAAAAAGAACTCTCAGAAATTTACCTTTCTACTGCTAAAAAGATAGTGGAAGTTTATGGGGATTCAAATTTTCCAAAGCATGGAGATTGTTGTTTGGAGAGAGGTACTTGAATATGGAAAATATATTTCCAAATAGGATTGTCTAAGAACTGGATGAATGTCACTCCTACGAAGGTCTGACCCAAACGTAGGGAAGGAAAATATAAACCATAGACTTAAATACTTTTAGATCATGAAAAAAAGAGTATGAGATGGATATGTAAAGGATGTCCATTTTTTGTTGATCCCTACATAATGTCATTAAGACAACTAAGGACAAAAGATATTTTCTTCCCAAGAATGAAGTTACCACTATTTGAAAAACCCGTTAGGGGTTGAATTATGAAGATCTGCCTAAGGGCATTGGTTTCATAGTCAAATAATTGCATCTTTTAGCTGACACGTCTGTTATGTAGACTATTTATGCAAGGCCGCCTAAGGGAACGTGCTGCATGGTCAGGAAAAAGAACTCTCAAAATTTGACATTTTGTGACCAGAAGTCAGGAAAAGTGTTATGGATATCTGGAAGTATTTAAGGTTAAGAATACGACACATGAAAATGGGTATTTTTCAATGCATGAATGAAATACATAGATCAAAGCTAACCATAATCATGTTGTGGATGGGTCCTAAATTGAGGTGCTAGACTTCACTATGTATCCCATAAATATGGGAATCAAGCCATACATAGTTCTTGAAATATAGTTTAATGTTATGTGGGATGAAAGTATGGGAAATCTTAGTTTAGGGTCATAGAACTTGGACCATAATAATGAATACATAGTGTGTGTTTTCACAGGGACTTTTCAGCCAGGGGATTGAAAGTAAAATTTGGTGTTAGGCCCAAATACATGGGGCTAGATTCGAGGGATGCTCGAGCGTTCCTATGTATCCCATAAGTATGGGAATCAAGCCGGACATAGTTATAGAAATACTCTCTATACAAATTTGGTTCGTACATATGAAGGGTGAAAAGGGGACTTTAGTGCAATAATGGTTTGACCCAAGATAAAAGGATTAGGCATTTCCATGTATGTATGTAGTCTTTGGAATATAACATGATTAAAGATCAATGGAAATCATGATTCCCTCTCAGGTGAGGGTGTCAAATAATGTTGTATTTTATTGTCAAATAGGAAAAAAGTGATGTACAGTTTAACGTCATGTAGCAAGGTCAAAGGTGAACCAATGTAAAAATATTGGTTATGGGGGTTTCTTCACGAATCAATATTATATGAGACGGAGGTGAACTGATGTGAAGAGATTGGTTTTGGTCTTGAACCTCAGAAGGGTGCCTATGTACCCATCGTAGAAGTCAAGTATAATTGACCGTGTAGTTCAATTAAAGAATGAATTAGTGATCAAGTTATTCTTGTGGACAACGACCTAAAAAATGGTGTTGGGACTTACACATGGTTAGAGGCCTAGAGAGGGTGTTATAGTTGAAGTTTACTCTAACCTCACATGAGTCATACTCGGTGTGGGAAACAAGAGTTATCAACAACCTTAATGATTCATAGTTTAATGTCATGTAGGACGTATGAAGGGACTATGTAGTTTAAAGTCTTGCAGTGAAGACTATTTGTGATGCATGGTTTAGTGTCATGTAGCAGAAACAAAATACAGTTTAACGTCATGTAGGAAATATATTAGGACACAGTTTAACGTCATATTGGACGTAAGGGTGCTGTACAGTTTAGCATCCTGTAGCTAAGATGATGAGGACAATACAGTTTAACGTCATGTTGGATGAAAGGGGGACTGTGTAGTTTAATGTCATGTAGTGACGACAAAAGGGGACATATTTTAACATTAGGTTGGGTATATTAGGGACTTTCCACAGTTTAACGTCAGGTTGGACAATGGTGTGAACAATTTAAAGTCATATTCATGGACCAGGGATAATGAAGTTTAATGTCTTGCTGGACATAAGGGTCTTCTATACAGTTTAGCGTCATGTAGCCAGGACGTCATAGTATAATGTCATGTTGGATGAGGGTGCAAATAGTTTAAGGTCATATGCTTGGACTGTTGATGTTGCAGTTTAACATCATTTTGGATGATAGAGTATTTGTGTTACACAAAATACTTCTTCAGAAATCTAGCATTGGTTGGAGTAGTGATGGGTTCTCTATCCATTGATATTAATGAATATGCTCTATTAGAGTAGACCTTATGTATTGAATAAGGTCCTTCCCATTTTGGTTCCAGCTTGGGAGGGATCTTTCCTCATATCATTTACGTTCTGAGAACCAATACCAATTCTCCCTGACTGAATGAACGAAGACGAACCTTTTTGTTGAAAGCTCATGCTATTCGATTTTGATAGACTTCCAAGTGGTGCAGGGTTCACAACCATTTCTCATCTAACTCTTTCAATTCATCCAATCACTTTTGAAATTGTTCATCTGTAGATGACTATTCACAAATGGCTACTCTGAGCTAGGGTAATTAAACCTCAATAGGCAAGACTACTTCCGTTCCATATACCAATGAATATGGAGTTGACCATGCTGCAGTACGGGTGGTGGTTCGATAAGCCCATAAAGCATGAAAGATTTTATCAGGCCATGATTTCTTATCTTTATCCACCATCTTTTTCAGTTTGTTTGAAAGAGTCTTTTTGAAATCTTCTATCTATCCATTGGCTGCTGCATGATACTGAGAGGAATGATTGGATTTTATGTCGTATTCTTTATACAACTTCCTCACCTCGGATGAACAGAAGTTGGTGCCATTGTCCATCAATATGGTATGAGGGAAACCAAATCTGGTAAAGATTTTAGACTTGATGAAGCTAACAATGATTTTAGAACTGACTTCTTTGAGGGGTATTGCCTCTTCCCATTTGGAAAAGAAGTCAGCAGCAATAAGAATGTACTTAAACTTCTTGGATGTAGCCGAAGGATAAGGTCCCACTATATCCATTCCCCATGTGGCAAATGGCCCCGAGTATTTAGATGTATGAAGCAACTCTAGGGTTTGATGAATGATGTTGGTATGTACTTGGCAAGAATGACACTTCTATGTGAAATCTACACAATATTCTATCATTGAATGCCAAAAGTATCCAAGCCTTCGAATTTGATCAGATAGTCTATGCCCATACTGATGGGCACCATAGAATCCTGCTTGTACTTCTTTCATGACAGCCATTATCTCTTCACCAGCAATGCATCTGAAGATAATTCCATCAAAACCTCTTTTGTAGAGAATTTTTACTAGGTGATCAGGGTTTTCATAAAGAGTAAAATTGACCACACATCTCTGGACTTTTTCTTTCCTGGCTCTATCAGGTGGAAGTGTTCCATATTGAAGGTATTCCCTGATTGGTGTCATCCATCCTGTAGTATGACCATATGGTTCAGGAATGGGACTAATTTCATTGATTTCCTCTATTCTAGCTTGAACATAAGGTAAAATTGTACGACGGTGGGCAATACTGATGGTTGTCTCGTCCCGATTTGGATCTACCAGAGCTGTAGCTATATTAGCCAGTGCATCAGCTTGGGCATTTTGTGATCGTGGTACATAAGAAAATGTTGGTTCCATAGGAAATTCCTCCATTAACTCTCTACCTTAATCATACAAAAGGATTAGTTATTCTTTTCTGATTGCATAATCCCCATTGAATTGTTTGATTTCTAGGTCGGAATCACCTTTTACCTTTAAGTGATTCACTTGTGCTTGAAGTGCCAACTCCAATCCTGCGATAAGAGCTTGGTATTCTTCTTCATTATTTGTACCGCCTCCCAATAATGAGAAAGAATAAGGTAGCAATTCGTTTTCTGGGGAAATGAGTACAACTCCTAACCCAACTTTGTTGAACTTAGGATCTTCCATTTTCCTCCTCATTGGTCTTCTGGAAGCATAATCAAAGTACATTTCCCATGTTTGAAGACTACCTTGAATATAAAAGACTTCCTCATCAAGAAGTTCAATATCTGAAGATGTATCTTCTACTGAAGTATTTTCAGAAAGGAAATCAGCCAGAGCTTTGCCCTTTATTGCCTTTTGTGACACATATTGAATATCAAATTGCTGCAAAATAATTGCCCACCTTTCCAGATGTCCAGTAAGCATTGGAAGACTAAGGATGAATTTGAGCAGGTTATTGTGAGATACCAATTGGACCTCGTGATGTTGCAGGTAGTGTCTCAACTTATTAACTGCAAAGATTAATGCTAGGAAGCACTTCTCAATATTTGAGTATTGGGTTTCTACTTCAAGTATAGTCCAACTGAGATAGTAGAGGCTGTTTTCATTCCCAGCATCATTCTTCTGAGTAAGAAAGGCACCCAATGATCGATATAAAGCTGTCACATAGAGGATAAGTGGTCTTCCTTCAACAAGTGGCATTAACACTGGTGGACTCAAGAGATACTTCTTGAGAATATCTAATGCTTCTTGACATTCTTCAGTCCACTTTTAAGTGACTCCCTTCTTCGTCAATCTGGTGAATGGTAAACTTTTGCCTGCCAAATTTGCGATGAAACACCGAATATAGGAAAAGTATCCTTGAAGTCCTCTTAATTAATTTAAATTTCGAGGAGGTGACATACTAAGGATTGAATTTGTCTTCTCAGTATCAACTTCGATACCATGATGGCGTACAACAAAGGTGAGAAATTTTCCTGAGGTTACCCCAAAAGCACATTTTAAGGGGTTCATCTTCAAATTATGTTATCAAAGTTTGTGGAATATAATTTACAAATCAGCTAAGTGATTAGAACATTGTTTGGATTTAACGACCAAATCATCCACATAGCATTCAACAAACTTCCCTAAAACGGTTTTGAAGATATGATGCATGGCACGCTGATATGTTGCGCCTGCATTCTTTAAGCCAAAGGGCATTACTCGATATCAAAACACACCCTGAGGGGCTCTGAAATCTACATATTCCTCATATTCTATTTCCATTCGGATTTGATTATATCCTGAATATCCATCTATGAAGGAAAGGGCTTCATAGCTAGCTGTTGCATCAATTAAGAGTTATACAATTGGTACTGGAAAATCATCCTTAGGAAAATGCCTATTAAGATCTCTGAAATCAATGAAAAATCTAATTTACCCATTCTTCTTTTTCACTGGGACAATATTAGCCAACATTTGGGATATTGAAATTCTCTGAGGAAGTTATATTTGATAAGATTATCCACTTCAGCCTAAATTTTGAAAGCATAGGTTGGGTGTGTTCTTCTAGTGGCTTGTTTTAATCTTCAATGTTCTTCTGGAAAACCCAAACGATGAGTGGAAACACCAGGATCAAGCCCTAGAATCTTTGTATAGTTCTGAGAAAATATATCTTTATTTTTCTTTAAAAAAGAAAATATACATCTCTTTCTCTTCATGAG
The DNA here is from genome assembly GCA_963277665.1 of Viscum album. Classification (NCBI taxonomy): domain Eukaryota; kingdom Viridiplantae; phylum Streptophyta; class Magnoliopsida; order Santalales; family Viscaceae; genus Viscum; species Viscum album. The sequence continues at coordinate 651,227,673 of OY728150.1, forward strand.
TCATGGCCGCACTAATTACGTTGGGGCGTGGATCTTCTTTTGTACCCAGTTTATTTCTCTAAGTTCATCCACGGTGGTAGAGATACCCTCTTCAAATACTGGAGGAGCATCCCTAATATCTTCCTCTTCTTCTTCAAAATGTGTTATTTCTTCTATTTCTACTTTCATAGTAGATGATGAAGTATAATTTTCATGATCAGAAGAGTTGTTAAAATTTGAACATCTTGAAGAAGAAGCTTCCATTTCTGACCTGATTGATGATGATGAGTCTTCCTTGGGTAATATAGAGGAGATAATAGATTGATAATCGACATCATCATTCCCTTAATGTGATAGAATTCCGCCTCAATGTATTGAGATTCACATGTCTTGAACGAGGACTTATCACCATACAATGTCCGAATTTGACCATCGAAACAATATTTGAGACATTGATGGTATGATGAAGGGATATCCACATATTGATGTAGCTAGGGTATACCAAGCAAGATGTTGAAGGTTGAGTCTTGATCAACAACCATGAAATTTGAATTGGATACAAGATATCCCAACTGAGTTCTGAGTGTAATCTCACCCAGTGGTTCTTGTTCATTTTTATCATATCCTTGTAATATTAAAGTAGAAGGAGATAAATCAGATTCTATGAGGCCTAATCAATGAAGTGTACGAATGGGGATGAGGTTGACTCCTGAAACATTATCAATGAAGACTCTTCGGACGTCTACACCATTGACCTTTCCAGATAAGTACAAATTTCTAATATTTCCATGTATGACATCATCTTTATCTTCATCAGTGAAAGATATCACTACATGGCATTGTGTAGGATTATTCTCAACATGGTAGTCTTCAGCCGCACCAATTTCAGTTTCAAACTCCTAAGGACTTGAAAAAGCCTCAATGAGTGCCTCCCGAAGATCCTTTGATAAATTCAAGGCATCCAGAATTGATAACTTGGCTGGTACTTGGGCCAAGTGTTTCAATGCATCATACTTTTGATCCAAAGGTCTACATTTCCCAACAGGAACATGTGGTTTTGCAGGTTCCTTAGAAGTTGATGCTTTGGAAGTTGATGCATCTTGTACTGGGATAGGAGTTGGTAATACACCTGGCTTTGGAATATTAGACCGATTAGGTCCATTTACATGCTGAGAGGAAGAAGGTGGAACCTCCAACCGATCTTCCAGAATAACTGTGCCAGGACTGAATCTACCTTGTGTAGAAGAATTTTCTTGTTCTTGTTAAGCTCGTTGAAGGGATCTTCCACGAGTTTCTATTTCATACACAGTTCTATTAGGGGGTATAATTTGAATAGTGGCCTCTGAAAGATCCACGTCTTCCCCTGTACCCTAAACCTCTGGAACTCCTTCTGATTCCTCTGTTTGATACAGGGAATTCAGGCTCGTCAAAATCGAAACTGCGACTGACATATGGATATATTAAATGAATCATATTAACAGAACCAAAAATCAACTCTTCATCTGATGAAGACTCTGCCTGATTAGCCAATTTAGGCTGTGCCATTTGGTGGGATGGTGTTCGTTGCTTCGAAGTAGATGGCATAAAATCTTCGAGAGTCAATGACAATTTGGGCTTTGAAACTATTTCATCTTCTTCTGATTGTTCATCTTTCTTTGAATTATACCGTCCTTTTGAGGATTTTCCCATTAATGAAGAGGGTTTTGCTGTGGCATTCATTGTAGAAGACACAATTGGTTTCTTCAATTGCATTCTCAAAATGGCATGATTTCAGTTGATCGTTTTTCTTACCATCCAATCATCATATTTTTGCTCATTTTTGTTCTTGACTTTTTACCACTCGCTCTCTTCCTCTGGATTTGTAGTAGTTACACATGCTACCTGAGCTGAAGAACCTTTCAACTTGACTTGTCCTGAGTCCACCAATTATTGTAGGAGGTCTCTGAAGACAAAACAATCCTAAATGGGATTCCCCAACATCTGATGAAATGGGTAATAGTTGAGACGGTCTTCATCTCCTTCCTTGTTCGGCCTTTTAGGCCTTGAAAATTGAACCAAATTATTTTCTAGAGCCGAAATGAAGTAACTAGGAACTTGGTAATTTCAGAAAGAGTATATTTTTCTTTTTAAATCCTAATTTTTTTTTCGTCTTTGATATATTTTATTATCTTGAAGAAACGGCCTCTGTTGTTGACACTCATAAGAAGGAGCCATTCGAGAAGATGAAGGCCTTGAAGTAAAAGCAGGCACAGGTTCTTGTTTAAGCATAACTGTAGCAGTCTCTGCTTTACCCATTCTCCTTCCTAGAGCTGATGGAATTTCACGAGCTTTATCCTTAGTCTTTATAAGAGAGTAATAAATCTATTGAGAGATATAAGTAAGGTCTCGAAACCCTCCTGTGTATTTCACAGGGATCAACAGTGTGCACAACTCATCATGCAAATTCGCCACACAGATTGGCAACAATTCTTCTTGAGGGAGTGCTAAGCTCAGGGAATAGGTTAATCCTTTCCAGCGAGCAATGAATTCTAAAACCCTTTCATTCTCCCATTGCTTACAGTTTGTAAGATAAAAAACTATTGTCTTTGGAAAAGTTGAGATGAATTGAAGAAGGAATTGTTTATGAAGATCCTCCCACCCGGTAAATGACCAAGATTGCAAGCTTGTATACCAAACAAAAGCAGGACCTTTTAATGATGTTACAAAACACCTAAGCATTACTTCTTCTTGTTGCTGAGGGGTTCCCATCATAGGATCGCTATGAGAAAAAAATGTGTTAGGTGTTTCTCTGGGTCTCCCAAACCATTAAAGATTGGGAATAAGGTACTTGCAAAATTTGATGGGGGAGGAATTGCGTCTACCCATTCAGGGTAAGCTCTCTTATCTGACTGAACTGGTGCACGCTTTCCTTCCATAGCTTCCAACCGATTTGTTAATGATTCAATGGTAGTCATTAACTTTTGAGAAACATCCAGTTGAGCTTGGACCTGTGCAGGTGCAATAACTGGAGCTTGGATAGGTGTGGCGACCGGTACCACAACTGAGGATAACACCACCGATTATTTTTGCGCCTGACCCATAGGTGAAGACCTATGAGGGTGTACTGGTAAAGGAGGATACTCTTGATCCATCTTAGTAGCCGCAACAAATTCCTTTGGCTGACTGACTCCAGCACGCTTGGGAGGAAGACTACTTTGAAGTAGTTCTGCATTCAACCTCCTTAATTCCTTCATATATTCCTCTTTTTGTGCGAATCTTTTCTCTAATGAGAGTGATTGGACTTCTCTAGAGGAAGGGAATGTAACCTGATTCTTACATTTTCCTTTGTTGGACGCCTTTTGGAGAGGGGGATGTTGGTTATTTGAAGGAATACCCAGATTCTGGGTAATCCTTTGATTTCGTTTACACACACCTTCTTCATTTATGTATGTGCATACAACTTATTGAAAATGAATCTCTTCATATGATCCCTCTGAGTGAGCCTCATCTGGTGGATCAGTAACAACGAAATTGATGACATTAATTGATGCATAATGCATTGCATTCCTTCTATAGTCATTTCTGCGATATTTCCTTCCTTTATGTCCTTATTGAGACACTGCCTTTTGATGATTTGATCCCTCATGAACTTCTTGACGAACCGTAAAGTGGAGGGAATCTCCTGATAATTTGGATCTTCGTTCCTCTTGGGGCTTCTTCCCTAATCAAGAGAAAACTAACTTTCTCTAAGGAAGAGATTGAGGATTTGAAAAAGTCCCTAGTCTGGTGGACTGGGGTTGTTCCTGCTGTTTCTTCTCAACACCTTGAACCCTATTTGTTGAATCCAAGGGTTGGGTTAAAAGATTCCCCAGTCTGGAAAGCTGGGGTGGTTCTTGAGTTGGTATATCTGAGACATTCTTGAAATATCTCCTTATCTTGCGGACTTTAGTCCATAAATTAGCTGGATGCATCAACCTGTATCCACTTTTATCACCCGGCTCAAAAGACCATTGGATGATTTCTGACACTTCTGTCACTTGATGATTTTCTTGCTCCAAATAAGAGGCATGTTCAATATTATCATTAGATTGATGTAAGAGTAATTCAACAACTTGTTCTTTGTATGCTTGATTTTGAGAACAACTATTTGAGGCATGTTCTTGAGCGAGCCTTTGATTACAAATAAAGCCCATTGGTTGTGGCCGGCCATGGGCAATAACATTTCATGAGACCATTTTCGGAGGGCTTTGCTAACTGGAGAGTAAAGTGAAATGTAGTGCTCCATGAACACCCCATCCCCTGATATGAATACTAGATGGGGAATTGAAAATTAACTGGCGCAACATTCTTAGTGCACCAATGCATGAATGTTGAAGGGATCTCTGCTGCTTTTATGCCTTCGGATATCAAGAAACTGAGAGAGATGCCAAATCAATTTGGCGTTGTAACCCTTATATTATCATGACATGATTTTCTTATTCATCATAAGATAATATTTTCTTTTTCAACTAACAAATAGTTTTCTATATGTTGAGACGAATATCATGAATTCCATCTTCCGTCAACATCTCTGGAATGTCATACTGAGAATCATCCAAAGGCCAAAACATAACTGGCACTTCACCTTTTGCTTGTTGTTTTATCATATTTAGTACTTCCTCTTTATCATTCAATGAAGATTCTTCTACCTGATTAGAACATAGTTGGTTATTACTTTTTGCTTCATTAGATTCAACAAGATTAGTAGAGAATTTATAGATTAAACTAGAAGTTGCATGACTCAGGGGTGGTTCAGAGAATGACCTACACCCAGGGCTATCTTCTGATTGAGAAAGTGTATCACCAGCTAGTGGTGAAGCATCAGACATGACTGGCTTCACATTTTCATGTGACTTAAGATAATAGGGCTTTCTCATCACTACATTTTCCATTGGAGCATTTTCCAGGCAATGTGCATTATTACTTTGGAGAGGAATTTCGCAGCTAAATTCATCATCATGGGGAGGACCACCATGGCGGGTTACAGAAAAATATAAAACATTATTCTCCTTGGTCTTCTGACCACACAGAGTGTTCTTGTGGCTCTCATCTAAAGATGAAACTTCGAGATCGACCTAATTGTCATGAAGCAAGCCTTCATGAGGAAGTGTCTGGTGCAAACCTTTGGAATTAATGTTCCCACTATTGGGAACTGAGATAGTAGAATCTTGAGTTGCAATAGATAATTTTCTGAGTGCATCAATAACTCCAACATCGAGTAAGGCCTCATTACATATTGGCCCTTGATTTCTTGACTGTGCTGGGCAGGTCTTCTTCTTAGACACCTTCTTACTCAATTTGGGAACCACTTGTTAACAAACATGGTCATTATGGGCAGGTGTATGTGCCTTCTCAGGAGAAATGATCAGGTTAGGCTGATTATCTACACTCAAATCAGGTGTATATTCCTGACTTGGCTATCCATATGATATGGGGGAGTACACCCCACAACCCTCTTGGATTGGAACATATGTGTGTGTCTGTTCCAGAGTAAACTATTGATGTGTAACTCCACTGGAAAAGATATATTTTTGTGTCTTTCCCTGAGATGATACTGATGTTGTTATAATATCCTGGAAGGCATCCAGAATATGAGTAGGGATTTTCTTCTGCTCTTTCACCATTGAAAGAATGTTCTTTGTGACTTCAGTGGTCAGAACGGGGATATATGTCCATTCTGTGCTTGGAGTAGGTGTATGTGTCTGTTCATGTCCTCCTTTTCCTGTCAGTGAATTATGACAGTACTCATGTGTGGGGGAAGAGAGTTGAGTCTGCCTCCTGTGTGTCGTCGAAGCATTCCGACTGATTTCTCTGAATGCAACCAAATGAGAGTGTTGGTAGGCTTGATCAAAACTAGCAGGCGTATGTTCCTTCTGATCGCACTCTGCCGAATGTGGTTGATGAGCTTCCTTCAATACTGACAGATGAGGCTGCTGTCAGGATTGATGAGTGTAAGCAGGTGTATGCCCCTGTTTACCAGCTGTCAATGCATTGGTTTGGAGGGATCCATCGTATGTAGTCAGACGAGCCTTCTAACTAGCCGATGATTTATAAATAGGTGTATGTTCTTGTCTATAGTACTCCGCCAGAATTGCCTGGCGGGATTGGCATGTTGCTGCCAGACGAGTCTGCTAGACAGCGGAATTAAAACGGACGAGTGTGTCTACCCGCTCGTTGCTTGCCACCAAGTTAGGTTGGTGGAATTCTTCAAAAATGACAGAGATAAGAACCTTCTCACTGTCAACCAATTTTTGCCTCTGGTGGTTCGTCTTACATGCTCGGGTTCGAGGAACCTGAGCCGAACGCCTGGAGACAACACACTCATCAAGTTGAGGGAGCACTGCCACATAATTCTGGTAGCGATTGTTGATGGGAGCCCACAAGAAGGACTCCTTTCTCTTTGAGTTAAGGCCCTGAGGGACCTACACCTTCACCTCCACAGAATATGGGAGGGAATGGTGATTGTGTTCTAGGGATAACGACCCAAAACGGTTGGAGACGGTAGTTAGCACCACCTGATTCTTGATCACTAGTCGTCACTATCCGGATGACTAGGGTGAGTTATTGACTTAGAGGACTTGTCCAGCAGCCTCCAAAGTTGGAATGGTACTATGTTGACGGTACTCCTTAACCAGCACATTTGATACCCAGCGTTGAACATGCTGAGTAGGTGATTTCATCCTCAGAGCAGACGACGATCCAGTAGGAGTAGCAGTAGATGCATTCACATACATGAACTTAAGAAAATCCATTCTTGTAATGTAGAAGATCTTGGAAAAGAGTGCCTATTTGATATAACAAACATAATCAAGATAAGTTCTGCTGCTACATCTTTGGATGAGAACATATGTTATTGATTCCTTTGTTGTCCCTCTCATTGAGTTTTAAATAGGGGCCTAACAAATAAGTAAAAAATCATTTTAACTAGTTTAAGGATTCAAGTTCGGTTCACCATTTTTTGTTTCCTCTAAAAATGGGGATGACCTCCTTGATTTAAGGTTAAAACATTCCAATTGGTTTCTAACGGGCTTGTTCATAGAACCAGGAACATCCAATGATTCCATATCCATTTGGACCTACTTTCCAAAGGTAGGTTCTCAGAAGTTATGAACCGATGAGGCCTAGGAATTTGCATTGGTCGAGAGGATGGGAGGTCGGACTCATCGCAAATTTTCGGGGGGAATTATTGTCTACTCTCGGACTCTATTTATAGGATTAAGTTTATGTTAGTGAATCTTTATAACATTTACAATTATAAAAATGATCTTTCCTTTAGATCTGAAAATCAATAATTTGTATGAATGAAATTTAGAAAAAAATTTATATGTATTCAAGGTTCTTAATCAATAGAGAATCATTTGTATTTGTTAGAGATTCTTAGTCAATGGTATCCTTCAATACATAAAAGTCTATTGGTCATTATGATTACCATACAGGTTTTAAAGCCACTCATTGGGGCACTTGAAGTTTATTTTCATTCAGAAGGACATGGAATATTTCAGAGTTGGGATCATACCATTAGAAGGGATACCTACGAATCCTCTATTTTGGAAAAGGAATTTGAACCCACGTAGTACGAGTAAATAATTATGAGGATTATGCATGATTTATGTCTCAAAGAAATATGTCATAATTACTTTTACACTCTAAGCTCACGTGAGTCTTGCTCTGTGTGAGAAACAAGAGGTATTGGTAAAACCAGGCAATTGTTCCATCATAAGAAATGATGTGGGGATTATGTATGTATGACTGCCCAAATAGATGAAGATTAGGATTTACATCAGGGAAGAAACCCGGGAACAAAGTCCACAAAGGTATATGTAATTTATGAAGATTTGGATAATCTTACATGGGGCTTACTCATGAAGAAGATACCCAAAACAGGAGGGGACTTATGGTTGGGTTTTACTTCTAAGAAGGAAGCCCAAATCAAAAGTAAATTAAGACTAGTTAAGAGAAATTATGACTGGGGCTTATTCTTGAGAAGGAGGCCCAGGTTAAAGGATTTGAGAACTAGGGCTTATTCATGAGAAGGAGGCCCAGGTTAAAATATTTGAGAACTGGGGCTTACTCTTAAGGAGGAGGCCTAGGTTAAACAGACTTATAACTTGGGGCTTACTCCTAAGGAGGATGCACAGATTAAAGAGGAACTTTATCTTATGATTGGGACTTACTCCTGAGAAGGAAGCCCAAATCAAAAGTTAATTAAGACTAGTTAAGAAAAATTATGACTGGGGCTTATTCCCGAGAAGGAGGCTCAGGTTAAAGGATTTGAGAAATGGGGCTTATTCCTGAGAAGGAGGCACGAGTTAAAGGATTTGAGAACTAGGGCTTACTCCTAAGGAGGAGGCCCAAGTTAAAGGGACTTATAACTTGGGGCTTACTCATAATGTGTATTCCTAGATTATAGGGGAACTTTAACTTATGATTGGGACTTACTCCTAAATAGGATGCCAAAATTTAAAGAAACTAGAAGAGTGGGGCTTACTCCTGAAAACGAAGCCCAGGTTAGGGAACTTGGGGCTTACTCTTAAGGAGGATTCCCACATTTAGAATTTTGAGATTGGGACTTACTCTTGAGGAGGAGGCCCATTTAGAAAAATTATGACTGGGGCTTACTCCTGAAAAGGAGGCCTAGGTTAAAGGAATCTATCATTTTTAAAGGATGTGGTTGAATGAATTAAATCTTCATCCTTAGTGATATAAAGATATGTAAATCACTAGGTTTTGAGAGATGTTCCACAGAATTCCTTTCAGATAAGGAAACCAACAAGGAAATCATTCCATGAATGTCTTTGGAGAGAGTTCTTAAGGATTAATCATGAAGAGGATAGGTGGACATGCATAAGATAGGTGAAATAGGCAGGAGGGGCACCCAAAAAGAAGGTGGCGTGCATGTCCTGCATGGGCGCACAAGTATACTTGCGTGACCCATGGGTACTTGCGCGACGATTAACCCTTAGGATAATACTTGGGAGAGACTTGTCTCAATCCCTTAGTATTATCCCTAGAGGCTTCTAGAATAGGGGCGCACAAGTTCAATGGAAGGGGTAAGGTGGCATGCAAGTGTGGCCATTTTCTTTAAGGGCTGGCCGCTTAGGTGCGCAAGTGTCGATGAGTTTCAACACTTTGGCCTTACTCCCCCTCATTAGATCTTATGTTCTAGGTAAGAAATTAATTTTGAAGTGTTCAGAAGCTTTGAGAAGAGACTAGGGTGCTGAGAGGTCAAATTGGAGTTTCTGGGATTTTTCGTCCCTGAAATGGGGGGCCCACCGGGGGTATTTATTGGCTGGTGAAGATCCTAGGCGAAAATTCAAGGAGGGCACGCAAGTCACCTGCGCGACCATTGGGCGGTGCACAAGTATACTTGCATGACCTTGGTGGAACTTTCGTGACCCAGGGGAATTTGAATCTTTGTTCATTACATTTTCAAATTTTGATTTTTATTTAATGGATGAATCACTTTGGGTTCAAGGTATTTCCGTTTTCAATTCATTAGACTATGTAATAGAAAGGAGCATCAACACTAATCCAGGAAAACGGGTTAAAACTATTATAATAATAATGAAAAATTATTTATAACCAAAATTATATTCATAACATGGGTGAATGAGTTATCAATGTAAAAAAGATATAAAAAGGAATAATAGGTTATCCCTCTATTCATAAACATAAAAATTGGTGAATTAGTTATCATTAATAAAAAAATCATAAAAAAGGGTGAATGTGTTATCAGTAAAAAAATAATTATAAACAGGATTGAATGTGTTATTCCTAATAACATAATCATAAACACCAAGGAATAAGTTATCAGTAAAAAATAATAAATATGGATAACTTGATTATAGATCCCTTCTCAAATGGGATCGCTCTCCCATGTGTTCCACTGTTCATCTAGGGTTTCTTCCCCCAATTATGGTTTCATCCTCTTCTAGATTTAGAAGCTATTTTTCCATTGTCTTGTTCTGTATCTGTTTTTTTTTCTTCTATGTTTCACCTTTATTTCTTGATTCACTTTCTCATATGGGTTTCTCAACATATAAAACTTTTTTTCTATAGGGTTTCCCTTTTATCCTTCCTTCACTACTCTCATCCACTCTATTTCCATCAATCTTGTTTGGGTGTTTCTTTTCCGTAATCGTGGATCTCTACCAAGACCTTGTTTATCATAATGTCTTCTCTTACTCCTAGATCTATTTCACTAGAATCAATTTTGGTCTGATTAAGTGGCTCTCTTGGGGGGTTTGGATGTTTTGGTTGAGTGTTAATATGTTCTATAGGAGTCACACTTCATGTTGGTTCTCTCTTATGTTAGGGTTTAAGTCCCCTTCATTGGTTGAGATTTGGGAATTTCTATTATATAGATGTCTTTCATTCTGGGTGGTGTTTTTTTGATCAAGATTGTTGTTTGGACTTGTGATGTTCTGGATTTGTTAATGGATTTCATCCATGATGACTACAAAAATTTTCAATGTTGCTGTTTTTTCTAGACAACGTCCATTCATTCTCTGTTCTTGCTCCATGTTTCCTCAACTCTCCTACTTTCAGATTTTCACAATAGTTTTCATGGTTTCTTTGGAGGTGAGTTTGAATGTTCGATGAAATTCTTAGAGCTTCTAGTCCCATGTGATGTTGATTTTGTTTGGTGTTGATTATTGGATGTTCTATTTTCTTGTTCGGTGGAGATGCCCCTTGCAATTTTAAAACGTCTTCAGTTTTCTCTAATTAAGATGATGATCTGCTCTGATGGATTTTGATTTCTAGAAATGTTTTCTGATGATGTTGATGGTGATGATGGGTTTTTCAAAAATCAATGTTCTGATTTTAGAAGTTTGTATCAAAGCCAATCATATACCGATGTGACGACCTGTGTTTTTTTTCAATTATGTGTTTGAATTTGAAATTGAATTTTTATGTTGGGGGGGGGATTTAGAAGCATGTATTCTGTTAATGTTTAGAGTGTTAAAAAAAATTCTATTTGTTATCTTGTATTGTGAGGTTCCCACTTAACCTTAATGTGGATTATTCAAACAATGGAAATAAGGATTTGGTGCCAACAAGATTATCTTCATATATATAATTAAAAACATTAAATAATCATATCCATTGTAAATATGATATTTATTATATCCCAAACCTCTTAAGAGGTACATTTTTGATTAAATTCATTATTTAATCCCTTTAAAATTTTAAATTAATGACTTATGAGTGTGGGAATGTTTGATGGAGCTTGTTGGGTGTTTATGAAATATAAATGGGGGAAAGACCACATCAAGTTCATGGTACATAGTTAGTGCATGGTTAGTACTAATTGTTATCCATAACAATGTAACCTAGTGGTGGAAGGATTATGGTAAAAAACCATGTATGGAGGCCTAGGAAATGGTACCAATCAAGCCCCTTTTTGACAAAGGAAACTATATGGTTACCAAATTGTTTTTCAAGTTGTGTGGGTGGCCTAAAAAAACAGTCCAGTATGATTTCCTCTTGGAAATAAAGAACCACATGGTTAGTGTAAATTTTTGAGAAACATGTTGAAAAATAATTGTCCTATTTAAAATTTATGGATTTTTCAATTTCCTTCCTGGGAATAAAGGGTCATTAACTAATTTTCATCCCATTTTTCTTCCAATAGGTAGGGGTGTGATTTGGGAGACCCCAACTTCTTTAAAGGTGTTCCTTCTTTGTTCTTGGGTCATTTTAAGTACCTTTTTGTTAATATAGAGACCCCAGGTGTGTCTATAAGTCATATATCATCTATTTTATATAAGAACCATGATTGTTGGATTTATATTTTTCCAAATCTCATAATCACTACTTTATCTTGAAAATTAATATCTTGGGTATTAGTGGATGTTTTAGTTAGAATCAGGGGACAAGGTTGAGAGTGCATTTATCTATAAGATCATGGTAGGTGGTATACATGTTATTTCTCATATTATTGTTATTTTTTCATGTGTATGTGGTTTTTTCATATGTTCCATTGCTCTATGAAATTGATTTATAATTAAGGAATTATAAATTGGGTGTCTAAAAGATATATTGGTCCTTTTACAGACCCTGTTGGATATACTGACGATGAGTAGACTTGGCCTATGGTCACTAATAGGAAGTAAAACTCCCTTGAACATGAAGATTGAGTTTCTGAATAATGAGGTAAATATTTTATGGGATTAAACCAATTTTAATCATTTTAATTATGTTAACATGACATAAAGGGTTTCTATTATTAAATTGGATGGTCAAATGGTTTTTAGATAATTATGTGGAAAGTGATAATTTGTTAAATGGGGATATTTCCATGTCATTAAATGGAATAAAGGTATTTTTAATGGTTGTTGTTTCAAATGAAATATAAAAGGGGATATTTAGGGGTTGAGATTAATGTATTGGAAGTAATAAACTATGGGTATTTTGTTAAATGATAAGGTACATCCTTGTTGTTATTTATTGATAAAAAGAAAAAAATGATGAACATTATAAATCATGATTTATTATATGGTTTGGATATTGGAATGAGGCTCCGCATCTTTGTTTCAGGTTATAAAAATGCTCTATGCCACACCGATGTATGGTATGGCGTGGATATTGGATTGATACTCCAAGCTCCTTTTGTATGGGCATTATGTGGATACCTGGATTGGTGCTCTGAGGTATGATGATTTACTATAATTGATTGATGTATCCCTTGTGATGTGATGTTTTAAACCCATTATAATATATGGTCTAGACATTCATTTTGGATAAATAAATTATTGGGGGTTAGTGTCATAGTGTTAATCGAGATCCCATAGGGCTAATTGATGGTTTCTCAATTTAAAAACGGTTTACCTTCATTATATTAGTTACTGATTATATGTAAATCTAAATACACAATCATTTGAATGGATATTATTAGAAAAACCATTTTTGGTGGTCTACTGATTTTTACTCATACTCTGCTCGAACCACCACTGGTCACCCAATAAGGATTAATGTTTAAAGGTTATGATAAGGGCCAAATCCCTTTGTCGGATGGATGACTTGCTGTAGAGTATGGGTGAGTGTTCCAATCATGTTTTCTAGACTCGTAGTTGGGATCATCAGTGGTATATTTATTTTGGAATCTGTTTGGAACATTAGAATCTCATGACATGAACAATTTTTCAATTTTTATTGTTATATTTACCTAATTTTGGTAGTTATTTATATATTGTATAGTTGTTGATTATTATTACATGTTTATGTTAATTATTATGTATGCTGTTGGTTTATTATAGTAAATAGGGTATAATATCCCCACAATTTTCATTAAACTCCATTTGATAATCAATGGTCTTTGAAGTATAGGGTGGCCTTATTGAGGTCATGTAACAAATTAACTCGAGGCCTCATTTTAGTGATACCAAACATGAGATGTTACAAAGTTGTATCAAAGGGTTTATTTTCTATTTATATACTATTTTGTAATGATAAAAATGAGTATAGGATTTTATGGGACTTTACAATCAGATCATTCATGGATTTATTTAACTAATGTGCAGGGGGGGACCCATGTTCCGAGTGGGATATTATTGTTCTGGATATTCTATTTTTGTGGTTCGATGTTATTTTACCTTGTCCAAATCACATGATGTGTGAAGTTATAGATTTTTAGTTTTTAAACATAGACCTAAATGGAACAATGATTTGTATTCATGCATAATTTTATGAACACTGTGGTTTATGTGGAATAAATCATGTTAATATCACATGAAATATCATGTAGGTTATGGTAAATAAATTTCATTTCGATTTATTTTTTGATTTAAAAGAATTGGTGCCTTGAAAGGATGGTGAACTGGTTTAAAATTAAAATAAATAAATTATAATGGTTATAATGGTGCTTAATGGTATGTTTCAACTATTTTTAATGTTTAAATATGTAAACATCATGAAAAATGAGATGTTTAAAATTAGGATATTTTGCTTACATAGTGTTATCCATTTCTTGGATGATAATAGTTGGAGGTTGTGATAATGATGTGTTATTATTTGCTAGGATAATATATATAGAGTATTTTGTTAATTGACAGTGTGTAACCCCATGCGATTTTAAAATAATATCATTATTTTAAATAACATGTATGACATGAAACAAAAAGATTACAAGAAAGGATAACACCTAATAATTTATGAAATACTTCTTTTTAAATAAATTTGATCTCTTCAATATCTTGTGAAACACAAATCCCCATTTTTGAGATGAACGAAAATATAGTTTATCATTATAAACTATCCATTATGTTGGATGGTATGAATATTAGTAACAAAATTATAAAAATTATGGTTATTTATTGAATATAATAAAAATAATAACAATTTATCAGAAAAAATAAATGTTTTCTAAGAAAACATTATTTTTTATAAAAGATGGTTTAGTCCTACTATTCACACATAATCTTCAAATATTTTTTACCAAAATTAAAAAAATTGGATAAAATAATCTACATTTTTTAATTAAAAATATCAAAATTATCTAAGGATGAAATTTTTTGATTTCACTAAAATCTTTCATTTTTTGAGGAATAGTGAAAATACATAATATTAATTCAAAAATATATTTTCATTTAAATAACTTGAAAAGTGAAATATTTTTTCAATTTTTATAAAATTAAAATTAGTTCAATTATATATCTATTAATTTTTTTAAATTGGAAGGATTTATTGCAAACCGAAGGAGGTTACCCAAAGAAGAGGCAACATTCTTCAATGAGTGTGTTTATTTTATTCATTCCTACACCTCATTAAATAATTATTAAAAAATGATTATATGACAAAATATGTATATTAAATATGATGAGTTAATTTTATAACAATTTAATTACCTAAAACCATCCCTATTTCTATCAAATGGGTTACAAAATCATCATTTGTGTGTACAATAGACTACCGCCTCGCATACTAATGTCATTGATTATTCCATTAACACCTCCCATAGTTAGGTTGATGATGTATATAAATTATATATATATATATATGATATTTATGATATAATTATACCTTTTGAGTCATAATATCATATATACATTTTTTACTTCCATTTAATAGGGGATACAACAACATCGCTTGTGTGTACGACAGACTGCCACCTCACAAAGCGATGTGATTCATTTTTCACTAATGCCTTGCACAGAATGTAATATGAATAATTTAAATGATTATATGTGATATTAATGAAATAATTATTAAATTAATTAAATTTATATAATTATTAAAATATAATAATATTTTTTTCTTACCTTTTCATTCCAATAATGATGATAACATCGTTCATGTATGTGTGGACTACCACCTTCATGAAGATATGCCATTCTCTTTTCATCACCACATAACATGGAAGATATATATAAGTATATTTAAATTGATAAATGTGGTATTTTATAAATTATTATAATTATATAACAATATAATTTTACTTATCTTTTTTATGTATTAATCCTTGAAAAATAGAAATGTTACCAATGCGTACGTACAACCTATCATCTCCATGATTGTAACATATGTAATTCTTCAAAACAATCATCCATGATTAGTTTTGAACTTATAATTGATATATAAATATGATAATTATTTGATGATAATTATTCTATATATTATTAAATAGTGACCCCTTTGATCAATGTCAACCTATCAATGACATTTTTGACACTTAAGGCAAATATCGTCGAAACAACCATCACAATCTTAATTGCTTATATAATCATATATATAATGGTAATAAGTAAAATAAAATGAGTAATAAACCTTATAATGGTTCTTAAATAGTTAAATAATTTATATAAGTTTATTATTCTAGAATATAGGGAGTGGACATGATGAGTCAAACTCAAGGCAAGGGTTTCTCAGATCACTTTTACTTCCTTGAGACATATTCCATATTAACCAATTATTTATTTTATGTAGTGTATATACCTACCTTATTGTAAAATATATAATTAAATAATTTATCCTTATTGTATTTAACATTTAATTTATATTTTTTTCATTAAAAGTCCCTTTGAAGCATAAGTCACCAATGTGGTAATGGTTTATTTCACAATCTCATCATTATTCAGGATGGTTTTTCTTTAAGTCTCTATTGGGGGAATTATAAGATATTTATATATTAAAATAAATATATATTATTATCCTCAATCTGTTCTATATTAATTTATAGTAATAGTAAAAATTTTCTTTATTTTGGTACTTAAAGAGATTATGAATTTTTGTATAGGCAGTCCGAATTTATTTCTCTATTCGGTCGAAAATCATTTTTCATCAAAAACCATGTTTTCTAAAAAAAAATTAAAAAATGTTCTAACATTATCCAAATAATTTATTAATGAAATTTTTACCTTTTTTTTATTTTTTATAAAATTGATTGATGGTAATCTTCTTGTAATTTTCTAAATAAGGAACTCTTTGACATTTTTACAGTATAAAAGGATTATTCTTTTTAACTTATACAAAATATATTGAATTATCTTCCATCATGAATGTAATTTATTTTAAGATAAATTTTAATGTTATAAAGTTATTTTTAAAGAAAATATTTTTATTTTTATGATATAAAATTAATAGTTTTAAAAATTTCTTTTCAAAGAAAATGATTTTTTTTGAATTTTTTATTTTTAAAATAAAATAGTTGATTTTCAAAGAACCTTTATTTTACACAAGAAATTTTCCCAGTGATCATTCAAAATCATTTTCTATATAAGAATAGATTATATTCTATTACTTATGCTTTAAAGGGTATATAATCTAATGATACCATCTTTATTAATTTTCTGTATGGTTGATGATCAGTTTGACAAGGGATGTACTATGGTGATACCAATGATTTTATTCTAGATGGTTTATGATTATGTTTATTGATTGGGGTATGTATTAAAACTTTGTATGTTTGTTTCTAAATATGAATACTTATATTTATTATATATCACCCATTTCATATGATGAATGAATTGATCTTTATAAGTGATTGGTGGCACCTGTTATTTCCCCTCGATACATCAGAAGGTATCATGAGGCAAACTTCACATGGTTTTATTCAAGGGCTTACCCATTTATATATATGTATTAGAACAATTATCAATAGTATTATATATCATGAAACAATAATAAAAGATATTATATGTCTTGGAACCATTATCGATGATATGTTTTTGATGTAAAACATTATGCATTCCATCACGAGGAATTCAGTTCTTTATATTCCATGAGAGTATTCGATTAGTTAGAATACCCAAAGTCAATTTTCAAGATCATGTGATTATTTATATTTCATTACATGATCATCTTTTATTCCTTCCATATTTTTCTAAATCTATTGAATAAATGGAATGTGTTTCAATTATTTACATTTGAATATCAATTATGACAAACTTATTCATAACTTCCACTGTACATTTTCCATTACCGAGCATCTGATCTCACCCTATTATTGTGTATTTATTTTTCCTAGGATAAAAGATATTATTTTATGATTTATATAAAATGATATGAGAAGGGGAATATTGTAATTCTCAAAGAAAATTATTTTTGTATTTTATGTTTTGAATGTTAATGTTAATTTCAAGTATGTATCTAGTTTTTCAAGACTACTAAACTATAACGACCTTTAGTATGTGATTCCTTGTATGTTATGAATCATTTATAATAGATACACTGAATATGGGATATTGGGATTAGGGTATTTATAGTTGGTATTATAGGAAATTTAATTGAATCCTTGGGAAATATATTTAGGGTAATATATATTAGAGAATATAACCATATGATAGACTTTTCAAACTGGTATATAATAACACCCTAATGTTTTGGAAAGAAAAATATTTTCTGGTTATTACTATAAAATGAATCCCTGTATGGATACCTGGAGTGCATGTGGATCTGGCATAGATGCACCTATGGGTAATAACTCCAAAATGGTCATAGTGGGATTTACCGAATTGTCACCTTATGCATGAAAACATTCATTTCCATGCACCTATTTTGAAACTCATGTGGGATATTCTTAAGATAATTTAAATTTTGATTACAATCCATTATGAAAGATTTGAAAATAAATACATTCCCAAAGAAACCATGTTTATGTTTATGATATTGGATATGCAAAAATCTTTCAATTTATATTATGTGGTTTACTAGTTTTGGAATTATAGATTATGTTTCATAATGTTATGATCTAATCTAGTGTATGAAATTGTTTAGAAATAGTTATTAATGGAAGGAATGTAAACTATATCAAAGAACATACTCTATATAAGGATTTCATTGATGGGAATGATAATGAAGTTGGAGATAGAGATGAAGCCAGTACTGATAAAATTATAAACATATTTGGGATTATAACATAGGTTAAGAGTAATATCCGTTATTTTATGGATCATTATATTGATTCACCCCACTTTGTAACAATGTTAGAACACTTTATGAATCATATCACTTGATCATTAATTAGGACAAAAAATCCATTTTTATCCGAAAAATGGATAAGTTACAGAAGATATTTATCATAGTAGGATGTAGTAAACATGAGAATGTTTTAATGATAGTTTATCATCTCTAAAAAGATTCAGATCAATAGTGGTAATTAATTCAAAAAAAATAATGATAATGATGAAATAACATTCATGAAGTGGAGGTATTTCAAGGTAATCATACTGGAAAAATATTTTCATAATGAGAAATGGGGGGATATGAAAACATAGTTATAAATCCATAGATAGAATGAATATAAAAAAGTATCCATGTATGAATGTAACATTACAATGTTACAAAGGCATGTTGTCGACTGCATACATCATCCAAAGAGAATTACTGATCATTTCATTAATGGTCATAAGACTATCCTCTGAAGGGCACTAGTCCCCAGAAAATAATCATCCAATAAGGATATAATATAATGCTGTATCAAGATAGATAAATAATTTTATTGGTACAATGACATCAAATGTAAGAAATTGAAGAAGAGTTTGGTAAAGAAAAATGGATAAAGGTAATATGGTAAATAAATATTTTACAAAATGTGATACTTGTGGAAAGAAACACTTTGATACAAGTTTAAAAGGAAAATATGTTTTCTTCATGTGTGGATAAAAAGACCATAGTGTTCACAATTACAAGGAAAATAATGAGTTTTCAAATTTGAAATTCTCCCACTATAAGGATATGGGGAACTATGAAAATGAATTCCCAAATATTTAAGGTAAAATACCTCATAATGAGATAAGGGGTTAAGGCCAGGAATATACTATTACTATAGACAAAGTGAAATGATTACTGTGCATGCATATTTGGACCCAAAAAATATGTTGTAAAGTTATTTTATTAATGAAAATCTTGTAATGTATAAGGATTTTAATATATTAATTTTGTCATATGGATTTTAAAGTGGATGTTGAATGGTACCGATAACCCTGAAAAATGATATAGTAGAATGTTGAACTTATTGAGAAACATATTATTGAGGGAATGATAACTCTTAGAATATCCTTAATGCTGAGATAATGATGTTGGGATAAAGATATGATTTATGTGGATTAAGTAAATGTTATAGTAACATACACCATATAATTGATTAATGACAAGTTCATTTTAGAAATTAAGTGAAATTATTTATAAATTTATGGGTCTTAATCTTTTGAAAGGGCCACAAGGTTAATTATTTATAATATGGTTTAAGATTAAAATTTTAAGATGTTTTAGTGATTAATGTATTACTTCACTATATGCATATTAATGAACATTGAATAACTTGTGCTAATCATTTTTCATAATAATAACAATAGATATAAGGAATTGACATTCATTATATTATGTATAATATAATTCATTTAAAGTTAATTTTATTGATTTATGCATCAAAATTAATTTATGGATATTAATTACTTTGAGTAATTTATGAATTGTAAATTTATCAAGTAACAAACCAAGGATAAAATTTTTCTAATGAAATTGAAACATGTCAAAAAAGTATATTACCTTAAAATCATAGAAAGTTGAATAATTACTTAGATTTCAGAAAATAACATTGAATTTTTTTACCTCATTACCTTCATATATGATTAATTTTAAGTAATTTTAAATAATCACAAAATTTTGGTTTTTAGGACCCTAAATTTAAATTTATCATTCATTTCTTATGATAAATGTCCTCAATCACTCTCTATAATTATTTCTGATTGTATTATATATCTATTTTTTAATTTCAAAAATATTGTCTCATAATTAGAAACCCAATTATGTGTTATTCCATATGACCTTCATACTTCCTTTTCTCTATTAATAGGATGATTATTTATTAATCTGTTTATGATGTAGGTTTTCCAACAATGGCATTTCAATATGTCAAACGCTTGATTACAAAAGATCAAGTTTAAATTTTGAGTACTAAATTTATTTAAGGTGGGGGTAATGTAAATACCTAAGTTTTTGAAAGAAGAATATTTTTTTAGATAGCATATATGACATGAAACACCAATATTATAAGAAAAGATAACACCTGATACTTTAAGAAATATTTTTTAAAATAAATTTAATCTCTTTGATAGTTTTCGGAATATGAAATCCCAAGTCAAAATGAACCATATTATAATGTAATATTATAACATAGAAATTAATTTATAGGTTATGAAAATTATGGATTAAATTTTGAAAATCATGGTTATATATTTATTAGAAATAATATAACAATCAATTTAAAGAAAAAATTAATGTTTTTTTGAAAAAAATACATTCTTTCTAAAAGACCATTTAGTCCTTATTTACACACAAAATTGAAAATAAATGTCTACATCACCTATAAAAATTATTTAAAAACTTAAACCATATTTTTAGAATTTTAATTTAAAAATTATCTTATGGTGGATTTTTGGTATTTCTCTAAAATGTTTCATTTTTTTTATAAATAGTGATAATATTGATTTTTAATTGAAAACATCCTTTTTGTTTAAATTATTTAAAAATATAAATTATATTTTTATTTTTTAATGTAATTTTTTAAAATTATATA
The DNA here is from genome assembly GCA_963277665.1 of Viscum album. Lineage (NCBI taxonomy): Eukaryota > Viridiplantae > Streptophyta > Magnoliopsida > Santalales > Viscaceae > Viscum > Viscum album. Next base: position 651,248,686 of record OY728150.1, read on the forward strand.
TCTATTAATACTATTTATATAAAATTACTCGTTTTCATATAGAAATTTGATATAAAAGCTTTGTAATCCTTTCAACATTTTTTATTTGAAAACCCTCTTTTTTATCACGTATACGAGATTAATTTTAAATTAAATTTTATACAGATATGTGGATGTATATAAGAATATTTATTCCAGGTTTATAATCATAATAATTTTAATTTTCTAATACTTACAAAATATTTTTTTGTACCAAATTAATAGCAAAAACAGTAAAATTTAATTATTGTAGTTAATGTAAAAATTGATTTATCAAGTGGCTGAACAAAAATGACATGTGTTAAATTGACCTAAAAATGTCTAAAATTTATTTTATACCCATAGATTGATACTATAATTTATTATTCTTTATAATACTCTATTTTTGACCCTTGTGTCATGTGAAAAACGTGGGTATACATTTTCCTTTACAAATATTTCAAGTGTGCCACTCACCTCGCTTATAATGGAAACCCCCTCTACACTCTTATTTATACATTAAAACCATTTTGGTTCATCCATTACCTACCAAAATAACTTTAAAACATCACTATTCTCATTCTATATGAGTTAACTTTATCATAAATCCATCCTTGTAATGCTTTGTGGAGAAACTAAGGAGGTTTCCTGAATAAGAGGTAACATTCTTTAATGAGATTTTTTTATTTCTCCCTACACCTCCATAAATTATTATTAAACCATGATTATATTACATAAATATTATACTAAATATACTAATATGTTTTTATATTATGGAAATGGCCTACATCCATCCCTACTTCTAACAAATGGGTTATGAAATCTTCATTCATGTGTATGGTGGACTACCACCTCGCGAATCGATGTAATTATCTTTTCCATCACTACCTCTCACAGTTGATAATGATGATGTGTATATATATATAATATATATATAATATATACCTATAAATTAATTATATCATATATACCTATTTAACATTCCATTCTGTAGGAGATATGATAACGTCGCTCATGTGTAAGGAGGACTAACAACTCACAAGGAAATGTGATTTTTTTCGTTAATGCTTTACATGGAAAGTTATAAGGATAATAATAATGATTATATTTAACTTTTTCACATAATTATGATATTAATTAAATATTTATAATACTAAAAATATTTTATATCATCTTATTTCATGCATTTCACTCACTTTAAGATGATAACATCATTTTGGTACCTGTGGACTGCCACCTTCACAAAGCGATGTGAATCTCTTTTCATAACGTCACCACATGGATGATAAATATAAAAATATTTAAATATAAAAATTTTTACTTACAATATTATGATCATGATGGAAAGAATATATTTTCCTTACCGCCTTTCTAGAATGATCATAGAAAAATGGAAAGTTACCCCAACGTATGTACGACTTACCATCTCCGTGATCGTAACATACTTCATTTTTCAAAACCATCATTCATGATTGGTTTTAAAATTATAATTAATGTCTAAATATGATAATTATTTCAGGATAATTATTTCTTTATATGTTTATATAACAGACACTTTGATCACATTCATCCTACTAAAGCCATTTTTAATATGTAAGCTAAATATCGTCGAAACATCCAACATAAAATTAAATGATTAAGTAATCATTATAAACTATTTACAAGTTCAATAAAATGAATATAAAACTTGAAAAAGGTTCATAATTATGTAAGTAATTATCATTATTTTACCATTCAAGAAGACAAATAACATATGTGATGAGTCACACTCAAGGTAAGGGTTTATCAACTCGCATTTACTTCATTGAGACGTATGCCATATTCATCGCTTATTTATTTTATTTTGTGTATATAGTACCATTTTTTATGTTATATAATGAATTAATTTATATTAATGGTATTTAAAGTTTCATTTAAGGTTATTTCATTAAATAGTATTATCAAACAAATGTTACAAAATTGGTAGTTGTTTATTTCACAATTTTATCATTATTCTTGATTGTTTTTGTTTAATTATCCCTTGGAGGAATTATTTGATATTAATATATTAAAATTAAAATAATTTATTATCCTATGGTTATTCATGAACAATTTTATTTAATAGTACCATTTTAAACTGTTTGGTACTTAAAATTATTAATTAAACATTTTTAGGATAATTCGACTTTATTTCTCTCTTTAATCGAAAATCAATTTTCTTCCAAAACCATGTTTTCTAAAAATGTTTCAACTTTTTTAACATTATAAAAATTATATATTAAGGAAATTTTTAACCATTTTTTTAATTTTTAAATAATTATTTTAAAAGTAATATTCTTTTCATTTTACAAACAATGCACTTTTCTAACATTTTTATAGTGAAAATAGAAGGATCTTTTTAACTTTTATGGAATGGATAGAATTACCTGGTACCATGTCCATCAATTATTTGAAACTACCTTTTCATGTTTTCAATGTTATTTTTAAATAATTTTTTTCCTAATATTATGGAAAATAATAGTTATTGTAAATTATTTTCAAATAAAAGTATATTTACAATATTATATGATTTTCCTATTTATAAAATGAAAGCATCATTTTTAAAGAAATGTTATTTTCATCAAGAAATGTTCCAAGTGATATTTGAAAATTATTTTCCATATAATAATACATTATTTGATGTTAATTATTATTTAATGGGGATATAATCCAATGATACCATCATTAATATTTTTCTGGATAGTTTTTGATCAGTTTACCTGGGGATGTAGTATATTGATAGCATTCATTTTACTCGGGATGTTTTACGATTATATTAAATAATTATAATAAGTATTTACATTTTGTATATTATTTTTTCAATATGAATGTTTATATTGATTATGTTTGACCCCATTAATATTGGGAATGTGTTGGACAATGTATGTGATGGGTGGAGCCTACTATAACCCCTCAATGCATATGTAGGTCTAATGAGAAAAAATAGATATGGTTTTGATTGAGGCCATACCAATTTATATAAATGTATTCGCCCATGTTTTTATGGAATGAGATTTCATATAAGAATACTCAATGGTATTCTATATCATGGAATAATCCACAATTATTTGTTTTAGATGTCCATCATTATCCACTCCATCATTATGAAAATAGTTATTGATATTTAATTTGATTATATAATTAGTTCAAATATCCATTGTAATGTTTCAAGATAATGTAATTATTTATATGGAATTATTTAGTAACCTTGTATTCATACAATATTATAATCACGTTATTGATTAAATGGTATGTATTTCAATTAATTTCCCTAACATATCGATTATGCCTTTATTATTCGTAGATTCAACTGTATATTTACCCTTACCGAGCATCTCATCGCACCCCTTTCTTATGTTTTATTTTTCTCAGGACACTAGGATGTATTTTGTTATTGATTTAGAGGGATATCATATGGAAAATAATGGGATTATAAAATAAAATTTATTTTATATTTTAGGTTTTAAAATGTAATTTTAATTTCTTATATTTATCTAATTTACCAGGACTAATTAATTATTCAGTCCTTCAGGATTTGATTCCTTAGATATTATTCCAAATTAATAATTTATACACTCACCCAGGTTAATGGGTTAAGGGATTTCAAAAAGTGACGAAATTATTTTTTATAACTGTGAAATGACTTGTTATGTTCCCTAAAAAAGGCATGTGCCATTATGAAAACTTTCCACCATGATGAAATTTATAGGTAGGGAGACATGAGGTATTTTTGGTGAATGTACCTCCTATAGCAAGATAATAAAATCTATTGGTTCTAGGTGAGAGGTAAGAAGAGTAGTTTTATGATAACTTCATTCATTTTATGTAGTTTATAGAGGGAAACTAATAGTGTGCAACTCCATGTAGGATTTGGTTAACATGGGATTTTTAGCTGAAACACCCTTAAATGTTTTCCAAATATGGTGGACCAGAGGTAGTAGAGTTTTGAATTGATTCCATAAACATAATAATAGATCAATTATATAACATTATAGAGAAGAGTTTCATGTAAATTCCATATATATTTCAAGGTTAGTGAAGTGATAGTGAGATATTCAGGGCTAGACTGAGGAGACAATGGGTATATCATAGAAGGAAATCAAATATTAGTTACTAGATAACTTAATGACATAGGAGAAAGTAGTAAATATTATGTGGTTGACCTAAGGTACTATGTAATTTATGGATTATGCTAACCACTCCACTATTCTATAGAGTTTTTTTTCTTAAACTGATGAGAGATGAGGCATCTATGACCCAAAATTTTCAGGATTGGATTAAATTAATGATCAAGTCCCAGGTGAATATATTACATTTAAGGAATCTTGATGAGGATATGAATTAGGATCCCATTTATTAGTGAAACTTGGAGGTGGATTTTGGTGGTGGACAATAACTACCAATTGGGTGATCATGTAATACATCCTATGATAGTAGGAATCATTGTTGTGATAACTTCAACCGGGGTGGTGGTAGACATAGTAGCCAAGAGATAACATAATCCCCTCAGGGTAGTGAGCGAGTGTATTATTATCTTTGTGGAAGACCTCGTCACATGAATGATTAATATCCCCAAACACCGATGGATTGAAGATATTGATGTAGGATGGAGCATGTAATGTTTTATTGTCGGAAACCTCAACAGATAGGTGGTGACAGAGGACCTAGTCTAATACAGAACACTAAAAGGGTATATATAATCCACACCAGTTTAGTAGTAGGTGTCCTAATGGACACACCGGTACAAGTGAAAGATGTGGTAATTTAGTATAAGGTCTTTTATACTAGTAGGTAAGTGTAATTAAAAGGACTCATATAGAATCCTAGGGTAGAGGAACATGACAGTTGCATGAAATTTAGCCTACTCGATATGGAATTGAGGCTAGAAAATCAATTTCCCATGGTATGAATCATGTATCTTATATGATTTAGACATAATTTTTTATACTAGGGATTCTCACTATTTTATATATTTCTATATTATGAATTGTTTGGGTCTGGGGGTGGAATATATTTTTGGGGTTATTTAGATAGACACGTCATTAGGGGTATGATCAGAGGGTATTTGATAATATAAAGAGTATTCCTTAGAGATTGTTTTGTTCCATATCCTTTTATACTTGTTTGGGATTGAGAAGCATGGTTTTGACCAAATATTTTGAATATACTAGTTGGTTGGGTACCTAGATTAGTTTTATTATTATCACAAGAGAGTGATATTCACATCACATGACGGTGATTTTTATTCATCATAGAGAAAGGAATATCCAAGAAAGAGGGGAAGGAATAGTACTTACAAAGTTGTTTAATAACACAAACAAGGTGGAAATTATAATGCTTGTTGATGGGGGAGTAGCCCATGGAATATTACCAACTATAGTTTATCAGTTCGAGGATGTGTTTCATGATTAGTTTTTAGGGACACCACTCAAGAGAGTTATTGATTTTAAGATTGAGTTGATTCCATGAGATGATACAATTTCTATTTCACCTTATATAATATCACTACTAGATATTAAAAATTCCATGCCTTAGAACAATGAGTTATAGGATAAAGGGTTTATTATTTTGATCATTTCACCTTGGAATTCTCTAGTTTTATTTTATAAAAAGGCTGACAGAACAGTCTTCCTGTATATCGATTACTGAAAGTTTAACCAGATGATGATTATGAACCATGTTACCACTCCATGTATCAATTATCTATTTTCTAGATGAAGGGTTATTGCATATTCTATATGGTATATTTTTTATTAGGGTATCATCATCTGAGGGTGAGGCTTTTGATATACCAATAATGGATTTCAGGACTAGTTATGGTTTTCATGAGTCATTTGAGAAGCTTTTTGGGATAAAAAATGCTCCAAATGAGTAAAGGAATTTGATGAATCCAAATTTTTACCAGTATCTAGATTATTTTGTGGTTATTTTCATTGATGGAATCGTAGTATAATCCCCGAATTATGAAGATCATTCCAAACATCTTGAAATAGTTTAGAGTAAACTAAGAGTGAATTGTGTATATGAAAACATATCTAAATTTAATTTATATATTGAAAAGGTAGATTTATTAGGCCACATCATATTGGATTAAGGTGTGTTAGTGGAACCCAAGAAAGTTCAAGTAGTTGTTTCTTAAGAGAAACCCAATAATGTTTTGTATATCTAATCCTTTTTTGGGGGTTTCATGTTATTTTTGGAGGTTCACCGGGGAATTTTGTCACGTTACAATGTCATATGTGGGATTTACTAAGAATGGTGTTAAATTTTTAATGGTCTAGAGCAAGTGAAAACTACTTCTAAAAGATAAAATGGTGTTTAATTATAGCACCAACTCGAATATTTCTAGATATGGGAGGAGAATATGCTTTGTTTTATGATGCATATATAATTGGAATTGGGGATGTTTTCTTGTAAGGAGAATGAGTCTTGGAATATGGATCATGGTAGTTGAGGCTTTATGAATGGAACTACCCTACATGTAATCTCGAGTTCACTATAGTGGTATATACCTTGATGTGTTGAAAACATTATCTTCTAATTGAATAATTTACTATTTTTATAGATCATAGGTACCAAAAATTCATATTTTCCTAGAATGATTTAAATCTTCTACATCAGATTTGAGTTGAGTATATAGAGTCCTTCAATTTTGAGATGGAATAAATTTTAGGAAAAGGGAGTAGTGTTTCTTATTAGTTGATCCTGAAGACAAACACCTAGGTAGTCTAAGAGTCTAGATTCATATGGAAAATTATGGACTTGTTTGATTATTTTCATATTGGGTCTTGATTAGAAAGGAAACCATTGACCATTTTATCCTTATCAAACATCAATTCAATTCAAACTCACATCAAGAAGAGACTGAATAAAGATATAGAGTTTCTGGCATTAAGGTAAAGATTTGATGATAGAGATATTCCTCTTAACAATTCTATTAATGATGACGGAATCATATATGTTTTTGGCCATGTGATTTTTCCTATATGTATGTGGGAGGATCTAATACACATGTTTCATGACTTGATGTAAGTGGATCACCTTGGTTTAACTAAAATGTGTCATGACCATCCTAGAAATTATTTTTGGACATTAATAAAGAAATATATTAAATGTTTTGTGATGTAATGTTATAGATCATAGTATGTGAGGATGAGAACTAGTGGCCTAGTGGTCTATTACAACCATTTCACATTCCATAATGGAAGTGGGACGATGTTGTAATGGATTTTTTGGTGGGTTTACTGATTAACCATTGGAATATTTATGTTATAAGGTATGTCATGGATTAGATGAAAATTTTATCACATTTATGAACAATTGGGATGGATTTCACCATTGATTAGTCATGAGTCTTTCTTGTTCTGGATATATTGAATTTTCATGGGGTTCCCATAAGAAATGTTTTAGATAGAAAACTTCATTTTACATCGTATTTCTAGAAATAATTTCAGGAGGCACTTGATAATTAGGTGTTTTTGAGCACAAAGTTTCACCAACACAACCTGGGGAAATCAAATCATACTATTCATGTGTTGGAGTATATGTTGAGAGCATGCATCATAGATTCTTATAGGACATAAGAAAAATAGTTTTATATTTTTGATTTTTCTATAAGAAAAATTATTAGGTGAATATTCAGATGTAACCATATGAGGAAAACTGTATAAGTACATATAAAAAATTTTGTGTTGGATCTAAGAAGTAGAATTATAGTTATTGGGACTATGTCTCGTACATGAGATATCAGACAAGGTTTAGTTGATTCAGAATAATATTTATAGGGTCTAGAGTAGAAAGAAGTTATATTACAACCAATGTAATCAAAAAATTATATTTATAGTGGGTGATAGTCTGTTCCTTCAGGTGTTGCTGATATTGAGTCATTTTTAGATTTAAAAATAGGGAAAGTAAGTGACCAGGTATTTTGGGGAAATTTTAGATTATAGAGGGATCAAATTAGTAGTGTTGTAGTTAGCTCTGCTACTTTTGTAAAATGTTATGCATGATGTTATTCATGTTTTATATCTTTATTAGTATCACCCCATCCCTTATTATATCATTTATGTTTAATATATTTTTCTTGAAGTTGATGTTTCATTTGAGGATCTTTTTTTTCCATATTATGGATTGCAGTGAAAATTTATTAAGGGAAAGACAGTGTTGTTGGTCATATTGTTGTGAAGCATAGTTTTTTTTAGGAGGATTCTTTGTAGTGGGAATAATATATGATGGTCTAGTGGTCTATATTTTTTTACCTTGGAGGTTTTGTGATTATCGGGAGTGTAGGTCGGGGATGATATGTAACATAGTTGGGACATTGTAAGATCCAAAACTTCTAAACATATATGTTTTTGTTTAAATTTTAGTTTGACTCCCTTTAAAATGGATAGTTGAATGCCCCATGGGATTAGGAATTGTAGGAGGAGTGCTTTTGGTGTATAGTATTGTAATGTTAGGGAAAAGAGGATAGTTATTTCATGTTGCATGGTTGGGGCACTATTAGTACTAATTGCGTGCCATAACCATACGACCTAGAGGAGGTAGGATAATGGTTAAAAAACCATTCATTATGGCCCATGAAACTATAATGCTCAAGACCATTTTGGAAAAAAGAAACTAAATAGTTTCCATATGGTTTCTCAAACCAGTCAGGTGGCCTATAAAAACTGTGTGTCATGGTTCTTACTTGGACAGAGGGAAGCACATAGTTGGTAAACAGTTTTTAAAACCACTAAGACAAACCATACGCCACATTAAAATTTTGGATTTTACTATTTTAATATTGTTATTAAATAGTTTTTATATTCTTTACTTCTAAACACCTCTTCCAATAGCTGGTGGTGTGAACCAAAATCTCCATACTTATATAATAAAATTTTTCATTCGATCTTGGGCCATTTCATGTTCCATTTAATGGGAATATCATAACTAGGTGAGTCTAAAAGTCTCATTTATTCTATATTCTGAAAAACCCATGATCTTACGTTTTCTATTCTTTGGAATCTCATAATCACTAATTTTTTCAAAAAATATATCATTGGTCATTAGCATGTATTTTAGCTCAATTAATGGGATGAGGATGAGTGAGAGTTTGTATAAAATATTGAGGTCAGTGGTCTAAAAGTTATTTCCCATAGTCTTAATGTTTTTTCATGTGTATATGGTTTTTTAATTTGTGATATTGCACTATGAAATTGATTATTTTTTAGGGAATGAATTTTTTTTGTCTAAATGATGCATTGGACCTTTCATGGACCTCATTAGACATATTGATGAGAGTATAACAGGCCTAATATAACCAAATGGGTGTATAACTCTAATGAATAAAGAAATTGTGTTTTTTAATAATGCGTTAAAGGGTTTATGTGATTAAACCAATTTTAATCATGTTTAGAATGTTAATCTGGAATAATGAATTTTTCATCTTATCTTGGATGGTTAAAGGGTTTTGATAAATTTAATGGGAATGGTGATAATTGGTAAAAGTGGGACATGTCCTTGTTGTTAAATTGTATTATAGTAGGTTTAATGGTTATGGTTATGAATTAAAGGTTAAATGTGCTAGTTATAGGTTGAGATTAATGTATTAGAATTAATAAACTAAGATTATTTTGTTAAATGAAAAGTTGTACCCTTGTTATTATTGATTGATAAATGGTAACTGATGAAAAAAACTGGATTTCCTAATTCATGGTATAGTTGGGATGTTAGAATGGGGATCCTAATATTTTTTTTTGGGTTATACTGATGCTCCAGGCCCCACCGATGTATGCTATTTTTTGCGTGTTGGATTAATTCTATAAGCTCGTCTAGTAAGGACATGATGTGGATACATGGACCGATGCTCATAGGTAGAATGATTTACTTGAATTAATTAATGTACTCCAATTTTATGTAATGTGTTAAACCATATATAGTATATAGTCCCGAATTTCAGCATGGATATAGAATTTTTGGTGGGTTAGTGCCACATTGGGAACTAAGACCCTATGGAAATAATTGATGATTTTTAAATTAAACACATGTTTATCTTTATTATCTTGGTATTTTCTTATATGTACATATTTATACACTATTATTAGACTGAATATTATTGTGGAAAACTTTGGTGGTGGAAAACTGATTTGTACTCACACCGTGGTCAGGCATCAATTGGGTTCCAAAGTATTATTCTTTCATTCAGGTTTCATAAGGGAAACAGACGAGTAATAAATGGTTGAATTGGTGTAGAGAATAGATAATGGTACTAGAAATGTTATTAGGAACCTTTATTGGGAACATCTTTGGTGTCTATATTTTTTTAATTTGGCACATAAGTCTCTCATGAAAGGACATATTTATAATATTGGATTATCATATTTACATAGTTTTGGGGGTTTCTTATGTATTGTGGGTTTTTTTATTTTTATTTATTTTCAATTATTATTATTATTTTTAATGATCTTTACTTTGAAAAATAGGCTATAGTCTCTGCATAAATTTAATTAATCCTTCACTACTTTTCTGAAGACGCTAGCATATGGGGAGGTGCACTTGAGGTGATGTAATGATCTGACTCGGGGAGCCAGTTCAGTGGCACCCTGGTAGGCATGTTCATATATCACCCCTGGTGTTTTTCCACTTCAAATCCAATTTACTCCCAAATATTCCCACTCCAATTACATTTTACACCTATAATACTTATGTTATAGTCAGTCTCCCATAGAATAACTTAATACCCACTATAATCATCTATCTCAGAAGTATCTTACTATCATGGGTACTAAATACTATAATTTACTTTAAAAAGATAAATTCACTATAAGTAAAATCCATACATAAACTTATCCACGATAATGAATTCTCAAAGAATCTATACAAGGCTCACTTACTCATATAATTATATTGGTCACCTATTATGAAAACCATTTCTATGTATCTTGATACATTCTATATATTAATTGGATATTAGTGACCATGATTATAAAATGAAAGGTTTATAGGTCCAATATATGTTTAGATAGTCTCCATATACCACTCAACAAAAAAATAAACCACATACTTGTCTATACATTCACATGCTTACACCGAACTATCATATGACAGATGGAACTCATATAAAATGATGTCAAAATATATTTACCACTTTACTGAGGCAATCTGATGAAAAATCATTGAATATTATTTATAAAATAGTATTTAATTAATATAAATCCATAATTTCATCCTAAAACATAATTTTATTGTTTTATAATGTGGAAAATAAAGAAACCAAATTAAATAAGAATTGATGAAAGAATTTTGATAAACTCTACATGACTGGTCCAATAAGACAGATGCCTTAAAATTTGAGCACATATAAGAGAGATTTGACCTTTAGATGAATATTAAAAGAGGGATAATGGTGGGAGATTATGCGGAATACTTAGAGGAAGTGTGTGTATAATTTTTTTAATTAAATATGAAATATAATTAATTTAAATATTATTACTTTTAAATAATAATTAGGATAACACTAATTACATGATGTACACTGACTATGTACCATGTATCCTAGCAGCTAGCCTATCACATGGATTCTGGATTATTGGTGGTTATCTTGGGTTTACAACCACCATTTTTAGCCACTAGGTACTTGATATTAGGACACTAGATACTTGAAATAAATACATCACGAAATATAGATTTTACCAATGAGTGTCTCCAAAAAATCTAACTAATGACGACTTATAACAACTCCAATAGTTTAAAATAAAAAACATGAAATTATTAAATATAAATAAAATTAATACTTAATCATGTTTTAGTCATCAGAAACTCCCCACAAAATAATTTCATATCCTCAATAGATTTCATCGAGACTTTTAAAATAAAAGATATATCTAATGTGCTCACATATCCACCTATCTCTCCCAATTCACCCTTTAGACGCATCCATTCTATTGATATACAAATACTAGATGTACCATTTTTCCATTAAATATTTTCTCACTCTGATCTATTATGCATACATGGATTTCCTTTAATGACACATAAAATACCACCTCAATTATATCTCTGAATATGAAATATATAGAATATATCATGCATCACAAAGTATTTAAGAGGTAGTTCAAATATATCTGTATATGTAATTATACCCTGAAGAATTTCAAACATACCAATAAATAGGGAGCTATCCTCTCATATATCTTTATATTCAAGTGTACATATTTAGGTGACACTCTCATGAATACCTCGTTTCCTAACTAAAACTATATAGGTCAATGTCTATAGTATTTATATATCCATTATATAATCAAAATGGTATATAACCTCTTCAAAATCCACTAAATATTCTAAAAGTTATACTGCATGAGACTTAGTCTAATAAAAAAGGACCCTCCCACCTCTAAATATAATATTTGATATCAACATGAATTTATATATAGTTCCCCAAAAGGTGTCATCTAAATTAATTTGAGAGAACTATTTTTAAGGTAAATTGATACATGTAAAACAATAATCTACCATGTTTTTGTTAAAACCTAGGGTGAATTATTTTACCATATCCCAGCAAAAAAATCGTATTCTCATACTACCCATAAGTTGATATATAGAATTCCAGGATTAATTTCACACATATGTTAATAGATCACTAAGACCCCCACTAGATATTAGATGTAAATTAGGAATCCCATGACTCGTCATGAAACCATATATTTATACTCATTCCCATGTATATAACCTTTGATTCTCATTAATAGAATTTCTCTCCTTGATTGGAAGGAAATATGTGACCCTAAAAAATTGATTAATAATAACCCATACAACATATACATAATATAATAACTATGATATCCCTGTTATAAATTCAATAGTCACCTTATCCCATTTCAATATAGGAATGGGTATTGTAAGAAAAAGAATAGAAAGTGTATAGCTCCATTCCTTCACCCAATTATAGGTGAGGAATTGGGATATAAACACAAAATTGTATTTCTTCATCTTCAAAAACAAATAAAATTACTATATGTCTTGCTACATCCTATTCAAAACTAGATGAACAACACATATCAAGCTGTGTGAATCTATCATCAGCTCCTCTAACATTCTCATAGGGACCAAAAATTTACCATAGACTTATAAAAAACCATCCTCATACTAGGACTAATGTAGTAATGGATTCCTACTATATATGGTATGCATCATTTGTATTTAGTTAGAGTTCAACATTTTACTCACTTTCACTTCTTTTGGATGTTAAGAGTTGATGCTCATTAATATGATTGTAACACTTCCCCAATACACTAGGACTTGAAGGGGGAACTTTATAGATAGGATAATTATTTACCATTCATTATTATGCTCTTACTCAACTTGGCCCTGAGACTTTCTACTTATTACATCTAACACAACACTTCCATTTCTATTAGTGAACAAATTATAAATGTTAAATGACTTTAGGTATTCACCCCACATTCATTTCCAAATATTCATATTGTAGTTTTTATAAATATATTATAAAATATTTTTGTTAGTGTATACTAAATATTTATTGAAAATTAGATTCTGAAACCAACATTTTAATTATTGATCTTATATTAAAGAATCTAGATCATGTTCCATGAAGTTATGTTCATGCTACCTTAATTTCCTGAATACATAAGTTCCTATCTAACCACTTATATCAACACCACCCATATACCATAATATATAATTTAATAATAAAATGTATACTACTTAATTGTTCTGGTTATGTCTATGATCAGTGTAGTTAATAGTATACCATTTAGCTTCTATAATTAGAAAATTAAAGGAAAAAAACTCTTAAATATCACCTAATTTGTAGTATAGGATATAATTTATGATTTTAATATGTAGATGTCATAAATGATTCCTGAGTAGTATCACACAAATCCTATAAATCTATGAATCTCGAACATGTTTATGTGTCACTTCTATGAAACCATAACATCTATCTTGTTAGGGACCATTTATATGACCAAATTTGATATTTTTTGATCTTGATAATTTAGTTACATTACCAAGATATGAAAATTTGAGAGTTTTGTATAAATTCAATGTGATATCAATGTACTCGATACAATATCCTAGAATTTACCCAGATCCTCTCATGTCTAGGGGTATATGAAGTTATCATTGATGTAAATGACCACAAAAGAATCATATAGGGATAGAAAATTGTATTCATAAAAGAACATAAAATCTAATAGAGTATATTTTACCCAAAATGAGAAAAAAGTATCTTATATAACCCATAACATATCATTAAACAATTATATTGAATATGTCATAATTTCAAGGAATCCGTTAAGAGTTATTAATCATAACTTTATCCATCCTCTTGTAATTCATTCACAATCATAAAATTCCACCACGCTTCTTAGAAAAGAAAAATACGATCACAATAAGGTGATATACATAGGTAAATAAATCCCTCCACCTTCAAGTCATCTAATTATACATTTATCTCTCTCAACTCAGCTTATAACATCCTATAAAGTGAATTACATATGGGATACATAACAAGAATCAGATCAATTTTAAACTCATCCTACATCCATGATTGAATCCCAAATATATCTTCATGGAAAACATTATGATATGGGTGGAATAATCAAAGACCAATTTTATCATCTCTAATAAAATCAACCAAGAAACACTAGAGAACAAGGTCATGATAACACCAACAATACTATGTTCAGGTCTTAAACAACATACATGAATGTCCTATTCCCATAGATATGTATAAAACCCAACTATAAAAAATTGGAAAGATACCAATAAATGGTAACTACAAAATACTTTAAAGATACCAATCGATGGTGGAAATATATGTGTTCTCTATAAGGAGTCAATAAATACATAATAAATATTATATGAAATCTTCTCATGATGATAACTAAAATACACCACTGATTCCAAACCCACACACTAATATGATGCACCTTAAACATATGAAAATACCATATATTTATTTTATAATAAAGATTATATGGTCAAAATACCCACTAGAAACTATAGTACTAGTATGATATGTCTAATCACGTGAGTAAAAATAAAATGGTACATTGAACTAGAATAAAATAATGCATAATTCATGTAAGATGCGACAATGATCAAACCTATTAAATTGATGTCCTTATATCACTATCTAATGGTTAATTATCATTAAGGAAAATATCAAATGAGCTGATACCCTAACCAATAACTAATATAATATAGATACCTTATACATTACCAAATATAATCTCTACAAACCCTTATAAGATGTACTATACCACCTTTTGACTTTAGAATTTCTAGAAGTATGTTAACTACCAATATGTAGGGATTCTACATACCAAATCTCAATCCCATATTTAGAAAAAATATCCTCCCACCATATGGCTAGGATATACCCATAAATGTTTTTCTAAGTGCCTAGTATAACTAAATATATATTATTCATTTTTTTTGATAACAATCTATTCATAGGTTCTCCAGTAAATAACACTAACAAAACATGAGAGATGTATTCACTCATAGGTAAATATATACTTTTCTCCTATAAGTTACCTATAAATAACCACAATAAAGACAACCATAATATTTATAATTACTTTTACTAGAATACAAACTCTTGGTTCAAAAAAATACAAACCTACCTAGAAATACCATCCTGAAACAAGTTCCTCTTAGCTATGAGAGTCTGTCTCACAATATAAATAAAATATGATATGTGAAAATGCTCACATGAATATAAATTGAATACGACAAACCATATTAAAAATTCATAATACTACCAGACTCATCCCTAACTAACATTGTTAAAAAAATAGAGTAACTCCATTAACTTTGTTGAATATCCATAATGGATATATATCCCTACTGTAGGTTTATAAACTCATTATACCTCAAAATATTAAGAATATATGGGTAAAACAAGGCACAAAACATAAACTTTAATATATTCCATGATAGGAACACATGTCAATCCATATAGACCTGTACATCCCACTGGATCTTGGAAGGTCCATGATGCATGTACATCACTAGAATTACCATCCACTTAGAAAAAATTTCTATCTATCCATAGATACTATACATCCAATATATCCAAAACACTATAGCCTATGGAATACCCTCACCCATAAATATTGGTGGATTCTTATTCTATAAATTTACCATAATATAATATGTGGATGAATCAGCTATTAGAGTTCCATGCTCTTTATACTATATAGAAATGATAAATATCATAATCAGTTTCACATCTATTATAAGTACATACCCCATAGGATGTTAAAACACCATAGCCGGTAGGTTAGGTTTATATATCCCAACCCTAGTATCCCATATATGGTGGTTAATTTATTACATTGTCACTAGAGACATGAAATTTCATAAAAAAATTGTTTAAAATTTAGTAGTTTTAATTAACTATACACATGATTTAATCTCATATCACATTTGAAAACATGAAATAAAACATACAATTTTCATTAAGAAAATAATTATTATCTATAGAATATATTTTTATATCCATCATAATATACATACTTACCTCATGTGAAATGGAAAAATATTAAAGGAGTGATATCATATGATTAGTAATCGAATACCTACAAGAGAGGCTACCATCGAATGAAAAAGAAATGAATAATCTGGTAGGAATAAATAATGATTAAAAAAATCCATAGATATAATCAATTGATCTTAAAACATATCCATGGATATCATAACTATTCCTATACTCATATGGAAAATAATAACCAATTTCATAGTAATGGAATGTATAGTTCCATATTACTAAAACATATCATCAAGGCCTCGTGTCAAGTCATAATAGATAAATGTATAAGGCCTTGGCCAAACAACCAACTAATTTTCTATCGTGAGAATTATCTATGAATCAAGGGGATTTCTAATTCTATCCCCCACCCTTCACTTAACTATTCAAATTCATTTATATTATGAATATATTATAAAAATTAATTAACATGCCTTAATAATAAAAAAATGTCAGTATTTGAACAACTAACATACATAATATCTATAATTTCCCCAGTAAAAATTACGAAAAAACCATTCATAGAAATAAAGTTGATGGTATCATTATATTATAACATAATTAACCTATAATATTCATCAAAGTATTTCTAGACAGGTGAAAATACTTTTAAAAGATAATTTGAACATTTCTTGAGGAAAAACCCCTTTTTATTTTGAAACCACTTATATAAAATTTAAATGTTTACCAAAAATTAGGGAAATATTTTCTCTAAAAATGAACTTGTAGACATTTAAATGATGAATAAAAAAAATATTAGTCGTTATGATGTGAAATTTTTTTTCATGAAATTAATGTAAATACAATGATTCTGTTCAGGCCTTTGGTAAAAATTACATCACTGAGAAAATGACTTGAAGATTCATACAATAAAATATTATAGAAATTAAAATATGGATAAAATATATTTAAAAAATAAATTGATAATAGTTAAAACATTTTTGAAAACATTTTTTAAAAAATATGTACCTTGATGAAAAATATTCCCAACCAAATAGAATTTTTTTTTGATTTTCCTTAAATTTATTATTTAGGTCTCCTGAGTACATAAATTGAGGAAAATGGAAGGAAAAGCTATAATTTTCATAGATAAACATATAATAAGTAAAATTAATTATTTTAATATATAAATATCCAATATGTTACTCAATAGAAATATGAAACATAAACAATCCCAAATACGGTTGAGATTATGAAATAAACCCATACCTCCGGTCTGACTTGCATCGTATGTTCATTTAACCTCTTGTATAATAAATTTGAATATTTTATAATTCTATAATAGAGTTGTATAAATACTTATATTATCATATATGATCTCCTTATAATATTTCAATACTAATCTATTCATAATTGTTTAGTATAATTTCATTTTTTTCAGAGTTAACAGTTTCAATTTTCATATATGATTCGATTTAGTAGTTTCGATCCATGCATCTTGATCATGTTTCTATTATCTTATTAATTTACATCATGAAATAAATATCATATATATTATTTTTATACATATTCCAAATCATTATTGTAAGTATTACATGAAAAATGAATCACATCTCTTCATGGAGGTGGTATTCCACTCAAACAGACGAGCGACACTATCATTTTTTAAATGGGTGGAAATAAAATAAGGGAAGTGATAAATTATATTTATAGAAACATAATTATTTTATGAATATAATATATATTAATATGTTTTATCTTTATAACCAGCTAAGTAAAATTGTGATTAAAAATGAATTACATCGCTACATAGAGGCGATACTTTGTACGGACACATGAGTGATGTTTTTTGTTTTTATAAAATGTGATAAAGGTGGAAAACTATTCTACCATAATAATAATAAAATTTAGTATTTTTATTGAACATGATTAATTATTTTAGGATTTTTAGAATATATTTATTTTAATAAAAATATGAAATAAATTGAAACCACCCTGTTAAGAGTTATACCTATTTGTTGAGAAACCTCTTTTGTCTTACTCTTTAAGACTTGTAAGGAGTGTCTTTTGGAAATAATAAAAGATTTTAATCTTGTGGAAGAAATATAAGAATTTATTATTTATGTTATTGTCTAAAATATAAGGATAAAAAATTCTGGATAATGGAGGGGATGAGTTTCCCTTTTATAAGTGAGGGAAGGAAAAATATATAATTACTTAAAAGATTAAATTATATATATACATATGTTTCATAATATTGTCAAGTAGAAAAAAGGAAACCTAAATTCAAAGATAATATTTTTATAAGTATACATTTAATCAACTAATCACACCTATTCTTGTTTTGGATACATTTTAAACCTTAACCTCTAGATAATCCACTTTATACCAATTTTATCCTTAACCATGATAATTTATCTTTTTTACCATGATAACATAATTATATGATGAAAAATATAAGGGGACTTATAACCCAATTTATATATTGTGATTACATATTTTTAATATTTTATTATATTTAATTTCCATAGGTGTTAGAAATTAATTTTAATAAAATAACGCAAAACACATGAAGAACTATTTTTTTTGGAAATACTTTATTTAAGAGTAAAACATATTTTATATTGAAATAAAGAAATAATTTGGTTTAAAGGAATTTTTTTGGTTCAATAAAACAAATTAATGTTTTTATACTTTTTAATCATTCCAAAACAAATTGAAATCTTCCAACCATTCAATTAACTGAAAATATTCAAAAATATTTTCAAATTTGGTAAAAATATAACATAGGCTCATAAAAGTCAAGAATAATTTCATAAATTGAATGTGAGGATTTAAGAAAATTAGTTAAATCCGGAAATATATTTTTGGATGATAAAAAGATTATAACAATTTATTATTTCATGCTTATATCATATTAAGTTCATAAAAGTGTTAGTATTTTAAAAATTAGACATTTCACTATTCACCGGAAAAAGAAACTATTTTTTGAAAATAAAAACAATTTAATCTAAGATAAATTTTATATGATTAATAAAAACATGATATCATTTTTTTCAAATAACATTTTGACATGTTTAAATGTTCATATAATAATACTTTCAAAAAACAGAGTAAACCATTTTTTAGAAAAAAATGATTATTTAAAACTAAAGCTGGATTTATTATTATCTCATGCATAGTAAAAACATTAAATGAATATTAAAATATTGAATTAATATATAATATACAAACCACATTTATTCCATTCAAAAATATTGAATAGTTCAACTAGTTAAGATAAAAAACACACTGCATTCATAAAAACCAGTTTTTTCCAAAATATAACACTTTAATTTTCGAATGATTTTATTTTCTTGTCAAATAAATTTATAACCAATGAATTAATTTTATAAATGTGTAAGGAAATTTTTTATTGATTTTTTTTAATTTTTATTCATACACATGAATCCAATCTCTAGGTGATAACAACCCCATTGAATAATAGTAGATAAATAGTACATTTTGGGTCATTTAAACTCGATGTCTCAAGGAAAGAATGCTATAAAAGAAATTAAATTTATTTAAAGAGGAATATATCATAAAATATTGGGGTGTTATATTATAATAACCTCAGAAGAATTTATCTCTTCAAATTCAATCAATTTTATATAATGAATAAAGGATACTTCATCCTCATCATATCCCCAGTTTTCAATATATTATTTTTTAGTTAATGGTTTCACCACAAAACATTGACCAAGTTTTTTTGTCTTGATTATAACACCCATGAATTTTATGGTATGTTTCTTCTTTAATAATTTAAATTCATTTGATAGATTAAATTTCACAAAAAAAATTATTTCATATATTATAAATCATATAAAATCAAATAGAGAACACAAAAAAACATTATAAATGTAGAATGAATGAAATTAGAGGTTTTTTCTAGAAATTAAAGAACATATACCAATTAAATAGTAACTTGACCTTTGGGTTTGTTAATATGACCCTTAATAATAGTAATTCATTAAATATAATACTAACCTAACCTATTAAATTATAAATAAAATTTTGGCATCTTACTAATTATAATATGATATAATTATATCATTATATAAGTAAATAAATATTTTCAAAATTATTAATTAAGTATTCTTATTTTTATAAAACATAAATATTTATTTCCAAGTTTATAATTAATATAATTATTTAAAATAATATTTATTTTAATAAAATAGAATAATTAAATAATAATTGGATGTCTTATGATTATAATGTAATTTTTGATACCTTAGTTAGTTTTTCAAAGTGTTATAAATCAGTTATAATTTTAAAATTGAGATTTTTTGAGTAAATGATGATTTTAAATAAATGTTATATTTACCATACATATGAAATTATTTTCATAAAATGGAATTCATTTTTGAATTCTACACTTCAAAAAAAATTTAGGGTGAATTTTTGGGATTTATCTAAAATACTTGAATTTTGTTTGAATTAAAAAATATGGTAAATTATGGTATATATACATTATATGTTAAATATAAAATTCCTTGATTCTGTGATGATGCAATAATAATTCATTCAGACTAAAATTTTCCAATTAATATTTTTAGTCACAATAATCATCACTACTTATTTTCTTCAGCCAAAATAATAAAACAAGGAATAAAATATCCAAAAACCACCCATTTCCGCCACTGTAAATACCACACATAACCACCTATAATCCTCACACCACTAAATCCTTGAATATTTTCCAATTTATACCCTTTAATCTTAGAAAATCTCCCCCATGTCCATGATCCCTTAGATTCAATAAAATAACAAAATATATTTCCTTAATGAGGTTCTTAAGGAGAGGAATTCAAGAAGTAAATCCTTTTTTGTTCTCTTACAATTTCATTTAATTTAATTTATTTTTATTATATACTTAACTATTACGTAAAAAAATAAATGATAAATATATTATCTTATATATACTGGTATTTTATTATGATAATGGAATATTCATCGTCTAACACCTTCTCATGTCCCATTTATTCTAAAACTGAAAACTTCTTTCGTGAGGTGCCAATTTACCGCCTTCATGGATGATGTGTTTTAATATTTCAATTATTCCTTCAAGGATGGAAATAGAATAATTTTATTGTTAAAATAGACTATAATATATTTATTACCCCATATTTAATATTTTAGAACCAGTATATATAAATAATATCAATTCAAAAGAAAAAATTAGTTTGTGATGATTGAAAAAACACCGAAAATACTTTGAACGATTATCACTAATATTTTATCTAATGATTCATCCTTATACCATATAAATAAATGAAATATATAATCATCAAATATTATTTAATTTTATTAATAAAATATAATTTCAATTTTGTAAACTATTATCATTTCACATGATTTTACATATATATATACAAGTAAACTGATCATGAAAACCAAGAAAATGAACGCACATGAATGATAAAATTGTATCTTATAACTCATCGAAAAGGCCATAAATGAACTTAATAAAATAATAATAAATAACTTACATGTAGGAATGGTTAGGAATTTATTAATTAATGGATTTAATCTGATTATCTAGGATATTAAGATCAAGTGTAGAACACATTTGGACATAAGGTAAGGGAATTTTTCTCAATTTTCATTTCATTATGAAAAACTTTCTATTGTGCACCTAATCATTCTTATGTTGTGTATCTAATTCCCCTTGGATATAATTTTTCAACTGAAATTATATTTCTATTAAATATCTATATCCTTGTATCATAGATATGATTATTTTCTCAGTCATATACTATTTTACATGTGGTGTTTATTTTGAATGTTGTTTTAACTGGGGAAATATTGATAAATCAGTATCCTCTACTCAATACAGATATTTAAAAGGAATATTGTTATTTAATTAAATCTATGTATGAATAATTATTTCTAATTTTAGTGATGGGATGTGACTGTTATATCCCGTCAATGCATCAACACGTATCATGAGACAAAATGCTTGCAAAAAACCCATCGTGTTTGTTTCCAAATAGAATCAAATGGGTATCTACCCACAGACATTAACTCTCTTGATGGTATGATGCTTTATGTTCCATATACATGAGTTCCAAATAATAATCATTTTATTTATTAATTATTTAGTTTTTACTTTCAATGATGATTTCTCTTTGACAAAATCTACGGATGCATTGCCATTCTCATGTATTGAAAAAATGTGTTCCATATTACTTACCTTTGAATAATGTCTATTTGTTGTTGTCTTTACTTTACTAATTATTGTTTTATAGAAACCTTATTGAGTGTTTGAGCTCACCCTTTTATTTTTTTTAGTTCTCTTGGTTGTGAAGATGAAATCGTTGAATAAGTGACAAGAAGAAGTTTATTTTTATTTTGTTATGTTCAATTATTAACTAATAATGTAAAAAGGGAACAATGTATGGATCTAGTTTATTCAAGAATACTAAACTAATTGATCCTTTGTGATGTGATCTCTTGTATATATGAAATTTTAATTAAATGACCATCAAAGCTGGGAAATTAGGGCCTAGGTCATTATAGTTAGTATCAGAGGAAGTTTAGTATAAACATTAGAAACTAGATTTAAAAGACAAAGTTTACAGAACATAACCCTAAGATAGACTTTGAGGATTAGTATATAATAACATCCTAGAATTTTTGTAACATAGAAATTATGTGTTTCTTCCTAGGAATACATCATTGTTTGTATACTATAATGGATTTTATTCTGGCATAGATTTACCATGGTGTAAAAACTCTAACAAAGTGTTCTGGGTCTGACTCGGGGTAACCTAGTACATGACTATGAGTCTTAGTACACACTTGGTTTGATAATACCCAGGTATATTCTTAATATAACTCCCATTTTATTTATAACCCATTATGATGTATTTGAAAGTAAATATGTCCCCAATAAAACCAACTTATGATTATTATATTAGCTATGAATTAACTTTTAATTTATGTTAAGTGTTTTTCTAGATTTAAATTTTATTCATGATTCATTATCTAATTTAGTGTATGAAATTGTTTTTAATGGAACCTAATAGATGTAAATGAATCAATACCCCTAGATAATGTTGAGATTTCCCCATTGAGAAACTCAAAACAGATAGTGTTGGAGATGAGAATATCATGACCATATAAGGACAACTTACTTAGGTTATGAAGAATAACTGTACTAAACCATTGTTGGATCATTTCATGTGGTATAATCACATATCATTTAGTGGGTCTACTAATCCAGTGGTATCTTTGTAGTGGATCAAGTACCATGAAAATATATTTCTGGCATTAAGATAAAATGAAAAAAAACATAGTAATGGTAGTACATTGTATCAAGGGTGATAATGATCAATGGTGGTTGTTGATCTAGAATAGTAAGGAGGGATATGAAATAAAATAAATAGAATGAATAAATTTTAAGGAAGTATTCTTTGATAAATAATTCACATGTTATTAATGAAATGAAATGAAGATAAAATTCCTTATATTAAATAAAAGGGAAGAAGAGAGTGTTGGGAACTATGATTCCACCTTCAAAAGAATATCATTGTATGTTATAGATTACATACATGATTCATTAGAAAAGATTGAACATTTCATTAAAGGTATTAAGCCATGTCTCTTAAGGGCACTATATTCATAAATATTTTCATCTTTTGATGAAATTTAATTAAGTTCCCTAAAAAAAGATAAGGTATTTTTTAGATCATATATTTTGAAAGGAAATCAAGATAAGAAGAGGTATTTTGATAACTATGGAAAAGGTATAGCTTCAAAGAAGAAAAAGGTAATGAAGAAATTCCTAATATGTAAAAAATGGGGAAATAATCATCTTGTTAAATGCCTGGAAGGCATGGTAGTTTTCATTAAGTGAATAGAAAAGGGTCATTGAGCTAATGATTGCAAGCATAAGAAACAAATAAATGATATTCAATAATTCAATGATAATGAAATGGGGAATTACTCAAATCATTGTACCAAGTTTCAAAGGAATCTACCATATAATTGGACAAGGGGAGATGACAAAGCTTATGCAATCACAATTATGGAGGTTGAAGTTCCTAATGATGTGGTGGCATGTACATTAATCATTTCCTAAATCATAGAAAATTATTTATTTGATTTTTGATCATCTATTTCATTTATATTTTCCTAGTTTTCCAAGAAAATTAGACATTTACCTTTTTATTTTATAAATTAGTTGTCCATAAAAACTCTTAAGGGAAGTATAGTTGAAAAAAAGATGTGTCGGTAAGTCCCTTTTATGAAACATAATCATGTTTTATTTGAAATATTTATCATCATAACTATGGTTTATATTGATATAATCCTTAGTATGGACTAGATTTCAAAATATGATGTGAAACTATATTGTATGAAGAAGGAAGTAACAATTTGTGAGGATGATGTAGAATCCCTTATCATTAGAGTAGAAACATCATCATCTGTTTCATATCCAAATCCACCTCCAGTAGCTCTACTAAATGAAATTGTTGGGGTGGAAGAGAAAAAAACATATAGGTATGAAGAAATTAATCTTTTAATTGAGTATATAACAATTCTGAAATAATATATTAATGTATTTATAGTGGATTTACTTGGAAACCCTACAAAGTGGGATGTCGAGTTCTCTATTGATTTAAATACTTGAGAAATATCTATATCAAAGACTCTCTCTATAATAAACTCTGTTGAATTAGTAGTGACAATGAAAAAATATGTTGAACTGATTGACAAGGGATTTATTCACCCTAGTATTTCTCAATGGGGATACCATGTTCTATTTTTTTGGAACAAAGATGGATCTATAAATATGTGAATTAATTATAGAGAAATTAATGCTTTTACAATAAATAAAAAGTATAATCTACCTCACATTGATGATTTTTTATCAGATTCATGGAGGTAAATGTTTTTCAAAGGTTGACCTTTGATCTTGATATCATCAGTTTCTTGTGAGGAAGAAAGATATTCCAAAGACAACATTCAAAACAAGGTATGGACATTATGAGTTTACATTATTTCTATTTGGACTGAATAATTCACCTTATTTTTTCAAGGATCTAATGAACAATGTTTTAAATTAATATCTTGAATCTTTTTTATGGTGTTTATTGATTAAAAAATTATATATTCCAAAATCTATGAGGACCATGAGAACAACATACAGGTTGTTTTTCAAAATCATAGAATAAAATAGTTATATGGGAATTTAATTAAGTTTTATTTCTATCTTTAAAGAGTTTATTTTCAATTCCATATTATCTCTATGGATAGTATATCAGCTGACCCTATGAAGACAAAGGAAATCCAATAATAAACTATTCCAATGAATATAATCAATGTATGTATTTTTATTGGATTAGTAGGTTACTATCGAAGTTTCATTCAGAATTTTGCCAAATTTTCTAACCCACTAACCAAGATCACCTGTAAAGGGGTTATGTTTTTATAGAAAATTACATATATACAATGTTTTAAAGAATTGAAGAGAAGATTGGTCAATACTGCAATTTTTACCCTTCTATCTGGAAATTATGGGTGTGTGATATACATGGATGCATCAAAGAACGGACCGTGTTGTTTACTTATTCAAAATGATAAATTTATGTCTTATGAATCAAATAATATTAAGACACATGAAAAAAATGTCCAAATCATGATATTGAGTTAGAAACCATAATATTTTATCTGATGGTTTGAAGACACAATCTCGATGGTAAAATATGTGAGATATATATGGATCATAAGAGTTTGAAATAACATTTTATAAAGAATGAACTCAACATGAGTCAAAGAAGACGACTCAGGTTACTCAAATATTATGATTTTTTAATACAATACCACCCAAGAATGGAAAATAAGGTTGTAGATTAATTAGGTGGGAATGATCATGGACTTCTATACCAAATTATCATTTATAAAGATAATATGTTCATTGATCTAATATAGATTGATATGGGAATTTTTAAGGAATCAGAAACATCATTCCTTTTTTAGATGATTTATAAACCATATTTACATGACAAGATAAAAAGATCTCGATTTGATGTTGAGAATCTTGAAAATAAAATTAAATCATTTATGGAAGGATGATTGGAAGACTTCATGTATGAGGATGGAGTTATACACTTTTAAGTATTTTATGTGTTCCATCGATACCTGAGAAAAAAAGTAAAACATTATATGATTCTCATAGCTCACATTTATCTATACATCAGGGTAGTGCCAAGATATATAGAGTTATGAAGGACTATGTTTTGTTGGATAACATGAAGTGGTGAATTTCTGACTCTCTGTTAAGGTGTCTAGTTTGTCATAATTCTAAGGCTAGGAGACAACATCCTAGTGGATTCATGAAACCTAAAGCTATTCTTATGTGGAAGTGGGATGAAATTACCATGAAATTTGTCACATGAATACCTAGGATACCTATAAGTAATGAGGAAATATGTGTAATTGTTGATCATATTAAAAATTCAGAAAATTTCATTATAATAAGAGATGTTTTACCACTTGAGTTTCTAGAGAGTCCCTATATTAATGAAGTTGAAATACTTAATGGTTCAAATATATCGAATGTATCTTATTGAGATCCATGATTTACATAAAAATTATTGAAGATTCTTCTAAAGGATTTTGATTTTGAGCTTCATACGAGTACTTCTTATCACCCTCAAAGTGATGGAAAATCTAAAAGTATTACTGAAAATTGTAATTGATGTTGAGATCGATCTCACTAGAATTTCCAAGCAAGTGGGATCAATTACTTACCTTTAGTGTAATTTTCTACAATAATAGTTTCCATTCTATTATTAAAATGTTTCTATATGAATAATTATATATAAAGAGAAGTAAAACTCAATTTTTTTTGGTATGAAGTTAGTGAGAGGAAACATATAGACCCAAAAAAACTGAAGATACATAGATAATGGTAAAGACTATTTAGTCCCATATTAAAGTAGATCAAAGAATTCATAAGAATTATATTGAAAATTGAAGAACATATTTCAAATTTTAGTGGGAGATCTTGTATTTATGAAATTATCTCCATGAAAGGGTGTCTTAAGGTTCAATAAAAATGGGAAACCAAGCCCCAGTTACATCATTCCATTTAATATTTTAGAAACAATTGGAGGAATAACATACCATAAATAATGCCACCATGTCTCTCTAAATTTTTGTGATGTGTTCCAAATTTCATTATTAAATAAGTACATTCTAGACCCAAATCATGTACTAACCATTGAAAAAATAAAACTGTGACCTGCTTTGTCTTATTGCAAAGATATTATCAAGATTCTTGATATAAGATATAAAATATTGAGAAATCTGATGACTTGAATGGTCATAGTTCTTTGGAGAAACTATAAAATGGATGAATTAACATTGGAACCTGAGGTTGTTATGAAGAATAACCACCTTCATATATTTAAAAGGAAATATTCATGAAAATTTTGAAGATGAATGTTTCGAAGGATGGAAGACTATAACAACCCAATAATTTATGTTTTATATCTTATTAAATAAATTAAATTAATTCTACAGATAACATTGCACACAAAATTATTTCATATAGTATAAATAATATAAAATCAATTAGAGAACACAAAATAAACTTTACAAATGAATAATGCATGAAATAAGATAGATTTTATAGAAATTAAGGAATATATGTTAAAGTTTATCTCCTAGAACCAACTGATTGTACTTTTATTACGTGTTTATTTGAGGTATTAAATATTAAGTTAAACGCCATATCAAATATTGTTCATTTTTATAAATTAATTTAATGTAATAATTTCCTAGATTATTTTTCACATTGATAAGGTCATAGTATTTCCGCACTATGATGAGATCCTTGATGTTCTACTGTAATATTATTAATATAGTTGTAAGGTTGGAGAACATGATATTATGGGACACATAGTATATATAACATCAGGTGTGAGTACTTGTAAGTAGTAGATAATTCTTCTCTTAATGTTTTCACTTGGTAATCTCTAATATGGGAGATTATGAGAACATACCTTCTAGTTATAATTCTTCATGTTTTGGTGTCATCAAATATTTTTTTCTACAAGTATGTGTAATGGTACTTGGAATTTAAGATTATAATTAATTCATGTCATGATATGCACACTTAGATTTGATGATGAAAACATCATTCCATATATTGGCGGGAAGTAGTGTATGTTAGGTGTGTCATGAATGACATATTATTAATGGTTAATTCAAGGAATGATTTTTCCTTCTATTTGTATGGAAGTTGATATATAATCCCTTTGATTAAAATAGAATCGTAACCCTATATTCCACATCCATCGTGTAACAACAAGTTTATTTTATATAGTCAAAGAATGATGTATTGGGCATATAGGATGATGACACCATCATAAAACCTACATGATGAGTTATTGTGACAAGGGGATTAAATTAAATAATGAGTGTTTTTATGTGGTTGTCATTATTGAGACTTTATGTTCTTTCTATTGGGTGCCTTGACTCGTTTCTAGATAGTAATCTTAGACATTAGTAAAGCCCGCCTAATGTCAATAAGAAATAATACTTGAGGGTCACACATAATGTGTTTTTTTGGTCTTGATTAAATTCTATTTTAATTTAACTAATTGAATAAATATTATGCTCAAGACTGAGGAATAATTTTATTCAATTTATATTGATTACATAAATTAAATAAATATTTAATCACTAGACTGTGAATAAAATATATTTATTTATTTTATTTAATAATTAATAAATATATATATACTAGTTTGTGAATAAAATATATATTTAAGAAAATACAATATTTATTCAGGTATTCAATAAATTCAATAAGAGTTCGAACATACTAAGGCTGTGTCTGGTGATAAAACAATTATTTACAAGCAGATAAATATTATTTATCCATTTTGCGCAAGTTGGCACAAAAAATAATAATATTATTATTATTATAATGTGTCATGGGATTTCATTAATGGTTATAGTTATATTAAATAGATGTTATGAAATTAATTTTTTTAATAGAAATACCAGCTCTATAAATAGAGCACTATGTGTATTGTGTAAAGAATTCGGAACCAACTCAATGTTTGGGAATAGAGAATTGTTATACATATTTAATTATCTCTAAGCTTCTCATTCTCTCTCCCTTTTAAGAACAAGAAACCCAAGAGAGAATTTATTCAATTTTGTATAATGAGTTATGATGAATGAGCAAAAAAATATATTCGATTCATTGTACTAGCACCTGGAGAACGAGTGATATTTCTCAAAGACCATTAGAGCACTTGTGCATCACCGCTAGAGGGAATCTACCATTGGATCCTCACAAATCCAATGAAGGAACTCTAGAAGGGCATTTTTGGATAATGAAAAACTATCATTGATGAATGTTCCTAAGACTAGGTATTTATTTCATCAGATATAAAATAAAATAATTATAAATTTTATGAGCAAGATCCTCACTCTTGGTTTCAGGAAATAATTATTAAAATAAATTTTAATATATCACCCTCCACTAAAATGATTATGCTATGCTGAGAACCACCAAGTGGTATTAGAGTGGGCAGGATTAAATATTTAGAAATTTATTTTGTTGTTGATCTATGTAAAATCATGGTTAGATTTTAATTTCATTTTATTTTTTAGTGAATTAAATTTTAAATAACATGTTATCCAAATTTTAATAATTTTCATTCCGGGAATCATTTTATTAGATATTTAATAAAAAATGATGAATGATTGAAGATACCATTAGGAAGTTCCAAATATCTGGCTAGTGAAGCTAGGTTAAATGATATGCGACCGAAGCACATGTCGTATACCCATGTGTATTGTATATAGATTCTTTGAGTAATTAAAAATAAATGATGATTTTATTGTACACCACATGTTGACCGGGCCAACTTGGCACATGGAAAGAAGATACAAGATATGTAGCTAGATTTTACACACCCTGTATTCTGGCTGAGTTTACACACTGAATCTCGAGGCATGTGACTTGGATATACAACAACTTAGGTGGATGGTGTGTAGCTTGATGTACACACAATGTATTTTCCCCTTAATCGATAAAATTGAAAATATATTAAATTTGAAAAAATGTAGCATTAAAACCTTATTTTATTGAGTGGAACAACATTGTGTGTTTGAAAATTTAATAATGGTTTTAAATAATTTTAGATGATAAATTAATTTACGTTAAATGAATATTTCATTAATTGTCCCACCATTTATTTTCCACGAATCCCAAATTGATGGTAATTTACAATTATGTTTAGATGAGCATTAAGATGAAAGGGAATTATTTAATTAATACAATCACATTTATCTTAATAATAAAGAACGAATAAAGAAATTAATTCTAGGAAGTTTGTTTTTTCATATTCATTGCTTGTACGACTGATCATGAGCTTGAACAAGATGTATGTATGTGTTGTCATTTATTTAATTTAAATTTATTTCATGGGTTTTCAATTATTTAAAAATAAATTAAAAGATTTCTTGTGATTCATCCCTACCTACACTATTATAAATGACCTTCATGTCCATGGATATTTATGTAATTAAATTTAACCAATATATTGTTTCATCTCATCTACACATGAGTAATAAATATTTGTAATTAATGGAGCATCCTAAGGCATGTGGAGACGGTTCAATACGTAACCACAATGACACAAACTCGGTGATACATAGGTGAAAATGTGGATTGTTGTAGCTCATGCTAAGTCTGGAATAAGGAGTTATTTCCCCTAGGTCATAGGTTGATTTAATTTTGGATCATTAAATCATCCCTTAGATAATCTCATGAATGGGTTATTTAATTATCAATTTATTTTCTGACTAATGATTTAAAATTATTTTTATTGATGCAAGACCACGATCACATAAATGAATTAATATTCATAGAAAAAATTTAAATAAAATTGATTATGCGTAAATGTTTTATCCAAAAAAGGTTAACTAACTATGTAAAAATCCACTTAAATATTAACTAGACATATAGACGACAAAACCAGATAAAATTTTATGCAAATTAAAATAAAATCCCTCAATCTAATATTAATTAAGGATAAGACTTCTATTACTGGATTAGGAAAAAAATTAATAGAACTATTTGTTTGACCAACCCTTGTTGGGAAACATACTATTTTAAGGGGGTTTAATATGAGGATTTTGGGTTAACATAACAATTTTTCATCAACAAGAGTAAACCTTTATAGACTTGGTGTAATTTGGAGGTAAGAGTTGTGAAAATACAAGTCATTATTTCTGGAATGGGAAGTCCACTTAATAGATCAAGGAGAAATAATCCTATAGTTGGAAAATAATTTCCTACCCAAATACCTTTAGAATATCTTAACCAACCCTTGTTGGGGTTATATGAAAGAGAATATGGATCCCTGAACCTAGAATTTCATAATAACTAGACATTCAAGTTCAATAGTGAGGGTAATAGGGACTTGATATAATAATAGCTGATTTAATAAAATGAATTAATTTAGTATTTATCACAACATTTGTAATATATAAAAGTTAAAATAATCTGATCTATTAATTGTAAAATAAAATGAAAAACATATCTTCCAAACTAACCCTATGATTAGTATTGGATAAATAAAATCATTTCACTAGTAGTAGCTTCTAAGAGTTGAAATTACGTTGTTTAATGCCACGAAAGAAAATCTTGGATACTAGAAGACTAAATGCCTAATCTACCAACTCAAGAGGTGAGTGATGAACATTTACTAGTATATGAAAAACGTATGAATGGTGTAGTTGAAATTCATTGTTTTATTCATTAATCTATGTCTACTTTAATTATTTAGTCTCACAAAAACATGGTTGCATATAAAATTATTGAGCACCTATGTGGTATTTAACAAGAGAGAGCTATACAAGAACAATTTTAGATTTACAAGGTGATATTTCAGAGTAATATTAGAGAGGGTTACCGAGATGGGCCACACACAGTCATGCTCATTGGATTCATTGAGTGACCAAAGGTTCTAGGGTTTAAACTCCCTAATAAACTGGGAACTAATCTCATTCTAACATCACTACCTCAAAGCATCTCTAGTTTTTTGTTAATTTTAATATGAAAAACATTTTTAATTCTCTTCCAGATCTTCTTATCTTCCTGATCCATGTAGATAAAGATATGAAGTGAAAAAAATCCTTATATCCTTACGGTGAAGAAATAGAAATGAAAAGAAAATAGCTTTAAGCCCCAGTATTCTTGACTCACTTCCATGGAGAATAAGATCAATGGGGAAGCAAGGGAAAAGGATGTTGTCTACTTTTCATGTGTGCAGAAGGGCCACAAGAAGAAAAATAGAACCAACCTAAAGAAGCAAGGGGAAGCTTCAGGTGCATTTTTTACGGAGTGTAATTTATCTATTTTTATAAATTTTGTATTAGATATAGATTTTTGTGCTCACATATGTACTCAAATATAGGAACCAAGTAGATTCAGAAACATTAACTGAGGGGAGGTAGATCCATGAGTATCCAAAAAAGATAAACACACTGTTGTAATTATCAGGGATTACCACCTTACATTGCTAACTAGAATGATCTTGGTTTTAAAGGGTTATTATTATGTTTTTCTAGTTACCAAAAACACTTTTTTTGTATCTCAGATAAATACAGATAGATTCATTATAAAATTTATAAATAAATGTTACTTATTTTATAAATATAACACTTGTTATGATAAGTCACATTTACACAACGATCATTATGTATTGTATTACATAAACTAAGTTATGAAAATAAATAAAAAAGTTACATTACATGAATCATACCCACACCAACTATGGCATCACCGGCTAGGTCATGTAAATAAAATACTCATGAAACAATTACATCAATATGGATATTTAGACTATTCTCATCTAAAACCACTTGTTTTATGTCACTCATGTTTATAAGGAAAAATGACATAAGACTCATTTAGTGGGAAAGGAGAAAGGGCTAAAGAGATCATTGAATTAGTTTACACTGATGTGTCTCGACCATTTCATATTTAAGCAAGGGGTGGGTATTCATACTTCATAAAT
Source organism: Viscum album (assembly GCA_963277665.1). Lineage (NCBI taxonomy): Eukaryota > Viridiplantae > Streptophyta > Magnoliopsida > Santalales > Viscaceae > Viscum > Viscum album. The sequence goes on from OY728150.1 coordinate 651,282,274, forward strand.
ATCACAAATTATTTTAATAGATATGGATATATTTAATTAATGATGTATAAATGATATTTTTTGATAAATTCAAGGAATAAAAGAATGAAGTTGAGCACCAACTTGGTAGGAAGATTAAGAAACTCAGCTCAGACTATGGTGGAGAATATCACAATCAAGACTTCATTGATTAATTATGGGATTTTGGGATTATATACCAACTCAGTCCTTTTTACATGCCAATGTTGAATGATGTAAGATAAAGGAGGAACCACACTTTGTTAGACATGATGAGATAAATGATGAGTCATGTGAGTCTTCCATCATCGTTTTAGGGATATGCATTACAAATAATGGTTCACATACTAAACCAAGTAAAATCTAAATCAATAAATGGTATTCTATATGAATTTTGAGTGTAAGAAAAACTATATTATCAAATTTACACATGTGGGGAAGGTAATCTTTAGTTGAGGCTTTTTTAGGTAGCAAAATTGCACCCTGAGTAAAAAAGTGTACATTTATTGGATACCCTGTGGAAATAAGGGGATATTACCTGTAATATCCCTTATAAAAAGTGTTATAGTGTAAAGACACTACTTATTCAATGAGAGGTATAAAATCATCAAAAGATATTATGGGAGAGAGATAAAATTCAATGAATTTGAGGCTTAAGGAACACAAGAGTTGGTACATGTCAAGATTCCAAAAAGCTTCATGGAAGAAAAAACTATTCTAGAGACACAAGTAATACATTGGAGTACAAGAGAGGTCCAAGAACCTAAAATATATGGTTTTCTTGTTACTGTGAATGTTGAATGATTATTAGTTGATACTAATGATACTCTAACCTACATAGAAGTTGTTCATGGCACAAAATTTACCATGTGGCAAGAATCCATGAATTCTGAAGTGGATTACATGTACACTAAGTCAAGATTTTGGTAGATACTCTATTGGATGTAATGACCATTGGTTGAAAATTGGAATTCAAGAAGAAACATGAAATGAAAGGAAAATTCTGAAACTATAAGGCACGAATTGTTGAGAAAGGGTTTAGACACTATCATGGAATTGACTACGATGAATCCTTTTCACAATTTTCAATGCAGAAATCCATCAGAATTATACTTACAATTACAGCTTACCAAGACTATGAGATTTTGAATATTGTTTTCAAAATATCCATCTCTAATAGGAAACTTTATGAAAATTTCAACATGACACAACCTGAAGGGATTGTTACTCCCATAGAAGCCAATAAGATATGAAAGTTGGAAAAAAAAATCTATTTATTGATTGAAGAAAGAATCTAGGTCATGGAAAATTCATTTTGATGAATATATAATGGAATTTAGTATAATAAATAACTAGTATGATCCTTGTGTTTATAAACAGTTTAGTGGGGGTGAAATTATTTTATTAATAGTATATGTTGATGACATATTACTTAATTTAAATGAAATACCATTATTACAGTCTGTTAAGGAATCATTGAATAAATTATTTTCTAGAAAATAATTTGGAGGGGAATCACATATTCTTTGGATAAAGATAAATCATGATAAATCCAAGTGGTTTCTCAACCTAATTCAAAGTACATACATTGATAAGATACTAAAGATATTTAGTATGGAATAATCCAAGAGGGTATTGTTTACAACATAAAATGGAATTCATCATTCCAAGAAATTATGTCCTCATACCTATGAGGAATGAAATATAATGGAAATTAATCCATACACATCAGATATTGGCTCAGTCATGTATGTTATGATACGTACTAGGCCAGATATATCCTATAAATTAAGTGCGCTAGGAAAATATCAAGCTGATTCAGGTGTCTTCCATTGCATGGCATTCAAGATTATCCTTATGTATCTCAAGTTTTAGATTCTATAGAATATTCCGAGTATATTGTGTCTTATGAGGTTGTTAAATAAGCAGTTTGGATGCTTGATTTCATCCTGGATCTTGATGTGGTACCTAGTAGTAAATATCCTATCTCACTCTGTTGTGATAATACTACTATGGTGAATCTTGCAAAAGATACAAGGTCATATCTACATAATAAGAACATACTTTTGAAGTATCATCTATTGATGTATTTTTATTAGAGAGGTTAGGTTGTAATGAGTAATATTTCCATGGAAGACAACATAGTGGACCCCTTGACTAAATCCTTGAATCAGCAGAAACATGATTATCATGTGAGGTCTAGAAGACTGAGAGTCATTGGCATTTAGTTGTAGTCCAAGTGAGAGTTTGTTAGAGTTGGTGTCCTTGAACCAACTGATTGTTCTTCTATTACATGAATATTTTTTAAAAATATTAATTGAAACAAATTATTACATATTGTTCATTGATAAGGCCATAATACTTCCTCTCTATGATGATAACCTTGTAGGTATATAAAAATATTCTTAGTATAGTTATATGGATGGATAACTTACTATTATGGGACACATAGTATATAGACTATCTGGTGTGAGTACTCGTAAGTAGATGATACTTATTCTCATGAAGTTCGCACTTGGTAATGTACATAAAGAGAGATTATGAGAACATACACACCATGATTAATTTCACATGTTTGGGAGTTATTAGATATACCAATCTATGAGAGTGGGTAATGGTCTTTAGACATTAATATTTTCATTAATGCATTTCTTGACCTGCACAACTAGATTGTTTGATGACAATTTTCATGCAATATGTTGGTGGGAAGTAGGTTATGTTGGGTGAATCATGAATTACATGTTATTAGTGGATAATTCAAGGAATTATTTATCACTCTATCATTAGGGAAGTTGATATCTCATCCCTTTGATTGAAATATAACCATTCTCTTAAATTCCATACACATGGTTAAATGATGAGTTTATTTCAGATAGTCAGAGAATGACTTATCAGTCATATAGATTGATGACACCATCATGAAACCAACTTGACAATATATTGTGACAAAGGTATTATATTACATAGTGAGTGCTTGTAAGTTGTTTTTGTCATTGTGAATATATGTTCTTTATATTGGGATCCTTGACCCATTGCTATATAGTAATATTGGATTCTAGGAAAGCCCACCTAATGCTAATGGAAAATTATCATAGAGGGTCACACACTAAGTGTTTCTTATCTCAGTTAAATTCTATTTAAATTCAATTAATGTAATAATAATTATTTTCAAGACAGAGGAATAATTTTATTAAAGTTATATTTATCACATAAATTAAATAAATATTTATTCACCTGATTGTGAATATAATATATTTATTTATTTTATTGAATTTTTAATAAATATTTATTTACAAGTTTGAGAGTAAAATATTTATTGAAGAGAATAAAATATTTTTTCAGGTGTTCAATATAGGCAAGAGGAGTATGAACGGAGAAAGACCCTTTCCACTGATAAAAAAATTATTTATGAGTTGGTAAATACTATTTATCCATTTTACACAAGCCAGAACACCATAAAATAATAATATTATTATTATTATGTGTCATGGGATTGCATTAATGGTTATAATTATATTTAATGTATGTTATGCAATTAAAATTTGTAACCAAAATCCTATCCCTATAAATAAATTTCTATGTCTGTTGGGTAAAGCATTCAAAGCCAATTCCATGTTTGGGAATATATAATTTTTGAACACAATGAATTCTCTCTTGACTCCTCTTCCACTCTCCAACTTAGGAATGATAAACCCAAGAGAGAATATATTGAAGATTTAATAATGAGAGATCAAGAATGAATAACACAAGACATTCGATTCACCATGATAGCTCTCAAATAATGAGTGTCATTATTTAGACACCATTGAAACATGTACCGATAACCTTTTGAGTGATTCCACCCTTGGATCCTCACATACACATTGAAGGAAACCTGGAAGGGCCTTTTATTTTGATAAACAATCATCAATGAAGAAAGAACCTAAGCCTGGGTATTTATTTTTTCAGATTTTAAATAAATTAATTATATATTTGACATGTAATATCCTCAATATTGCTTTAGGTCAATGATTATTAAAATGAATTTTTATATATTCCCCCACCACAACGTTTCTGATGCGCCCAGAACAAACAACCTAGACTAATAAAATAGTAACAAGACCTTTGAAATAGTAATGTGACCTTTAAAAATGGTATTTCAGCCAATAGAATAGTAACCTCACCTACGAATGTATAAAAAAAATTTGGGAATCTTATAAATTGCAATAAGATATAATTATATCATTGTATAAGTAAATAAATGTTTTAGAAGTTATTAAGTAAGTATTGATATCTTCATAAAAAAATGTTTATTTTAATTTTTTTAATTAATATAATTATTTAAAAGAAAATTTATTTTCATAAAATAGAATCATAAATTGATAATTTTATGGCTTATGATTGTAGGAAAATTTTATGAGATCTTACTTAGTTATTCAATGTGGTATGAAATTAGTTATAATTTTAAAATTGGAATTTTTCAAGTAAATGATGATTTTAATAGAAAATGAAGATCCCTATATTTATAAAATTATTTTCATAAAATGGAGTTCCTTTTTTAATTCCAAACATTTATAAATTAATAGTGTGATTTTTTGGGATTTTTCTAAAATACTAGAATTTTTTTTGTATATTAAAATATGTTAATTTATAGTATACATACATTATAACTTAAATTAAATATTCCTTTATAAAATTACAGTATTTGTTTACAAAAATCATTAAAATTTATTTTCTTAAGCCAAAATAATAAAATTATGAATGAAATATTCAAAAAACAGCCCTATCATTCACTATAAATACCACCCATCACCACCTCTTATCCTCACAACACCAAATCCTCAAATATTATCAAATTTCTTATAATTGATTTTAAAAAACCTATCCCCCATGTCCAAGATCCCTTGGTCTCAATAAAAGCACAAAATCAATTTCCTTAAGGAGGTTCTCAAGGAGATGAATCAAAGAGGTAAATACTTTTTTGTTCTCTTTCAATTTATTTTAATTTATTTTCTTATTATTATATCCTCACCTTTTCTGTTCAAACATGAATTATATCATCAATATCTATTTTATACTATAATTTTATTATGATAAAAGAATATTCATCCTCAAACCCCTTCTCCTCTCTTTTATTCTAAATATGAAAACATCATCCGTGGGGTGACGATTTATCACCTTTGTGGATGATGTGTTTTATTCTTTCAACTACGCCTTAAAGGATTGTCATAAAACCATTTTATGCATAAAATAGATTATAATATATAATTAAAACATATTTAATATTTTATCTACTAAATGAAAACAATATGAATTCATTAGACAAAACGAGTTTGTAATGATAAAAAAATGCCAAAATAATCTAAACGATTATCACTAACGTTTTATCCAATGATTCATCCTCATACCAAATTACCGAATAGAATATACAGAAATTATATTTTATTGAATTTAATTAATAACATAAAATAAATATTTTGGATAACTATTCTCATTTTACATGATTTTCCATACATATATAAAAGTAAAATGACCATGAAAACCAAGGAAATGAACACCCCTAATGATAAAATTATATCTTATAACTCATACAAAAGGAAAAATATGAACTTAATAAAATTATAATAAATAAAATAGATATTTAATATGTTCTAAATTAATTAATTAATGGATTTAATCTAATTATCTAGGACATTGAGATCAACTTAAAAACACATTTATACATAAGGTAAGAGATTTTTTCCTCATTTTCCATTTCATTGAGAGGTTCCATTATGTACTTAATAATTTCTATATGGTGTATCTACTAACACTTTGACATAATTTTTTCATTTTAAATTATATTTTTATTAAATATCCATATTCTTTTGAATGTTTTTTTTAATAATGTAAGTATTGATGTATCCTATACTCAATAAAGATATTTAAAATGCATTTTTTTATTTAATTAATTATATATATGAGTAATTATGTAGACTATAAGTGATAAAGGGGGTTGTTATTTCTTTTAGATGCATCAGCATGTTTCATGCGACAAAATAGTTGGTGATAAACACTTCATGATTGTTTCCAAATAGAATCAAAATTGTATCTACCCATATACTTAAACCATCTTGATAGTATTACGGTTCATGTTATAGATACATGATGTCCAAAAAATAATATTTTATTAGTATTAACTTCTTTCTTTATATGGTATTTCACTTTTGACAAAATCTATGGATACATTATCATTAACAGTGTTTTGATGGCTTGTGTTTTCCAGATTACTTACCTTTCAATACTATCTATTAATTATTGTATTTAATTCACTTATTATGGTTTTATATTAACCTTAAATAGTTTTTATGATCACAATTTTTTTATTTCCCCATGTTTAGAAGATTAAATATTTGTATAAGTGAAAAGAAGTTGTTTATTTTCTTTTGTTATGTTCTATCTATAATTACCATTATAATAAGGGAACCATGTATGTATCTAGTTTCTTCAAGACTACTCAACTAATATGTCCTTGGTGATTTGATATCTTCTATTAATGTAATTATAATAAAATGACCACTGGATCTGGGCTACTGTGATCATAGTTGTTACATTGATTCATTTCACTTTCTCTCTACGATAAAAAATATCCACCAGTTGTTTTTTATAAGAGAGATCTTTCACCAGTGGACGAAACTCTATGTTTAGTACATGTGAAGGATTATGTGTGTAAATCCTAAATATATATACAAGAAAAACATCATGAACTTGAGGGAGACTTTGTGGAAGTGACAAATGATAAGATAATATCCCAATACGATCAATAATTTCAGAGGGACTAATATATATAAGCCATTGATTTACCTTATTTCAAAATATTGTAACCATATTTTAAGGGTATATTTATAAGAATACCCTTTAAAAAAATCAAAATATAGATTTCACTAGTTATTTTTTTCATAAATTTTCTATTGACTTGGAGATTCTATGATGTGATGTGGAATGTGTCTATCCTTATCTGAAACTTCCTTAGCTAAAATATGTTTGAAAATATTTAATTCCTTAAATGTTTCCTATCACATTAGAGTTATTTATTTACTTTCATATAGGGATTCATAAGTAAATATCTATATTCTCGAGTGAAAGATACTATTATACGAAAAATATACTAAAGGAATGTGCTAATCCTAACCACATTTGAAATCCATAGATAAATATATCAACATGTCTTTGAAAGTATTAATTCCCCCATGAGACTAACCATTTCTCTAACGAGGATAAGAATTTATGGAAATGAACTCTTTAACAATATATTACAAAATAGTTTTTTAGAATATTAATGTAAACCATGGATTCTAAATATATAAAATTGAGAGTTATACTATACCTAATCTCACCATTTCCTTGAGGTATAATCAAGTAGGTTGTTCAAGATAGAAATATTCTATACGTTTAATAAAATGTTCTAATTTCATAGGGTGATTGACTATAACCCAAATATTATTGTACCCTTTAGATTATTTTGGGTAGACGAACAATAAAATTCGTAGTAATTTTTTACATTTCCATTATAGTATGGGTTATGGTTGTAACATTACTTTAGACTTTTTTCTCTAAGCCTTAACTTGACGACACACCTAAAATCTGAATATATACCCTGAAATATCCATTTTCCTATTATCACGCTAGAAATAATCTTTTAGTTTTCCATAAATCTTTATAATTCTAGGATTAATAGAGAATGATTAATTATGATCATTATAAAATAACTCCTTATTAATTTATCATACCAAAAAAATAGATATTTTGTTCTTAAACCATATCATTCATTTATGATCATAGATGAATTTTGGAACACTTATCACATTCCACTATAGTTCAACATCTTCTTTTTCTTCCCTCTTAATATCCTCACTGATATATATTTAAACTTACCTATAATGATGATATTATTTTTATTCTTTTATCATGATTTGAATATATATTTTTTGAAAATCCAAAAATATTAGATGTATTTCAATCCTCATCATGGATAAAATAGTATGTTCTTTATGACTCAGAGCATCATCCACCTTATTTTCCTTCACAGGTTGGTACCATATTGAGAAATCATAATATTTTCTCAAATTTAACCATCTTCTATGGAACATATTCAACTCTTTAGATGTAAATATATACTTCAATATTTTTTGTTCAGTTTATATATAACACATTTCCACATATAGATAATTCCTCCATACCTTCATTGTGAATGTTAATTCTTCCAACTACAAATCTTGAGTCATGTAATTTTTTATAATTATTTTTTAATTTTGGAGTAGTATAAGATATCAAAATATAACTTATAATGAGTATTCATCACAATACATTCTTTAATGCATCACTACATATCACAAACCCTTATCTATAGCAGAGTAGTGGTAGCATATGATCATTTAGAAACCTTCTCCTAAATTCTCTTAAATTATATTAAAATTAAACTATCTATAAGATAATAACCCTTTTCAAGTAAACTTGGTGAATAGATTAGATAGTCATGAGAAATATCTAAAAAATTATTAGTTGTATCCAACCAATTGATGAAAGCTACTGATCTCAGTAACCATGTATGTTCTAGGAAACTCCTCAATAACATCCATATTTTAAGGATCAACTGATATACCCTTGATAATATTTGACCAAATAATGAAATTTTATGAATCGAAAATTCAAACATGGTAAATTTATCAATTATATTCTCCTTCCTCCATGTTTTTAACACAATTATCAAATTTTCATTATGATCTTCCTTGATATTTTAATATATAATAATATCATCTATAAAGACTTCTAAAAACTATTCAAGGTAATTTATAATGAATTTATTAATTAAATGAATAGTGATAACAAAAGCATTGGCCAGTACAAATGGAATTTTTATAAATTCTTATTGACCATACCCTATTTCCAAGACTGTATTGGGTATATTCTCCTTCTCAACCCTTCGATTATGATATCCCGATCAAAGAATAATCTTGTAAAAATATTGATCTCCATATAATTTATAAAATATATTCTAAATACAGTGTAGAGGATACTTTTTCTTAGTAAAATTTTTGTTTCATTCCCAATAATCACTAAAAATATGCATTGAAGCATCTATTTCCTTTACAAAAGGAATATGTGCACCCCACAATGAAGCACAAGGGTAAATTAATCCCTTATATAGATTCTCCTATAGTTTTTTCTTTAGTTCATTCAACTCAATCAGGGAAATAATATATATATATATATATGTATATTGAAATAGGTTTATCACCTGGTGTAATTTCTATTAAAAACTCAACATCAGGATTTAGGGGAATGAAAGGGAACTCCTTCTTAAATACATTAGTGTAATCCAAAAAGAAGAAAAATTTTAAATATTGAGTTTCTCCCCAAATATTTGAGATAAATATCACTAATTAATAGTTATTAAAATATATATGATGGAAGTAATTTCCATTGGGTGTTTGGGTTCATCCTTGCATTTATAGAAAATCTTAGATTAATCCAGGATATACAATGTAACCTTCATTCCTCAAAAATTGATATGAGATATATATTCAGAGAGGTAATACCTATCCAAATTACATTAAATTTAACTTGTGTAAGAACATCATGATTTCCAGGAAGAAAAATCTAAAAAATTTACATTGGATTGGAGATATATACTTGATATGCAGTCATCCTAACGTTAGTAGTATTCACTACCAACTAAAAATTTAATCATTGAGGTGGTGTTGTGACACCCTTAAAAATTTCATCATAAATAAAAGAGTGGGTAGAACCTAAATAAAAAAAAATATTTCCAATCCTAGAGTGGCTGAGAGTTTCACCTTTCACCAAGTCACTAGTAAATCCATATTCGGATAAAGTAATTTTATAATCATAGCCTTCTCCAATAGGATTACTTTGTGGTATATCCCATTGATGTTTCAGAATTGATTTCAATATATCCCCATATCCTAATAATTAAGGAACGTCATAGATGCTCCCATAACAATAAATTCATGAGCATAATGGCATGTTTCTACAAAATTAGGAGAACTCATTTTCCTTTTAATCGTATACCTTTTTGTTTTAATCACAAGTATCACATGTTAGTAAAATCCCCTTTCTCTTGTAATCCTTGTCAATATTTTTCTCAATGATCATATACTTCTTTTTTCCTTCATTAAAATCCATAAGACTTAGAGAATTATTTCTCTATCATATATGACATGAGAATTTATTCTTATCTAATAAGAATATTTGGGAAACTAGTCTCCATCAATGGTTGGACTTTATCCTATCAATAAAATAATCAATACTAGTATTTGAATTATGTATATAGTCCACAAAATGCATTTATAACCTTTTAAAGTTATCGTGATATATAAAAACATTTTAATCTCCCTTTTTTCCAAGACTTTGGAATTTCTTCTCCATATCTGCCCATTATTCATGAATAAAAATATTTTTCCATGAAAATTACCTTAAATTCTATCCACTCCATGGTCAATATTTCTACCACATACTTAGTGATTTGAATCATTGACCAATATTTACGCAAATCTCCCTTATATTATAAAATTACATGAAAATAATCTAAATTTCATTAATTCTCAATGTAATAAATTTGTTTTCTCAGTAACCTATCCATTTCTCAAAAATATATATATTTGTAGTTACATTGAAAAATAGAGGCTGTTATGGAATTAAACTACCTAACATTGTTACAACGCATTGTGAATCAGTACACATCAACATAAAACCAAGTTTGTTAGTCAAAAAATGTGTCAGTGACCCCAATATAGTTTTATTTTTTTTAGTTCAAGTTACATCTCCCGATCCAGCTTCATTATATTTATTAAGTGGGAAATTCATAATAGAATATGTAAATTTATACATTTCTATTCCTCCTACTTGGTTCAATTTTTTTTAAATTAAATACACTTGATTATATCATGATATTGTGATCCATAATGTATAATTTTTTAAACTGGTGAAACACAAAATATAAATTAAGAATTTATTCACAACTAATATTAGATTAATAACCTTAGGGACATTAGGAATGTATTTAAATCAATTTTTTAAAAATATTTCATTATGGTTTGTAAATAAAATTTTAATTTACCTAATCATATCCTATAAGAGTTTAAAACTCAGTGTCTAGTGAATGGCCATTCACCATGCACTAGAATGGTGGATAATATATGCTCAACCAACTCTTTCTAAGGCTATTAACACTAAATATTTCAATTATAAAATGATATCCACCTGTAGTATATATTCATGTAAGTATTTCTTGGAATACCACATAATCATTACCTTATTGAAACATTACGAAATTATCCAATATGAATGCTTATCATGAATTTTTCTCATAGGATTATGATTCCTAATATATGTTTTCTAAAATCCATCCCCCAATGATTATATAAAAATAAATTTAATACCAACAATAATGAACCTGGCCCTAATAAAATAGAGAAAGTTCTTTCATTATTACACTGTAACTAGATACAATTGTTCACATAAAAAAATCCAAAATAGTATAATTGTCTTGGTAATCAAGATATATGAATGAATAAAAAAATATATTTTATGACATGAAATAAAACATATGTTTTTCTTTGATAACATCATTATTATATCAAGAATACCATTGGATATCAATCATAATACACTTTCTGGAATCCTATGGAAATAAAACATAATAAAGGGGTGCGATCAGATTCTTTATAATAGAATATGTAATACAAAATCTATCATAGAATAAAAAGGGAATGCGTAATAAGGTAGGAATAAATAATTATACAATAATGAAATATAAATAATCACATCATCTTGAAACATATCCATGGATATCAGAATTAATTTTATACACATATGGAAAACAACAACTGATTTCATAATGTTGGAATTCATAATACTAGTCATCTAAAACTTACTTGTGGGGCCTCATGTTAGTACATTATACATAAATGGGTATGTCCATATCAAAATAACCAACCTATTATATATCATGTGACCTACATATTCATTAAAGGACTATATAATTCTAGTACCCACCCATCACTTAAAAATTACAATGAATTCATCATATAAATATATCATGAAACTAAACCAACATGCCTTAATCATCAATAATTCTCAATATTATAGGATTTAGTTACGAAATATCATTACTTTCCTTTATAAAATTATCATAAGACATCTTGATAAATAAAGAGGCTAATATCATTAGAGTATAACCTCAATAATTTATAAGATTAATCTAAGGTTGTTAAAATTGATAAAAAAATTTATATATCACAAGAACATTTCTTGAGGAAAATACCTATTTCATTTTAAAATAACTTATTCAAAATAAAAATATTTTCACAACACTAGGGAAAATATTTTCTTTAAAAATAATGGAAAGATTCAATGGAAACATAACATAAAAATTTGTCATGAAAATAGATAATTATATTCATTCATTACATACAAAAAAATATTCCATTCTACAATATGTTAAATAGTAAATTTTTATGAAGATGAAAATAATATTTTTTATAAATTTTCGAAAAAACTCTAATAAGGGTAAAAATTAATTTATTAAATCACGGGAAAATATCTAAAAAATTATTTAATATTTTTAATGTGAAAATGGACATAGAGGGATAATATTCCAGATCTAATAGAAAAAATTATTATTTTTGTTAAAAACTTTCTTTCAATTTATTAAGTTATCAAAGAGAGGAAAATTAAAGGAAGACTTTTAGTTTTTACAAATAACAAATTTATATGAAAAATAAAAGGGTTTTAATATAGAAAGGTCGTATAATTTTCCTAATGTAAACATGAATCATAAAATAAACAGTATTAAGAATGAAATTGTGAAATAAACGATTACCTCATGCCCTAATAACATAATATGTTCTATTAAATACATATATAATAAAGTAAAATTTATTATAAATATATACCTGAACTATATAAATACATTTAATATCTTATAATATATATTTGTAACCTTCAAATGCCTATTTATTTGTAATTATTTGTTAAATGTTTTATTTTTTGAGTGTAAACTATTTCATTTTTCATGTATGTTTCTATTTGGTAGTTTTGGCCCTTGAATATTACTCATAGTTATATAATAATAGAACATAAATAATGATATAAATATCATATTTAGTTCTTATATACATATTTGTAGTTATATTGGAAAGGAGGATATGAAAAATGAATCAAATGGCTTCGTGCAGGTGGTAGTCCACATGTACACATGAGTGAAATGATCATTTTTTAAAGGAGTGGAATGGTAAAAAGTTGAATGATATATTATATTTATAAAAACATATTTATTTTGTAGATATAATATTTATTAATTAGTTCCATAATTATAATCACCTAATAAAATTTTGATGAAAAATGAATTACACCGCTACATGAAGATGGATATCCGTCTGAATGCACAAATGTTGTTTTTCGCTTCTCATATGATGAAATAGAATATGAAAACTGTTATACAAAAATCATAATAACATATAACTATATTTATGATATTTTTTTAATTATTATGGATGGGTACAAAATATCTTTTGGAATAATAAGAAGAAATAAAATTGAAAGTACTTGATTAAGTGTCTTACCACTTCATTGAGAAACCTATTTTTGATTACACATTAATCCTTGGGCGGTTGGTATTTTGGTATGAAATAAATATCTAGGATGTGTGTAAGGAAAATAACAATGTATTATGGTAGGTATATATAGAGATATAATGTTCAAACATTTTTAATTAGGTAGGAGAGGAGGTGACCTTTTATATGTGAGGGAAAGGACACACTTTCAACTATATAAAAGATAAAATAAGATATATATATATATATATCATAATCATGTAATGTATAACTAAGGAACCCAAAATTTTAAGATAAAATTTGAAAGTGTCTAGATAAACTCAAAAAATATGATTTTTGAAGTTTTGGGATAGATTTAATCCTGATCTTCTCTTTAAGTCGCTTTAACCCCATTTTAACTATAGTTAAGATAATTTAAATTCATGTCATAATAAACTAATTATATGGAAAACATAAATGGAGTATTATAAAAAAAATTGGAATTGATAATTCCATATTTAGAATCCATTTTATCATATTAAATATCATTAAGTTGTAGATATTATTTTTAATATAAGACTACAAAATGCATTAAAAATCGATTTTAGGAAATTACATTATTTATGTGTAAAAATAATGTTACCCTCAAATAAAATAATAAATTGGTTTCTAATATCTACTGTTTAAATAATAAATAAAGAAATGATTTTATTCTTCTAGAGTAATCCGAAACTGAATGGAATTTTCTAACCATGCCACTAATTGTAAAGATTCAAAAATCATTTTTAATTAGAATAAAATATTAGTTATGTTCAAAAAAGTCATATATGGGTTCAAAAATTAAGAAAAACGTTTTAAAAACATTATTTTTACTCATTTTAAATTTATTTGTTCTAGAAAATTGTTATCAAATTTATTAGTTCATACTTACATCATATTAAAGTCAATAAAGTGACAATATTGAAAAATCAACATTTTCACTATTCATGAAAAAATGTACTATTTTGAATTAATATAAAAAATTAATTATAAGATAAAATTAATATTATGAATAAAAAAGATATCCATTATTTCAAATAAAATATTTAATTGTGTCTGAAATCCATTTTATAATATGTTTGGAAAGCGTAACACACCCATTTTTAGAAGAAAAAATATTTTAATGTCATACTGGATTTATTATCCTCCCATGATTTGTGAAACCATTATGATGAATACTAAAACATTTTATTTAATATATAATATATAAAATTATTTAAAATTATTCATAAAAATGATGAATTTAATTTTTTATATTTATAAAACATCTCATGCATACAAATTTTTTTTTCCATAAAATAACTCTTTTAACTTATGATCATTTCCTTTTAATTTACAATCAGTTGATAACTAATGAGTTCATTATATGCTTGTTTAAACCATTTTTTCAGAATTTAGTTTTCTATATTCACACCCACTAATAAAATCACATGTTAATAATGTCCCTATTAAATAATAGTTCTTTAATACTATATCGTGGTTCGTTGAAACTCAGTGTTTTATGTAAAATGAGATATCAAATAATTTTGTTTATAAATAGAAAAATATCACTAAATCTTAGAGTGTTTTGTCAAGATAATCTTTACCATATTGTAAGTTAGCCTATTCCATCGAGGTTTATTATCATTTAAATGAAAAACATATGACTCATAACATTAGTATAACAGTTCCTGATATCATAATTTCTGAATCTTAGTAGTAGGAAACAAATCAATGTAATTTACTACAAACCATAATCCCATAATTTTATTATATAACTCATATGTCCTCTTTAAAAATATATCCACCCTATGGTACTGTTATATAATACAAATATTATCAAATATAATCATTCTTATTGTATTTTTAACAAAAGATCAAGTAACTATATGGCCTATAATATTAAGTGACAAAAATAAATTATATAAGAAAAAACGTATTACTTATTTTTGAAACCATAAATAATAAAAAAACCAATTTCTAAATAGGTTATCAGTTATATAGAAGTATAAAAATAATATTTGATTACTATGAACTAGATAAAATTCATAAACAAACTCACCCTTTCCATCTAGTTCCTATATTAAAATAACAAAAACAATCATATTCCACATTCCCGGAAAATTAGAAGATTATAATAATCAAAAACAAAAAATCACAATCCCATACCGTGGTGAATTGTAAATCCCTAAAATATTTTTATTTTAGTACATGAATAGAGTCTATACTGAATCCTAAAATTTTCTATCTCTAACTATCATGTCACATATTATAAAATGAAACAAAAGATGGATTGAAAAACTGTTTTAGTATACTCGACCCAATATGTTTGAACAACATAGAGTTAGGTGATCCATGCAACATAATGTATGCCTCCCCATTTTCCAAATGATTTTGATTAGAATATATGCTATCTAGATACTTATGAAGAACATACCACATAAAAGATAAACATAAATAATAACATTGTTACAATTTCCATCAACAAAATATAACAACTAAATTAAAAAATTACCTAAATAAGTGAACCATAATATGGAAAAACATTTAATGAAAAAATATTAACCCACTACAATTTCTTGCAAGTCATACATCATGTACATGATCACTTGATGGATCAATCATTTAAAAAGCTAAAGGATATATTCCCGAAATCCATAACCTATATGTGATGCAGTTATATATCATGTTCATGGGATATTGAGATGCATACATGGAATAATATTTAATGAAATATTCCACCTTTGATTAAATGAACCAATGAATATTAAGTTTGTCTAAATTTAAATAATAAAACTCATTTAAGTCTATCATTAAATGAAATCATTTCATATTTATATTAAACATCTATGGAGTTAATTCATATGATACATGAATCGACCTTGGCATATATACATGAGTTTTAACGCATGATTGAATTGTACAACTGATAGATTTTCCTTATTGGATATATATATATATATACTATCATGTGGTCAAAGTATAGAGTGTGTGATTATTTCATTATTGGATGATACTCCTTGTCCAAAATTTCTCTTTCTCTTACCTTAATTACAGCATGAGATGCTAACACAACCTAATTCATTAGGTGTACTGCATGTAGATATGTGATTTAGTTTCCCATGGATACACTACAGAGGTGGGATGATTATGTTTTCCATTCATGTGATCTTTACGTGACACACATCAAGACCAAGAAAGAAAATATTTTTTGGATCTTTATTAGATTCCATGCTCGATTTTATAGTATTATTCATTTTTGGTCTTGTCATAGGTTTCATATATCATTCATGGGAGATTCTCAAAAAAGGTTTCTATTTTCTTCCCCAAAGTAAAATAACAGTTATTAGAATCCTAATAGTATAGAAAAACATATTATAGATAACTATGATTTATATTTATTAAATATAGCATTCAAATAAAGAAGAATCACAAATAAAGCTGTGATTTTCCTGTTTTACAAAAAGTTGGGAAATGACATTTACCCTTACATATAAGGGATTCTTAACGGTATCGAGGAATTAAAATTACATGATAAAAGAAACCTAAGGATTAACCTTACACATATAGAATCATAATGATATCTATTACCAAAAAATATCAGGTTCTGGACAAAGCCATTCCTAAAAAGAAAATATATAGAAATTGGATAAGAAGAGTCATGGTTACAAGAGATTATTTAAAAAATAGTAATATGTCACAACACACATATTTGAATGAAATATTGAATAAAAATAGCTGTAGTTCTTGAAGGACCACATAATTTCTTTTTCAATGATAGTTTTCTTTGATAACATATCTTCCACATAGTTTTCCTCCCTATATGTGTGAGAGATTACCAAATTGAGTAGAGGAGCATTGTTGTGGCATTAAACCAAGCAGGGTAAGATCCTCAGTGGAATTTCCCTTGTTTTTTCATTAATGAACTTAAAAATAACTTCATTGTTATATTCATTCCATGAAGAATTACCATTATATTGGATACCATATCCAATTCCATACACCATTGTAAATAGTTTAGCTTCACAAGAAACACAAATTCTGGTGTAATTTCAGAAACACCCTTTAATAAAGTCACGGTGTGTGAGGAAGATACCCCCAAAACCTAAGGGTACATGCATACCGAATGCTACCCCATCAATGCTAACCATAATCCATGGGCTGATTGGAGTGATCCAACAACTATACATGAACATTATAGGCTTCCTTAGTTGACCTGTTACACCCAATAGTCTGAGAATATTAAAGTTATGCATAGTATTGTTCATACTTCATATTTATACCATAAGTTATGTATATAAATCCTTGTGTAGTGTGGTCATTCCCTTTTGTATACAGGTATTCCAACCATAAAAAGTTTAACATTTATAACATTTCATATAGTTGAAAAAATGGAACAAACTGATGCATATAAAAGATTTTAAGGGTAGCTATCTTCTTACCTATATGTAGTAGATAACATAAAGGTGTCATGTTAGTGTCACCAAAACTATACCCTTATGAGAGGAACTGTGTAAGGGTACTGCGTAAAGGTAATCAGACACTTTACCCTTATGTGAGGTGCTTCATAACGGTAATTCATAAATATAATCGACCACCTTACCCTTATCTAACGCACTACATAAGGGTATTTTGTAATTAAATTACCATTTTGAGAGGTTCTTTATAAGGGTTACTTCATCCTCACCCCTACACAAGTGGTTATACATAAGGCTTAGGGCCTTTTAACTTGTGTGAAGATTGTCTATATAAGGGCAACGAGATTATACCATTCTGTAAGATAGACATGTGAGGGTATTACCATTAAAAATATTACCTTTATAAGGGTAGAGTGTGTATAACATTATGTAGTGGCTAATGAATGACATTAACCATAGAAAGAGTGGATTGTGTAAGGATAGAAGGAATTTACCCTTATACAAAATGCAGTTCTTGGGTAAGGGTAAATAGTAACCGTTTTAATTTTTTATTCTTTATTTATTTTAATGGTTTATAAAATTTATATAAATATTTAAAAATATAATTAATGATATTTCAATTTATAAAATGATTATAAATTAATTCATTATAATTTTTTTATAAATAAATTTATTAAATATTTTTAAAACATTTTATTCCCAAATATTCAAGATTTTTATTTCAAATATTATTTTACAAATTAAATGGAAATTATTATTATATATAATTAATTTTTTATATATAAATAATAATTAATAAATTATAAAGTGTGATAATTTATAAAATAAGGTGAAAATTTAAAATGGTTACATTTAAATCATGAATTGTTTATAATTAAATAATTTTAATTATTTAGATTAATGGGGACTTGTTTGGATATTATTTAAGACACATAAAAACTTTTTTTTGATGAATGATTTGATAAAAGTTACAAAAATGAAATATTTATATGCTATTGATATTTTTTTACAAAATTTTACATCATAAACTCTTTAAAATATAGTTTATAATTAATAGAATATCATGTATTTTCAGTTAAAATTTGATATAAAAATAAATACGAAAGAGTCCATACTAGAATGTTTAGTTATGAAATATCTATGATGTTAAATCTGATAATCATATAAGGGTTTATAATTTTATTTTTTTAATAATAATTCATAAATGTTTATTCTGTGTTTAAAATTTTGAATTGTTAATTTATTTAAAAGGATATTCTCCACTAGATTAATTTTTAGTAAATGTTTTAAGAAATGTGAATATTGTGTAGAATTTTGTTTAAAATGTCAAACAACCTATAGGATGTGGCCTTGAATTACTTTCTTGTATTTTCTAATAATGAATTTAGTTTTTCATATATCTTTATATCAGTTTTTAATTGAAGTAATTATCTAGAATTTATTTCTTGAATGTAGTTTGTATGTATTTAGTGTCAAATTTGTGATGAATTTCATTATATCACATGTAATATATCCCTGAGTAGTTGGAATTGGTGTCATAATATCTACCTAACCTGGGGATTATTCCTTGTTTATGTTTTAGGATGGGGTTAGAAATCTATCATCATCGGATAACTCTTAAGGATATCATTATACCTTTAAACACTGTAAGATACCAATTTATTATATATGTATTAATTTAAATAAATTACTACTTAAAAATATTGTTTTACTCTATGGATTGCACATAAAAGTTTAAGGCTGGGTTCAGGGTGTCCAGGGCTTGTTCAACGCCTGAAGCTCTTGTTTTTTTGGAAGAGAAGGTTGAGGCACATAGTTAGTGTATGGTTAATAGTAATCTTGTGGCTCAACAATGTAGCCCTAAAAAGGAGGATAAATGTTTGAAAACTATGTGATAGATTCTGAATAGATCGCAAAAATGGTGTAGACAAGTTTTAGAGGTGATTCGTATAGCATGAACATTGTTTTTCAGACAATGAACAAACTGTGTAAGAGGTTGACCTCATTAGAAAATAATCATGAATGGGTTGTGCATGGTCCATCTAACCATGAAATAATCCAGTGTGGGGTGTGTAATGTCCCGGAATTTTCCATGTATTATTTTAATATTATATGGGAATTAATTTAAGACAAGGTTCTGAGGCGGCGTGTAGTTCCGAGGCCTGGTGAGCCCGGAACAAATGTTTGAATTTAAATTAATAATTAAATAACGTGCGCGTGCAGTTTTCCTGAAAAAGTGGAATAACTCCTGAAAGGGTGCTTGGATCAGAATTCTGACGGCCCCATTGCATTCAGAACCACATTTTTACCTTAGGTGAGGCCTAACATTAGCTGGCGCAGGTCGGTGGTGAAATCTAGTTTTTGGACATAAGAGTAATAAAATATTTAATAAAAATATTTTATTTTATTACTACAGCGATATTTGATTAAATCTAGTGCAGTATATATCATCCTTTTTAAATAAAGGCTTGCACAGGGTCTAGGGTTACAAACCTCATAACACTGACACCCTTGGCGGCTGTAGAGGCTCTGGAGAAAACATCCCAACGCAGCGACGACAACGCGGCGACCGAGTCATCGCCAACGAACACCGCAGATCCAAGTAGGATGTTGTTTGTGATTTTTCTACCCCGTTTTTGATTCCACGATGAACGCGGACTAATCCACAAATAGATTATCCCACTGATCGATCATTCCTGCGAGATGGGACATTTCCAGGAATTGTGGGATTTTGATTATTGAGTTGTTTTGGTTTTCGTTCAACCATTCTATCAGTGACGAACCAAGATCGACACGAACATTAATTGAGGTTCATCCCTCTTGATTGTTGAATTTTTCTCTCCCGATTCCAACACGTTCTTCGTGCGTGTTCTTCATGTTCTTAGGGAAAATCGGTCTTTGCGCGTTCATTTTTTGGCACAACGATCTGAAATCAAAGATCCAACATCAGGAAGACCTAATGGAGGTGCGACAACGATGGCGGCGGACAAATCGACATGGTTCAGAAGTTCCCGTTCTTCGAGTGTTTTCGTTCGGATTGATCGGGATGCATTTTCAGGGCCGATCAGAATCCCAAAACTGACGGAATCAATTTCTTAGGGGAGAGAGACCCCAAATCCAGAGTTTCGTGATGATCAGTCGGTTGGATCAAGATCCGGAGGATTAGTCGAGGCGCGCGGAGGAAGACGACGCTTCTGGAAACATCCTGACTACACGCCGTGTAGTATGGACTACACGGCATGTGTTCATCAGCGGGATTACATAATGTGTACTCCAGGAGTACACAGACATGTGCAGGGTAAACAGACAAGGACATGTCATGTATACCTCTCCCTATCCAGACCCGGCCAGATACATGGGATACCCCGTGCACTGGTACACGGGTAGGCGACACAGACACAGGCAGAGACCATGTACGGGCACAGGGCCAGCGTACACGGAGCGAGCCCAGGTGCTCGGACACGGCGTGTACCTCTTCTATACGCCATGTAGTTTCTTTCTACCCAACAAGCCAAATGACATGGTCCATTTACACGGGCAGTACCCAGGGTCAAGGAACAAGACATGTACCTTTTCTACACGTCGTGTAGTTTGGTTTTATACGGATTGAACGAATGACACGGGCCGTTTACACGGGCAGTACACGGGGTCAAGGAACACAGTGTGTAACCATACTACATGCCGTGTAACCTTTTATTCTTGGCTTGAGCCACTTTTCATCTGTGACTTATACTAGCTTCTTAGGGTTCGTACCCATGGTTTTTCCCCTGAATGTTTTGGTATCATCTTCTATATATGAGTGTATGATCCCTTCAGCATGTCTTCCTAAATAGATTTGTTGGATTCCCCTTGGTGAGACGTAGAGCTGGATCCTCTATTAATTCATGGAACCCTGGGATGAGTTCTTGGTATCAACGTGACCAACTTTACCCGGGCGCCGATCCTCTACTTAGCGGATTAACTCAGACTGAGTTGTCGGAATCATCCCATGGCTTTTGGATGTGATCCTCATCTGTGCATCATGTTACCAAGTACTTGTGGAGTGTGTTCTCCTGGAACGAGTACTTCATATATCTCTCTATCTTCAGACCTAGGAGTGTGTTCTCCCGGTTGCATAATTAGAGGAATCTTCGAGCTGGATCCTAGTGGCAATATTGCGATGGTCATTTGTGTATGAGTATATCTGAATATTTCTTGTTATATGTTCTATATACATATACTGTGTGGAGATGATTTTATCTTTCCTTTTTCATATTTCCCCTTTTTTTATTTTCATTTGTGGTTTCGGGGTGTCATACTAGGTATTGTTATACTCACCGTTGCACGGGCTTTGCCCGCACATGTCGTGTCTTGTGCAGACGAGCGAGCCTTTGATAGGATTCTAGGTAGACCAGGACCGGGCAGTGCTCAGTGAGATCAGATAGGCCAAGGTGCATCCCTACGGCTACAGACTTTAGTCCCAACACCTTTCTATATAGGTTGGACTTTGTTACGGACTCTCTTTTGGCGGGCTTGTACTTTTGGCCCAGGGTTTTACACTTGATGTACTTTACTTTCCTTCCATACTCTGTTGGTTGGGTTTTAGTGTATTCATGCATCTTTTCCATTTTTAGTAGTTTTTACTATTCATCTTAGTGGGCTTGGAGATGTGTGTTCACGTGTATAGGTTTATAGGAAATGCCTCCCATGTTAGTAGCATGCCTACTCGGTGTTAGTCACCAGCCCCTGGCCTATTGGAGGCGGGCTTGGGGAGTTGCAGCTCAGGCCCCACTAGGATGGGTCGTGACAGAGTGGTATCAGAGCTGGTCGGTTCTACCTTAGGACCGAGAGTCTGTGAGTTGGTTTGTGGAAACAATGTTAAGTGTTTCGAGTTCAGATTTCAGTCCAGGGATCCCAGTGTTGGTGCGGGCGGCCGACGTATCCATACACCAGGACTCTGATAACTTTCTTTTCAACTCGGAACATGAGAACACTAGTTTCAGGGAGAATTATGGTACATTCATAATATAGGAATGGGTTGTGGTTTCCATGTCTTTTTTGAGTCAGCTCTCCAGATATACTTACTGACTGAGATACATCTTGTTTCTTTAACAAGATTCCTCCGCCACGTGCACCCTCTAGGATCCACCAGGTTGATCATGAGGATGACCCCCTCAGTGATGAAGCCTCGATACAGGGACCGAATCCCCTAGTTTTACCACCAGGTGGTGTGCCACTTATCCCACCACCTGTGGAGCTGTGTTTAGTGCCTGCTGTACCAGTGGAGGAGGTTCACAGGATGAGCGCACTCCACGAGTTCCAGAGACAGAGACACCTCATGTTTCAAGGTGATCCTAGCCCTCACGCAGTAGAGGACTAGCTTGAGGTGGTGACGAGAGTCTTCCGTTTGGTCAGGACACCGACAGACCAGATGGTGATCCTGACAGTGAGCCTTCTGCAGGGCTCAGCAAGACGATGATGGAGTTTGGTAATCCAAACTCACAGCAAGCTGACACTCACTTGGTCGGAGTTTAAGTGGCTCTTTGGAGAGGATTTTTCACTGGTTACCCTGAGAGAAATACGCATACAAGAGCTTCTTCAGCTCCAGCAGGGAACTATGACAGTGGCTAACTATTCATTGAGATTTACCGACCTCTCACGGTACTCGATGGATATGGTCAGGGATCAGTAATTCAGAGCTCGAACTTTTGAGCGGGGCTTGTGAAGAGTTATCTGAGCTAGCATCATAACTATGAGTATTCCTACTTATGTTGGGGTGCTCGAGCGGGCTTTGGTGGTTGAGAGCTTCTTGGAAGAGCAGATGCATCCGGCAGTCTTCAGTAGTGGGAAAGCTGGAGTAGAGACCTCAGCAGCAGGGAGCCGGCGTCAAGGACACAGGCGTGGGAGACGTTTTCAGAGGAGATCCCAAGATAGGGGATCTACTGTACAGGGTTTGCAGGGTGCATCCATCCAGCCTCGAGAGAGGCTATGCTACTCAAGTGATGGAAGGGGACATATTGCTCGAGATTGCCCAACCCACCGTACTACAGACACAGGAGTAGTGGATGGACCACCGAGGCCGAGGCAACGTGTGGAGTAGATAGATCCGCGGGGTGGCGAATGTGGTAGAGGAGCTGGGAGAGCAGCTGGAGGTGGTCGTTGTTTTGACCCTTTTCCACCACCACCCCCAGGAGGTCCACCCCAGGCCCAGGGAGCTGGTGGATAGAGGTAGAGACAGATGCCGGTGGCAGA
This sequence comes from Viscum album, assembly GCA_963277665.1. Taxonomy (NCBI): domain Eukaryota; kingdom Viridiplantae; phylum Streptophyta; class Magnoliopsida; order Santalales; family Viscaceae; genus Viscum; species Viscum album. Next base: position 651,306,512 of record OY728150.1, read on the forward strand.
GGCTTATAACCCAGGTACTCTTGGAATTATTAGAGGTATTATCTGTGTCTTTTCTACTTTGTCTACCGTATTGATAGACACAGGTTCTAGTCATTACTTTCTGGATGGTAATCTTGTTCGAGACCTTGAGATTCCAGTTGAGTCGTTGACTCGACCCTTACGCTTAGAAACACCGACTGGAGAAGATTCAGAGATCACACACCTCTTTAGACAGTGTGACCTGACCCTTGGAGGTGAGAGTTTTGGTTGGAACCTCTTAGTGGTAGCGTCAAGGCCTTTTTATGTCATTCTTGGTATGGATTGGTTATCCACAGTTCATGACCAGATCGACTGTTTTAGGCGAAGGGTGCGGTGTGTCCATAGTGATGGAATGAGGTTCTCTTTTGTCGGTGAAAGAGATACCCAGGCATCATAGGATGGACTCATGCAAAAGAGGGCACAACCGATTTCACATAAGTTGGCTAGCCTAGCACTTGGTGCATCAGATGTTACAAGTTTCCTGTTTCCAGCAGTAGTGTCTGAGTATGAGGACGTCTTTCCAGAGGATTTCTCCGGGCTACGTCCCCTTCAGGAGATAGATTTCTGCATTGAGTTGCAACCTAGGACGACACCGATATCAGCATCAGCATATCAGATGGCTCCTGTAGAGTTTCGTGAGCTGAGGGTGCATCTATACAACTTGCTGAGGAAGGGCTTTGTGAGACCCAGTGTTTCACCATGGGCGGCCTTAGTGTTGTTTCCCAAGAAGGCAGACAGGAGCTTGAGGCTATGTGTGGATTACCGGTGCTTGAATTAGGTGACCGTAAAGAACTGGTATCCACTGCCGAGGGTCGATGACCTCTTCGACCTGTTGAGAGGGGCACGATGGTTCTCGAAGGTTGATCTACAATCAGGGTATCACCAGTTGTGAGCACGGGATGAGGATATACCAAAGATGGCTTTTCGATGTCGCTACGGTCACTATGAGTACTTGGTGATGCCCTTCAGTGTGACTAACGCCCTGATAGTGTTCATGGGACTCATGAACAGGATATTTCATCCCTACCTAGAACAGTTTGTAGTGGTCTTCATCGATGATATAATTGTGTACTCTGCGTCTGAGGAGGAGCACGCGAGACACCTAAGGATGGTTCTGGACACACTTCGAGAGAACCAGTTGTATGGTAAACTCTCGAAGTGTCATTTCTGTTTACAGAAGGTCCACTTTTTGGGACACGTTATCTCAGCAGATGGTGTAGCAGTGGACCCAGCCAAGGTTCAGGAAATGCTAGCATGGGAGCCACCTCGGAGCGTGACAGAGGTGTGGAGTTTCCTGGAGTTGGCAGGATGCTATTGGAGATTAATACTTGATTTCTCTAGGATTACAGCACCCATGACAGCATTGACCCAAAAGGGGTAGCCTTTCATGTAGACCGAGAGATGCTAGAAGTTTTTTGGCAGTTGAGACAGAGTTTGACGAGCACCCCGATCATGAGATTACCAGAGGAGGGTGTCGAGTACATAGTGTTCTACGATGCATCAGGAACCGGGCTTGGTTGTGTCCTGATGCAGAGGAAAGTAGTGATTGACTATGGCTCACGTCAGTTGAGGCCACACGAGCATAACTATGTGACCCATGACCTTGAGTTGGCAGCGGCATTCTTCGCATTGAACATGTCGCGTCACTACCTGATGGGCAAGCGGTTTACCATCTACTTTGATCACAAGAGTCTTAGTTATATCTTTTCTCAGAAGGATCTGAATCTGAGCTAGAGGCAATGGCTTGAGTTCCTCCAGGATAATGACTTTGAGATCGTTTATACTCCTGGGAAGGGGAACGTGGTGGCAGATGCTCTCAGTAGTAAATCCAGTTTTTTGTTGCTGGATGAGGCGACGAGGTAGTTGGCCTCCTTATAGTTATCATTCGTGGATGGATATGAGGGAGCTTACCTTCAGTTGATGGTTTTTACCCCTCCACTCTTACAGCGAGTCAGGGACGCACAACGCGAGGATGCTAGCTGTGAGACTCTATGTGCTCAGATATCCACAGGTAATGCTGCTGATGGATATTTAGTAGGTGGGGAGAACATTGTTCTTTGCAGAGGGCACACGGTAGTACCACTGACTTTGCGGGAGGAGGTTTTGAGAGAGTTTCATACATCCACTTCGGTAGTGCATCCAGGCATAGAAAAGATGTATCAGGACCTCCAGCGTCAGTTTTGGTGGCCATGAATGAAGAAGGGTGTGGGAGAGTTCGTCCCTCAGTGCCTTACTTGTCAGCAAGTAAAGGGTGAGCACCAGTTGCCAGCAGGTTTGACTCAGCCCCTTGAGGTACCAGAGTGGAAGTGGGACGGGATATCCATGGACTTCATGATGAGTCTACAACGTACTTCCAAGGGACACGATGCAATCTGGGTGATCGTTGATCAACTCACCAAGTCAGCCCACTTCCTAGCCATACGGGAGCAGAGTTCAGTAGAGAGCTTGGGACGCCTCTACGTGCATGAGATAGTTTGACTTCATGGAGTTCCATCCATGATCGTTTCATATCATGATGCTCGTTTCACATCCCTGTTGTAGAAGTTATTTCATGATGATTTTGGGACTCAGATACGCTTGAGAACAATGTTTCATCCTCAGACTGATGGTCAGACGAAGAGGATCATCCAGGTTCTAGAGGATATGCTTCGAGCTTGCATACTTGACTTAGATCATAGCTAGGAGGATCACCTACCACTGGTAGAATTTTCTTATAACAATAGTTATCATTATACTATTGGTATGGCACCATTCAAGGCTCCGTACGGGCGACCCTGTAGGTCTCCACTTTGCTGGACTAACTCGGGAGAGTCAGCACTCGTGGGGCCAGAGATGGTGAGAGCTACTACAGAGAAGGTGCAGGTCATCCAGGTGCGGATGAAGACTGCACAGAGTCTACAAAAATCATATGCCGACAGGAGGCAGAGGCCCTTAGAGTTCGAGGAGGGAGACCATGTGTTCCTTCGGGTATCACCTTGATGGGGATTGCGGAGATTTGGCGGAGGCGGCAAGCTATCTCTGAGTTTTGTTATCCCTTTTCAGATTATGAGTAGAGATGGCAAGGTGGCGTATCCCTTAGCTCTACCTCCTCAGATGGACCGGGTACACAACATCTTCCATGTGTCGCAACTGCGGAGGTACATGCATGATCCATCTCAATTCATCGAATGGGGCGAGCTGGACATCGATGATGGAGCGACCTTTCCTGAGTACCCAGTGGAGATCGAGGATCGACCGGAGAAGATCCTTTGTGGGTGATCTATTCCCTTAGTGTGTGTTTGGTGGCAGCACGAGGATCTTCAGGAGAGCATGTGGGAGCGGGAGGCTCAGATTCGCGTGCAGTACCCACAACTTTTTGAGTAGCCATTGATTTGGCTTTTTGGGGGTGTAAAAGCCCTAACGTGGGTGTGATGAAATGTCCCAGATATTTCTATGTATTATTTCAATATTATATTGGAATTAATTCGAGAACAGGCTCTGAGGCGACGTGTAGTTCTATGGCCCGGTGAGCCCGGAACAAATGTTTGAATTTAATTTAATAATTAAATAACATGCGTGTGCGGTTTTCTTGAAAAATTGGAATAACTCTTGAACGGGTGCCCAGATCAGCAATATGAGGGCACCATTGCGTTCAGAACCACGTTTTTTCCTTAGGAGAGGCCTGACATCGGCCGGCGTAGGTCGGTAGTGAAATCTAGTTTTTGGACATAAGAGTAATAAAATATATAATAAAAATATTTTATTTTATTACTGCAGCGTGATTCTATTAAATCTAATGCAGCGAATATCTTCCTTTTTAAATAATGGCTTGTGCAGGGTCCAGGGTTACAAACCTCATAACCCTGAAACCCTTGGCGGCTCTGGAGGCTCTAGAGAAAACATCCCAACGCGGCGGCGACGACGCGGCGACCGGATCATCGCCAACGAATGCCACAGATCGAAGTTGGATGTTGTTTGTGATTTTTCTTCCCCGTTTTTGATTCCATGACAAACACGGACTAATCCACGAACAGATTAGCCTGCTGATCGATCGTTCTTGTGGGATGGGATATTTGCAAGAATCGTGGGATTTTTATTCTTGAGTTTTTTTGGTTTTTGTTCAACCTTTCTAATGGTGACGAACCAATATCGACACGAACATCGATTGACGTTCATCCCTCTTGATTGTTGTGTTTTTCTCTCCCGATTGAAACGCGTTCTTCATGCGTGTTCTTCACGTTCTTAGGGAAAATCGATCGTTGTGCATTCGTTTGATGGAGAAACGATCTGAAATCAAAGATCGAACATCGGGATGACCTAACGGAGGTGCGACAGCGATGGCGGCGGACAAAGCGACGTGGTTCAGAAGTTACCATTCTTCGAGCGTTTCCATGCAGATTGATCGGGATACGTTTTCAGGGCTGATCGGAAGCCCAAAATCGACAGAATCGGTTTTGTAGGGGTGGGATGACCCCAAATCCGGAGTTTCGTGATGATCGGGAAGTTGGATCAAGATCCAAAGGATTAGCCAAGGTGCGCGGAGAAAGAAGACGCTTCTGGAAATTTCCCGATTACACGCCGTGTAGTATGGGCTACACGACGTGTGTTCATTGCCGAGATTACATAACATGTAATCCAGGAGTACGCGAACAAGGGAAGGGTACACGACCAAGGACACACCGTGTATACCCCTCCCCGACCAGACCCGGCCAGATACACGGGATACCCCGTGTACTGGTACACGGGTAGGCGACACAGACATGGGCAGAGACCGTGTATGGGCATAGGGCTAGCGTACACGGAGCGAGACCAGGTGCTCAGACACGGCATGTACCTCTTATACACACCGTGTAGTTGCTTTCTACCTAACAAGACAAATGACACAGGCCATTTACACGGGCATTACCCGAGGTCAAGGAAAATGGCGTGTACCTTTTCTACACGCCGTGTAGTTTGGTTTTATACAGCTTGAACGAATGACATGAGACATTTACAAGGGTATTACCCAGGGTCAAGGAACACGGCGTGTAACTATACTACATACCGTTTAACCTTTTCTTTGTGTCTTGAGCCACTTTTCTTCTGTGACTTGGACTAGCTTCTTAGGGTTCATACCGATGGTTTTCCCCCTGAATGTTTTGGTATCATCTCCTATATACGAGAGTATGATCCCTTCAGCAGGTCTTACTGAATAGATTCATTGGAATCCCCTCTGTGAGGCATAGAGACGGATCATCTATTCATTCTTGGAACCCTAGGTAGAGTTCTTGTTATCGACGTGACCAACTTTACCTAGGTGCCGATCCTCTACTTAGCAGATTAGCTCAGACTGAGTTGTCAGAATCACCCCATGGATTTTGGTTGAGATCCTCATCTGAGCGTCATGTTCCCAAGTACTTGTGGAGTGTGTTCTCCCGGAACGAGTACTTTGTATCTCTCCCTCTCTTCAGACCTAGGAGTGTGTTCTCTCGGTTGCATACTTAGTGGAATCTTCGAGCAGGATCCTAGTGGCAGTATCGCGATGGTCGTTTGTGTATAAGTATATCATTATATTTCTTATTATATGTTCTGTAGACATATTCTGTGTGGAGATGACTTTATCTTTCCTTTGTGGTATTTTCCCTTTTTGTATTTTCCTTTTTGGTTTCTAGGTGTCCTACTGGGTATTGTTATTCTCACCCCTGCACGGGCTTTGCCCACATGTGTCGTGTCTTGAATAGACAAGCGAGCCTTTGACAGGATTCTGGGCGGACCAGGACCGGACGGTGCTCAGTGAGATCAGACAGGCCAAGGTGTGTCCCTACGACTATAGACTATAGTCTCAGCACCTTTCATTACTGGTTGGACTTTGTTACAGACTCTCTTTTGGTGGGATTGTACTTTTGGCCTAGAGTTTTACACTTACTGTACTTTACATTCCTGTTGTACTCTGTTTGTTGGGTTTTAGTATATGCATGCATCTTTTCCATTTATAGTAGTTTTCACTTTTCATCTTTGTGGGCATGGAGATGTGTGTTCCTATGTACAGGTTTATAGGCAATGCCTCCCATGTTAGTAGCATGCCTACTCGGTGATACTCACCAGCCCCTGGCCTATTGAAGGCGGGCATGGGGAGTTGCGGCTCGGGCCCCACTAGGACGGGTCGTGACAGGGTGTGTTATTCATGTATTATTTTTGATTCTTGGTTGGAACATAGTTTAAGAAACCATAGCCAAACAATGAACCCTTAAGAAATTTGGGAAATTATAGTTTCACCCCTACATCCTTTAACCCTCATATTTTACCTCAAACACATCGTATCCTCCCTCTATTTGAGAACTCCTCATATCCACCAAGGATTTGATGCTCCTCTCATATATGATGTATGATCAGACCTTGATCAGTCTCATTGAATCATTCTCGATAAGCTCTTTAGTCATCTTGTTTCTATTCTTCAATTTTATTTCTGTATGAAATGCTAAATCAATGAGACATAATTTTCCTTATTTTCAAGAATATTCAAATTTCACTAATTTCTATTATTCAAGAACATATTAGAGTTTGAAACAAGATGATTTGTCTTCAACCCATCTAACATAAGTGGTCCATATCTTTTCCATTAATGTTTTGGTGTTTATATATTGGAACTATCGTTCCACACACCGAAACATCCGATCATTAATTTTTAAATTAATTAAAACATAAATAAATAGATAGAACATGGTTTTAGAATTTTTATGAGACTTGAAATTAATATAATGGTTGAAAACCGTAATTGAAATGATTCCATTGAGTGGTTTCAACAATATTCCTCAATGACTTTTTATCTTGTGAGCAAAACAAAATTAATGTGTGTTTGGATTGGCGTTATCCAATAAAATTTTGTAAACATAGTTAATAAAAGAGATGTAGAATGGACTTACCCATGGACACCTTGGTTACTTATAGTTGGATTAAATGAAAGGTAAATGGTAATACCATGTTACATAAACCTTAATGAACTATGTTGTGGAATGTAGATTCACTTGACCACATGTATTACAATATAGTCACATGAATTGAATAATGAATTAAATTAATAATGGGAATGGAAATTAACATGGTGTCATAGTTCGTTTACTTCATGTGTACCTACTCTGATATACATGACATTCCATGTTTCTTATTTAAAATAAATTGACATGATGTTCCATATTACTACTCATTACTGATGGAAACGACACTGTATATGAATTATATGAAATTAAAATACAAGGCCTTATTTAATGTTTTATTTATAATTAATGGAAAATACATTTTATTTTTATTATGAATAATTAAAGGACCTGATGTTACTCAAATGTTTATTTGGAACTTAAAGGGAATGTTGTTCCTTAATAACTATTTCTGAATTATGGACATGAAACTCCCTATAGATTGTCTAAAACTAAAAGACATGATGCACCTTATTATTTATTAAAGTCATAAATGTTTTGTGAAATTCAATATTATTCCGTTGTAGGAATTATCATGTACGTTTCCTATGAGGAACCCGAGCCAATGTGTGTTTTCTCAGTTCTAATATTGCCTTGAAATAATTAAACGCACACTGTTTCAGAAAATATTAATAAACAATATTATTTATTATCACTGTTGGTGGTGGGATTCAGAGCTTTACTAAAACCATATCAAAGTCACTGATATATATGAATACACATTTCCTGGATGCAGTTTGGAACATTTCAAATTACCCAGCCCTAGATACATGAACCTATGTACTATTATATAGTACATTAGTAAGGAACCAATCATATTCTACCGATTATATTGGAGATATTTTTCCAATTTTTTATTGTTTATAGAATGTAAAATTTTATTCACGATGAAATTTTTCCTTAATATTTATTTTTTTATACTGTCATGATAACACATTGTGTAATAAAATGTGTATTATTTATATCATTTATTTTTTCTTGATATTTACTTCATCTATTTTCATTATTTCATTGATTCTGGTAAATCATATGTATATTTTACTAACATTCTTCAATCTGATTATGAGGTAATAGTCTCCCCACTACACCATCATGGACCCTGATTTCTAGTTGTAAACCTATGGTGTATGGGAAGGTGTGATAGAGGCCATGTTGGTAACCGAGTTCAATTATTTATGTCTGAACCAGCCCTAGGGCATTAAAAATTTGTATTAGATCTTTATTTCATATGTCTTAATTGTTCTAATTGGTATAGATGAGACTAAGAATGTTCAATAATATGGTAATGATACTGTTACTTGGATTAGATAACCCACATACATGTAAAATTTCATATTTCCTAGGATATGACTTATTGTTAGGATTTTCTCTTATAACAACAGTATTGATTTCACTATTGGGTGAAGTACATGATTTGTGGTATATTTTAATATTGTTATGGATTCTCTTTAAACTGGGAACTGATATGGCAAGGATGTATTTACCATGAATTATCATATGCACTTGAGAATTCACATTTCATATATATGACATGCCATATTTATTACATTGATTACCAGAAACATACTATATATTCCTTGATTTGTATATTTAAAAATATGTTAACATTTCATGTATGGAATGAAATAAATGGTTATTTAACATAACCACATAAACATAAATAGTTTTTTCTTACATAACTTGATGGTGACACCTTAACTAATCAAATATAACATGTTTGAGAAAAAACCATTGATTGGATGGATTGGAACACTAGTATTTAAAATTACATGGATTCCAATTTATATTTATAAAGTGTAACAAATTCTATAAATTAAGAATGGTGATCCATAGAATTAAACCATCAAAAAAGGATTCTTATAGTTACATGATATTCCCATTGTAACTAATAATGTGTCATAATTTATAACATGGAAATGAAAGACAAATCTAATCGAGCCATGATACATATATACATAACGTTGCTAAATTTTTATTCTAAATTGAAATTTTTTCTGCTAAATGAGGATTCCAATTTAAAAATATTGGGAATTTTCCTCTATGAAATGTAATTGACAACACATATACCAGAACATATACTATGAGATACGAGGACTTGAACCAGACCTGACCTTATAAGTGGGTGTTGGGAGTGTCTCTTGTGACCCTTCATGATCTTTTATATTATCTATACCTATATTAATGAGTAGGTAGATGGGTTTTGATAATTATATAAGATGTATAATGCCTTTATGATCATTCTATTATTAGTTCATTCTCTAAGGTGGGTGACTAGAATTTTAGAAATATTCCACCATGACAGCCTCAAGTTAGGTGCCAAGAGGACGGAGAAGATCGTGCTGCAGTGGTGGTCGGCCCATATCAACCATCATTACCTCTAATAGTGACACATAAAACACATCCCTTTATACTTGACCTAGGTACTAACACTTATTTTTGCGATGTTTTTCTATGGTTCATGTAGACCATGGAGGGATCCCTATTTTAGTAGATTTTACATGAGAGTTTTAGTAGTATGATCCTCTTACATCATTAGGGGAAGGTGGCTTCTAGGATAATAAGTCATAGGTAGAAATTTCCTTATCTATCCTTGTGAATCTTGAGATGCCTCTTGAGATGAGGGTAAATATTTTATTATAAATGCTTCATAGGTCTTATAATAATTAGTGGGATGTATTAAATCATGTAGGTTTTCATTGAGAGATGTCCTAGAGTGATTTTTAGTAGAGTTTTTATGATTACTTATTTCTAGAGACACTGAGAGGTGAAAATCTAGAAAGTTTATGTGATTGAAGAATGGTTCTCATTCCATTATAGACCATTCATCACTATTTCCTTAAGTCTTCTATCTTTGATCATCCCTTTACCGTGATTAGCTGACTAGAGTAACGTGGTTTTTGGATGGTCCTAGGTAGGCCATCTGTTCTCTGGAAAATATCTTTTGTTTGGCTACTAAATATAAAATAGTGAACTAAGAACTCATATATGAGTATATACTGAAAGAATTTGATGATGTTGGGTATGGTTTTTAGTGCCTAAAGTGGGTGGTTGCTCGTTTGGCATTAGGAAGCATCATTTTGAGATTTCTCACAGGAGTAGTATTAGTTGGTTCTTGTACCCAAGATGTAAGGTGACATGTCATCTGTAGGGGAATCCATGACCCAGGAATCCATAATGTATAAATTACATTGTGGATTGTTCATCTTCTGATAGGATAGAAAATATTTAGATGTTATTAAATATCAATCCTCTAGTGGATAATGAGGGAAGGTATGCACAATCTCCATGTTTCATAGACGGATTGACATGTCCACATTATGTAGTTATTTAGATTATTGTAGATCGACGATTATAAGTAGGTATTATTGTTCATAGTGGCTAGACATCTGATATGTATCGCCACATATGTGGAATTTTTTAGGGTAGAGAGTCTTTGACTCAAGGATGTGGATCAGGCAAGATATATGTTGTGCAACCTTCACATGAAGAGAGTAGTGTTGGATCTGCTACCATTTGAAGTATGATTTTGGTAGCTTGTATTTTAGTATTTTATTTATTTGATACTTTTAAATCACAATCCTTATATCTATTCCTATTGTGGAAATTTATTGGATTGAATTTCATAATTTATGTGGATTAGTGACTCTTGATACACCATTTTGACTTCAATCATAATGTGCATGCCAATTCAAGGAGTTCCCCCTTGATATTGGCACATACAATTTCATATGTTAAATCTTTTGATTTGAGATGAAAATATTTATGGTCATTCATGGAATGTAACATTTTTCTCCCAATCAAACCTATGTAAATTTTATATCACTGAGGGATATCATTTACATCACCATAGGGGTATCTATATTCATAAACATGAATGCGATGTCTATAGTAGTCTTGTTTGACCTAAGCATCATGGTATGGAGAGAGTGAAATACCAAATTTATGGTCTTTCTTTGATTGATCGGAGAATGCTTCAGACGAATTACCATCATGTGGTAGATAATTTATGGTGTATTTTCTCTGATGAATTTAATTGGATACTACTAAAGAGAGAGGTATATTTCATTAGTGATCTGGTAATAGGATCAATACCAATATCTATTCCTCCATACATGCTAGCTTCTATAGATCCTTAGGAACACAATATATAGTTGGACGACCTAAAATCTTAAGGGTTTATATGACTTGGTACATCTCATTAGGGTTCACCTAAACTTTTATCTAAGTATATGGATTGTATCCTAATAATTTTTTGGAATACTAGTAATTGAATCAGCTTATGATTAAGAACCAATACCCATTACCATGTATGTATGACCTCTTAAACCAACTTCGAGGAGATCAGGTCTTCTAATTTTTTTAATGTCAGTCAATAATTAGGTAATGGTTAGACCCTAAGATATATCATGTATATCATTCCATAATATATTTCTTGTACAAGATATGGTTTTTTCATTTCTATCATGAATGCACTGACATTTTTCATGGATCCAATGAATAATTTTTTCACCCAAACCTAGATTCTTTCATCATGGGTTTCATGGATGATATATTGGTTTATTATCATACATTACATGATCATGAAAAACACATGAAATTGTATTTATTACACTATAATAGAATATGTTTTATTTTATTATCACTCTACTTCACTTCTAGATTGATAAGGGTGACTTCCTGGGTTACACTATCTCAGTGGTAGGAGTTTATTTGGACCCACAGAAAAAGAGGGATTTGATTACATGGACACATCCCAAAAATGAATTTGATATTCATAGTTTATTAGGGATAGAAAGATATTATAAGTTTTTTATATAGGATTTACGCTTCCTTTCAGAACATCTCAAAATATTGACAATGAAGGGTATTAAATTATCTTGGTTTAAAGATTACAATAAATTTATTCAATAGTTGAAAGGAATATTTATATTATCACCATTCCTAGTTTTACATATTCATGTAAGAGGATATATTGTTTTCTGTGATGCATCAAGTATTGGGATGGGAGCTATTTTGATGAATGCAGATCTATTTGTGGAATAACAGTGTAAAAAATGGAGGCCTGATGAGCATAATTACCTAACACATGATCACAATCTATTTATAATTTTACATTAATTTCACTATTGGGGTATCTTATTTATAAGAGAGTGGTTAGTTGAATACACCAAAAATAAATGAGTGAAACACATATTTAATCATTATTATTTGATTCTCATATAGGGAACACTGGTTGAATACCTTTAGTATTTTCACTTTGAGATTTATTATACACTTGTAAAAGGAAATGAAGTGGCTGATACTAGGAGCTAAAAGACTTAGGAACAATTGGTTCAAGAGGCCAGTATAAAATGAAAGTTAAAGAAATTTTTTAGATACACTTGGTGGTGCAGGACCATCTAGGTAGTCTGTACTCACACCTCTATTAATGACCTCATCACCTTTGGATTTAGTGAAGTTATGATAACTTTTTAACCTCATGGTTTTATTACTGAGGGAGAGTGTTTTAGGAACATACACAACACCTGATTGGTTCATTTATAGGGATGGTATATTCCACATTTATGAGTAATTCTAGGTACTATATGTTATTTTAGAGGATTTAATGAGAGAATATAATTCCTTTACATGTATACTACATCCTAGTCTCAAAAATATGTACCATGATATACCCTGATAATATAGTATTAATAGTATGAAAAGGGAGATAACAAGGTTTATTACCCGAAGTTATACTTGTGATTAGGTGAAGGTGGAGCACTAGTGCCCTGCTATCTTATTAAAATAATTACCCATTCAAAAATTGAAATCTAATGACATTACTATATTGTTCATGATGGGATTTCCTATATCATACTGGGGGAGCAATTCAATTTCAGTTATCATGGATATGCAGATGAAGAACTTCCATTTCTTACATATTAGATAGAACTTTTTAGTTGAAATGTTTGGGAGTCTATATTTTAGGGAGATCAAACACCATCACGACGTTCCAAAAACAATTATATCAGATAAGGATTATTTTTTCTCATCATGTTTCTATAAATGGATGTAAATGGTTCATGATTCAAATGAAATTATGAGTAGATCATATCACCATTAGGTCAAATGTTAGTCTAAGCATACTATGAATGTGTTAGAGGATATTCAATGAGAATATATCCTAGATTATGGATGTTCTTGGCAGAATAACCTACCTCTTATTGAGTTTGATTATAATAATAGCTTTGGGGAAACTATTTAGATGGATCCTTTTGAGTCCCAATACTAAACTCTATTCCATTCACCCCTGTTTTGGTTAGGGAAAAGATATACAATACTACTGGGGCCTCATATCCTTTTGGATACATCAGAACCAATGTAGCTTATTTTGGAATCCATGGATACTTATCAGTATAAATAGAAGTCTTATGTTGATCGCAATCAACAATATCTAGAATTTGAGGTTAGGGATCGAGTCTTTATTTGTATATTTCAAATATTGGGTCACCAATTAATTAAAATAATGGGAAAATAATTTTTTAGATTCACTAGACCTTTTGAGATTCTATAATTGGTAATATTAGTTGCATAGTGGATAAAACTCAGTGATACAGAGCTATGAATTATGTCTTTCATGTTTTATAGATAGATTATTTTCTTTCAAACCTATCTCATGTTCTTAATCCTGATGATGTTGAGTTCTAGGTTGTTTCTTTTTTAAGGATAATCATGTTTGTATCACTGATTAGAGTAATAAGGCACTCTAATGTGGTTCATTTACTTTAGTATGGGAACTATTGAATCACGATATAACACAAGATAAGTCATGGTAGTGAGAGGCCAATATACCTGCTCAGTGGTTGAACTACTCCTAGAAAATACATTTTCACCATAAAAAGGGGAACTTAGGGATAGTTTGTTTTAAAGAGGGAAGGTTATAATATCCAGGTTTTTTAGAGAGTAATGAATTATATTAAATTATTGTTGAATCCTTTTGTTTTACTCTAATGAAAGTGGTTAAATGTTTAAGGAAGGGATCATGGTTTCCGAGGATTGTTTGTAACATGGAGATCAAGTTTTTGGTAGAAAAGGATTAAGTGCGTGGTTGGGGAATTGTTAGTATAAACCATGTAAATCAACCAAAAACCTAATCTCTTAGTGACCCCGTATTCATTTTAAACCTTATATCACTATTTTAAAATTATTTTTTATTCTGTATTTCCAATTTAATAAAAAAATCTCATCACATTTTCTTTAAATAGTTAATTTTTATAACTATAAAAATGGTTAATTTTACATGTTTGGATGATTTTATTATTTAGGGTGGTGATTTGGAGGTCTATAGATAATATAGAATAAAATTTGTTCAAACTACATTGAATCTTGAGAACATTTAAGCACTTTTTAAAACATTTCCTAAAATATCACAATAAAATTTGTCTAAAATTTTTCGAGCTAATCCAAAACTCAGTGTGATGAAAATAATATAAAAAAACTCAATACCAATTGGTCCACCTATTACCCTAACCAAACTAATCTATAAAATAAAGATAATATTCTTGATTTCGAGAGTTTTGTTTGGCATTTTGACGATTTATCCCATTCTAGAAATTAAATGGCCACCACATTTAACATGGAGATTGTAAAGTTTCCAATAGTTTTTTTGTCTTTTTTCCAAATATATATAAGTCCACTAACATTTCAAAACTAAGACACAAGTGGTATTATAGAGACCCGAAGCTTGACGTACATGGATATTACATTACTTTTGCGGAATACTTAATACATAACAAAAATAGACACACAAGGATCGTAATAGTTTAGTGTCTTTGGAAACTTGGAATATAAACTTCTAATCATGTTGAACGATCTTCAAAAACTCCCATAACAATCTTCCACTTTTTGTTTCCTTACCTAAAACCTTTCTTTATTTCCTGGGGAAAATAAAACATAAAAAGGGTGAGCTCAAATGATCAGTAACGGCAAACATAGAGAACATAAAACAATCCATAAACATTTGAAAACAAAAACGTGAACATGAAATTTAAACATCAAAATCTTGAGAAAATAAATCGTGGAATTACGTAAGGCATATATCATAATGGAACATCAACCATGATAAAATATAATGGGAATAAAACATGTAATTGTGGCAACCATTCAGCACATGTTATGATTTCCATAGTGTCCAAGGCATTGCTGCCAAGACAATCTTAGTGGACAAAGTCCCTTTCTGAATCGAGTTCACTCCTCGTTTCATTCTTGTAACACTGAACCGGATTAACTTACCGTTCTAGCCATGTCTATATCATGAGATATAAATCGTTACCCAATTCATTGGAGTGAGATATATGTCCCTCCCATCTCATAATGAAATCATTCTTACTTGTTCCACAACATAAACATAAATCATTCATCATAACCCAAAGAATAAAATGGGTTTCATAAACATCATCCCATCATAACATAATCTATATAAAAAAAATCTATATCATTTCCTCATAAGAAAATTGAAACCATGTAAATCATAGATACATTATACTTTAAACATAAACATATGAAATAATGTTATCATAGATGGAAAATGTTTTTGATAAAACATTTGAAATGAATTCTTGAAAAAATATCCTTTCTTCTTCAAAATCATTTTCTTTTCACAAAATGCCATTCAATTTTAAAAGAAAAGGATTTTGTTGAAAATAATCACGAAATATTTAAGATTATGCTTCATGAAAATAAGGCTTTATCAAACCATAAAAATCCGTTCATGCCGTATAAGTTAAAAAACATTCTTCTCATACTTTTGCCGGAAAAGTCAAAAAGTACCTCGTAAAAGAAAGATTATATACATACCACGTAGTAAAAGTCAAAAATAGGTAAAAAGGCCTTAAAAATTAATGAAAATACTTTTATAAAACGTGGACATGGATGATAACAATAACCCCAGTAAATACTTATGAATAAGCAATCTCAGATAAAAATGAGATTTGCAAAATTATCCCTTACCTTATGTCCAATATGCTTCGTATGTATCCGAACCTACAGTATAATGATTTAAATAATTTAATTGACTTATTAAAGAATCATATTCATTGTTATGATATCATATATGGTTCAATTATGACATTATATTACCCGTTCTTTTGTAAATTCCAGGTTAAAGAGCGTTTTGGGTAAAATCATTTCATATGTCGTCCGTGTTTTGACTTGTAATTATTCATATAATTACTTAGATCATGATTACTTAATTACAAAATATAAAACATGATTTATATATAATATATATTCAGAATATACATATATATAATAGATTGATAAATGGAAATAAATACACCGTTCGTGGAGACGGTAGGCCGTACGTACGCATGAACGTTGTTTTTGTTTCCTTATTGAATTGAATGGAATTAAGTATATGACATACATATATATATATATACATAAATCCAGTAGCATTATTATGTCATATATTTTATGATTACTTATTATATATACTTTATAGTCATTCTTGAACTGTTAACATGGAAAATGAATCTCATCGCGTCGTGGAGACGGTAATCCGTACGTACACACGAGCGATGATATCGTTCCCATATTTATTGAATCAAGTTGGAGTGAATGATATAATATCATAGAGTCAATATGATATTATAATAATCAAATGTATTTATTCTTTACACCATTATACCCATCCAGGTAAGGTGGTGGTGGAAAAACAGATTACACCACGGCGTGGAGATGGTATTCCGTACGTACGCACGCGTGGTGATTTCGTTTTCCTTAGGATGGATAGAAGGAGAAATGGGGTTGTTTCATATTTATAAAATAATATCAGTATATTATTGATACTTTTGTTATTAAAATATAATGATACAACTTAAGAAGAGGAGGTAGAAGAAGAAATAAATTTGAAAGAATCGGTAACAGATATTACCTCTTCTTCGATACGCCTCTTTGAAACCTCCTCTCAGGGCACTAAGATTGGTCTTTCAAGTAAACCAAGACCTATAGGATGTTTCTAGTGAAGTGGATAAGATAAATTGGCAGGGGTTGTCTGAGCTTGAAGGCTCAAAGTGGTGTGAGGAGGAGAGGGAGGAGGTGCCCTTTTATAATGGAGGAGAGGGGCACCTTTGGATTCCTCAAAAATATTAGTTTAATATAAATTCAAACCCCACATAAAAACCTCCAAAAATGACTCAATTCTAAGATTAGATGATATAGGGTTGTAATAACATCAAAAAATAAAATTTAGACATGTTTTGATCTTATTTTAAACCTTATCATTTTGATTTATCCTTATTTAATCTATTTATGTTTATTTGGGTTAATAAAATTCTAAATTTTAAATAGTTATAAAAAATAACTTATATGTTGTTAATTTTCCATAATTGGATATGTTATGACATTTTAAACTATATAAATTTAAATATATAATTTTTAAATGTTTTTGTGATTTTTAAACTATTTAATAATAAGTTATTTTATAAAATAACAATAGTGTCAATTTTGACACTATTCATTTATTTGAATTTAAATAAAATCTACATAGAGGATATATTCGAACTAAAATTTTTAATAGATTCCTAACATGTCATATTTTTCTATAAAATTCTTGGAGAACATTAAATAGTTCATATAATATTTATTTTAATATTTTTAAAACCATTTATTTGGTATATCTCTTAATAAAATAATTAGTACAACATTTTTGTATAATTATTTAATATACTTATTTGTTGCATAAAAAATAAAAATAAAATCATTTGACGAAGATAAATATAAAATATATTATAATAATAATTTTACTCGAATTTATCATCTTAAAATAACATCATGTAAATTGTTATCTTTATTAAATTATGAAGGTGACAACTTTGGAAGCATTTAAAATAAAATATTATAAGTGTCATAATCGCCTTAATAAGGATCTAAATGGTCAACGATTAGGCCAGTGGATGATTAGGGTTTATATATACACTAATAATAAGTTTTGTGATAATTTTTGGGCCTTTTAATATGTATTAATATTTTATTAAAAACTATATTTTTTTATTTTTCACTAAATAAATAATTTCTGCATCATTAATGTATAGAATAAAAAGTTAATTAAATAACTCTTAAAAATTACAAATAAATTACCATGATAAATAGAAATATTTTATCTTTCAAATTAGTATTTATAATAGAATTTATATTCTGTATAAATTATATTAAAAATACTTTAATTATTAAAGTTGAGTGAGACATATTTCACTTTCCTTTAAATAAAATAAACTAAAGGTCTTAATCACCTCCAAGTGGGTTCCAATGGATTCCATTTAGACCCAAATATTCCTTAGGATTAAATATAAGTATCCAATAATATTAATACAAGTGTTAGGGTAATTGTATAATATTATATTTACCCTTAATTACCCGATTTACCTTTTACTATGGTAAATAAAATTTACCGTATTTACTATTCATAATGCCCAAAAATAAATAGTAACTTATTATCATAATTTGGACATAATGATTCCAAATATGGAATCCATTTTTCTAAATTCAGTACACAAAAGTTTCAGAAATTAATTTAAAATTAATCCTGTTGTTAAGAAAACGTGTTTTAAAGGTTAAAACATTGCAAAAGATTGAAATGTTTTAACCTATGAATTCCATGTAAAATTAATGTTAATGACATACATTATATTAAATAGTAAAAATATATTCTATTTATACTTTAAAACCATTCAATATTATAATTTAAACATATAAATTATTTCGATGAAAAAAGTTGTTTTTAATTAAAATATAGCGTGTTTTTACTATTCATCAAAATATGAAAGCTACGAGAATAATATGATAAATTTATCCAAAGTAAATTTTTATTTAGTGATTCCAAAGAAGAATTTTATTTTGTCAAATTGAACTTATAAACATGTCAAAAACTAGATTTAAAGTGGGTGTTCCATCAAAAGGCGGCAAAACATCATT
Organism: Viscum album; assembly: GCA_963277665.1. Taxonomy (NCBI): domain Eukaryota; kingdom Viridiplantae; phylum Streptophyta; class Magnoliopsida; order Santalales; family Viscaceae; genus Viscum; species Viscum album. Next base: position 651,325,414 of record OY728150.1, read on the forward strand.
TTTTTTAAAATACTTATTTTACCCAACAAATTTATTTCGTTCTTATACCATGTTCTAGAAAATGTGTAAGATGAATAATAATGTTATAAAATTAAAAATATAGTTAATACTATTTATAATGGCTAGTTCATAATAATATTATAACAATATATCGTTGTTTAGTAAAACCCGATATTGCGTACGACACACGCTGTCGAGGAAGGTCGTGATTGCGTGTAATGAAAGCCAAGTTAGGGTTGCGTTTAGTACACGGCTCCTTTTTTGTTGCATATAAAAAAATCAAACAATATTTCATTAATACATTGAATATATATATATATACTCAATGTTGCGTAGAATAACTACTATCAAACAAACTTGAAATTGTGTGTACCACGATCCAAGATTAGTGCTTCATATAATGCAAGCTAATACGGTGTCGCGTATAGCGCAAGATAATATTGGTGTAGCATACATTAGAATATATGAAAGAGATTAAAAGGAATATATCTTATAAAATCTCGGGTTGTTACAGGTATCTTGAAATATGGGTGCCCATTATCAACCCCCATTATTTATAAAAGAAAATATTGAGATCCCCATTTTCATGCATGACCAAGTAGTGAAATGATGTCATTTTTTAGCTGAAAATTAGTCCATTATTCCCCATGGTGGTTTTGGATCTCCCTATGCTCATTTAGGGATAATAAATAAAGAATTAAATTCACATGATCCTCCATCTCCTCTCAATGAGGATCCAAAGAGTTGGTGATCATTACAAGGGATCAAAACACCAATTCATTGGCATTCAGACTCTATTATTTGACTATTGTGGTTTATTTTGGGTTTTAAAACATTTCTTTTATAATTTTCATACTTATATTCGGATTTAAATGCTTTGTTTTATTGAATAAAATAGAGTTCTCTTTAATTTGAATCATTCAGTGTTATGTTTTGAGTGTGTGACTTTTAATATATGGATTAGACAAAATAATAATCCTTTTCATTCCCATAAATTTGATATTTCATTTTAATTTGTATTTTCTTATTCCAATAATAATATATATACCTGTAATATATGATTTTTATGTCAAGTATTAAGTTCTAATTTCATTGTTAAAAATATATAGAGAGTAATTATGATTCCTAATAATATCGACCAAATACTTTCTCCAATCCTAAATGAACCTCTAAGAATAATGAACTTGATTTGTTCTGTATTAAACTTGAAATGACCTAATTCAATTTCACTTAAATAATCGAATTATTTTTTCAACCGTTAAACTCTCTAATAATTTAATTCCATTTTGAAACATCATTTAAAAATCCCTCTATTATCTACTTTGTTTTTGAAAAAACAATTTGAAATAAAAAATATAAACCACCAACGTGATTTGAGAGATGACGTAGGTCCATCCATATTCTATAAATAAACTATAAATACATAATAAATTTGTATTACATGAAACAATTTTGAATGTTGATGTTGTTTCTTAGAAGATCATTCATTTTTAGTTTGTGCTTTTTATAAGAGTAGTGTGTTTTATAAATATTCTTGTTCTTATTATCTTCCTTCAGTTTTTAATTACTTTTCTAAAGTATTATATTTTAGGAATTTTGGATGATCTTATCTTCATAAAATGAACTAATTAATTTTTATCACTAACTTGAGAGGATATTATATCATTGACACCATAATGGACCAAATGATCTTATGAAGGACGGAAAAAATGAACACTCTTCCTGATCGTTCTTATTATTCTTCTAAAATCAATATTAAGACTAAAATAAACATCAACAATATTGTTGAAAATAAATGAAAAATAAAACAAATAACCTCAAATGGTGTAGACATCCAACCTGAATACATTGAAATACAAGGAAAAGAACCTTATTTTGAATTATAATATGGAATCATTCACTTATTACCAAAATTGCATGGACTTGCTGAAGAAGACCCATATAAGAACTTAATGAAATATTCTAAAATGTGTTCAATAAAAACAAATTAAAATATGGATGATTAATTATTTATGCTTATGGAAATTATATTCACTTTAGAGAAAACTAAAAAAACTAGTTATACTATCTTAACCACCTAATTAGAGGATGGTCGGATATGAAATACCATTTCCTTGAAAAATACCTTCTAGCATATCAAACCTCAAAAAATAAAGAATAAATTTTATGTAATGAAACAATCTAATGGGGAAACACATCATGAATATTGGGAACATTTTAAATGGATTTTTTAAAGTTCTTCACACCACTACATATGTGAGAAAATTTTGGTACAATAATTTTATGAAGGTTTAATTCCAATAAATCACAGCTTTATAGATGTTTCTTTAAGTGGTACATTTGTAGAAAATTCCCCAATAAACCTAAAAAATATGGAGCAAAATAGTCAAAAATTTGGTATAAGTTCTAGAGAAACCGATAAACATTTCCATCTGGTATAATGTTCTGAAATTGATATGAAGGTTGACTTAAATATAGAGGTGGTAAGTTCCCTACTCTAACATGTTTCCCTTCCTCTTTTACTCCATGATAAATGTAAAATTCCCTTGTTTCACCTTTTTTAATATTTCTTATTTAATAGAAGGGCCTCTGCACTCATGTTTTTCTTAAAAACCAATTATTCAAACAAATTCCTTCACTTGAGAGAAAATTATGAGATTTCTTGAGGTAATATTCCTAGTCTTCCCTTATAACCAACCCATTAGGAAAGAATCAAAATATCCATCAAATTCTATGTAGAAAGAAAACCAATCTTATTTGCAAGGTGGGTAGGGTATTCAAACCAGCCAAACTAGTCCTGGAGCCATCATAGGTAGAGTAATCTTCCTCCAACACCACCAATAATCCATAATTACAATAAAGGCCTTCCCAACAATACCTGCCAAAACCCAAGCCCATCTTTGAGGAAATGATGAAACAAATGGATGAAAATAATATCTAATTAAAAAAATCTCCCAAGAAGCCATACCAGACCTAAAAACTAAATTTTTCCATATTTTCAACTCAATGTGTGAAATACAAAGGCAAGGGTCTAGATGACTACCATCGCAACCTATTTCCAATCCTAATGATATAGGTAATGCATTTTCTATCACACTTCATAGTGGTAAATAACTTTCTACTTCTACTGATTATACACAGATGGTATTTCCTCCTCCTAAAAACTCTACTCTATAATCTTCAAATGATTCACGTGAGAAAAAAATGGTAAAAAGTTATCATTGAGGATTACCCTATACAATCAAATATTATTCACTATCCCCAAAGACTCTCATAATCAAATAATTGTTTTTATAATGAAACTGATAAAGAGATAAAAGATATACTTATAATGGTATGAGTTAAAATTCCTTTGATGTATATAGTAAAATAAATTCCATGACACACTAGATTTTTTAAGGAACTTTTCACCCACAGACGATGACTAAAGGTGAATGAGAGAGTCATCCTTGGAAGGAATGTATTAGCATTCATACATCTAGTTATTAAAATGAAATAAAAGGATCTGTGAACTTTTATGATACCTTTTATCAATAGGGGATACTTTCATTTTTGATGAAATTATTAATTTAAGTGCTTTGATTAATGTAATGTGCCACTTTTTCTATAATTATATATAGGTTAGAGAGCTTCATCCAATGTGAATAGTCATTAATCTTTCCATCAATAGTACAACACACCCTGTAGGAGTTATTGACGATTCCCCTATATGTGTAATGAAATATCATTTTTTGTATGCACTTCTACAGTATTGAGATGGATGATACTCGGGACTAGTGGAATTCTACATTCATAAATAGATGACCATTCATCAAAATAGAATAAAAAATAATCAATTCTCACATGTTATGGTGTCCATGTAGTTTGGTGGAAAAAAGGTTCGTTTCAATATCCTTGATGGTATGAAACAACCTGTGGAAGAGAACTCCATTAGTCCTATCCATTCAATGGTAGTGATGTAGATACCTGAAGCTTAACGTACATGAACATTACATTACTTTTGCAGAATACTTAGTACATAACAAAAACACACACACAAGGATCGTAATAGTTTAGTGTCTTTGGAAACTCGGATTATAATCTTCTAATCCTTGTGAAAGATCTTCAACATCTCCCATAAAGATCTTCTTTTTTTTATACCTAAAACCTTTCTTTATATCCTGGGGAAAAGAAAACATAAAAGGGTGAGAGCAAACTCTCAGTAAGGGTAAACAAAAGAAATATAAATCACATCAAGCACATAACTTTTGGAAATCTTAACCTGCAAAAGAGATCATAATTTCATAACATGGGATAAATCATGGCAGTGAAATGTAATCACAATAATCATAACTTAAAACATGAAACTTTGTGGCATACACACATAATCATAGAGAATCATTTCTTGTTAGTCAAGACTCATTTCCAAGACTATCTTAGTGGACAATGTCCCTTTCTGAACCGAGTCACCCTCATTTCAGTCTTGTTTCATTGAACCAGTATAACCTACCATTCCAGCCATGTCTATCTCATGAGATATAAAATCTTTACCCAATGCATTGGAGGGAGATATAGGTCCCACCCATCTCATAATGATACCATTCTTATGTGTGCCACAAAATCATAAATCATACATCATTTCATAACCCATGTAATAAAAATGGGAATCCTAAACATCGTGACATCATAAAACAATTCATATAAGATAAATGAATTTATAAAAATAATTCCATCACAACATTATCAAATCAATGTAATAATAGAAATAAAAACAGAACCCTTTATTATCTTAGATGGAAAATAATTTTGATTAAACACTTGAACTCCATTCTTGAGGAAAATATCCTTTCTTCTTCAATTTTTTTTTCCTTTCTTAACATGTCGTACAAAAAGAAGTTGATTAAAAATAAACTTGAAAACTAGTAAAGGAAGCTTCTTGGAAATAATTTTTTAAAAATCCATTCATGCCGTATAAGTTAAAAAAACATTCTTCGTACTTTTGTCGGAAAAATTCAAAAAGTACCTCGTACGAAAAACGACAAAAGATTCCTTTCATATCTTTTAATAAAAACTCACCAAAGGGTAAAATAGGTTTTAAAAAATTGTAGGTGGATGGAAATAATATTACATATTAAGGTAACATGGATGTGGATGATAAAATACACCCCAGTAAATACCAACATATAAGCAATCTCAGATAAAAATTAGATTGTGATATTTCCCTTACCTTAGGTCTGATTTGCTTCGTAAGTGTCCGAACCTCCTGTATAATGATTTAAATAATGTCATTGACTTATTACATAATCATATTCATTGTTATGATATCATATATGGTTCACTTATGACTTTATATTACCCGTTCTTTTGTAAATTCCATGTTAAAGAGCGTTTTGGGTAAAATTGGTTCATTTGTCGTCCGTGTTTTGACTTGTAATTATTCATATGATTACTTAGATCATGATTACTTAATTACAAAATATAAAACACGATTTATATATATATATATATATTCATAATATACATATATATAATAAATCAGTAAATGGAATGAAATACACCGTTCATGGAGACGGTAGTCCGTACGTACGCATGAACGCTGTTTTCGTTTCCTTATTGAATTGAATGGAATTAAGTAGATGACATACATGTAAATATAAATAAATCCAGTATCATTATTATGTCATATATTTCATTAGTACTTATTATATATACTTTATAATCATTCATGAATTGTTAATCATTGAGAATGAATCTCATCGCGTCGTGGAGATGGTAGTCCGTACGTACGCATGAGCGATGATATCGTTCCCATGGTCGTGGAATTGTGTTGAAGTGTATGTATACTATTTCAGTATCAATATCACTTTATAATAATCATATATAGTTACTCATTACACCATTATACCCATCCAATTAAGGTGGTGACGGAAAATAGATTACACCACGGCGTGGAGACGGTATTCCGTACGTACGCACGCGCGGTGATTTCCTTTTTCCGTAGGATGGATAGAAGGTTAATTAGAGTTGTTTCATATTTATAATAACATATAAGTATATAAGAAATACTGATGTTATTACTTTATCATGAAACAACTAAATAAGAAGAAGTTGAAGAAGAAAGAAATTGAAAAAGATCGGTAATGGATATTACCTCTTTTTGACGCGCCCTCACTTAACCTCCACTTAAAGAAATAAGGATGGTCTTTGAAGAAGACCAGGACCTCTAGGATGATACTAGGGAAGTGGAGAAGAGATTTTGGTAGGTTTTGGCCGAGCTTGAATGCTCAAATTGGGGTGAGGAGGAGAGGGAGGAGGTGCCCTTTTATAAGGGAGGAGAGGGGCATCTTAGGAAAATCTCAAAATATTACTTTATATTAAGGTAAAATTCGGTTTATAATGGTTCAAAATGGTCTTATTTAGAAGATAAAGTAGGTATGAGTCGAAATACTCTTATAAAATAGTATTTAGACAAGTTTAGGTTATTATTTTAACCTTATCAATTAGATTTAACTCTAAGTTAAATAATTTAACTTTTACCGTGTCTTTTTGTTTTCTTACACTATATGGTTAATAAACTTACTATATCAAGACAAACTAACCCCAAGTTGTTTATTATTAATATATCTACCATTATCTAAGTCATTTTGCCGAACCTTAGATTTTTAGGAATTAAATAACAATTAATAATATAATATTTGTTTTAAACACTAATTTATGTCAATTTTGACACTATTTGGTACATGATTTTTATGAAATTGCTAACAGAATGATAAGTTCGAACCAAGTTACTTAAATCAACAATAACATGTCATCGTAACCTAGAAAATTAGTGTAAGTCATAAAAAGTCTCAAATTACATTTATTTGGGCATTTATAACATCAATTATGTTAATATTTTCTTAAAAAGGTAATTACTGCATCATCGTTGTGTCATAAATAAATTAAATTATTTAAAGTATAAAAATTACAAATAAAATACAATTATGTAGGAAAGATTTTTATCTTTCTAATGAGTATTTATAGTCGAAATTATATTATGTATAACCCTATATTGAAAATGATTTAGTAAATAAACTTTGATTTTAACTCTTTTAACTCTTCTTTGAATTAAATAATAATAAATGTCCTAATCTAATCCAAGTGGGCCTAAATGATAATATTTTACAATTAAGGTTGTTTTTGGTCGAGATACACTTGTCCAATAGGATTAGGACATATGTTAGGGTAATATTAATATCATTTTTACCCTTAATTACCCTATTTACTTTTAACCGTGGTAAATAAAAGTAAAAAGTTACTATTCACCAAAAATTATTTTCATCTCATTGAACCACATTTTACTTACTGACATCAACCGTGTCTCTCGGATTTTTGAAATTCCATTCACAGAAGCGGTAAAATTAAGATTTATGAAAAAATTAATTTTTTTAACTACCACTTAGTAGTTTCACTATTCATCAAAAATTGAAGTTTTTCAGAAAAATGCCAAAATTTTACCCTAAGATATAATTGATATTCCGAATTCAAAAATGATTTCTATTTTAAAAAATTCCAAAAATATAAGTTGCATTAATTAATTTTATAATTAATTTCCGCTGTCACAACAAATAGCGTGTTTTTAAGAGATAATAACTATCAAAAGATTAACACTTGTTTATGTCTGGTGTAAATGTGAAATTACATACAATGACCAACATTGTATTGAATTGTAAAAATATATTCTAAATATACTTTAAAACCACTCAAATTAATAATTTATCACTATTAATTATTTCGATTAAAAAAATTGTTTTTAATTAAAATTTAGTAATTTTCACTATTCATCAGAAAATGAAAGTTATCCTAAAAGTACCAAAATTTCACCCTAAGCTAATTTCGATATTACGAATCCAAAAATAATGTCCATTTTGAAAAATAAAATTTACAAAATTTCAAAAAGTGGTTATTACTATTCACAATGGCTAGTTTTAATAATATTTTAATAGCATATTGCTGTTTAGTGAAACTCGTTATTGCGTACTACACACGCTATCGAGGAAGGTCGTGATTGCGTGTAATGGAAGGCAAGTCAAGGATGCGTGTTGTGAAAGCTTCTTTTGGTGTAGCGTACAACACAAGACATTAGTGAAATTAAAAAGAATATTTTTCATAAAATCTTGGGCTGTTACAAGTGATCTTCGATGGCATACACAAAAAACAATATATACTTGACCCATAGTAAAAATTTTACTTCTTAATCACTATTGGATGATTTTAATTCTGATTCTTATTTATATTGTTTTTATTGGTAGTAATGTGTAAATTTTCAGTGTTAATTTATGAGTGCATTCATTCTGAGGTACACATGATCATTGATAATTCTTCAAATAACATTTCCTTTGATTATTTCTTTATAGAGAATAAAAATGTCATATAAGTATCTTCATGGAACCCAATCCCCCTAAATTCCCCCCTCAATAAAAATATCACTATTATTATAATCAAAACCACTTCTAAATAATTTAAAATATTCTTATGTTTAGGGTTTTGAAAAATTTCTCATAATTATTTAAAAAAACTCTCTCCAATGCATGAATAATAAATTCCTGACCTTTAGAGATAGTGAAAAAAGGATATATGATAGAAAATTATAATATTTCTGGTATTATAAAATCTTGTTTCATAAACCACATACTTATAGATGAAAAGAATAATCCTACATGTAAATCTCGATGTTAGTTACATACCACCGTGCATAAAGTGGTAAAATTGGAAACTAGTAAATTACTGGCTGCTGGGATCATCTATCCCATATATATTAGTAAAGGGGTTTGACTAGAATAAAAAGTTCCTACTAAAATTGGAATAAGGTTAGTGTGAAATTAAAGTAATTAATTGGTTCCAACAGTTGTGAAAAACATTTGGAGAATTTGTATTAACTACCATTGAATAAATTAATACACATCAAATAACCAATTTCCACGGGCTCTAATTAAGAAAATTTTATAACGATTGGATGGTAAGTCTGATTATTACTTCCTTGATGTCTATTTGGGTTATTTTTAAATCCATATATCCCCTAAGGATATAGAAAAGACAAAATTAACCTATAAATTAATCATATTTTCATAAAGGAGGATTCTATTTGGTTTTTATAATGTTATAGGTAGTTTATAGTGCTTTATGTTGAATATATTTTATAAGTAACTTCATAATTGTATGAAAGTTATTATAGATGATTTCACAATTTAGGGATCTTCATTTGATGGTTATTTAGTAATCCTAGGTTATTTCCTCTACTATTTCATTAAAAAAGTTCTAAAATTAAATTATTAGAAATTCCATTTCATGGTATTATGGGGGATAGTTTTTGGGAATTTTTTTTAAGTATTGGAATTAAAGTTGATAAAAAAATTGAAATAATTTCCTCATTTCCATTTCAAAAATTTGTCCGTGAGGTGTGATATTTTTTTGTTTTATGATGGTTTTTATCACCGATTCATCAAATAGTTTAGTCTGATTAAACTTCCCTTGTCTAAATTGTTGTTAAAATATTATATGTTTTTTTTATGAAAGTTGTGAGGTTGAATTTAATCAACTAAGTGATGCCTCCATCATTACAGTTGGGGTAGTTTTAACACAACAAATTAAGTGGGATACTCATTTCATTTTGTATTCCTTTCTTAAACTTGACCATTCCTATGAAAACGACATGATCACCAATAAAGAGATTGTTTATTTTATGTTTTCCTAGAAAATATTCTATTCATATCTTCTTTAGAAAAAAGTCATTTTGTTTTATAATCATTATAGACATTAATTTCTCTATAATAAACACAAATATAATACCCAACTCATTTGGTGGATGATCTTCCTCCAAGAGTTTTACCTAGATAATAATGATAATTTAGGGGTGGAACATATTTTATCCAACCAAATTTGTAGGATTTCACCACCATTATACCACCGTATTGACTTATCTCTCCCCATTGGACAATTATTCCATGATGAGAACCTTTGTGATATAGTGGACCATAACCATTGGTATATAGATACTTTGAATTTTTTCGTAGCAATTATGGTCCCTATAGATTTTATGAATTCTCAATCCCAAAGATATATGAATGAGTCATGATGGCACAATTGGGGTGACCCATTGTTAAAGAGAATTTGCAGTGACTACATTGTTTTTCACTGTGTCCCTGACCATGAGATCACCTTTATTTTGAGCTTCTTATAATCTTTGGATTGTGGGATCCAATTTGGCTCTCAATTTAAAGATAATAAGGTCATTGAATTTAGAAATTATTAAACTACATTGTATAAAGATGAAGATATATTTTTGTAATTCAGGCATATGATTTCAATTCACAGGGAATATCTTCAAGAGGAAGGAAATTCCCCAACAACCCATGTTATTTTGTGAGATATTTTAATCATGGGGAAATGAATTCATGGTTAATTTTAAAAATTCATCTTGATTTGTATAAATATTATTGGTTGTTGAATATGAATCTAAATGGGTGGAAGAAAATGACTTTAAAACCATTAAATATTGATTAGTTGATGATTTTGTGAGATCTAAAATTGATAGAAGGTTTGGGTATCCATGATTTATCATTAGTGATTGTGGTTCACATTTTTATAATCATAACATGAAAAAATTATTCCTAATTACTAGGTCATTCATAAATATTTCATTGAATATCACCCCCATATTAACGAATAAGAAAATTTTAAAATCATGAAGTTAAGTGAATCTTGGATGAAAAGGTATAACCCAATAGAAAAGATTCAAGTTTATGCAAGGATTATTCATGTAGGGTATGTAATACAAATTTTAAAACCCAAATCAAAATTTCACCATAAAGTATTATGGTTGGAATGTCTTTTCACTTCCCTATGGAGGTAGATCACCATGCATATTGTAATATTAAAAACGGTAATCTGATTCTCACATATGTAGGTGAGCATAGGAAATTGTAGATTTAGGAGATATTGGAAATATAAAGAGACCCATATGAGAATACAATGATCAATATATAGATAACCAAGGATTACCATGACCACCTCATCCATTATCATCAATTTCAAATAGTGAAAAGGAATCTTCTTTTCAATTAAAGGATGATGTTGTAAACAGGTAAGCTTCATTCCTAATGTTTCTTCCCATCCTATACTTCCAACATCTATCCATTTGGTGTTGTATAGGTTTAAAATAAAAAAACTATATGAAAAATTGACTATTAATGGTCTATGGGGGAATCACATTCAACAAACTATTATGGAGACCCTAGTTGAGGAACTCATCCTTCAATAATAAACCTACCAATAATACCCACAAGGTTTTATCATTACTTCCACATTCTCTTTTATTACAATGATTAATTTTCACACTCTATGTGTGTGTTTTGAGGAGGTAGTGGATACATTCAAGTTTTATATGGTTTATGAACATTTAATGGACATAGAGTTCCTTAAATGTTTTTTTTGGAAATTAAATGACATGATGTTCCTTAAGGTTTATTTAGGAATTATTGACATGATACTAGTTAATTATTATTTATAACTAAAGGAAATTATACTATTTATTATTTAATAAAATTATGAATGTTCATAGACATTCTAGATTAGTCTGAAGTATGTTGTATATGGTGGGTGTCTTTTGAGTAACCTAAGTAAATATGGTCTTTCACAGTCTATTTATTGTATTTCTATTATTACCATAATAATATTTTAGAAAATAATCAAGGAAAGGATTAGTTTTAAACACCATTTGTGGTACACTTCTATGTTCTAATCAATTATTATTAATGCTACTAATAGAAAAATTGATAAATTTTGTGTATGTAGGTTGGAAAAATAGTAAGTACCATCTTATATAGAATTGACCATCTAAACTATAATAAAGTATGAGGGAAGAGTAATGATCATGTTCTTGGGATTATATTTGAGATTGTTTTCCCCAATTTTTTTTATAACGAATACTCTTATATTCCCGATGCCTTTTTTCTTACTTATTTTATTTTATACCATCATGACACTACCTTGTATATGACAAAATGTACTATTTATTTCATTTAATTTATTATGGATGTTTACATTAATTGTTTTCAATATTACATTTCTTCCACTAAATTGTATTTATATTTGACCACTTATCTTTACTCTCATAAAAAGGGAATTATCTCCCCAACCTATGATCATGGAATCTCACTGCCAATCAGCTCCCTCTGGAGTAAAGCGAGTCATGCTTGAAGCCATTTGTCCATCTAGGTTTTTTTTCTTATGACTAAACCAGATCCTCCACCTCACATAAGAAGTGTTCATATATCTTATGAATATTATGCTTCTTAATATGTGTGAATATGATAGATTTATATTTTTTATAAGTGAAACAAATTATAGGGTTGTATAAAGAGTTACACATCATTATGGTTTTTTAATATGGATTTGGTAGAGGAAATTGGATTCAAAACTAAATTACTAGAAACATGTAAACAAAAAAGGGAATAACATGAGATTATATGGTTATATTAACGTCTCCTCAAATTACGAAGTGCTAGATTCATTCAAAATGGTATTTTTTTCAAGACCATAATTTCCCAACTGAGTAGTTCATGCCCATACATGGTGACCTTGGATTATATTTTATAAGTAAAGAAAGTATATGTGACACTGTAAATTCCTTGGGTAGCTCATGCCAAAGTTAGGTACCCATAAATTTTATTTTTTATCTTGTTCTTGGAACTTATTTAGTTTACACTAGATGTGAGGACCTAATAGGATTAGTTTACCAGAGGAGTAAAGTTGAGTTTATCCATATGATGGATTGGAAAAAGGGGTTTACACTAGAATATCCAAGATTCATATATGATATGATTATTATCGTTCCCTACATAAATAGATTATTGTTGAGGGAAATTCTAAATGAGACTCATTTCTTAATGAAATAAAAATATTGTCCAAGTAATAGATATGATGTACAAAAGTGGATGTCATTTAAGTGTGATACCATTTAATAAAAATAACTTTTAAATTGTTAATAACATATGACACTCATCTAATAAAAGATTACATGATAGATAACATTGGTTCCTTAGGCGGTAGTCCACTATACACATGATCTATGGTTTCGTTTCCCACTTGATGTAAAAGAAGTTAGATATAGACTATAGATTCAAAATAAAAAAATATCATTATATTGTAGATAATAGTGTTATTATATCAACATAGTTTAATAATACTTTATGTATTTATAGGATTAAATAAATTAAAAATTAATTATTTATAATTATACCTCTTCTTCATAGAACCTCTTTAGGTTTACACTTAAATAATTTTTAGGATGTATTTATAATCAAACAAATGACTTGTATTTCAGGAGGGAATTAAGGAAGATATTTTATAATTTATTTTCCAAAAAAGGGTTTTGTATGTTTGAAGTGGATAGGAGAGGGGGTAACTTTTTATAAGTGGGGGAGAGGACACACATGGAATTTTTGAAAAGATTAAAGTTTAACCATTTTTTCATGTGATACAAGGTAATAAATGGGTCATTATAGAAATTATGGGAAATAAAGTGTAAATAGTTTTATAAAATAGGATTTTTATAAGTTTTTATATCATTTTACTCTTTACTATTTTATTTTAACCCCGTGTACACCTATTTTAACCATAATTGTGGTAGTTAATTTTTACTATTTTTTACTTTTCATTATGGTCCCACATTAAGTTGAAATGATTAGATACTATTAATTACACTAATTAAAAATATGGTATCCATTTTTCTAAATTTAATTCATATAATTGGAAGAATTTAGTTTAAAATTAAACCATCATACATAATAAAAAAGTGGTTTTCTAAAGAGAAAAAGTCGAAAAGTTCCTAACGTTTTTATATGAAAATTCTATATGAAAATGATTCTAATAAAATATAATGGTTTAAGGATAATATAATTGAACTAATTTTTTGGATAAATATATTTTAAAATAAAATTTCCCCTGAAAAATTTTTTAACTAAAAAGGGGGTTTTCAATAAAACCTAGTATTTATCACTATTTAATGAAAAATTATTTTTTTAGAAAAATACCAAAAATTAACTATAAGATAATTATGACATGATTATTAAAAAATATAGTTAATTTTTTTCAAATATATTTTCTAAATGATTAAAAAATAAATTTTAAAATATGTGAAAAATATGAAAAAAAAATGATTTATAGAAAAATAGACATTTTAATCCTAAAATTTCAATTATTCTTTTCCCTTTTCATGAAAACTCATAAGATGAATGTTAAAAATTTTATTTAATAAAAAATATATAAATTTTATTAAAATGAATCAGAAAATGTTACTGGTTTAATTTTAATTGAAATCTAAAATGTAGAAAAAAATATATGGAGGAAACCAAAACATTGGTGAAAAACTAAATTACAAAGTAGAAGGTATGAAATTTGAAAAAAAAATGGTACCCAAATCTAGATAATATATATATTACAAAAAGACATATGCTTTCTATGGATAATGATCAAATTGGGGAGGATTTTGGAATAAGGACAATATGTTTTTGTTCAATTATCAACATTACAGTGAATCTAAGAGAAATTGTAAGAAATGTATGATGGGGAATCTTCCAACTCAAAGAAGATAAATTGATAAAGGTGGTGAGATAATTAAAAACTGATTCCATCCCTTGTATTTCTTTTAAATATTATAAACCTAGAAATCATTCAATATGAAGTTTTTTCATGTTAGGAACACAACAATGTTTGCAAAAAAGTATCAAAATCATTATTATAAGGAAGAAAAAGGAAAAGAAAAATAACGAGTTTTTTTAACTAGTATCAACGATCCTAAAGGAGAATGACCTTGTATTTTGGATCAGGGATGTTCTTCTCACATGAAAAGAGATTTGAAATTGGTAAATAATTTTAATGATTATAAAGAATGAACTATTTATTTTTTCTAGTGGAGAGTCACTCATAATTATGGGTGGTTGATCTTCTAAAATTGCGGAAGAAAAGTTAAAATCCAAAACGATTTTGTTTGTGGATAGAAATAAAAAAAATGTGAAGTGTTTCAAAATTTTAGTTTGATGGTAAAAATTTATTTTTAAAACATATGTTTTTAAAAATAATAGAGTATAGTAAATTTATAATGACTGGATATCATAAACTAAGGAAAAGTTGATTCAAGTTGGTAATCCACAAATTTCATGCTTTCATAACATGATGGAAGTGAATCAACTATATAATAAAATACCGGGTCATATATTTTTGAGTAATATGAGTAAACTGATAAAGAGAGAAATCATTCATGATATTCATGATATGGAATTAGGAATTTATTAGCATTATTCTATTTTTTGAAAACGGATTATTACAAACACATTAATAAATAATGTTCAGATACATTAAACATGTATCTTGGAGCTGATAAATATTGATATTTTTGGTCCCATTATTAAAAAACCAACAAACAGGGATAAGTATGTTTATTGAGGAATTTTATCACATTACATGTTTTATGTTTTAGAAATATTAATAAGAGGTTCTAAAAAGTTTTAAGAGTTATAAGAGAAGTATAGAAAAGGAGCGTGGATATGTTACAAAGAGGATTCATACTGATAATGTAAGAGAATAAACAAGTGGGATTTTTAGAGTTATACTGAAAAATATATCATTTTTTATGAGTTTAGTTTACTCCACACACAATAGAAAAATGTTGTAATTGAATAAATAAATCAAGGATTAGTGGAGATGGCCCAAACAATGATGATTAAACATGATGCTTCTTGATTCTTTTAGAGTTCAGATATCAGAGTATCAATTTATATTCTGAATGAATGTTTATACAAGAGAAACTATAGTGAACTAGAATATCATACATAAATGTTATATCTTTTTAGAAAAATATTAATTTTAGTATATGATCACAAGAATGAGGATCATAACGGTGTTGTGAATTTAGAGACATAGAAATATAAAAATTATTTTATAAGTCCCCTACATCATTTCCCAATTAGTTCCACATAACTAACAACCTTCTAAGACATATCATGTTTGATACCTAGAATCATAACCCAAGGGAAATAAACATAAGTATGGTTGAGATTAGATTCGTAGTATGGTTAAACAAGGGATATTTTTTAACATAATGTGAGTATAAGGGTATGAGAATAAGACAATTACATATGAAAACCTTATCGTACATATCAAAGATAAAAATCTTGATTCATGGAATAAATATTGGTAGTCCATAATACATGAATCAAATAGAATTAAAATAATATGATCCATAAGAACATATCATTGGCATAATACAAATATTTGTGGTACACACATAAGCATTAAAAATATTTTCCTTAATAGTCAAGGATCACTACCAAGACTAGGATAGTGAAATGGGTTCACTCTCTAAACCATCATAGTAGTAATGGATTACTCCCAAAAACATCACAATATAAACATTTTCTTACTATAACTGGTTTTGACCCCCATCTAGTCCTTTATATCTCATGAGATTTAAATATTTACCCAATGAATTATATAGAGATATAGGTATAAACAATCACATCATAAAAATAATACATATGTGTTCCATAAGATCACAAAAATTCATCATATCATAACCCATCAAATGAAATTGGTTTCATAAACATTTCATCATATCATAACTTGTGGGAAAGAGAAATGTTTCATAATTATGTAATCATTTCATCATATAATAACCTATTAAAATAATAGGGTTATTTAATAACTTCCTTAAGTAATAACCCATATGAAGGAAATAGGTTTCATAATCATGAGGCCATCATAAACATAAAAAATTCAGAGAAGCAATAATAATGGAATCTTTAGATTATATCCCCTATAAAGCATACATAACCTCAAAGGATTTCATGTTACATGGAAAATGAATTTGAAAGTTCACTTGAAAATTTTATTTAGTATTTTTTTCGAAAATCAATTTTTAAAATAAAAATTTCATATAATATTTTGGAAGTAATTTTAATTAAAAATAACCTTGTAAGACTATAAATGAATATTTAAATATTAGCTAAAATGTTTATTGAGAATAATATTCTTTCCACTATCAAAAACAAACTTTAAAACATAAAATATTTTCAAAATAATTTTCTTTTAATACAAACAAGAAATATTATAAAAGAAGTTTTAAAAATCATTTAAAACAATCCTTGAAGAAAATATACATTCTAATAAAAAAAATTGAAAAAAAACATTTTAAAAATTATTTTATTTTAAAATAACCTTGAAAAAAACAAATGAATGTTTAAATAAAATAATGGTCATGGATTTGGAAATCCCATCCATTTATTACATGCTAAAAAATTGGTTTCTTTCATATTTTCAATAAAATACAAATGAGAATTTCTTGGAAAAAAACATGACCATTAATTTCATCATAAATTGGGGAATGCTAGACTTGGGTAAAAAGTTTATATGTATATAATTTTTATAATATAAATATATTATTTAGAACAAATTTAGAAAATGTGGTTCTTGAAGAAAAATAGGTTTTTTGGCCGAAGAGAGAATTAAAAATTATTTTCTTATAAATAATATTTTAAACTCTTGAGTATTTAAAGTGATGAAAATGAATGGAAAGAATTTATTCTCATGAAATAAATATATGAGAATAAAATTTACAATTTTCCTAGGAGATGGATAAAAATATATTATCATTATAATCCTAATAAAAAATGATCTTGATAGAAGATAAGATTTTAACATAAAATATTTACCACTTTGGTAACACTAAATTATATGCCCCATAAAAGAATAATGAAAAATGGAACTTAAAATATCATGATGATAAATAAATTATAGATATTATATGTCATGTGGAATCTATGTAAACATCATGGAATAAGATCAGTGCATAACAAAACATCAGTCTTGAGGAATTAAATTTGAGATAAAAATCCCTTACCACTTTAGTGTGATTTTGAATATTGAGCCCCATTAAAGAAAAAAATCAAAAAAAAAAAATTAATGAAATCAAATAAATTATATTAAAAATATAAAATTTCTATAAGAAATTATATACATTATGAAAATTAAACGATCGATGAATATAGAACTTGTCTTATAGAAATAAAAGAGAAATTATAAATCCTTTAACTCTTTACTAATTGTTGCCCCTTATACCATATGAATGAGATATCATAAAATGGATATATAAATCTATATTATTTTCTGTAGAATAATAATAAAATACATTAAAGGTAATTATATACATTTTATATAAGAAACATATGGTTAATATGTTATGTGTTTCATAGAAAGTTAATGCGAGATAGAAATTTCATACATTAAGTCTCGAATTCCATCAGACATGTTAAAAGATCCTATAAAATTAATATAGTTTTATTATAAATATATTATAAAA